>OY725348.1:9664200-11134700 GCA_963243735.1 Neocrepidodera transversa
CCTTGGAAGAAGGAAAATAGAAGAAAAAAAGACCTTCAAGAACAAGCCAAGTTTTTTTTGAGTTTAATTTCCTTAAACCCACAAAAAGAAAGAAAGAACAGATTTTGAAATATATCATAGATTTTTTGTCAATTGTTTCTAATTACATCAAAAAATCAATTATACTGGCGACCAAAAATTTTTTTCTGTTTAATATTCTAGTTCTGATATATTTCGAATTCTATTCGTGGAAAGAACACATAATAAAAAAATTTGAGCTTAATCACATTAATTATTTATTATCAACAAAATAAAGTATCGTTTCATCCACTAATTTAAACCATTCGGCAGCTATCGTGGAAGATTATACACTAACAGACAGATAGATACACATACACACAGACATGCAGGCACACACAGACACACACAGAAACACACAGACACACAGAAACACAGACACACAGACATACAGATACACAGATACACATACACATACACACAAACACACAGACACTGGAAATGGTCTAAATCTTTTCGAAGGACCTCAAAATGAATATTTTTATCGATATCTCGATTTTTTTGCTCGATCCCTATACTTTCCCTGCAATGAAACCGAGAAAGTAAAAAAAATCTTTCTGTAATAATCTAGACAGATTATTTTCACACTAATAATGACTAATCGTGATCATAAATACTGTTAAATGAAAAATAAAACAATGACGGTAATTTACGATATATTTTTTTTTCGGTATACTTTAATATTTTAATCCATAAATAAAGGAAAGAATGTAAAACATTTTAACCTTTTTCATCTATTGGTACATTTATGTTAACATTCATTTACAGTTCCTCTTCTATCAACAACGTACTACCTATTAGAAGTTTTTCGCATGATCCCGGCTACCAAATGCTACGCTTGAGTAATTCCAACTACGGTATTTTAATAATTTATTATATTTTATGTCAAAAAAAATCAAACAGTTGTTCGAAAATCTTGTAAAAGACTTAATTAGAATCTCGATACATGTGTTTTTCTTATAAATCAAAACGCTTTCTGATGTAGGTATCTAAAATGAAAGTGTGGAGAAAATTATGTCAAGAGGAATACTGTAATCAGCGATTTTACAAATTTTAATAATTCAGTAAAGTGAAAGCTAAAAGTTGAATTTTTGTATTTCATGAAAAATTATTATTTATGTATTATTGATATTTATCAATGCTCTTTGAGGAAAAACACTTAAATATGTTACTAGAAATTCAAGTTACAATTCTACCACATCGATCATGTTAATAATTCCCGTTATTTTCTTATGAGACTTAATTCACATCAAATATTTCTACTTTTCTGGGATTATTCATTTGAAGGTTCATAAATTTTCTGCTATCGCTGGTTATTTATTACCGTACACATGCTCGGGAGGAGATACAGAAAAATTGATTAGGCCAGTAACAAACGGAAATAATAGCTATTTGTGTATTAAGAGCGGAAAGTGATACTTTGCTGCTTGAGGCAGAGAGTTGCCCGCTCGACGCGTAGCGGAGCGCGGGCAATCTGCCGAAAGCGGCAAAGCACTTTCTGCTCGAATTGCACACAAGATTTTTTCTACGATCACATTATTTTTAGACAAATAATTTAAAAAAAAACATGAAAATACACTTCATAACCTAAAAATGAAATAATGACGTTTCATTAATTTCATAGTCTACTATTTGCACAAAACAGTAAGTAGATACTTAAATATGCAATCACTATTTCATATAGGTGTACCTAGGTGTATCTAGGTGTACCTTCTGACTGTTATATTTTTACTAGATAAATTTTATAAAATAAAGTTTAATTTCGTTCGAAATATCTTCAAATATTAATATTTCAACTAAAATATTCAGACTGCCCTACATTTTGTTTTAATATACCTGTTATTTACTACCTTTCTTTAGTTTATTGTAAATGAAAACAGGCGAGCGGAAAAGTACGCGCTAGAGCGACAATAATGTCAAATTATTACAGATCACGGAAAACGTCAACTTTGCGGTTAGATTTGAGTGTGCAAAAGCCTACTTTGGGTAGTGATCGTAGGAAAAGGAATTTAATTTGATTAGTAGAATATGTTTTAATTGAACAAGAAAATATTTAAAGAAGAATGCAAAAAAAATAATAACCGAGTTTTATTATTTTTTTAAGTAACTGGATACTTACACTCCAATATCAGAGGTTCAGAGGGAAATTCATAATTTATTTTCCTGCACTCACAGTTTTCCATTAATTGTGGAAAAAAACAAATTTACTAAACAATGTAAACCTGCCACTATTTTTATGTATTCTTTAAGCATCTTTATCATTTTTAATATGTCATTATAGTTATATTTATTATTTGTATTAGAATTAAATTAAATTATTTTTATCAGTTTTTTATTTATTTCTTATTATTATTAAAGAGCGCTTAGCTTGGTTTAGTTGAGATAAAATGGTTTTCATGCTCGTTTGTTTATCATAATTTACCAATAAGTTTGAAAAGGAAATTATTCGTAAAAATATTGAGATTTAAAAATAGATGTAGTTGATACGATTTTAGTTTTTTGGAAGCTTTGTATAATTCTTAAGAATAGGGACAGTTTTACTTTAAATTACTCCTTCCACTTTTTAGGGTTTCTGATCTTTATTAAAAAGATCGATTCTTAAGATTGATTCGAAGATCATAAGAAAAAAAATAAAAGAAAAAGAAAAAATTGGAAACAATTGAAGTAAATCGCAAAAATCGCAAGAAAAGCCCAAAACATGACAAAAAATAGCAAATAAACGCAATTAATCGCAAAAAATCGGACAAATAAGAAAAAAGTAGAAACCAAAAGAAAGAATTAAATAGAAAGAGAAACAGAACAAAGGGAAAATAATGAGAAAAATTAGAAAAAATCGGAAAAACTAAAAAAAAAACCAAAAATCAGAAAAATGAGAAAAAAATAAAAAATCTCTCTTTTTCTCTATAAAATAGTTATAAATAAGAAAAAAATTATATTGCATGAAACTAGTCAAAAAATGTGAAACTTGAATTTATTTTTTATTAAAACAAGCAAATTCTGTTAAATTTTTATTTTGATGGTTTTGTTAATAATACAAATATAATTATTTATCCAGTATGTGTATTCACTGACTCATTACTTGATTGGTTTTGGAGTAAATTAGGTGATTTAAAAGTTAAGTATTTTATATGGAATTAATAATCCTGTATTAGTTTTAGTCAAGTTTAGAAATACCTACCCAAAAAAATCGACCTCGGATCTCAACTATTTCCTCCGATTCTCAGATCGATCTCAACTGAAAGAAAATCGATCCAAAAAAAATCGAATATCGTGTCACAAAAGATCGATTATCGATAAGATCGAATCGAGATCGGAAACCCCAATCTAAGGGGACCCAATCATTTTAAGGGCTCCAAATATTTTATTAAAATGAGACTACGTTAGTATTGATCAGGTAGGAACAGAGTAAATGGCATTATATTATAAATGTGACGTAGAATAAATATGTATGCAAAAATCGCTCACAATAACTTTGTCAAAAGCTTACTATTTCTTGTTGTCTAAAAAAACATATATAGGATCACTAACGGAAAAATTTTCTCCAGCCAGTCCTTCCTGGAAAATCTTTCTCCACGAATCCTTCCCCGCTTCCATCCTTCTCAAGACAGTCAAGTCCTTTTTTTACATAAAAATAGTGACTGGTTTGTTCATGTACGTTCATCTGTGTTTTAATCAAAATATAATTTTTAAAGATAATTATTAATAGAAAAATATAGTTCGGCCGGGTTGTCTATCAAATATGACCGCAAGTATTTTGAATTAAAATTTAATTTAAATAATTTTTGTGGAACTACTTCGTTCATTTGTTAAAATATAAATTATTTCAAAGAGAATAATATAAAGATTGGATGTTTGGATTGTTAGTTCTCACTTGGCCGCAACTCCTTGGCAACCAGGTATAAACAGGTATAAACTCGTTGAATTTATGCGTTCATAAAGTATTTCAGTGATATGAAATTAAAGCTAATTTTTATCTCTACATCTTTACATCTCTCTCTTTGAAATGAATTTTATTTTATCTTCAAAAACAAGTGACCGAAATAGTTCAACAAAAATTAATTAAATTAAATTAGAAATACTTGCGGCCATATTATTACAAGCAACCCGGCAGAACTGTATTTTTTTATAAGCATCTATAAAAATTGTATTTTGATTAAAAAACAGATTGACGTAGTATCATAAAAAAATCATAAAAATGGTTTGCATTGCATTGTTCGAGTGAATATATGTGAGAAATATATGTCATGGGGAAGGATTGTCGTGGGCATGAATTGTCGCTTACAAGAATTGTGGCAGGGAAGAATTGCCACTATGGGAAGAATTGTCATGTGGAAGAATTGTCAGACGGAAACATTATTTAGAAAGGATAGGTCGGGAAGGATTCTCCGGGGAAGGATTGGCATGGATTTAAGTATGGGAAATGACAATAAATATCAGGATAGAACATTTGAAAAAATTTGTATATAACCATTGTTAAGAAGATTATCAAGCAAAATTTGTAAATTTGATATTTACATTTTTTTTAATCACTAAAGATCGTGAATAAAATTTCCGAACAAACAATAATTTATCTTTAAGATGAAATATATAAGCTTACTTGGTTTATACATAATCTAGAGACATTTATAGATTGTAACAACTTCAAGGTCATTTTTTTTTGTCTGAACTTTGGAAATTCCGGAAAAATATATTTCAAATCTGTTTTTTCATAATTCAATAATTTAATAGAAACAAGCAAAATAAAAATGATAATTTGATTGAAATTATTCTTTCTTCCCATTTTTACAATTTTACCGAAAATTTTTAACTGAAAAAATTGCCACAGATTTTGACATTATATGCTGCTGGATTTTTTGAGATAGTACGTGGGTTATTATGAATATTTTGGTTTTAGTAGCAATTCATATTTGTAATTTTCACAAAGTAAGACACTTATTGCTACTAAATTAAAAAAAAAGACAAGATGGTAGTGTGCCATAATATTCCTTAGTATTAGGAGATTATTTACATAATGAAGTCCATCAATATCGATTTAAATGTAAAATTCAATATGAAAAACAACTTTTTATAGAACGTTGGAAATAATGATCTGCAACCAAAAAAAAAATCAGGCATTTAAAATACACGTGGTTTGCGACCACATATCTCGTATCCATTTTGACCTACAGGGGTGACATTTAATCACAAGGGAAATAATGACAAGGTGTTTACTGACCAAATAAATCACACTAAAAGAACGGAAGTTATGGTGCCTACGTACTAATAGACAGACACACATGAAGCGATAGTTATTAACTACAGTTATTTTTCTACTTTTAAGTATATATTACTACAATCTGCATTAATGTTGTCTTTTTTAGTCTCCTTTGAGCAATTATATTTATGTGCTTGTTTTGTAAACAAATATAGTATTATATTTATTAATTTTATTATTTAAAATGAATACCTTTATTAGTAATTTTCAACAAATTAAATAAACCTAAACACAGAATTCCATTTTTTATTTTATTACTAATACACGAAAGACGGATCTGCACTGACCCACAACTCCCCTAATCTCATTAGTTCATATCTCCGAACAGACTTTACATAAATAACAAATATGATCTCAGTTTTGAATGGATTTTAATTGTATGTATATTCAAATAGAAATGAAATATGTTAGACTTAACGCATAAGCATCGTATAAATATACGCCCTGTAGATTTCTCTGCTATATACAGGGACGGATTTAGACGTCTGCCGCCCCCAGGCAGTAAAATTGGGCCGCCCTCTTTACGCTAGATACAGTGCTACATTTGAATTTGAGCTGCATTTTGACTTTTTACAGGCACTTACTCGTTCAAAAATCGATTTAATTTGATTTTTTCAACACAAACTATCTAATAGTTTGTTATACTTTTTAAAATCAAATTACTTAAAATAGCTATTTTACATAGCTTAAAGTAAACATAGAAAACAAGTTGCATTTATTGCACGCAAAAATACGAAAGGATCGTTGACATTATGCTAGTTAACTAGCACCAGTCAACTAGTGCTAGTTGACTAGCTCTGTGAATCTGTTTACATATTAATGCTAGTAATTAATAGTTGTCAGTGAAAATTAGTGAATTTGCTCTAGGAATTCAAGTAATTGCTGCAATTTTAAAAGAAAAAATAAAAGTTTCTGTAAAAAACCCCGTAAAGGAAGATGGTGACGAGAGAATGGATTAAAAATCAGATAAAATATGGTGTGTTAGAAAAAAGTCTGTTATAGGAAGTTAAACATTCATACTTCATCCAAACTTAAACAAATATACATTTTCCGAAAGGGGAAGAGTTCAGCTTTCAGATGGAATAAAAATATATAGAGAGTTTTGTTAAAAAATCTACGATATTTGCAATTTAAAAAAATGCCTTTTTTTAAAACACCCTTTATAACATTTTACTAAAAAAACATTTATAATGAAAAAAAATCTTTATATAAAAAGAAAATGTTCAACGAAATCCGCACATCTCTATATCCTGTTTTGAATAGATATTTGAATGCGAGTAGTTTTAGGCCGTCTTATTGCCGCCCTATAGGTACGTGCCTACTGTGCCTATTGCTAAATCCGCCCCTGGCTGTACAGGCTGGCCACTTTTTATATGGGATTGTATTGTTAACTTCCAAGTCATACTAATTAGGTCGGTTAAATGGAGAAAAACTTGCGTATCTGGAATCCGGAGTTTGTGAACTGGGCCACGCGCAGCAGGAGATCTTTAATCAACTGGGCCACAGAGTTAGGGTCTGAGGATTAGGATTAACAGGTATACTTAAGTATGATTATAAATTATTGAACAACATTAATCATAATTTTGTTGAAAATAAATTTAATTACAAATTATATACAATTATTAACAAACTAGTTACAATATCGGCAAATTTCTAAAATTCATAATTTTCATTAGAGTGTCTAAGTTTATTATTTTATTTTCGAACTCTTGCCGTTTTGAATGTATAAATTCCTTTTTTTCTGATCAGGTCGATCTTATTTCGTTTTGTTTGACGTATTTATTTTTACGTACGTTTTCTGTTTTAAAACTTAGCAATGTGTCTACAAATATTTTGATGTGAATTGTAAAATTGGGCATTTAATCTGAAATAGAAAGATTCACAAGAAGTGGAAGTTCTATACTGTTATAATGTGGGAGGGTGTGGAGCTTCACTATTAATATAATTTTTCACAATATAATCACAAAATTTTCTTAATTATGCCTGGTCTGGAATATTTCAAATAAATATGAACAAAATAGTTCTTCGATCTCTTCTAATTTTAAATAGGGTAATACAAAAAAAAATTGCCAATTTATGAATTGCGCTCTCTAAATTTTACGATTAGTCCAAGTTGTCGGATTTTTTTGAGCCAAGTCTGCCAGAGATGAAATCTACATCCTAATATTTGTATTTCTTTTTAAATCAATCTAACCGCATTGTGGATACTTCTATCAAAATCTATGATGATTTTTTTTTTGGTGAAAAATCTAAATTCCATTTGTTACATTTTTCTCTTATTGTCCTCGGGGGTGAGATAATCCTCAAACCTTTAAAAAATATAATTTTCAGGTAATAGTGGCTCAGTTGACATACGCCTCTGGAATCATCATCTATAGTTTATTTGAAAATGCATGATAGCACAGTTTTTATGGCAAAGGTCTATATACAGGATTGTTCAAAGCAGAAAAAAGTAAATATTGATACCTTCGTATCTAAATTTTAACTAAATTTTAGCATGACCATCCCGAAAAACACATCATAAAATCTAAACCCCAAGGGATTAACAAAAAATTCTATACCTCAGTGGCGGGGAACAAGAAATTACTTTTATATAAAAAATATTAAACTGTCAATATTAAGTACCCACATTTATTTTTTTAATAATGGTATACTAGATATTAGGTTTGGGACATGTCCTTTGGTATTTTTAAAAATTTTAGGAAATAGACCAAAGATTTTTTTTTACAAATAATGCTATGTTAGAAATTCTCCCCCACTGATTTATGGTATTATATTGGGGTTTACACACTGTGCTATCAATCATTTTCAAATAAACTATAGCGTTGAAAACTAATCGAAAATATCAGGGCCGGTTCTTGACATATGACGAAAAAACGAAATCCGATCATTACGGTTATTTGGTTATTCTTCATTTATTTTCAGAAAATATTTCGGATTTTTTAATACTAAATTGTCTTTAATTTAACGTTTTTGGATTTTGCATATAATATTTCGTATTATCCGGACCGCCCTCAACTTATTTTTTTAACTACGGAGCTGCATATTTTATTACATATTCGAAATAATTTTTCATCCTGAATCCAGCGATGTGTCATACAATATTATGTGAAGACGGTTTCTTAACCTAAGACTGATTATAAATTCAATACAGATCCGTACCAATAAAATTTGGATTAACTGAAAAACGTCTTTGAATGACATTCTATGATATACACTGATACGCTGCAATTTCCATAGGACATTTTCCTATTCACCTGGTACATTTTATTTGGAATTAAATTTTATTTTTGGTCTTCTATCAGTAATTAGCACTTCAACAATAAACTTCCATTTCTCCTTCGAATAGCGTCTGTATAAAGTCTCTGTTTCAGTCTTATTAGTTCTTTTTTCTTCTTATCTTGTTATTTTTCCATTAATATATCGAAGGTTTGTTCTCTGCCCCTCAAAACTTAGGGGTTTTTCTACGACCCGAAATTTTTGCTACAACACGAATTTTCTTTTTACGATACCAAGATTTTCCTTTCGATACCCAAATTCTTCTGTGACAACAAGCTTTCTTTGGCACCTAGTTTCCTTTTGGAACAAAGTTTTTTTCTTCCGGAACCTAACAGAACAAACAGGAAGTCACCTGAAAAGACGCAGTTCCTTTCGAAACAGAGATCTTAGTCGACTATATCTATAGAAAAACGAAGAAACCAAGATAAGTTTCGAATTAAAAAAAAAAAATTGTGGTCATATATATTTTAATAAACCAGTAATTTCTAATTTGACCCTTATTTCCTTATACCTGTATAAAAAGAAAGAAAAACACAGATTTTGAAATACATTTAGTTTTTTTTGTCAATTGTTTCTTTAACCATCAAAAAAATCAATTAGAGTGGCGTTCATTTTTTTTATTTAATATTATACTTTTCAATATATTTCAAATTATATTCGTAGGACGAAGAGTAATAAAAGAATGGAGCTTAAAACACTTTATAAATAATTACATTAATAACAAGTTTAAAATAACTATAAAACACCGTTGGATTCAGGATACAAAAATATCCCGGTCCACATTAAAAAAAATGATTGAGGTGGTCCGAAGAATACAAAAAGTGGGATGCAAAATCTGAAAACGGTAAATGAAAGAGAATGTAGTATGGAATGAAAAAACTCAGAAATATTTTTAGGCAGTTCTGAAAATAAATGAAGGATAAACAAATAATCGTAATGATCGAATTTCGTTTTTTCGTCATATCGGCTCTGATACTCTCGCTAGATGATGCTTCTCTATTTAACCGAACTTCTAACTTGTATAAAAGGCTTAAAGTTACCAATACAATCCCATTAAAAAGTGGCCGCCCTGTATATCTATCATTTAGGATAGCTGCGTTTAAAATATTTAAAAATAATGTTTTTTTTCGGTTATTTAAAATGATTCATCTGATTTTTATAATATAGGGTAATTCTTTAAAAAACCCCGGTATATTATATATCAAATAGTTTTTTAGAATATTTAATATTAATTTATAAATTAATCAAATTTCTTTGTTGGATGTTGTTGTATAAATAATAAATTACGGTTTTTGTTTGTTGTCAAGGTTAATGACCAATTTCACCATTGCCTTTAATTATTATGAGGTTCGAATAGTTACGAGATTTTTTTTAAATAGTAATTTACACATTACTTTCGATTCAATATTAATCAATGTCAATACAATGTTGTTTTTTTGTAATAAGAAATATTTTCTTTTTTTCCTTGCCGAAGTACTTAATAATGGCCTGATGACGGTCAGTGACCGAAACTAGTTGTGGTACTTGAATTTGTGCTTTATTCCCTTAAAACTTGGACCATATTTGAGATATGGATAGCATTTTTGCTTTAATTCCAATAACGTTTATCACTGTAAAAACTTTATTCTATTGACATATAATCTTGTTTTTACTGCTAATTCGCTTTTACTTTCATCTTGCAAAATACTGTAATTTAGAATTAATTTCTAAAATAGTGCTACAGATGGTATATATATAAATATTCTGTAACGTTATTTTTAAGTATGGATTCCGTAACTCACCTATATTTTTCTGCAATAAACAGGAAATCAAGAAATAATATAAATTAAAAAAAATACAATTAGATAATCTAGTTGTATCACGTACGTTAAAGAGTAGGAAGATTTACTTGTCCACATGTAAGGTTTGTAAAGAACATTTTTTAAATTAAAGAATGATTACAGTATAGATCTTACGTTTTAATTCAAAAATAGTAGTTTAAAAACGCCTACATAGATAATTGTTAGATTAAGAAAGTAGAACCTCAAAGGTTAATACCACGCATAGTATTTATTTTCACAAATTAAATGCATTATAGATTAGTAATATCCATTTATGGCGATTTATCCAAAGCGTTTGGTAGTGTTTACCACTCACTCACTGCCTTTGAATGAAATCAATAAAATCAGCATCGTTATAATTCACAACTTAGAAATAACGTCACTTTTTGAAAATTCATTGGCATAAAAATGGACTGATTAATTTTCGTTTTTTGTAATTATGGACAATAATAGCTAAAATATTATAAGACAAAACAGTATTTTAAATTATATTACTTGTGCACGACTACACAGATTTTAACGAGCATTAATAATTGAAATTATAGTTCAAAATCTTCTAAAAATTATCATTCATGATTAACTTATTGTATAAATTTGTATATTTGTATGAATGTTTTTATAAATAAATGCTTTATTTATTTCATTTATATTAAACCCAAAACTCTCATACAAATGTAACTATTGTGATAAATCTAGTCGATACAATTCGACCAACTTTAATAACTACCCTGGTAGAGACCGAGAAACGTGATCAAAAGGGGTAGACCACGCCCAGAATCATAAAATCTGCTTCCTCCGACCAAACCGATACCCTTCAGGTATATCTGTTCGTCAAGTAAATCATGCTCTTAAGAAGAATCAGCCAGATGTGTCGTGCAGTCTGTAGGCGCTCGGTCCATAGCGACATTCGACGCCAAAAAGTTTTGGTTTACAAATACCTATCATCACTGAAGGACGATCGATCCTTTTATATTTCGGTATAAAAAATCTACATTTCTTGGTGACTTGTGTAGTGCCTAACGGCATATTATTATATCGTTATTTATCGGTTATTAAATGGTCCATTTAAAATCTGTTTAGAAACCACAAAAAAAGGTATTGAAAGCGACGCGTTAGAAAATATTTTACCAGACAATAAAATCGCACTTCAAACACACTTTACAATTAACAATCTCACAGCGCTGTTTGAATGTCAACTGATTGACTTAAATTTATAACCGATTGTTCAAAACGTAAAAATTCACATTCTTAGATAAGAAATTAAGAGTATTCAAATTGAATTTAATATAGTGGCGTACTTGATTTCTTCAAGGAACTTTCAAAACATTATTGATTGTTTAATTAGACGAATTAAATAAATTCATAAGCTTGTTGCATCTCCAAGTTAACAAAGTTTAAATATTTGTACACATTTCAAGAATTCTAAACAACGTACAATCAAAGCAGATTTAAATTTTATGGAACCGTCAACAGAATTTGGCAATTACCGTTCATTTTATTAATTTTTGGCTTAATAAGGATCAGTCAGATGTGTCGTGCAGTCTTTATGTCTGTAGGCGCTCGGTCCATAGCGACATTCGACGCCAAAAAGATTTTGTTTACAAAAACCTATGACCACTGAGGGACGGCATTAGATTATATCGTTATTTATCGGTTATTACATGGTCCATGATATTTAAAATCGTCTTAGAAAGACCAACAAAATATATTTAAAGCGTGAAATTTTTGGTCGGCTTTTTGGAAGATATTAAACATGTCATTATTACTGTAAAGTTAGCCATGTTTTAGTATATATTATAATTGGCTTATCCATATATTCTAATTTATCGGCATTCATAATTACTTTCCCGACCCACTTCCTAGAAGGGAAAGTATTGTGAACGAGCTAAAAAAAAATTTCGAGATAAAAACGGAATTATCCATTTTCGGGTCCCCTGAGACGATTAAGACCATTTCCAGATGGAAGTCTGTCTGTCTGCCTGTCTTCCACGATAGGGGCCACACGTTTAATCCGATTGAGCTGAAATTTTTTATAGGGGTTTGGGTTACCCGTCGGAAGAAACTAAGTTTTGTAAGACATCTGTCAAACGTAAGTATCACTATCAAAAAAATCGGTTGTGTCGCCCCAAAAATTTCCCGACGAGTATCCACGAATACTTTTTCATGTTAAAGTTTCAACTTTTGACATTTTTTATTTTTGACAGGTGACAGTTGAAGAAATAATTTTAACTGTTCTGAATAGAGTTTTTCAAGGGCTTTCAAATGACATATTGCAAGTCCAATTCCGTGACATATTGCATCTGTAATTTTTTGATAGTGATACTTCCGTTTGACAGATATCGTACAAAGACAAATGGGTTCTTCCGACGGGTAACCCAAACCCATATACCAAATTTCAGCTCAATCGGATTAATACTTTTTCAGATATTTAATGCTAAATTTTCAAATTTTGATATTTTTTATTTTGGACAGGTGACAGTTGGAGAAATAATTTTGACTGTTCTTAATATAGTTTTTCAAGGGCTTTCAAATGACATATTGCAACTCCAATTCCGTGACATATTGCATCTGTAATTTTTTGATAGTGATACTTCCGTTTGACAGATGTCGTACAAAAACATATGGGTTCTTCCTCCGGGTAACCCAAATCCATATACCAAATTTTAGCTCAATCGGATTAATACTTTTTCAGATATTTAATGCTAAAGTTTCAAATTTTGACATTTTTTTATTTTTAACAGGTGACAATTGGAGAAATAATTTTGACTATTCTGAATAGTTTTTCAAGGGCTTTTAAATGACATATTGCATGTCAAATTCCGTGACATATTGCATGTGTCATTTTACTATTGGTTCCAAATAACATTATTCTATATTTTTTTAAAATAAGGGTACTTTACTCTTGAGCAAAATTTATATTTTTTGACGCCCCTCGTATACGGATGAAAAAATGAATTATCTGATTGCTGCATTTCAGGTTGTAGATCATGCACAACTTTTTATAAAGAATAACTTTTTTTCATAAAACTAAGAATAAAAAAGTTTCCCATATGGTTCCGAGTTAATTGGACACGCTGTATAAGGACAGTGAGTATGTTTTCAAAATTAAAATGGATCAATTTGTCCAGATATGTTAATATTTGGCCCATTGTCGACCAACTTTGTTGCTTTTATAGCTTTTTTCTATTATCCTAAAGCGATTTTCATTTTAAAAATCCAAAAATAGTCCTATTATTAAAAACCTAAATTTAGAATTATTTTGATTACCCCAATGTTTAAAATTGCTTATTTATTACACCCTGTATTTTTATATTCATACGGACAGAAGTTGCCTTTTAAGCAAAAATGTTTAACAAGTATTTCTAGAATTTTCTTTACCACCTAGTATCTGGTACAAGTAAAATTCTTGACCAGAAACGAGATTTGCAAAGCCATTTAATTTATAGTCGTAAAAAGATAAAAATGGTTTTCTATTTGAGACATTGTGTCACTGCCAGAAGACGGCATGTACAGTTCGAAGTATCTGCATGAGGACACAATCAATGTTATTATACCATTATTGCTGCCCAGCGTTTCTTGTTAAATGTTAATAGCCATGTCCTTTAAATATTCAAAACGCTTAAATTCGTTTTAATTAAAAAAAAATAGATACAGTTTAGTTTCATTAGATGCAAGTTATTATATAAATGGATAAATTTTAATTAGTTCTTTATTATTATTTCTAAAATTAGATGATATATCTACTTTTCTTTTTTTTGCTACTTTTTTCCCTGGTGCTGGTCCTTTTCCCAGCAGCATATCTTGGGCTTTTTGTGCATATTATTAATTATATTAATTCAGGCACCAATTTTATTTTTAATATTTATTATCATACTAAAGAAATCTTATTTGGGCGATAGGATTTACTAGATGCATACTTAGTTTATTTTAAATCACAATAGACCGCACACCATGGATTTATTTAATATACCGTGACTTTTTCTGGTTATTTCCCACCTCTATTATATAATAACTGATTACTTAATATTATAAATTAAGTACCGTGATTCAGTTTTTTTTTTTGGTAAAAATATATTTCGAGAAAAATAAACATCTACTGGTTTATCATTTCTATTTTTTCCTAAATGTGGTTTATTGATTTTTTGATTTTTTTTATAATTTTAACCAGGTTAAATTGTTTTATTAATAGTTACGTTTAAGTGATACCATGATTTTTATTTGTAATTACATTATTTAATAATTCATTATAAATATTGTTTTTTTATTCATTTTAAACTTTTTATTAAATTTGTTATCGGTTGTCTTTAATAGATAAATTAAGTTGTTTATTTTATCTAATTTAATTTTAATTTTTATATGAATGTCAATTAAATTTTCAGTTATTTGTTATGAACCTTTTACAATTTTTGTAACTTTTGAAATTTTTGTATTGTTAACCAATTTGTACCCATTTTTACTACATTTCACGTTTTTCTCTATTTTTGTTACTTTTCTCTATTTTTTATATTTTTTCCTATTTTTCAATAGTTTTTCCCCTATATGTCCCTATTTGTATGTATTTTTCCCTATTTTCCCTAAAAACTAAGAATATGAATTGCCCCAATTATTTTATTGGTTATTTATTTTCCACTAGCTGTCCTAGTTGTCCCACCCAAATTTCAATAAAGTTGTTTGTGATCGTGAATTTGTGAAAAGCTATTAGAAATCTAGAGTGCACACAAAATTTATGATTTTTACAGTGTTTTAAAATTTTCTGACTTACCCGATGAAATTATCCAGAATTTTTTTTTCCTGAAAACTTTTTCAGGACTATAACGTACCAAAAAAAAGTTTGTGCGGTCGAGAGACCCCCGTCAGGACCGAAGTTCCTTAGTTTATTTTTTCAACTCTAAACGTATTTTAATATATCTCTCACCCTTTTTTTTCCTTTTTCCTTCGTTTACTATTTCTTTCTAATCCTGTTTTTCATAATTTTTTTCCTGTTTTTTCTATTTTTTTTAATTTTTTTCTATTTTTTTCTATTTTTTTCTATTTTTTTCTATTTTTTTCTATTTTTTTCTATTTTTTTCTATTTTTTTCTATTTTTTTCTATTTTTTTCTATTTTTTTCTATTATTTTCTATTATTTTCTATTTTTTTCCACTCTTTTCTATTTTTTTCTATTTTTTTCCATTTTTTTCTATATTTTTTTGTTTTTTCGATTTTTTCAATTTTTTCAATTATTCCCTATTTGTACCTTTTTTCCTATATTTCCCCATTTTTCTATATTTTTGCCTCTTTTCTCTGTTTTTCCTATTTTTTCCTAGTTTTCATTAGCTTTTTTTATTGTCCCATATTTGTATGTATTTTTTCTGTATTTTTCATAATTTTTTCAGATTTTTTCCAATTTTTCATTATTTGCTCCTAGGTTTTCCAATTTTTTACTATTTTTCTTTATTTGTTAATATTTTTCCATAATTTCCAACATTATTTTACTATCTTCCATATTTTTTCTATTTTTTCCAATTTCTTGCTATTTTTTATTTTTTCCTATTCCTCTTTTTCTTGTTTTTTCCCATTTACCACTATTTTTCCCAGTGTTTTCCTATTTCTCCCTATTTTTCTGAACTTTTTCTTTATTTTTCACTATTTTTCCGCAATTTTCCATATTTTTTTGTATTGTTCATTATTTATTCCTTTTTTCACTATTTCCTTTATTTTACCCTGTTTTCCTTTTTTTCTCTATTTTTCGTATTTTGCTTTATTTTCCCAATTTTACAATTTTCCGGGATACTTTCAAATTTATCAAAAATTAAAAAAATATTAGCCAAATCGGTCCAATCAAACGCGCGATCTGTCAAACGTGCGAAGCTAAAATAAAATAAAAAAGTTGTCTGAAATTATCCAATTTTCAACGCAATTTTCTTAAATTTTTTTCTGTAAGAACCTTCTACAAAGTATTATAAAATTTAAAAAAAAATATGAAGGAAACAGGTAAAGTTATATTATTTTTTATTTTTTTAATCACAACGCAGATCGATTAATTTTCTGCTTGATTAATTTCTACTAATTTGATTTTTTTGTAAGTAATGTTATATTTGTTTGGACGAACTTAAAACGAATTTACAAAAGAACTACGACAGGACCGTAATTAAAAATTATTATATATCAAAGATTTATTAGTAGCAAATTTGAGATGCAATAAAACTTTTTTCTATTTTTTGATATTTTTATAAATAAATGGTCGTGCAAAACAAAAAAACGGCCTTGTAGATTTTTTAGGCCAATATAATGGTTTCCAAAATGGTTAACTTTTTCCCATTTTTTCTCATTTAAGCGCGTCTGTACCTCTTACGGTTTCTGATATAGTAATGTTATCCCTGAAAATTTTAGACATCCTGTATATACATTAGTTTTCAAAAAAAATTGGTACTCTTTTTTTTGTTTAAATTAATTTCTTGTTAATAGTTGGTATATTTAGGTCTGGTTATTGTTGAACTAACCCAAAAAAAAAAATTAAATAAAATTCAAACAAGTTGTATAATAAAACAAGTAATATAAAATTACGTTTCATTAAACTGTACGCAGTTGCCAGAGTTTAATAAAAAAAAATATTTTTTAAAGGCCTCAAAGAATATACACTATTTTTTTTAATTTCTCTTCTAACCTATAACAAAAAACAAAACAAAAAAAATATAATAAACCGCAACTTACCAAAATGGAAAGTGTTCTACTGAAGACAGTATTTATTTATTAAACGGATCAATTATTATTTGTGGAAATTAATATTGTTATACAAAGTTCGTTATAGTGATAATTGACTTTCACCTCTAATCATCCGGCTAATAGGCGTAATTTATGGGAAAAATAACGAAAATATTTAAGATGATTAACTAGAGAGAGTGATTCTTAGAATACATAAAAATTAACACTGATAAAATCTTTAAGTGATAGAAAACTAGATATGGTATAAAAAGTTAAATAATTAAATAAATCTAAATACAGATAATAATAAAAGTATAGAAAATTTATTTATTTTCCAAAAAAAAACACAAGCAAATAAATAATGGAAAATTATTTTTTTGCACTAAAAAACTTTCAAAAAGAGATCTTCAAAGCACTTTCTTTATGTATAAGATAAATTTTTATAAATTGTAAATAAATATATTTTATTTAGTTATGATTGATAGTGTGTAAATCCTAAATTTCTAAATTGTTTATATAAAATTGAACAGAAACAGATACTATTTCTTTTAATACTTTTCTCAGTATATATTTCTTATAAGTGCATGGGTTTTAAGTAACAATTGAGCTTCTAAATATAAATTGTAATTTTCAATCTCATAAATTTCTTGAAGATAGTAATTATTTTCTAGCATATGGTGTCTAGTTGTTTAAAATCATGACTAAGAATATTTTTTGTATGTAACTAAAAGCCAGACAATTATTTATATAATTTATTAAAAAAATCAAGATTGATTTGTAATTGTATATAATATTTTATATTTAGAGTTTCTAGTACACAAAATGTTTGTAGTAGAGCTAAAATTGTACAAGATCGTTTATAAAAACGGTAATGTGATGGGATTTATTATACTATAGATACTTTATGCGTTATTATACATTTATTCCCTCACGTTTTTACATTATTAAGTTTTAAGTTATTATTGTTTAAAATCGTAATTTATTTTCTTTATTCATACCTTGGAGAAAAAAAATTAAAGCTAGAAAAAATATTCATTAATAATATTTATATTTGTTAATAAAAATCCCTAAATCATAAAAAATGTTTGCCATAATTCACTAAATATATTAAATGAGACACAAATACAAAATTAGATATAGTATTATTAAGTAACTACATATAAACTATAATACTGGGAAGTCAATTTTAAGAAATTGCAATAAATATATTTCAATATTATCTAATTAACTAAATTTTTCTATTAAATAATTTGCTCGTTTTGGGTTTTAAAATTCGGAATTATTTGATTATAAATGCTCTGAATTTGTATATAGATAATTTTCTAAGTTCTTGAGTTTCTAAATTTATGGAAAACAATAAGAAGATACGTAATATAATTTAAAATAAAATAAAGATAAATGTAATATCGAGCACTTCAGACGAACCGATAATTTGGGTGCATGTAAACTGAGGGCCAAAAATTCAGATTTAATATTTAGTACCTGAACAAGCATATGTAAACTGAGGACTAACCGTTTTCCAAAGCACCAGTAAACTGAGGACCAGGATTTAAATAACATTTTTACTTTTATAGACCACTGAAGCATATTACTTAAACAGAGTAATTTAAAAAATAATAAAATTCAGGAAAACATATTTCGTGTACAATGATAAAAAATATATAGTGCTTCTAAAATAACAAACTAACGTTTTCATGAAATTTAAAATATTTGGAAATTTCGTAATTTTTAGCTTCTTTTATTTGGTACTCAGTGTACATGTCGGATTATTAATCCCTGTTTCAAATAATCCTCAGATTACATAACATAATGGGATTTAGTCCTCAGTTTACATACTGCGGATAATTCATCACGTAAACAATCAATACTACCTTTATTTTATGCAGGGATTACCGGACCAAACGGGATATACATCATCATTATTATTTTTTTTTTATGAAAATTTAACTTGGGAATTATATTAAAAGAAAATTTAAGTAATAAGTAAATGGCAAATTAGTCAAAAGTGATTGAAAGAAAATTTCTTTCTACGATCGTTCAAAAAGTTACTATTTTTTGCATTATCTACTGTACTAATAGTTTAACTTTAAACACTAGTGCAAGAAGTAAACAAAAAATTCAAAAAATCACTGGAAATGAAGATTTTCCATCAGTTACCATAGTTAATTGCACTAACTCAGCATGATTACAGCTCTCGACTTCGTCTCGAGCTGCAAACTTCATGCATCGTGCAACAAATATACACTTTTTGCACTAGTTACACAAATATATATTTTAATTAATCAAGTAAAAAAAATTATCTTTGGAGAAAAAGCATATGAAAAAAGATAATAAACAGATGCCATTAATCTTTTAAAAAATTGTCACAATAATTTACAGAAATTTGTTAATAAAAAAAATTATAAAAGAAAAAGGAATTATATACCAATAAAAACAAACTATTATTAAATTTACGAAAAAAAATTTTTAAAAATATCAGGAGTTTAAAAGAAGATGTTTTTGTGATAAGATGAACACAGCTGATTAATATTATGGAGATAATTTAAAATATCAAAAGGAAGCAATTTGAAAGGAATTTTGAAGAAAGAAGAGTAAATAAATGAAAGAAGCTATTTTGAAGAACGTAAAATTTTACAAGAGTTAAAATAAATTTGTCGGAGGAGTCTAAAGAAGAGGAATTGGACAGGATCCATAAATTTATTTTTATGTTTAACTTGTTGTAATGTTTTTTTTTTCATCTAACCTACCCCAAAATTGAGATTTGTGTATCACTACAATAAATATATTTAAAATTTAATATTTTAAAAAACGATGTATTTTAAAAAGTTGTTTAAAATATTTGGTACAGTATGAGAAAGTACCAACCATATAAATAATTTTCGAATAGCTTAAAAATTTAAAGATTTTGTCTATTATTTCCCATATTGTTAATTTAGAAAAAAAAATTAAAAAATTAAAAAATTATTGGAAATCTCCCAAAAAAACTAAAAAAATAATTTAATAAGGCAGTCACAACACTGCTATAAACGCAGTAGAGAAGAATAATTTAAAAAATACATAAAAATAGTGACTGGTTTTTATTAGCTCAGTTAAGTCCTTTTTTTTAATACAGAAATATAGTGATTGGTTTACACTTGTTCGATCAAGTCTCTTTTTCTTAAATGCATAAAAATAGTGCCTCAGTTAAAGTGATACCTGTTTGAAAAATGACTTTTTGCAGTTATGTGTCTTTTAGATCAATTTAGCTGTCTACAAAGTTTGGTAAAAGTATAAATACGAATTTCTAAATTATAAAGAATATTATAAGATATATATAATTGTTCGTTGACCGCATATAGCACAACCCCCACTTATACAATAAAGACACCTGCCTCTTATGACCGCAAGTCACACTGTTTTCAGCTTTGACCGCATCTCCCACGATCGCAACTCCCGCAGCTTCATAAGCAGCTATGCCATTACATTTTTAACAGTAACTTCACCTTTTTTAGAAGTTTATTTTTCATGCCGTGAAAAGTTTTAGCTCAAGGTGCTTGTCGTTCTGCAGGAGACGACCAGCTTGCGCCCTCTCATTAATTCAGCCGGTTTGCGCCCAAAATTCTAAAGGTACCTGACGGTCGACCGATTTGCGCCCGTAATAAATAATCAATCCGTATCGCATAGCCATTCGAATCATAAGAATGAGAAAAAATGAGAAAATAGAAAAATGAGAGAAAAAAATGTGAAAAAATTAGAAAACAAAAAAAAATGGAAAAAACAGAACAATAAGAAAAAATTGAAAAAATTAAAAAAAAAAACAGAAAAAGAAAACAAAACATCATAAAGAATGATAAGAATGGATAAAATCTGAAAAAATCTGAAAAAATACGAAAAAATAATAAAAAAAAGAAAAAAATGTTGAAAAAAAAATTGAGAAAGAAAATAGAAATTATTGGGAAAAAATGAATAATACATTTCTAAACTACGGCAAAAACGAGAAATAATAAAAATTGTAAAAAAGACGAATAAAAAAACGCGAAAAATCACAAAAAAAAACGAAAATAAAGCCTCGGAAAACGGAAGGAAACGAAAAATATCACAAATAATCACAAAAAATCAGAGGAATAAGAAAAAATGAGAAAAATTAGAAAAAAAAGAAAAAATAGAAAAAACAGAAACATTTAAAAAACAAGAAAAAAAAACAAATAATCATAAAAATAAGAAAAAAACTAGAAAAAAATACAAAAAATATAAAAAATCCAAAACATGAAAAAAAAAACAAATAATCATAAAAATAAGAAAAAAAACCGAGAAAAAATTAGAAGAATCGAAAAAATTACAAAAAATATCACAAAAAAATCCAAAACAATCGCAAAAAAATCGCAAAAAATCACAAATAAATGCAAATTGTCACAAAAAATCAATGGAATAAGAAAAAATGAGAAAAAATTCGAAAACAAAATAAAACAGAAAACCAGAACAATGAGAAAAAATGAGGAAAGATTAGAAAAAATTGAAAAAACAAAAGAAAACAAAAAAAAAACAAAATATAATAATAAATAAAAAAACGTGAAAAAATTAGAAGAATCGAAAAAATCAGAAAAAATCGAAAATAATAACAAAAAAAAACAAAAAACTTTGAAAAAAGAAAAAAATTAAAAGAGAAATTAGAAAAAATGAAAAATAAAATTGTACAAAAAATACAAAAAAAAAACGAAGGAATCAAAAAAACGGCTAAAAAACGAAAAAGAGGGCTCAAAAAACGCAAGAAATCGAAATATACCACAATCGAAAAAAACTGCAACAAAATCACAAAAAATTACAAAAGAATCGCAAATTATCACAAAAAATCAAATGAATAAGAAAAAAATTAGAAAACGAAAAAATAGAAAAAAACAGAACAATGAGAAAAAAGGAGGAAAAATTAGAAAAAACTGGAGAAAAAACAAATTTTATTTTTTGGATCTCTATATTTTAACACTTTTTGTAGATTACTTCTGAAATAATCATTTCCTGATAAAGAAATTGTAACTAACAAATAATTTCCACAAAAGTCAAGAATGGTTACTGAAAAAAATCATTATAATATAAATCAAACCGAGATTATTTATTTGGAGAAAAAAAAATTAAAAAAATTGTTTACTGTACAAATCAGATTTAGATAAACATATTAAAGAAACCTAACAATCATAATGGTGTCATAAAAATCTTTTATTTACCTGATATCACTAAAATTCCAAATTCCCTAAAACTAAAATCCAGCGATCATCACATCTGGCAACTACGCAAGTGGTATTGGAGGATAATAAACATTTATTTTTTACGCATAATGTACATCTAATCGCCATCTATCAAACATTTAGTTAATTAATAGTTTGTGTTATGAAAATCATGGGGTGCTAATTCCGTCTTATTTTATACTTTTTAGATACCTTTACTTCTCGAGATCTTTCTATTAATTATAATTTTAAATACAAAATAAACTCTTCTAAGAATTAATAGGGTGAGCGTAAACAGGCCATCTAGCAGGTACCCTTAATACATTGGGCCCAAACTGGCTGAATTAATGAGCGGGCGCAAGCCGGTCGGGAGCAAGTTGGCCGACACCGTTCTGCAGATCTCTAAGTGTACCGGATTGCAACCAATTCTGCATAAATAAGAAGCCTCTACTTACTCATTAGGAGTTGAAGTGAACAAGCATTTTAAACACACATTATATGATATCTAATTAATGTATTAAATCACAGCTACAGGTAAAAAATTAGCTACCAGTACTATCTTGATGTAAATAAATATTTGGTATTATTTGAAAAGAATCGAAAGTACGAGGAAAATGCTAAAGGTATGCATTTAATATTTATTGTAGTTTAGAATTAGAATTAAAATTTTAGTTATGGTTCTAGATTCAAAGCGATCAAAGAAATAACATTATGATCCTGAAACCAACGTTACAAACAGGGCTCAAATTTATTTATATTATAAGTACATATGAATAGCGGGAAGGTACTACGTAGACAACAACTCATTTTTAATTAAGTTGTTAACATATTTCATAAAAAATCATATGTTAATCTGTTAATAAATGAGACTTCCTGTGTTCATAAACCAGAACTAGAAAACCAAAAAAAAGCATATTGCGCTAGTCATGATGCCATGGTTCCGTCGAAAAAGGTTACATTTCGATCAAACAAGGTTAATCGTGATCATAAGAATTATTTTTGCTGGCGTCTCTGATGTCGATGAACATTCAACAATGAGTTTTATTGCGGATTAAATCATGTCAATGGTAAAACTCGTATATTGCGAAATGATAATCATTCATATAGCGATGCACCGGCTGATAAAAATATATAATTGTGCTTTAACAAATAGCTTATAATTATTTATTCTTATCATATTAACGTGTTGGTTTTAATTATAAACAAAATAAATATATGCAATTTAATAAAGATCATTTGGGAGACCAGATAAAAAAGAATAAAATCTTATAATTTGGTATTGGTATTGGTAGGACATTTTGAAGTATCGAATTTTCTGATTTGAAGCCAAATTCTTTATTTATTGATTGATCACTTCAGCCAGTTTTTAGTAAATTTAATTTTCCACAATTTTGACAGGCTTTCAAAATTCTAAAATATACATCACAAGTAATTCACTGTCCACTCATTTCTCCATGTAATAATCTTGAATGTTCAGGCCAAGTACGCTACACCTTTCGAAGCGATAAAGGATTAACATTTTCTAGGAGATCTTCACAGATATTACTCCTAGGTTTTCAGATCGTGACTCTGGGTTAAATCACTTTTCGTTTTGCTGCTACCCCAATAGCCACTTCTCGTTTTTTACATATATATGTAAACTCATTTTTAATCTAATATTAAATAATTAATAGATTCATTCCTGATATTAATATTTTTTCATAATTTAACAATAAGAATCTTGAAATTTAAAAGAGGAAATCGAGAGGAAAATAATCCAAAAATTGGAAATTTTGTTAAGCTTTAATAGTTTAGATAATAATACGAAGCAAAATTTGCAAAAAAAATATTAAGTTTTAAAATAATAGAAATGTGAGAGATTCATACTGAAAATGAGCGATGAGAACAGAAACCCACATATCCTGGAAAAACAGGACAAAAACAATAGGAAATGGTAAATTTTTTCGAGAAACTCTCGATCATAGTTCCGATTGGTTACGCCCTGGTGAACAATATTTACTACATAGTAACCTTAGTTTTAAAAAAAGACTCAATTAATAAATAAAATCCAATTGTCACTTTTAAAAAATCCCTGTCAAGTTAAAAATAATATATAATATAATTAAAATATACCTTAACTATATTTTACTATGGTATTTTTATATAACAGAGATTCCAATCATGTTGGTAGTCTTCATATAATTTAAGTTGAAGTCCATATACCTTCCATCCCAATTTGTGCATTCCCAAGAAGCTGGTGAAATTTCTCTTTTATTTTATTGTAAACTGACTCTAGCTGGCATGCAGTATCACTACATATTTTTTATTGTATTTTTTATTGTCCATATACATATACATATTAAAAATGAGGGGGTAATCCCACCCAACTTTCCGAACGCTCCAAGTAAAGTAATTGTTTAATCCATTATTTTAGTTTTTCTGCATCAAAATATATTAATAAAATTAGTTTACAAGAATTAAAAAAAAACTTAATTTTTTGTAAAAACTTTTTATAATTTTGTATAATTTCTACAAGTATTATTTTAAAATTATGAAATATTTCACACATAATGTACTTTTTGATCCCTTTCGGATTTACCATTTTCGATAACACAAAAGGGCAAAAAAATTTCATTTTTGTTTTATTTTGGTATAATAATTACAATGTTAAATTCGAAGAGACTAAATTTAGAGTTTTATATTACCTATCGACTGGTATAAATCCCATTTTAATATCTTTAATATTTTTAAAGTTATTCATTTTTTTTCAACTTATATTAAATTTCAAAAAAAATTTAAGAATTCTACAATTTTTTGAGTAAAATTAAAAAAAAAACATAATTATAGAATTTTTTTTAAATTTTTAATATTAGTATTAACCTTAAAAAGAAATAAAACCTTTTTTTGAATAATTTTAAAATTAATAAATAATTAATATCTCATTCAATTTTATTCAAAATGGGAAACAGACCTTTTCTTTAGATATTCTGGATCAAAATGCATTAATAAAGTTAGTTTAATAAACTAAAAAAAATCAAATTTTTAGTCAATAATTAATGAATTGTTGTAACATTTTTCATTTTTTGCTATAACTTTTACAAATACTATGTTAAAATTACGAAATAATTTACACATATAGTACTTTTAGATCCTTTTCGGATTTGCTATTTACTTTTTTCATAAATTTTAAACCTATTGATAAAACGAAATTACAAACAATTTAAAAAGAATTCTTTATTTTGGTTATAATTCTAAATTCTAAGAAACTAAAATAAATTTAAAATTTAGAGTTTTATATTATCTTTCGAATGGTGCAAATCCCAGTTCAATAACTTTAATATTGTAGAAGTTATTCAATTTAGTTTAAAATCATAATATAATTTTAAATGTTTCTTAGCCATTTTTTAAAAAAATTCAAAATTTTTTAATAAAATTTTGAAAAAAATTATAATTATAAAATTAATTATTAAAAATTTAAAGATATTTTTTTAAAATCTTTAATATTAAAATTTAACTAAAAAATAATAATTTAATAAGGATAAAAATTGCTTAAAAATTAAAATAAAAACTGGCGGCGAAACTATGCGGAACTCGAAAAAAAAGTAAAGACAAAATTTGTAGAAAATTTTATGTTCTACAATTTTTTTTTGTAAATTTTCATAAAAATCCATAATTTTGTCTCAAAATCTAAAAAAGTCGCAAATGTATATATACATTATTTTCACGCACTCTAGCGACGAAACTATGAGGAATTAAAAAAAAAAACGATAGTCATCATTTTAAACACTTAATAAAACAATAGATAAATCTATAAATTAAATAATAAAATATATATTTAAATAAACAATTTATAGAGAAACCGATAAAAATACAAAATATATAAAAGACATCAGATATAAAATGATTAATTAATTCATTACTGGTATTAATATTTTTCCGTAATAAAAATCTTGAAACTTGAGGAAATTTTGATATCATATTTTAGTGTAATAAAACAAATTCGGAATTTTTCCAATAATTTTTTTTTTAATTGTTCAATTTTTTTCATGGAGCCCCATGCGACATGGATTTCAATCGACGCGTCTTGATTTGCACAACACAGAAATCAGTATCGACAAATTTGCATTCCTTATCGAGATTTCTCGAAAAAAGTTTCACTTAGTAGGCGGGACCAGGATCCTCGGACCCGAAATAGCTCATATACTGTTAGAGCCTTAATTTTTTGAATAAAAACCGATGGCCTAAAGAATTTTCCCGATCCGCCTTACCGTTTTCAAGTCATCGTGCGCACAGACACCCACACATCCTCACAGACAGACTTTTTTTTCGCGGAAAATCAATTTTCTCAACGTTTCATGACATTTTTAGTCATTTGAAGCAAAAAAAAAATTTGAGATTTTAGCACTACGGTTTGCCCTACTTCACCAAAGGGGCATTACAAAATATGGAATTGGTATACAAAGTTAACAAAAAAGATACCTATACAAAAAATTTCATTAAATAATGATAAGAAAGTTTAAAAAAAACATATATTAACTTTTAAAATAATACAAATGAGAGAGATTCATATTGAAAATGATCGATAAGAACAGAAACCCACATATCCTGATAACCAACAGGACAAAAACAATAAGAACAGAATCATGTTAAAAACTTAATAAAATGGTAAAAAGATAAATTTATAAAATATATAATTAAAAAAAAAACTATTACTGAGTTTATTAGCTTTGCAAAAATTAAAAAATTATGAAACTTCAAAGAAGAAATCTAGATGTGAATAACCTAAACTTTATAATTATTCCTAACCTATCGTATTTTAAATATATCAAATTTGTAATAAAAGATATATAAAAATATTATAGTTAGTTTCAAAATCATAGAAATGTATTTAAATTCATATTGAAAATGAGCGATAACTACTGAAACCCACATATCCTGATAACAGGATAAAAACAATAGGAACAGAAACTTTTTCAAAACTAAATAAAAGGATAATTTTTTGTTCTTTTTCAAAATCGTCTCCAAAATTAAATTTTTTATTTTTAAATAACCAATCACAAAATTATGAAATTTTAATTTTATGTTGTTTTAGAATTAAGAATTTATGAAAACCATATTTCGTGTAAGTAAGAATTTTGTTTTTATTTATGATTCATATTATTCAAATTGATTTTTTTTTAAATATGCTAATAAATCATTTGATAATCGAAATTCATTGTACTATAACTAGACGCTTGTCCCTTTTTGTCACAAATCATTTAAACATTAGAAATACAGTCTAATAATTACATTTAACGTTCATTGTATATTATTCGATTGCACATTATTAAGAATTATTAGAAAATTACTAAAATAACTTAAATTATTTGTTCCTACAAGAAATTTTCTACCATTATTAATTCTAAGCACAAAATAATTAAAAATATACTCACATAAACCTTATCATCCAAATAATAACATCCTTAACACCACTACCATAAAATGACATGTCGATAACAGTAATTATTGCACATTTCCAACCCGAAGGACATTATCAACAAAGAAACAAAACGTATTAATGAACAAAAAACTGTTGATTGGAATTATATTCTTAATAATTATTATTAATTACTTACATAATTATAGCGTTGAAGTGGAAGTAGCTAATTTAATTTCTTCATATAGGGTGATACAGAAAATGTTTTCGCATGCTTGAAAGCATAAAATGAAGCTCGAATATTATAGGTAATTTTATTAAATTATTCAAGAAACTGCAGCATTTTTTTAATGTGTCAATATTTGTTTCTTATTTCAAAAATTAATTGTTTATTTAATAAAAATAAAAAATTAATATGGTAATTAATCAGGTGTTGTTAAAAGACCATAAAAAATATTATAGAATAACAATCATTATAGAATTTTAAATTGAATAGAAAATAGTAAGAGATATTACCAATAAAACAAGTTTATGAGCATTTAAATAATATTTAAATAATACATTTAAATTTAAATTTATTTAAGAAAGTATTAAAAATATCGACAATATCTATTGCTTTCAGATATTCTGAAGAGATTAATTGTGGAAACATCAATATTTTATAAAAAAAAACCGTTCTAAATAAGGCCTCTGAGGTACATCTAAATTAATGTAAATCATACTAAAATACCAACACATTGTCTAATATTAGAAAAATAATATAAATATGAAAAAGCCGAAGACAAAATGAAGGAATAAAAAGCATAAAAGAAAAAATAAGAACAGGAAGCAATAAAAGAGAAGCGAAATAAAACAATAAATGTTGGTGGTCGTAAATTTCTCTCCATATATCAATTTTGGTTAAGTATTCTAGTATCGCCCTGTAATTATTGAACATTGCGTGATTCACAGATATTTAGAGAATAATTAGAGTTTGAAATCTCAAATTAGTAAGTGTAGTACGAGTTCCTTACCATTATTAGTAGGATATGATAATTTATAGTAAATTATTACTAATTACCTATCATAAATATTGCACGTATAGTGTATGTTATGTTGATGGAATAAATAATATTTTTTCTATTATTAAGGTTATTAGCCCCACGAAAGTATTGTCATGTTCGTTATATGGTTTATTACATAATTATTAAATATTAGGGCCTGAATAAAACATGCAAATATATCATATGTTTAGGTAAAGGAGAAGGCATACATCTTATGGAAAAAATCTTTCGGTAAAAATGGAATTTTTGATATGTTATACCTGAAGTCATTCTAAGTAAAAGTCTCCATTGTCTCGATCGTATGACTAGATTCGGAGCTAGAAGGCGCAAAGTCATGAATTTTGTGTATTTTTGGGAATGGAGTCCCATGATTTAATTTACCCCAATGGTTAACAGACACGAGATGAGGCTGAAAGTTTTTAAAATTTGAGAAAAATATATTTCAAGAACAGCGAAGATATTATTTTTACAGGATGATTATCATTATACGAGACTAAGTTAATTTATTAAGTTCATTAATGACGATCGAGTCGAAAAATAGAACTTTTCCAAATAACAATATTCAAAAAATCTGATGTGGCCAGCACATGACCTCTCCCCATTTTTAAATCAAAAATTTACACGTTAACACAAAACAGTATGAACAAAATTGATTTTTTTGTAAATCTGGCAACAATGGCAAAATTTTTGAAAATGTTAATGAAACGAAAATAAACTATAGTGTATACAAAACATATGTGTAAAACTGTATTGCCATTTTGTTTAGTAATGACGTCATCACTCATAGCAGCTGCCACTTCCGGTTGTCCAATAATGGAAATGCTAATACAAATACAAAATATGGGAATTGGTATACAAATGGAGGTGTAAGTCAACAAAAAAGATTCCCATACAAAAAATTACATTAGATAATGATAAGAAAATTAAAAGAAACGTATTATTAACTTTTAAAATAATAGAAATGTGAGAGATTCATATTGAAAATGAGCGATAAGAACAGAAACCCACATATCCTGATAACCAACGGGACAAAAACAATAAGAACAGACTCATGTTAAAAACTTAATAAAATGGTAAAAAGGTAAATTTATATATAATTAAAAAAAACTATTGCTGAGTTTATAAGATTTGCAATAATTAAAAATCTTGAGTCTTGTAAGAGGAAATCCAGATGAGAATAACCTAAAATTTTTGATTATTCTAAACATAAATATGCCAACTCGATCGTATGACTAGATTCGCACCTTGAAATTTTCTATAATAGTATCTATTGGATAGATGAGCAGGTAGACATATGTTGGCCAGGTCTACCTGGGGACACCAGGTACTGCGCATAAGAGGAAGGTGTAAAAAAATTTGGCCCAAAAAAAGTGTCTTATTCAGAGGCCAACAAACACTAATTGAAAGTTAAGGTAATTTAAAGCACAGAAATAAATAAGGGAGACACTTTTGAGGGGGTTAACATTGAAAAAAAAAACACCACAAAGTTGACATATGAAATGAAGTGTTTCATTCACGCTGAAATTTTGACAACGTCGTAATGACATATAGTATAAAAAATAATTACAAAAAGCCAGATACTTTTTTCGGGGTATATTTATTGGCCAACAACCTTTTTTTAATAAATCACAACTTTTTCAGATTTAACGGTAAAGCATTAAAATTACCCATGTACAAAGACAATAGAATTAAAATTTTCTTGCACTCAGTTTGAAATTTTTATTTTGTACAGGGTGGTTTAAAATAAATTTTAAATGGCAAAAACTTCCATTAAAGTTTTTTCGGGTTTTTCAAATTAAACACCCTGTATTAGTATTCATCAATGGATACTGAATTAATTGGAATAATTAATTTCACTAACTGCATTTCTGCTAGAAAACGATGGTGCTTAAGCCATTTACATCGAGTATAAAGCTACTAATAAAAGAAGAATTATAAATACTATACAGTTGCATATTGAGTTAGGACCTACAGTGTGTTCAAGTTTACCAGGGTTTCACGCCATCACGGGGAGCGATTACAACCCTTCATTTTTCAACAAGAGCAAAAAAGGCCATTTTATATTATTAAAAACAATTTTCATTATCAAAACGCACTAACCGATCTTGCCAAATCTGATGTACCTGGAATGCAATATGAAACGTTTTCAATGCTCAAAAAATTTTTTGTGAATTATACGGCTACAAAGACATTGCAGATTTTAATAATGCGCGTTTCCAAAATTCTGTTCCACGTACCAATCCAAGGGTACAAGTGAACCTGTTCAAAAAACTCTGCTCAAATACGACGCGTCAAATTTACCAACATGTAAAGCAGAACTACAACAACATCTTTTTCCAGCGCAATATATAACAATTATTTGGCGAAACGCTCATCATCTGAAGTTTTTTGCATCTAAAAATTTTAAACTGAGTGTAAAAAATCTTCATTCTATTGTCTTTGTACATGGGTAATTTTAAAGCTTTACCGTTAAATCTCAAAAAGTTGTGATTTATTAAAAAGGGTTGTGCAATTCAAATATTTTTGGGAAAAAGGTTGTTGGCCAATAAGAATACCCCGGAAAAAGTGTCTGGCTTTTTATAATTATTTTTTACTATATGTCATTAAGGCGCTGTTAAAATTTCAGCGTGAATAAAACACTTCATTTAGTATGACAAAAAAAACAACTTTGGGGTGTTTTTTTCACTGTTAATCCCCTGAAAAGTGTCTGCCTTATTTATTTATGTGCTTTAAATTACCTTAACTTTTAATTAGTGTTTGTTGGCCTCTGAATCAAACACTTTTTTTGGGCCATACTTTTTTACAACTTCCTCTTATGCGCAGTACCTGGCATAAGAGGACCCAGGTAGGTCTGGCCAACATATGTCTATCTAACTCATCTATCCAATAGATACTATTACAGAAAATTTCAAGGTGCATCAAACACTTCAAGAAACGTGCGTCACCACCTCTCCAGCTAGTGCAAAGTCATGAATTTCGTGTATTTTTGGGAATAGAGTCACATGATTTGATCCACTCCCATAGTTAACTAACACAACATGAGGTTGAAAGTTTTTAAAATTTGAGAAAAATATATTTCAAGAACACCGAAGATATTATTTCTACAGGGTGATCATCATTATACGAAACTAAGTTAATTTATTAAGTACATTAATGACGATCTTGTCGAAAAATAGAACATTTCTACATAAAAATATTCAAAAAAGAAACTGTTCTATCAAGGTAACTTGATATTTTCGATCTTCATGGTATATACATTTGTGTTGTAAACATTTTAATTGATATAATTTCTATAATTTCTATAGTATATTTTCAAATTATATTCTGAAAACCTGACTGAAAATGTATCTACTATGAATTAAATTATACTTAGATAACTTGCATACTGGACGCACTATACCTATACTTAATTAATGCATAATTTTACATTAATTTAGTTATCATCTTTTACACTTCGACATCTGCTAATATTATCTATTAAACAATCATTGATATATGGATAACAGTTTGATTGAAATTCTATTCTTCGATAACCGATCGGCTATCATTATATGTACCAATAACGGTTTAGTACTTATTTATACCATAAAATTGTGGAGTACATCGTTAAAGTAACTGGTAAATAGAATTATGTTACAATTTTTAACAGGAGCAGTAACTACGCTTGTAATTATTTCATTAGTTTTCAGTCTTGCCGTTATTTTCTATCGTCTAAAAGCCTATATTTTTTAGTTTAATTTAGCAATCAGAATAAATGTATAATATTAGAGCTAAAAGCTGCTAAGTATTACATATTAAATTAATCTGTTCTGTTAATGAATTAATTAATTTTTTTTATATTATTATTATATTATCCACTATTTACTCTTTCTTAGGGTAAGTTCAATCCAAAATCTTTAAATAACCGGAGAAAATTAAGTATTTTTATCACTCCTTTAATATCGTTCAAAAATAGACAAATTTATTTACTAGATTTGTGTTAAAATTTTGACCATAAAAAATTTCAGATCTGGAATATTTTTTTGTTTACATGAAATAATGAACCAAAATATAAAAATTTATCTTACTACAATGCCAAATTTCTTAAATTTTATTAAACTTTTTTTTTACAACTTCGAAACTTTATGCATATAATATTTTCTTCCATTTTCTTTATTTTTTTTTTTAAATTCCCTGTCAAACATCTTTTTTTCAGTCAATAATTGACAAAACAAAAACAAACTGTTTTAAACCCACTTTGTCTTTTTTTTAAACAGGATATAAATATGTGATTCTCACTTATAATTACACGAGAGCTTTTTTTGTCGAAGTAAACTTGAAATGTATCAATAAGAATTTAGTTGCCGGACAATTTAACAAAAAAAACTGCGTCTCAAAAAATTACGAGTCCGTGGGACGAGTAATTTTTTCTGGCAGTTTTTTGAGTTGAATTGCCTAATGGCAACAAAATTCGAATTATAAATGTCAAGTTTACTTCGACTCGAAATCAAAACCTAGAGTGAAATTCGGTAAGACAATTTAATGAATATGTAAATCAATAAATTAAAAAATAAGATGTAAATTAGTTTATTTAATTTAACGGAAAAGTACAATGAAAACTTTTCTGACAAGTTTGAGAAAAATTGACATAACGTCATCAAAAATTTGTTTACAATGCTGGTTTTCATGCTTTCAAAAGTTAGGTCCCGTTATTGTCGCTGGAAAACTTTTTTCGCTGTCATAATGACAAAATCACGCGGCTTATGGGATTTTTTATACATGAATTAAAAAGTCAATGAAATGTTTTATTTAAGTACAAGTTTTGTTGGAATGAATTAAATTTTTTTTACGGATTTCGATAAGGTCACAAGAAAAATGGCGGATTTTTGACAATTTTTTTATTGACGTCTAATATATTTTTGTGGTAATTTGAAAGAACTGGAAAAAATTCAACATATTTAAACAAAACTTGTACTACAAAACAATTCAGTGAAAACCGCATATTTCTACTCTGAACCGTTAAAAATTAAAATGTGAGGAAAATATCAATCTCTGTTTTATTGTTTTGATTAAATCTAAAAAGGATTGTCTGGAAAAAAATAGTCACGGGGAAGAATTGTAGTGGAAAAGAATTGTCACGGAGAGGATTCTTATGGGAAATGATTATCGTGGGGAAGGGGAAGGATTGTCGTGGATAAGAATTGTCGAGAGGAAGGATTGTACGGAAAGGATTGCCTGGGGTTATTGATTATGATAATCTATTAATGTAAAAAATTCTTTGGATCCGATTTGATAAAATCTCTTACCTCATATTTTGTATTTTAACCGATGTTTGTCCATTTCCAATTCTTTTTTGCTCTTCATGAATTTTAGCTACTCTATTTTTAACATCGTCACTTTTAATATCACTTTTAACAGTTTTTCTTCCGCGAAAACAACTTTGTCGTTTATTTCGCGATTTTTTATTATTTTTCGTAAACTTACCAACTCTTAAAGACAGCATAAATCTAATTTTAATGTGTCTAATAACGTACTTTTCTTTTTTTGTTAATTCTTTTAAATTTTCTTGGTAATTGTGTATAGTTATTGCTCTTCTGTTTAATAATTCTACTTGATTTATGTTTCGTATAGGTAGAGGTGAGTATATTGGATTAAAATAAATATTATTTAAAGAATTATAATTACTGTTTTCATCAGAACATTCGTAAATTGTTTCTTCGTGTAAATTAGTTTTTGCATTTAACGTGTTGAAGATTGCTATATTTTTTCCCAAAGAATTCCTTTTCGTAATTTCTGATTTCCTTTCAGGTATTTTTTTTGAAAAATTTATATCTTCATATAACCTATTAACTGTAAATTTACAGTTGTTTAAATCTAATTTTTTCTTTGGTTTAGGTTTAACGTGTCTGATTATTCCAGAAATAAAGTTACGATTATGTTTATTCATTAGTAATCTTTCTTTATAAATTTGAGGTAGGCTCATTTCTTGAGCACTTTTCAACTCATGTGAGCATACTGGAAAATTGTTTCTATAATTTTTAGTAACTTCTTGGAAAATATGAGACATATTATTAATATGATTTTCCTCTTCTTGTATAGAAAAAGTATCTTCAGTGTATTCTATTTTACTTCTATTTTCTTTTATGTCAATGCTTGTTATTGATATAAGATCTTCAATATTTTCCGAAGATATAGAACTATTATCTGATAATTCTTCGTATTTTTTGTTATCCATTTTTCTGCCTAATTCTAAAAGATGACTTTTATTATGCACCCAACCTTTACTGATTGTCCATTCTTTAAGCCATTCGGGTTTTAATATAGATTTATCTCTTTTTTTCGGTGAAGAAGTGCATGTTTTATCTTTGATATATTTTGGGGAATTTTTTGGAGTAAGTTTATCGGGATTGGGGTACCACGTACCCCGTTGTATCACTAAACACAAGCACAAACACCGAAAAAGTTGTGAAAACAGTGACATTTTATATATGTTTAAAAAATTACATCGTTTTTTTATTTTTATCCGAATTTTTTATATATGTATGAGACCGTTTGAGCAATTTTAAATGACTGAATGGATTATGAATAAAAATTTCAAAACGGATATTCATTGTCGATGGTGTTTTGTCTAGAGTTGAGTAGTGTGACCGGTCACCTATTGTTGACGGTTGTCTACCTACATATGTGTAAGGTTAATTACACAAAAAAATATGGATTCTATCCGACACTTTTTCGCTGTTTATTGGAAACAAAATTGAGACACAGAAATAATTTACTATAATCAAATCATTTTATTCAATCAATAAATTCGCTAAATAATTTTAAATAAATAAATGGTTCTTATACGATTGTAAATATACTTTCAAATGAATTGTCAGTAAACCCCTGTTACCACAATTTTCATGGGCGCGGAAAGGTATAAAATTAGGGTAAATATTTCGGTGTAGAAATATGTTTCGTCAGAAATAAAAATCGACCCGTTCAAGTATTTTCTCAAGTATTTTACCATACAGAAGTTAGTAGGAGTAAATTTATTAGATTAAGGAAATTTAAATAACTAGGAATTATTATAATTTAAGAGCAATATTTATTTGACGAAATCAGTTAAATTTCTATTTGTATAAATGAATAACAAAATAAACTAGATGGCGGGAGAGGAAAAATCGCTGCGTTATTTTGAAGACTACGGCTCGTTTCCGATATCGGACTTTGTATGAAAAACTTCCTTATAAAGTTGAAAAGCGGACTTTTCTCAGAAGAAAAACCGATAGCGGACTCTGTATGAAAAACTCCCATACAATGTCAGCTATCGGACTTTGCATGAGAAACTCAAATACAACGTCCGATAGCGGACTCTGTATAAAAAACTCCTATACAAAGTTAGCTATCGGACTTTGTATGAGAAACTCAAATACAACGTCCGATAGCGGCCTTTGTATGAGAAACTCAAAGACAACGTCCGATAGCGGACTCTGTATAAAAAACTCCTATACAAAGTTAGCTATCGGACTTTGTATGAGAAACTCAAATACAACGTCCGATAGCGGCCTTTGTATGAGAAACTCAAATACAACGTCCTATAGCGGACTCTGTATAAAAACTCCCATACAAAGTCAGCTATCGGACTTTGTATGAGAAACTCAAATACAAAGTCCGATAGCGGCCTTTATATGATAAACTCAAAACAAACGTCCGATAGTGGAGTCTGTATGAAAAACTCCCGTACAAAGTCAGCTATCGGACTTTGTATGGAAGAAAGTCCGTTATCGGACTTTGTGTGGAAGAAAGTCCGTTATCCCCACTTTTTATCACTTTTCTCGGCGTTTCCGAGTTCCCGGAGTCCGAAAATGAAAAAATAATTCTGCCCTGATGTCTGGATGTCTGTCTGTCTGTCTGGATGTAAACACTGTTACTTTTGAACGAAAGCTCCGATCGCGTTCCGGATTTTACTTTACCGAGTTAGTTTTGTCCAAGGAAAACCCTATTGAATTTGAACAGGATCGGACCGGCCCTTCCGGTACCCGCCATACAAATTAAAGTGGTTTTCATGGGAAAACGTTTTTCCTATTAAAATATTTAGAACTGTTTCTACTTCACATCATGTATAATATTCCCCTACATGTATGTGAAAAATTTGGCCAGTATCGCACAAGCTATTCCGGTACCCGCTCCACAACGATCCTTCAGGTGATTGTTTCCCTCTCTACGCTTGGGAAACAATCTTCACCCTCGGGATTAAAAGATGCACTTTAGTCCCTTGGTATATAATATACTATTACCGCCGAAACCAGAATTTGCCCAAAAATGGCAGTTGTGTTGTTTCAGAATCACATGATTCAATTATTCCCTATGACAAAAAAATTTCGAGATAAAGATGGAAATATGGATTTTGAAGTCACTTGAGATGATTAAGACCATTTCCAGATGGAAGTCTCTCTGTCTGTCTGTGTGTTCCACGATAGAGGAAACAGGTTTAATCCGATTGAGCTGAAGTTTGGTATATGGGTTTGGGTTTTCCGTCGGAAGAACCCATTAGTTTTTGTACGACATCTGTCAAACGGAAGTGTCACTCTTAAAAAATGGCAGATGCAATATGTCACGGAATTTGACTTGCAATATTTCACTTAAAAGCACTTGAAAAACTCTATTCAGAACAGTCAAAATTATTTCTCCAACTGTCACCTGTCAAAATTTGAAACTTTAACGTTAAGTATCTGAAAAAGTATTCGTGGATACTCGTCGGGAAAGTTTTGCTATTTTTTAAATAAATATTATTGGGAAATACCCAAAAATACCCAAAAAGTATGTTTTTCATGGCAAGTTTTGATATATTTAGATCAGAATTTAAATATCTTTACAACTAATATGAATATTTTACCTGTTTTGTAGTCTTGATTAGGTCAAAAAATAAAAAAAAACAAGATATATTTTGTACCGTGGTAAGCCTAAGTATTATGGGAATAATTGTAGTAAAGAATATTTGTGGATAATTTCTGAAGGATGGATGTTCTGGAGGATTGCCGGAGAAAAAGATTGTCACGAGAAAGGATTATCGTGGGAAAGGATTGTTGTAAGGCAGAATTGTTCGGGAAGAAATTTCCGGGAAAATTATTGTGTCACGGATTTATTCATAATTACGTTATGAAAATTTTATTTAGTGTTTTAAAGTTATTAATAATCTTTGCTTTATATTCTTGATCATTCCTGTATTTTTTGTAAAAAGTTTTTTTGTGACAATGTTTTATCATCATCAGGTTAACTTACGATAAAATTTTACAAAGTATTTTCATTTGTGACGTAAGTACAAATTTTTTACTAAAAAAACGGTCACAATGAAAATTTTTAAAATTGTTGATCTAAATAATTACTTAGCTTCCTATCCATTATTTTAGGTGTATTTTTTAAATAAAAATTTTTAAAACTATAGATTGAGTTAAACCTTTATTAGTCCAATTACAGATTAAAATACATTTTACAAATTTTAAATTTTTTAATTATAATTAAGTAAATCCAAATATATAGAAAATAATTCATTTAATTAACACTACTTACATACTAATGCTTTTTAGTAAACATTAATAGAATTCTATAACAATGTATTATTATCTTTATATTATATCTAGTTAACGAACACTGTAATGCGACTTTACAATGCCGTTTAACAAAACAATTTCTATTTCGTTCTACCGAAAATCATTAACAAATAAGTAGGTCTCACTTTATTCGTTAATTAAATCTAATGTTGAACAGGACCGGTCTAATTAAAAATTTTAATAAATCAGAAAGTATTTTAAACTATTTACTATATAACGCACAAAAAAATATTAAGATTCAGATTTACTAGAATCTTGCATTTTACAGTGTGAGATTTTAGATTGGAAACTTAAAAAATTTAATTTAGGTCTGCTATCTTCTTTGTACAGTGATAATAAGAGGCAAATTTTTAAACTTGTAAAAAATCAACAATTAAATTATTTGTACATGTCTGACTCTCGGATACATTTTTCAAGTAGCGATCAGAACAATTATTTTTTTATAATAATTTTCGTTTCTCCATTTTGATACTGTAATATTTTTTTATCTACAATGTCAAAAATGAAAAACGAAAATTTTCTGAAAGTACTGACATGCTCGTCTGGTAATATATTTTTCAGGAGAAAGGACTATTTAAACATGCCGAAGGATAATATTTGTCGTAAAGAAGAAAATGCCAAGTATGTAAGTATAAATTAAATTAAAAGTAAAACTATTTAAGAAAAAAATATGATCTAAATTTCTCTTTTATAATTTTTATATGCGGTTGCATCAGCATTTTTATAATCGCGTTTTTCTATTAGATAACTTTAATGTGTCAACTTTCCATTTACTTGGAAAAATGCATCTAGATCAATCGTTTAACAACAATATTTTGCAACAGAATCTTTAAATGTAGGTACGTGCTTCGAGAAAACCGCACTTTCTTTTGAAATATGACGCTTCCAATATGACAACGCTTTGTGTGGTGACAAACAATTTTTCAAATACGGCGGTAAAAGTCATCTAATTATGCCTATAAACATGTTGTTTATTTTAACACTCGCTTTAAGTGAAAGCATTTAGAAATGAATCCAGTTATTTTCATCAGAACCGGTTTAGGATTTATTACAATAGAATTGATAAAACGCAATTAATATTGATAAGAAATTTTTTTATCAATGAGCTAGATGTCTTTTCTAAGATGATCAGTCCTTTCTAAATTATTGTTTGTCAATTTAAAATTAAAAATTAAAAACAACATAATTTATGAGATTTGATGTTTAAAAATGTTGAAATTCCCAGATTAACGAAATTTTGTAGAGTTCTAGATGCTTTATATTACATATTAAAAAAAATTAATTAAATGTATTGTTAATGTAAAAAATAAAAAATAATTTATAAAAGGATGAGCCCATATTATTTAATAAAAAAATATATATAAAGAATATACCAAAAGGTGAAACAGGAATGGAAGACTAGACAGAAAAAAAATCTAGTTGAGACAAACAAAGATATAAATAGCAACTGAAGATATACAAGAAACCAGAGATAGAGAAGAAAGCAGCATCACAGAAGACAATAGGTGAGATAGAGAAAAATTGAAATAGCCAGACAGAAAAAGACTCACATAAGAAAGTGAAGAGGAGACAGGAAACATTAATATTAATCAAATTGTACTTTTTTATTTAAATTTTATAAATTTATTATAGATTGAGAATGTAAATAAGAGATCTGATCTACGAGGTGGCCCATATCAATATACATCAGTTAATATATTTCAAATATTTCAAAACCTAAAAATACTATAGTGATTTAACAATACTTTCTGGAAAATTAATCCCTAGACAATCCTTCCCGGTCAATCCTCTCCGGACAATCCTTCTCAACGGCAATCCTTCCTCGCGACAATCTTTCTCCATGAAATAAATAGCAACTAAAGAGACACAAGAAAACAGAGAAAGAGAAGAAAGGAGCATCATAAACGATAATGAGTGAAATGGAAAAAATTGAACTAGCCAGACAGAAAAAGACTGGCATAAGAAAGTGAAGAGGAGACAGAAAACATTAATATTAATCAATTCTTTTTTGAAATTTCATAAATTTAATATAGAGTGAACCCAGACCGGATTGATAATCGTAGATAAGACATCTGATATACGGGGTGGTCGGTATCAATATACATAAGTCAATATATCTCAAATATTTGAAAAACTAAAAGTACTACGGAATAGTGATCCTATCCGGACAATCCTTCTCAACGACAATCCTTCCTTGCGACAACCTTTCTCCATAAAATAAGTAGCAACTAAAGAGATACAAGAAACCAGAGTAAGAGAAGAAAGGCGCACTAAAAACGACAATAGGTGAGAGGGAGAAAAATTGAAATACCCAGACGGAAACAGACTGACATAAGAAAGTAAAGAGGAGTTAGGAAACATTAATGTTAATAAAAAATTATATTTTTTTTTATTTAAATTTTATAATAGAGTGAACCCAGCCTGGATTGAGAATCATAGATAAGACATCTGGTCTACCGGGTGGTCCATATGCACAAGTTAATATATCTCAAATATTTGAAAAACTAAACGTACTACGGGATAGTGATTTATCAATTCTTCCCGGAAAATTAGTTCCCAGACAATCCTTCCCGGACAATCCTTTCCGGACAATCCTATCCGGACAATCTTTCTCCACAACAATCCTTCCTCACGACAATCCTTCTGCATGAAATAAATAGCAACTAAAGAGGCACAAGAAAACAGAAAAAGAAAAGAAAGCAGCATCAAAGAAGACAATAGGTGAGATATAGGAAAATTGAAATAGCCAGACAGAAAAAGACTGACATAAGAAATTAAAGTGGAGATAGGAAACATTAATATTAATCAAACTGTATGTTTTTATTTAAATTTTATAAATTTATTATAGAGTGAACCCAGCCTGGATTGAGAATCGTAGATAAGACATCTGGTCTACCGGGTGGTCCATATGCACAAGTTAATATATCTCAAATATTTGAAAAACTAAACGTACTACGGGATAGTGATTTATCAATTCTTCCTGGAAAATTAGTTCAAGACAATCCTTCCCGGACAATCTTTTCCGGACAATCCTATCCGGACAATCTTTCTCCACAACAATCCTTCCTCACGACAATCCTTCTGCATGAAATAAATAGCAACTAAAGAGGCACAAGAAAACAGAAAAAGAAAAGAAAGCAGCATCAAAGAAGACAATAGGTGAGATATAGAAAAATTGAAATAGCCAGACAGAAAAAGACTGACATAAGAAATTAAAGTGGAGATAGGAAACATTAATATTAATCAAACTGTATGTTTTTATTTAAATTTTATAAATTTATTATAGAGTGAACCCAGCCTGGATTGAGAATCGTAGATAAGACATCTGGTCTATCGGGTGCTCCATATACATAAGTTAATATATCTCAAATATTTCAAAAACTAAAATTACTACGGTATAGTAATTTATCAATCCTTTCCGGAAAATTATTTCACAGACAATCCTTCTCGGACAATAGTATCCGGACAATCTTTCTTCGCGACAATCCTTCTCCATGAAATAAATAGCAACTAAACAGGCACAAGAAACCAGAGAAAGAGAAGGAAGCAACATCAAAGAAGACAATAGGTGACATATAGAAAAACTTGAAATAGCCAGACAGAAAAAGACTGCACATAAGAAAGTGAAGAGGAGACAGGAAAAATTAATATTAATAAAATTGTATTTTTTTTATTTAAATTTTATAAATTTATTATAGAAGTGAACCCAGCCTGGATTGAGAATCGTAGATGAGACATCTGGTTTACCGGGTGGTCCATATCAATATGCAAAAGTTAGTTAATCCTTTCCGGAAAATGATTATATAGACAAATCTTTCCCGGGAAATATTATCTGGACAATCCTTCTCCACGACAATCCTTCCCGTGACAATCTTTTTCCACGAAAACCTTGTAAATTGTGACCGACTGGTTTGCATTGCTCAGTCTTAACCTTTTTTTTTAAGTTGCGAAGGATTGTCGTAGGGAAAGATTATCGTAGGGAAGAATTATTACTGGAAGAATCGTTATGGGAATGAATTGTCCGGGAAGGATTGTTCCGGGAAGGATTATCATGAATTCTTACAGAACAAATAAATGGATTACTTAATGTTTATTACAAATTTTTTACTGTCAAGTCGGTTTAGTTCATGTTATTCTGTTCTGATCTTCTTATATTCATCATGTCCGCTTCTAGTATCATCTTTGTATCAATTTAAATGTAAATCTAAATATAGGACCAGTAAATAAAGATCCTAAACAACTAAACAACAGTCAGCATAATACTAGTTTTAGCAAAATTTTTGAGTTTGTCCTCTTAATTTAAATTTGCTACTCAGTCGTCCACTTCCATCTTTGACTTAAGTATCCGGGTAACTTCAATTTTAATTGAGATGATTTAAGTAAGAGTTTAACATCATAATTTAGCTACATTTTTAAATATGCGAAAAAAAGTTATATTCTTAACTTAAAAGAATATGAAAAATATATTCATTTTTATTAGCCTTCAGCATGAGCAAACCGATAAAACGGAACGTACATCGATTTTTGACCCCGGCGGCTATAAAAGACCTAGAATAAAACGCGATAGAAAGTAGAAAGAACTCTCCCTGAAACTGGCTGTTTCTTTAGCAACGACATCGACCATCAAGCTTAACAGATGAGGCGATCGCACATATGATTAAATTAACGGTGCTTTAATTGTTACGCCGACAATCACATAAAATGTAAATCACTTACGGTTTCAATAATTTTTACAGGTCATTATTAAAGGATGTATTTATTGACTGAGTAGAGTTTTGAGAAGTTTCTTTTTGTTATTGTAATTGACTATCGGTAAATTTCAAGCTATTTCCGTGATTTATTTAAAAAAAAAACTACAATAACAAATATAAATTTACAATGAACTATTAAATAAATTGGATATTAAGTTACTTATTCATGAAATTTTGCCCGTAGAATATTCTAATTTATCGTTAAAAAAAGGCAATGTCATATATAATATCATAAGTTTACTCGCAATTATAGATAATCGCATATATCGGGTGGCCACTACTCAATGTACGCCCCAAATATTTTGGTTGTTTTTGCATTTGAAAAATATGTTTTTGGCACATATCAATTAGACAATGATGAGCTACTTTTAGACAAACAGGAATGAAAATGTAACTTCCGGTTGACCGTAACTTTTTTTTCTTGAATGGAATGACTATATTTTTTGATAATTTCTCATTAAGAACAGTTTTATTAGATTTAAAAAATTCTGAAAACTAAGTGAGATACGAACAATTTTTTAATTTTTTTCAAAATGGCCGCATCAAATGAATGAGCTGTAAGAAAATTTCTAAGTAGGCTAGGGAAATTATTAGTAAAATTGTAGACTTGTTTGTAGGGAAGAAAATAATTGTTTGAATTACTGATAGGTACCAGTATTTTTAGGTTTTTTTTCAAAAAACTGAATTTAATTTTCATTTCCATAGGGGTTCTATTAATTTTTTTTTGAATGTTAACAATGTAACTCTAGTAGTTTTTGAATTTCAGGACCGTTTCCAGATATTTGAAAGACCCTCTATAATAGAAGCCATCATGTGACTTGTGGTTACCGGTTAGAGAATTACCAAAAAAAAATATGATTGTGTTCTAATAAATTTTTTGTAAAAATCGTGTTTTTAATATTTTACGGTTAATTTTAAGTAATCCTACCCTCTTGTCCATTTTTTTCTGCGCAAAACAAGGTAGAGCTCCATAAAACATAATTATTCGTTTTTGAGCGAGATCTCGCCTAATATAGCAAAAAATAATAATAAGCGGTTATTTTAGAATATTTTAGATATTAAAAGAGCGCGTTTGTGCTACTTTTTTCAAATTTATCCAGATCACGTTTACTAAAAATAATTTTAAAAAAGTGCTGCAGACGCGTTTTCAGGAATTAGATATAGAATCGATTGGTGAAAACCGCAGCCTTTAACAAAGGCAAGATAACATATGGTATTGGCTCCTCTTAAGTAATATTTTTATCTTTATTTGGATAAAATTTCAATCAGGTACAGACATAAAAATCAATTCGACAAATTATGATGTGAGGAAGGGTAAAAGCGGAACTAGGAAGAAACAAATTTTATACCGAAAAATATTGAAAATTAAATAAATTAGTTATAAAGTGAAATTTATGAAAAATATATTTTTATCTGAATAATTTTTATATTAAAAACTTTAAATTACCTTTAGATTATTTTACAACTATTTATTTCATATCTAAGAATTTTAGACTTAATGCATTATTGATAATATTTGAGAAATTTTATAAAGAACTTAACTTTAAATACTTAACTGGTTAAATTCTATTACCGTCATTATAATCATCGATCGTATATCTCTTGACGATTTATACTAAAAGTACTATACCGCGTGCTGTTAATTGGGAACGTAATTATTTCAATAGATACTCCATAATTTACGGATCATAAAACTAAATTAATGATCAACACTTTCAAATACTTCAAATAATAAATTGCTAATGTGTAAAAGTGTTAGAAAATCTTGATCGGACCCATTTATTTTTAATTCCTCATGTATATGAAAATGATCATTTCTCCACAGGCTACTACATGAAAGTAATATTTTCTTACTCTAGAGATGAGAATATTTTCATTTCTGGAGATGAAAAGGAAACAAATGAATAATAACAGGTTAATCAGACTATTGAGCATATATAGTTGAACCCATAGATATATACAGTATGTCTGAAAAAGTTGGCAACATATGAGACACTTTTTTATTTGTAATGTTACGAAAAAAAGTTATTCTTTATAAAAAGTTCTGCATGGCCCATAAAGTATAACGCAAATGTCAGATGTCAATTATTTAAATCGTATACAAGGTTTGTCAAAAATATGAATTTGATACGGGAGTAAAGAACCTTTATTTATTACAATATCGAAAACTTCTCTAAAGCTTTTACTAGACTGACTTTCGGTAAGAGAAATGTCATTGTCGGAGCCACCTAGCTTTTAAATTATTTAGTTTATTTTTGTGTATTACAGTAGAAAATACATTATTCTGTTGGGTATTACTTATTTATTACTGATTTAAGTTCATTGCTTAAATATTTCAAATCAACAAATAAATATTTGAGGTGTGTTAACTTGTTAAATAAGATAAAGTTGAAGTGTTTCAGAACTAAAATTTGCAAAATTTAGGTTTAAATTGAAGTGGTCAAAATATTCCTATTAATCTTTTGCAATTTGTGGACATCTAATGTCAAATGTAAATACCGGAATATTATTATTTTCGAAAGCTGGGATTTTCATAAAGAATAACTTTTTTTCGTAAATCTTACAATAAAAAAGTTTCCCATATGTTGCCAACTTTTTCAGACATACTGTATAATGGACACATTGAAACTGCAAACGAACGGTATGTCGTTAGACGGTTCAGAAAAACATTCTCATGTCAATTTATAGAGTGTCAGTTGATTTACATTTATATTGAACTTCTAAATAAAGTTCTGAAAATTGCGATCCCCTATTTTATAAATAATACCTATCGTAGAAAAAATAGCATTTCCTATTCAAGGTGGAATACGTTTTTTTCGTTCGTGAAATTTCCACTCACGAAAAAATAGTAGTTTGTGCAACAAGTGTGGATATGATGACAATTTCGTACGCGGCCGAAGTTTGATCAAGACGGAGTGCTAAATTGTCCGAGTTGAAGACTACATTTTTTCTACAACCCACGAAAGGAAAAACTAAAAAATATTATTAAAAAAAAATTAAAAGAAGATGGCAGTCACAGTGTTTGAACCGAGGACCTTCGTATCTCAAAGTGAGGGAGTAAGCACTGCGCTTTCATGGTCTTAGACTTAATATAAAACTATAATAGGCATCTTCTGTTTTAAGTAGGTTATACTCAAATTTAGTTTTTAATTTTTATGGTAATAATATTATTGTTATTACATCTATGTAAAAAAAAACTGCCCTCTGGACCAAGACTATATTAAGACAAAATATTAAAGTTTAGTATATTTTAAAGTGTTTCATATATTTCTTATTTTTTTTTGACATTAATATTTTAACAAAAAAAAACAGCAGCAGTCGCCATGGCCCAGCAAAAATTATCGCAGATCGAAAATACTGTAGATGTTGTTACAAGAAAAATAAAGGTGGTTTATTATAAAAAAGTAAAGGAAACCCTAGATATTGCTTAGAGTGTGTTTTAGCACTTATCTTAAAAAAATGCAGTTTAATTTTTTATTATCATATATGATAAGTATTTTCATAGTAGAATAAGTGTTTTTTTATTTGTAAAAGTTATTTGATTAAATCCTTTCCATTTGTAAAAGTAAATATACGATAATTTTATTACTTTGTTCATTACTTTAGAAACATACATCTTTTGAAATAATAAAAGTCGTTGCTTTAAATCTGGTACAAACTTTCCGTAGAGCTAGGCCATAGAAGACACATACATATTTGTATTCTCCTATTATCGTGTCTTCCCAGCCCAGACAGCTAGTTAAATTTGAGTGTATCAGACACTGGTGTCTGACTTGTCCCATGTAAACAGTAGCCGATCAGACACCGGTGTATGCCATGGCGCTGTATTTGTTAAGTTTTAAAAAATATTTATATTTTTAAATCCAAGAGTACGACAATGACCTAACCTAACCTATCAAACCAGTACTAAGTTTTATTAATTCCCCTATTTCTAAATTATCTTCCGTCTTAAATTACATCATAAAAAACGTTACTAAATTTGAAAATGAACTTTCTATTAAAAATTCTCTAGAATTAACCATATTCGTGCATTACAAGATTCCTTTCTTCTTTCTTTGGAGGTGTCAAACCTTTTTCCCAGTATTCCTCCGAAAGAGTGCATTAATCTAGTCCATATTTTATTACGTAATAATAACATTAATCCTATTATATCTCAAGGCCTTTACTCTTTACTTTCACTAATTCTCGATCAATTTTTATTTTTAATTCAATAATTCTTTCTATAGATAAACTACAGGACTTGTTATGGGTTCTAATCTTTCGCCTCTGCTTTTATGAACCATCTCGAACACTCATATATTAATCACCCACTTTTCAAACATAAAGTCCTCTTCTATATTCTCATTATGTTGACGATTGTCTAGTCCTTTATCAATGACTTTAATTGGAAGCCTTAGATTTTCTTTTATATTTAAATACTTTACACCTATTATAAAATTTACCAACGAGTTCGAATTGAATAACTGAATTCCCTTTCTTGACCTTCTTATATCTAAAAACACATCCTCCTTGCGTTTAGGATTCGAAATCTACAGATACCCTAATGAAATTTTTCTCCAATCACCTCTCATCACATAAATTGGCTTCCTTTAATAGTCTTCTCCGTAGAGCCTTTCTATCCCCGTATCTCAAAATGCTTTCACTTCAGAAATCAATATCATCAAATAACTTGCAATTAACAATAATTTCTCGTTGACATCATCATCATCAATAAATTCTTTATTAAATTTAAACTTTACATATTTCTGTGAACACATAAGATATTTCTCCCTTTTACAGTTCCATCACCTTCTTCGGTAACATTTCTTATACTATCTAAAGTTTTCAGAAAACATAACATCAATACAGCTTTCAAAACTTATTTTAATACCTATTCCTTCATTGTAACTACAAACTTAGTTATCACGATTGTAATGCATTCTATGGTGGCCAGTGAGGTAAAAGATTGGAAACTAGAATCAAAGAACATATAATAAGTCACTAACAGTCCCTCTTCCTTCGCAAACCATATTATTTCTACAAACCACTCCTTTTCGATTACTGACTTAAAATCTTTGGGATCAACTCATGCCTACACAATACTTCTGTGAATGGTAATGTTCAAATCAGACATAAAGACAATCACCTTTTCCTACTCGAACATTTCAGAGACATAATCTAAATTATTTTTTTCCACTCTCATTAGTCCCACATTTATTAATAGACCCCTCAGCTTTTTATTTATAATCGATTCTTGTTTTTAATACATTCGATTTCCTTGGTTTTACTTCAGATTTCCTTCAATTTTTACAATTTTATTCTTCTTTTCCTGCACCTGTACTCAGTCACCTAGTCACATGTTCTGTATACCAAAAATCTCACACACCCCCTTTTATACTTATATTTAAATGCGATTCTATTGATTACTGTATGTTATGTATTCATGTGCCCTTCAATCCCTATTTGTATAAATTTAATTTATGACTTGTTTCTCTATAAATTATTTGTTAGTTGTCATGTGTCATCTACAATTTTATATGATATAACACATTTCATTCAATTTAGCCTTGCCGTAGCCCGTTACATAATGTTAACAGCGTTTTATTTTACTCTGTCTTTTGGCGCCTCTAGGGCCGCCTAAATCGGTTAATGGTATTCTTGTTCCTTCCTAACCTTATTTTATCCATCACTTCCTCAAATTTCCATGTTACCTAGTTACAATTATTTACCCCCCTTTTTAGTACCATATAAATTTAATTTAATTTAATAACTTTAATTTCACTTAACTAATGTTAAATTCTTTGGTAAGTCTCCTCTATATTGTTACCCCCTTTATATAACCATTGTGTACTTTTGTATTATATTCCTGATGATGGCATTAGTAGCCGAAACTAGTTGCCAACTCCCAACTATTTTATTAAAGTTTGTTGTGGTACTAGAATTTGAATTTTATTTTTTCATTTATATTATCACTATTTTAATCTTTCATCAGGATATGCCATTTTTTTTCGTGTTAGTATGGGTATGTATTTTTTTCTAAGCACGGTATTTCAAGCTAATGACAATTGTGAAAATCAGAAACATAAACTTTTCAATAATTGAAAAATAAAATCGTTAAAATCTACTCATAAATGAACTAGGTTATCCATTTCCCAAATGTGGTGAAGTAAATATAGGAGAAATCAAAATCTATGTCTTCTCTAGACATAGATTTTGATTTCTCCTCTACTCATAAATATTATCATTTCTCCACGACCATTACTGAATGTATGAATTCTGAAATCATTTTTAATAATAGAATGTAAACATTCACACTCTAGAGTCTGAATATTTATTCTATAATACTTGCCTCTTATATAAAATGGCGACGGTAATAATTATTTTCAAACAAGTTTTAATTTAAACAAAATAATGAGTGAAAAATCAAGTGAAGTAGATATAGAATTTAAAAATATCTAAAATTGCAAATTATGAAAAAACACCAATGCACCAGATTTTAATTTCGGTAAGTGTACCACAGCACTATAAATATTAATACAATGTAATACAAATATGTCAACAAATAACTTGTGTTCAGATTTAATTTAATTTTGATTTATACTTTTTGATCGTGGAGAAAATATAGTCTGTTACTCGGTCAGAATAAAAAAATTCGACACTCGTGGTTCCTCACACTCGCTTTCGCTCGCGTTCGGAATTTTCCACTCGTGTCGAATTTTTCATTCTAACCTTGTTACAGAATCTACTATTCTGTATTTGTTTGTTATTTTTATGGATTTTTAATAAATAAATTTCTATTGTTATTGTTATGGTAATTTACACTAAAACAACTTTTAACGACTAATAATATTACGACAATTTTAATTTCAATTAAATTAAAAGTCACTTTTATACGCGATCTTTACCATTCTTAGTTTATTATGCTTCTTGGTTAATCTATCGATTATTTATTTATTTAATTTTTATTCAACGTCGGAAAAAAATTTTAACCTGGCCGACCTACTGACCGAACAATATCTTATCAAATATTCATTTTCTACAACGAAGATGTGCTATTGAAGCTTTTTTATCATTACAGTTACAGAATTTTAAAATTCCAATGAAATGACCTCTCATAAATTACTGCACAGGTTTCTGTTAAAATATAAAAAAATCACTGACGGAAAAGTAGTCATTGTATAATAATATAATCCTATATATATTATATTCTAAAACTGGTATATAAGTTTTCCTGTGATTACAATTTATACGTAATTACAAATGCAGGGGTGGATTATTTCAAATTATTTTTTTCTAAAGCAATAATTTTCGAATAAAATTAATTTGTGTACCTAACAGTATTTAACCTACATAATATTTTAATTTGCTCTAAAAACATAGACTATTACATTATTTACCGGTCTGTTTATAAAAAAATATAATAACCTATAATTGGGTCATAGCACACAACGTGTTGCTATCATAACAATTGTTTTACACTTGAGATTAATGTTCCAAAATATGAGATAGAAATTTTAAATAATATTTAATATTAACTTTTGTTTTTAATTGTATTAAGAGATCTAATATTGTAGTGAAAATTATAATTGTTTAAATCTAGTTTGCGGTAGTAATTATCTTTAAGTTTATGTCTGAAAAAAATTATCTCTTAGAATAAAGAAATGCCAATTTTCTAATAGCTGATTTAACTTTATAAAAAAAATTTTAAATTTTTTTAACATCCCTAATTACGAAGCAATGTATTTAAATATCTCAAGACTAAAATAAAACTGACTAATATCTTTTACAAATAGTCATGATTATATTCTTAAAAATATCATTATTTTGGTCCTAAAAATCTCAAAAAATCAATGTATACAAAATTACATTCAAAATTTACAAATTCTCATCTCTGATTCATCCTGTATAAGTAACAGATGAATCGATGTCAACAATTAGTACTTTAACACTATATAAACAATTCTAATGAAAAATCTCTGCTTTGACGGTACATTCAATAAATTACTCCGGAGTTGCGTTTATCCTCTTTTAGAAAGACGAGAATTAATACATTCCATTGATAATCGCGATTTCTTCTTCATGATTATTTCATGACCTATCATCTATTTTTGTACCTAATACATAAATTCATGTAAATAATTATTGAACTACTTGTTTTAAGATTGTTTAAATAGTGGTATTATGTTTATGGTGATGGATAAATGAAATAATTTTTATTTCTAACAAGACGCAAAGATTCTATATTTGGTTATGATGTTTATGTGACACTTTATTAATATTTGTAAAGTTCTGGTAAATTTTATAATTTTGTAATAATCAATAATAATTTAATTAAAAATTAAATTCATTTCTTTTTAATAGACCGTGAAATCTCTCTATATGCAAATTAAATAAAAACCAAGATACAACTATAAATTTTTATTTATTTAATATTAATAATAATAAATAAAATAAAACCATCGGAAATCTATAATATCATATAGTTACAAAAACAGCGATAGCAATTTGATTTCTAAGGAATATACATGAACAAATGCAATAAAAATCGAGTAAGTGAAACTAAAAGTTGGTTTGGTTTGATATTTAGCCTTCTATCAAATTTTTGAATCAAATATTAAACATATAAATCAATTTTAAATTTTGAAATAAAACACCCTACTTATCAGTAAGAAGACACATTGTGTCTACGTATTTTACTTTAAATCTTCATATTTTAGTCCAAAGATTCTGCAGCTTTATATGTAAAATGTCAATTTTCATAATTCAAAAATAGCTTGAAATTCGAAAGAGGAAATCTAGGTGAAAATAAACTAAAAATAGGGATTATTTTTAAGCTACTACAGTTAAGGTAATGATAAGAAGTTAACTTTGCAACGAAGAATATCTTAAAAAGTATAATAGGTATTAAGAGTTCATATTGAAAATCAGCGGTAAGAACAGAAACCCAGATATCCTGATAACTTCAACAGGACAAAAATAATAAAAACAGAATTATTTTGAAAATTTAATAAAATTAAATTAAATTAAAAATTACAATATACCGGGTGACGATGTTAAAGTAAACTCAATAACATCCTTAATTTTAAAGGTAAAAGATTGAATTTTGGGATAATTATATTAGATCTAATTTCTACCATCTTAGATCGAATATATCACTTCCCGTTTTTTCCAGAAGTAATACCAACGTTCTACTTTTCAATGGTACCCTATTTAATTTTGCTTGTTAAATTCGTTGCACGACCATATTTGTTGAAATTGCAATAGATAAAATAATGTACCAAAAAAAACTTTTGGTCACCTATTTATTACATGTGTAAAATAGTTACTTATGATACAAGTGCGTGAAGTAATGTTTTTGCGCACTAGTTTTATTTTAAGGAAGAGCCGCAAGAGCCGAAATACAGCATATGCGCAAAAACATGTTCACGCACATGTGTCATACAAAATTTTATCTACTACTTCTTCTTAAAATTTGTAATTCTTACATGAAAAATTACCTGTATACACAGACAAGTTTGGATAAACAATGTCGTCTCGAAGACTAGCTTTTCCATTCTCTTTTGATGCTTTTCTCTAACTAACTAGCTTAATTAATGCACTCATTGCACGTTTTTTCCATTCTTTTATGGATAACCTAATCGAGTATTATTAACTTATTATATTTAATTTGATAATAATTAAAATGACTGAAGTGTCAAACTAAATGACGGTAAAAGTAAAACAAATGAATATGGCAACTGGCAAACATTTAGCTTAGAAAAGAGTATTAAAATGATTATATCACTCATAATGTAATAATGTCCTATATTGTTAATTGATTAATAATCGATAATCATTCACCATATACTGACTAATAACTGATAATCACACTTGGTACTTTTAATGCTAAAAATCTAGTAGGTATGCTGTCATCTTTGTCATTGCTTTTGTACCGTAAATGTAAATTATTAAGCTGTCAAATTTTTAAAATGTCATTAATTCGTGATATAATCTATTGAATACAACTCGTGGTATCGTGTCTATTGATAATCCCATTATCGATAGTCAAGATGCCACTCGTTGTATTATATATGAAAAGCCATATATGTAATACTCATATATCGCCAACGTCCTATCTTTGCCTGTAGAAACAAAGCGTTCCGACAGAAGGAGATGCAAGATCGGAATTGGAACGTAGAGAACGTAGAAAAAGGAACGTAGAGATAAGGAAAGTTAAGCAAACGTAGGCGATTTTACAGCTGTGACGCCTATGACTAGCCGTAGAAAATAGTTATTTAACGAACAAGTGTATAATTAAGGCGATTAACAATCGAGATAAATTCATGCCTGAGCGAAGCGAACGCGTTAATGTTCGAGATTTTTAATCGCCATTTAATTTTAGTTCGTTACAGAACTTTTTCGTCGACCGTACTTTTCAAAAATAAAGATATCTTATTTAAAACATATATAGAATTTTACGAAATTATAACAATAAAATAAATAATGACATACAATGACAGATAGTACTAACACACCTACTTGATTTCAAATGTCACTGCCAATATAAATGTATAAGAGCGGTGTACATTGGGTTGAATATAATAAAATTGTTGATTAATAGAAAATCATTCATTAATAGGTGTCATTAATCAACGATTTTGAGTGCGTTAAAATAAGTCATAAATGAACGGTCGACGGAAAATATTATTTAATAAAATTTCCAAATCATGCCTAACTGGCTATATGGAAATAATATTATTTAGTTTTGACATTTCTTCAATATTCGTACCTTGGAACAAAATTTTTAGTGAATTTTCTATTACCAATAATAATTTCTTAAAATGGGTTACACCAGAATCGAAAAAGTGGATATGTTGCTAATTTACGGGGAATGTAAAAACTAGCAGGGCTGCTTGTCGATTATATGCAGAAAGGTATCCAAGTAAACAACAGCCTGGCCATGCTTAAAAACAGAAAATTATCCATTCTCAAATGTGGTAATCTTAACGTATCTTTGTTACATCATTGTACAAAAAGTACAAAATTGAATCTATTAGAGATGTTTGAACCCAAATGGTGACTGTCTCAATGAACAATTTTCCCTGCCCAAAATTATTTATTTCTAAACTTAGTTTTCTAATTTTTAGATTCATTAGTTTATTTTGATATATCTTATAGGTTATTTCTTCTTTTTAATTTTTGATCTCTTTTTATTAGTTCTACTTGTGGCCTGTTACCTTTCCTCTTGTTGCTGTCTGTCACGTCAAATTTCCTTCGTCTTCAAGCTGTCGCTTGTCAAAATTGTCATATTCTAGTTGCCGCATTGTGGTCAATTAAGACGCAATTTCCGAATTTTTTTAAAAAAAGCTGTAATTAACTTTAACTGCATCGTAGGCACTCTGATGTAAATTTATTAATTTGATATCCTCCATTATGTGAGGCATCAAATTTTATTTTAAGCAATTTTTATTTTTATAATTCAATTTAATAAGCCATCCTTTAATTCTTAATGTTAGTTCATTCTCTTTTCGAAAATTTTTGACACAGATATTTTTACTACTTTTCATACCATTTGTCACTAAATTTGTACGTGCATATACTCTGTAAGTAATTTTAACTTTGTTGAATTTTCTGTAGTCTAACATTTATAATTTGTATTGTAGGCCTGATGATGGCCATTATTTGGCCGAAACATCTCACCCTCTCCAGTTTAATCTTTTGATTATTTAATTATATTTTATATGGTATGACTTCGAGTTTTTTTCTATTATTCTTAGCCATACTTATTTTCATGAGTTGAAAGTTCAATTTATAAAGGAACCGAATGAAATTAAGAAGCTGAAGAGCGTGAATTGGCTTATGTTGAATATGATAAAAATGCATCCTAAAGACAACTTGAAAATTAATGTAATGTAAGTAGAGAGTCATCACGCAAAATTTAAAAAAAAAAACACGGTTATACAGGGTGTTTCATAGGTAAAGGTACATACGCTAACTGTTAATAAAGGACACTTAGACGAATCCAAAAAACCTATATACGATTGGTCTAGCTCGCTTCATTACTAAGTTACAGGGTGTTTTGTCAATATTACTCATTTCTTTCACCCGCCGTATATTTGGAACCATCCCGTATATTTTTCTGATATTTTGCAAGATTGTTCTACTCTATTAGGACAATCAACAGACATAGTGACCAAATTTAAAATCCAGGTCTGGCTTCAAAAAAAGTTATCAAAATAATTTTTCTCTAGAACAACACCCTGTATATCGAAATTTTAAAATTTGGATTGCATATTCGAAAAGAGCGGAAAATGTTGAATGGGAATAAATATTTTTTGAGACTGCACATTTCATTCTACTATAAAAAATTTAAAAGCAAACTTAAGATTTTATTGCTTTTTAGGTTTTTGCTTAATAAAACGTTGACTAAATATTAAAAAATTGGCGATTCTCAATAGAATAAGCAATCTTTAAAATAAAAAATGAAGTTCCAAATAGACCATCTATCGTATGGTTGATGGGTACCAGCCGGGCAGGCCGTTTATCAGAATACAATCCTGTAAACGGGTCTATCCAAGTACAACTTGGTTGCCAGCAGATGGCGTTATTTTTAGAATACATAGAAATACTTGGGGTATTCAGACAGAGTGAGTTTTTGAAATTATGCATTCCGACAAAGTGCCACTGAAGATTCCTATAAGGATGAAACATGTATGGTAATGGTCAGAGTGCACAGTTTCAAAAACTTACTGTATTTGTTTTTTTATTCCAAAATAGACTTAGACTAACCTTTTATTGGTGAGTTAATTAGTGAAATCTAAAAGAATTTGAATAGTTTTTGAAACGCATTACAAATTAAAATTAAAAGAAGAGTCCTAATATTCGCTGCCAGAAAATGTTTGGTAAAAAGTTAAAACAAACAATTTTTAAAATAACATTACACCGCATTTTTCATAGTACAGGGTGGCTAACTAAGAATGCGAGGTACTGTATCTGGGAATCTAGCCATCGTAGAGGGTTGCGGCAAATAAAGTTATGATTAAAGCGGCCAAGAGAAAAACCTGGAAAATATTTTCAAGTTTCTGAAATGGCCGCTAGGGGGCGTAACTGCAATCTTGAATCTAAAAAAGTTATGTTTCTGTGAAATCCGCTATATTAACCTAACAAAAAAATACTTGAACTTTAAAGTCGAGGATAATCTGAATCTTTTTTGTTTGGCAATTTTTGCTGTATCTCTAAACATAAACTGGTGGGGATGGATCTTCAAAAGGGCTGAGCCGATTTTAACCAACTTGGGCTGGTTGAAAAGAGCTATTCTTGGACTACAAATGTTATAATAATTAGAGTTTTGCCAGCCATGATTAGAAACTCAGTTCTAAATATTATTTGAAGAGCAAGACTATGCATTCAAGAAAATGGTTCACATTTTGAACATCTTCTTTAGGTATTTTTTAATTGAATAATAAATTTTATTAATTACATGACCCCATTAATGGTTTAGGTATTTTCTTTTATTGATTTTCAATTTCAGTTAAAAAAAACGCTTTACTGTTTTCGTTTTATGCAAAATTAAGATTTTACCACTTTCTGCCTAAAAAAGCTTCCCTTGGATTAGAAACCAATTTCAAAAGGAGATATTTTAGTCAGAAACTTGATATTAATAAATTTCTTCAAACTTAAACATTTTTTGTTTTTTTTTCTTGAAAATTTAGACTACTGTCTTACGGATTGCTTTTGTGAATCATAAATTTGTCCTATATTTGTCATCAGAAAATAAAGATTATTTTGCACTTGTATTATTTAAACAATATTTTATTAAGTAAAAACCTAAAAAGAAATTTACTTTGATACCATAAAAGAATTATATTGAAAACTGAGCGTTATCACTAAAAAACAATTTCTAATGAATAACAAAAACTATGTACGAATTTCACGAAAATTAATAAATCTAAGTTTGCTTTTAAAATTTTAATAGTAAAATGAAATGTGCAGTCTCAAGAAATACGTATTCCCACTCAACTTTTTCCGCTCTTTTCGAATATGCAATCCAATTTTTAAAATTTCGATATACAGGGTGTTGTTCTAGAGAAAAATTATTTTGATATCTTTTTTTGAAGCCAGACCTGGATTTAAAATTTGGTCACTATGTCTGTTGATTGTCCTAATAGAGTAGAACAATCTTGCTAAATATCAGAAAAATATACGGGATGGTTCCAAATATACGGCGGGTGAAAGAAATGAGTAATATTGACAAAACACCCTGTAACTTTGTAATGAAGCGAGCTAGACCAATCGTATATAGGTTTTTTGGATTCGTCTAAGTGTCCTTTATCCACAGTTAGCGTATGTACCTTTACCTATGAAACACCCTGTATAAGTTTTCGAAATCAGCTAACTCAGCATCTTTATGAAGGTGATTTCGAAAGAAGAATCTATTTCTGCAATTGGATAATAACCCAAAACAATCCGATCCCAACTTTTGCAAACCAAATTTTATGGTCTGATGAATCTAGATTTACAAATTTAGGACTATGGTTCGGGATTTTGGGCACCCGTATAATAGAACCGATTATTTTTAATTGCCATTTGACAGCAACAGGTTATTTTAATTTTTTATTCACAGATGTAGAAGGTTTTTTAAATAATATCCCGCTGTTTGGTTTCAGCAGGAAAAAATAATGGGTTGATAGTTAGTGAATGAAACTTTTGGTTACCCTTGTCTCAATATGTAAATGGCCGCCAAGATCCCTAGACCTTACAGTGATGGACTTTTTTATTTGGGGATATTTCTAAAATAAAGTGTATGCAGATATTCCAAATAGTGTGAAGGAATTAGAATTAAAAGTTAGAGAAGTGATAAACGGAATAACAGAAGCATACTCATAAAGTGTTTTACAAGAAGAAATCAGAAGAGCAAACTTTTGCTGGGAACATAATGGCCAACACTTTGAACATTTAAATTATTAAAATATTAATAAAAAGTACTTTTAGTGACGGCACTGGTGTATGTGATTTATGGCGATATAAAACATTGACTTTTTTACAATTTTTTTTCCTGTTACATTATTTTATTTATTGCCATTTGATAATTGAAGTTAAATCTTAAGATATGTCCAATTAATAGACGAAAATAAAAAATGGGTAGCTCCATTGAGAAAAATCAAAGAAGCGTTAATGAATTATGGCAAAAATTATAAAAATTTAAAATTGTTTACATTTTAAACGAAACTTAAAGTTAAAAAAATATTTTGTGACTAAGAAATATACGCCTTAACTACATTTAATTCAGAGCCTCTTTTATTTTTTTGTTTTCATTAATAATGTTCTTTCAAGGTCCTCACAGTAAATTCCCTTTTTCGTTAAGTTCAGCGCTATTTTTTAACAAATATGGTCGTGTGATATATCGTTGCAAGTGATTAACAAGCAAAATGCCATAGTTGACAAAATTATACGGAGTACCATTGAAAAGTAGAAAGTTGGTACCACTTCCCGGAAAAACCGGAAGTGATATTTTCTATCTAAAATGGTAGAAATGTCGATAATTAGATCTAATATAATTGCCCCAAATTTCAATCCTTTACATTTAAACTTAACGAAGTTATTGAGTGTACTCTAACATCGTTGTCACCCGGTATATGAAAAATAACAATTGTTACAGAAGACTGCAAATATATAAAAGGTAAACCCCATGAAAATGTGTAATAAGAATAATACAAATCCACAATGTTCTATAAATTGTTATACTTTGATTTAGATTTTAACTAAGTTTAAATACTTTAATTACCAACACGATTAATAATTAGTAATATTTTGATATTTAAGCCATCTGACAAATTTTTTAATAGAATATTAAATATAAATCAATTTTAAATATTGAACTGCTTATCAGTAAGAAGGCACATTGTACCTATGTATTTTACGTTAAATCTTTATATTTAAGTTCAATGATTCTGCAGTTATTCTTTGGGCTATTATTATTTAAACGCTCTCTATAATTCAATTTCTTGTTATGTTATATATGTACTAATATGTTACATATGATAATATATGTTTAAACTAAGTAAAATATTTTTTTGTTGGTGTAATAACCGTAAATTTTCGATTGCCATTTTAATTTTAAAACATCTTCTGTTCACAAGTACTTAACTGTAAAAGTTTGGTAAAAAATCGGTACTAAAGTATCAAGTTTATTTAAATTTGCAAAATTAAACATTTTATGATGTAAATTTGTTTCAAAAAAGAATACCAATGTAATATAGCAAAATTAATGATAATATTTCATATATTAACAACATTTGTATTGTTTTATTTTTGATTGCAATTTTTTAAGTGTGTTTCTGTATTCTTAAAAGTATTAAATAAATAGTTAATTAGTATTTGTGGTAATTTTTACAAAAATTGTATAATTAAGTGCACAATAACTTAAAATTAGTTTATGGTTTGATACATCAACTATTATTATTTTTTATAATTTAGTAATAAAAAAATATTGATGAGAATAATTTAAAATTTGGGATTATTTTTAAGCTATCGTAGATACGATAATAATAATACGTAAAATTTGCAAAAAAAAAGATATCTAAAAATATTAAATTAAGTTTTATAATAATAGAAATGTGAGAGATTCATTTTGAAAATGAGCGATAAGAACAGAAACCCACATATCCTAAACAGGACAAAAATAATAGGAACAGAATAATTTTGAAAACTTAATAAAATCATAAAAATGAAATAATTACATCAGAAATAGATAAAAATATAAAAAAATAAAACACATGAAAAAGATTCTTATGTTTTGATATTTCAAAATTATATCTATATACAATAACTTATGTTTAAGCTAATATTGAGTGACTGATTGGTTAATTACTTATTTTTTCCATAATTTAATATTTTAAAAAATCTTGAGAAAGAAAATCCAGATGAGAATAACCTTAAATTTGGGATTTTTTCTTAGTTATATAGTTTAGATAACGATAAAAAGTTAAATTTTTAAAATTAGAGATATCTAAAAAATGTTATAGTTTGTTTTAAAATAATATGAATGTATTATAGACCAGGAAGAGATTAATATTGAAAATCCCTATAATTAATAATCTGATATTGAGTAACTAATTTAATAAGTTAATTAATTTTTTTCATATTTAAATTTTCATCATTTAAAAAAACCTTCTAACTGGAAAGACAAAATCTCGGTGAAGCTATTATAGTTAAGGAGTTAAATTTGTAAAATATATCTAAAAATATGAAAATATAATAAGACGTGTTCGAGACCTGTGAGAGATTCATAGTGAAAATGAGCGATAAGAACAGAAACCCACATATCCTGACAAGACAATAAAAACCGAATCATTTTGATGACCTAATAAATTGATAAATTTTAAATAAATAATACAATATATTGATATGAAAATTTAAAATATAAAGATTTCAGGTCATTTCAGATGTCACATCTAGGATGATCAGTCCTGGTTGATTTATTATCTGGATAAAAAAAAATTAATCAAGTGAGATGTAAAAAAAAAGAAATTTTATCAATTGAGATAAATTTTTTTTGGAAATTGATTTAACAAGTGTAAAAAGAGTAATAAGAGAAGGTGAAAACAAGAAGTTATAGCAATACGAGGAAGTGAAGAACTATGAGCTAAGACAGTAGACAGGGATGGACAATATTCTTAAGAAAAATAGAAAAAGACTAGAAGGTGAGACAAAAACAGACTGAGATAGGAGCGATAGAAGAAACATAAAGAAAAGAGCAAGATCGAAGAAAGTGAAGATAAGAGATATTAAAATTAAAAAATTGTATATTTATTTTTATAATTTTTAATCTTATAAATTTATTGTAGTGAACCCAAACCGGATTGAGATTCTTAGATAGGACATTTGTAATACCGGGTGTTCCATATCAATATACAGAAAAAATAACAATTATAACAAAATACTATGAAAATAAAGAAAAGCTAAATCAAGTTAACTTTAACTACAAACACGACTAATATATTGTTATCAAATCGACTAGTGCATTTAAATAACTAAAATAACAAATAAACGTATTTAACTCAAGCACATTGTAACATTAACCTATTTAAAGAAAATAAAACAGTAAATTTCTAATAAAGATAACTATTTATTTATTTATTTGTTATAAAACATCATTATCCAACGGATCATTGACTAATGTCATCTAAAATGAATTTACCAATCGACAACCACAACATAAAATCAGAAATAAATTAACCGTATCATAACAAAGTACAACTGACCTTCTTAATCAAAAATCCAAATCGAAATGTCACTTTAAAACTAGACCGAATCAATAAAACAAAAATAAATCGGCACTTTCGATTATCGACACGATATCTACGCGCACTAGATTTTTCGTGAAGATGCACCGCACGAGATTAGTTGTGGTACTTGATGTGGTTAAGAACGTTAATGGTAAGTATACGTGCCGTCGTGCGAACCATGTGAGATGTTTTCACAATATGAGGAAGGAGGCACAGTTCGGATGGACGTTACAAAGCCGGATTAGAATGGAAAAGTTGTATAGGTCCTTTTTTCAAAAAATATTATCACCTTTATAGTAGGATATTTATTAAAACATTGGCAGAAATATGAATTATAAAAAAAGATTCTTTTATACTGACAAAAATTATCACTAGTAATCTCTCTAGAGCTTGAATTATTACCGGAAATTTTTTTCGATCACACGATTTTTTAAAAAATCGTGTACGAGGAAAAGTTTCCGGTTATTAATTCAAGATCGTGGGGGATTCGGTAAGAAAATTTCACAGTAATTGTTTAATTTTGATTTGCACAAAAAGTAAACAAAAAGTCTTATATGAATCAAGCCCATTACAAGTGTCATTATTTTGAAATAAAAATTTCCACTTATTAATTTCGTCCAGGGTACCCTGGAGGATTAAAATTTCCGGAAATTTTTTGGGTTACCATGGTAACCAAACAAAAAAATATACTCTGATTGGCTTAAAAATGGCGGTGTGAAATTTTCTCTATAATTTATGTCTAACATAATATTACAATATATTTCATAAATTTATTATTTTTTTCATAATTAAACATAATATTTCTAAACTTGAATAAGATAAAATGTGAATGATCAGAACAGAAACTTAGAGAACAAAAATGAAAAAAATATATAAAGCAAAATTTGGGACTATTTTAAGCCATCATGGCATTATTGTGTTTTTAGGTTATTATTTCTGAGATACTAGTTTAAAAAATGGATCAGAAAAAATATTTCTTGTTCTTATTGAACGAACAGAACAGAAACTCAAGATGTCCTACAACTAAAAAAGGGACTAAAGATATATTTAAAAGACATCGGAAAATAATATAAAGCGAAATTTATAAAAAAATATATAGAAAGAAAAATTATCGCCGGTAAAATGATGCAAGAAAACGGTTTGAAAGATTTATCTTAAAAAATGAGCAATCAGAACAGAAACCCAGATATCCTGATAACTAAAAAAACGGGCACACAGAAAGGATAAACTGGAATTTTGACATGATTGAGAAAAATAATGAAATAAGTGTAAAAGTAAAGCAGATAAAAAATGCTTGGGAGATTCAATACGGAAATAAGTGATCAGAAAACAAACTCTCTCTTCATTTTTTCTGACTAATTTTTAACGTTTTACTTTTTATTTTATTTTTCTTTGTTTTTTTATCAGTACCCATATTTATTTATCTCTCCTTATTTCCTTTTATAAAAATTTAGAGGCACAAACAATTATTTCCTTTAAACCTCCATTAAGTGAAAATTTACGTGCTGGAGAACCTATAGCCTCATTATCTTCATTTTTACTCTCTTCTTTAAATAATTGTTCTTCATATGTATCATCTTCCATGTTTGATACTGTCTTTTTAATCTTTTTTCGCATCGTGATGGTCCTTTCTTGATTGTTTTGCTTTTTTAATCTATTTTCGTGATACAAAAATCAAATTGCATTTAGATTAAATTACATCTAAAAAATTATTACTAAAATGTATTTGATATGTAAAAAAATAAAATGGGAGCAATTTTATTTATGCCCATACCAAAGACGAATTTATGAATTATTTAGCAAAATTATGATCCGGCGAACGATCTGATTTCTTATACAAATCTTTCATAAATCATCTTAAGCGTATTTTCACCGTCAAAATCTCGACATACGTTCGCCGTGCGCCGCCCGATGCACTTTCTTTTCCTCTCGGCAAAATGTCGAGCCATTGACATTGAGAATTAAGTAGGCTAAGGAAGTGGGGCGAAGACCAATTAATATCCGTATTATATATTTTGCTTATTAACTCATTAGAGGATGTAGTAGTCTACCAGTGGCGTACGTAATTTAAAAATATTGATTTAAATATTATTAAAATGCAAACAATTTTTTTATGAAATTTTTAAACAACATTCATAATTAGTTTCATAAAATAAAATTTTAATTATTTTATAGATTTAATTAATAATTTTTAATTGTGCCAGAATTACTGAAATAATTAAAAAAAAATAATCAGGTTCTTTAACATCAAATAAACTTTATTGAATAAAATTATTTGGTTGCATTAAACATATATTTAAGTAAAAATAAACTAAGTATAGCAGAATCTGATACTATATTTTAAATAAATTTATTATTAAAAAAGAACATTTTGCAAGCATTTAAATCTGAAAAATAATACAAAAAGTTATTCATATTACACATCAGTTCGCAGTCAAAAATTCCCTCCTTATAGTCCCCCGAACTCCTTCATGTTTTCTCTCGATTTTTCTAATTTATTTCCTAGTATTCCCCCCGATGAATTAATTTCACTTGTTAATAATGTCTTAATTCGCAGTAATAATATCATCCCCGTTATTTCTAAAGAGCTCATTTCCTTACTTACTTTGGTGCTTAGTCAATTTTTTTTTAATTTAATAACAAATTTTACAGGCAAACTTCAGGTTTAGTTATGAGCTCTAACCTTTCACCTCTCTTAGACGAAATTTTTATGAATAATCTGGAAAATACTTACCTCAATCACCCCAATTTTCAACACAAAATTCTTTTTTATGCTCGTTACGTGGACGATTGCTTTGTTTTATTTCAAGAAATTGTTCAAAAAGACTTAGATTCGCCCTCGAATAAAATTTACCGTTGAACTACAATCTGATTATAATTTACCCTTTTAGACTTACTTATCGTTAGGAACCCTCTTACTCCGTCACTTGTACTTTCCCGACCCACCTCCTAGAAGGGAAAGTATTGTGAACGAGTTAAAAAAAGATTTCGAGATAAAAACGGAAATATCCATTTTCGGGTGCCCTGAGACGATTAAGACCATTTCCAGATGGAAGTCTGTCTGTCGGTCTATGTGTGTGTATGTGTGTGTGTGTGTATGTATGTGTGTGTATTCTTCCACGATAGAGGCCACACGTTTAATCCGATTGAGCTGAAATTTGGTATAGGGGTTTGGGTTACCCCTCAGAAGAACCCATTAGTTTTGTACGACATCTGTCAAACGGAAGTATCACTATCAAAAAATGATAGATCAAATATGTCACGGAATTGGACATGCAATATGTTATTTGAAAGCACTTGAAAAACTATATTCTGTCACCTGTCAAAAATAAAAAAATGTCAAAATTTGAAACTTTAACATTAAATATCTGAAAAAGTATTCGTGGATACTCGTCGGGAAAGTTTTGGGGCGACACAACCGATTTTTTTTGAATCTATATCCGGTTATTCGGCCTTTGTATTAGAACTCAATAATATCAAACAATTAGCTGTTAATAATAACTTTCCACTAGACATTATCAATAAATTTTTACCGAAATTCAAACTTAACGCCCCCACATATATCTCCTATAAATTATAAGAAAAATCATAATCTTCATTCCCTATTGGTTAACACTAATGGTATATTATTTAACGAGCATATAATGATGGCTATATTATTCACGAGTAGAATAATATACTTTGTCCACGGCTGTTTTATAATGAAGCCATTTTTGAAGAATTTTCTAACTTAAAATGGTATATATTATACACTAATAGCAGTGAATAATCATTATTCACTACTTTTTATCACCGTTTTTCCTATACTTAGCCATTGTGATATAACGATTATAAATTTTATCCATTTTATTAGTAAGCCGCGACTGTCATCCAAATGTCAAATTAATAATTTAAATTGAAATGTCAAACTTTTTACTGCAGAATATTTTATTAAATTTTTACTAAATTGTAATAAAATAATGGATTTAGATAGTGAAGATGAAATGTGCTTAACACCTGCACCGCCAGAAGTAAATATCAAGCTCCATACAAGTAAATAATTCTAATTTTTATGCCAACAATCAAAAATTTCAACAAATAATCAGAATATTAATGTTAACGTTAATCCTATTCCTGCAATTAACTTAACAAATTTTTCAAATGTAACTATTAACATAAATAATTGATGTTAAATTGTAATTATATAATATTAATATACTATCTAATTATGTTATAAATATTAAAAATAATGTTCCATCAATGTTTGCCAATAAAAGTTTATTAATAAATACCTACAGTCGTGGACAAAGTACAGTATTCTACTCGCATATAATGGCTATTATTCACACGGGTGATTTACGAAACTCGCCTGCGGCTCGTGTCGTAAACTTCACCCTTGTGAATAATAGCCATCATTGTATGCTTGTTGAATAATATACTATTTTCCACTACTAGTATTAGATTATACTGTGTTCGAGTCGAGAAATTAAATTCCTCTGCTACTAGTAGATAATTTTTGATTATCTACTAGTAGTAGATAATGAAAACAATTGAAGACTAAAAGTGATGTCACAGGTAGGCGATCTTAGGAAATCTTTCAAATTAATTATACATATCTGTCATTGCGTTTGTCAAAAGAGTTTTTTTTTTAAATTATTATAAAAAAATTATAATTTAAAGTGAATTTTCGACCGAATCAAATGAAATAGAGGTAAGTAATTATTTATCAAATATATTTTCGTTTGAAAAAGTTTAAGGTTATGTAATAAATATTTTGATATAGATTCGTGCTATTTATGCAATAATACCTATTCTAAAAGTAACCTTAAAGTCAATTTAATACTTTTTCGAATCTAAGTGTCAATTCAATTGTTTTCACAAACTGCTTCTTTTCAAATATATACCCAAAAAAATCAAAAAATATCATTGTAAAAATGATAAAATGTTCTAGTAGTGGAAAAAATAGTATATAAACCACGGTAGTGAAGATTTTTCTCAGCCTCACAACTTATTATCCCTCGATGCTTCGCATCTCGGTATAAGAAAATTTACTTCTCGACCTTGGTGTATAATGTACTATTATCCATGATTATTAAATAATTTTGCCTCAGTTTTTTTGTTAATTTTCCATTCCATAAACGCTTAATAAGCAGATATATAAAGTTTTCTAGATTTTTCTGGTAATAAATTTAAACTGACAATTTTCGAGGCTTCTCGTATATCTGGAGGTGTACAAGACATCTCATTTTCATTATCTGTCTCCTTTTAAGCCTCCAGTTTAAGCTTTTCGTGTTTGAGCTATGAAACACTGAAACCAGTAAATAATAAAATCATTATTCATTTGTAAATAATGGATATTGTTATTATTTAGTAGTATATTGAACAAATAATACATTAGTCGTGGATAAAGATACAAATTGCCATCTTCATAAAACTGGTGTTTATAAATTGTAGTTCAAATTGTAATGAAGTTTACATTGGTCAGTTAGGTAGGAGTCTCGAAACTAGAATCAAAGAACACATTAGACATATTGATAACAAAATACAGACGTCACTAATACCCCGTTCTCCTTCGCTAGCCATATCATTACACATAACCACTCTTTTTCTATATCAGATGCTGCCCTTTTACATGACTGCCACAAAGACAACAAACTTAATCTGCTGGAAATGTTGGAGATAAATTCTTGTTTTAAGAATGTATTTTCTACTTGTCTTAACGAACAATTAAGGCCGAAAGAGAACCACATCTCTTATACGATCAGTTGAACCAATTCATCTGATAACGTTTACTGCCACTGGATCCTGTCATACATCTACCCCCTCTATGACCCTTTTCTTCTTTTGTGATCATCTTTTGTTTACAATCTTTCCTTAGTTTACCTTAATACTTCTTTGTTTTGTTCTTTAAGTTCGACTTAATTATTTTCGTCTTCTTCATTTTATCTTCTTTTATTAATTGGTCACTGTTAATTTTTCTTCTTTTATTAGAACGTCCTATGGCTTGCACCCATCTAACATTTGTTAAATTTAATTGTGTTAATTAAATGTAATCAATTTCTGTACGTACTTAATTTTACATAATTAGTTCACGTTTCAGATCATACACAATAGATTAATTTATTTAAAAAAAAAATTTGTTAACTTTTCCATTCTTCTACACACCTTCCTTCTCCCTGTCAATTTTCTTGTCGAATGTTACGTGGTTTAAAGTTGTCATATGCGTTGCACAGTTATTTTTCATTTATTTGGGGGGTGTTTACGACCAACAGTTTCGGCGTTGTCCCAGAGCGGACATTTTTCGTTATTCTTCGTTATTCTTCGAAGTCACCTTCTTTACGAAGTAGTGTCAACCCTTCTGACCAATACGGATCTCCCCTCAAACCCCCGATTTCTCCTCATCTTCGTCGATTTCTCCTCTTCTTCGTTTGGATCTACCTAAATGTTTAATATATCCATATTCTGCTTTCCTTTCCTTGTGGCCTTCCATTATCCACTAGTAATTTTATATCAGCGTTATGCTCCCTTAGTTATTAATGATATATTTACTTTTGTAAACCTATTTTTTATGTAGTAAGTCATTTTGTTTTTGTATTTACTCTTAGAACTTTTTAAAGAATGTTTAAAACTTTTACGCCTGAAGATTTCTAAGTAGCCGAAATTAGTTGCCGTTCATTACAACTTGATAAAAGCCTCTGTTGTACATTATTTTGAGTTTCATTTCATGTATTACTAAAAAAAGTTATGTCTAAAAGTACAATATTTATGTAGAACTTTTATTTAGAACGTTTAACTACAGAATTTTCATAAAATAAATGTCATTTAAAAAATATAATTTATATTTGTCGTCATTTTCATGATATGAGAGATTTAGAATATTTGTGGGTCTATATTCTTTTCCTAAAGAATTGTTTACCTTGGGGAATGTAATTACTATGAAAGTCTATACAGTTTATTTTGTAGTCGTCACCCTTCGGACGATAGGTCGTATCTGAAAAAAAATAAATTTTTTGATACCTCGCCTAAAAGGTCCTCTGATTAACCTCTATAGGTCACACGAACTTACTAGTGCTATATATGTTAATGTACAAGATACAATCCTGGTTTATTAGTTATTTTAGTTACTTTTATGGGAATAGCAGAGTTGTACATAAAACCACCTAAGCCTACATTTTTAATAAATAATATAAAAAATGTTTTAAATAGTTTAAAACAGACCGTCAATAATAACATAGTAATTAAATCCACAACTATGGTTTATTTTATTACAATTGAGAAGTTTCATGGTAGTGATAATATAATATGTTTTTGCAGCCACCATCTTGAAAAACACGTTTAGTTAGGAGAAATGACGTCAGGACATTGAATTGGACAGAATGCCAAGCGCAACTTTAAGTTGTTATAACTAAGTTAGTTTTTAAGATATCTTAATTTCATTTTCACGCTTTTGTTCAGTTTTGCTTAAATTTTCAGTCTCCAGCGAATTGTCGTATCTTAAATACACACAAATTTTAAAGGTTATTTAACATCATAGTCAAAATATATTAATTGATTTATAACTCCTGTTACTTTAAGGGTTTATCATAAAAAAATCAAATTGATACCTCTATTTGTTCAAGTATCACAACACAAAATATAATATTAGTTTTAGTTTTTGACCTCCCCTCGCAATTGAGATACGACCTTTCGTCTGGAGGGCGACGATATACACGAATTTTTGGTTTTAATGTAGAAAATAAAGAATTATCCTATTTGCGTAAGACAGTGATGGTTTATTTTTTGTTGTTGTATTAAATATTTGATAATATAATTAATAGATTTTTTTCCAAATAGTTTTATTATCTTCTAAATTTAGGACATAACACTATATAATCCGTTATAATTTTTATGAGATTCTTTTAATTAATCAGAGATGCATTTGATTGCAAATTCTAAAACGATAGATTTTATATACTAATTCGTATAAATATCTTCCCATTTTTTTTAATACAAATTGCCCCAAAAATATGATCATTAGCGTACTTCATGTTTTGTAAAATATGTAAACAATTGCAAAATTTTAATATAATTTCAAAACCAGAATTTTTAAAAAATTGCGTAAATGAAAAATAATTTGAGAATATTACATTCTTGGAAAAAAACTCAATTTTTTTAAATATAGGTTGTCCTACATTTATTTAACCGGGTTTTAAGTAATATTTTGAAGATATTAAAGGTTTCCAATATATCTAAAATACAAATAATATTTTGAAATATTAAAATGACCTCTGTTACGCCATTGACTAATTAGAGGAAGAAAATCTGGTAAACCTCATGCGATATGAACATTGGTGCCATCTTCGCGGTGCCTTTTAAATTATACCTAAGTGTTGACGTACCGATCAATTTATGATTTTTTCGCTTAATTTTCTAGATAAATATGCACGGATACTATGCCCCATTAGTTTTCAGCGGTAGCGTACTTAATATATTAGTAGAAAGCTAATAAATTAGGGTAATACACCTTTAGTTTATTCATTAAAAATTATAATGTACAATTTCATTTATTATAAAGCATGTTTTTTTTTTAATAATTTCCTCGAAGAAACTAATTTTTGAACTGAAGTGTAGTTTAAATTATTTATTTAAAATTAATTAGTTTTTACTGTTTAGTGAATTTGCCAATGTTGGTAGAGGTTTTTGATATTATTAATTATATTTAAAGAAAATATAAATTTGTTCGTAAAATTTAATGGATTTCTTCTTTGTTATGGGAAAAATATATCTAGGTCGGTCACCCTAAAGATAACCCTAAAATTAAATTTTACCTAGGTAATGAAGTTTTCGAACTTTCTTTTAACTTGCGTTAGTAGTTCCTATGTCGGATAAATGTATCACCCTATAAATTCACTATATAGGTTAGAGTTACAATCGAAAATTCTCGTATAGTTCAATCGACATCAATATCTATTCGGGCAAAAAATTAGAGTGGGCTAACAGTCAGAGTAGATATATGTAATTTGGAAAACAATTGAACGCGTGAAGCTTGAGGATACCCTATTTATTAAAAAAATCTCTCATTTCAGCTTATATGTAAAATAGAGAACAATATATGGACCAAGACACACCTGGACGCCGGTGTGATTTCGTATAGTTTCCCTAGAGACTTTTAAACGCGTTCTTTCCATTGTAATTTCCCAGAATTTGGACCGCTAGCGCAACAATCGTCTATCATATGAACTAAAGAAAATTGTCAGAATTTCAATATTTTTAACAGGATTTAAATTTAAAAAAATGTTTTATTGTTCTCTCTCTCTCATTCTGAGAGTTGACAAAAATATTATTAAAAAGGAAAATAGTGTTATGAAATTTGTTTTACCCTGTATAAGATTTGTTATAAAATATTATAGTAAGTAGGGGTTGGTTGAATTAAAAAAAAGGGACCGGAATGTCAAGTAAAATTAACAGTGTTCCTTTATTTGTAACATTAAAAAGAAAAATGTAAATTAAAAAGAAATTTTAGTAAATGATATTAAAAGTGTAAACTAATTTTGGTAATATGAATAGGGCTTAAGCCATTTGAAGTATGAAATTCCTTGTGACAGGTTGGATGACATTTCCTATCAGGTGAAATGATTTGTCATTGGGTCGGTGTCAACCAAAAGTATAGTTTAAAATTAAAAAAATCGGCTGTGTCACCCCAGAACTTTCCCAGCTCGACCGTAGAGAATATGTTATTTATTATTATTATTTTAATTACAAAATACTATATTAATTTATGGAACACATTAAAAATAGCGAACTGATGGTGAATTAATATTTCAATGTTGGTAATGACATAAGCTGCGCATGCGCACGTTATATATCATACTGCTACAATTAGGATCTCCTAAAATCATGTGTGAAAACTATTGGGAATTCGGGAAAAATTTTCATATAATAGTTGTAGGGAATTTTAAATGTGTATTTTTCTCGCCATCTAGTGGCGAAACTATAAGGAATTCGATAAAAGTTAAACATAAAAGTTAAAGAAAATTTGATGCTTTACAACTTTGCACAAGAAAATTTTGCACTAAATACATTGTTTGTCCTCAAAATCAAGAAAAACTATAGAAAACATACATGCACATTTTTTACGCGCCCTCTTGTGGCGCAACTATTGGAAATTTTGGAAAATGCTTAAGACAAAAATTGTAGGTAATTTTATGCTCTAAAACTTTGTACTATAACATTTTGCACTAAAATGTATTGTTTGTCCTTAAAATTTAAATAAAGCAAAAAATTGTTACATGTATATTTAACCAATGTCGGTCTTGAGGACCCTCCACTGTACCAATTTAAACCAAAAACTAATGGTCGCATTCTAGGCACACACCGACCCTGCATACCAAATTTCAGCATGATTGGTCAAACGGTTCGGCAGTTATCGTGGAAGATTACACACAGACTCACAGACACACAGACAGACCATACGCTGGAAATGGTCTCAATCTTCTTGGGGGACCTCAAAAAGGATATTTCCATCGATATCTCGATTTTTTTTTTGCTCGTTCACCTTACTTTCCCTTTGATGGGTCCGGGAAAGTAAAAATAGTAGGGTAAAAAAAAATATAATTGAAGATTGTTGATGACGGATTAAAAAAATAAGATTGTCAAAAACTAAAAAAAAACTGTTTAAAAAAAAACTGTAAAAACAATACTTTATTGAAAAAGAAATAGAAATGTATGGTTTATAGAAATAGAAATGTATGATTTATAGAAATAGAAATGTATGATTTGTAGAAATGGTTTATAAAAGAAATAGAAATAAAAAGAAAGAAGGAGTGACCATTTGAGGAGGCAGTACGATAAATAGAATCAAAAGTGAAGGGAGAGGGCAGTGAAAAGGAGGAAAATAAATGAGACAGAAAATAAATATCAAGATATGAAGAGGTAGACCAAAAGAAGAGAAGAAAAGAAGATTGTTAAATTTATGGACTGGGTTCACTATACTAGAAATTTACGAAATTAAAAAAAAGAAAATACAATTTTATTTATTTCAATGTTGCTTCCCGGCGGCTTCACTTTTCATCTAGTTACATATTTGCACTTATTCCATTTCTAATCTTCCATTTTACCCTCTGTATATCTGTCTACCTTTATTCTTTCTATCTTCTAATTAACCTTAGAGTATTATACTTTCTTTTATTTATCTATTTTCAAAAATAGGCTCACCTTATATATAAAAATTTTTATTTCTATATTTTTTCAAACCATATAATATTAAACTCAAATAAGTTCTTTCTCAATTAATTCTTATCCTTTTTGACTACTTTTTAAAAAATTGTCAGAAAGAAAATTGAAAATTTTTCCTCAAAAACAATCTGTTTTTATTGATTCCCTCGTATTCGTTTTTTTACTATTTTTCCTACTTAATTAATATATATCATTTTACAAAATATCTAACCCCACTTAACAAAAAGACACTTCCAAACCAAATGCTTTAATCCCTATCCATATTAATTTTCAATTTAACCAATAATATTTAAACCCTTATTACTTATATTTTGCTATATCAAAACTGTTAATTTTGATATTTCCACATAAAATCTTGTATTTGTAGTACTGGCTATATTTATTACAACCCCTAATAACTATAATAACCCAACCAATGAATTTTAATTCTAATACTTTTTTAATATAGGGTATACCTATATAACATTAAAATATGCTGGATGACTTTGTATTATACTCGAAAGTTAAAAACATATTATCTATACAAAGCATCTGCAAAAATCAATCATCAGTTTGGAATCTTAATCCCAATCAGTAGGACTTTAATTCTCACCAACTAAGACCAAAGGGTTATTATTTTCATGCAAACAGAGACCACAAACAACTCATTTAAGATTATACAACGAAGTCCTCGAATTCACTAACTGCATTAGATTTTTAGGAATGTTGTTTGATGAATATCAAGGCGGTCTAAATATAATGAAAACTTTATCCAATAAATCCTGGGTGCAGCAAAAACCATATTAATATATACATATCTTTAGTTAGGTCAAAATTTGATTACGGACCTATCGTTTATTCTTCCTAATTCAATTAGAGGCCATCCAAAATACCGCCTTACGCATCGCCATTGGAACATTCCTTACAACACCGATCAAAGACCTTCAAATGGCTCACGGGAAAACCACCATTATATCTTAGACGACAACATCTATGTCTATTATATCTGCCGGGAACAGACCCCACCCAAATTTCTGAACAATATTTGCATAACGCTTTCATGGGGCATTACAACAAAGAGAGTAGGCGCACCTTTCTACGAAATAGTAAGAAGAATCTCGGCACTGTCAAACCATGGTATCAGATAAATCCAAGAGAGAGGTCAGTGAAGTTGGAACCAATTTTTGCGAATTTCCAAAAAATTTTGTCTGCATTCGTTTGTCCATCGATTGTCCATAATTGTCCACTAATTATTTTCATTTGTCCACCCTTTATTTCAAAATGGCGACCCAAAAACTTTTTTTGCAAATTTTATTCTTGGCACCCAGAAATTACAAAAAAAATTTTCCACCGCATAGGTCGTTTGTTCTTTGTTTGTCCACGTTTGTCCACCAATTAGTTTTGTTTGTCCACCCACCGGTTAATTATAATTAATTATATAAATTTTTAAAAATTGTCCACGTCCTTTTTTGAATTTTGAAATTTTTTTTCGTGCATTCGTTTGTTCATCGTTAGTCCAAGATTGTCCACTTAAGATTTTTGTTTGTCCAAGCACCAATTTCAAAACGGAAGGCAAAAAACAAGTTCTCATTTGGTTAATTTCTCTGGACGAGAACAGACAAATGATTTTTTAACATCTACAAATAAAATTCCAGTAGACAATCTTCAGCTTCTTTGTTCAAAATTATAACACTATACAATAAAATAAATATTTTTTTCATTTCGAATATACAGGGTGGACCGAATTTAATTTACGTATACAGAGATATCGTAAACCGAAATAGATCCAATAATGGGGTAAAAGATGTGTATTTTCAAGACGATTTATTTGGTTTCTTTAAATTAAAATATCAGGTCCGATTTCCGAGATACTTGGGAAAACCGAAATTGACGATTTTCGTTTTAATTAATTACCAATTTAAATTTTAAAGATGAAAAAAAAAACAATAAAATTTTTTTATTGAAGGATAAATTTGGCTTCACATATGATATCCAATTTTATAAAATGTTTCGTCATGAAGGGCCATCCTCATGTATTTTTTTTAAATACTTCTACTTGTACTTTTTATTTCATCTTTGAAATCCTCATTTTTTTCTAAATTCAACCATGTAGAACACTTAATTTTTTATAAGGTTTTAACAATTAACTAAATTTAAGAATTTTTATATGTACGGTCCTGTTCATTATATGGTCCGCAAAATACATTACACGGAAATAAAGACAAAAACAGATGTTATTAAATATTTATATTTTGAATGCAATAACGAACTAGTATGATAAAATTTTGGATGCACCGCGGGTATAAACAGATGTTTATACCTATGGAACATAAATAACTATTATTTTTTGAGTGTAGTTGTTTAAGAAAATTTAAATTTAAATATTTAATGAAAATTAAGCTCAAAGTAGACTCAATTTTTAATTAATTTTATTTAAAATGATTTATAAATATTTTCAGCGAAAATGGAACATGACCGTACTTAAAAAAATCCTAAAGTACATACAAAAATTAAATATTCTACATGTTTGGATAAAGAAACAATGGGGGTTTCAAAAATAAAATAAAAAGTACAGGTCCGTATTTAAAAAAAATAGTTGAAGTTGGTTCTTCAAAGACGAAAAGTTGTTTTAAAAAATTGGATACGCTATATTAAGCGGTATTTGACCTTCAATATAAAAACATTATAAAGTTTTTTTCTATCTTTAAAAATTTAGGTGTTTATTAAAAAATCGTCGATTTCGGTTTTTCCCAAATATCTTGGAAATCGGACCTCATATTTTAATTTAAAAACAACAAATAAATCGTCTTGAAAATACACATCTTTTTCCCCATTAAACCGATATTGGATCTATTTCGGTTTACGAGATCTCTGTATACGCAAATTAAATTGGGTCCACCTAAACTCAGTAAAAAAAATATTTTGTTGTATATTGTTATAATTTTGAACAAAAGAAGCTAAAGATTGTCTACAGGAATTTTATTTGTAGATGTCAAAAAAGCATTTGTCTGTTCTCGTCCATAAATCAAATGAGAATGTCGTTGGAGACGAGCAATTCACAATAAATTAAAAAATTTTCAAATTTTCATGGTGTGTTAGAACATTCATGAAAATAAATTATAAAATTTTGCAGAAGTCTGGGATGAACGGAACATTGTTTAAATCGCAAAAATCGTTTTAATGCTTTATTTTTGCACTGAAAATTGCAAAAGTTTTGCGAACTTGGAATACTGCTAGTACTAATTTTTTACAACATGCATTAAGTTTGCAACCTTGTAAAAGTTGTGGAACATTGTTTTTTTCTCATTTGTTTAAAATTTCCACTGTAATTTGTTTAAAAAAATTACAAAAGTTCTGCAAATTTGTACGGTGCACGGAAAAACAGTTTAACATCTTCACGTAGATTTGCAACCATTTCCTACAAACGGATCATTTAATTATCAAACTTTTTTCTTCGATGCTGCCATTTTTGATACACACAAGCATCGAAATAATTACAAAAGTTTTTTTTGTCTTGGTTATATAAAGATAATAGCGGTCCCAATGAATTTGTAACTTTGTGACCTTATACGAAAAACGGAAACTTAATTTATTCACTAATAATTAATTTTTTTCATGTATACAACTGCTGAAATATTTGCAGAAGTTCTGCAAATTGTACTTATAATTACAACTAATATTTTACGCGACACAAGAAATTTGCAACCGTCATTTTCTAACGGAACATTTTTTTATTAAATATTTTTATTGTGTTTTTTTGATAATTTGGCCATAAATTGGAAAAAAATGTAAATACGTTGAAAATATTCGAATATTGATCTATATTAAGGTACTCATTAATTTTCAATATTTTCTGCAATCCGGAAACACATTTGCCTAATATTTAGACGAATTATAACGTGCAGTACGAGTAAAGGGAGGTTTATATAAATAAAATACGCGTTGCTTTCGTTTCTACAATAATGACGAAAAGGTACCTACTTTGTTTTCTATTCTAGGCGTTTGTTTGTGTTTTATTTAAATTTGTGTTTTAAAAATTTTCGCCATATATGACAATTGTTTAGTTTGCGGTGAAAATTGTTGGATAAATTTCACATAATTTTCCCAAAATGTTCCATACATCTTATTGATAAATTCAATTTTTATTCAAATCATCCTATTATTAGCTATAACAAATAAAACAGATATAAGAATTTCTGCAAGTCCTAGCCTGCGTATGATTTCAAAGTGTACCAATAAATAAAATGCGTAAAGTATTACTCGACAAGTGGTCTTTAAAACACGCGCACTTATACCACTAATACCTTCATATACTATTTATATTAAATCCACAATGTTCCGGATTATAAAATATATACCAATTGGCAGACTTGCAGGACATTTGCTTTTTTGGGAGCCTACAAATACGAAATTATTTTTGTTTTCCATTTTATCCTCATTTACTTCTTGCGGGCGAGGTTGAAAATTAATAAAAATATTGTATGTGAGGAAATGTTCTCTCGAAACTATAATTTAAAACTTTTGGTATTAATTTAAAACTTATTTTAATAAAAAAACCAATTTTATGAAAAAATATATTTTCCGTTTGCCGCAAGAGGTTGCAAATTAAAACAATTCTTAAGAAAATTATTTTCGTTATTTTTTCGAGTTCGCAGAACTTATGGAATTTTTATCAAGAAATTAGATTGAAAAACAATTTTTTTTTGATAAAACAAACATTTCCGCTTGGTTCAAATGGTTGCAAATTTTTAAAACGACATATACTGCAATTCTTTTTAGCTTCGAATGTTTGCAGAACTTTTGCTTTTTTTGGTAGAGAGGAAATACGCAAATATTTTTTTTTGATTTTATATTCATTTCCGTGTTACAGGTGAGGTTGCAAATTAATAAAAACATTGTTATTAGGAATAACTTCATTTGCAACCCTAATTAAAAACTATTCCGAAACTTACTTTAATAGAAAAATCCAATTTTATGAAAAAATAGTAGATTCTGTAACAAGGTTAGAATGAAAAATTTGTTACGAGTGGAAAATTCCGAACGCGAGCGTTAGCGAGCGTGAGGAACCACGAGTGTCGAATTTTTTCATTCTAACCGAGTAACAGACTATATTTTCTCCACGATCAAAAAGTATGAATCAAAATTAAATTAAATCTGAACACAAGTTATTTGTTGACATATTTGTATTACATTGTATTAATATTTATAGTGTTATGGTACACTTACCAAAATTAAAATCTGGTGCATTGTTTAAATTAAAACTTGTTTGAAAATAATTATTACCGTCGCCATTATATATTTGAGAGTGACACTTTTGAAATCCATGGCAATCCATATCGTTTAGTTCGATTACAGAAAATCCATTCTTTACCTTGATAAAAAATGAAAATACATAAGAAGCAAGTGTTTTAGAATAAATATTCAGACTCTAGAGTGTGAATGTTTACTTTCTATTATTAAAAATGATATCAGAATTCATACATTCAGTAATGGTCGTGGAGAAAAAATTTTCCATTTGATGCATGAGGTTGCAAATTAAAACACTTTTTCAGAAAATTATTTTACTTATTTCTTCGAGTTTGCAGAACTTTTGGAATTTTCATGAATGAATTAGGACGAAAAACATATTATTTTTGATAAAACAAACATTTCCGTTTTGTTTAAATGGTTGCTAATTTATCAGAAGATGTAAATTGCTATTTTTCAAAACTTTAAAAGTTTGCAGAACTTTTGCAAATTTCTCCGCTTTGATAGTGCAAAAATTCATTAAATCTCGATTTTCAACATCTTCCGTTCAGGAAAAAGGGTTGCAAAATCAGACTTAGTATCATTCGAATGTACTCTTTACTTTATTAAAGTTTTAAAACTTTTGTAATTATTGTTAAATTTTTGGCATATTCTGTCTGTTTCGACTGGTCTATAATTAGTTCCAACGGATATTTGTTTCCATACTTAGATTTATTTTGTATTTATGTTTTATCGAAAAAACTACAACAAATTATACATTTTTGGAAAGTAGAACATTTATTTTCATTTGACTTATTAAGTGTATAAATTATGAGTTGTAATTAGTTAATTAATTAAAAAATAAGCTCATGTGTTTTTACTGTTGATACGAAAATCTAACCATCCAACCCACATTTGTCCAGATTTGTTTAATGCATGATATAATTGAGTTGCGTACAGTTTATATTACGATGATACAAATCAAAATCACTTTATATGGATATTAAATAGCGGGAAAATAATTAAAGTCATAATATTATCACCAATCAAACTATTTTATTTCATTAAATGCATAATCTTGAACTAATGGATTCATCATCTCCTCAATTTACATTTATTCTTGGGTAAATAGATTTTGCAATTCATAGACCACAATTTTATTACAAAGCAAATTAGCTTCCTAATCGATTCATCAAAGTAATCGTTTAGATATTTATGATTAAATGAACTCAAGATCTGGTTTCTCCGTTAATTCCGATTGAGGTGGAAAAATTACATAAATCTGAAAAAAAAGTGATTGACTGCAATAACTTGAAAGGCGGTAATTAATTACATCATGTTTAATTAATTAAAACCATACTTTTTTGCTTATTATTAATATTAAATTACTTTAAAAAAATCACCATTATACAATTTTTCCATCTAGAAATAAAGCACAAAAAGAGCCAAAATTATAGAAATTTAACATTTTGGATTGAGATGGGGTTTTTTGCATTCGCTTCCTTAAGTAATCCGAAAAAGAAGTACCTACTTTGTACGGGATCCGGACAAATCGCCGAATGGATAGTACGCCGAAAGTAGTCTTTTGACAAATCGCCGAAAGTGGTCAAAATACCGAAAATAAGTCTTTGGACAAATCGCCGAACGTGGACAAATTGCCGAATCCTGTAAAACGACGCTGCATAGATCGGGTTTGTGGCGTCGAAGCCGAAGTCACAATTTTAATTAAGGTACTCTGATCAAAATATTAAACTTGATCAAAACGCCGAAATTGCCAAATTGCCGAATGGGCAAATCGCCGAATGGATAAATTGCCGAATGGACAAATCGCCGAATGGACAAATCACCGAATAGACAAATCGCCGAACTGACAAATCGCCGTGTTAAGAATTCACTTCCTGATAATATATTTTTTAATTTTACTTGTTGAAATTATACTTGTTACTAGCTTACTTGTGGCTAGTGAAAAAAAATTTTATTAAAAATTAAGCGAAAAAATAAACAGTTGAAGTTTTGTTATATATCTAGAAGATAGATACGAAATTTTTACATGTCGTTTTATATTATATTTGAAAAGAAAAATATATGTATTCAAGCATTAATTAAATCTCAGAACCAAATAAAATTTGTGTTACTTAAACGACACAACGACGCAGACTAGGAACTAGGGCTTCCTACTCTTCGTACACGCCGAATAGACAAATTGCCGAATGGACAAATCTCCGAATGGACAAATTGCCGAACGGACAAATCTCCGAATGGACAAATTGCCGAATGGACAAATCGCCGAATGGACAAATCGCCGAAAGGCTGGTCAAAACGCCGAAAATAAGTCTTCTGTATAAATTCTTTTATATAGTATTTTGTGAAATGTAGGTGACAAATGAGATTAAAGATATGCTTTTAAAATCCAGTAACTGACAGTAGTAGTTATATCTATATATTGCATATTATATTAAAAATATATTTATCCACTTCAGTTCCTAATTTTTGTGAGTTAAAGAGAGTATAAAAAAATAAACCTAGTTTGCCAGATTTATCAAAAAGTTCATGTTATTTTTAGAACATACAATTCCGCATAGTTTCGCCGCTAGAGGGCTTGAAAGATATATATTTATATAGACTTTTGCTCCTTATTTTTATATTTATAGCCAAAATTATGGATTTTTCTGAAAAATTACCAGAAATCAAAATAGTATAACATAATATTTTCAAAAGATTTTGTCGTTACTATTTTTTCAAATTCCGCATAGTTTGGCCTCTAGAAGGCCTGAAAGAAATATATATAGACTTTTGCGTTTTTTTAGGTGTTGAGCCATAATTATGGATTTTTCTGAAAAATTGCAAGGAATCAAAATTGTAAACCATAAAATTTGCTACAAATTCTGTTTGTACTTGTTTTTTGAATTCCTCATACTTTTGCCACCAGTCTTTATTTTAATTTGGAAATAATTTTTATTTTAATAAATTATTTTTTTGTAGTTAAAAATTAATATTAAAAATTTAAAAGAAATACCGTTAAATTTTTTATAAAAACTGTATAATTGTGATTTTTTTTAAATGTTATTACAAAAATAGAGAAATTTTTAAAAAAAATAGTTCAAAGAATTTTTTAATTTGATTACGATTTTAAAAAAAATTGAATAACTTTAAAAATATTGAAGATATTAAAATGGGATTTTTACCACTCGAAAGGTATCATAAAACTTTAAATTTACAATGTGTTTTAGTTTTTTAGAATTTCAAATTGTAATTGTTATAACCAAAATAACTTTCTTTTCATTTTTTTTGTAATTATATTTAATCCAATATTATAAAACAAATGAAAAAAGTAAATAAAGTGTCTGAAAGGAAATAAAAAGTACTAAATGTATGAATGATTTCATAATTTGAAAATAATATTTATAGAAGTTATAGCCAATAATGTAAAAATCCAACAAATGCCTATGAATGTTTGACAAAAATAGTATATTTTACAAGACATGGAAATACTGATTTTTTCGTCAGTGGAAATTTGTCCAAGAGCGAGGCGAGTGGGGCTATTTCACGAAATAAAAAAACATATTTTATGTAGGAAATATCTAAATATTCTCTGAAAACCCCATATCTAAAATTTTCATATTTTAATTCCGCCTGCTTCTGCTGAAACCTCTAATTAGCCCTCTAAAAGAATCACCCTGTACAACATATAACTACTAACAACTTTCAGTTACTGAATGCTAAACCATATCTTCAATCTCTAAATATCTCATTTATGTCATCTACATTTCATAAAATACTAAGTAAAAATATTTCTACAAAAGACTTATTTTCGGACTTTTTAACCAGCCTTTCGGCGATTTGTCCATTCGGCGATTTGTCCATTCGACGATTTGTCCATTCGGCGATTTGTCCATTCGGCGATTTATTCATTCGGCAATTTGTCCACTCAGCGATTTGTCCATTCGGAAAATTATCCACGTTCGGCGATTTGTCCAAATAATAGTTTCGGCGTTTTGATCAAGTTGAATATTTTGATCAGAGTATCTTAATTAAAATTGTGACTTCGGCTTCGACGCCACAAACCCGATCTATGCAGTGTCATTTTACAGGATTCGGCAATTTGTCCACGTTCGGCGATTTGTCCATTCGGCATTTTGACCACTTTCGGCGATTTGTCCAAAGTCTACTTTCGGCGTTTTGACCAGCCTTTCGGCGATTTGTCCATTCGGTGTTTTGTCCATTCGGCGATTTGTCACAGACCCCTTTGTACCATGTTTTTGTTAGAAACTGCATTTGTGCAGTAGAAAATGCATGTGAAAGAATGCATTTTCTTAGATAACTTTGATTAAAAACATCTGGAATAGACTCAAATTAGGTTCCCGTGGCTTTTAGAGGTCAGTGATCCAAAATATGACCTCCAAATTTGGCATCCTATAACATTCGCACAAACGAACCGAAAAATATTATCTGGTCCTGTGCAGCTCGAGTCATATAAAGCGATAAGATTCGAGGTAATTTCCGGAAAAATCTCTAAAACTTTGAATTGTTTAGTTTTTTTATACTGAATATAAATCTGGAATCAGACAAAATTCAGTAACGAACATTTTTAAATTTCGTCTAAAATTACCATTTTCTAATATTACAGTTACTATAACAGCATAAACTTAATTGTAAATCATTGGTAAAAGAAAAATAATTACAAAGCTACCAATAAATTAGCGAATATGTTGTGAAAGAATCAATCACAAAAGAAGATCGCACTGTCCGTTCACTTCTGAATCTATCATCAGATACTCTTTATAGTTTTGCATTTAATTATAATGTAAATCCCGTTATAAAAAGAAAATAAGTTACTTTCATTCTTGACTCGGGAGCAACAGATGACAGTTTCTTTTCATAATATTTCGGACTGTCACACCCATTTTATTTTAAGCAGGCATTACAAAAATTAATATTTTAATAATTACGAGAAAGTAATGAGCTATTGTAGTTATCTCCAATTTTGGCATTAAAAGACGTTCATAATGTCCTTTACAATCCTTTTTATGTTCGCATTCAAGAAAGAGGCCTGACAATGATTTTTTATTTAAACTAAGTAAGCATTAGAAAAAGAGAATTACAGGAAAGTTTAATAAGTAATAATTTTAAAACATTTGGGAATACTATTCTAGCATGTAACACACAAACTCATGTTTGGAATCAGTATGTCTGTCAGTGTAGTAATATATTGTAATGAAATAATTTGTATGAATTATTGAATTTTATAATTTAATAGTTAAAAGTTATTACAAGAAATTTTTCGATAAATTAATCAAGTAAGAAATTTTTTTTAAAAAAATAATAAGCAGATGTCAGATATAAAATATTTTTAAAAAGTCCCGATAAGTTTTATATCTAAGAATGATATTTTGAATACTGTAATAATATAACAAGAAAGAAGGAAAATTATATACCAATAATTGGAGGATGAATTTTATTTCATAAATTAAAAAAAAAACTAACATAAAATATTTGAAGTCACTAAAGAATGTTACGTTTTTTTGTGCCACCCTGTATTTTTATTATTCCTTTACTCGGTCTATCTAATTTCAACTCGCTTGATATCCCTTCTCTAGATCTCCCTCTCTTTTAGGTATTACTATAAAATATCTTTCCCATGTTAACAATTCTCTCTATTTGCCTCTTCAGTCAAAACAATTGACTTATACAGGGTGTCCAGAGATGAAACCGACAAAACTTGGGGGTTTATAGGGACTGCCAATATGATTGCAAAAAGTCATATACAAATGTTTAAAACCGCTTCGTTACTGATATACAGTGTGATTTGTGAATTTAGACAAAAAATTCAATCCGCTATATTAAATACAGGGATAACCCGATTTGATTTAAATTTGGTACATGAATTAAACTAAATGGCCTTAATAAGTAGCCCTTTGAACGAAACCAATATCAGGACCGGAATATCCTTTTTGTTCCATCTTAAGTTCTTGTAAGAATAACTCACCCTATATAATGATTACCAAAAATCTGAGCTCAGATTCGAAATCTATGGAAAAAATCCTACAGGAACTTGTTAAAAAAGTTTCTGGCACCATTTCAGTTATTTCGTAATAAATTATGATGTTAAATGTTTTCACTCGAGAAATTAATTTTCGGATAAAGTACCATCAAAAATGGGTTAATATAATAAAAAATTACGAAACCAAGACATGAATATTGTTATTTTCTTTAATTAGTTCGTAGTAAAATTTTATAAAATACTCTCATAACCCAAAAAAAGTGAAGAATAAATCCGTATCAGTAGCTTACAATTTTTGTCCAAATACAGTAGGCTTGTGTCACTTACTTCAACAGATGGATAGGCCGTGGAGGTCCAGTAAATTGGCCACCGCGATCCCCTGATTTAACACCCCTAGACTACTATTTATAGGGCCATTTAAAATTAGAAGTGTATAATAAAGAAATTAGAAATAGAGAACATTTATTAGAGAAAATTACTGCTGCATGTAATAGTGTTAGAAATAACCCTGAAATAATTCGAAAGTCAGTGGCACGCTCTCAAAAATCTATCGATTCTGGAAGGCTTCACTTTGAAAATTTATTTTAACATTAGTAAAAGTTTTTTACGAATTCTTTTTTTGTTATGTTGATTATAAAAAATTATTGTGCGTTGTGTTGTACTTTCATAAATTCAAAATTAGTAAGCAAATATAATTTATAAAAAATTCAGTACAGTCCTTTTTGAACAAATTCCTATCCGCTTTTTTAGCAGAATTTGAATCTACGATCAGAATATTGACAATTATTATACTAGAACAGTTATTATTACAAGAAATGACTCATTCCGGTCCTGATACGAATTTATTTTTTCGTCTTTTCTTGGGTTATGAAAGTATTTTATAAAATTTTACTATGAACTAATTAAAGAAAATAACAATATTTATGTCTTGGTTTTGTAATTTTTTATTATAATAACCCATTTTTGATGGTATTTTATGTAAAAATTAATTTCTCGAATGAAAAAATTGAAAATAATAATTTATTACGGAATAACCAAAATGGTGCCAGAAACTTTTTTAACAAGTTTCTGTACGATTTTTTTTGTAGATTTCGAATCTGAGCTCAGATTTTTGATAATCATTATACAGGGTGAGTTATTCTTACAAAAATTTAAGATGGAAGAAAAAGAATATTCCGGTCCTGATATTGGATTCGTTCAAAGGGCTACTTATTAAGGCAATTTAGTTTAATTCATGTACCAAATTTAAATCAAATCGGGTTATCCCTGTATCTAATATGGCGGATTGAATTTTTTGTCTAAATTCACAAATCACACTGTATATCAGTAAGGAAGCGGTTTTGGACATTTGTATATGACTTTTTGCAATCATATTGGCAGTCCCTATAACCCCCTAAGTTTTGTCGGTTTCATCTCTGTTTCATCGTCTGTGCTGCAAATTAAAAATTTTCTTTCTTCCCCTCGTTATAAAAGGGTTTTTCTTTGGAAAAAAACTTTTTGGAGAAAGTTTTTTTACTGTGGACCAAACTTTTTTTGGAGCAAATTTTTATTTGGACTACAATTTTTCCTTTGGACCAAATTTTTTTTGGAGCAAAATTTTTCTCTGGACTACAGATTTTCTTTAGAAAGTATTGTAATAGGGCTAGCTGATTTCTTCTACGGTTGATATTTTCTTCTAGATTTATAACATTTATTCTATGAAAAAACATGATACGAAAATATGTTAGTTAATGATAGTTAATATTAAGAATTATTAAAAATTCAAATGTTCCGGCGCTTTATTTTACGTAGATTAAAAAACTATGAAGATATTCCCGGTTGATATAATTTCCAGTAGAACTGGAAGAGATAAAAATGTTACAATTGATGTTTTTAATAGCTTTCATGGACTCTATAAGCTCTGAACCGGAAAAAAAAATAAAATAGTAGGAAGAGTCTATTTCACCTTGTATATCAATAAATGCAATAAATGCAATTGCTATCGTGGTCGCTTAGCATGAAAATATTAATCTAATATACCTTAGGTACCTTTTACAGTTCTCAATTTTTATTGCTGTAATTATAATGGGGATGTATTATGTAATTTTTTTAAATTAGCACTTAAAAGTCTGTTATCAAATATGCCTACGAAAAATATTTATAATTTTTTTAAACCTATATTATATTTAAAAAGAAATAAATTAAAAATATCTACATTAATTGATAATGCTGTTAAGAGATGGCAGTATATACGAATTGAATTCCTTATTAATAGAGGCCAGATGTAAACATGAGAAAATAAGAAAATTGTAATGTTTTATTTTCGCCGTGACTAGCAGTACATCGGATGTACTCGTTTATACCTTACATCGGAAAATAAATTTTAAATCTTGAACTTTTTTGAAAAAAAAGGTACTTTACTGTATCAATCAAACTGGTTACCAATCACTATTTTTATACGTAGTTTTTAATAAGTTAAAAAAGGAAAATCTAATAAACATTAATTTTGGAGAAAAAACTAATGTACATATCAAACCAGTTAAAAATCACTATTTTTATGTGGTTTTTAGAAGCCAAAAAAATTATCAAAACATAAAAAAAGTTAGCTATACTGGGAATTAAACTCCGGCCGTTTTACATCGAAATCATATACCGGGTGATTCATTTAACCTGGAATTTTGTAATATCTCGAAAAATACGCATCGTATAGAAAAATGTGCCAAATCGAAACATTAATATCTCATAGGGGAGCATCCGGTAGTACTAAATTACGCCTACCACCACTTCCCCTATGGGCGGGGCGGGCGGCAAATTAGATATCTTAAATAGGAACCCCTATTTTTTTATCGCATTCTGTGGGTGGAGTGGTTGGTTAATAAACCATTTTTTATCCGCGAATCGAAATCCGAATCTGCGATAAAAGATAGGGAGTTCCTATTTAAGATTTCTAATTTGCCGCCTGTCCCACTCGTAGGGGATGTGTAATTTAGTACTACCTCTGAGATATTAAAGTTTCGATTTGGCACATTTTTCTGTACGATGCGTATATTCGAGATATTACAAAATTCCAAGTTAAATAAATCTACACTACATCTACACGCATTACTAAAAAAGGAAAATGACAGAAATATTATCAAACTTATCAACCAGATGCGCCAACATATTTTCATACTTTGTAAACCTTAAAACGCAGTGAACGGCCCATGTACAATATAAATGCATACTTCCGATGTACTGCTAGGCACAGCGTTTTATTTTTGACTTTTTAGTATAACATAACCTATTATTTTAATGTTTATGTGTTTTGCTTTTTTTTTCTTTTTTTTTAAATAGTCAAAGTCGCTAAGGCTATTTGGTTTAGTAATACTCGACAGATAACTGTAAATTATACCTTGTCATGCCATCTACAATACTTTAAACAAATTAATGTAGCTGACGTCACTTGGAAATTTTGAAAATTTATTTCTTAGTAATCGCAGTGTTTCAAAGGTAACCAAGCCTATTTTTATGAATAATTTTAAGTGGATTTTCATGTACTACAAATGAATTTTCTGTACCTACCGCATCGCACGTCCCCATTGCAGCAATTCATATTGCCACAATAAAAATTGAGGGTGGCTTTAGAGTTAGCAAATCATTGCACTATCAGTTGCAATTGATTTCACTAAACAAGTTTGCCAACTTAACAAAAAAAGTGAAAGTCTGCTTCTTTTTCTTTTTAAACGTCAAAATCAACTTTGCGTTATGTCATTAAAGTATCGAAAATGTCTAGAAGGAAAAATTTAATTAGAAAAAAGAAAATAACATGTTTGTGTATTATAATATGTTGTTGTCTGAAACTAAAATATCGGAGACGAGAAATAAGATGGTGGGTGAAGCTATGGCTTGAAAGAAAAAGGAAAGGAAATTTAAATATCACCAATTTCTGTAAACTTATGGTTTTCACTAATTTTCAGTCCTTTTTCTATTACCACTTAATGTATACAAAAATACTATAAACACAAATATAACTAAAAAAAATCGGTTGTGTCGCCCCAAAACTTTCCCGAGTATCCACGAATACTTTTTCAGATATTTAATGTTACAGTTTCAACTTTTGACATTTTTTATTTTTGACAGGTGACAGTTGGAGAAATAATTTTGACTGTTCTGTATAGAGTTTTTCAAGGGTTTTCAAATGAAATATTGCATGTCCAATTCCGTGACTTATTGCATCTGTTATTTTTTGATAGTGATACTTCTGTTTAACAGATGTCGTACAAAAACTAATGAGTTCTTCCGACCGGTAAGCCAAACGCATATACCAAATTTCAGCTGAATCCGATTAATACTTTTTCAGACATTTTATGCTGAAATTTCAAATTTTGACATTTTTTTATTTTTGACAGCTGACCGTTGGAGAAATAATTTTGACTGTTCTGAATAGAATTTGTCAAGGGCTTTCAAATGACGTATTGCATGTCCAATTCCGTGACATATTGCATCTGTCATTTTGTGACAGTAATACTTTCGTTTGACAGATATCATACAAAAATTAATGGGTTCATACAAAAATTTATGGGTTCTTCCGACCGGTAACCCAAACTTCCATCTGGAAATGGTCTTAATCGTCTCAGGGGACTCGAAAATGGACATTTCCGTTTTTGTCTCGAAATTTTTTTTAGCTCGTTCACAATACTTTCCCTTCTAGGAGGTGGTCGGGAAAGTAAAAATTATATCAAATGTCAAATTATAAAAAGTCATAAATATTTTGGGTGTAGTGACTTTTATTACCGGTAGTAACACAAATATATCTAAGAAATCCACTATAAATCCTCTGCAATACGACCTGCGTCAATAAAAAATAGGTCCCGACTCATTTTCTGCAATTGCAATAAGAATTGCAATATCTTATGGAAAGAGTGTCAGTGCGCAGTCGCGCAATAAAAATTTCTGCAATTATAATTGCCATTGCGTACTGTAAAGTGGCCCATATAGGTGTAACATACTAAAATTTCAGCAATTTCTATCGATACCTAAAACCCCCCTTTTGGTCTTGTCAAATTGACAAACCGCACACTCGAAAAATTGACGACAATAAATAGCCGGCTATTTATTGAGTTCTTGTGGTATGACCTTTGATAATACGTGGCAAGTATACAAGGCAGACATGGAATTGGTGATTTGTGTCAAAATGAAGAGTGGATGCTGCTACTGTTGGTTTTCAGGTGGCTAGAGACAAAATATTAAAGCATTATCATAAAACTAACTGGATTTGAGCTACACTTTTAATGGGGCAGAGAATTAAAAGAGACATAGATTCAGAAATTTCGAAACATACGCAAAATATATTTTCATTAATCAGAGGTAAAACGTTCAAAATTAACGGCAGTGAAAGGACGAAAGGATTTTGACGTCTTGTTCGCAGAAAATCCCACCCTTGACAAAAAAAGAAAATGGATGCAGAAACTTAAAAAATATTATTCTTGGGAGTAGTATAAATACAGATATATTACAAAGGTGAAAAATTCATGCTTCTGAATTTACCATTCTAAGTTTAATGGCACGAGATCTTTTAAGCATACCAGCTACTTATATCCCGGCGAAAAGATTATTCTTACGTGCTGCGTTAACTATAATAAAGACCGAAATCGCCTAAATAACGAATCTGCACGATGTTTGTTATGCCTGAACGACTGGGTGAAAAATAACACTATTTGCGATAGAGAAGACTATAACTTATTTCTAAAATAATGTTAATTTTCTTTTCCTATACTCATACACAATAGCAAGTAGGTAAGTATCCCTTACTATACTGGAACATAAATGACGAGATTTCGATACTCGTATGAGAAGCAAGACGAAACGAGATTCGAGACAAGACTTCTTATTTCATCAGCTAGACTAGACAAGATTTTATGAAAGTCTGGTCTCATGAGAATCACTACTCCAAACTTTTTTCCCGTTTAACCGCCTCTGTATCTCTTACGTCTTCTGATATATCAATGTTATCCCTTCCAATTTTAGTATAATAATTTTTTTATTTGTCACGGTCGTTTTTGCAGCGCCACGATGTTGCAGATCCCTATTTTCAGCCTTAGATTAAAAATATCAATATAATTAAAAGTTCCGGGACTTTTTTATGGTAAAGTTCTTCTACTTTCACAATATTTTTTCAAATTCACTCGAACGCTTATAGTTTTGAAATTATTTATGCGCAGATTCAATTTTTTCACACAACTTTCTAGATGCCATCCTAAATCGAATAAACCCTTGTTAAAAAGTATCATTAGTCATTATAAATTTAAATACATTAGAACCTATTTATATTTTTTAAATATAAAAATATTTGTATTACTAATTCAATAAAATGTAAAATATCATTTTCTAATTGAACAAACTGCAGAAAAAAGTAAGTTTTCGTGTATTATTATTATACAGGGTAGGGTGAGTCACGATGAACTGTACGTACTTCTACCATAAGCAAAGGCATCTTAGGGGATTATCAAATGACCATTAAGAAATATCTTCTTTTGTTTATTAATATACAGAGTGGATTATGGATCTGTACCTAAACAATGTTTGGTCATACCTTTCTAATTATTACATTGTTTTGGTCAAGATCCATAATCCACCCTTGTATATAAAATAATGAAAAGAAAAAGACATTTTTTAATGGTCATTTGATAATCCCCGAAGGTATCTCTGCTTATGGTAGAAGTATGTACATTTCTTCATGACTCACCCGGTATATTTCTTACTTTATTCTTTAATAGATATAAGTTTGAAGTAATAAAACTCTAAGTCGAGTACCACAATTTTTTTCTCAAGGTTTATAAGTACCTAACGCGGAAAACATTTACCACATTTTCTTTTAATTTTTACCCCCCTTTCCTGTACCACAACTTTCCTCTTTTAATCTTCCCTCATTTCAACCGGTGCGCGCACACTAATAAAAATGTAAAAATCGACTCGTTTTAAACATATTTCAAAAACTCAATAAATAATATCAATCGAATAGTTAATATAAAAAAAATTATATCCTGATGATGATATGTTGCCGAAACTAGTCGCCAATCTTCTTTAATTCAATTCAATTTAATAATAAAATATTGTGGTACTCGACTTAGAGTTTCATTAGGTACTTACTTCATTAGTAGACCACATTTGAGATAATGGATAACCTATTGAATTTAGATATAAGTTGGTTTGAGGTCTAATTTTGTAATATTTTAATGGATATTTATCAAGATATTTTATAAATCTTTTTATTTTTTCAATAAAACAAAGCCTCGTCTTTTCATATCTTACACTTATTTTAAACAATTTATTTACTGTTGGTCAATAGAAGATTTATTTTTATTAAATTTTATAATTTAATTATAACGATTACAATAAATTAATAAAATCTAGTGACATTAAGGATAAAAAATTTAAATATTGTTTATTTATACTATTTATATTTTAATAATAAATTTCGAAACTTACTTTGAATACAATTCAGTAAGAGTAAACACCGAATTGTCTTTTTCAAACAAAAACCAATTTGACGTTTCGACACAATACTGAAAAACTTCAGCTTCCCTCAACGGTCTATCCAAAGTACTAATTTTCGTAAGTCCGCACTTCGTATTCGAAAACTTTAAACATCCCGTAGTTTTCGCTATTTTTAAATATTTCGCGCTGTACTTTAACTTTTTGCTCATTCTTTTAAAAATATTCTTTTCCAAAAGACAATTCATCGTAAACTGTTTCTATGAATCGGTTTATCATTTGCTTGCATCGGATTTTGCGAAATATCACTGTTTAAATAATATATTGGATTTTAAAATATAAAATTATGGAGTAGACACGTAAATGTCGTAATAAAATTTTGCTGAAGTTGGTAAATTTATTTGGAGACGATTCAATGATTTTGTGTCATGGAAGATTACGTATGTGTAGATTTCAATGACATATCAGAAATTAATGAAACGGAATAATAATAATTGTTTATTAGTTTTAAATGAAAAAATGTATAGAAATTGTCTTCTTTTGTCTGAATCATAAAATTCCCTGTTGTGAAAACTTTCAAAATAAACACAATTGAGAAAATAACATTCAGTAGATATTTCAAATATTGACACTTTAATATAATTTCTACAAATGACCAAGTAAACTTGCATATAATTATTAGAAAGTGGACACTACTTATACTTTCATTGCAACAAGATTTTTTAGTGTTTTATAAAATGTATAATTTAATGTAATTTTTACACTTCTAGATACTTACTACAATTTCTAAATGTAACGGTTATGTACTAATAATAAAATGACCGCTTTAATAAGCATTTATTGTACACCGAAAGAACGATAAATGTTTGAAAATGTTCAAAATTCCAGTTTGTATGCTACTTTCTTTAATTTTCACGTTAAAAAGGAATATTGGCAAAAAATATTAAATTAAAATTATTTACCTGTACCTACAAATTGTTTGGCAGCATGAAAAATATATTTGCTTAATTTCTCTGTCCCCTAAAGGCTCTTGCACGTACATTTACATAAGAAATAAGCAGTAAAAATAAGAAATAAAAAAAAAATATTTTTTATCAACCTACATTCGTTTGAAATGCGTGCAAACATAAATCAACTGTCAGATACCTTTATTAATATTATACATAACCTAATATTTTTGTAATTCTATTTGTACATATCAAAATCAAGTCATAAAGAGGACCTTTATGGTACTTTCATGGTGCGAGGATTTTTATTATTAAGTGAAAAAAGAAAAATAGAAAATGGAGAAATTGTAGACAGTTAAATAATAACTATAGTATAACTGTGATCTTCACTCATATTTATTTTTATTCTACAACTAAAAAGAAACTACAAACCACAAAAATAGATAAATACAATAGCTCAATATCTTAGCAGCTAACTGCCAAATGGTCGAAGTACTGTTTTTCTTTGGTCAGAAATAAACTTTTCATCCTTACAGAAAAAATTATTTCATATGTATTATTTCTTAATTCTTATTTTTTAACGTGCCTTGCTAGATACCTAATCGTGGAGTGATAACGATCTGTCAAATTTTATTTTTTATTTTTAACTGCTTATTTCTTGTGTAAATATACGTGCAAGGGCCTTTAAAGGTATAAAAAATAAGTATTTAAGTCTTTAAGTTTTTATTTTTTTAATGGGACCGTGAGCGAAATATAGCACTATTTATTTATTTATTTACTTATTTTATTTATTTATTTGATACATCATCCAATAGCAAACTGTCACTTACAGGATGGAAATAAAAATACAAAATATTATACAATATAAAATGAAAACCAATAATCAAACATATTTAAACACATTACCGAGACAACTTAATATTGACAAAATTCTGTGTATGATCTGCAATAAAAACTTCATGAAAAAAAAACACCATACACAGAACAAAAGCAATTTACGATTTTTTATGAAACTTTTAGATTTCTTGTGTTTTTTTGGATTTTTTTCGTTTTTTTGTGATTTATAGCGTTTTTTTTTCGGTTTTGTGATTTCTTCATTTATTTGGTATTTTACAATTTTATTTTTCATTTTTTCCCAATATTTTCTAATTTCTCTCTCAATTTTTTTTTAATTATTTTTTTCGGTTCTTTCTCGTTTTTTTTTCATTTTTATGATTTTTTGTTTCTAATCTCTCCTCATTTTTTTCTCATTGTTCTGTTTTTCTATTCTTTTTTTTTTGTTTTCTAATTTTTTATTTCATTTATTTTTTGTGATAATTTGCGATTTTTTTGTCATTTTTTTGTGATTTTGTATTGCGGATTTTTTGCGATTGCTTTACGATTGTTGGGAAATTTTTCGATTTCTTGCGTTTTTTAGGCTTTTTTTCGTTTTTTGCGACTTAGTGTTTCTTTAGCATTTTTTTTCGGTTTTGTGATTTCTTCATTTATTCCGTATTTTACAATTTTATTTTTCATTTTTTTTCAAAATATTTTCTAATTTCTCTCTCAATTTTTCCCAAAGTTTTTTTTTTTTTTCTGTTTTACTTTCCCGGCACACCTCTTAGACGGGAAAGTATTGTGAACGAGCTAAAAAAAAAATCCGAGATAAAAACGGAAATATCCATTTTCCTCTGAGACCATTTCCAGATAGAAGTCTGCACAGAAGGGGAGAAAAAAAAAGATTCATCGAATTTCAAGGAAAAAACTATAAAAAAGAAATGTTCTTTGTAAACAAGTAATTATTATTTTGATACATATCAGTTTTTATATGTTCGTATAAAAACTAAAATCATTTTTAAAAGAATCGTTATATTTATATAGAGGTTGTAACACATACAACCACTGTATTGCCAGTGGCGGATACGATCTAGGGCAGGTTTTCGGGGCGGGGGGGGGGGGAACTCCCGGATCATTCTCCCTAAATAGTTAGAATTTTTTACTCTTAAGAGTAATTTTATCCGACTACCCCCGAACATGGCCGATTATAATGGTCATCTACCGGGACAGAGACTCCGGATTAGGTACAAGATTTGTATTTCAATATCTCTTTAATAACAATAATAATACTTTTTATTATAATAATCATCAATGAACACTAACAAAGGAAATTTTACTTAATAATTACTGTTTTAATGCCTAGTTATTGTATTTTTATTTTTTGAGTCTCGGAACCAATGGACTCATCCAGTAGGAACGAATTTATTGGTTTTTTATTAATGAATGAATAGCTTAAAGAACCTAGTTGCTTATGTTGATTTTCATTGTTCTTATAATATTCATTAATCAATAAAAATCAATAAAAAGTAATTAACATATTTTGAAAGTGGCGCTGCTTATTGACCAATAATTAGCGTTTTACTTTCTACAGCATTGCCAAGATTCTAGCTTTGTTCGTTTGTAGAAAAAATTGACATACTTCTTTCCTTCTTTTAATCATAACAAATGAGAAAACGAAATTATAAAATAAAAATATTAAAAAAATCACTGGATGAGTCCATTGCCCCCTTTGCCTCCATCTGGATACGGCACTGTATAGTGCCTGCTTTTTTCGTTGACGCATTTCACTACATAGGAACTTTATTGTTTTTGTAATAATTGTTTTATGATGTTGATAGTTATATCGTTGGTAATGATGATTGACAATTGATTAAATTGACTTTTTAGGATCGTTCATTTGGGGTTTGGTTTTTTGCAAATATCTCAAAAACTATTTGACATTTTTTAAATTTGAAAAAAGATTCAAAAAGAGGAGAATAAGATCCAAAAAAATTGTACCTCCCGGAATTGTATTACCAATATTTATAATTTTCACAGATTGTTGAAAATAATTAACGAATAAATATGATTTAATTTTATTAAATATGAAAATTAAGAATTCAAAGAATTAGTTAATTAACATTTTTTTCCTACTTGAACATAAACATTGTAAGTGCCATAATTGTTAAATAACAAATCTGATTTTTTTTCCTTTTTTGGACCCATTTCTGAAAGGTATCAGAAGAGATTCCCGTTGGAAAAATTAAAAAATTGTTATTTTTCACATTGTTATTAATAATTTACTTAGGTTAAAAATTAAAAAGATTGATTAATCTTTTTTTTTCATATTACTATTGATCCATTTTTTATGATCAGAAGTCACATGAAAATGATTTTAAAAAAATTTTTATTTCTTATTGTTTACAATTTTTTTTTATAAATTAATGCGTTTTTTATAAGATAATTTACAATTTACAAATTTTTAAAAAAAAGATCGTTTCTTAAAAAAAATTTTTATTGCTTAAAAACGTATTTGTTAGTTAACAATTTTTTTCTATCACCTGTAATTATTATTAATGAACCAATTATTTTAATCTTAATTTATCTTGCTCTTTGATAACTAAAAAAAAATTGTTTTTATTTAAATTTTCATTGTTTATTTAATAAACAATTTGTTATAAACAATTTTTTCTATATATTTTTTTTCTACATAATGAACCAAAAACAACAATGTGTTATTTTTTGAGAAAAATTATTTATATGGTAGAAAAAAATTGATAATTAACAAATACGTTTTTAAGTAACAAAAAAAAATTTTTAATGAACGATTTTTTTTAAAACTCATAATTTGCATCAACGATTATGTTTTCAAAAAAAAAATTAAATTATCTTATAACCAATGCATTTGTTTATAACAATTTTGTAAACAATAGAAAATAACAAATTTTGTAAAATCATTCTCATGTGAGTTCTTTTCATAAAAAAACGAACCAATGGTAATATGAAAAAAAAAAAATTTTTAATGATTAATCAAGCTTTTAATTTTTAACCTAAGTAAATTGTTAATAACAAAGTGAAAAATAACAATTTTTTAATTTTTTCAACGGAAAAAATTCAGTTTTGTTATTTAACAATTATCGCACTTACAATGTTCATGTACAAGTAAGAAAAATTGCTAATTAACTAATGCATAATTAATAGAAAAATCGGGATAAAATTTTTTTGATCGCGGATTATTGTTTATAAATATATCCAATAGATGCCTGAATTTTTTAATTCTTAATTTTAATATTTAATAAGTTTAAATATTATTTATTCATTAAAGGTCCAAAGTGGGCAGTGCTTACGCAAGTCAGAGTCCTTGTTTTCGTCCGTATTTTCAACCTTCTGGGAAAATTATAAATATCGGTCCTACAGTTCCGGGAGACACAATTTTTTTGGGAAATATTATTTGAAAAATTAAAATTCCTACATTATGGTATTATAAGTACTAAACCACAGAATTTAACTAATTACAATGTAATTGGTTTACATGATATATTATTAAAAAATGAATTAAAATTACTGTCAGACGAAAAAAAAAATAAAACGTTGTTTTCAATATCTCAAAAACAAAAAATCTGATGTGGCCAGCACATGACCTCTCGCCATTTTTGAATCAAAAATTTACAGGTTGACACAAAAAAGTATGAAAAAAAATTATTTTTTTGTAAATCTGGCAACAATGGCAAAAGTTTCGAAAATTTTAATGAGATGAAAATAAACTATATGGTATACAAAATATATGTGTAAAACTTTATTGCCGTTTTGTATAATAATGGCGTCATCACCCATAGCAACTGCCACTTCCGGTTGTGCGATTGGCACCAAAATCTAATCAGATCTAATCTAGGGTATCAGAATCCTGTATGCAAAATTTCACATTTTTTTATTCAGTAGTTTTTGAGTTATCGTTACTACAACATCCATCCAAACACACACACACTAACACACACACACACAGACATCATCGCGAAAATATCAAAATCGTATTCTAGGGACCCTAAAACGTGTTTATCCATTGAAAAGTCACTACCCAATTTTTAGCATGATTCCTATACCTCTCTTATCTGAAAGGCGAGAGGTAAAAATTATCAAAAAAAATATAAATTTATGTTTAATCCGTATATTCCTCTTCTTTATGCTTTTGCTTTTAAATCTGGATACATAACATTCTATATCAGATACCAAAAAAAAGTTTTTTTATCTTATTGATTGACAATACTTTGTTTATTATTTCCTTTTTTTTAGATTTTTTTTAACCACTAGATTTTTTTTAATATCGCAACCTTAAGTTTTTTATTAACCCTTTATTCCCTATTTACTACCTAACTTAAATTTCATGTATGACAACTCCAAAATTTCAATTTTATTATAGTATCTTTCATTATTTTAATAAATTTTAGATTTTTTCACTTTTTACCTCTCGCCCTTCAGATAAGAGAGGTATAGGAATCATGCTAAAAATTGGGTAGTGAGTTTTCAATTGATAAACACGTTTTGGGGTCCCTAGAATACGATTTTAATATTTTCGCGATGATGTCTGTGTGTGTGTGTGTTAGTGTGTGTGTGTGTTAGTGTGTGTGTGTGTGTTAGTGTGTGTTAGTGTGTGTGTGTGTGTTAGTGTGTTAGTGTGTGTGTGTGTGTGTGTTTGGATGGATGTTGTAGTAACGATAACTCAAAAACTACTGAATAAAAAAATTTGAAATTTTGCATACAGGATTCTGATACCCTAGATTAGATCTGATTAGATTTTGGTGCCAATCGCACAACCGGAAGTGGTAGTTGCTATGGGTGATGACGCCATTATTATACAAAACGGCAATAAAGTTTTACACATATATTTTGTATACCCTATAGTTTATTTTCATCTCATTAAGATTTTCGAAACTTTTGCCATTGTTGCCAGATTTACAAAAAAATAATTTTTTTTCATACTTTTTTGTGTCAACCTGTAAATTTTTGATTCAAAAATGGCGAGAGGTCATGTGCTGGCCACATCAGATTTTTAAATTTATTGTAAATTTATCTATAATATCTTAATTTCCTTTCTTTACTTGCATATCAACTCGTCTATCTTATTTAATGAACATATCATTTAACTATAAATAATCTTGTAATAAATTAAATATCAATTCAAAAAAAGTTTTTTTTAATTTATAAAATTCCCTGAACACTTTTATAACAATATATTATTTCTTAAATTTCAAATAAATACTAACTAAAACTATTTATTCTTCTTGTGTACAAATCTTATTTATATTTCCTACACATCACATAATTATATAAAATTCTTACCTTTCTTCGGTATCTTTGAGTTTATCATGAAACGCTTTACAATCGCACACATTTCCTTTAAAAATAAAATCCGAGCACATAGAATCAATTAAACTAGTAGTCAACGTTTCGGCACCATCCACTTCACTACCTTCATACACCATAAACTCCGGAAATCCAAAACTACCCCGAAAAGGAGTTTTACTAAAGTTAACATACTCGTTAGCTGCATGTAAAATATGCGTAGTCTTATGTCTTTTATGTTTTTCAGTCACGTGAAGTCTTAATAACTTTAAAATACACATTATTATATTAGTTTAATGTTATAACTTGCATTTTCTATCTGAACTAAAGATAGTTTTATTCATGGGTATCGAGATATTGGCTATTTTGAACAATAGAAAGTAAAAAGTTTGTGGTAATACCGCGAATGATACTTTACAACTGTGACAATAAAACAATTGTATCATCGTAAAGCTAGTAACCAAGACATTATTTACGCACGAAAAAGTCGGCATTCCAAAAATAATTATTAGTTTGGTTACAAGCTGAGAAACTAGCTCTAACTGTTTTTAGACGTGTTGTGGCGGATGACCTTCTTGAAAAAATATTCTACAAATAGTAATTAGTTTCCCCAATTTTCTGGTTTAATTTGCCAATACCTAATAAAAAACAATTTGTTAATTTAACCAGTTAACGTTAATGTGTATTTCTTCTCTTAGTCTAGTTGAATGCAATTTTTGTCATTATTTTTTGTTTTGAAATAATTTAAAATTTGAACAATTTTTTTATTAATTTTAATGGTTCTTTTATAAAAAAAAAAAAATCTGATGTGGCCAGCACAAAAATCTGATGTGGCCAGCACATGACCTCTCGCCATTTTTGAATCAAAAATTTACAGGTTGACACAAAAAAGTATGAAAAAAAATTATATTTTTGTAAATCTGGCAACAATGGCAAAAGTTTGGAAAATTTTAATGAGATGAAAATAAACTATAGGGTATACAAAATATATGTGTAAAACTTAATTGCCGTTTTGTATAATAATGGCGTCATCACCCATAGCAACTGCCACTTCCGGTTGTGCGATTGGCACCAAAATCTAATCAGATCTAATCTAGGGTATCAGAATCCTGTATGCAAAATTTCAAATTTTTTTATTCAGTAGTTTTTGAGTTATCGTTACTACAACATCCATCCAAACACACACACACACACACACACACACACACACACACACACACACACACACACACACACACACACACACACACACACACACACACACACACACACACACACACACACACACACACACACACACACACACACACACACACACACACACACACACACACACACACACACACACACACACACACACACACACACACACACACACACACACACACACACACACACACACACACACACACACACACACACACACACACACACACACACACACACACACACACACACACACACACACACACACACACACACACACACACACACACACACACACACACACACACACACACACACACACACACACACACACACACACACACACACACACACACACACACACACACACACACACACACACACACACACACACACACACACACACACACACACACACACACACACACACACACACACACACACACACACACACACACACACACACACACACACACACACACACACACACACACACACACACACACACACACACACACACACACACACACACACACACACACACACACACACACACACACACACACACACACACACACACACACACACACACACACACACACACACACACACACACACACACACACACACACACACACACACACACACACACACACACACACACACACACACACACACACACACACACACACACACACACACACACACACACACACACACACACACACACACACACACACACACACACACACACACACACACACACACACACACACACACACACACACACACACACACACACACACACACACACACACACACACACACACACACACACACACACACACACACACACACACACACACACACACACACACACACACACACACACACACACACACACACACACACACACACACACACACACACACACACACACACACACACACACACACACACACACACACACACACACACACACACACACACACACACACACACACACACACACACACACACACACACACACACACACACACACACACACACACACACACACACACACACACACACACACACACACACACACACACACACACACACACACACACACACACACACACACACACACACACACACACACACACTAACACACTAACACACTAACACACTAACACACACACACACTAACACACACACACACAGACATCATCGCGAAAGTATTAAAATCGTATTCTAGGGACCCCAAAACGTGTTTATCAATTGAAAACTCACTACCCAATTTTTAGCATGATTCCTATACCTCTCTTATCTGAAGGGCGAGAGGTAAAAAACATTAAGCAACATTATAAACTGTCAAAAATATAAATTATGTAAAAAAAATCGATAAAAATTTAAGGAATTTAGCAAGGGTGGTAATAATTTGGAGCCATACTTATTATGTAGCCAGTGCCAGGTCCAAAATTAATGTTTGAGGAGGGTCGATAAAAAAAAAACTTTTTGATGAAACTATAATTTTTGAGTCTTTTATGTTTGTTATTTTTTATCTTTATATTTTTCTGTAAATGTATTTAATATCTGAAGGTAAACAAAACTAATAATAATTGATTGCATAACTTTACAAACAGATCAATAATCTTCTGGATGGAAATTCATTAGAGCTAATTTTACTGATCTTTCCTGACTCATAGCAGATCTTAGCCAAGTTTTTATTCTTCTTAATGAAGAAAATATCGGGGACTGGGGCTTATGAAGACCCGTACCCAGCACAACATTAAACTTATGGAAAAAGCCTCAATGTCTATATTTTCGCCCTCTAGCGGCTAAAGTATGTGGAATCCGAAAAAAAGTTAAATCTAAAAGTTAAAGGAAATTTGGTGCTCTAGAACTCTGCACTAGAAAATTTTGCACCAAAGTGCATTGTTTGATTGTTTGTCCTCAAAATTTGAAAAAACTGCGGAAATTCTACATGCTTATTGTAAATTCTGGAAAAACTTTGATACAAAAATTGTAGGGAAATGTATGCTCTAAAACTTTGTAATAGAACATTTTTCACTAAAGTGTATTGTTTGTCCTTCAAATTTTAAAAAAGTCAAAAAACCTGTCATGTGTATTCAATCAATGTCGGTCTTGAGGACCTTCTACTGTACCAATTTAAACCAAAAACTAATGGTCGCATTCGAGGTACAATATTCTTGTGATTAGACAATTTTGGAAATTAGAATTTAAAAGAAAACATAAGTAGGTTAAGGTATGAATGTTTAGTATAGTTTGTTTTATGTATTAAAAATGCTAATTTATTAATAATAGTTAAAAAAAGTTATAATTAAAATTTGTTTATTTAATTCCTGAAAAAAAATTATTTTGAACCCAAACTACCTGTGATAAGAGATTTTAAACCGAAACTACCGGAGATAAGAGATTTAAAAAAAATAAAAAAATATATAATTTAAAAAAAATAAAAAAACTTGGTAATTTCCCGACGAGTAGACGAGTATCCACGAATACTTTTTCAGATATTTAATGTTAAAGTTTCAAATTTTGACTGTTCTGAATATAGTTATTTAGGGGCTTTTAAATGACATATTGCAAGTCAAATTCCGTGACATATTGCATCTGTCATTTTTTGATAGTGACACTTCCGTATGACAGATGTACAATAACTAACGGGTTCTTCCGACGAGTAACCAAAACCCATATACCAAATTTCAAATCAATCGGATTAAACGTGTGGTCTCTATCGTGGAAGAATACACACAGACAGACACACAAACCTCCGTCTAGAAATGGTCTTGATAATCTCTTCTTGAAGGTGGGTCGGGAAAGTAAAATATAACCGAAGAAAATTAGTTCAATATTTGGAAAATCAACATTTTTTTAAACAATGTAGAAACAAAAGAAAATATAGAAAAAATAAGAAATTATTTAAAATCTAAAATTACTGAAAAAATCTTGTTAAAATTAGAGGAAAATTAAAGCAAAAATAATTACTCAATTTATTTGAAAATATGGGTAAGAGAAATTAGTTCGTTATTTGGAAATTAATAATTTTTTTTAAACAATGTATTCAAAACAAAAGACAATCGTAAAAAACACGTATATTTTGCCGAAAATAGAATCAAAAAAACTTTGTTTATTTTTAATAAAATCTAAAATTACTGAAAAATCTTGTTAAACTTTTTTAAATATATAGTCAGAGAAATTAGGTAATTATTTGAAAATAATTTTTTTTCAATCACAAGGAAATCGCGAAAAAATAAGAAATTATTTAATATGCCAAAAAATATGAGTCAAGAGGAAATTTGCTTATTTTTTGGAAACACTCCAAAACTACTGCAACAAAACACAATAAAAATTCAAAAAAATAAATGAAAAAAGACTTAAATTTTCATAAATACAGTATGGGAAAATTCGTGTAGTTGTTATCAATAAATCATTAACCATTACCAAAAAAATTACATAAATGTTACCTTTATGATGAAGCTCGTATCTTCAGCTTTCTTCTCTCACTTCACTTTATTTTAACTGAAAAAAAGAGAAAACGTGTTACTAATAAATAAGAGGGTCTAAATAATCATAATTTTCTAAAACTTGAGATAGGAATATTTACTCATATTATTAAAAAAAATAATACCAAGAAAATAAACCGAAAAAAAAAAATAATTACTATACATTTATAAAATTTGAATTGTCCAATAAAATTCCTATTGAAAACTTTCTTTTTAATTGAACCCGGAAATAATTAGCATCCTGTATAATAAAATATAGAAGGTAATACAAAAATAAAATATTGTAATATAAATTTGAATCATCCTGTAAAAAAGTTATAATTACTGTAAAGAAAATTCCGTTTATAAAAAAAATTTTAAATTGATTATTCTATATGTGTTACAGTATTTTAAACCCATAAAAATATAAATATAAAGAAATTCGTATAAATTTCTACATACCTTTTGACAAATTCCAAAATCACTAAACATAATTTTTATATCAATTTTGTAAAAATTTATTCACCGTCTTAACTAACACTATTACCGGAATTGTCCAGACTTGTTAAACTATTTCATAGTCGACTATTTTTTTTTTGGAAATTTCATCGCGGCGTCGCGTCTGTGGAGGTGGAGGTGGAATTTATCTTTGTGATAAGATTTTATTGTTTTTAAGTAAAAAATTATGATTTTTGAAAATACTGCATTGAAATATTTACAGCGCAGAATTAATTTATTTTGAAATTCAAATGTTTTGCTTAATTTTTACTTTTACGCAATATACGAATTAAAAATTTTAACAAAATTCATGGAAATGCATAATTTTTTTTTCATAATTGTTATTATATTTAAAATATCGTTGTCACCCCAGAACTTTCCCGGCTCAGCTATAGAGAATACGATTATTTCAATTACAAAATCCTAAGCATTACATTATTTTATAGAACAAGTTTTAAATAGCAATCCGACAGTGAATATTTAAATGTTGATAATAATATAAGCGGGCGCATGCGCAAATTATATAGCACACCGCTACAATTAGGATCTCCTAAAATTGTAGGGTGAAAACTATTGGGAATCCCGGAAAAAGTTTGATACAAAAGTTGTAGGGAATTTTATGCTCTACAACTTTGCACTAGAACATTTTGCACTAAAGCGCATTATTTGCCTTCAAAATAAAAAAATGGAAAAAGCCTAAATGTGTAAATTTTTCGCCCTCTAGCGGCGAAACTATGGGGAATCCGAAAAAAAGTTAAATATATAAGTTAAAGGAAATTTGGTGATCTACAACTTTGGAGTAGAAAATTTTGCACTAAAGTGCATTGTTTGTCCTCAAAATTTGAAAAAACTGTGGAAAACCTACATATAAATTTTTTGCGCGCCCTCTAGTGGCGCAACTATTCTAAATTCTGGAAATAGTTTGATACAAAAATTGTAGGAAATTTTATGTTCCAAAAGATTGTTTTAGAAAGTTTTTCACTAAAGTGTATTGTTTGTCCTTAAAATTTAAAGAAAGGCAAAAAATCTTTCATGTTTATTCAATCAATGTCGGTCTTGAGGACCTTATACTGTACCAATTTAAACAAAAAACTAATGGTCGCATTTGAGGCACACACCGACCCTTCATACGAAATTTCAGCTCGATGGGTCAAACGGTTTGGCAGTTATCGTGGAAGATTACACACAGACATACAGAGACACAGACACACAGATACATAGACAAACAGACACACAGACACACAGACCGACCATAATCTGGAAATATTTTTAATCTTCTTGGGGGACCTCAAAATGGATATTTCCATCGATATGTCGATTTTTTTTGCTCGTTCACTATACTTTCCCTTTGATGGGACCGGGAAAGTAAAATAAAAATGTTAATTAAAAAGAAAATTTAATGAAATGATATTAAAAGTAATATAATATAGAAATAATTTTTGCTCATATCAAAGAATACAATTCTTATGTATAGAGCTTAAGCTATTTGAAGAATAAAATTCCTTGGGGTCAATCAAAATTAGAGTTTAAATTATATAAAAAAAAATCGTATGTACAAATTTTGTTTTAAGAAAAAAATTGAAGATTATTGATTGATAATCAATCGAAAGAAGAAGGTGGTCAAAATTTTTAAAAGGGATTAAAAGAAAAATCTGTGAAAGGCAATATATATGGTGGGGAAAATGAATGTTAATTATAAAAAATGTATGATATTGACATGAAAAAATAAAAATATTTTTTTAAAAAAAGTAAACAATACTAGTTATTTAAAAAAAATAAAGAAATAAAGATTTAAGAAAAAGGGAGTGACGATTTAAGCAGGCAAAACAGTAAATAAATTGAAAGGTGAATAGATAGCAGAAGTAAAAGGCGGAAACAGAAAATAAATATCAAGAGATCAGAAGAATTAGCAGAATGAAGAAAAAAAGAAAATCATTAATTTTGTTGTTTTTCTTTAATATTGGATTTTTCATTTATGTAGGCGCCATTGAACCCAACCCAGTTCAGAAGGAGGTCTCCATATCCACCTTTAACCAGGGAATTATTTCAATATATATAACGAGAGCAACAATGCGTATATATTTACGATTTACCATTTACCATCGCCTGACTTTAATCCCCATTTGCAATAGATCATATTCACATCGGGAAAACGAGATACTCGTCTTCGACTCGGAAGAATTTTCAAAAAATAATTGAAGCTCTAGTGGTATTACTAGTGAAAATTTCACTCTTGATAAACGTTTCTAAATCTAATAAACTTAATTAAATTAAAAAATTGATATAAAAAATATGCAGGATGATGTAAAGTATGATTTCCTGTAGTATTAATTTAAATTGGTTTTTTTCTGGTACTCAGATTTATCTACTGCAATGGAAAATTATGAACTATTCAGTACCAATAAAATAATTTCAGGATAAATCACTTATCAAACCTCGAATTACTTCGTAGAAATACGATTAGTTCCGACTATATTCTGATTTATGTTAAAACAAGTTTTAACTTGTACTAATTTAAAATTTGAAAAACATGCTGACCTACCTTTGACCTTTGATAGTAGTAAATTACGTTTATCTTCAGGATACCCAATTCAGCTTACATTAGTCCACTGATTATATTTTAAAAGTCCACAAATTGTTAAAACGAAAATTTTTATAAACATATCAAACGCGTTACCGTCTCGACTGACTGTCTTAAAATCACTACAACGATTCGGGCAAAAAAAGTTATTAGGATAATACGTAAAATATAAAAAAAAGAAAAGTATTAAAAAACACATACGCGCAAGCTAAATTAGGATTAATAATACAGCGTTTAAAACGTCACTGTCACTGCCACTAAAAGATGCGAAAATTCATTCTGCTCTCAGTTACGCTTAGCTGGACAATTAGCGCGATTCATATCTCTGACCGACTCAATACATTTATCTCGAGACAGGAATGCATTTAGCTGCTAAAAGGACTATTTTTACTTTCCGGGCCCAACAAAGCTGTATAGAAGGAAAATATTACAATCATGATATTTGACCATACCCAGATTTTGACAGATCTTTACGTTTTGAGCTCACCTGAATCCATTTACACCATATTTAGCATGGTGTCTGTCTGTCTGTGTGAACACGATAACGTCTAAATGGCTGAACCGATTTAGTTGAAATTGCATATGCATTTTTAGGGTAGCAAGGGGATGACCTGTACATATTTTGGTGATAAACGGATAACCAAAAGTGACAGTAGCTATAATTGATGACGTAATTACTAAATAAGATGGAAATACATTTTTACACATATATTTTGTAGGCATTTTAATTTAATTTCGCATAATTCAAATTTTCAAACTTTTGCCATTGTTGCCAGATTTATCAAAAATTTAATTTTTTTCCATATTTTTTTTTAAATTGCTAAAATTATGAATTTTTATGAAAAATTACAAGATATGAATGTTGTGGAACATAAAATTTTCTACACATTTTGACGTTATATATATAGACTTTGGCGCCTTTTTTTAGATTTTAAGTCAAAATTATGGATTTTGATAAAAAATTACAAGAAATAAAAATTGTAGAACATAAAATTTCCTACAAATTCTGTCTGTACTTTTTTTCGAATTCGGCATAGTATCGCCGCTAGAGGGCGTGAAAAAAATATATAGACTGCGCCTTTATTTTAGATTTTGAGTCAAAATTATCGATTTTTATGAAAAATTATAAGAAATCAAAATTGTAGAACATAAAATTTCCTATAAATTTTGTCTGTACTTTTTTTTCGAATTCCGTATAGTATCGCCGCTAGAGTGTGTGAAAGAAATATATATATAGGCTTGTGCCTATTTTAATTAAAAAACTTCAGAAGAATAATTGATTAAACAATTATTTTAGTAGGAGTGTACGGAAATTTGGGTGGGATTACCCCCTCTTTTTTTTAGATTTTGGGCCAAAATTATGGATTTTTATGAAAAATTACGAGAAATCAAAATTGTAGAATATAAACTTACTCACAAATTTTGTCTTTCCTTTTTTTCGAATTGCTCATAGTTTTGCCGCTAGAGGGCGTGAAAGAAATATATAGACTTTTGCTGATTTTTTTTAGATTTTAAAATTATGGATTTTTATAAAAAATTACAAGATATCAAAATTGTAGAACATAAAATTTCCTACAAATTTTGTTTTTTCGAATTCCTCATAATTTCACCGAGGACGTAAAAGAAATATATATAGGCGTGACCATTTTTTGGAGAAAATTAAAAATACCATTTTATAAAAGAAATAACAGGTTGTATTAAAAAAGTTCAGAACAATAGTTGATTATAAACAATTATTTTATTAAGAATGATCGAAAAGTTGGGTGGGATTATCCCCTCTTTATTGGATATTTGCTTTATGACAATTGATACAGGTCTTTGACCATGAGAAAATATTATGTGATGGAATGCAAATTCACCACACCAACAAATTATGATACATTATTGGCACAATATTTAAAAGCAGTTAGGGTTTCATAAGAAACTGAAAAGCTTTTACAAGTTAATTACCTTGAATTTATTATACATTGTGCTGAATACCTCATGGAAAAAATTTTAAACGAGAGCAAACTGGCAACATATTCCTTAATTGTAAATGCTATTCCAGATACTTCTCATGATGAACAAACATTTATTTTACGATATGAAAATAGCAAATATGAGGTTTTTGAAAGATTTTTGAAATGTGTTAACTGCAATAAAAAAACTGGAAAAGCAGTAGCTAATATTTTGGAAACTCTGGAAAAAAGTAATATTGGCATAAAAGATTATCGAGTACAAGGTTATGGCAATACAATGGTAGCAACATGAGCGGACAATATAAGAGCGCGCAGGCAAAGATTCTAGCTTTCAATCCCTTTACTTTTAGGTATCCTTGAATTTGCCATAGCCTGAACTTATGTGATGACTATACTATAGCAGAATGTTGTTCTTGGGTTGTAACTTTTTTTGGAGTAATTCAGAAGTGCTAACTCTTCCAGGTGGGAGATTTAATAAAATAAAATGGATGTATTATTTGATACATTCAGTTTCTATGACTTGGTTTCCAATAACATTAAGACCTTTTGTACCCTACAGTAGTCCAAGCATAACGAACTTTCAGTTATTTTTCTAGAATTAAAAATACTTTAGTGCTCTTGGTATATTAGCTATTGAGTTCAGATTAGTTGGAAACTGTGACTTTTCTATAAAATTATTGAAAATTTCGCCTCTGCAAAAATTAGAAAGCATCTTTAAAATAATTTGTACCTGTTTTTCTCCCTCTAGCGGCGAAACTATGGAGAATTCAAAAAAAGTTAAATATAAAAGTAATAAGAAATTTTGTGCTCTACAACTTTGCACTAAAGTGCATTGTTTCTCCTTAAAATTTAAAAAAAGGCAAAATTTCATCTGTTTATTCAATCATTGTCGGTCTTAAGGAACTTCTACTGTACCAATTTGAACCAAGGCACACACCAAACGTTCATACCAAATTTCAGCTTCATTGGTCAAACGGTTCGGTAGCTATCGTAGAAGATTACACATAGACACACAGACAGAACTGGAAATCTTCTTGGGGATATTTCCATCGATATCTCGAATTATTTTTGCTTTTTCACTATACATTCCCTTTGATGGGACCGGGAAAGTAATAAAGAAGTAAAAAAGAAAGTATTTGATGAAGACATATCCTCTGATTCTTCTGTAGAAACAAATTTGGATAGCGACAGTGAGGGTGATGGAGATGATTGGTGGCATGTAAGTGAAGAAGAAGATGAACGAGATATAAATATTAACTAGTACAAAATTGGACATCACGTTATTGTCAAATATGATAATAGCTTTAACCCAGGGAAAGTAATAGATAAAAATATTTCCAAATATTTTATATCTGTAATGGTGTCAATTAGCATAAATTACTGGAGGTGGCCAGTTAATAAAGATGAACTTTGGTACGATAAAAAGGAAATTATTAAAATAATTCCAGAACCATAATAGCTTTAAGTAAAAGAGTAATTTATAAATTTCCACAACTGGAGAAGTACAGTACATACTATATTCCATGATATATTATCTACTGTTAAATACAAAAATAAGTCATTAAAATTGTTCATTTTTTATATTTTTGGTTAGGTTAGATATTAATTTACTACTCTAAAGTCTATTTTTATGTATGAGAGTAATAAAACATAATTTCTAATGCAAAATTTCCTAAAATTTTCATAAATGTACCTGAGTTAATACAAGTTTTCGGTCTTTTATTTTTTATTTTATAACCATAAGCTGTACAGAACAATATAAAAAGGTTTTGACAGGCCAAAAGCCCTGTGTATTAAAGATTATATAGCCTTATAGGTTATTTTTAGTAAGTACCTATTTGCCAATAAAGGTTTGAAATTTTGTTTTATTTTAATTTATTTATTTAATTACAGTAATCGAATTATAAGTAGATAAATACCTTCCCAACAAATTTCACCGAATATGCGATTGTACGTTTTCCATTTAGTAAGGAGGTCCAAGTTGTGTATTCCTAACAGTTTACTTAAAGTCGTTTAGTTGCAACTTGCAAGGTGCAGTGTGCAGTCTATTGTGAATTCTAGTGTGATTATGAAAAATTTGGAAGGGCCGCATTAACGCCGAAAAATCGGTCCATCAACAGTTAATGAAAAAACATTAAAATTTAATTGTTTTAAATCACTTACAGACAAACATTTTTGTAAAAGTGTTGATGACACAGTGGAATTAGTTAGTAGAACGCTTGGTGTTGGGAAATCTACGATTAGAGAGTTATTAAAGAAGAGAAATGTGGCGAGTTTCAAACAGCACGTAAAGCTCCAGGAAAACCAAAATGTCAAATAGAAAATCATTTGAAAGAAAGACTTCGAAGGAAAGTGCATGCGTTCTTCTTTAGAAAAGAATTTCCGACAGTAGACAAAGTTCTTGCCACGGTTCGAGATGATAAGGATTACCCTGAAATGAGTTGAAGCACACTATGGAAACTTTTAAAAGAAATGGGTTTTCGCTGAAAAAAGCATCCCAGAAAGTCTATTTTAATAGAAAGAAACGATATTGTAGTATGGAGAAATGAGAAACCAAAGAACAAATATATTTTATTTAGATGAAACATGGATCAACAAGGGACATACACCAAATAAATTTTGGCAAGATGAATTTGTTACAACTCAAACATAGGCTTTTTTAAATAATTTATCTACAGTTCAAACGGTTTTGTTAAAGGTGGTTTATTGATTTTTGATTCTACTCGTACCGGTGACTACCATGAGGACATGAATGCTCTATACCATGAGGACATGATTGCTGATGTCTTTAAAGAGTGGTTCGAACAAATGATAGATCTTCTTCCTCAGAACTGTATAATAGTAATGGATAATGCAAGTTATCAGTCGAGACTGTTAGAAAAATTGCCTACAACCAATTTAAGTGGTTAAAAAAAGATTACAGAATTGGCTAAATTCAAAGAATAAGTTCCATCCCGGTTCTGTGAGAAAAGAACTGTATTCTTTGTGTTCCCTTTATAAAGAGAAGTTTAAAAGATATGAAATTCATGAAATTGCAAAAAAATCGTAGAATGATGGTTGTTAGATCACCACCATATCATTGCGAACTAAGCCCAATTGAACTGGTATGGGCACAGATAAAGGGAGAACTTTCAAGAAAAAATAATTCTTTTAAAATGATTGATGTTAAACAGTTGTTTTTGGAAGCTGTAAATAATGTGAAGTCTGAAAACTGGGAAAATGCAGTAGATCATACGAAAAAAGAAAAAGAGAAAATGTGGAAGTTGGACAATATTTCTGATGAAATGATTGAGCCACTCATTGTAAATATTGGTTGCGACAGTTCATCTTCTGATTCCGATTTGGAATATACTGGTGAGTTTTTATGTTAAAATTATTATTTATAAACGTAAACTTGTTTAAAAGTCAAAGTTTAAACCCTTATATCTACATAACCAGTATGACACAATGTTCTTAACATACCTTGTGGAAAAATAAAACATTAGAAAAAATTGCACTTTATCTACAGCTGTTTAGATGTTATAAGCAGGTTATTTAGGTGAAAATATACACCCGATATATTTATACAAATGTTATTTCATACGAAAATACTCCAGGTATAACTTCAAAATATATTTTAACTGTCTACTAAAGGAAGTGATACGGCTATGGATTACGAATGCTTTATTATTTTAATACTCTCTCATTCATAAAAATCGACTTTAGTTAATGTTTATCTTTGTTTATGTAAATTTTTCATTTACTTGTTTTTAACAATTGTTAAATGTTTTAGTTTTATTTTTTATTCATGTATGCTATTTGTTAGCATTTTGCTAAAATAAATGACTTTTTCACAAATGGTGCTCCTAACTAGTATGTGGGTTAAAGTAGAATTTTAGTATTAATTCAGTATAAATAAATCAATAAAAAACAAAATAATTTAAATAATGATTTATTTTTAGACCAATAATTTATAAATATTAAATAGTTCTAATTATCAAAATATACAACAATAAAAAAAATAAAACAAACAATTGATTCAATTTGAATACGTAAATCAAGAAATAACATTAAAAAATATTCCTCACAGGCATTAATACCTAATAAAAATTTTTATCCACCCGTTTTGGACAACTTCTTTTTAATTTAAAGTGAGGATATCAATGCCAATGAATGGATATATTAGGAAAGAAAAACAATGTAGATGAAAGTTCGAATTGAAAAATTAACAGAACTACTTAGTCGCATTCTTTGGAAAAGGGTACAAATTATTGTACAAATATTTAAAAAATCTTTAAATTCTTAATTTAGTAAACGTTCGAACAAAGTTCAATATGAAGTATTAGAACAAGCATCACTTAAGCGCCTGGTATCAAAAAAATGCCGATTTGTAATGAATTGAATATGTCTATACTAAAAATTGTTATAAAACTATTTATGTATATATTACATCTACGTCTACATGCATAAAGTAGCTAATTTGCAATGTTAAATATGTACATTTAAAAAAGTATTCAATAAGGCACTACAGCGACAATTTTTTTTAATTGGTGTTTCATGCAGAAAAAGTTTTTTATCTATAATATTGATAAAAATATCAAAGAGAAACAAAAATTTCACGGCGAACCGAAGACATATCAAGTGACGCTTATATTCCAATCGAATATCAATACTCTCGAACTTTGTTCGACGAAAATTTTTAACGCTTATCGTCATAATTCCGATACAACTGACGAGACTTCATTGGATGAAAGATTATGTACATTATTTTAATATCTTATAGGAATTACTAATATTTGATGATTCATTTCAAACAAATACATATGTACACTTAGCGCGCTGGTTATCTCTAAAAAGTAGAATTTACTAGGTTAATTGTGAAGACATTGCCGATATTTTTTTAAACAAAAAAAAATCAATTAATAAGATACTGAAACGTCAAAAATAAAATGCGATCTGTATTAAAATAGTGGTTTAATTCCCAATTAATTATTTTTAATTTTAATAATGTAACAAGGAGCATAATAAATCATAACACAATATCGCGTTTTATAATTTGAATGGTTATTACTATTTATAGAATAAGGTCAAGGGTGTGTTTGGTAAATATATTGAGGATACTGAATATGCAAACCAAAGATCCCAGAAATATTATTTTTTATTCTAATGGATGGACCAAAAATCGCAAATGTAATAGTTAGTTACGTGTCAAGATCGGCATTTTCCGAGAGTGGCGTATATATCGATTTTTATTTAAACGGTTTAGAAACTTGTAATAGACAAAATGCATCAAAAAAACATCTACTGATAGATGGCTATGGTACTTTCATGGCAATTGTGATATTTAATGCAGCTTTTGATATAAAAGTCTCTATTGTGAAGCTAACGCGAACCACCTGTTTGGCTCAGACAATAATTTCTGTTAAATTATACTACCAGAGTATCCGCCAATCCCCAAAATCCAATAACTGTGTTAGTTAAAGATACTCGCTCTCCAAATAATCGATCTATTATATATATTTGCCGAACGACGCATTTTCCGAGCTAAAAAATGATTGGAAAAATGTATTTTCCAACAGCATAAAAATTAAGTTTCGTCATCAGTTTTAAAGGTTTTCTGGGAGTATAAACTCTGCTTTCTACTTTAAAAAGACATATAACTATATAAAAGACAAATTAAAAGGTGAGTCGTATATTGCGTTTATTTATGCAATTACGATAAATCAGTTACATTACTACAAAGGACATTTTGTATTACTTTAAAATTCTAAAATTTTGTCTGGAGTAATATTATTAATAAAAGATAATATTTCTTGCTTCTTTATGCATATATTTATTATCCACTTATAAAGCAAATCATGGATAAAAACTCATTAAAAAGGCCAGTCGAAAAAGAAAATTACATGGTAATGAAGGCAACCGAGTCTTCCACTCAGCCGAGTTTTTTTTTAGTTAAAAGGAAACGTCAATGCTCACTTTGATCGCTATTCAGGTGAAGTCTGTTACCTCCCAGAATATTCTGCAATAGTCCTAAAAACGGTTTGAGAATCAATCTATCAATTTTAAGCCATTATAAAAAGATTTGAAAACCCTCTTAGAAGATTCGTTTATCCTATATTATATAAATATATGTTAAAAAGACTTAATTCAGTGGCAATCAGTGCTTTACAGAAGAATATTTTCGAAAGCCGACCTGAAAAGCAGACGAGGTTGTCTTCAAAAAAAGTAGCCCAACTGCTATTTATTGGCTGCAATTTAGGGCCGGTCTTTTCATCTATAGATAAAGTCCCTGACACCTAATCTATTGGATAAACTTATCCCGCAGTAATAACTTATTTCCGAATTTTCATGGCAATTTATCGTATGGACAGCTAACTCATGCTTTTAATTGTACCTAAGTTCACGTTTCTGTCAAAAATATAAGTGATGGGTTAAGATAGTGATAAACATATAGGAGAATACTAATAGACGGAAAATTTTTACTCAATAGCTTCGTATAAAAATATGAATATGAAATATCAACGGAAATACCAAGGACATTTTAAACTTAACCTTAAAAATCGTCGGGTTAGTGTTATCGTGTTTGTTTTAAAAATTTTTTGCAGTTTTTATTAATAATGGAAAAAAAAGCGGAAGGGAAAAGGTATATAGGGCTCCAAATTTTAGAAATAATGAGACCCAAACACATTATTAAAAATACACTATTGTATTCTTGATTTTCTTTTCTTAAAAGGTACAATTCCTCTAACTGCATTTGGACGACGGCATTAAATGTTTAAAAAAGAAGACACTAAAAAACAAAGAGGGCATGAAGACTGGCGGAGGCATTCCAAACTTTATAAATATCGAGAGGCCTGAAAAAGATCTGTTGATAGTTATTAACACCGAGGTGGCATGGTTTAATAAGTTGAAATGTTTTGTTGTCCCACACGTTAAAATGCTTCATTCGAAATCTTGTAATATATTCTCTCATACCAAAATTATTTCATTTAAATCATAGTCCAACAGCAAGTCTATATCTTCAACTACATCCATTTTTACAAAATTTTTCAAGAAACAAAAATTTAACCTCAACTGTAAACAGATATAATGTCATATGTTTATGATCATCTTCCTATATGAAACATATAATATCGTTAACAATTTTATTGTTTATGGCATTTAACTAACGAATAATAGTTTATCCCGAGCGCAAATGAAAGACAAATTAACTCTAAGATATAAGACGTTTATCTGTCAGATATCTATAACTATAGGTGAAAAGACAGTATACTAAGGATATCTGACAGATAAAGTTATCTATGACTTTATCTATAGATGAAAAGACTGGCCCTTAAAGGAATAAATCAAAAAAATACTTTGATTTTTTATTTTTTTACTGAAGTGTTAATTGATGTTTTGGTTACTTACAATCTTGTTGTATTTTTATTAATAAACTTAACCTTTATTTTATTTATTGTGGTTTATTCTAAATAAAATTAAATCGAAAAGCAGTATGACGCTATATGAGAAATATTGGAACTAGGTAGTTCCCCAGACATGTTTCCTGGAACTAGTTTCATCTAACAAATGAATCGTTCCATGTTCAATCCACCTCTAACTATTATTTATATTTGAGAAAAGGTTTTTACATCGAAACAATTTGGAAACTACACAGGACATTATGCGTAGACGCAAAAAACCCTGGATTGTTTAAGTTTCTCGGACAAATAGTTGAACCATAACACATAATCAGCGATTACAGCGCTATCTTTGATAAATAATAAGCAATTTGTATATAACCAGTAGATAAATTATGTTTTTTTTTCATTATTAAAAAATATCAGCAAGCTGTTATTATATTTAATTATATCTAAAATATTTGTATCCTTGTTTGTTGACAAATGCATGACGAGGCTACGTGAAATAAATACGTTTTGGCACATTGACTGTATAAATATTATTTGCAAATATAAAGTGTTTCATTTTTGTATTCACTAATTTAGTATCACTATCAACAAGGAAGCAAAAACAATAATGACGCTATGCCGTGTGGCATTAAATCAACAAACTGAAGAAACACCCAAAAACGCAGCTCAGCGAAAACAATCCGAAGTTGCTAATTCTCAAGACCGTGAACACTTTCCAACAGTTTTGGGCAATCCGGGACTGTTATAAATTTAAAACCAGATTACACAATTCGAAGAAATTGAGTGAAACCAGAACATTAATTTTAGATTGCGCCTGAGCCTGACTTTCTCAGGCCCATATTTTTCAAAACCAGAACATGAAATGAAAATTCTAAATGTAGCAAAGAACATTTTTTGATTCTATAATTTAACCTTTGGCCTGATGATGGCAGTTTGCCGAAACTAGTTGCCAACCTCCCTTTATCAACTTTAATAAAATGTTGTGGGACTCGACTTTGAGTTTTATTACTGTATCAGCGACATTTGAGATAATGGATAATTTGTTGAATTTAAAAACAATAATGACGTTATAGTGGGTCATTAAATCAGCAAACTGAAGAAGTTTATAGTCTGGCTAAAGCCATTAACAGAGTTAAAAAAAAATTGCTCATTCTCAAGACCTTGGGACACTTTTTCACAGTTTTGGGCAATCCGGGATTGTTATATATTCAAAACCAGAATAGTGGATTACACAATCCGAAGAAATTGAGTGAAACCAGAACAATAATTTTAGATTACGCCTGCGCCTGACTTTTTCGGGCCGATATTTTTCGAAACCAGAACATGAAATGAAAATTTTAAATGTTGAAAGACAAACATTTTTTGATTCTGACAATGTAAATATAAAATAAATCGAATTTTTGACAATTGTAGTTTGGCCACGAGCAGAAAACATAATCGTAACATTAATTCGTCAAAAATTACGTTTTTCTTTAAGCACACAGACCATAGAAATATCCTATTGTTTTACTAGTACAACAATGAGTTTTCATTATTGTACTAGTACAACAATAATGAGAAAAGATAGCAACGTTTTTTGAAAATATTAGTTACCTTTTTTGCTACATATAACTTGAATTAACATTACGCTTGAAGAAAAAATATTACTCAGAGAAGAAGCCTTCGCTATTTGTTTCGCTCAGATTATACTATAGCGCCTCGGCAGTAGACTTCTGAGCTCAATAAATAATAATAAGCGCCTTCTACACCTAGTAATATAATATCCTATTTAAAAATCAAAGCAGTTTAATGTCTTCCACTTCGTCTTAACCTGCCAATGCTGAACGAAGAATCAATTGAATATAATGTAAAAAATGAAATATCAAACGATTTTCGAGCTAAATAGATGATATGTTGAATACACGAAGAATTGTAGTCATCCACTGAGGTATTAATTGATTGCAAATTATCAGACAGTTAAGAACATATTATGATATAATTAGATTGATAAAAGTCAAACTTGATCATTCTCAGGTTGATTTACCGATCAGACCAAAAAGGTTTACACCAGTACAAGATTATCCTTTCCTATTTACTAAAAAATTAAAATTATTAAAACTAAAGGCAACATTTACAAGAACTAAAAGTCTAATTCCTCCTGATTGTCTTTTATGATGATTTGATACATTCTATTTAAAATTATAGGTTTTCAACAAAGTAGTGCTTGTTAAAAAATTAGACCAATTAGAATAGTTAGAAACGTGATTTACTAAGTTTCTTTTATTTCAAGCCTTTAGACTCAGGGTTGCTAATTTGTGGTAAATTCCCTGACACAATTTTCAGCTCTTTATTATAAAAATAAATATTGTTACTAGAATTGTTATTAGAATTATCACATTAAGAATTAGACAATGTCTACGACTAACCAAAATTAGCGAAACTGAGGAAATACATGAACACTTTCAATATGTCTGCTTTCTCAGCAATTATATGAAATGTTTTTTATAACACAATTTGTGTTAAGAAAAATTACAAACTCTAAATAACATTTAGAATAACTTTAAGAAAAAATAATTAAATATTATATATTTAATATAATTTAAAAAAATGATTAAATATCATTTTCAAGCAGCCACGAAATGATTTCTTATTATGTACCACAGTTGAAATAATTTCCAAAATTCTTCAACAGATTTTTTTTTAAATAAATTTATTAGTAAGAATACTCTTACCCATTGAATGAATGAATTTAATTATACAATTTGTGTATCCAATATTAAACATAGTGAAATAACTTTAGAATTTTAAAGACGAAAAATACCATATCTCATAAAAGAAGTTTTCCAAAAATGTACAGCAACTCAGTCACCGAATATAATGAAATATTTCAAATGTAGCAACATTTCACTATTAATTGATACAACCGAACCTCTCACAATCACCAAAAACTCGTATCTTAATTACAACAAAATTTCTTTGTAGAAGATAACCAGCTCTATTTTTTTTATTTTAGCGATCTCGTTTTTCACATGTACCGAGGCCGCTTGTGCTGAGTGGGACTACCCATTGTGACGTCAGAAGGGCTGGCCGGCCTTTTGGTATGACGCGCCATTTCTCCGGTTATGAAGGCACACAAGGGAGACGTGACTAAAGCCTCCCGGAAGGTGCGTAGATTAGGATCCGTAATTTCTGTCGTCGCAACGTTTGGGGGTGGAGATATGTTGCGAGGTCTGGGAGACAATCTGAAATATTAAAATAAAATTAATAAATTGTGCAGGCACAAAAAAATTGGCTGAAAGCAGATTTCCATTTGTAAAGTAAAATCCTTAAAGTTCAATGGTGATCATTTACTAATATTGATAGCCTATATTACCATTTTATCAATTTACAAATTCACTGCTACCTTGATCGTAAATTTGAGTAAAGTTCAATGGTGATCATTTTCTAATGTTGATAGCCTGTATTACCATTTTATCAATTTACAAATTCACTGCTACCTTGATCGTAAATTTGAGTACAAGAATCAATTTCATAACTTTAGAATTACAAGATATAATCGAGATTCCTTGATAGTTTAAAACCTTAAATTTATCACTGGATTTATTGGTAAAGTTGGAATATTTCCAACATTGAAGAAAGAAACCGTCATTTTAGTTTAGTCAACAAGTGCTTTTTGGGTCAAACTTTTTCTGAGTCTCCGAAAAATATGAACGAGGTGTCATTCGATTCGAAATAGCGTTTAGATGAGTTTTGAAAAAATTCAAGAGCCGCTTGCAAAAATTGCAAGTTATAAACAATTAGCTGAAAAAAATGGGGTTTGGTTTTTTGCAAATATCTTAAACACTATTTGTCATTTCTCAAATGTGAAAAATGATTGAAAAAGATTACGAAATTTCGCAAAAAAAATTGTACCTCCCGGAACTGTAGAACCAATATTTATAATTATATAATTTGATACAAATTATGATTTTTTTTAAAAAAATCGTTACATAAAAAAAATGTTATTGCTTAAAAACGTATTTGTTAATTAACAATTTTTTTTCTACCATATAAATAATTTTTCTCAAAAAATAACAAATGGTTATTTTTGTTTCATTATGTAGAAGAAAAAAAATATATATAAAAAATTTAATTATTTATTAAATAAACAATGAATATTTAAATAAAAACAATTTTTTTTAGTTATCAAAGAGCAAGATAAATTATGATTAAAAAAATGGTTCCTTAATAATAATTACTCCTTAATAATAATTACAGGTGATAGAAAAAATTGTTAATTAACAAAACGTTTTTAAGCAATAAAAAAAATTTTAAGGAATGATTTTTTTTTAAATCATAATTTGCATCAAAGATTATGTTTCCAAAGAGGAAATTTTAAATTATCTTATAAATAATGCATTTTAAACTGAATTTTTTAATAATCAGCAAATAACTGTTTTCGATGGGAACGCAACTCAAATGGTACCTAAAGCTAAAAATATACAAAACAATAATTAAGTTTTTGACCACAGTGAGTAGAGAACATAGAATGAAAATAGCTCGAAGAGTACCAAACTTCACGGAAAAGAAATATTAAAGAAAAGGTATATTGGCATATTTGAGAAAAAATATAATCTGAGCAAAGATAAAAACAGAAAAATATGGAAAGGAATAACAAAGTTTAACTTGATGAAAATCCATTATTAAATTTAAATAAATAAAACAACGCTTTACGATTTTCAACAAAAGCTATTATTAAACTAATAACTTTTGTTATTATTTTTGTGAAAATCGTAATACGTTGTTTTAGTTATTTTAATTGAGTAACAAAGTTGTGATGATGATATAAAGGAAAAGCTACAAGAGTATAAGATGAAGGCTAAAAATCAAAAAGGAAACCATCATTCAGGTTATTCTCATCACAGATTTTGTAGAATCATCACTCCCTTATAAAAGCAAATTTATTGATAAGAAAATTTAAAATATAAAAATGTCAGGTCATGTCAGATGTCATATCTAGGATAATCAGTCCTGATTTTACTAATTATTTGGAACTTAAAAAAAATTAATCAAACAAGATAAAAAAAATGTGAATGTTGAAATATTTGATAATTAAGAAATGTTTGAAATTGTCAGAGATGAATTATAACAAATAAAATTAAACTCAAGGTAATCTTATTATTACACAGAATAACAAAAAACTTAAAAGTAAAAGGAATACAAAAATAAATATACAAAAACAGAAATAGAATAAATAAATATAAGGAGATGAAGTCATTTAGATTAAATTATATGAAGAGATAGAAACGAGAAAATTAATTTGAAGATACATATACAAACAAATATAAAGTAGGAGGTAATACACGGACAGCGTCAAGAAACAGATAGGAGACACATTAGTGAAAAGGAAAAACTGACAGAAGTAAAAGAAGTACCAAGTTTATGTAAGTGTGAACCCAACCCGGACTGAGATTCGTAAATTGAACATCTGAAATACCGGGTGTTCCATATCAAATGGCGCCCAACATGGGGCACTAACAACAACGTGGGGCAATAAAAACAACATTTGCAATAACTACAACAGAATATAAACGGGTGAAACGAAAGAACTAGAAATTCATTATTAAACTGGTAAGATTTTTACATTTATCATATTTTATTTCTGAATTGTTGATTTTCTTTATATTTTTTTTTGAATGAAATTGAAAGGAAATTAGAAGGAATATTAAATGCATTTGGAATATTATTTAAAAAAATATATAATAAATTTAAATAGTGAATTAATATTAAAACAGGTGTAATATAATTTATTTGTAAAAAATTAGTATTTTTGATAAGATAAGATGAATTTACGCGGGGGAAAGAAAATAGGTACTATGGAAGAACACAAAAATGATTCAATTCAAGGACAAGGAGATGCAATCGAAACACAAGAACAAAATATAATTGAGCGTACGAAATTGGAAGAATATGATGGAATAAGTGTAGGTGAACAAAAAGAGTAGGTAAAAGAAACAGGAAGAACAAGAAAATGTAATGGATGTACTAAAACAAATGATGATTCAGATGAATGAAATAGGAAAACAAATAATTAGAAAAATGAATAACAAATTGGATGCGAATAGTAAAAAAATTGAGAAACTAATGGAAGATAATAGAAAGGAAGACAAAGAAGAACACCGAAAAGAAATGCATGATATGGAAAAAGATTTGGGAAAGAAGATTGGAGAGATAACAAAAGAATTGAAACCAAATAAAAATGAAATAATACTGAAAATTGATGAATTATACACTAATAAAAAAATTGAAGTGACTAAAAAAGAACTTAGGATTGAACTAATAGAAAATATAATAAAAGGTAAAATAATACAGGATGAAAAATTGGTAAAATTTCAAGAAAACGAATTTAAACAAAAGATGAATAAAGTATAAGAAAAGATAAATCAAGTAAAAGAAGATGAAGATAAAAATAAAGAATACAGATTAGAACAAGATTTAATAGTGATGCATCGATGACTATTGAATTTAATTGATAAGCAGGAAGAATTTGAAGTATTTAAAAGAAAATAAAAATAAAAACAGACAACGTAAAAATACAGAAGATCATAATATTAATGGAAACAAGAAATGTAAAGAACAAATAAAGAATAAATATGAATATGAAGAAAAGTAGAATTTAAGAATTAGAACTGAAATATAATGGATGGATTTGTAAAAGACAACCGTGAAAAGTACGACAGAAGTAAAAGAAGCACCAGGACATTAAAAATTTAAATAAATTGTATTTTTTTTTTAATTTTTAAAATTCATGTAAGTGTGAACCCAACCCGGACTGAGATTCGTAGATAGGACATCAGAATTATTGGGTGTTCCATATATTAAAAAGTGAACAGAAAGCTTTATGGTTAATAAAAACAGTACTAGAACTTTTCCGCGGCTAATTAAGGAAAATTAATAAACGACGATTCATTTAATATTTTTGTTTTTGGTATCACAATATATCAAATTTTGTTATTTTTCGTCGCGGTTATATTGTATAATTTTTCCACACAAAAAAAACAATTAACAGTGATTATTCTGCCATAAAAAAAGCAGAAAGAAACAGGATTGTTATGAATTTTAGTAAATAAATAAATCAGCCTTTTACATGATAAAGAAGAAAATAAACCCAAAAATATATAAATTAAAATTATAATTTTCCAGGAATAACAACATTTTAATTTTATGTACAATGTTTATTAAACTAGAGCAGACATAATTATTTATTTCTAATTATTGTTCTATATTTTGCTTGCTCTATCTAAAGAATATTAAATTTAACAAAGAAACTAGATGATAAGCAATCTATGATTAATTATTGTTTGTTTTGTTATTCACTAAACAAACTGTAATTTTTTTTTATTACAAATAATATTCTGCCAGTATTAAAATAACTGAACCAGTCTAAAAATAAGTGACAATGAGATTGACCTTAAAATTAATGGTAACGTGAATATATTTGCAAATTTAAATTTATCCATCATTTAAGAAGCGCAAGTATATTTTTTACCAATTATGACAAGAATGACAAGCATAAGTAAAATGAATAGAAGTATTTTACAGGTAATTGTAAATTTTATCCGAAATTCTTTGGAATGTTTAATTAATTCATATACTATTAAATTCACATAATCTTTTCAGTTAGAACATCTGTTGTTAGGGTATTGATTTTTATGGTGGCGGAGGAGTGTACACCTGCCTTTTTTACATTCCTTTCTACCTGACTATTCTTTCTAAAACCTAGAGAAATAGATCAGTTTTCAAATGTATTATTAAATTTTTCTACCTGCATTGGGTCAACATCCTCTACAGCATGATATTATCTTTGCTAGATATTGAAGATATATTGATTTGTGAAAGTAAAGAACATAAAATGAATAATACATTTGATATTAACTAAAATCTAGGATAGTTTCCTTTTTGACTTATCAAATCATCAAAAGTTGGTAAGAATTCAAAGAATTATTTATTAATTACATTAAAAACAATATGAAAGCCATTTTTACTGATATTACTAATATAATTTCAATGGGAAAAAATTCACTGTAAGGAGTAATGACAAGGATGTACAATTTCTCAAACATTTAAAATATACCTGATATTCAACTGAGTATAAAATTATCCAACAGAAAAAAGATCATTTCTCAAGGAAAAATATTAAACAATTAAAAATTTCATTCATTAATGAAGACCTTAAAACATTCATTGAAGAAAACTAAAACTGACGAAAACAGTTCTTACAAATTAAAAAAAATGTATATATTTTGTAATACATTGACTATTAAATTTTTTAATCTAAAGTTTCTTCTCTAAATTTCAGATAAACTTCGTTATTGAAAAATATCAACCGCTTCAGTCACTAAAGTAATCTGTAATATAAGCGGCAAAGTCCTGACTAACTGATTGACTGACTGATTGACTGCCTGACTGACTGACTGACATAGAACCAACGCACAGCAATATCTACTGCAACCAGGGGCTCGATTCTTGAATCCCGAATTCGTAATTTCAGAGTCGATTTTCGACAAATGTCGATGGTGTTGTGTGTTGTCTATTCTTGAAAGTCGAGTTCGAGATTAATTCGACATTTCTCGTTCGAGAGTGCATCGAACGACTAAAATCCTTCGACTTCTAATGTCGAATTCGAAAGTTACACTGTAGATACATGTGTTTTGTTATGAATTGCGAGTTTTAGGTTGTTTATCGTTTTTTCGTAAAGGTGTTTTTTTTTATTAAACTAAAATCATTTATGAATACCAAAATGAATCCGAATGTTGCATTAGTGGTGACTATTGAAAACATGGAAGATGATGGTAATGCTCCCAGACCAATTATGAACTACATGGATGCATTTCAAATGAATGATAACGAATTTTAAAAAAACTTTAGATTAACGAAAGTAGTTACGCAGGAGTTACTCGAAATGGTTACGCCATATGTACAAGAATAAACTAGCATGTCTGGCTTAACAATTGAAAGAAAGGTAAGCAAATGTTCATGTTTGATATCCGAGTATTAACAAGTTACTAAAATTACAGGTTCTTGCAACTGGCAGTTATCAAACAGCTGTTGGTAAAAATGCACTATTAGGATTATCACAAGCTTCAGTTAGTAGAAGTGTTAAGGAAGTTTCTGAAGCACTAAACAGACCAGAAATATTTAACGAGTGGGTGCACTCTCCACACACTACAGGAGAGATGAATTAGCTTCGTCAAAATTAAGCATACATGTGGTACTAAATATTTCCTTTTAATAAAATGGGGAGTGACGCCTAATGTACACATTCGTTAAATAAAATTAATATGACAGTATTTTACAGCATAACATGCAAATGAAAGATCAAATAATTTATTTCAGAAACTGACGACAGATATTTTTGTTGAGAAGTACATTTAAACACATTCTAAATTACTATAAACAAATGTTTATATGTACAATGTAACAAATCTACATATAGTTTACACAGAGAAGTGATTAGCTATTTTTTCAATAGCTAATGTCTGCCTTTCCATTAGTGCAATTTTTTTGCATAGTACCGCTCTCTTATCTCTAACTCTCTCTCTCTCTCTCTGAAACTTGTGCTAACACCTGTGTGGCATTTGAACTTTTTGCCCGGCGCTTAGCAGGTGTTACTCTTTTCCTTTTTTTTCTGAACCCTTAATGTAAGTGTGATCTGTTGGAGGAGGGCTGGGTGTAGTAGCAATTGCTATTGGCGGAATATCTGTCACAGCATCTGTGCCATCCCACTCAAACGCTATGCTTGTTTCTAACACATTGACGCTTCCAGTTACAACTGTTGTATTGAGCGACTATAACACTGCTTCCTCAGTCGGCGTCAAAATTTCCTTCGTAGGTGGCCCTCCCCCAGTACCTTGCATGTGCATCCTTGCAGCAGTTTGTTTCTTTTTGTGGAACTCTTGAGATCTTGCCAAGTCTAAATAACAGACGGAGTTGTAAAAATATCCTTGTAAGTGAACAAAGGTATACTTACTTTTTCCATTGTCTCCAATCTTTATTAGCCCCGGGTATCGAATTGTAACATTTCCGCAATGTTTTTCCACTTTTCCATACTATTTTTGGCTGTAAAGGTATTAGTAAACTTGCCACTTAATAAATGTTTGTCCCCTATAACCACTTCCGTTAAACGTTGTTTTTGTTCTTGGCTACAATACATTTTTTTTCCATTTTCACAAGTAAAATACAATATCTGTGTTTGATACAATGCAGCAAGGTACCAATGAACTAACAATTTTTTAATTTTTGCAAGTCGTTTGACATCCAAATTTACGTCCCATGTCACAATATTACATCGTTGCCACTTATACTTTCGACAAATAATGTCGCATTGTTTTTAAATCCCGATTCGTATTGAAGAATAGGTCTTGACAATACTGTTCGACACTGGCAGTGACAAATGTAGAATTCGACATTTCGCATTCGAGATTCAAGAATCGAGCCCCAGGGACTAGAAATTTTGAGAATATGTTCTGTTCATTTTCAAATTTTGAAGTGTCAACTTTGACACCATTTTTCTGATGTGTCATTTAATGAAAGATTTGTGTTCAAAGGTTTTTTTTTTATATATGACAAGAACTGACAGATTGGTAGTAGCTTTCTGCAATTATTAAGGGACGTTCACCGAAATCTCAAGGTTTTGACCAATTTTGGGAAGGATTCTTTTTGGTTCGTCCTGATTGGAAGATTGTTATATGGAAGAAAAATCTATGAAGGTTAAAATAAAGAAACAAAAGAAGAAAGATATCAACTATTACAAAAAATTATTATCTTTATTAATTTTAAAAATGTACGTTGTTTGCTTTAAAAATAAGAGCCAAATAACTTCAATATATATGACGGTATAGAGACTCATATTCTCGACATTATCGGATATTCTCTCATTTAATTTTTAGGAACAAAAATGGAAAAATAGAAAATGCGGACAAAGTAGTAATAGAAAAAAATTGAGAAAAATATGGTAAAATAGTGAAAATAGGAAAAATGGAACAAAAGAGAGGTAAATATTTGAAATAAAAAAAATAGGGGAAAATAGTGAACAATAGGTATAAGAAATGAACAATAGGTATAAGAAATGAAAAATACAGAAAAATAAGGTAAAATAGGAAAAAGAAAATAAGGTAAAATAGGAAAATGAAAATAAGGAAAAATACAGAAAAATAAGAAAAAGTGGCAAAAAAGGAAAATATAGGGAAAACTGGAAAAAAGAGAAAAACACGGAAAAGTAGGTAAAGATAGGGGGAAATAGGGAAGAGTTGGAAAATTAGGATAAAATAGGACAAAATAAAGAAAAACAGGCAAAAATATTGCAAAACAGGAAAAGTAGTATAAAATATGGAAAATTGGTGAAAAATCAAAAAATTTACGACAAAATACGAAAAACCGGTCAAAATAGAGAAAAAACCGGAAAAACATGAAAAAAAAACAGCGAAAAATTTGAAGAAATAAGGCAAAATTGGGAAAGATAGGCAAATGCATGAAAAAATAGGGCAAAATCGGAAAGAATATGAAAAAATGTGGCAAAATAGGGAAGAATATGAAAAAATAGGGCAAAATGGAGAAAAATAGGAAAAATGAAACAAAATGAGGAAAATAGTAAAAAGTATTTTAAAATTGGGAAAAATAGTGAAAAGGAAGTTAATTGGGGAAAAATAGGCAAAAATAGGGACCAAGGGGGAAAATGGGGAAAATAGAGTAAATAAGCGTCAAACAGGAAAAAATAGAAAAAAAAACGGGAAAAAATTAGAAAAATAGGAAAAAATAGAAGAAATGGGAAAAAGAGGAAATATGATAAATGGGAAAAAACAGAAAAAGAAAAAAATCGGAAAAAAATAGATAAACATGGTGGGATATAGGGAAGAATTGGGAAAAGTTGGAAAATTAGGTTAAAATATGGAAAAATAGGACAAAATAGGGAAAAATAGAGCGAAATAGAGACAAATAGAGAAAAATTAGGAAAAACAGGAAAAAATTGCACAAAATAGGAAAAATACTGAAAAATACAAAAAAATGGGAACAAATGTGTCAAAATTGTGAAAAATAGGGAAACGTAGAATAAAACAGGGTAAAATAGGGGAAAACGGGGACAAATTCAAAAAATAGGGAAAAATAAGGAGGAACTTCGAATAAAAAAATTACTATTTATGTAAAATATTAGTTATTGAAAAATTAAAATTTTCATTCTAACACAAAATTCTATTGTAGGTACCTACAAAAACCAGTTAAGAGAATGTATCAGCAAATCTAATATTGCCATAATTCAATGATCACAATCAAAAATGCTCCGAGCAATAATGTGAAACCAATCAGACATTACATCAGGTTATCCTTTATCGCAGAAGAAGAAACAAAGATCAATCAAGATAAGTTAGAACTTCATACTAATCCACTAATGGCTTAAGATTCTCTTCTAATAACTGTTAATGATAATAAATTGTGTTCCTTGTATTTTACTGATGGTGATCATGACGAAAGATGACATAAACTATGTGAAAACAAAGGATTATTTAAATGTATCTGAAGCCAGTTTTGAATAAATGGGGATCAATTTGTAGAAATATCTGTTAATGTTGATAAATTTTGCTTAGATTAAATATTTATAACAGAAGATGGATATGTTAAGAATTTGTTAATGATAAATTCTTAGCAGGCTGAATATATCGTGATAAAATAGTCAATTCTCCATAAAAAAAGTTATTTCGTGAAATTTTGAATATTTTGTTAATAATCCAAATTTTATGGCGCTTAATTTAGAAATAAGATATTTTTTTTGGCAAAAAGAAGAAAGCTAAGATAAAATAAATATACAATTTAAAAACACAAGATAATCAATTCTCAAATGTGGTAAAATTATTCAAAGAATAATAATAAACTTAGTCATACAAAAAAAAATATATTGTAATTAGTTGAACAATTGGGCATGGGCAACATGTTTCGGAAAAACAATGGCCACCATCAGGCAAAAAAGGCTTATTTTTCACATTTTCCCATAAATTTCCCTATTTTTTATATTTATCTCTAATTTTCCTATTTTATCTATCTTTTTATAATGTTTTCCTATATTATTCCCAATATGTCAGTGTTTTTTTCTTCCTATTTTCACTACTTTTCCCTATTTTTCGCAAATTTTCTTAATTTCTCTATTTTTTGTATTTTTTTCGATTTTCCATTATTTTTTTTTATTTCCTCTTTCACCATTTTCCCATATGTTTGTTTCCATATTAATTCTCTAATTTCCCTATTTTTCCATATTTTTTTCTCAAATTTCCCTATATTGCCTTAATTTTCCATATTTTTTCTCAAATTTCCATATTTTGCCCTAATTTTCCCAAATTTCCCTATTTTTCAGCAGTATTTTGCCCTGTTTGTTCATATTATTTTCAGTTTTCCCCAATTTTTCACTATTTTCCCCTATTTATCTTTTTTTTCTATATTTTCTATTTTTCCTTACTGTTTCGATATTTTTGACTGTTTTATTCATTTTTACCTGTTTTTCACTATTTTTCCCGATTTTGCCCTATTTTCCCCAATTTTTGCATATTTTTCCAAAATTTCCCTATTCATGTTTTTTTCAAATTTTCTCCCATTTTGCTCTATCCTGTTTTCCCCTATTTTTCACCATCGGTAGTTTTGTCCCTATTTTTCCCATTTTGCTCTATTTTTCAATATGTTTGTTTTCCCTATTTACTCCTATTTCTCCCTATTTTTTGCTATTTTGCCCATTTTTCTATATTTGTCTCTATTTGTCCATGATTTTCTTTATTTTTCTATATTATTTCCTATTTTTTTATAATTTTCCCTTTTCTCCTTGTTTTTCTCTATTTTCCTCCATTTTCTATATCTTTTCATATTCCTTCTATTTCTCGCTATTTTTCCACATTTTTCCCTTCTTTCAATATTTTTTCCTATTTTCCCTATTTTACCCTTTTTTTCCTATTCTTATCTAGATTCTCCTACTACCATTACCCTCTCGAATAAGTGCGTCAACATATACAGGGTGATTCTTTTAAAGGGCTAATTAGAGGTTTCAGGAGAATTGGCGGAATTATAATCTGAAAATTTGGAATATAAAGTTTTCGGGGATGCCCAATGGATCTAAGATATTTAGAGAAACCAGCTACTTCCGGTTATACCGGAAGTGAACATAACTTTGTTATGGAACACCCTATATTTTCTTTCATTTTTAGATTTGTCCTGAGAAGCTGATTTCAAAAACCTATTACACTTATGATAAACTTATTAGTTTTGAAGTAATAGACAATTGAAAATCGCATTTTTGCAATTTGAGTGATTAAACGACATAAAATCCGATAAAATGGCTTACATGTCCCTATCTTAACTTTTTGAGTTCTACTTGGTGGCATAAGAAGAAAGTGTATACAGGGTGATCAAAATTTGTATATTTTTGATCACCCTGTATACATTATGTTCTTATGCCATCATGTAGAATTTAAAAAGTTAAGATAGGGACATGTAAGCCGTTTTATGCCGTTTGGCCGTAGCAATCATTTAAAGTTAGAAAAATACGATTTTCAATTGTCTATAACTTCAAAACTAATAAGTTTACATTATAAGTGTAATAGGTTATTGAAATCAGCTTCTCAATTTAAAAATGTAAGAATATATAGGGTGTTCCATTTAGAATAACAAAGTTGATGTTCACTTCCGGTATAACCGGAAGTAACTGGTTGCTCTAAATATTTTAGATCGATTGGGAATCCCCGAAAACCTCATATCCCAAATTTTCAGATTTGAATTCAGCCTACTCCTCCAGAAACTTCTAATTAGCCCTCTAAAAGAATCACCCTGTAGATATACTTATTTTGTGTAAGCCACCGTTTTTCACCCTTTTCTACCTCTTAAAATCAGAATTTCGCAAAATCGTTTCTTAGTGGGTGTCTATGTTATGAACAGAACGTACTCTCAAAATTTCAAGTCTCTGGGTTCAGTAAATTTTGCTGTGCATTGATTCTATGTCAGTCAATCAGGCAATCAGTCAGGACTTTGTCGCTTATATTATAGATTATTGGAAAATGAAAAAAAAAAGTTGAAAACAGTAAAATAACAGAATGAAAAGAAGGGATTTACAACAGAAAAAGAGAAGAAGCAAATAAATAAAAGAAGAACATTCCTTCTACAACTTTTGAATCACTGACTCTTCTTCATGGGAACATTTTTAGTAAAGAAGAAGAGTACCATTGAGACATTAATTGAAGGATATTTTATATTATACGAATTTCTGGGCGAAAAGGTAATCAGAGAAAATGTGTGTATTTATATGTAGCAGAAAAATTATATGTTCAAGTCATGAAACTAAAATAGAATTTGTAACTAACAAGCAGGATAATTACCTATGTTTTTTGTTAATTCTAAAAACTTATATGAATTATTTCACGATAAGAAATGAACTTATAAAAGTCTGGAAAATTATAAGAAATACATATTCATTCTTTGAGATTAATATAGATTGTTTCCTAGTCAAGCAAATGAAATTTTTAATTACATTTCTAACTGCTTATAGATAAACCGTAACAATAGGAAGTTAAATTAGAAATTTGTGTAACCATAACAGAAATACAGAGAGGGGTATAGTAAATAACAAAAAAAAAATAAAAAAATTCAAATTTTAATTATTTCATACCTGTGATGAGAAATATGATGATTGTGACTCTGTCTACTAGGAGGAGGAGGATGCTTCCCTGAGAGGTAAGCCAATAAATCTTCTCTTCTTATCAAACGCCTTTTCCTTTTAGCCCAATTGAATATTTCAATATTCCTCTTCTGGTAACCACTTTGTTTAGCTAGTTCATTTGTTTTTCTCAGACTTTCACTTGATTCTAAGAAAGAAATATGTAATTAGTGCATTCATTAAGTACAAGTTGAAATTTAAACAGATTTGTTATGGGAATTTTTATTTTATTGTAAAAAATTGATTGGGACTTTGAATAAATATTTGTTTAAAAGAAAATTGAATTTTTAATAAATACTGAAAATAAAAATAATACCTCTATACAAAGATGTGACTGTTCCAGCTGCTGTTTGAAATTGCAACCATATAGTTGCTGGTTCTCCTGAATATCGATCTAAAAATTAGAAACAAAAATATAAATATTATTTATAATTTAAGAAAAAATTTTATACATTCTGTAGCTGATGGAAATTATTTGATATCCTGACAAATTTTAGCGATTTTCCTGTATTTTTGAAGATAATCAACATATTTATTATTTTAATAATAAAATTGCTTTAAAAAATTATAACTCTGGAATATTTTGAAATATTTGTTAAAAAAAAGGAATCTTTTTTATTCATCTTTCAAGTTTCATTTTAATATCGACTTTTGGAGACACCAACACTAATTGACAATATCTGGGGGGGTTAACTTGGAAGTTATCAGTTTTTGATCCAGAAACTATTAAAAAATAATAATAGAAGTAGTACTAAATGTCAAAAAATATAACCCAATTCTAAACTGAATTGGTTGATACATTGTGGGATACTGTTAATTTTACATAAAGCTTAAAAAATAGTAATAAAAGTGGATATATGAATCTCAACTTGTTACGTTTTTCTTTCCTGTGCTGCTCAGTATATTTTAATTTCAGACTAATTGATATCCCTTCTTAATTTCTCCCCTTTCTCTTGGTATGACTATAAAATGTCTTTCCCATGGTAACAAATCTCTCTTTGCCTCTTCAGTCAGAATAATTGACTTGTATATCGCTTGTATCGCTTATTGAAGTTTTCTTTGCTTCCCCTCGTTATATAGAGGTTTTTTGGACAGAACATTTTTTTTTTCTGGGACTGAACGTCTTTTTTGGAACGAGTTTTTCCTTGGAACGTGACAAATTTTACTGCCGGATCCAAGAAATTTTAGAAGAAACTCGAAGACAAGCCTAAAACCAAGCCAAGTCACATTTTCCAAAAAAATAAAAAGAAAAAGTCTCTGAAGGATTATTACATTTTTCTTATAAAATAAAACAAATATAACGTTTAATTTCCTTAAATCTCCAAAAGAAAAAAGGACGGATTTTGAAAGATATCATAGTTTTTTTGTCAATTGTTTCTAAAAACATCATTCGAGTTTTCTTCTAAAATATTTTTCATATTGAGGAAAATTGAATACAAAAATTAATGATTTTAGCATCATGTATTAGATTAAATATTTATTTCTTAAATTAGGCAACGCTGTTTTAATGATACACTTTTTATTTATTTTTTATAAATCGCTGGAATGCCTAAAAAAATATTTTAAAATTAAAAAAGTATTAATTTAATAAATTTATATAAAAATCCAAAATTTATAAAGAATTCCAACAATTCTCATATTTTTAATGTTTTCCGATTTTTTGAAATTTTTCCATTTTTTTTCAATATTTACTTCCGGTTTTTTATTTTTTTTCCGAATATTTTCCGATTTTTCCTAAATTTTTCAATTCTGTTCCGATTCTTATGATTGATCTCCTCTACATTTTTCAATTTTTCTCAATTTTTTCCGTATCGCAAGTTTTTTCCGATTTTTATCTGAATTATTTCCGACTGTTTCCAAATTTTTCAGGTTTTTTTCCGATTCTTTGTTTTCAATTTTCCCTTCCGATTTTCCCGTTTCTTTTTGATTTTTTCAATTTTTTTGAATCTCTTAATCCCTAGAAGATTCGGAAAAAATATCCAAAAATATTTTTAAATCGGTAATTTTAAAGGGCCATTACCAAATTTCCGAAAATTTACCTAAATCTACGATTTTTTAACGACACATAAAAATAAAAACAAGATGACAAAATTTACAATTATTATTTTTAAATTTCACAAAGTTTCATGGTACGCCACTGGAAAAAGAACTTTTAGAAAATTTTCGTAAAAAGATGTTTGTTATTAAAAAAGTTATAGCAATTTTAAAATTTTAATTTGTATTATAATTAACGAAAAAATGGCTCACACCGTGTATTATCAAAAGGAGAAACAAATATTTTTTTTTATTTTTTTGATCAAAATATATTTTATATTTTATTCCTCAAAAAATCAAAGGTAAAATTTTGAAACTTTTTTTAATTTTCTGACATATTTATTCATTTTAGGCTTATACCTATTGTTTTTCGTTTTCTTTGGCAATTTAAAACTAAAAGTAGGGAAAAATTTGACTATTTGAAACTTGATACGGTACTGAACTTCGATGTTTAACAATATTGGATTTGACGTTAAAAGTTAGTTTTACCAACATAAAACAATAAAAAATTAAGTGCTATTATGAAGACTGCATAAAGACAGATTCCTACTAGCCGGAAAATCTGCAGACGGATTTTCTGTATCAAATTCTAGAATTGAATACAGAAAATCCGTCTGCAGATTTTCCGCCTAGTGAGAATCCGTCTTGAGGATTATTTGTCTCTCGATAACTGTTAAAAATGAAACGCCAAACTTGTCAAAATTTTAGACTTAATAATAAAAATATTAATAAAAAGCAGAATAGAGAAATTAATATAAGCAATTTGGTTATTCGAGCACTAATTTTCTACTCGATAACAATATTTTCGCCGGAATAGGGTTCGGGTAGAACAACCTGGAGCAATTTCTTAACACTGATATATCAGATTAACTGCTTACAAGTAAAAGGCCAATTATTTGACACTTACAAAAAGTAGAAAGATGTCGCGTTCCAAGGAAACTTGTTCCAAATAAAGGCGTTCGGTCCCAAAGGAGAAAAAAAACTTGCTAGTTATAAAAAAGACGTTCAGTCCCAGAAAAAAAATGTTCTGTCCAAAAAAGGCGTTCAGTCCCAAAAAAAAATTAAATGTTCTGTCCAAAAAAACCTATATAACGAAGGAAAAAAGAAAACTTCAATAATCGACACAAGCGATATGAGGAGAGGGAGATCTTGTTAAGGGATATTAACCGAGTCTGAAATTAAGATATACTGAGCAGAGGAATAATGAAAATACCGGGTGGCACAGAAAAAAAACGTAACAAACTGAAACTGAAAAATCTTTACAACACGGTGTCAGATTAGTTCAAATAAGTATATATATTATAAAAATTATACAAATGTTTAAAAAAGTAGTAAGAGGCAAAATATTTAACGTTAGTAATAGTCTACAAATGTATATGATCATTAAAACAAAAAAATCTGTTGAATATGACAAAATTCCATTGGTATTAATTAAAGTGGTAATAACTAATCCAATGATTTAAATTCTTAACCCTACTTAAGAAAGTAAATATCAAAGTAGAAACAATGGCAGTTTGTCTTGACTTGTCTAAAAGTATTTATCTGTGTTAGCCACGAAAAGATAAAAACAAAAAAAAAATGTCAAGAGGAGTTGGAAGGTTAGATCAAGTTTTTGAATAGAAGGAATCATCTTGAATCCTAAAAAAATTTATAACACATGAATTATTAACTGAAAACTAATTTTACGTTTATATAAAAAAGTCTATCTGCAATCATTTAGCCAAAGTTTTAAATATAAAAAAATCTATTGGTAAAAATAATTTTTCTTGTTAATATGTATGTATGTATATTATGTCTTTTTAGCAACTTTTTAACTAAAATTAATTATTATACTCAGTATCAACATATAAGATATTACCTACCTCTTATGCAAGTAACTAAAATGAATTACGCCTAACTTTATTATTATTTCTTTACTATAAAAAGAAACCTACAAGATATTTCTCATTCGTGTAATAAATAAAGCACCTAATTGTAGTAGATAAAATTCATGCTCTTTATATTTTTTATTTATAGCATCTTATTGCCTATCAGAATCCTACACAAGTTTTAAGTCAGTTTTCAAGTACAGAGCACATAATAAAGGTTAAAAAATTTACATATAATTTTAACAAGTTTTTGTTGTTTATGATTTGATATTTTATAGATCTCAGTAATCAAATAAGTTTTAGCTCTATTTGATCCAACTCTGGTATCTACTTCAATTACATCATGCAAGGAGGTAAATATCTTAAAAATTTCAAACCCGATTTAAAGAAATTGTTTTACAGAATAAAAATGATGCTAAGAAATTTTTAATGTTTATATTGCTAATTGTTTTCTGGATATTCCTAAATTATCAATGACTACATTCAATGAAAATTACATCCCTTTTTTTCATTATTTTTTTACTCAATTTTTTTTTACCCAATTAAATTTTCTTAATTTTTTCCTTTATTAAATGAACAACACTCCCCACAAATTTTCCTCACATTTTTCCTTTTTTTTATTAAAAACTACCAATTTTTTTTGGGATTTAAAGAGTGTAGTAGACAAGAGATAAATACAGATAAATGGGGAAAAACAAGAAAAAATAATGAAAATTTGGAAAATAGGAAGAAATAAAAAAAGGGAAAATAGAAACAAACAAAGCTCAGTACTGATCTTAAAAGTAATCTTAAATATATCCCATAGCAAAGCACGAGTATTCAGCTAGAAAGAAAATGCTGAAATTTTTTAAATGATACAATTATTAAAAATAATCCAGATAACGTAGCTATTGAACATATTAATTACTAATATCTGAAAATAACGCTGTCAAACAACAAAGGAACTGAAAGTACTTACTGAGATTTCACTAGAACCGTAATCAAGACTTTCTGGATACCACATTTAACAAATGGAGTCTCAGCTAAAACTTTCCTCATTTATTATTTTTTTATTTTAATGAAATATAGCTTTATCCCTTTCCAAGTAAGTCTCCATTTAAGTGAGTGTTATTTTGAACAGAAAAATCTCAACTCTAGAGAATAAAAAGAGATAAAATCACTACCATACTAACACCTTTCCCAGCTATTAGATATTGACGAAAAATAAAAATGATGTTGGTATGTTACTATTTTTAATAAAGTCATATACGCGACTCAAAAAGTCTGCACCATATGAGAAAAATTTTTATTATTCATTTGACAGAAAATTTTATTCTTGATAAAAGTTGGTGCATTGCGTAAAACTGCTATTTCAAGTATCAAACTTCCAAATTTCTAAATGTTATACAGGGGCTGGCAAAAAATAGGAATTTTGACCAAGAGTAAAGTACCCTTATTTTTTACTATATCAAAAAAATTTATTAAGGAAAGTTGTTTAGAATTAAAAATTACACTCAGATTTAAAATCACAGCCTCCTACGCAAAAATCCATTTTTTTATGTTTTTAGCCTAGCTCAAAATAATATCATTTCAGATGCACTTTAGGGGCCTTCCTTCAATCACTATAATAAATTTTGGTTAAAAAAATTTAGTTTTCTTCGTTATTTTCTCACCATTCTCGGCCTTTTTTTAAAATTTTTATGATTTTTCGTTTTTTCTTGGTGCAAAGTTGAAATTTCACCCTGTAGACATGTACATAAAAACTAGCATTATGATTTAATTGAAGAAAATGGGTAAAAAAATGATACCCAAACGTTTTTTGTATCAAAATGTAAATAACAGTCACTTATTTACATCAAAAAAATATTTTTAAATTTAACGGTGTAAAACAAAATCGAGCTAAAATTAACTAAACAAAATGAAGCTTTAAAAATTTAAATAAAAAAAAGAAAATAAAAATTACAAAATAATGGTTATTAATCTTAAAGGTGTAAAATCAAACCTGAACTAAACAAGATTAAGCTTTTTAAAATTAAAATAAAAACAAAGAATATAATAATTACAAAAATAAGGGTACTTTACTCTTGGTCAAAATTCCTATTTTTGTCCGCCCCTGTATACCATTTAGAAATTTGAAAGTTTAACGCTTGAAATGGCAGTTTCACGCAATGCACAAATTTTTAACTAGAATAAAATTTTCTGTCAAATGAATAATAAAAAATTTTCCCATATGGTGCAGACTTTTTGAGTCGCATTGTATATATAATCGATTTCCCTTCTACCTTTCAGTGTAGGGATGGATGTCTATTAGTTTTATACAAACTTTTTCTACTCGTATCTTGTGCTTACTGTTTTGCTTAAGTTATTGTTTGACCCTATCTCAATAAAATTTTAGCTATTGTGTTATCCCAAGTTCGTTTTATCCTGTCTTGCTATCTTTTGGTAACTATCTTGGCCATTTTTCATTGTCGAAATTAACTTTATTCATATTTTCTATAAGGAGGAATTCTGCTTCAGCCGCTATACCATCGGAAGATAGAATAATACAAATGCTTCCTTCTGACAAAATTTTATCAAAATATAGTTTTGCGTTTCCAAGTTATAAGCCAGTTTAACATTTTTTACTTTGTCAAAATTAACTGTCTTCATATTTTCTATGAAGGAGGAATTCTGCTTAAGCTGCTATACCCTCGTAAGATAGAATAATATAAATGCTTCTTCCTAATAATATATTTGTTAGAATTGAAATTATTCTATACTTTATCAAATATTTTACAAATTAAATTACTTTGAAAGAAAAATAACATTGTTCCGAATTACTGTTAATTATTTTTTTTTGCGGTAAAAAATATTCTGGTAAATTATTTTATATTTAATATATATTGGGTTCTAACTCTATTAATCTTATTTTTATTTAATAAATAATGAGTGCATATTAAGCCAATTCAGGTTCATCTCTTTTTACCATTCTGTTATCCTCCATTCAATGTAGGTGATCCCAGATCCCACCAACTTGGTTGTCGTTCTTCAATGTAATATAAGATTGATTTTATTTTCAATTCGTCTCTTATGTCTGTCTTGTTTATTCTGTCTTTCCTAGTAACTGCTTTGACTGCCCTTAGATACTTCATTTCTATAGCCTGTACATGACTCTTCATTTTTCTTTTAAGTATCTATGTTTCGCTTCCATATGTGAGTACTGGTCTGAAAACTGTTTGAAATACTGTCATTTTAGTTTCTCTAATAATTTGCTTCTCGTTAATAAATCCGGTTTTTAGTAAATGATACGTCTTTTCTGTTATCACGTTCTTGATTTTTACTGCTATCTATTATTGCCAATATGTCACTTGATCGATATTGTTACCTTGTATTTTTATGTTCATTTTTGGTTGTTCCTTAGCTATCATCATTACTTTACTTCTTTTGTATTTATTTTTATTCCATTTCTTTCCAGGGTTCCGTGCCAAGTATCTATATTTTTCTATAGTCCTCTTTCGGTGTTGGCCATTATTACCAAGTCATCAGCAAAGACACATTCTCTTATTGTTCCTGGTTGTAGTTTGCTCATTCCCACATGTAACTCTTGTGTGCCTGGTTTACTTTCTTTAATTATGTGAACTATAAATATGTTGAAAAGGGTAGGGCTTAGGGCTCCTCCTTGTCTCAACCCATCTGTAGTTTCGAATTCTTCTGACTTTCTATTATTTTTGTTTATGTAATTTATGTTCTTTCTGTATATACTTTTTATAGCTTGGATAAGTTTCTTATTGAGTTCTCTTTCTTCCATACTATTCCAAATTTTCTTTCAGTTAACCCTGTCGAAGGCTTTTTCTAAACCTATAAATGCAAGTTGTGTTTTTTCTATTATTTGTTTGGTCATAAAAAAAAGTGATCGTGTATACTTCTACCTGCATGGAATCCATTTTGTGCTTCATCTAAGGTTAGTTCTATTTGTATTTTTAGCTTTTTTTCTAACATTTTCTCATATATCTTCAAGGCTGTGCTTAACAATGTTATAGCCCTGTAATTATTACATTATCTTATATCTCCTGATTTGTATATAGGCAATATTATTCCTCTTTGCAAATTGTCTGGTAATAACAAAGTTACGTTCATAAATTATCTTTACATTATTTTGATTAATGCATTTTTTTAATAGATTTTTGGGATATGAAAAAATTCAGATGTTCATATAGAAAAATTTCAATTTCAAGATTAAGAATGAGGCCATGCATTATATAAGAAATAAGATGAAGGAAATTTTGAAAGGTGCAGTAGTACACTACATTTTAATTTTTTTGTTTTTTAACTAAAAAGATATTATTTATAGATATTTTCTATAGGTTATATTTTTGCGAATAAAATCAATAAGATATTTGAATATAGAAGTAAAATGACTTATCATAAAACTTATAAATTAGCAAAATACGTTTCTAATTTACGAGCAGATATCAAATCAGGATTGAGATATGTACTTGTCTGTAGGGCAATGAAAAATAAATCACACTGTGGAATTGCATTATTATACCTAATAACTTGATGCTGTAGGTTAGGTTCTTGACTACATGCTAAAATATGTGTTTCTTCGTCATACAAGGTCAAATTCCAATACCTATAAAGGTTGATACCCTACACGGACTTTTTTCAAAAATTAAGTTAATAATTTTTGAAGTACGTACTTAAATCATAAATATTTAATTACAAAAAAATATTTGCTTACATGTCTAAATAAGGAAAATGAAAATATTAACAAGGTGTTGCAAGAATCAATTAACTTATACTGCAGCAAAATGTCAACAAAACCACAAGACGCAAAATGTCGCTAGGGTAGGTCGAAAAACGCCTACTATTATCTATAATTCCCTATTTATATACTAATATTCCAAGCCTACCTCGATAAAGTTGTGCCACGGCAGTAGCGGAGTCTTGAAAGGAAGACCACATTTTAGTTTGGTAATTATTAGTATCAGATATGAGGTTCTGTTCGAAGTTTGGTTGTTCTTCCAGAGAATCCGAGCACTGCTGTTCCCAATTAGTTAACCAATTATCCTCACCATTTTCACCGTTCATTTTGTTACAGTTTATTCAAATGAAACCACAAGAGATTTCGAAAAAACTAGCCTAACTACGCGACAACTTTCAGCTGTGAACAAACACGTCCGACATGTTCCTTGCTTTGTGCCTGCGTTTTCCTACGTTGTCAGATTTCCTTTTATAAAAGAATCAATACAAATACGGTTGGTACAGCTGTACTTTATTGAAAAATTAGGTGTAGAAATAGTTTAATTTTTTATATTTAAGACAAATTAATAAAAATTTATGCTCCAGATCCAACATTTTTTTTTTTAAATCTATTCTCGTAGCTATTATTTATACAATTATTAAAATTTTAAAAATATATAGTAAATTTATTTTTTATTTAATAAAATATACATATTTCCCTTCTAAACAGATAATAATATGTAGATAAATAAATACATTTTAAATTTACTACATTAAATGATTTAATATTACCATAAAATATATATTAGCTTCAATAAAAATTATAAAATATGGCATCATCGCTGATAATCAACTCGACTCCATCCTTTATTTGTGACGTAACACATATTTTTACCTATATGCCGTGTTGCCAACTGGTTATTTAATTAAAAATAAGAGTATCCTAAGTGAACATTAAAATCAATCAATTAGTACCTAAATAAAAAAATTCTTAAAGTAATGATATCTTTCTTAATTGGAAGTTATTTTTCTTTGCTAATACTTTCTCGGTACCTGAAAATTGTTGTTTTGAACTCGATAATAGATTCGGAAATTGGGATTCTATTCGTTAAATAACAATATTAATGTACCTATTATAACTTTTACTCCATATAAATTCCCAAATACTTATTGTAGAAAACTAAAGTATTCCTTATAATTAATGAAATCTGACATCGTGGCATAGAAGTAACTATAGCCACAAAGTCAGTTTTTATTAATTTTTTTAAATAAATTAATTATATCACTACATAATTATACTAATACAAATAGTGAAGGAAATTTTCCACTCAAGGTTTTTTAAAAAATGTTATAAATAAAAGTAAAGGAATAATTCAATTCTATATAACATACAAGAATCTATGGCTCATTAACCACTACCAGAATTGAAGTATATGCTTAGCATAGGCAACCAACATTACAGTAATGAAAATATGCGTAGGGGAAACTGGTGCAAGCAAAACATAATATAATATAAATTTTGGACATATTAATTTAATAATGAAATTAATAAAGTAAATTTTACAATTCTACGTTTAAATTATAAAAATACAAATTATTTTTAATATATTTCTTGATTAATAAAGTTGTTTTAGGCTCTATAGTAATTATAAATGACGCCGTACTCCCCCATGCTAACAATTCAATTAAAAAATAAACTTTCTATATATCAAATAGGCAGGACCGTACTCAAAAATGCATTGTAGTAAGAGAGTACCAAAGAAAGATAATTAATTGATTAATTATTAGTAGGACATTTTTTAGGTTTATAATAACTTTGAATTACATAAAAAGCAACATTTAAATAATGTGATTTACTGTGTGAAAATAGAAATCTGAATTTTAATGTGTAAATAATAAAAAATATAAAAAATGGATTATGCATTTTAGATATAAATGTATGTGGTAGTTTACATCTCTAGAACCATAAAAATTTTAAAAAAATCCAGGTATCACTTATTTTAATTATTCAATTTTAAAATTTTTACCTTTAATTGATTGTACATCCTGTAATATTAATTTGACAGAAAATTTCATTCTTGTTAAAAGTTTATAAATCATATAATCTTTATTAAAGAGTAAGACAAATATAAAAAATATACAGGATACTGTAAAGAAAACATAAATTATGATTATAAAATAACTTTTTAGTTCGCAGATCCTGTACGATTAATTTGACAGAAAATTTCTCTCCTGCAAAAAGTTTCTAAATCCTATAATCTTAATAAAATTGAAAAACAAATATCAAAAATATACAGGATGTCAAGAATACGTAAATTATGATTATAAAATTACTCTTTAGTTTGTACATCCTGTAGTTTTATTATGGAAAAAAACTTTACTCCTTATAAAGGTTTCTAAATCTAATAACTTTTATAAAATCTTTTTTTACCAAATTTTATTATATCTTTCATATTTATACACCGTAGGCAGATAATTATTATTATTTTGGTAGTCAATTAAAATATATTCTTTTTCTTTTTTACCATCCCGGTCCCATCAAAAAAATATCCATTTTGGGAACATTGTCAGAGTGAGGTCTGCTGTCTGTGTGTCTGCGTGTCTCTGTATCTGTGTGTCTGTCTGTGTATCTGTGTGTCTATTTGTCTGGATGTCTGTGTGTCTGAGTGTAATTTACCACGATAGCTGCCACGATATGACCAATCAAGCTGAAATTTATTTTAAAGTGTTGGTGTGTGCGTCGAATGTGACATTTAGTTTTTGGTTTAAATTAAAGCAGTATAGAAGCTACTCAAGTATTGATTCTTCTTTTATACCCGTATCTTTTTAAATATTAAAGATGTGGACCTGAAGTTAGGTATGTAAATGCTCCTTCTTCCCTAAAACCCATTCAGGATTTTTGTATTTTCTATTTTGTTAAAAAATCCTATTCCCACATCCGAGCCGGGAAAGTTCTGAGGTGACACAGCTGATTTTTTAGATTTAAAACAAATTCTTAAAATTTAAAATATATTAAAAATACTTTGAAAACCAATACAATGTTTCAGAAATTAGCAAAGTGACTTGCGAGCGAAATTTCTTTTTGTTGCTCTTTATTTAAAAAATGCATAAATAATGAAATTTTGTCATAAATTTTATTACTTATAAATATATTTATTTATATTAAACTTACGATCTTTAAAATTATAGATAGAGAAGAAAGCTTTTTGCACAACTAAATTATAATTATTTTACAACAAACTGTAGAACATAGGCAGTAAAAAACACTTGTTATCAGCAAGGCGTAGATAACTTTTTTCCGGGGAGGGTACTTTTTTTCATAGGAGGGAGTAATCAAACTTTTAGACAAATATGTTTGTCCGTTTCTACATTTCACATATTTTATTTCTTCTTATCGTACTATTTTTTGGTATCCTGGCTTGTAATTACCCCTTTAACCACCATATCTACGCACCTGGTTATCAGAAATTCATTGGCTGAGCCAATTAGATCGATAAGTCATATTTAAATCCGAAGCACCAGTTATTTTTTTATTAGATAACTAACTTTAAATAAGAAACACTTATGTTAATGGTTTAAGAGCCGAAAAATGCCCGTTTATTGAAAATCACAAAATGGTACATTGATTTAGAAATGTGATTTTTTTACTTTTACTGATAATCAATCAAAATCGTGTTTCACTGCACTTTTAATATTAATACAAATAAATTTTATTAATTAAACCTTTATTTTTATTCATAATTTTTTTATGTTTGACGTTGACCGAGTTGTAGTTGATTCCTGGCAACTCCACGCTTTTATGGTTTATTGGAAGCTTTTCTCAAACACTGTGAGTGTAATAGAAATACAATAAAATCGGTGTTCGATGTTATATTTTAAATTAATGGGTTTGAGTTCAATTTTTCTAAGGAGGAGGTAGTAAAACTCAAAATCCAGTACCACATTTAATATAACTTTTTTATAAAAAAGCTTCTTAGTTACATTGAATGAAAAGGGGGCGGCGACCATAGTTTATAGTTATAATATATAGTGTTAAGGGTGGAGTTTGTACATTAAATGAACTTACCAAACTAATTACAAATGAGACGAAGACAAAGTCACATAACAGGTTTAACGAAGAATTAAAATTAAGTGTGCGCACAGGTACATGTAGGTACAACGTATGAATTATTTTTAAAAAGAAAAAGAAAAGGGTGTAAGATTGGACTAAGTAGTACTAGGAGCATTTTTGGAAAATTATAAGGGTAAAATTTTAGTTGAATAAGAATTTTCCAACGAAGCCGAGTGAGGACTAAACCCCTTGCAGTGGCTCAGAGGCCATGACGGAAGAAGGTGAAGGTACGAATTGTAGGAGGATATGAGAGGATATCGTAACAGATAACGTACAGCACTTGCAGTTTAGACCATTATAATTTGGCGGGTAAACCACAGGGAGGCCAACCCAGTACCAAACAAATTAAAAATAATATATGCAGAAATATTAGTATCAGTCTGTGAAATGCGACAATGATAATACAAAGCGTTACCATACGGCGCACATCGAAAACTATAATGGTGGTTTTTGACAAATGACACCTAATACATAGAAGAGCGGGTTATTCAAAAACAAATAAATTAAATTAAGTAGTATAGCAGTGTTAATAACCTGAGACGTGGCGATGTACAAATATAAATTATAAATCAATGAATAAACAAAGTATTGACAACGTTAACAAAATTTTTCTCACAATTTTTTTGTTTTGGGGTTCGTCCACCTCAACGAGACCTGAATATACCAAATATTAAATTAAAAACGAGATATTAATTAAAAGGAACGAGTGCCAGCTACATATATTTTTTATGACCAAGGGGAAAATAAATAGTAAATAAAACTGAAACTAACTTTTGGTATAATTCAGATTATTCTTCTATCATATCAAAAACATACTTAAATTTAACAATTAATTTATATTCAAATTTGATTAAAAGGTAAAGTAACACTGAATTTAAGAATAATTAATTTATAATTCATAATACAAGGTTGAAGATTAAACTTTAAAACCGAAAAAAATTGACAATATCAACCCTAACTTATGAACTTAACTCACAAATTATAAAATACCAGAAAAAAAATAAACCAACCAAACCACTTTTTTAACAATAATAAAAAAAAAGCATGTGATCCCTTTAATGTAACTAAATAAAAAGATATAAATGAAACGAATAAGCCTGGTTTAAAAAGAATTTTTAAAAATTTCAACTTTGAAACGAAAATGAAACAACAAATTTAATTTTTACCATAGTAATGTAGTAAAAGGGAATGAATCGAGGCACGGTACTAAATGTATATTATTAGAGTCTATCCCTTCAATTGAGAGGATATGCACAGTCAACTTTTAAAATATAATTATTGCAAATAATACTAATAGCCGTCCCTTCCCTGCACAAGCTTTTGGCTGCTTGTGTTCACTCGTAAGGGGTGAAATATAGGGCGAGTATTATTATTATTATTTTAATTTAAAGTAAAATAGGAAAATGAAATAATAGTAGATTACATACAGAGGCGCCGAGGTGATCTATTGCCCGAGACAGGAATGATAATTGGACAGGAAGTAAACTTTGTAATCTCAATGCAAACCGACACTATACTTAACCGATTCTATGTCAGTTTCCCAAATGTTATGAATAGGTGCTATAATTTACAGTGCTTCAATTATTAATATCTTGGGATGGGTAAAATTAATGGTGGGAAATAACAAAGAAAAATAAACCTAGGAATAGTGGAAAAATAGAGCGTTACAATGAAGAAAACAAATACCAAATTAATTTTTCGTCAATTACCACAAATCAAAAAAAATTGATTCATCTAATTTAGATAAGTTGATACATATGAAAATAAAAATAAAATAAAAAGGGTTGCCAAATTGTACAATAATTTCTTTTATTCTTAATTTGTCTTAATCTAATATATAGTACGTATGTTTACTTAAGTTGAACTCATATGGAAATATTTTTTACTATTAATTTTAGGCAAAAAAGTTATTCTTAATAAAAAATTCTGCATGATTTAAAACCTAAAATACAGCCATCAAATATCAGTTTTTTTTTAGTTGTATATGAGGTTTGTCAAAAAATGTAAATTTTGTACAGTAAAGTAATTTGATAAAATCAAAAACTGTAATAAAAAAATCTGATGTTGCCAGCACATGACCTCTCGCCATTTTTGAATTAAAAATTTACAGGTTGACACAAAAAAGTATGAAAAAAAATTATTTTTTTGTAAATCTGGCAACAATGGCAAAAGTTTCGAAAATTTTAATAAGATGATAATAAACTATATGGTATACAAAATATATGTGTAAAACTTTATTGCCGTTTTGTATAATAATGGAGTCATTACCCATAGCAACTGCCACTTCCGGTTGTGCGATTGGCACCAAAATCTAATCAGATCTAATCTAGGGTATCAGAATGCTGTATGCAAAATTTCAAATTTTTTTATTCAGTAGTTTTTGAGTTATCGTTACTACAACATCCATCCAAACACACACACACACACACACACACACACACACACACACACTAACACACACACACTAACACACACACACACACACACACACACACACTAACACACACACACACTAACACACACACACACAGACATCATCGCGAAAATATTAAAATCGTATTCTAGGGACCCTAAAACGTGTTTGTTCATTGAAAACTCACTACCCAATTTTTAGCATGATTCCTATACCTCTCTTATCTGAAGGGCGAGAGGTAAAAATCGGTTGTGTTGCCCAAAACTTTCGCGACGAGATAAATGGTATATATTTAACGTTAGTTTCAAACTAGTATTTATGACAACAGTTGGAGAAATAATCTTGGCTGTTCTGAATAGAGTTTTTCAGGGGCTTTCAACAGACATATTGCAAGTCAAATTCCGTGACATATAACTGTCATTTCTCGACATTGACACTTCTGTTTGACAGATGTCGGACAAAAACTAATGGGTCCTTCAGACGACCAACCGAAACTTATTTTACTGAAATTAGTTTTTTTATTTTTGACAGGTGACGGTTGGGGAAATAATTTTGACTGTTCTGAATAGAGTTTTTTAAGGGCTATCAAATGACACATTGAAAGCCAGAGACGAGTTCAACTGAACTTAGCTTGTCCATGTAACAGCAGTTCGGTAGGAGATCTTAATAATATAATGTTTTCTATAGATTGTCCAAATACTAATCCGACCGCTCCATTAATAATTAGAGAAGTGGGGAACGAGACCCGAGGATCTCCAAAATGAGCTGCGCATGCGTAAACACAAAATACATGGCAAACTGGCAGATACCAGTATCGTGTCTAACGTTGTTATTGCTTATTATTAAAATGAGTATATGAAGAGAAGTATTCTGCACAGACAAAACAAAGAATATCCAACAAGTTTATGAAAAATGAGACAAAAAATGGTATTCAAATTCCTTTACAACATGACAGGTTAAGAGCACTAAATTAATAAAGACACTTTTCAAAATATTGTTATATTATCATCTCCTGGCGAATGATGTTCTGACCTTCCCGCGATCTTCGCTGGCAATGATAATTTTTTTTATGAAAATTAACATTCGCTAAAATTGAGAAAAAAAGATAAATTATAATTATCCTCTATTTAAAATCACTCATATCTTTAAAAGTATTCATCTGTTTAAATCAACTGCGTTGTTTAAAGTTAGATATTCATTAACATTTTTAAATGTTCAGATATTTTAAATTTGCCGCCAAAGCAAACAATACAGGAAGCAGTTCAAAGTTGACTCCGCCATTGTTGAATGTTCGGCGAAAACCGAGTATCGAAAACCGGAAGGGAGAAATTTTGGTGGGGACGCTGTAGGTGTCGGTTTAGTAGTTGGACAATCTTTACAACCAACCTAGATATAAGTTCACACATGAGTTGCTACAAGCAGTACTTCAGCTTCCACTAATCGTTACATATTTGCTTTAGTTTAATAAACAAATATTAACCCTCTTAGTCAAATTTATAAAAGAATCTAAAATAAACATCTAAGGATCGTTCCCTAGTTTATTCCTTGTATTCGATAACAATATTTTATGGCAGGAGAAGAACTAGATCCGGTGCTAGGAAGGAAAAAAAATAGGCTGTGTCACCCCAGAACTTTCCCTGCTCGGCTGTAGAGAACAGGATTATTTTAATTACAAAATACTCAGCATTACATTACATTGCATTGATATTTCAATGTTGATATTGACATAAGTGGGCGCAGGCGCACAAAATCATGGACTATTAGGAATTCGGAAAAAAGTTTAATACAAAAGTTGTAGGGAATTTTTAGCTCTACAAAATTAAAAAAACAAGTCAAGAAGCCTAAATGTGTATATATTTCGCCCTCTAGTTGCGAAACTATGGGGAATTCGAAAAAAACTTAAATATAAAAGTTAAAGTAAATTTTTTAATCTACAACATTGCGCCAGAAAGTTTTGCGCTAAAATGCATTGTTTGTTCTCAAAATTTGGAAAAAGTACGGAAAATCTACATGCACATTTTTTGCGCGACCTCTAGTGGTGCAACTATTGGAAATTCTTGAAAAAGTTTGATACAAAAATTGTGGAAAATTTTAAGCTCTAAAAACTCATTTGCACTAAATCATTTTGCACTAAAGTGTATCGCTTGTCCTTAAAATTTAAAAAGGGCAAAAAATCTTACACGTGTATTCACTGATTGGTCAAACGGTTCGGCAATTATCGTGGAAGATTACACACAGACAAACAGACACACAGATACACAGACAAACCTAATTCTGGAAATGGTTTCAATCTTCTTGGGGGACCTCAAAATAAATATATCGGGAAAGTAATAGCCAGCTGTTGGAGCATAAGCGAGCAAAATCTTTTAGTATGAATGGATAGAGGAATTTTTTAATTATCTAATGGTGCAAAAATATTACCAAAGTTTCAGTTAAAAAAAGAATCGAATTCAAATGTGTTTTTTATATTTATTTCTAGGTTTACTTTTTTGTATTCGTACAAACCAAATGTTATTTCTATACTTCAGGAAATCCGAATAAGGATGGAAAAGATGATGATTGAATCCATTCATTAATCAATTTCTTCGTCTTTACTTTAATTATCTTCCCGATATTCACTAGTTAATTAACATTTCATAATATAACCTAAAAGAAAAAACATTTTTCTCATTGGGTGGAACTTCCACAATTTCAACTCAGAAAGGATACATTTCTCTTCCAAATCAAGTAGGTAGTATTAACAGAATAGTTAAAGCATCTCGCTTTATTTCGTATACTATTCAGTTGCAGTGATTTTAGGCATCTCACCTCAAATTACAGGGAGCATCTCGCATCAACAAATTACAGGGGACATTACGTCTCAACAATTTACGTGGGGCGGCTCGCATCCACAAATTACAGGGGCATCACACCCTCAAAGTTAAAGTAGACCTCCAGTCTACAGCTGTGGTATTTCCATATCCTAAAACAAAATAAATTCGATCTTTGTTAACCGCTTCATTTATATTCATTCGATTTGTATTTATCGAAATATGTTTGATATAAACTTCTTTGTGTTGAATTTCTTCATATTTCAGTCAAAACTTGTTCAAAGTAGAAACGATACGTGCCTATTCAACGCAAGACAAAGGAATGAGGTTTCACGAACTAGAGATGGAACTACTAGATAGCTATAGAGATGGGAGTCGCTTCGTCATTATTTTGGAACTCCGTCTTGTTAATTTTAGCTTTAAAAATAGCGTGCTTACTTACGGGAAACAGGGGTTACTACATTTGATCATCTCGAACAAAGCGTTTCATATAATTAAGATCGAAATTCACTTAAGGTAAGTTCGTTTGATATTATAATTATCGTACCCAAAATTCCTGAATGGGTTTTAGAGCGGAAGGGTCATATGTATACCAAAATTCAGGTCCACATCTTTAATATTTAAAAAGTTATGCGTGAAAACGAAGAATCAATGTCGTACTTGAGGAACTTTTACTAAACCAATTTAAACCAAAAAATAATGGTCTCATTCGAGGCACACACCATACACCAATCCTTCATACCAAATTTTAACTTGATTGGTGAAACTGTTCGGCAGCTATCGTGGAATACTACACACAGACACACGGACAGAACGCACTCTAACATTCTCTGTGGATTTTAAAATGGATATTTCCATCGATAACTCGAATTTTTTTGCTCGGTCACTATATGTTCTCTTCTACGGGCCCGGGAAAGTAAAACGACTTTAAAAATTACTATATGTGTGAATTTTTTGTAGATGTTATAGCGAAAAATGAAAAAAAAAATCAAAATTTGAGTTTTTAGTGTACAATAAGGATAATAATATAGTAAAATACGAAAGACCGATCTGCACTCCGAAAACACTTTACGATTTTTCATTATAAAAAAATCCCCTAGCCTCAATGGGTCAACCCAATATATTTATAAACAGATTTTATATTTATATTAAGTAAATAAAACAATTTGATTAATTAAAGTAAGATATAAATTTTGATTTTTTTAAAATTTTGAATTCGGTCCTGTCCATTTCTTGCGCAGGTACCCAACACACAACGAGAAACCTGTTCCCTGCCTTCGGCTTCCTTGACTCGTTGACTCGAGTGTCATCTGAATACGAAGAACTACTTTCGTCGAGCAGTTCGTACGAGCGCAACGTGTAAAATTTGTGGCATCGAAATTTTGGACCTCATCTTCGTAGAGTAACATGCCCCCGGGACACCAGACCACTAAATAAGAGTTTACCGAGTGACTGTAGTGTAGATTTTCATGTGATTTAGTGAAATTCGTTGTTTTTCTTTCATCGAAGATGCCTTGTTCTGCTGTTACTTTAAGTTTGGCCACTATTACTTCCATCATTGCTGTAGCACTCCTGGCCATCGCATTCACCACGGATAATTGGCTTTATATTGAAGTTAAGAGGTCAAATATTCAGGTAAATGTTAAAAAATATTTTATACTTTTTCTTTTTGTTTTGTATAATAATTGAATTTGTTAAAATAGGAAATTATTTTGATATAGACACATATGTTTATATTTATTGGGGAATCACAAAATATATTACATTTTTTTGTAGTCCTGAAAAAAAAATAGTTACTCTTCTTATCTATCATTAAAATTTTCAAATAATTATAAAATGCGATTTGTTTATTAAATTACCAATTAAAAATAGGAATAAAAGTTTAACCCATGTTTCGTCCTTTCCTTTGACAATTACAAGGTATATGGGAACGAAAAAAACCAATATCAACAGGTAAAATGTTTCACAAATAATAAATATAGTTATAAATTATGAAATACGAAGGACTCTTTTGCAAAATTTGACAGATAAGGATAGTTTGATTAAAAATCATATTTTTGAACCTAAAAAAAAACAAAAATAACATATCGTATCGTTATGAGTAAAAACTTTTTCGGGAGAGACAAAAAAAGTTTCCTTAATAAGAAAAACTATAAATTTGAGAAAAATAAAGAGAAATTTGTGTTTGGAATCATACAGAGTATACGTAAGTGATATTTACTTTAATAATTCAAGACTATATGCGAAATTTTAAATTTGTAAAATTATAAAACTGAGAAGGACATTTATATTGTGATAAAACTTCCCGAAGTGAGTTGCAGCGTTGGTGAGTTTCCGAGGAGTTTTCACATTAAAGCTAAAAGAATACCAAAAGTTGCTGTCCTTAACTTATCCTTGTAGGAGTCTTAAGAAAGTTCAAGCCGTCCTTAAGAACTAACCTTGAAAGTTCCCAACTTTTAACTGTCTAGGAGTAATGGTGGATTTATACAGCATTTGCATAGTCTTAAGCATAGACATAGGTCTAGTCTTAGTTTTAAGTTTAATAATAAGAATTTGAAGTATTTACCTAGCTTTGTTTTAACCATAAGAAAATGACAGTAATGACACTGAAAGGGCTATTTGAACTGGTAGAAATTTGGTTTAATACATGCACATATGCCCAAGGGCGTAGATATGGGGAGGTTAAAGGTGGTAATTACCCCCCCCCCAGGATACCAAAAAATAGCAAGAAAAGAAGATATAAAATATATGAAATGTAGAAACGGAATAAGATAATTTTTTTGAAAGTTTGATTACCATCCCCTCCCTCCAGTAAAAATTACCCCCCTAGGAAAAAAGTAATCTACACCCTTGTATACAGCGTGTTTCACAAGAGGGTTAGGATAAAATAATCGATTAGATAATCACACTCGCAAATTAAAGATTAGATACAATAATTATAGAATCACTGTTGCAATAGATTCGGAAAAAAAGTGAAGAAAATTCACGGAAAATCAAAGAAATAAACGCAGAAAAGTATTTTTTCGCAGAAAATCAGAGAAAAATGATATAGAAATGCCCACAGTTTCCAATGATGGGGAAGTTTTTTCCTAAAATTCTTCCAATGAAAGTGAAAGTATGAAAAAATCACATATAAAGTGCAAATTTTTTCACGAAAGTTAGGAGAAAACTCTAAAAAGGCCTAGAAAAAATCACACGTGAATTGGGAAAAAAGCATGAATACATTTTTTCACAGTTCAATTTGAATAAAAAGAAACAAGAATGCATTTTTCCATACACGATTTCAAGTAAAACGTAGTTGAAAAAAAGAAGCAAGAACGCATTTTTCTACCCTCGAATTGGAAAAAAGAAACAGGAATGCATTTTTCCAGTGTTAATTTTGAAAAAAAGAAGCAAGAATACATTTTTCACAGTTAAATTTCACAGACAAAAATTTAGAATTACTAATTTTTCTTTAAATTGTTGAGCTGCTTTATTCCATTTAACAGAAAACAGCAAAAATGTAGTTTTCAAATATGAAGTGGACAAAAAACAAGAATGCATTTTTCCCTAGAAAAAATTGGAAAAATCAGCAAAAACGCATTTTATAAAATCAATGCATTTTTCCCTACAGGACATTAAAAAAACAAGGAAACAATGCTTTTTTTATACAAAAAATTGAAAAACAAAATAAGAAGGCATTTTTCCACACAGGAAATTAAAAAACCAAAGCAACAGTGCATTTTTCTACATCTTGGACAAAAAGAGAAAAGAAATCACTTCCTGGATAATCTGCGTCTCGAGGATCATCCGCAACCAAGTCCATCTGCCTCGTTTACACGCAGGGGGTTGATATGGGGGGTAAAGGGGGTAATTATCTCCCTCCCAGGATACCAAAAAATAGCACGAAAAGAAGAAATAAAATATATGAAATGTAGAAACGAACAAACATATTTGTTTAGAAGTTTGATTACTACCACCCAGGAAGAAAGTACCCCCCAAGAAAAAAAGTACCTCCCAGAAAAAAAGTTATCTACGCCCTTTCATATGCTGGACAGACATAAGCAACAGCATCAAAGATAAAAGTTAACCAACTTTCAAGGTCATTTCTTATGCTTACTTCTGTGAAATTTGATTTGGATCTTTTATAAAAAAAAAATGTGAAAATAGTAAAAAACATGGAATTTTGAGATTTTTTTTGAAAAAACCAAATCAAATTTCTAAATAGTGAGGGGTAAGGAACATAGATCAGATCTTTACTAACACGTACAATTTTTTTAATCCACTAATGATAAAAATTACACTTTAAAAGTTAGGGACTATCAAACCTTTGCATCCACTGTATAGTACAACTTCCTCTTAATACTAAATTTATTGTATAAAAGGTTATATTTTGGTTTGAATAAATAATTGCACTTATACAATTATTATATTATAACAAAAACTTATTTGGTCTTTTCAAAATCATAATCAAAAATCAAAAACAAATCCAAACACAACAGTCAATTGAGGTTAAATAGTTAAACTTCAACCGTCAATATTTCTGCTTCATGCGCATGCGTTGTAATTAAAATATCAAGACAAAGACTCCTTTATAAAAACATTGTTTTTATCCTTAAGAGGTAGCAATACTATATGTTAGCTTGCCTAAAATCGTTTTTGGACTGGCGGTCCTTTAATATTAAAGATAGGAAGCTGCGGTTTTCATCAATCGATTCTGTAGTTAATTCTTTAGAGTGCGTATGTGGCACTTTTTTTAAAATTATTTTTAGTAAAAGCCATACAACTATCAACTTTTTTCTCCAGATAAACTAGAAAAAAGTAGTACAGACGGGCACTTCTGATAAATATTTTAAATATCATGAAAAATTGGACTAGAGGGTAGGATTACTTAACATTAGCCGAAAAATACTAAAAAAAAAGAATTTTTACACCCAATTTATTAGGATAAAAGCACATTTTTCTTGGGTATTTCTCTATCCGGCAACCACAAAAGTCACGTGATGTGCGGGTCTCTTAAGACTGGTACTTCACTTAAAAAGATGCATTTTTAAAAATCCACGTTTCGATGCATACTTGACCAAAAGTGGTCACAAACTTTCTAGATGAGTTCACAAATGCAAAAAAAACTCAATCAGTCTTACTGCAAAAAAAAAATTATTCAAAAACTCTAAATATTCCAAAAACTGTCGAAGAATATTCGAAAACTGTTTAAATGTTCCAAAAACTATCGAAAAATATTCGAAAACTGTTTAAATATTCCAAAAACTGTCAAAAATTATTCAAAAACTGGTTAAATATTCCAAAAACTGTCGAAGAATATTCTAAAACTGTTTAAATGTTCCAAAAACTGTCAAAAAATATTCAAAAACTGGTTAAATATTCCAAAAACTGACGAAAAATATTCAAAAACTGTTTAATTATTCCAAAAACTGTCGACAAATATTCAAGATCAGTTTAAGTATTTCAAAAACTGTTGAATGACATTCAAAAACCGTTTAAAGATTCCAAAAACTGTCGAAGAAAATTCGAAAAATGTTTAAAGATTCCAAAAACTGTCGAACAAAATTCTAAAAATGTTTAAAGATTCCAAAAAGTGTCGAAGAATATTCGAAAACTGTTTAATTGTTCCAAAAACTGTCAAAAAATATTCAAAAACTGGTTAAATATTCCAATAACTGTCGAAGAATATTCGAAAACTGTTTAATTGTTCCAAAAACTGTCAAAAAATATTCAAAAACTGGTTAAATATTCCAAAAACTGACGAAAAATATTCAAAAACTGTTTAATTATACCAAAAACTGTCGACAAATATTCAAGATCAGTTTAAGTATTTCAAAAACTGTTGAATGACATTCAAAAACCGTTTAAAGATTCCAAAAACTGTCGAAGAAAATTCGAAAAATGTTTAAAGATTCCAAAAACTGTCGAACAAAATTCTAAAAATGTTTAAAGATTCCAAAAAGTGTCGAAAAATATTCGAAAACTGTTTAAATATTCCAAAAACTGTCAAAAAATATTCAAAAACTGGTTAAATATTCCAAGAACTGTCGAAGAATATTCGAAAACTGTTTAATCGTTCCAAAAACTGTCAAAAAATATTCAAAAACTGGTTAAATATTCCAAAAACTGACGAAAAATATTCAAAAACTGTTTAATTATTCCAAAAACTGTCGACAAATATTCAAGATCTGTTTAAGTATTCCAAAAACTGTTGAATGACATTCAAAAACCGTTTAAATATTCGAAAACTCGAGTTCTATATTTCCTCGACTAATATTAAAAATTAAAATTTTAAATTAATAATGGTAACAAAAATAAAAAGTAAATTTAAAATAAAAGATTAAAATTTAAATTCAAATCATACACAACTATCAAATTCGTATTATTATAGGTATATTGTTCTGGGTCTAAGAGCCAAGAATGTTCAAAACCGTAAATAAATAATAACTGGACAATTATTTAAATTAAACCAGTAGTAGCAGGTATGTTGTTTTTATTTATTATAACCTTGTTCAAAAAGTAATGTTACCTTAAAATATAGATAGTGGATCATTTTTCCATGACAGAACTGTTATTTTTAAATAAAATTTTTTATATATTTTTACATTCCTAGAAAAGTTGATTCTTGACACTTCAAAGTCTAGAGGTAATTTTTTGGGAAGACAAGACATTTGCAATTAATTTTTATCTTTTGTTTTGAAGGTGAAAAATTCTTTCACTGATTAGGTAAATAAAGGTTTTTTGTTTTAATTAATGTTAGAATAATAACCTTTACTATACATATTTCAGTATAACATAACCAATTATGGAGCAATTAACTCAGTACTAAATCATATTAATGAGATTCGTTTATTAATGTCACTTTCATTTAAACAATGTTGTACTGAATTTTATCATATCATTTTTAAAGCAATTTGACATGAAAAAAAATTTTTCAAACATTTTTTTTAAAAATTTTTAATTTTTTTTCTCAATTCTTACACTTGTTTCTATACCATTTTCGATATTTTCATAATTTTTTATTGGTTTCCTTTGAAAATTTCCAACTTTAAAAATTGAGATTCCAAAATTCCATATTTTACGGACATTGGTTCTAACTTTTATGAATATCATAAATTTGAACAGATTCAATAAAAAAACTAATTTTAGTTTCATAATCTACAGTATTTTTTCTTTCTATGTGTAAAATTTCAAATTTGCCTCTCTATTGTTTAGTTTTTTATCCAATTTTGAAAATGACCTTCGTAAAAATTCGACATTAAAAAAAAAATTTTCAAACATTTTTTTTTTAAATTTTTAATTTTTTTTCTCAATTCTTACACTTGTTTCTATACCATTTTCGATATTTTCATAATTTTTTATTGGTTTCCCTTGAAAATTTCCAACTCTAAAAATTGAGATTCCAAAATTCCATATTTTACGGACAATGGTTCGAACTTTTATGAATATCATAAATTTGAACAGATTCAATAAAAAAACTAATTTTAGTTTCAGAATCTACAGTATTTTTTCTTTCTTTGTGTAAAATTTCAAATTTGCCTCTCTATTGTTTAGATTTTTATCCAACTTTGAAAATGACCTTCGTAAATTTTTTTTAGGATAAATTCGACTTTCGGTCATTGGTTCGAACTTTTCACTATAATAACTAGTTCCTCAGATTGTACAGCATTTTTGATGATGGTTTCAGAATCTACACAATTTTTCCTATCAGTTTCAAAAAATTTTACAACTGAATCTTTTGCGCTTAATTTTTTATTTAATTTTCAAAATGACCTTCTTAAATATGTTCGACTTTCGGTCATTGGTTCGAACTTTTCAGTATAATTACCAGTTCCTCAGATTGTACAGCACTTTTGATGATGTTTTCAGAATCTACACAATTTTTTCTATCAGATCCAAAAAATTTTACAACTGAGTCTTTTGCGCTTAAGTTTTTATCCAATTTTGAAAATGACCTTCTTAAAAATTCGACATGAAAATAAAAAATTTTCAAACATTTTTTTTTAAAAATGTTTAATTTTTTTCTCAATTCTTACACTTGTTTCTATACCATTTTCGATATTTTCATAATTTTTTATTGGTTTCCTTTGAAAATTTCCAACTTTATAAATTGAGATTCCAAAATTCCATATTTTACGGACATTGGTTCGAACTTTTATGAATATCACCAATTTGCACAGATGCAATAAAAAAACTAATTTTAGTTTCAGAATCTACAGTATTTTTTCTTTCTTTGTGTAAAATTTCATATTTGCCTCTCTATTGTTTAGTTTTTTATCCAACTTTGAAAATGACCCTCGTAAATTTTTTGACAGTCAATAAAAATGGCAATGTGTTCGTATTGCTTTATCATTTTTCTATACTCTTTACTATTATTTTGTATACTGTGTCCAGTAATGTGATCTCTCTATACCATTATTGCCACTTCCACGCTTCTGGCATTGTCTCTTGTTCCCATTTGTTAGTTATAAGCTGATTAAAGTAAAATTTTAAATAAGTTTAAAATTGGGGGTTTTTCATAAATGTAATGTATTATTTTATTTATTAAGGTATTTTGGATACATTTAGAATCATAGATTTTTTAAATATAATTTATCCCAACAATATAAATAGTTATTACCCATTAATAGTTATCGAAAATCGTGAAAAAACAAACTTGTTCTCAAGGTTGTTTCATGCACCATAAAACTAATAATTACATACGTATAAGTTAATTACAATTAGGAATTAGTAGATTTATAATGTGTGCACAAAAGGAAAAATAACTTATACAGGGTGTTTCATTGGTAAACGGAAATACGATAAGGGTAGATAGAGGTCATCTAGGTGGTCCTAAATATCTCATACCTAATGATTCTTACAACCTTTATAACGGAGATACAGGGCGTTGCATATTTATTTAATGGGCCATAATTTACAAACCACCCTGTATATATTTTTTTAATATTTAACACACATTTTAAGCCTCCATTGACAAGTCGATTGACACATTATATGCGGATTGTGATATTCATAATTTTTTTTCTCTTCGTCGAACACACATGCGCCAGGTTATTTTTCTTTTCACTTTAAATCTTTTTACCAAGTATTTTTGACATATTAATTCGATTAAAATTTTAAAAAGTCCTTTAAGAATCCTGCCTCTGTTCAGCTGGCTTATATTCTACATTTGGTACGGAACCCTAAATGTGCGATGTCCGACACGCACTTGACCGATTTATTAATTGTTTTTTTCCATTTTTTAAACTTTTTTCCTCTTTTACCTTTTTTAATATTAATAGGCCTTTTTGCCTTTTTTACTTTTGGCCCTTTATCTTTTTGTAGCTTCTTTATTTTTATGAATGTTTTCTGTTATCTTTTTTTGAGCTTTTGTACCATTTTTTCACTTTTTTTATCTTTATTTTGCCTTTTTGTTTTGATTTTTTTATCATATTTTTATTTATTTCTTTTACTTTTATGTCCATTTTTACCCCTTTTTGGCTTTATTTTGCGTTTTTTGACCTTTTCTGTTCCTTCTTTAAATCTGTTTTGTCCTTTTTTGGTTTTTATTAAGTTTTTTTTACTTTATTTGCTTTTTTAAGCATTTTTTGCTTTTTTTTACTTTTTCTTTACCTTTATTATTTTTTTATTTTCATTTTTTCTGTAATTTTTTTTACTTTTTGGACTTTTTTGCCATTTTTTGGGGTTTTTTGACATTTTTTTACCTTTATTTTGCCTTTTTTTTTTGGTCTTTTTACCACATTTTTATTTTTTTTACTTGCATGGCCATTTTTACCCATTTTTCGGCTTTATTTTGCTTTTTTTTACTTTTTTTGTTTTTTGACCTTTTCTGCCCTTGGACATTTTTTTAATATTACGTTTTCTTTTTTAGTTTTTTGCATTTTTTAAATCTTTTTTACCTTTTTGGTCCATTTTACCTTTATTTTGCCTTTTTTAATGTTTTTTTAATTTTTTTTTAAATTCTATGGTCATTTTTACACATTTTATTTACTATCTTTCACTTTTTTCCTTTTGTTTACTATCTTTCACTTTTTTCCTTTTGTTTAACTTTTTCTTCCATTCCTTTTTACTTTTTTGGACTTTTCCCCTCATTTTAATTTTTTGTTTTTTTTTTACCTTTTTGACATTTTTTAAATCTTTTTTACTTTTCATTTAACCTTTTTTCATTAGTGTTCACCTTATTTTAAATTTTTTTAATTTTATGGCCGTTTTTGACCATTTTTTTACCTTCTTTGACTTTTTTCCTTTTCTTAACTTTTCCATCCATTTTTTTCCTTTTTCTGACTTTTTTTTCCTACCCTACCCAAGATCCGAGAAGGGAAAGTACTGTGAACGAGCTAAAAAAATGTTGAGATAAAGTTGGAAATACCCTTTTTGAGGTCCCCTGAGATGATTAAGACCATTTCTAGATGGAAGTCTGTCTGTCTGTCGGTCTGACTGTCTGTCACTGTCAAAAAATGACAGAAGCAATATGTCACGACATTTGACTTGTAATATGTCATTTGAAAGCAATTGGAAAAGTCTGTTCAGAACGTTCAAAATTATTTTTCCAACTCTCACCTGTCAAAAATAAAAAATGTCAAAGTTTGAAACTTTAACATTAAATATATGAAAAAGATTTCGTCTCTGGATACTCGTAGGGAAAGATTTGGGGGGACACAACCGATTTTTTCAAAATGTATATAATAAAATTATTAAAAATGTAACTCTCACTAAAAATTAAATAAGGAACTAAAAAAAGTATACAGATCGACTCATATTTTTTGTTTCCGTTTAAATTTTATAACGGATTTAAAAAAAAAATATATACAGGGTGTTGTTTTGTGAGTACAATAAATTGTTTATTATTCGTCAAGCCTGACCTGGATAAATGGGCAAAATTGATGATATGCCCTTTATCTTCGTTGTAATGGTTGTAAGATCCATTAAATATGGTTATGTAGAACCACCTAGATGATATCTATCCACCCTATATATACTAATAATAAAGCACTAATTTTTATAAAAAAAAATTAAAACCTCTTATGTCACGAATAATTTTCGAATTTTCTTTTGATACTGATATTTATAATAATATTTTGACACCTAGTCGAAGGCCATCTTAGGACATTGCGTTGGAGGAAAACAAATGAGTGAGGTCAGATGTAACGGTATTTTTGAAGATTTCAAAAAACTTTGATCAAAATTTTTCAAATTTTGTAATTGAAATCAAAATTTTTAAATCTTATTTGTGATAATTTAAAAATCATTTACTAGTTTCAAGTATCGTTTTGGTTTTAAAAATAATCTTTTAATATTTTTGCACCTTCTAACAAAAATTTAATATATTTTATTATTTAAAAAAAATGACAGTTCTGTTTATAATAATTTTTTGTAAATAAATTTATGCCAAGGTTAAATTGCATCCAGTCACACTTGGTAGGTAGCATTACCTCATTTATTTTTGACCATTCAGCACCTCATATAGAATATAAATTTAATATTTATTATATCATAAATTCGAAGATCGATCCTTACACCACAAATTTTGCAAAATATCGAAACATCCTGTAGTTTTATTTAAATTATATAACATCACTTGTAGAATGCGGCAATGCGAGGCGTGGTTAGAAAACATGAAATTGTTTAAAAATGAATAAGAATGACCTTAGAATTTTTTATTTATACGTTACGCAAGATAATTTTTATATAGAAAAATATTTGCATTCTGGATATGGTAGAGAAAGATGTAAAAATATTGTCGCACCCTTAAAAAAAGTATTAATTAGAATATTAAATTTAATAAGCATGTGTCTCATTAAATTTTTCTTCTTAACGGTTGAAAAAAGAACTACCAAGATTTTTACTTAAATGTGTCATAGTTTTGTTTGGATACATTTAATTTTTTTTTCTGAAAGTTTCTAAAATTTTAATGCGATGAAAATAAACTATAGGGTATACAAAATATATGTGTAAAACTTTATTTGTATAATAATGGCGTCATCACCCATAGCAAGTGCCTCTTCCGGTTGTCCGATTGACACCAAAATCTAATCAGATCTAATCTAGGGTATCAGAATCCTGTATGCAAAATTTCAGGTTTTTTAATTCAGTAGTTTTTGAGTTATCGTTACTACAACATCCATCCAAACACACACACACACACACACACTAACACACACACAGACATCATCGCGAAAATATTAAAATCGTATTCTAGGGACCCCAAAACGTGTTTATCCATTGAAAACTCACTACCCAATTTTTAGCATGATTCCTATACCTCTCTTATCTGAAGGGCGAGAGGTAAAAAGAAAACATTTAGTTTTAAAGTAAAACGTTACTTTATACCGAATAACGCATTAACCGTTATTTTTCGCCTTCTTGAAATAGTAACGAAATGGCTAGTAACGCGTTACTGAAAAGTAACGTTTTACCGTAACGTAACTCCCAATCTAAAAATCTGATGTGGCCAGCACATGACCTCTCGCCATTTTTGAATCAAAAATTTACAGGTTGACACAAAAAAGTATGAAAAAAAATTATATTTTTGTAAATCTGGCAACAATGGCAAAAGTTTCGAAAATTTTAATGAGATGAAAATAAACTATAGGGTATACAAAATATATGTGTAAAACTTTATTGCCGTTTTGTATAATAATGGCGTCATCACCCATATCAACTGCCACTTCCAGTTGTGCGATTGGCACCAAAATCTAATCAGATCTAATCTAGGGTATCAGAATCCTGTATGCAAAATTTAAAAATTTTTTATTCAGTAGTTTTTGAGTTATCGTTACTACAACATCCATCCAAACACACACACTAACACACACACACAGACATCATCGCGAAAATATTAAAATCGTATTCTAGGGACCCCAAAACGTGTTTATCCATTGAAAACTCACTACCCAATTTTTAGCATGATTCCTATACCTCTCTTATCTGAAGGGCGAGAGGTAAAAAGTACAAGAAAGTATAGTTCTTCCATTCTCAGTTTGAGGACACGTGCTACTCTAAAATGATTCTGCGGCATGCCGACAACGGGCGTGCATATAAAATTTGTATAGGAAGAAAATGAAGTAATAAAATAAAATCATTCCTTATACAAAAAAATTGTACAGTTTCTTATAAGACAAATAATAATTTAGGTAAATACATTAAATTAAATTTCAAAACTCGTATTTCACAATAAAACAATAAAACAGATTTACATCATCTCGAAATGCTGTTTCAAATGGTCGCCAAAACGCCATTCTGATTATACAAACCTTAATAAACTAGTGTTAACATACACTACCCCTATATTATACGACTTGAGGGCGACACTGTTCGTAGAAAAGTTATGGTCAATTTTTCCAAGAAGTGGTTTTACGATAGCAACAAACCCTTAGAAACTACTGTTTAAAAGATTTATAACCCATTGAATTTATCCGCAAAGACCGGCTGTTGCCAAGTTACCAAAATTTTCATGCATAAGGCGAATTTTTATATTTAACGTGAATTTTATCATTGGTGGAACTAATTAATTATAATATAACACTAATACACTTATATCTACATATTTACAAAAAAAATACACTATCTGTCTAACAGCGTCACTAACTAAAATTTTACTGGAATAACGAGAACATTTTTATAGTAAGGCTAAGAAAGAATTTTAGAAAATAAATGAGACAACCTCGATTGATTTCAGCCTCCTCAAACTGAGAATGGAAAAACTATATAAGTTGCAGAGAAAATATTTCTCTCTTAAAATTCTTTACAACAATAATTGTATGATATGTATTAAAAAAATTTAAAATTAAATTAGATCAAGCAATTATCATAATAAATTAATTAAGCACTAATAACAAATTTAATACAGGTTTGATAAAAACAATAGGATTTTTTTTATTAATTTAAGAGAGCATTGCATGATAGGCATTAAAAGTTAAATAAATGGAACAATACAATTATAAATAAAAAAAACATAGTATTACTTTAACGTATGAAATAACAGAATATTTAAAAAATAAATCTTTAAAAAAATTAAGATTGAATAATGAAATAAAAAATTCTAGTAACATAATAAATAATTTATACTGGTTAAAAATAAATACTTCCAAGGCTTCCAAACTTTGGGAAAAAACATGATATCAAAGGCCTAAGACAATACCAAGCAATTTATAATTACTTAAGTTATTTGAAGTATAATGATTTATACAATACATATATTGTCTCGAAAAATATACCATTTTTATCCGGGACCGTGCTTTACAACCGGATTTACTGCAGCCTCGTGGGCTTATTGCGTTATCTTCCGTCTCTTTGTCTACTGCCCTCAGTTAATCAACCTTGTTCCCTGTACTAGTTTGTTTAGGTTCTTTAATGGCTGTTTGCAGTAGTCTTTGGGATCCATTTTTGGTTTGTCTTCTGTGATCCAGCACCTAACAGTTGCATATTATGTGGAGTGCATTCTCGGTCCCTTTATTGCATTGTCTGCAATTAAGGTCGCCGTTCTATAGCCCAAGTCCGGGTATATTGTCCGAGTACAATTTGTGTTCTCGCTTGATCCTGTCCTTTATATGGTTCCTCACCGCCCTCTAAATTCCTTCTTTTGGTGAATGCTATTATATTGGACTGGAGGGGCTTATTTTCAATCCCTCATGCTCTGCCCAGAGTATGACTGCATTTAGGGCCATCTGAAGTCGTTCCCTAACCGTAGTGTTGAATTTTCCTCGGGATAATATGACAAAGTCATCTGCGTATCCCAGTGTTTTGTGTCCTTCCTTTTGGAGGATTCTCAGCAGTCCATCCATTACCAGAGGAGATAGTACTCCCTCCGCGGACAACCTCTGGTCACATAAGCTGCCTTTTTCTCCCCCATTAGAGATCTACATATTAGCCTGTTCCGTAGCATGCAGTCTATCCACCTGCAGCACGTTGCATCAATACCTGAGTTCGTTGACGCTCTGGCTATTGAGTCTAATGACCTGTTGTCAAAAGCTTCTTCTATGTCCATTACAATTTCTTGTATGAATCCCTGGACGACTATCCCTAAAAATTAATCACTTTATTTGTAATAAATTGCATTTCTAATAGTAAAGTGCTGGAATATTAGAGCTATCTGGGTATCATGTTTTACCAGAAACTGATATGTACTGGTTCACAGAAGAGGACAAATAGTAAGTGTATGAGTCAGGATAAATTTTAGAGTATAAAATAAAATTTACATTTCAATGTAGGACACAGTTGGACAAAGATGACATGTATTCTAAAATCAGGCCCTTTTTGACATAATCAATAAAAAGTTTATGCAGTTTGGTACCTTTTCAGATAAGTTAGCAGTGGATGAGGAAATTATGCTCTATTTCGGCTAACATTCCTGTAAAATGTTTATAAAGGGAAAACCAATCAGATTCGGATTTAAATTATGATGCATATGTTTAAATTTATTCCTTATGCAGGAGCATCACCTAAAAAATTAAAACATGCTCTGGGTTTAGGTTAGAGTCTTTAGAGTTGTTGTCAGTTCTCGACAATAAGAATAATCATGACGTTTTCTTCGACATTTTTTTCTCCTCCAACAACTTATACAATTAAAAACTGAAGGAATTTTTTGCTACTACAACAATTTGAGAAGATAGATCTAAACATGTTCCGTTACAATCCGAAATAATGCAAAAAGACAGAGAACGAGGATACTTATATTTATTTGGCTAGATGATGTCATAATTCTGTCGTTACCTTGATAAATACATATTATCATGTAGGGCCTATAAAAACAGCAAAAATATATAACAATATGGAAAAAGAAACAGGTAATGAATGTAACACATCATTTTGTAATATCCTAATATAATTCCTACATCTGTGGCGTCGATCCACAGGATAATGGTGTAGCTAATTACAGGAATGGTATAAAAGGAAAAAATAGTCGTGGCCTTTATTTACAAATACTGTTGGTAATATCTTAAATTCGTGGAAATTATATAATATTGTAAACACAAAGATGTCCTAAATAGATTTTAAATCAAATGTGGAGCAACAACTGATATTGGTCGGAACCAATCAAGTCATTTAATATATAATAAACCTACAAGAAGAAGATGCAGATTTTGTCGTATATCTTGTCTTCTTTTAGTTGTTTATTAATGTAAGCCAAAGACATTTTTCTTGGGGTATATGGTACGAGGTGCGTGAGGGGGTGGTTAGGTTGTACTAAGTGATGTTGTAGGCGGCAGGGTTAAGTGATATTGGTTGATATGGTATTGTAGACTATGGGATTAAGGTTCATATTCGTCATCATGTATGAGATCATTGGCTAGATCATTGATCCACCCAATTATCTTTGGGTCCTTTAAATTTAAATCTTTCTCACATTCACATACTGTCTCTATTTCTCTAAGTTTGAACCTTTTATAGTATTGTTTCATATTTCCATGGCACGTTGAAAGTTGTATGGCTTTCCAATTTAAATAGTGCTTGTTTGGTTGTCGTAATGTATTTATATGTAGTCCGGCTGTCTATTTTGCCAGATTTCTAGTTTTGTTCTGTATCTGGCTCTACTAAACCCTATCTTGTAGTCAAATAGTACATCAGGTTCTTCTCTGTGTCATTTGTGAGCCACAGTATAAGTGTAGGAGTTGTAATGTTCATTTAGACGCAGATTGTTTTGAAGAATACCATTTACATTAAGTGTTTCAGCCAATGTAGCGCTCACGCGATAGAATTTTTTTTAAGTTCCTGTATAATGATAAAAAAAATTGTATTATTTACTTTTATTTTAAACAATTATTTAATTACTTAATCTATTTTGGATACAATTTTATACTGAATAACCTTCCCGTTAGGTTTATACATCTTACTAATAAAATACCATATTGTAATTTTTTTAATTGGATTAGATTAGAAAAATGTTTAGTAAACTGCAATAAATATCACGACAACAAAATATTACAACAGTAACCTTGATATCACAATAATTAATTACTTTATCGAAGAGATCTAAATAAGCAAAATCTCCTTATTAAAGACAATGGTCTACGTTCCTAAATGTTAATTGTTTAAGAGAAACTCAATTTTGCATTCCCACAAGAGGGAAAGTTTAAGATAAAAACCAAACCGACACTTTGTTTTTTAATAATTATGCTCGTTAATAAATTATTATTTAGAATTTATGTCCAGCAATTAGGAGATTTTGAGGTATAGATATTTCATTGAAATCGTGATATAGGTAGGAGAAACTGTGAACCTACTTTCAATAAGGTAGATAAAGAAAGGTTAAATAATAAAAACTACACTTTATTTAATATAAATAAACACTCGACGTACGTTTGGCTAACTATGTTAGTATCATCAGGAGTTGATGAAAAGTAAAACTGTCAAAAAAACTTGACATTATCAGTATTTTTATTTTACTTCATTTACCATAAAAATAATGCCGCCTTATTAAAGGAATAGTTAGAAGATATTATTTGAAACAAAAAATTAATAAGCACACAATTTTCGCGGAAACCCTGTATAATATAAATCTGTCAAATAACTGATAATTTACTAAACGATACCCACTTTTCCACATTTTTTACATAACTATTGAATTTTATTTCTTTAAATTTCCATTTAATAAATGCATTTTATGTTATAACTTCTAGATCTTATTTCCTTATTTCTAATTAAAATAAAACATTTAACAATAATTTGAAAAATATTTCTCAGCTGGTTCTTAAAAACCCCCTTTGCATCGTTGCAAAACGGCGACATGGTCGGATAATTCAAAAAAGTGGAATGACCAAGGCTTCTTTATAATCGAAATTCCATTGCACTCGTCTTAGAATCAATTTTATAAGGACTTTCGCAAGAACACTTGACGTTTAGCTGATTCAAACGTTTTAAAAATAACTCTTATATAATGACTTGTTAATGTTGAAATTAAGTTTTAGGCTAAATAAGTGGTTATAGTAACAACAAAATAGATATTAGCCCAGTAAAATTACTTAAAATTTGTCGATTTGGAGGAAATACTACTGAATGGGCTGAAACTATTCAACGTATTAAAATTCCTCCATCATATTTATATGCTACGTTGAGGGCAGGGGAGGATCCAAAAGTTCCAAATAAACCAAATGGAGCAAAGAACGCAACGAAAATGTGTACGCGCAATTTTTGTTAATATACATTTAAGGTAACACATACACGTAAACGCATCAACACACTGACAGTTTATTTAACCTAACTTTAAATATTTTTCTTTATTTTGCATGAATTCACATTTTTCAGACTATTTTCTGTATTTTATGTAAAATATGGAACCGATTTTAGATTTCACAGTATTAGTAGATAACGATGAGGACTTCGTTTTACACATTCTTCACTTGAGCAACAGAGGCCTACTTTATAGCCATTTTAACTTAGATAGCTTGTCCAATTTAAAGTACAAAAATCTATTCAGGTTTGACAAGAATCATCTGATTGGGTTATCCAGAGGTTTGGGTATACCAGGAACCATAACCACAGGGGATAGAGTAACCTCCTTTCTCCTACTTTAAATTGGCACTTCGTTTGTTGTATCGGATAACGTTAAACCTAGTGTTGTCATCGTATTGGTTTTGTCCAACAATCGCTCGTAATAAATGCAAGTCGTCCTCACTGTTAAAATATATTCGTGAACGAATTTGTAGTCTTTGTGGTTGTTGCACGGGGGTAACCTCCTCTGTTTCCATGTTTAACCGATCTTTATTCCCCTAGACTTTTGAATCTAACCCCCTCCATTTCATATTTAATAAATTTTATGTGGTACTCGACTTAGAGTTTTATTAGTTCAATTATTTATATTTTTTCTTATCTTTTTCAATAGCAATATTGTTAAAAAAATATAAATATAAATTTATAGTCAATGATAATTTGTTACGTAGAAGATAAAATTTGGCAAATTTAACTAAAACTTTTTGGTTTTTTCGCCATATTTTTGATTATTTTGTGTTTTAATGTCATTTTTGCTAGATCTATAATTTTCAAAAATCTCAGAAACTAATAATTTTACGTCTCTCAAAAGATATATTTGAAAACCCCTCCCCATTTTATGTACTTACACCATGGAAATGGGAAGGAGACGCAATCACGTGACCAAAAGTGTCATCACTATTGTTACTCCACTTCGTTCGTTTATGGCAGGTTGTTTTGTATTGTGTTGTTTTATCTTTTTATTTCAATTATATACTTGTATTTAAAATATTTTTGATAAAAAAAATTAAAATAACAATGGTGTCATATGCCAAGCGCAGTTGCCCTAGTAGGAATGGTGTAGATAATAATAAAATCTCAAAAATAACATTTCATTGGTTAGTATAAACACACTACAGAGCGGTATTAAAATAAATGTTGATGTAGTTTTTAGTATTTCATTAAATGGTTTCCTTTCATTGTATTTTTATTTTTGCATCGAGGGTGCGTTGACACCCGGTATAAAGAGAGTAATACTTGAACATTCTTATCAGATTAAAAAAAGCAGTTAGTCCGGGTCTGGTATGGCAGCCATATTGATACAACACTAGCCCCGCCTACCGATGTCATTTTTAGAATACACTTTTAAACGAGCGTAGCATCTCCTTCAATATCCTACCTCCATGACTTACACAAATAGGGACGATCTAAATCGATTATTCACAAGATCGATCTTTTTACCTGCGATTCTCGATCCTTTAAATCGATCTTTTGATAAGTGATTAATCGGTGTATCGATTATTTTAATACAAAATAAAGATCGGATGTTCCCAAATAATATTCTTATCATTGGTATCATATACTTATGGAGGTTCCCAAACCGTATATCGTTGTAATGTTTTTTGCTGAAAAGAGTTAGGAAGATGGCGTATAGGTTCGGCCTAGCGCTATCTCTGACGTCATAACTATACGATGCTGATTTGAGAGAGATAGAGGTTGACTGAACCATCGTTTCATCTCCTAGTCTCGAAATAGCACAAAATTTAGACAGAACTAGGAAATTGCCATTGTTTCATTTTATTTTAAATAAATAAATAATTTCCTTAAAGGTCGAACAAAAGGAATAAAAAACTACCACATGTTAAGTATTTTTGTTTCGTTAACTCAAATAAAATTGTTTGTATAAATATTAAATTATAAGATCAATTTTAAGAAAATCTATTTTTTTGATTCGATCTCTAAGTGCATCGAAAGCCAAATGATTTGAATCGATTCAGAAGATCGATCTGTTGGAAAGGTGCAAAAGTAACCTAACCTAACAAATTATCACATGTTCGGTAGTGACATATGAAAGATGACAGCCTACACTGTTTTAATGGCGTTTATATTAACTTTTTCTTTATCTATAGAATAAGTTTCCTGCTATCGATATAAACAAGCAATAATTAAATATAAATTATGCCTCTGGCAAAATTTCCAATTTATGTATATTTACTTAAAATGGAAATTCGTTGAACTGGGAAATGATTAGTTATAAGAAGGAATTGAGCGTAACAGTGCAGGTAGTACGTACTACTATAACGATTTCTATTCATCACATTAATACTTAGTAATACAGGAAATGTTATTAATAGATATAATTTTCATTATAAGGTGTGCCTGCATAATATATTAATAATATTTATTTTTTTTGTTATTTTTTCATTTGTTGTAATAATTATAAATAAGTAATTAAATTAAACGACTCAAATGAATTTTTCCATAAATGAGCAATACCTTATTTATTTAAATTCAAAATTTCAAAAAATCATTAGAGCATACAAGAGGACTCTTAGATTTAAAATTTGTCTGAACAAAATACATTTTCAAATTTCACAGTAATATTTAAAATTTTTCGAAAAATAATGGGTTTTGGAAATATTTTAAGAAAATGATCCATTACATTTTGAAAAAATGTAATTAAAAGGAAATTAATTTTTAATTCAGTGACATCTAAAAATCCACCATTTTTAATTTTTTTTTAAACAGGCGCAAACGTTATACTTTTAAATTAATTTCTCATGGCATGGGAAAAAGTGTTACAAATTATATTTTACTTAGTTGCTGATGGAAAATTGTGTTCTTTTTTCTCTATTTCATTAATTAGCAATCAAGATTATGATTCTCGTTTCCACTTATCATAGATGGACAAATGGATGTGCGTTGTGAATATGTGACTATATAACTGTTTCACCTACTTAAAATACATCTAACAACTGCTGACAATACAGGGTGGTCAAAAATCACTCATCACTATTTATAGTTGAAATTAAGTAATTCGTCCTGTATTTTTTATTTCAAATAAACAGACCAAAACTTAATAATTTTTAAATTCACAATTATTGTATTGTAATTTCTGACATGGTGGCAAAAATTTGGAAAATAGAAAAAAGACCCTAATTTTCAAAGTTTGGTATTTTCAAAATTAAAATATCAGGTCCGGTTTCTGAGATATTTGTTCTTGGAAGCCAAATAAATAATGGATTTCCAAGAAAATTTCTAGGAATAAATAGCCTCTACGGTCTCCAGATTTAATAATATTGATAATAATGTTTATTTATCAGATTGTTTATTTGTAGATTAATAATAATAATATGTTAATAATAATATGTGCTCCCCAAAATTAAAATTTGTTTCCGTAGGATAATTAGTAAATAGAAGATAAAAAAAACAAAAATGGTTTACTTTAAGTAAGGAGATAAAATAAATAAAGCAAAATAATTGTACAAAAAAAAAACAACAAAAAAAGGCTAAGCTTCGGAAAATAATGATTTTGAATTTATACTACTGTGGATCTATTAGTATTAGTGGAATTTTCATATTTATAATTTACTACTATATATACCTAGATTTTGATCCAATAGATTATTTTTTTAGGGATTTCTCAAAGATACTATGACGAAATTCCTAATAATATTGCAGACAGGTACTCGCCAAAATGTGTACAAAAATTTAAAAAAATCTTGAACAAGTTGGAGGACATTTTGAGCAATTCTTACAGAATTTAAATCATTCACAATTTCCAGTTATCTGTTATAATTCAAAAGTTGAAGATTAAATTAAATATTTTTGTTTTCTCATTTAAGAAAATGTAATTCAGATATTTAATACAAATTACGATTTAAGACCATTTCTAATTTATTTTATTCAAAAAAAATTTAAAATATTTAGATTGAAATATAAAAAATGTTGCCGGATGCAAGATTCGAAATCACCCACTCTGACGGAGGTAAAAATACAAAAATGTTTTTTATGTCATTAAAATAGAACCAATAATACCGGATATAGATACGTGTCCCTTTAACATAGTTACTACGCATGATTTAATGTAATACATTTTTTGTCATTAAAATAGGACCAATAGTAACGGATGTATATGCTAATGTCCTTTTGTCATTAATACTGCGTAGTTATCCATTTGTCTGGAGTTGAGGAGGCGCGAATTTTTTAAAGATACCTCACGCATAGAACCTAGAGCTGGTCTCTCCCCTGATCGCTCTGGAAGCAGAATCAGGGGAATACCTGATAAACCCTCCTCGGTAATTTGTCCTGGTGTTGGTCTATTCCTTGTACCCTCTTTTCTGAGATACTTGGAAGGTGTTGTACTGAAAAAGAAAAATGTTAGAAAAACCTAAGATATTTTGTTGTGTTGATACTTACGAGCCTCCCGGAAGCGAGGCTCAACGCGATTGGAGTCCGTTTACATCAGTGGGGGTTGAAGCTGTCCAGTCTTCTCCTTACGTATCTTCCCTGGAGATTTTTGAACTTGGAAACTATAGGAGGAATATTAATTAAATCTTTAGATGGGAAGTGCCAAGGAAGGTAGGCACATTTCCTAAGGATCATCCTCTCGTAACGGCGTGCAAGAGAGGAGGAGGATGGGTTGAGAAATTAAGGGATTTGTAGTCCATTACTGGATGGATATTGGTGACTCGGAATATGGGAAGATTAATCAGCAGGTTGGAGAATCGAATTCCATTCGCATTGGGGACATAATCGCCAAACTGAGGATGTCCTGTTAAAAATGGACCAATAATAAGGAAGGTGCTAGTGTTCTATTGTTACTGATTCTGTGCATAATTTTTTGTATTTAAAGTAAGAGGTGTTAAATGTAATGGTGCTTTTTCATTAAAAATGGACCAATAATATCGGATAAAAATTACTTATTTAATTTAATAAATAATCATTATGGTAAACATGCGAGTTACATATTTAAATAATATTTTATCGAAAGGACAACGGTGTATTCCATAACTAGACTACCGCTAACAGAACGCCGGCCGCCGCTTTCTGTATCAATAAAAAAAATATCGCAGTTTCTCTCTCTAATACTTTGATTTCCCTATAGTCTTATTCGGACCGGCGTAAATCATCATCTACGGAGCAGAACCGTAATTACAAAAATTTTAATCGGAATAAGGTATATGAAGGAGTTTAAGGGTTGGACTATAGATATTTTTTTGAAATGGTCATAGTCAGTTCTGGATGGAGTTATTTTTTTTTGGTTTTTTACAAAAACATTTAGAAAGTTAAGGTTTGATTAAAAAAAATAATGTTTGAAAATAAAATCAAGGTTTTGGGTAATTTTGTAGGATAATTTAGATTAAAGATTAATATTGAAAAGGAATATGAAAGACTAAATTTGGATATAGTTGTAAGAGGTTTTGGATAGTGTATTAGTTTTCCCTACTTTGAGTTCGCTACTTATAACTAATTTATTTGCATACATCTTTTATATTTTCAGCACTAACAATACCGAATAGAAACATGCATTTTCGCCAGATTTATTGAAATTTTTTATTTTATTTTTAGTAATGGGATCCTTTATCCTAATTTCGGCATGACCGAAAAATGGGGAAACTTTGTTTTTTTCTAATATAACACCCTATATATTTTTAGCCTAACATAAAGATAAATCTTTATGTTTTACGTTAGCTGAAAAAAATCTTCAAGGTCATTCGCCCTTCGCGAGTTATTAGGGGAAAACTAAAAATGCTATTTTTGGATTTTTACACCTATAATTTTTATTTAAAAAAATATCAAAAAATAGAACTGGAAAGTTTTAATGTATCTCAAATTTGCTATGAAAATGTACTTATAAATATTTGATACGACGTTTCGTGTCTTAACGGCCTCTATCAAGTTATTTTTCCTAAATACGGACCTAATTCAAATTCAGTGTCACTTTAACGACGTTTTATCTGAAATAACTAACATCGTCAGTGACAATTTTACAATAGCATTTTTAATTTTTCCTGTATAACTCGCGGATAGCGAAACTCCCTGTAGATTTTTTTTAGGCCAATGCTCTCCAATATAGTTAACTTTTTTCCTATTTAACCGCCTCTGTATCTCTAACGGTTTCTTATATAGCAACTTTATGCCTTAAAATTTTAGACATCCTGTATATAGCTTGTCCCCTTTTCTCCTAAAAATATTCCCTAAAATTTAATTTAAAAGTATTTTGTAAGATAATTTAATATAAATAAAATTAACAAAAACTTGGTTAAAATATGGCGAATATGGTATATTAAACATCCACGGCACCATTTACAATTTTTTTATAATAATCTTTTTTGTAAAATGTCTTTACGTTTAGAATTGGTAATTTTATTGCCATTTATAATGAATTAACTTAAAAAATGCTTAACTTTGTTAAAATTAAATTTTAGGGAATATTTTCCGGAGAAAGTGGCACAACCAATATATGTTTAGAAAGCTAAAAGATTAAGCTTTATGTTAGGCTAAAAATAAACAGGGTGTTCTATTTAAAATAACAAAGTTGCTCTATCCCTAAAAATTACAGTGTTGAGAAAATAAATCTTAAAATTTCAATAAAAAACTATTTGAGTAATAAGCGATCAAAATACCGAAAAGTTAAGTGGGACACCCAGTATTAATTTATCTTAATACAGTTCGTATTATATCAATAATTTATATTCACACTAGGGCGTAGATAACTTTTTACCTGGGGGGGGGGGTAATTAAACTTTTAGACAAATATGTTTGTCCTTACTTCATTTCATATATTTTATTTCTTCTTTTCGTGCTATTTTTGGTATCCTGGGAGGGGGTAATTACCCCCTTTACCCCCATTTACGCTCTTGATCTCGCGTTTCTGAATAAATCAAATGTAAGAGAAATGTGACAGAGTTTTAAGAGAACTGGAAGAAATAATGATACATAAACAATGTAGACAAAGAAGTGCTTGGGACTGGAAAAAAGGTAATAAATATAATTTATTTATTCTTTTGGTAATTAAATTTTCATGACTTCAGATCTGAAAATTTTAAATTTATTTTTTTTTGTCAAAAATGTCTATAATTTTTGATATAATCAGGAGAAATAAATGGGATTAAAGTTATTTTGTTTTTTTAATCAAACACTTGATTTGAACTAACCTTAAATAAATAGTATAAAGCAATTTACTCTAGAGTATCGACTCTTTGAGGATCGACACTCGATATTTTGTATCGATACTTTTCGATACATAATCGTATCAAAAATTAAAAGAGCTGTTTTCTTATACATCACTATTTTCATGAAAAATGTAATGTTTGTAGTTGATAATATGGATACTTTTAAAATTAATTGTGTAAATATATTACAGTCAAATTCAATTAAATTTACTGTTGTACTAAATTTTGTGCTTGGGATTGTCTAAATGTACTACTAATTATCGAAAAAAATAGTTCCTTCTTAAAATAATTAACTTATTTTTTTCAAATTCATATAACACTATAACCGGTTTCAAATTTTGTATCGAAATTATCGAATGGAACGGTCCAAATTTTAAGAAAAATATGAAAACCTAACATTTTCGATCATTCGATATTTTGTATCGATATTGAACATTTCGATACTTATCAATCCTGAGTATCGATACTTTTTAGAGTATCGAATATCTCTATTGTGTATTAAAAAATCTGATGTGGCCAGCACATGACCTCTCGCCATTTTTGAATCAAAAATTTACAGGTTGACACAAAAAAGTATGAAAAAAAATTATTTTTTTGTAAATCTGGCAAAAATGGCAAAAGTTTCGAAAATTGAGATGAAAATAAACTATAGGGTATACAAAATATATGTGTAAAACTTTATTGCCGTTTTGTATAATAATGGCGTCATCACCCATAGTAACTGCCACTTCCGGTTGTGCGATTGGCACCAAAATCTAATCAGATCTAATCTAGGGTATCAGAATCCTGTGTACAAAATTTCAAATATTTTTATTCAGTAGTTTTTGAGTTATCGTTACTACAACATCCATCCAAACACACACACACACACACACACACACACACACACACACACACACACACACACACACACACACACACACACACACGCACACACACACACACACACACACACACACACACACACACACACACTAACACACACACACACACACAGACATCACCGCGAAAATATTAAAATCGTATTCTAGGGACCCTAAAACGTGTTTATTCATTGAAAACTCACTACCCAATTTTTAGCATGATTCCTATACCTCTCTTATCTGAAGGGCGAGAGGTAAAAAACTAAAGGTTAAAAGGACAATCCAGTTTAATATATTTTTACTACTATTAATTAATGGAATTATGGAATACCCTGTATGCGAGGAGGTATATGCAACGTTCGTGGCTCAGTGGAAAGGAATGTTGACTTAACTCGGATTTGAAAGTAACATTCTTTGATGCAAATTTATCATATAATAATTGCGTTGTCTATCAATAAAAAATTATTCAAAAGTTAATTTTTAGGTTAAGTGTAGAATTAAAATATTTTATACAATTTTCTGTGAAGAATTTTAAATTTAATTAGTAGAAATTTTAATAAAAAAATTTATTAGTGTTAACTTTATATATTGGACAAACTGTATAGTATTTATTTTCTTATGATATTAAGAATACTTTTGTGATTATAGATCTGACATAATATGTGACATCCTGTAATAAATAACTGTTCAATTTGAATTTTGATATGTACTTAGATGCTATAAACAAATTAGTGTTTTGATGGCTTCAGGATAATTTTCTTTAGTAGCTAGACCGGATGCTATAACAGCTGTCCAGCGATATAGTTTTTTTTGTAAATGTATAATTATGCGCAAATATAGTACATTATTAATTTATTTACATCGCAAATCAATTCTAGAAAGTACTGATTTTTAAGTGGTTTCTTTGTAAAAGCAGTATTTTTAATGTTAATATTTTTTACAAATATAATATATACTTAAGACATGTTATGCTTGTATTCATCTGGTTTAAAATTTTAAACACTTTAGAGATAAATCTATAGAGTATATACAGGGTGTCTACATAGGTAGAAGACATCATTTCAAACAAAAAATTCCTATGAAATTTTTTCTTTAAGTCATCCGTTGTTATGCAAATAAAAAATTGAAAATAAAATGTAACGGTAAAATATCTGACGACGGCACTGTATTTGTTATATTCCTATGAATTAAGACCGTACTTAAAAAAATTAATAAAGAATAGTTTATTGTCGAAATCTAATAAAAAAATTAAGTATTCTTCTTGGTTGGATATTGAAAAAAATAGTTGAGAGTGGCCCTTAAAGCCGACACGTTGTTTTAAAAAATTGGATACGCAATGTTTAGCGATATTTGGCCTTCAATAAAAAAGTTTTATAAAGTTTTTTTTTTAATTAAGATATTAAGTAAATAAATATCTCGGCAACGGGTCCTGATATGTTAATTTTGAAAATTCCAATCAATTCATCAAGAAAATTTATATTTATAATTGTTTACGAAATTCCAATAATGTTCAATTACATTTGTGCCAACATGTATGTGGTATATGTAGTGGAAAAAAATAAAAAAATATATATTAATTTACTGTATTCCTTTAATTCTTTTCCCGCGTTATTTAACAATCTACCTTCTACATTCTATAAATCAAATCATCTATTATCTCAACTCTTACCACCCCGTACTAGTTTCTTCCTGTTCTTAATTGTTCTTCCCGCGACACTAAACACTCTGCCTTCTTTATTCCCTAAATTATCTTATCGTACTACCCTGTACTGCAATCAGTTTCTTCCTGTTTTTGTTCTTCCCGCATCATTAAACAATCTGCCTTCTTCATTCTGTAAATCATTTCATCTATTATCTCAACTCTTACCAATTTTCCCCAATTTTTCTGTTTTTTCCCTACTTTTTAAAATTTTTACCTATTTGTCCTATTTTTCGTTACTTTGCCATTTTTTTTTTACTTTTACCGCTATTTTACTTTATTTTTTCCTTTTTTACTTTATTTTTTCCTGTTTTTCTCTATTTTCCCTATTTTACATTATTTTTTCCTATTTCCCTATTTTTTCTCTACTGTTTCCCCATTTTTCCTTATTTTTCCTATTTCCTTTGTTTTTAATATTTTTTCCTATTTTTCATATTTTTCCACATTTTTCACTGTTTTCTTTATTTTTCAATTTTCCTATTTTTCTTGTATTTTCTTTTGTTCCTATTTTTCCTTATTTTTCCTATTTTCCCCTATTTTTCGTATTTGTCCCTATTTTACCCTTATTTTTTTCCCTACCTTCTTTATTTTCCTGTTTTTTTATGTTTTAATTTTTTTTTGTATTTTTCCTTAATTTTGCTGTTTTCCCCCATCTGTTCACTTTCTTCCCTTTTTTCAATAGTTTCCTATTTTCTTTATTTTTCCCATTTTCAAACATTTTTTTTATTCCTGCTTTTTTTCCTCATTTTTCCTTATTTTTTCCTATTTTCCTCTATTTCTTCGTATTTGTCCCTACAAATTGTTCTTATTTTTCTCTACTTTTTCCAATTTTTGCCTATTTTCCCTGTGTCCCATTTTTCCATACCTATCCGCATTTTTCCTACTTTTTCCTCATATTTCAATGTTTCTCTATTTTTACAAAATTTTTCCATATTTTTTCCTATTTTTCCCCATTTTCGTTTATTTTTCTTATCTTACGTTATTTTTCGATATTGTCTTCATTTTTTTATAATTTCCCCATTTTTCCCCACTTTTTTTGTTTTACCCAATTTTCTGTTTTTCTTTCTTTTGCCACATTTTTTCATATTTTTCCCTATTTTTACATGGTTTTCCCTGTTTTCTCTATTTTTTCTTATTTCCCTATTTAATAATAATAAATTAATAATAATATCTTTACTCTCCATAAAAAAAACATTTTATATTGTATCGGTTTCGTCACAAAAATTTAGAAAAATAGTGAGAAAGAGAGGGAAAGAAAGAGAAAAAGAGAAAAAAGAGAAAAAAGTTGAATATAAAATAAAAAAACAAAAAAGAGATATGAAACAATTTCCAATTAAGTACAATTTGAGGTTCTTAAAATTATTTGCCCATTTTTCCTGTTTTCCTCTACTTTTTTCTATTTTACCCTATTTTTCCCTATTTTCTCTATTTTTACTTCTTTTGCCACGTTTTTCCCTATTTTCCCCTATATTTCCCTATATGTCTCTATTTTTCTTTTTTCTATTTTTTCCTATTTTTCCCAAAAAATCAAATGAGAAAATATCCGATAATGCCGAAGATAAAACAATCCCTATATCTATATTATGTATACCAATATACCGTGGTATATATAGATGTACTTATTCTATGTAAGGCACCATTTTTCGCCCTTTGTATCCCTTAAAATCAAAATTTCGCAAAATCATTTCCTAGTGGGTTTCTATGTTATGAACATAACCCATTCTCAAAATTTCAAGTCAGGACTTTGCCGCCTATATTATATACTTCTTTTACTACAAAAACAGTTGTACGTCACCAATTACGTCATAAATATTATTCCGTGTTAGATGCACAGCGTTGCCAAACCTAAAAAATGGTATATAAATGCAATAAATACCAAAAATGTATTCTTATTAACCTTATTTTTATTATATATCTTAATTCGACTGCCAATATTTTAAAAGCACATTTTTTTATAAATACACGAAAATATAAGTAAAAAATTCACAAGAACGATATCAACATAACCTCACTTAATGACACTTATGAAAAATAAAAGTGGCAACTTGGTGATTCTAAAAGCAATCGCACCAACTTTAAAAAAACAATGGGTTCAAAACTCACCAATTTTAATAAATATTTAGTGTGAAATAAGGTCGTTTGAGTATTAATATTAAGGAAATATATGTTTAAAATTTAATTTCAATGAATTATGTGCATTTGTGGCATTTAATATAAATTTCGCATAATTAGTTTTATTGTTAAATATTCAGTAGGTGGTAGTACTTTTTATTTATTGTTAACTCATTAGTGACGTGAAATTATTTTTGTAGTAAAATAAGTATAGATAAAAACATAGTGCGTTACGCAAGATAAGTAATATCTATTTTTTTTATTTCCGATTTCGTATTTTAATTTATGAATAAACACATTCTATAAATGATATAATCTTGTTATGACCAAAATAAATAAGGATTTCACCTGGTATAACTAAGACCTCCACAGCAAATTTTCTCACGATACTCGATCTCGTTTCCTACGGTGTGGCTCCTTTGTATATGAATATTGCATGGTGTCTTGCTACACTTGGCTTTGACTTGGAAAGAGATTTTGCTTTCAACCAAATGTAGAAAACTAGAACTTTCTATTGACCATAAATTATGATTTACTATCTGACTATTTATTTTTAAATAGTCGTAATATTTATTATTGGTTTTATAATTTATATTTAATGAACCAGGTGATACTTTCATTATTGGTAAACATATATGTAAATTTTATAATTAAATTTCAAAAATTAGGGCAACATTATTTTGAAATTTTTCGTGTATTAATTTTATTTCGTTTACTGACTTATTGAAAACTATTTTTACTTATTATATTTTTTTAACTTCCTTTTAGAGATTTATTGATTGTACCACGCATACCTGAAAGCAAATAAAAATACTTCCAGTACTTTTTCATTTTAACGATGAAAATCCAACTAATTGAAACAATGATAGGCAATAGAAATCGCAAGAATGTTGTCTCGTATTACATTTCACTCTATGAGTACTGCATTCTTGTTCGTACTGACATAACATATAACCGGATATATCTGAGAGCAAAATCTAATGAAAACTAAATTTTTTTAACTCGTATAGACTTTAGTAATTTCATTGGAGTTTTGTGGTTACCACAGTATGTAAATGAGCTTGATATATAAAATTAAAACCCAACAATATATTCACAATTAAAATTTTAATTGTAATAATCCAATTTACCGTGATTTTTTTTTGTTTATTCTGATAATAATAAATTGGAAAGAAATATTTATAGTTTAATAAAAAATCATCAGAACATCATAGACAAAATTTAAAAAATAGTCAAAGTGATGAAATACAAAATGAAAATGAAGAAAATATCATTTTTAATAGTGACATTTTTGTTTGACAGAAGTCATACAAAAACTAATGGGTTCTTCCGACTGGTAACCCAAACCCATATACCAAATGTCAGCTTCATCGGATTAAACGTGTGGCCTCTATCGTGGAAGAATACACACAGACAGAGAGGCAGACAGGCAAATAGACAGACAGACTTCCATCTGAAAATGGTCTTAATCATTTCAGGTGACCCCAAAATGGATATTTCCATCTTTATCTCGAAGTTTTTTAAGCTCGTTCACAATACTTTCCCTTCTCGGAGAATGGTGGGGAAAGTATACTTAGAATAAAAACAGAACAAAGAGAAAAAAATGAGGAAAAATTAGGAAATCCAGAAAAAAAACAGAAAATAAAATAAAATACTAAAATACGGAAAAAACGAGAAAATAAAAAAAAATTAAAAAAAGGCAATAAGTAGAAAAATATCGCAAAAAATTGCAAAAATCACAAAAAAAAACCAAAAAGAACAACCAAAAAAACGGAAACAATTGGAACCATAAAAAAAATGAAAATTTGAAAGAATCGAAATAAATTGCAAAAAAATCAAACAAAAGCGCAAAAAATCAAAAGAAAATTACAAAGAAAATTTCACACCGCCATTTTTAAGCCAATCAGAGTCTATTTTTTTGTTTGGTTACCATGGTAACCCAAAAAATTTAGGGAAATTTTCATCCTCCAGGGTACCCTGGACGAAATTAATAAGTGGAAATTTTATGTCACACTTGTAATGGGCTTGATTCATATAAGACTTTTTGTTTACTTTTTGTGCAAATCAAAATTAAACAATTACTACTTAACTTTTAACATACCAACAAACACTCATGACTAACTAGACCAAAACTAGTCTTTCCTTCTAATCTTAATGTCAAATAAATAATTAATTACATTTAAATTTTTTAGGTGTGAAATTTTCTTACCGAATCCCCCACGATCTTCGCGACTCGGGACAATTTTCAAAAAATCGTGTACTCGAAAAAAATTTCCAGTAATAATTCAAGCTCTAGGGAGATTACTAGTGAGAATTTCAAATAATCTAAAAAAAACGCAAAAAATGACAAAGAATTGAAAATGGAAATAATCGCCAAAAATCTGAAAAAATGCAAAAATTTTGCAAAATCGGAAAAAATTTCACAAACTCATAAAAAAAATCGAAAAAAAATCACAAAAAAATCACAAAAAATGGCAAAAATTTGCAAATACACACAATCGCAAAAAATCAGAAAAAATGCAAAAAATTACAAATTAAATGGCAAAAAATCAAAAAAAAATCGAAACAACAGCAAATAATCTCAAAAAAACACAATAAATAGCAAAAAATTGCAAATGCAAATAATCGCAATAAAATCATAAAAAATGCAAAAAAATTTCAAAATAGAAAAAAGTTTCAAAAAATCGTAAAAAAAATCGGAAAAATCGCAAAATATTGCAAATACATATAATCGCAAAAAATCAGAAAAGCAAAAAAAAGCCAAATAAATGGCAAAAAATCAAAAAAAAATCCAATACAATCCCAAAAAAATGGCAAATAACCTAAAATACACACAGAAAAACATCAGAAAATATGAAAAAATTTTAAAAAGTCTGAAAAAATCACAAATAATGGCAAACAATTGCAAAAGCACATAATCGCAAAAAATCGAAATAAAATGGAAAAAATTGCAAATTAAATAACACAAAATCAAAAAAAAAAAATCGAAACAAAATTCTGAAAAAATGGTAAATAATCTCCAAAAAAACGCAAAAAATCGCAGAAAATGGGAAAAAAATTTAAAAAATCGTAAAAAAATCTGAAAAATCACAAAAAATGGCAAAAAATTGCAATTACACATAAAATAATTTTGACTGATGTGAATAGAGTTTTTCAAGGGCTTTCAAATGACATATTGCAAGTCAAATTCCGTGCGATATTGTATCTGTCATTTTTTGATAATGACACTTGTGTTTGACAGATGTCGTACAAAAGCTAATTGATTCTTACGACGGGTAATCTAAACCCATATACCAAATTTCAGCTGAATCGGATTAAACGTGTGACCTCTATCGTGGAAGAATACACACAGACAGACAGACAGACATCTTTAAATGGTCCTAACCATCTCAGGTGACCCGAAAATGGGTATTTCCATCTTTATCTCTAAATTTTTTTTAGCTCGTTCACAATACTTTTCTTTCTCGGAGGTGGGTCGACAAAGTAATTAAGAGGAAGATAATAATAATAATTATCTTTTGATGTTTCACCACCTTAGGAGTAAAGATGAACCAAAACATAATTATTTAAAAGATGATGAAGGTCATAACATAAATAGAATCGAAAATTCAGAACCGGAACAAGAGGAACTAGAATAGAAGAAGATAAGAAATAGAAAACAGAGGGAAACAAAGAAATAGAATTATTCAAGAAAAGTAGAAGAAAATAAATAGAAAATAATAATAAAGATTCAATTTTGCAAGCAATATGAAGACAGCAATTCAAGGAATTAAGTAATAAGATAGATGAGGATATAAAAAGTTTAAGGAGTTAATAGAAAAGAAATAGTAAAGTAAATAAAAAAATTATCTAAAATAGATATCAGTTTTTCGAATTTAAGAATTGATATGAAGAAGGAGATTAGAGTTAAAAAATAAAATAAAGGAAGAGAAACAAAAAATTACAAAAGATATAAAAGAATAACTAAAAAAAGGTTTAGAAAGGATTTAATAAATCGAAATATCTATGGAGAGAAAAATGTATAATTTTAAAGAAAAAAAATAATGAAAATTAAAATATAAAAAGGTTGTGAAGGGGTCCCCCCCATCAGGAACTAAGTTCCTCACGTGATTTAATATCTCTCTCGGTCTCCCTATTTTTCCCCATTTTTTATAATTTTCCCAATTTTTTTTATAGAGTTAGAAGTCACTTTTTGACAAGAATGACATTTGTGACGTCATGACTTTCCTCGTCTATTAAACACCTCATTGACAATAAATGTAACTTTCTTCTTCTAACAACTCTGACCTTTTATATGTTAAGCACTTGTAGCCTGTAAATAAATTTATTTGTTATCAAATTTATTAACAATCGTAAAAAGTATGACGATTATATCTTAATTGGAGGATAATATACCATAAGAACAATGTAAAAAACACTTTTTATTACAACTTGATCCATTCAACTTTTTTGTACTAATTTTTTTAAACTACGAAAACGTGGGGGGCTGTATTACATAGTAAAAGTAACGATAAATAATGTTAAATAAAATTAAAGATGGGAACCAACGGTAGTAGATTAGGGAAGAACATAGGTAGGGTACAGCCCTTGAATTTAAAATTTCTTGGCAGGAAGTCGGACATCATAATAGTGTGGACATCGTTCAGGAACCAAATTGTGGTTTGAAAATGTATGTGGTACTAGACTTTGAATTTTTATTTCTTCATCGGTGGACCACATTTGAGATTATGAATAAATTTTTGGATTTAATATAGGAAATGCTCAAACAGTTGTCAAATTCAACTGTTAATTGTTTAGTAGTCTATTAGGAAATATAGTAGGTTTACCTATTTAGCATAGGGGATTTTTATTTCAGACACCTCTTTCGTGTATTAGTAGTAAAATAAAAAGTGTCACAAAAGCATCGTCATTTCCATTAAACATTTTAATGAGTATTTTTTTATCAAAATTTCTAATGTTTTCAAATTATCTGCTAATTTTTTTACTAAAAATTAAGCACAACTAACAAATAAGTTATTTTTTGTTTACAATTATCAACAATGTTATTTATTGAACTACACAAAATACAATTTTTTATTAGATGAATTAGAATTGAAGTTAAGTAAATATTGACATGGTCTATTGGTTTCCTTTATATAAATTTTGTCATCATACAATAAATTGTTAATATCCGGTTAAATCACAAAAACCCGCTGTTTAAATATTGTCTATTATGTATATCTACCTAATAATAATAAGAATACTAACATAAAAATCCGACGATGAATGAATTATACCTAAAATACGAATAAAATAATATTCTAAACCGACCCAATTTTCTAAAGATTTTTTTGACAAAGAAATGAGGTTGTTACCGACATTATTTTTTCGTTATTTTTTTTATGGTATTCAATAAAATTCGGTCAACTAGATAAGCTGTTAATATTTCAGCTTCATAAGTATATCCAATCATTAGATATTCAATATTAAACATAGCGTTTCAGTAAAAAGCCTTCGCTGACTCGTGACGTCATTCTGCATAAACGCGACAGGTCGCCGCATTTTATATACTATTGTATATTTTCAAAATTTAGGGGTAGAAAGGGACAATTGCGTTTAAAGGTTTTTAAGGTTTAATATGTTAGTTTGGCGCCTAAATATGATAAAATCACAAAGTGCCTCCTTTTTCAAAGGGCATTTTTGAGAGCCGACGGAAATTTTTAAAAAACACTGACTATGGCAAGTACATATGTTTTAAAAATTATAATATTAAAAACACGAAGGAAAAAAAATGAAAGAAATTTTTGTACTGATTTTTCTTCTAATGAGTTTTCGTTTACATTCTAAGTAGGATAAAAAATTATTTAGCGTCATGTAGATCTTATGAGAAGTACATTATAATATTAAAAATTTATACAAAAATACAAGGAAAATAATGAAAGAATTTTTTTTACTGATTTTTCATCTAATGAGTTTTCGTTTACAATCCAAGTAGGATAAAAAAATTTTTCGCGTCGTGCAGATCTGATGAGAATTACAATTAACGAGATTATTGTAGAGTCGGTCCTTTTAGAGAAGAACCCATTATGTCACGATGCGTACTGACATAATTCAAAATTATTATATTCTTTTATTTTCAGTGGTGGAGACGAAATATGATAAAAGCTTTTTAACTTTGATAGTATTGGTCATTTAATTAGTGTTTAATATTTATATTAGTATTTAGTGTCTTTAAATAGTTTTTTAATAATTATTTTACATACCTGCATATTTTGGTAAGTTGCATTCGGTTTATAGACAAAAAAACAAATTGCCAATTTTAAAAATTATTGAAATAATGAGGTATAACAGTAATTTTTTTTATTAGTTAATAGGAAACATAATTTACTGGTGGTGACATTGTTCATGGAGCGATGGATTCATTTTCAACATCACATAAAAACGATTACAAAGAAGTAGAGTAGTGTATACCTTAGTAGTATTTTATTATTTTTATTTACCTGTAAGAATAAATTTTTAAAACAATATAGCATCTAATTACTAGAAGCCAATAATAGACAATTTAATATATAAATCTCAATTGTGGTTCACCGTTAAACAAAAAAAAATCAAAGTCTACTACCACAAATATTAAATGAAAAGATGGAAATGGCAACTAGTTTGGTCATACTAATGCCATCATCAGTACTATAATACAAATGTTCAATATACATAAAAGAGGGATAACAATATAGCTGAGACTTACTAAAGAAATTTAACATTGTTAAGGAAAAATTATTGATCGAATTAAGTACAAAACCAGACCATAACCTAGTTCAAATGTCATTTTTCTTCTTCTTTCTTTTTGCGCATTTTCCCATCTCTTCTTCTTTCCGCTTCCTTTAATCTTTTCTTTCTTTCTGCTTCCTTTTTCGTATTCTCCTTTTTCTTCTCCTTCGCTGTCACTCATCAATTTTATATCTGTTCTTCTTTACCGACAGCTGCACTCTGTCACTTGGTAACTCAGTTCCAATTTATTTTTTTTATATTATGTTAATATCACACTTAATCTACTTATATTTAATTGTCATTCTAATTATCATACATTGTTATTTGCCCTTTAGGCTCCCCCTTTTGTCTAAACTTAAATTTAACTATTTTTATTTTACGATTTATTATACAAATTTTCACTTGTCATTGTCAACTGTCAAATGTCATTTACCATGTTCTATTAATCGACACGTTTTAGTACGATTTGTCAGGTCGTTATGCTTGCCAGCATTATAATTTTCATTGTATTTCAAATTTTATCTTGGCCGCCCGTAGGGCCGCTAAATACAGTGAGTGGTACAAGAGCCACCGTTCCTTCAGATTGTCACTCCTATCTTCCCTCCTATACCATTTATGTTCCCTTACAGATTTTAATCCTTCAAACTTCCTTTTGGATTCCGAACAAGTTTCACACTTTAATGTTATCCGACGACGGCAAAGAAATTTTAAATTCATTGGCTGTACCCTACCTATGTTCTTCAATAACCGACTGCGGTTGGTTCCCTCCACCCTCCCTTCCTGCGAAGAAGAGAGGCGTACTTGATGCATGAAGTATGACGTAATGGGTTCTTCTCTAAACGGGCCACCTCTATTGCTCTAATTTCATGAAAAATGTAAAAAATTAATGTAATCTCAAACGCCCTTAAAATATATTTCCTCTTTTTATAATTTCAAACCCCTTTTTGATAATAATATCAATTAATATTAAACAAAAAAATCCGTCTTTAACTTAAATCAAATTAATTAATAAAATAATCTAGTACACGACGACACACCTCCTTTCCTACATTTCGTAAAATAATGAATGGTTTATTAATTTCTCCATAAAAACGCAAATAATATAAAAAAAGTGAATAATAATGATTATTTATTCATGCCAGTGACCCACATTTGAAGAATATCGTGGATGCGGCTGTGATATCTCACATTTTTCCGCTCGACCAATTCTACAATGAAAGTTATCGAAATTATTGGTTTACCCTTCTCTATCTCATTGCGTTTTAACGATTATGTTTGCTCATTATTTTTTATCGTATTAATTGCAATTTTAATCATAATTCGATACAGTCCATAAAAAAATATTTCTAACAATAATAGTATTTACACTAGAGATTTAGGAATTTATCGATAACAGTAAGTTGTTAGTTAAATCAAGATTAGTTTCTAATAATAAAAAATAATAATATGATATTGAAAATGGTGAAAATATATGAGCCTTATGAGTAACTTTAAATACGAATAAAATGCGAAAAAAAAAATTAAAAAAGTATTACACGGGGCAAGTTTTAGTACTTCGGTCCGAAAAATACACTTTAACAATAATCATAAGAACTATACGCAACACGAAATTTACGATTTTTTCCGATTTTCAACGGATTTTTAAGTTTTTTACGGTTTATTACCATTTTTACGGATTTTTTCGATTTTTACCGGCTTTTACGGTTTTTTTTACTATTTTTACCGGCTTTTACGTTTTTTCCCAGTTTTTACTTTTTTTACGATTTTTACTATTATTTACCATTTTTTACGGCTTTTTTAGATTTTTTACTGTTTGTTATGGTTTTTTATGTTTTTTTGCGAGTTTTTACTTTTTTTTACGATTCTTTATGATTTTTTAAGACTTTTTACGATTTTTACGGTTTATTACGGTTTTTTACGGTTTTTTACGACTTTTTACGATATTTTACGATTTTTTACGATTTTTTACGATTTTTTACGATTTTTTACGGTTTTTTACGATTTTTTACGATTTTTTACGATTTTTTACGAATTTTTTACGTTTTTTTACGATTCTTTACGATTTTTTACGATTTTTTACGATTTTTTACAATTGTTTGCGATATGACCTGTTTCGATATTTTTAAAAATGACGGAAATATAATTTTTTTTGATATTTCAATCCCATCCAGTTTCACCCCCGTAGGTCGGAAAAAAAAGTTTAATACTAATTAATTTTATAATAATTAGAATACGAAAAAAGTGTAAAGATCTGTACAATATTTTCAAAAATGGCGGATATGAATTTTTTGAAATTTCAACCCCCTCCACTTCCATCCATCCAAGGTCAAATCGAAAAAAGTTTTAAGCGAATTAATTTTATAATAATTAGGACATGAAAAATGTCTTAAGACCTGTTTCGATATGTTTGAAAATGACGGATATGAAAATTTTTTTTTACCTAATCATGTTGTGGATGGCTCAAACCGTCGAGAAAAGTCATTTTAGGCAAAAAAATTTCAATAAAAATATTTCAAATTTTATTTATGATTTTAATGAAGTAAAACAAAATTAAATAAAATCTGAAGGGTCAGTTGGGGTAACTGTGTTTTTGGCAGTTGGTAATACCTATTTTTATAGTATCCCTTCCACGTGTTGATATAATTGCGAATCAGTTTTGAAGCACGAAGTTGCCAAAAAAAATTTTTGTGGGACAACGCGCTATAATAGCAATTTTGTTAATACCTGGTGCAATAGTGTTAAGTAATTTTTTTCAGATAGTTAAGATGTATTTTCTTAAATTTCTGACGTTTTGAATCTTGTTCTTTTTCACTGTTACTATGCAAGAGGCATGACACCCAGATGCCCCTTGAAATTTTAAATAATGGGGTTACTGGGCCTCTGGAAGGGGGTAAATGGGCCCGACCATGATAGTTTTAATACCCAGTAAAAGATAGTAATAAAACCAAATCTAAGATGGTAATAAACCCATAATACCCACCCTCAAACACTATATTAGAGAAACCGGAGGAAAGGGGAAATAGGGTGGGGGTGTTAAATCTTACCTTACTGAATAAAAGAAACTGGAACTGGCAGAGCGTATCATAGGGGTTGAAAAAAATGGTTTTGGCCTTTCCAGGCGTGAAGTTATGGATCTTGTTGAACAATTCATTGTACAAAACTATATTTAGAAATTACAGATCTGGGCAAGATTGGTTTACCAACTTTAGAATGAGGAATAATTTATTTTTGTAGAAACCAATGAGCATTGAACATGTGAGAAAGCTAATCCTTGAGTAGTCTAAAGACTAATTGGTGTTTGTAATAAAGGAGCAAAATCTGGAAGGATTCCCGAACCAAATCTATAACTGTGAACCGTAGAGACGAAGTTCTTATTGACATAGGTTTCTGAACTACCTGTATCTATTAAGGCGTCAGCAGTAACGTTGTTTATTTAAATTTTTATAAGAAACGTAGCTAGTAACAGCTGTGATAAGTTTGGTAGACGGCAATATTGAGGCTGAAGAAGCTTTACTTTTTCTATTACCTTGGAACACCTTTGAAAAGTGTCCATGTTTCCCAAATTTATTACAGATTGAATCTTTGGCAGGACATAAGTTGTTTGATACATTTATATGTTTCCGTAACAGCAGAGGAGATAATTTCTTGCGATTCTATACTTCCTGAAGGGATCGAATTGACCAAATTTTAGGGTATACTATACGATTTTGAATGTGTTTGAGCGGATTTCAGCCATTGAGCTTGATTTATGGCATCTTGTAATGTTAACCTATTGTTTTCAAGTAAAAGTTGACGAATTTGAGATGAACTTAAACCACTAATGAAGGAATCCATTATGTAGTCATCTCCATTCACTCTTGACTAGTTTTGATCGGTATCGAATCTCTTTGGTCTAAGGAGTTTATCCTTTTCTTGTTAATTAAATTGTAATAAAATTAGCTCAGAAAATAGGCGTTAATTAACAAAAAATATACATGATCTAAATGTAAATAATGTAAATAATGTAAATAGAAACAGTTAATTAACGATACAAGGGTCAAGTGATATATACCGGGTGTAAATATATCATGGTCCTCCCCTATGACTTTTAAACTGGTTAATAGATTTATACCACCTTTTGTTCGATTATAATAGAGCTAATTTTTGATTTTTTTTTAAATAAAAATCCAATATGGCCGACATCCGGTTTGACCGGAAATGACATGAATATTGGTAATTCAAATGGAACACCCGGTACATTTCCAAATATTTGGATTATACGTCTTCAAATACGTACAGGTCGATTGTCAAATGTCGCTTGAGACTCCATTTTTGTTTTATTAATTTTTTTTATCTATTCTAGGGGCCATGATTTGGTCTAAATTACATAATTAAAATATAATTACCTAGTCTCAATTTTGTCAATTATTTATTTTTGTTTCTTTTATTAAATATTTAATTCAGCAAATACAGTTTTTTAACTAAAAGTCAATTTTTTTAAATGAAACGTAGATGGGCCATCCGGTAGTAAAACTTGTGCATTCAATTACACACAACAATTCTTTTTTTTTCTCAAATATATTTTTTAATTTCGATACAAAATTTTCCTGAAGACATCTCTTTTAGGTAATTTTAGCTTGATTATAATGAATTTAGACCAATCATTAAGCAGGAAGCCCGACACTTTAGAGACACCCCCCAATTTTCTAAAAGGTGGTGGAAGCCAGGTTCCTATTGGTCGTGGAAAGCCATGTCCCCCACATTTTTTAAGGAGTCCCGAATATTTTTAAGGAGCCCCCGAATTTAAAGGACTCCCGAATATTTTTAAGCGCCCTCGAATTCAAATGACCCCTGAATTCCAGGACCCCCAATTGCAGGACTCCAGAATTCAAAGGATCCTCTAATTCAAAGGACCCCCAATTTTAAGACCTCCGAATATTTTTAATGACCTCCAATTTCAGGACTTCCGAATATTTTAAGGATCTCGAATATTTTTAGTAGGAGGGAAGGAGTCAAAATTTATTTATTTTCATATTAGACCAGCCCATGTACAAATATTTGGAATCTCTACCCCTTAGCCCACGTAAAAATATTTTGGTAGTGCGAAAGTAAAAAAAACTTAGACTCCTTCACTCCAATTTTAAAAATATTCGGGGATCCTAAACTTTCTGGACCTAAAATTCTGGCGTCCTGAAATTGGGGATCCTGAATTCGAGGGTCCTGAAATTGGGGATCCTTTTAATTTGGGGATTCTTAACAATATAAGGGTGTGGCTTCTCCCGCCTTTTAGAAAAGTGGAAGGAGTCTCCAATGTATCGGACTTCCTAAAATTATTGATGGATAAAAAAAATCAAAAATACAATAAAACTGGCGTCTCAAGTGGCATTTGACAGTCGACATGTACGTATTTGAAGTCGCAGTATCCAAATATATAGAAATGTACCAGGTGTTCTATTTAAATTTCCAATTTTCATGTCATTTCCAGTCAAACCGGATGTAGCCATATTTTATTTTTATGTAAAAAATCCAAAAATAGCATCACAACCGGCAATAGTTAATTCTCTTTTAAATTTAAAAAAATTCCAATTGAAAGAAAAACTATATATAGATCATTAATTTTCCTTGTGCATTAAAAGCAATGAGTTTGCAAGGGACCATAAAAAACACCCCCCTTCACAGAATTTTTCAAATAAAACATTTGTCCGACTCGACATAAAGAACATACTTTTACACAAACTTTTATAAGCGTGGGTCCGAGGCCTATATGAGCCTTATTAATTATAATACATTTCTTAATATTACACTTATTAAAAAAAATGTATTGTAAAAATTTTTCAATGAAAATCGCTGTAATAATAAATATATAAATGTGTCGATACGTTTATATATTTTTTTAACTAAATATCACTAATATTTTTTTTTGTTTCAGGTAAGCATCTACAAATATTTCCAAAAGTTTGATATTCTGTAAGTAGCAGCAAATAATTCTCTTTTTTATTACCAATAAAAAATAATATTCTAGATTTATATCTTGATGAATTTACAAATGTTATTGGATAACTACATGGCATACAGATTATGGGACAAGTAATGCCGCGATTTCCTATGAATAGTATCAATGTTCAAATTTTATTAATTTAAGTAATATAGGGACATCCTGTATATATAATATAATATAACAAAAGACGGGCCGTTCTAATTCTACTACTTTCTACTTAAACAGTTTCTTTTTAATTTTAGTATAATTTATCTTTATTATCTTACAATAATATATGACTTTAAGTGTGTGTACTAGAAAGTGGTAAACTTATAGCAATTTTTAATTTTTTTCGTGTTTTCATTTAAAGAAAACCAAAACTGGGTTGTGTTTTCCACACATTTCTAAAAATTATTTTTTTTTGTATGTTGGCTTCAGACTTGGTTTATTGGCCCAAATTTTTTGTATGTTAAAGATAATTGTTTCACCATTATTAATAAAATTCTTGTAACCATTTAAAAAATTTCGCACTACTATGCCAAATGAATATTTATGAATTTGACTTTCTCTGTTTCAAGTAAATATTGCGAAATTTAACAATTAAATGCAACAAAATGCATTATATGAATGTTAATTTGTATTAACAATAATTATAAATGCAAATTGAAACGTTTGAAGGCAAAAAGAAAATGTATTATATAAGTTTTTAATGAAAAATTTCATTTTATGCCTTAATAATTTGTTAAAAAAATGCATACTGGATTCATTTACTTAAAATCTTGATGATAAATACGGTAGAAAAATCCAAAATGGGTATAAATGATTAAAATACACTAAGTATTATGTTATTTTGTGATTAATATCGGAACATAAATGAAAAGTTTTAGTTGTTATTTTTTAGAACGAATTATTTTTATTTATTAAACAATCGTGGTACGTAATTTCCTTACAAATTCTCGTCTCTGATATGATTAAATGAATGATTCAAAATTATACCGTTAAGTGAGACGGAAAAAATATTAGGTGTGCCATTAACACCTGCTTTGGGCAAAGAATTCTAAAAACCCATTTAATTTAAAGATTTATATACCAAGGACATTGAATATTAATGTTCACCAAGATGAAAAGAAAAGCATTATTTTATTTAAATATTGGTTCAAATGCCAACGACAAATTTTTTTAATTAAAAAAAGTAATTGTAAAAATTAAAAAACAATTACAATATTTTTGGCAATCTTTGGAATTAATTTTGTTAACTTACAATACCTAATATAAATTAGTAAAAAGTCGTTTGAGCCTATCATGTTAAAATATTTGGACCGTTTGTACTTAGGCCATGTAATAATAGTTAGAATCTTTATACCTTACACTTCCATGTAATTATATTTGACCCTTTTATTCCTTGGAACTGTCCTTGTATAAATATTTAGGTACTTTTCTCCTTAAGCCTGTCCATGAAATATAGTCTCTTTACCCGTTACTTTTGTCCATGTAAAAATTTTTGTCCTGCTTACCAATTTAAAAATATTTGCAACTTTTACTCCTTAAATTTTCATTTTATTTAATAATTGGGTCGCTTACTCCTTGAGCCTGCCCAAGTAACAATATATTTGCTCCCTTTATCTTATATATGATCCTGTAATACTTTTTGAGTCAAGCGGTCTTTTGGCACGTTTATAGTGTGAAAGCCACTTGCATCTGGCAGCGCCAGTAGAGAAAAAATAATCCAGGGGTCGTTATGGTATCGACAAAGAGCTATTCGGCCAGAAGGGCGGACTTTATTTGCCCTATTGGGTTAAGTACCTGGATATTCGCTGCTAGGATGTTAAGTAAATACGATAAATCAAAATAAATGCTTTTATTTATACCAAATAAACTCCGGCGAGGAAGAAGAAAGGTGTGTATTTTTCCGGTTTTCTCTATTATCATCTGTGACAGTTGACAACTGGATATGAACTGGATCTCAATACTGCCCTACTCTAAGTCAGTTCTCTGGCGCACTGCTTGCGGTTTACTAAGCTGTGCTCCCTTCAGCTCTACCAATCTCTAAAGGTCGCTGAATTGGTACTGTAGCTGGATCTGGTTCTCGGCTCGAGCTCCAACTCGAACTGGGACTGTAACTGGAACTGCCGAAGTCTATCAGGCACAGACTGGTCTATTTGCGACGTCTAAGAAGTAAGAGCGCAAGTAACTCTATCTGTCGGGCGTAGGTTTAACTATTACGACTCATCTTATACTCGAAGGATGGTTGTCTTTACCATAGTTAATTTTAATCCAGAGCCATGTGCGATATAGTTAATATATTTTAATTATCAAATACTAATGAAAATAATACCGGCAATAAAGTAACTTCGTTACAATCCTGATCCTAAATTTCAATGATCTACAAAAAAAAATAACAGCCAGATAGACAGACAGTAGTGAATTTAGTTCATCGAACACTAAGAAATTAATAAAATTAAATTAAAAAATAAATAATTCCACAAGGCGGAGACGGATTGTTGTTAAAAGATACCGAAGATGGAAAGTGAAATTTAAGAATTTAAATTATATCCAATGAGAAGGTAACACCAAAAAAAAAAGAAATTTTGAAGATTAGTAGAATGTGAAGTGATTATAAATGAGGGTTAAGGGAATAGAAGTTAAAGTGGAGGATGACGATTTATAAGAAGTGCAAACGAAGAAAAAAGTATGAAGATCGAATTGAACTGAAAAATTTACAACAAAATGATAAGAATACGAAAATGTCAAATATGAAGAGAAACTCTTGGAATATGATTAAATTTTAATGGGGAAGTGTGACGTGTTATGTGGTAGCTCCAGCAAATTTATTTGTAGTATATGAGAATCTACTTAAAATTATTCATAATAAAAATAGGCTTGGTTAATTTTAAAACACTAAAAAATAAAATTTCAAAATTTCCAAATGACATCAGCTACATTAATTACACAACAAAAAAAAAAAAAAAAAAAAAAAAAAAAAAAAAAAAAAAAAAAAAAAAAAAAAACTTACAAGTATTTTAAAACTTGTTAATGATTAATAAGTAATACCGTGTCCCATTAGCAGATGGCGTTAGGAGAACTACATCCTACTATTAAAATAATAGGTTATGTTATAGTAAAAATTCAAAAATAAAACGCTATGACTAGCATTACATCGGATGTAGGTTTACAAAGTATGGAAGTATATTGGCAGCAGATAGTGTCCCACTTCAGATCAATCTCCCTAGAAAAGTTACTAGATATTCCCACAGATTGACCTTGAAAACCACCTGTAGACCTCTGTAGACGTCTGTAGTACGTCTGTAGACCTCTGTAGATGCAGAACGAAAACGGCAACGTTTACTGACGTCACAATGTTGACAGTGATCTTCAGACGTACTTCAGATGTCTACAGAGGTCTACAGGTGGTTCTCTAGATCAATCTGGGGGAAAATTTAGTAACTTTTCTAGGGAGATTGATCTGAAGGGGGACACTATCTACTGTTGGCGCACCTGCTTGATAAGTTTGATAATATTTCTGTAACGGTGGTTTTGGCGTAATACGTTAGTATATGGTTTCGGTGTAAAAGGGCCGGAGTTTGATTCTCAGTAGGTACGGCTAACTTTTTATTTTTTGATAATTTTTTTAGCTTTATAAAAACCATATAAAAATAGTGATTGGTAATCGGTTTGATTTGTACAGTAAAGTGTTTTTTTATCCAAAATTAATGGTTATTAGATTTTGCTTTTTTAACTTCTTGAAAACTACATAAAAATAGTGGCAAGTAATCAATTTGATTTATACGAAAAAGTGTCTTTTTTTTCATTTTTTTTTCTCAAAGTTCAAGATGTAACAATTAGGCAGTATATTTCATTTTCCTGTCTACGGAAAATAAAAACAACAATTTTCTTCTTTTCTCATATTTACATCTGGCCTCTAATTAATAAGGAATTCAGTTCATGTATACTGCCATCTCTTTTTTTTTAATATAATACTTGTTTAAAAAAGTTATAAATATTTTTTGTAGGCATATTTGATAACAGACTTTTAAGTGCTAATTTAAAATTTTTACATAATACGTCCCCATTATTGGTTAATAAATTAATAAATGAAGGTAATTAAGAATTAAATATTATGAATAGTAGTATCATAATTTTGTGGATGAATTATGAGGGATATTAAAATAAATAAATAAAATGAAATAATAAATTAAAATATAATAGAAGTAATAGTCCAAGAGCCAGAGTAAAAAAAGTAGATTCATAATGTAATCTTCTACAGAAGAGATTTTATTGTTTGAACATCTTCAGGGATGTTCTCGGAAACTAAGTTGGTGGGACTGGAAGTCGCGAGCGTCAGCCACCATCTTAAAAAACACAGTTTTATAACACTTTACGTATGTTTCGCTAAGTGTAGTTTTGGTTAGTTTGTTCCTTCACAGTTTCAGTGGTTGCGATACGACAACAGCTTCATACAATATGGGGAAGACCAAAGTTCTTTCAACGTTACAAAAAAAAAACGATTGCCTATTAAAAGCTGTGGAGTTATTCAGTGGAAAGAAGATTGGTCCTAATATAATTGCTCAAAGTTCTTTCAACGTTATAAAAAAACGATTCTCTATTAAAATCTGTGAAGTTAATCACCGAAAAGAAGGTTGATCTTGATGGAGAACGTTTCTTTTATTGCGCTAAATGGAGGTGACGAATCAGAAGCGTCTATAAACTCGCTTCGAAACAAATGCTTGTGTGTTAGTTGCACAGTTCCCGAGATATTTCACAAAACGTACCTAGATCTTGGACTATAAATTATATGGATGGAAAGGAGTAAAGAAATTAAAATAAAATGATAGAATATCATGAAGAAGTTACAGATGATGAATTGTAAAAAGAGTTTATTAAAAAAAGGAGATTTGGTAGTTGTAAAAAATTTACGAGCATCAAATGTGATTATTAAAAAATACTGGATGGGGATCGGGACAAATCGCCGAATGGTCAAAACGACGCTGCATAGATTGGATTTATTGCGTCGATGATGAAGTCACAACTTTGCTTAAGATACCGACTGGGTACTCTGATCAAAACATTGAACGTGATCAAAACGCCGAAACTACTATTTGTCCACGTTCGGCGATTTATGCAAATAGTAGTATGGCATTTGGACCACGTTGAATGTTTTGATCAAAGTAAACAGTAATATGTAGCGTCGTTTTACACTATTCAGTCACAGTAAAATGATTATATACAGTATTTGCACTCCCGTGTCGGTACTTTGATCTACGTGGTGTTCAATTCGTTCGTTTTTACAACCCACCAGAAAAGCATAGTTGCCAAACGTGGGATAATTATTTGAGTTACGGATAACTTCAGGAGAGTTCTGATTCTTTTGTAATATTTGCATGAAATTTAATAATATATATTTACGCTTTCCTCATACCTATGAGTATTAAATTGATTATTTTTCCTTATATTGAAGAACCTGTATCAAAATATATTTGATATTGGGCAACACTGCAAATATCAAGACAACAAAGCTTTAAATGCTTTTCGGTTTCTGCGCATACCTACCCAGCGTCGACGAGTTAATTAATAATGAAAACTGGGGAAAGTCGCTTAGTGCAAATACTGTATATAATCATTTTACTGTCATTCGGCAATTTGTACACCTTCGGCGATTTGTCCAAAGACTATTTTCGGCGTTTTGACATCTATCGGCGATTTGTCCAATCGGTTTTTTGTCCATTCGGTGATTTGTCAAAAACCCACTGGAAGTTATAAATTTATGATGACCAACACTTAAAATATTTTGTCAACTAAAAGTTACTAAAAATAATTAAGTTAATTAGTTGACAAGTAATAAAAATAAAATTAAAGGATTTGTAAATTTAAAAAATCCATTTTTTTATTATTTTATCCAATACAGCATATCCAGGATATTGTATCAAATTTTCAAGTCTTTCTATGTAAATTTTAAAAAAATATATTTTTTGTATTTTATTCCTACCTAAAACTTTAATCGATTTTTTCTTAAAACTTTCTCATGTCCCAACAGCTGGATTTTCAAAATTTTTATAATGCAAATTTTGTTTTAATGTTGCTCTTTTATACGCTAATATATGCTTAAAATAAAACAATTCTTTTATTATATTAAAAAAAATAGAGAAAATATACTTTTTTTAGCCTTCGAAGCTTTAGTAAATACTAAAAATTATTATTTTCTCTTGTTTGTCGAGATTTAAATTCATTTTGCACAAGAATTTTTGTAAGTACAAAATTCGACAAAAATTTATAAACACGAATAACATCCGCTTAAAATATTAACATCTGTTAAATATTTTTTAAACGTTCCTGACATGTGTTTAGTTGCATAGAGGCAGGTAGAAAGAATGTTCTTCTAAAACAAAAAAAGGCGGAAGTAGAATTTTTAATGTGTTTATGTATAACTTGACTAGATGATAAAAATGTTACTTTTCACCGCTGAAGTTATTTTTAAGTTTACCAGATTTTTTGTGATAAAATCAGCGCAGTCAAGACATTTATAAAGATAATGCTAAAAATTTTTACGACGAATGAAAATGTATTAGTTAGAAATAAATCGTTTTCTACATTTATTCTTTGACGTTTCGGTTTCTTTCTGATACCGTTTAAGTGGCTATATGGGTTTCGAAGGTCAAAAAAGCATATTTTCAACGAATTTTTTCTCATATAATAAATCAAATATATGATTCAAACTTTTTACCATATCAAAGATAAACATTTGATAAATATTTTGTAAAATTTTCATTTCAAAATTTTCAAAATTCGGGCCCTGGGACCTCATTTCCGGTGACCCCTCAGAAAACACTTCCTTTATCGTGGATAAAAGAAGACACGGTAAGGTCAAATTGCGTAAGTGGGACCCCCATTTACAACTTTTGAATTTCAAGCCTCGATAACTTTTAATTGGTACGTTTGCAAATTTTATGATAAAAGAGTTCTATTATGTAATAGCAAAATGAAGTACTGTTAACAGTAAAATTCTTTCTGTAGATTTTCTGACACATATTTTGTATTTTTATCGTGCTGTTTCCGACTTATACAGCCACTTGCATATTTCAGATGATATCAATGGGCTATAATTACATATTTGCTGCATAATATACTTTTTTCAGTTATGAGGTAATATCGAAATATACACGTTTACATTTGCGAAACAACTGTTATTAAGAATAACCTAAGGAAGTACATTAACTACTACAGGATTGAAAATGAAGAAAATGTCTTATCAAAAATATAAAAATAATATTTGGCTATAAAATATTATCGAATTTTCGACTTCTTGAGCTACAAAAATATATTTAAAAATATCAGTAAGTACTATACTACTTTAGAAAATTTGAACTTTCTTATTGCTTTGGTAAATAAGTACTTGAATCCTTGAAACTAACCATTATCGAAGTAACCTTACTCTGGGTACCTGGGCATGAAGGGGTGGAGGGCAACGATAAAGTCGAAACTCTTACGAGGAAAGGTCCCGAATCCGAATTCATTGAACCGGAACCATTCTTTGGCATAGTAAAATGCAGTGCCAAAGACACTATTTGGAAATGGACCGAGAGGAAAACTCCAGCACTGGAAATATATTCCTGGGTTAGCTCACTCTAAGTCGGTCATAGACAAACCCTCAGTTTGTGCCCTCTCGCAGATCCTACAATGGAGTAGGAGCGATCTACGCATCTTATAATTGGACTGCTTATAAGGCACTGTCGTCTTCGTTATCATCTGAAGAAGCTTGGTCTGAGCCAAACATTGAACTGTCGCTTCTGTAGTATGGAAGACGAAATGGCAGAGCATATTCTATGCTCCTGTCCAGCCCTGGAAATGAATAGGCTTCGTATGTCTAGTTTCGTATAGCTGGAGCCTACCGACTTCAAGGAAGCTTCATCTAAATCACCATAGAGTCTGTGAGAAGGTGTGAATTGTAGCAGTTGGACACATTGAACATAACCTAAGATATTTACTGTATTTTTTTAATCAGTAAATTATTTTAGTGTTTTTGGGGATTTTAAAGTCCTAAAACTAGCTTTTATAAAGTCATAAATGTTAGTTTAAAACATGTGTATGAACACAAAACATTACAAGATTTTAACAACTTATTTTCAAAAAAAAAGAGTTACTTTGTTTTCACATCGGCAACTAAGTTGTTTACAATTACAAGTACAAGCGCTGTTACTTTTTTTATCATTTAACTTTTCCACACAGTTAGAATCATTGTAACAATTTCCTATTAATTAATCGTTAAGTCATCAGGAATTTAAAATATATTTTGTGACCCATTTAACATAATTCTTATAAACAGTTACAGAATCTCAAATAATGGTCTCATTTTATTACTACAATATCAGAACTAATTGATTTAGATTTAACTGTAAATTTGATGCCGTTCCAATTCATTTTCGATTTTTACCTAGATTATTTTTATTTATTGTAGTTATATGTGATCTTATGGTACGCAACTGTGGTCAATACTAATACGCATCTTACCCGTGTACCTAATCAAAATAACCGCTATATTGATACGGTACACTGCTATTGTACTATATTTGTGTTTGATTAGATTGGAATTATTTTTAAAAGGTTGTTTTCTTAGGTGCTCAATTAAAAAAATTGAAATTTTGTAAACAAGATTCTGATACTCTAGATTATAGCTGATTAGATTTTGGTATCAATTGGAAAACCGGAAGTGGTAGCTGCTATGAGTGATGACGCTATTACTAAACAAAATGGCAATATAGTTTTATACACATATTTTGTATACACTATTGTTTATTTTCGTATCATTAAAATTTTCAAAACATTTGCCATTGTTGCCAGATTTACAAAGTCAATTTTTTCATACTTTTTTGTGTTAACGTGTCTTTTAGAGCTTCTAGAGACTGACAAATTTATTTTTTAGGTCTAAATAGTACCTTAAATTCATTTAAAAATAAACTGAGAATGAGTTATTCTGGCCTGAATAGAATTTGGTAATAAAATTAAGAAACCTGATTTTTATAGGTTTTCCTCAGATTTAATCCGTCACTAACTGCCTAATTGGTAATCAATTTTCATTAAAAAAATTTAAAAATATAATGAATGCCTTTTAAAAAATATTAAAAATTCTAAATATTTTGAAACAAACATAAAGATATTCTTTATAAAAGATAGAAAGAAAAGGGCTATTTTAATTTTATAATTCGGTAATTTAACAATAAAAAATTATAAAGAAGATAAAAAATTAAATAGGTAATTTAATGTAAAAAATAATCAAAAAATAATGTAATCCAAAGTAAATATTATTGATATTCCTTAAAATCCTTAAAATATCCTTAAAAATAAAATATCTATCACATTTTCGCTTCTACAGCCCTTAATATCAACTTGTCAGATTTTTTTATAATGACTTATAAATGATCTGATAATAATCATTACAATATTTAATATTTACAAAAAGAAAGATTGTTTTAATACAGCCCTGTAAAATTTTATTTTCCTTCATCAAAATATTCATTATTAAAGAAAAATGTCCCACTCAAGACGCAATGATAAATTTTATCATTTTGTCACAAAATTTTACTCTTTACAAAAGTTTCTTAATAACCTAAGATCTACTAATTCATAAAATATCTAATATTTATAATAAAAACAAAAACAAAAAGGATTGTCATAGTACAACCCTGCAAAATTTTCCTTGAAAATGTAATTACAACTTATTACAATTATTAAAAAAAAATTCATTGTGTCCATCGAAAATTTGATTTATTATTGATTTTTGAGAAAAAAATATTCATGATAAAATTTGGTGATTCACTTAAAACACAATACTGAATTAAAACGTTAAAAAAAAAAAAATGTATATACGTGGTAAGTAAAAAAATATAAATTACGGTCAAGGGTAGAGTATCGCTATTTTTTAAAAATATATGAAATTCCAGCCACCTAACAATATTTTTTTTCCATTTTTTATTAGTTTAGACAGATTTCTATAAATAGATTTTTTTTAATAAGTATATTTTACGTTTAAACCAAATTTATATATTTGACTTTCCTTTTACACAGTAATTTTTATAAATGTTTTTAAGTTATTATCATATTTTAAACAAAGCACCAACTTTTATCAAGAATATTTTTTTCTTAAATATCAATAAAATATTTTTCATATTGTGGAAAATTTTTGAGATACACTAAATTCTGAATTTTTAAATTCATAAAATTTTCCTTGATAGAATAATTTCTTCTCCATAGTTTTGATAGGTCAGATGATTTGATAAAGGATCTGTTACCAATCCTTTACTGGACAATCCATTCCGGACAATCCTTTCCCGAGAATTCTTCCCAGACAATCCTTTTTTAGCTTAAAATAACCCTTTACACATTATTTTCATATCATCAAAATATTTTACATGCAACTCTATAATCTAGGCAAAGGAAAAATAACTATGGTATAAACACATTTTTGTAACCATAAAGTTGTCGAAAATAATAACAATGTAGTGATCCAGTTTTGAGACTTTCACGTTGAAAAACGACAATATATTTGCCGTAATTTCGAGTTTTCAAAAATAAATTTTTATATAGTATATATGGCATAAGTTGCGAGAAAATAAAAATAAGTGAAATATTAATTTTATTTTTGTGGTTTTTAACGAAGCTGAATCGATTGCCGTTGTACGTTTATCTCTATCTCTCACCATTCTCCAGTTGAATCAAGGTTCGAAAAAACACGGTGCATCCCTTTTTTTTGACACGAGGAAAAAATTCTTCAGACGGCGACTCGTGCTGCTGTGGTCAAGAACTAAAAAAGGAAGATTCGTAAAAAATCAGCCTATCGAACGGCGTGCGGTAGTTTTTTTTTTTTGGAAAAAAAAGATAAAAAGTTTCCGTTCGATTCTGCCGAAGCAGAATGGACGATTTTAGTAAGTAAGATTTTTAGGATTTTTTAATCACCGACACTTAATCTTAATAATATTTATTCGGTTACAAATCAAAACCCACCCAAAATAAACTTCCTTTTTTTAAAAATGATGATTTTTTAAAATACGTGACGTATTTACTGATCTGGGAAGTTTATTCAGTGATTTAACTTATGTTGGTACATATGACATTTCGTTAAGTAGAAAAATCGATTAAAATCAAATAGAATGTCCGTATCTGTTATGATTTCACATTTTTTTTTCAAATGAATATCGCTCCATATCTGATTTTGGACCTTTATCAGTTTTCTGATTTCTGAACTTTATTAGGTATTATTAATAATTATTGCAAATAACCTTTTCATAATTTAACAATTCGATTATCAATATCACATCGAATGATTTCAACGAATGATCGAGTAGACACTTCTTATAATATCGATGCAGTATGTGACGTAGGTAAAGCTTCTGGTATTACGTCATCAAGCCCGCGTAATTTAAATAAGAGGATGTTTTTAGCTTAAAGGGTTGTCTTAAAAAAATAACAAAGTAGGATAAATAGTACATTTGGACCTTCTATATTAAAATATCAATTTAAAAAAAAATGCTAAAATTGTCCATTTATTTAAATTTCAAGCTTCACCGGAGCAAGGGATTGCGTTCGAGCGCGGGGTAAGTCGATTAAATTGTCCATTTGTTTTACTAACATTTTACTAGACAGATATATGTCTATCAGTGCAGATAACAATTTTGGATTTTTGTTTTATAAACAATAAAAGAAAAAGTCTCTAGTTTCTTTGACGTAAATTTATGCAATAATAAAGATTATTTTTTGGGTTGACTTATAGAGCTGAGTTTAAGCCAGATTTATATGAGACTTTAGTCTTTGGGTGCCATTATGCAAATCTATATTTTATAATTGAAAATAAAATTTCGTGGTTTTAAAGATATAGTCAACTTTATAACTCGAGAGTAAGCAGGAGAAATGTGACATTGAGTTTACTGACCGTTGTTGTCAAGTTCCTTTCTGATCAAATGTTTAAGTCAATATCCTTATTTTTATATAGTCTAGTAGACGTCAAAATTTGAATTTCAATCAGTTTTTTTTTAATCCTAATTAGTCGTAGTCAAATCCTCTAATCTCATTTTTTGTGAGATTTTTAATTTTTTCCTTCTAATATTTTATTTTTCCAAATAAATCACGATTAAAATTTCATTAGCGTATTTTGATTTCTTCCACCCAAGAGGGGAGAACAGAAAGGGGGAACGTTAAGGCTCTCAAGGCAGCTAAAAGAATCAATAATACTTCTGAATAAGTAACTAATATTAACTATACGTGAAAACCTTGCTCAGCTTCTAATCATGTCTGCACCAAAGACTCTCAAACGCCGCGTGAGCATGAACTATCCTTTCGACTGAGGAGTGTGGTGACAGTAGCGCTGCCATTACATTTATTTGGAAACATATTGGGTATAGTATGGAATCGCCCGGTATATTCCTTTAGAAAAAAATAACCCAACGTGTACCGATTATTACACTGATGACACTGGTAACATTTCCTTTTAGCTCCCTCCAGCAATATAATGCAAACCAGTTTATATTCCGGACTCGGCTGCTGCGTCGCCTCGTCTGTAAAACAACTCTTACTGTAATAAGTCACCTACCGGACTTGTAACGTAAGATACTAATAAAATGGTCGATGACGAATAAAATTTTTAAAACAATTTATACAGGTAATAAGTTGGAAGTTAAAATATAAATTAATGTTAAAATTCTTTTTTTTCTATAAGTTTTTTGCCTTAGAACTATTATTAAATATACAAGGTGATTCTTTTAGAGGGCTAATTAGAGGTTTTAGGAGAATTAGGCGGAGTTAAAATCCGAAAATTTGCAATATGAAGTTTTCGGGGACGCCCAATCGCTCTAAAATATTTAGAACCAGCTACTTCCGGTTATACCGGAAGTGAACATCAACTTCGTTATTTTAAATGGAACACCCTATATTTTCTTACACTTTTAGATTTGTCTTGAGAAGCTGATTTCAAAAACCTATTACACATTTAATGTAAACTGATTAGTTTTGAAGTTATAGACAATTGAAAATACCATTTTTTCCAACTTTAAATGATTGCTACGGCCAAACGACATATCTCTATCCTAACTTTTTAAGTTCTACCTAATGATGTCATAAGAACATAATGTATACAGGGTGATCAAAAGTAGGTACACAAATTTTGATCACCCTGTATACACTTTCTTCTTATGCCTCCAAGTATAACCGGAAGTAGCTGGTTGCTCTAAATATTTTAGATCGATTGGGCATCTCTGAAAACCTCATATCCCAAATTTTCAGATTTGAATTCCGCCTACTTCTCCAGAAACCTCTAATTAGCCGTCTAAAAGAATCACCCTGTATAAATGCGTAGACAACTTACAACGGGAAACAGTAAAGGGTGTATTAAAAATGTTTCAATGAGTTTAACCTCATAAAATGGTTTCAAGAAAAACAATAAATTAGTGTTGGACATAATCTCTTGAAGGATAAAAAAAAGGCCAGAAAAAAACGATTAGTTTTTATTTATTAACTTTCGATAACGAAGCAGAAAGTTAATAATATCGTAATCCCGTGTGTCTCTGTGAGCACGATATATTCCATTCTAGACATCGGATTGACTTCATATTTGGTACACAGACAAATCAGGTCAAGATAATCTATTGGACTGAATTTCATCCACAGGAGTCACCCTCGACTAAAGATTCAGGGTGGCGAAAATGTAATTGAACACTATTGGTATTTCGTAAACCGTTAATAGAAAGATGGCTAAGTGGAAAAAAAAGATGCGTATTTTCAAGATGAATTGAATGGTTTTTTCAAACTTAAAATATTAGTTTTGTTTAATAAACACCTTAATTTTTAAAGAAAGAAAAAAATTGTATAAGATTTTTTTATTGAAGTTTTTAAATAAAGTTTCGTCTTTGAAGAGCCATCCTCAACTTTATTCTCACACTACTTCAACTTCTGCTACAGAAAGTTTTCACTTAGATTTTATATTTTCTAGTTTATTAAATTCATATATTTAGAGATTTGTCGGTATTTTAGCATTTCATCGCTCATTCACAAAATCTTAACAACCACTAATATATACATACTACATTTTTTTCTTTAATTTGTGTATCTAGGCTCTTAATATATTTATTTAACAAATAAATAAAAACCTTTGACCGAGATTTTTTCTAAATGACTATTCATGTTCTCTTTATCTATTCTTGTTTGCTTTTTCCCTACAGCATAAAATCTTGTCCAAGACTCGAAGATCAAGAACCTCATTCGACGTGACCCTCATTCTTGCATTTGCTACGTCACTGATCCGAACTTTGTGTATATTATTCAAATAAGTCCACCAAGGACGGTCATTTACAACTAACTGACAACTAGGTATGTCGATGCTGTTTACCATTCTGTCTTTATTAGAAATATTTTCGTAATAGTTCGTGGGTTGCGTTATTTTATTAGCAAACTTGTTTTACATTGCTTCTATTGACTAACTGTACCACCAAATGGATTTTAGATATAATAAATTTTTATAATGATGTTCACTTTTTATATACAGGGAAAAATCAGTCAAACCAGGAATAGCATCTATAAAAAGTTATTCAATAGTAAATATATTTATTTTGTAATTGACAAATTCAACAAAGGATACAAATCATAAACCTCGTGTATCGCCCTCATTAGAAATCTCGACGAAATAAGGAAATGGACGTCTACGGGCAATACGTGCTTCAACATTTATTTCTCTTATTATCCGACATGATCCGTGTAAATTTTTTGTATGGATCACGACTAAGTTAGGTAGGCAGCTGGACTGCTAAAATTACGACTTCCTGATGGTTGAGTTTTGTAGTAGCATCGCACGTACCCAATCACAGAATATGTCCATTAAATATTTTATCGGAACGAATAAGCCGGACGATATTGTTTTCGTTTTTAACAAATTCTTTTTTATAAATTATACAATAATCGCATTAGATATTTTTATAGGTTGTTATTATTATGATCCATGTGAAATAATTGTTTTTTTTATGATTTTTTTCTACCAGATTTAAACATTTCTTCATTTCTTCTGTCCGTTGTGTTATTTCCTTTTTCATCGATTGTAAGTGAGAAGTAAAAAAATCCGATCATGTATATCTAATAATCTGTATTGGTACTTCAAGACTTTGATTAAAAAAATCATTTTAAAAGTATGCACAATATTGTATAAAGGTAATTAAAATAGTACTATCACCCAATGGTAAAAATTATTTAAGGTGGATTTGACATTATTATTTATATAGACAATACCTAAAGTAGATTCCCGGTCAGGTATCATAACAAGGATAACAAAAAAAAATGCCCATGCCAATCTTCTGCGAATTTATAATAAAAAAAATCTAATAACTTCTGAGGAAGCTCTCATCTTATTATCTTACCTCAACACTTACCATTATCGTACTATTGAATTCGAGTCCAATCTGTCCCTAACTTTTCTTGATTTATTGATCGGAATTATTCGTCTTCTTGTCTAGAATTCGAAATATACAGAAAACCAACCACCACTGACTCTCTTATTAACTTCCACTCGAATCGTCCAATGTCACATCAGCTTGCCTCTTTCAAAAATTTTTATAGAGCCTTTTCCATTCCACTCTCGTAATCTGCTTTTACCTCTGAATTCAACATTATCAAACAGTTGGAAATCAATAATAATTTCCCCTTAGAGGATTAATAAGTTATATACCAGATACTCCAAATTTAGACTTAACAACTTCCAATTGGTGTGTCCTAAATAGACAAGACTTTTCCAGGTTCTTTACAATTTTTTAGGCAATATTTTCTATAACATTTCTTAAGTTTTTCGGAAACATAACATTAATCTAGCTTTCAAAACTAACAATAATCTTCAGTCATATCTAATTAATTCCAAGGATAAAAGCCCTCCTCTTGACCACTCAGGAGTATATCAGATATGCTGTGATGATTGTAATTGTGTGTACATCAGCCAGTCAGGTAGAAAACTGTCAAATAGAATTAGAAAAATGTAATGATCGAATAAAGAACAATCAAAACTTCTTTATTCAACAGAAAACTTTATATATAGAATGACATTAATAACTTACAAATAACTTTAGTAATATGTGCATCCAGACCGGTGCAACAAAAAGCACAAAACGTTCGCGAACATTTTGCAACAAGCATTCGGATGAACGCGGATAACGTCTAAACAGCAGCAACAATTTTTTGTTTCTCAGTGTTCGTTGATGTTTCCATTTTTGTTCGTCAGAGTCGCTGTGTAATTCTATTAATTAAATACATTTTGACAATTCAATATATTTCTACAAACGAAAATTCCACGTCCAAACTAACGCGCACAAACAAGCAAATTTCCTTTGATGTACCGACATCGCATGGAAATAGCTATTTGTGTATTAAGAGCGGAAAGTGATACTTTGCCGCTTGAGGCAGAGAGTTGCCCGCGCGATGCGTAGCGGAGCGCGGGCAATCTGCCGAAAGCGGCAAAGCACTTTCTGCTCGAATTGCACACAAGATTTTTTCTACGATCACATTATTTTTTGACAAATAATTAAAAAAAAATGAAAAATACACTTTTTCATATTTATCTCTGGATTTAGTCGGCAGAAGATTCAGAGAAATATTTTTAGCAAAATCTGCTACATCTGGAGGTGTGCTTGAAAATTCACATTCACTCTCACTCTCCATTTTTCAAATAGCTTTTTCATAAACTAAAAATGAAATAATGACGTTTCATTAATTTCATAGTCTACTATTTGCACAAAATAGTAAGTAGGCACTTAAATTTGCAATCACTATTGCATATAGGTGTACCTAGGTGTATCTAGGTGTACCTTCTGACTGTTTAATTTTTACTAGATAAATTTTATAAAATAAAGTTTAATTTCGTTCGAAATATCTTCAAATATTAATATTTCAACTAAAATATTCAGACTGCCCTACATTTTGTTTTAATATATCTATTATTTACTACCTTTCTTTAGTTTATTGTAAATGAAAACAGGCGAGCGGAAAAGTACGCGCTAGAGCGACAATAATGTCAAATTATTACAGATCACGGAAAACATCAACTTTGCGGTTAGATTTGAGTGTGCAAAAGCCTACTTTGGGTAGTGATCGTAGGAAAAAACATTTTGCGCTGAGCAAAACAGCGCGCGAACGAATAGGCGTGAGCGCACTCCCGTCCAAACCGAGATGTTTTGCAATGTACGCGAATTTTTGCGCTGTTTGTTGCAACGGTCTGGATGCACCTTAAGAGGATGGCTCATATACAGTGTGTGACACGACGAAACGTGGACATGTTGTAACAGAGCTTAACTTGAGATTCTGTACTGAATTGTCCTTTCGGAAAATCCGCCATCTTGAAAAAGGAAAAATTTTTGTTTCTTTGCAATAACTCTGCTCTCCAGCGTTTTATGCATATGGTGGCTTAAGGTATTTAGTTGCTTTTTTCAAGCGCTGCAAATAAGTTCCTCTAAAATTTTCACCTACCATTGACCGTTTTCGAGATATCGAAAGAAATAGTAATAGACATTGACATATATTTCCGATTATATCTCTTTTTGATTACTCTCATCGAAAAACAACACATTACCAAACTTCGTAGAACATACTCATACCTACAATTTAGTTTTTTTGCGGCTTTTAGCCCCCTGAAGTTTGCAAAAACATTGACTCGAGAAACACTTTGAGTCTGATACGACCGCAGGATATGTCAGGTTGGCAGAGTCCTTGTCCCTTCACCCGTCCCGTACGAACCCTTTTATATTATTTGTGGCTGCAGATCTGTCTGTTCTGTCTTCCGCACTTATCACCTGGTGCAAATGTGGCTCGGCTATCAAAAGGATCCTGATAAAGCTCACAGCGTGGAGATGCAAGGGAAAATGCGACAGGACTTGCGGGTGCAGAAAAGCAGGGATTGCTTATTCTGCTATTTGCCTGCATTTACCTTTTCCTTTAATAATTGCCGTTAGAGCCTTGAGGGGGAATCCGGAAGCGCGGAAAATAGTCAATTTTTACTTAAATTTTTTTATCTAGTCATAAGCCACTGGAGCATAGAAAAAATCGATTTTCGTTCAATTTTTTCATTAGACAATATTTTAATAAATTATTTCACTTCAATTTTTTGTTGTTGAATTGCACACTACAGTTCGAAATACTGTCAACTTGTGTTCACTCAATATTCATTACAAGAACATTTTAGAACCATTGATAAATACAAAGATACAGACCATTACCAACACTCCTTTCTCGTTTGCTAATTACATCCTTTCCTCTAAACATTCCTTCCCCATTTTTGACATCAAACTCCTTCATGATTGTCAAAAAGGCAATAGACTAAACCTCCTTGAGATATTTGAAATTAACTCCTGTCTCCACAATACTAATGTCATTTGTCTGAACGAACAATTACGCTTTAAAAAGAACCATATTTTCAAACCCTATCAGAGACTTTATTTGAATTTAGTTTACTTTTTGACTTTCAATTTCTCTGTTGTAACCCTGCCCCCTAACTGTCTAGTTTTATTTTTTGTTTTTCCTTTTAGGAGTTTCACTTCCCTCCTCAATTCACAGCTCCTATATCTCGTGGGGCCCTTTGTTTATAAGTTTTCTTTTGGTTACTTAACCTACCTTTTCCTTCCCATCTGTCACTTGTTATTTGTCAATCACTTCTTCTTTATCCATATTGTTTTAAATTTATAATGTTAACTGTCTACTCAACTGTTTTGTACCATAATTACCATAATTATTACTTGAAATTTTCTTGTTGCCCCACACTTCGGTGTGTAGGGAATTACTGTAATTTGTCTTTCATGTCATTTTGCCACTTGCCGGTCGCGAGCCACTTGTTAAATTGTTTTCCTTTAATTATAATATTTTTGGTTTATAAAATTTTTCAGTATTAATTAGTGTTAGTTAAGCCCCCCTTTTTAGGGTTCCGTAGGATCGAAACGGAACCCTATTGCTCTCACTCGTTCAAGTTAGAGTCTTAAAATTTTCACAGTATATGTGTCTTGTTGACCCAAAGCCATATAAATTATAAAAAATATTTTTAAATGTTTTCAAGGGAGGCTCCCATAGCGCTAAAGGGGGGCGCTGAAAAAAAATGTTGTCCTACCCCATCGAGTGAGGTATCGTTGAATAGAGCTCATTGAGTAGATAAAATCCATATTTTTTGTTTTAAAAAATATTGCAAAAGGTAGGCATGAGAAGCCGCCAAAGTTAGTATTTTTTACAAAATTTTGTTCCGAAGTATTTTTTAACTTTCCATTGACCTATCAACTTTAAATTTGGTGATAATGTTTATTGTTAGGTATATTTTACCAACAAATACCAATATAATAATAAATATGATTTTTTATTAACATTCCCTCATTTTTAAGGTTCCGTACCTTCGTATATATGCGAATTGTGACATTCGATATTTTATCAGTTCTATCTATGCAATCGTATTAGTTTTATTAAAAAACGCATTTTTTATCTTATAATTTTTTTTCTATCTTTGTCGGTTACGCTTATATTAAAAAATTTGTTGATTGCATTTCAAAATTTGTTAATATATCCAAGTATATATTCATAATTTTTTTTTCTTCGTCGAACACGCATGCGCCAGGTTATTTTTATTTTCACTTCTTTAAATCTTTTTACCAAGTATTTTTGACTTATTAGTTCGATTAAAATTTTAAAGTTCTTTAATAATCCTGCCCCTGCACAGCTGGCTTATATTCTACATTTGGTACGGAACCCTAAATGTGCGAAGTCCACCACGCACTTGACCGATTTATTTCAAGTACCTACCATAATGTGTTTTTCATAATTCTACTACCCTTAATGAGTATTACTTTATGTAATTTAATTTTTTTTTTGAGTAATGAAACACACAAAGTTCACTACCACAGAAATATATTAGTTGTAACAGTTTAATTATGAAATTGGCAAATAGTTTCGGCTTCCGCCATCAGCAGGTTATAAACATTATGGAACAAAGGTGAGATAAAATTTTTGGTTAAGGAGTAAACTTTAGTAACATTAAATTTAAAATAGTTAACATGATACTGATAAATTTAAATTAGTTATAATATAAAATTAACACAAACATTATGTTTCTCATTGATAGTGCCTGATTTAACAAGAAAATAGGAAGAGGATCAGTAAAAACCTGACCCAAAACAGGCCAAAAGTGGCATTTAAATATTAATTTTAAGTTTAAGGCCCGGGGACCAGTCGAAAATCCCACGTAGGGGTAGGAAAGAATACCTACGATGGGGGAGCATACCCACAAGGGCAGCTCGAAATTTTTTGATAAGGAATGTTTATCTAGTATGGTCCAATTAAGGGCATAAGTTAAAAAAAACAGTCATATAACTGCACAAAATGGTGGGTATATTTTTTTTTCTATTATTGTTTAAATAATGGTAAGTTGTATCTTTAATCTCTATATTGTTTGATAATACTTGAACCTTTGTGTCTAAAGGCCTGATGATGGTTAGTTACCGAAACTAGTTGCATTTCTATTACAATAAATTCTTGCAATACCTGACTTTTGTGCGTTTTTTTTTGGAAAACAATTAATTAGCAAGAATTTTGCATAAGAGCAGCAAAAGCTCCTAGAGGGATATACTGACTTTGAATGTAGTGGCCACGGTCTAGGCGAAAACAAGTCGGACGGTCGACTGAACCCATGGGGCTTGGCCACAACATCCATTGTTTTAACCTGACATAGAATCGCGGTATACCGTAAATTAATGTCAAATTATAGTACTACCCACCAATTACTTTGCATACAACGAATACCGAAAGTTTAATTACAGCGATAGGTTTGGTAACTCCTGAACAAAAAAAAGCTTTTTCTCCATTTTTTTTTTAGAAAAATAGGTAAAAAATATTGTCAGAGTATTGAACTACCCAAGAAAAATTACCACAAAAGTTAATAATAAATTATTTAAAAATCTAGTACATCAAATAATAATTATCCATAATTAATGGTTGCAAATAACTATTTCATAGATGAAACTAACGATGATGATACCAGTATGTTGTTTTTTTGTGATAACGATGCAAATTTAAATATAGGTATGTTGCGTTTTTATAAAAGAGAAGTAGGTACTTAATATTCATAAGATTGATTCATGGCGGAAACGAGTATGCGTTTACGAATTTCGAATAAATTATTTTAAAATTCGAAAACAATTTTTCCCCAAATAAGTTTTTAATACAGAAAAATTTTTCATATAAATTGTCTGTTTGTATAGCTCTAGTTTTTTCTTTGTTGATATTTTTATCTATTGTACTTTGCATTTTTGTAGAACATCGAAATTTAAGTCATAGTTATTTTCATTATTTTCTATTTAGCTCATAAAGAACAGGGTTAAACGGTCACCAAAAATTTAAATATTGTATTTTTGATTTTATACAATGCCCGAATGACTAGTTTATTAAAAAATTGATTTACAAATTTTTTTATTTAAGCTTTTCTATTTTTTTTTTAATTAGATTAAAAAATTATAAATTTACCTCATATATATAATATGTAAAAATTAAGAATTTTTTTTGATCCTGATGATCCTAGGCAGGATATTTTTTTTGACGTTTTTCTCGTTTTTTTTTTAATTTTTCTAGGTTTTTCATTTTTTTTACTTTTTCTGATTTTTATAATTTTTTCTTCGATTTTTTATGATTTTTTCTGATTTTTGTATCTGATTTTTGTTCTGATTTTGTTCTGAAATAAGTAAATTTAATCAAATTGAGGATTACTTTACTAAATTGTAATAGAGTATTACGTATTTTGGAAATCCGTACAATTTTGAAATAAATATATAATTTTTTGAATCAGTATTTTAAATAATGTCACGTGATGTACTTTCTCATTAAAAAAAATATAGATGCGATTGTCATCTGATCACGAGTCAATGGGGGGGGGATGGGGGGTTGAACGCGGTATTCCAGTTATTTGTGATTCCGCGTATCACTAAAATTTTTAGTGTATCTAGAAGCTTAAAAATTAAAAAAAATCGAGGGGGTCACTTATTACTATTTTATTTTAAAATTTTCAACTTTGATTATTACTATTAATTTTGACAGAAAATTTCACTTTTAATAAAAGTTTCTAAATTTAATAAGCTTTAAAAATTTTAAAAGTATTAAAAATATACAGTATGTGTCAAGAATACTTAAAGTATTATTACAACATCCTGTAGTATTAATTTAATAGAAAATTTCTCTCTAAATCTAGTAAGCTTTATAAAATTAAAAAATAAATTTCTTAAATATACAGGATGATGCCAAAAATACGTATAATTAAAAAAAGAACACTTTAATTTGCATACCATCTATAAATATTGTATAGTCTATACGAAGTCAATCCGAACTGCTAAATAAAAGACTCATGTACCGGGTCTAATAAATTTAGTTAATACCATGTAAAATTGATGATTAGACCTCGTATGAATTTCTTATCATTCACTCAAAGTCGGCCCAATGGATGCCGGTCGCAGCTAGTCAAACAAATAATATTGCGTGTACACACAAGCAAAATATGAAGGTAAAAAAGGTGTTGGGTCCACTGTAAACACCTACGTTTCCATTTTAGAGTAAATTGTCAGCGGCGCGGCTTGGGTTAGGATTTATAAAATTAGTTTATTCAACGTTCTTGCGAATTTTAGCCAGTGGCTTGCATTAGTGTCGTGTTTTTCTAAATTGTTTTCTTGTTATTATTTTTTAATCAAGATGGTGTTTTGGAGACCTATTTACACTTGCTTGAAGAGTGAAATGTGTGGGGCCTCACAAAACGAAATTTTAAAAACGATATGTGAGCTGACTAAACTTGCTCATACTACAATTTATACTGTTAGAACAGGAGATGTCACTGATCATTCCATAAAACGAAAAAAAGATAATTAGAAGCTTAAGAAGGTTGATAATGTCGACAAATAAGTTATATGCCGAGTTGTATAAAAGTTTTACGAAAAAAACAAGGTACGGGATTATTTTGATTATGAATATAAATCTCTGAACACATTACGTTATATTTTGCTAGGTTGTGGCTTCAAGTACAAACAATTGAGTAAAAGAATGGTCATAATGGAGTCTCTCACATCGTAGAAAAATGGCGGCAAGAATATTTACAAAAATTAAGGAATATCGCCAATCAAAAAAAGAGATAGTGTACCTTGATGAAACTTGGTTCGGCACACATGATGTTGTTAAATATGGTTGGGTGGATAAGAATGGACTAGTAATAAGGGTTTTGTTCCTAACGCTCCTTTATTGTCAGCTAAAAATATAAAACGGTCATCTGCAGACTACCATGAAGATATGACCGCCAGTCTATTTGAAAAGTGGTTTAATGAACAACTGCTGCCAAATCTTTCCCAAATTTTGTTATTGTTTTGGACAACGTCTCTTATCATTCCTATCTACATCACAAAATTCCCAATAACGGCACAAATAAGGAAGACATTTTTAAATTCATGGAAAGTAAAAATATGGAAATTCCAAAAAAGGCTACCAGCAAAATGTTATTGGAAGCTATAAAAAGAGAAAACTTAAAAAATAATATGTAATCGACATACTTCTACGTTTCTCCCCCCTATTACTGCGAATTTAATCCGATCGAGATGATTTGGGCTACTTTAAAAAAAAAACTGAGAAAATATAATTAATCTCCAACTGACAGTGCTTCCATACTAGGAAATATACGAACCGTTATTATTGAAGTAATGAATAAAATGTGTCCAGAATAAATATTATATTTTATCTTCCATTAATCCTATTATCTTAACCCCAAATTCAGTTTGAAACTCTGATAATTTTCATGGCAGGACAAACTGGTGTTTTTTGGCATTACTATGTATTACTAATAAAAAAAATATCCATGTAGGTATATTAAAAACAAAATTAATTTTGAAATTAAATTATATCACGCCGCCCATGCTTTACAATGAAGCCGCCGACCGGTCGGTAGATATTTAGTTTTTATGCCGTTTGAATTGACTTCGTATAGACTTTACCGATTTGCATAGATAAATGTTTTTTTTTTCGACAATATAATTACATCCAACTATTCGATCCCAGCTATTAAAATTCAAATGTTTTTGAGGGGGAGGGAGTTTATTTAATTTTTATATTTACTTACAAAACATTTTTTTATGCCGATTCATTATATATTTTTTTTCAGACACAAATTTAATCCCTGCTAGAAAGTACGTTTATGTAATTTAAAAATAACGAGTAGAGTTTGTTTAACCATCCTCTGCAGTTACGTCATACATTGTCCAACTTTATTTCTTAACTAATGTCGACGTAAATGTTGTTTATTACTTTTGACAGTTCAATTAATTTTTCATTGTCAAAATGCCTTCCCGGTATAATGAGAAAGGGCGAATTTTAATTTTTAGGTTGATTAATTACTTTTCAAGAGAAAGAGATGCTGGAATATCGCTTTTACCGTTAAATCCAGTCTACAACGTTTGGGTTCACCCCAAAAATATAATCGTATAATACATTTTTCCGCCATTGATGTACGATTCGATCATCCGTAATTTTTTTAATTTAGTCAAAAATCATGCGTAGGGACGTTAAACATCCCCAAGCTAGAAATTTGAAACAAATCAGTTAAAAAACGGAGGTTTCAAGTTAAAAAAAATTATGTAAAAAGGTACGCAACACAAAAAGCAAAATAATTTTTGATATTATCAATTTATTCATATAAACACACCTTAACATGCGTCATTAAATATATTTTAATTTTGAGGTTATGTGTAAAATAATATTCAAATAGTATAAGACACACGTAAAACAGCAGAATACTTCATCGATTATGACGTAACGGCAGAGGATGGTTAAACAAACTCTAGTTTTGAATGACAAATAACGACCATATATGTAATACTCCTATATCGCCAACGTCCCATCTTAGCCTGTAAAAACAAAGCGTTCCGACAGAAGGAGATGCAAGATCGGAATTGGGTGCAAACGCGCATGCCCATATACATAAATTGCATTGGCGTCGTGTCCCGTGGTGAAAAAGGAACGTAGAGAAAAGGAAAGTTAAGCAAAAGTAGGCGATTTTACAGCTGTGACGCCTATGCCTATCCGATACTGCGTGAGAGAGAAACGATCGTCTACACTCTACTATCGGCGACACACTTATCTCTCAAGCTGGCGATATAGGAGTATTACATATATGATAACGACAGTATTTGTTATTAATCTACGACATACGTTTTTTATTATAGTATTTTTTTATTTCAGTCAATATCATTCTTAAAAAAAGATAGGACTATTACAAAAACACAGCACTCAGTATATCGTTGTTTTTCTGCAATTACCAATCAATGTTCTAATCTTTGATTAAACTCTGATTGGTTAAACGTGATTCTAATGGAAGACAAAAACATATCACCCAGGCGACAAAAAAAATGAGTAACATACAATTCAACAAAATCCTCATTCAGTAACAGTCACTCATCAAGTAAACATCATCATAACTTTTCGGTCCCAAAATTTCAAAATTCTAGTCTCATTTAGAAACAAGAAGTTCTAAAAACTCATTACCATTAAACTCAAAATTAAAGTGCCTTTTTACGAAGAACCGAAATAGTCCAAAATGAATAAACAAGCGTGCGTTAAAAATGCTGATATGAGCGACGAGATGCAGAAGGATGCCCTAAATTGTGGTATTCAAGGTATCGAGCTTTACAACGTCGAAAAAGATATCGCAGCCTATATCAAGAAAGAATTCGACAAGAGATACATGCCAACTTGGCACTGCGTCGTCGGCAAGAACTTCGGATCATACGTAACACACGAAACGAGGAATTTCATCTACTTCTACGTTGGTCAGACTGCCATTTTGCTCTACAAGAGTGGTTGAAACCCCATCATGCGTTTGTTTGACATTTTGTCACATCCAGGATGTCATAATTGTCATACAGGAAGTTATAAGAACGTCCCATTTGTGGGTAAATTTTGCAATTTGTTTTAAGTGTGCACTGTTTGAGCGATGCGAAGCTTGCGGCTTTTAATGAGTCTATTATTTGAAATTACCGGTCCATTCATTTAAAGCCGCAATCTAAATATCGCCCACCTGGGCATTCAGTGTAATTCTTGCTTTAAAATGTAAGAATACAGCAAAATGAATGATATTCGTTAATGATAAAACTTCTTGTTAGTACTTCATCTTCATTTTTGTACTCTAGTAACCAATAACAATGTATCTTTTGAAATAAAAATTTTTCTGCTCAAGATTATTTTATTAACACGTTCGCTGGAAACTGGGGGCTCAAAAAAAACCAATAGCAAAAATATAATAAAAGGTATATGTTGACCAAAAAATAAACCGCAACATTGTTCTTGTTTTTAACAAAAAAGCTTGAGGGCATCTTATCCCTATATAAATTAGTGGGACAGTGACGTTAATCAAGGAGAACTCATTTATACAGTGACTTCAATAAATTCCATCAGAAAATAATACATGTTATGTTAAAGTTCTACTTTTGGTGAAATTCTTCGATACAGGGCTCGACACACAGGGCTGGTTTATCAGGGCACGTTTTACATAAGTATTTAGATTCTTTACATATTTATAAATATGGTGGCTAGTGCTATTATCTTTTATATTGGGGATTTTATCTGGAAAACGCATAACATTTTGTAGTCGCAACCGGGAACGTTTTCCGACGCCATGCATTGGTCCTTAACAAACTAGAATTCGACCATCCTTCATATTTTGAGGTATTTTAGTCCAGTACGTGGGGGTTTTTTGAATGCAAAAGGTGGGTTAGTAGCGATTTTTTAGTATGTTGTTAAGCTTGGTACCCTAATGAAAAATCCAAGTTTACGACCTCGAGGCGCATGCACTCGAGATGCTATCTTAGATTTTAGGTACAAAAATTTGGTTTTTTGATAATAACACAAAAACGGTGGCTTTCACGCCGAAAGATGTTCTATGCAAAGTTAAAGAGGACGTTTCCTACATTTTTTGTCAAAAACTTTTTTGTAGCACTCATTCGTCAGGAGGTCCGTGAAGTTGCACTATTTGCAAAAAAAATGCGAAAACTTCATTTTGGTTGAGTTTTATTTTATTATACTTTTTGTAAACAAAGTTAAAGGCGAAAAGTATATTGCATTTTTTTTAATTAAGAATGATAAATTATGATTTTAGAGCGTTATAAAAATTAATTTCTACTACATTTTTGTACGTTTCGATGGTCCGGGTTGGTTATTGTCACATAGAATTCGACACTTAGTTTTCTACTGTCGATATCTACTCTGGAAATCGACTGTTGCATTTTTTGGCACTGTGTGTGACGGTCGACTACACTTCGGACGTTTTCGGTAATATATTACTCGATAGAAAAACATTAGTTATATTCTGGTGACTTCTAGTAACTTTTATATCATTATAGTTCCAAAAAATGTATTCTGTCAAATATCCATATAAAAAATAATAAAATAATAGTATTTATTTGTTTAAATTGATGTAGGTTTAAAATTAGCAAAATGTTTCCTGATAATTTGGTTCATAATCTGGTGGTCGAGAAGGAGGAAAGACTGGAGGATATACGAATAGCAAATATGGAACTAAGGATAATGAGCTAGGAAAGTTATCCTTGCTCTATAGACGATATTAGATTTAAAGGGCTATTTAGGTTGAACATATACATGATTCAATATGTGCTTCATGGGATTCTTCTGTAGTTGGACCAGGATAACAATCCTGTGGTATTACCAGGCGTAATAAAGTTCTTTGTAGTGCTTATTTTTTGTGCTACAGGTGCTTACCATCGTGTAATAGGCCAAAGACACAACGTCGTCATGGCCTAACAAAGTATATCCGAGGCAATTCATCAAGTGATTATTGCCATCATTGAAACGTTTTCTGAGTAATATGTACAATTTCCAAGAAACGATGAAGACAAAAATAATATAAAAGCTACATTTATGCAAGAAAGAGAATTTCTTGGTGTGATTGGCCCCGTGGATTACACCCATATTAATATAATACCGTCTGTAGAATATTCAAATTGTAGGTTGCGTACATAAGAAAATGTGAACTTGCTACCACGAATTTTTTTTCTGACAGTTTTCACCAATAAATGAGGTTGGGTTGTATGTTCTAACGATAACGATATGTCCCAACGTCTCGATTTCTTGCGACAGGTAAAGTCGCGTTGAAGCGACAATGTTTGGAACACGCAGTACTAGTCATGTAGAAATGTCGTATTTTTGTTCCGTAGCCTGAAAAATGTCATCCTCGTCCTCGCTTTCAATGCGGATTTAAGTCCAGCCTGTCGGCAGCTGCAAGCCCCACCACACCTTTTTTTACAGTTACAAGATACCGATTTTAATAAGGAATCGGGAGCTGGTTTTTCCGCCATTGTTATGGTAGTGAGTCCGTAAGCGCCATGCTTCCAACCCCAGTCCTCAGGATTTTTCTTTATGCCTCTCTATTTCTGTGTTTGGTGGTATGTCCTACAAGCTTGAAATTGCGATGTGTCTTTTGTAGGTGGCAAAGAGGTAAGATTAAATTTACTTTTCAGCGTAGATTTGGCGAATCGTTGGAAACGACCCTCTTAAAAACTCTCTTTATCCATTTTACCACCATATAAAGCTACAAGAAAGCGTACTCCGGCCTCGGCAATCTCCTCTGGCGTGACATCTTGTTGGTTGAAAATTTTAATTATTTCATCAACTGATCTGTTCTTTTCTATCAGCGTACAAAATTTAGTTTTTCCCTGATTGAATGGGGATGACGTAGTGTTACAACCAATGAAGACATGCAAGAACAGAATGTGCTTGGTTGCTTCTTCGTATTTGAGGCTACTTGCTGAATATATACTCTCAGCAGATTTTCCTCTTCCAAGTTTACGAACTTTCGGCTGGTGCTAAGGCTGTCAGAAATACTAAAAGGTCAACGTCTTCCCCGACCACAAAAACAGCATCAAATATTGATTCACTGCATAATGAAATTGCAGTGTTGACAATTAGCACATCGGCATCATCTTCAGCTTGTTTAACTGTAAATGCAGCCTGCTAAAATTTGTTCTTCAACATCAATATGAGACGAACTTAATTTTTTTCATTGGCTAAAGATCAGGATATTTAGTTTTCAGTAATAAAACTTCACGACGATCCCTCCATTTGGACACATACACTTTACCACAACTTTTCCATTTATGCTCTCCCTTTTTTAGCTTGTTTTGGATTATTCCCGAGTTCCAGTCGTATGCATTTTCTTCCGTAACAGCTTTTTAGAAAGTTCTACACTATTATAAAAGTTATCAATAAATATATGATGACCGCCATCCAGATAGGGTTCTAACAGAGAAGTAACCAATGTTTCAATTTTGGTAAGTCCTGAAGCCTTTTCGCTTTTTCCAGAATAAATCAGCATATTTAAAACATATCCATCTGTAGTACACACACTGCAAAATTTTATTCCATACCGAGACTTTTTTTTTATATATTGTCTAAAGCTTAGGCGGTCCCTATATAGTAAAAGAGACTCACCTAAAGATAAGTCTGTTGTTATTTTGATCGAATACACTTTTACAAAAAGCTTTGCCTGCATCTGCCCTGGTGTCATCCTCCACCATTAAAGAGCAGCAATTTGTTAGTGACTGTTTTGACAACTTTTTTGCAATTCCAGATCAATGAATGCCATGTCAGAGCCTTGTTTGGTCAGTTCGTCAGGTTCTTGTTACCTTAGTGTCCAGTAACCCATGTAAAAGTCACCTTATAGTGCCTGCCAAGGTCGTTTGGGCTTGCGCTCAGTGCTAGATAAGCTTAAAATTGACCTGTTTTGTACTCAGTGCTTTTATCGTTGTTGGTCCGAGAAAACCGATATATGTCAAAAATTATGAAGAAAACTTTAATGAAAAGTTGTTGCAGATTCCGCCACTGATGAATGTGGGTGGCATGCACTCTTACGTTACAAGATTTATTTTCATCTCTTTTTATCGGTGCCACTTGGAGTCTGGGGATACGGACCAACTTACGGGAACATAAAAAAAATAAGATTCCGCAATTCCGCGATGGTACCGTAGTGGTAAAAATCGTGGTGAACTGTGAGCATTTAATTTTGTTTCATTTAGTTTGACAACATCGAAAGGAGTGGCCAGAAGAAAAAGATGGAACGGCAGAATGTTCAGCTTGTAAGTTACAGCTTAAGGTATCTGCATACCAAGTTCGAAGCAAATCGGTCCAGTGGAACGGCCGTGAGAGCTCTAACAGACAGACACACTAACAGGGTGATCTCAATAACTTACTAAGCTCTGAAGTAAGTTAACTAGAGAGGTGTAAGTACTGTGAACTTTTGACCCCCATATCTCCAGTCAACTTTAAGCTACATGGCCCAAATTTAAACTCGACTGAGGTATAACTCTAAGGTATACACATGCCAAGTTTAAAGCAAATCGGTATAGTAGAACGGCCATGATAGCTCTCACAGACAGACACACACAGACACATTAACAGGATGATATCAATAACTTACTTCTCCATTGCTCTCAAGTAAGTTAATAAAGTCGATTACAAAAATGGTAATAATTTGGGAAAAAATAAGTTGAACATTTATCTAAAATATTCCTACAAAGTACACAGTATATAGTCTAGGGAAAAATCTGAAAGGAAGAAATCAGATTAAGTATATCTTCTTTTATTAATATAATACATTTTTTCCGACATCATAGATTTATTCAAAAAATATACATAATCGTTTCACTTAGTTACAAAGGAAAAAATACTTAATATAAATAAGAAGCCATGCCTCAGTATAGTATCATCTTTAAATTAGCAGGATTTCATGAAATTATTTAACGTAATAATTACGTTTCCTAATCCTGTTGAACTGAAATTTACTCGGACATCTTCAGTTTTTAAATTAATATCAACCGCATTTAAATAAGACAAAAGCTAGATCACCTATGTAGAAATGAATGTAGTAGGTCGTCTCGTGCGACAAATACGATCCAAATTGTTTGCCCACAGCGCAGTGCCAGTTAGGATTGTACTTCTTGTCGAATTCTTTCTTGACATAAGCTGCGATGTCTTTCTCAATTTTATACATCCCTACTGCACAAGATGCAATATCTATAGCTTCTTTTTGCATGCATTCGAACATGTCGGTGTTTTTTATTACTGCTTTGCAACAAGACATTTTTTTATTTTGTAAATTATAGCACTAGAATTTTGAAGATTTTTGGTGAGTGACGTTTACTCAAATTATATTTTAATGCTTGATTGAATCAAAGTAGTCTTAAACATCACATCGACATTGACATGCCAGATATTTCGTATCCTAGTTTTATTCGATAGATATATAAAATGAGAGTAACATTCAAATGCTGTCAAAATCAGCATCAATATGATTGAGTAGAATAAAAAGAATCAATGGCACTTGGTCATCCCGCATCCAACATTTAGTCACCGCGCAACTCGTCACCTATACATTTGGTCACTCAGCAACTCGTCATCTATACATTTTATCATCCAATATTTTATTTAAAATATTACGATGTATCTATTTATATAGCAACAACTATTTATTTTATTTTTCTCAATCCAAACCGATACTATACTTAACTGATTCTATGAGTAGGAAAATAAAATTTAAAAAACTATCCAATTGTTAGTTATAAATACGGATTGACTTTTGATATTTTTAATATCAACAAGTAATAAAAATGTATCACATCAAATCATTTCTTGACTGACATATAAAAAGCAAATAAAAATGAATTTTTGATAAGTATAGTGTCAAAAGAATATTATAAATTGAGTTTTAAGAGCCTAGTTGTCGCAAAAATTAGCACACGGGCTTTCAATACTTATTTTTAGTACAAGTGAATAAAGTGCATCATGAGCCGCAGGCGAAGGCCTCAATCAGGTGAGTGATTAAATGCACTTTGCTCACGTATGCTAAAATCGATCTGTTCCGATGTCTAAAAATATTAAACATAAAGTAATATTTTCTTCTGTTTGTAATATTTATATTTATCAATTAATCGACGGCCGGCACTATTGTCTATGTAGGTATAACTAACTAATTTTCTCGTTTTAAACAATAATTGGGATTATTATTATTTTAATCTTCTCTCTTTTGTAACGCTTGCGTCGTCAAGCAGTATTTTGGTGCCTTAGTCCAGGTTTCGGCTTGCTCCCCTCAGCTTGGCCTATTTCTAAAGATCTGTGGACTGCCTCTCCTACTCCAATTGGGACTGCCACAGCAACTACCTAGGTCGACTCCGGCTGTGATATACCATAGGGTCAGCTGGGTATGCGAGTGACTCCATTTTTGCCTTGGTTACAACTGTTACGACTCCCCTTATATTCAAAGTTAATTCTAGTCCAGTGCCGTTCGCGATTTTATGTAAATATTTTAATTTTTACAGAAATTAAAGTAACTTCGTTATACTATTATCTTTTTTGTGCCTAATTTAATCACCCCTATAATCAATAATAGAAATCCAATGTACATCTGTCAAATACACTTTTTAGGGTTATTTTTACAACAATTTCTAATTTCATGTTTTTAATCGTAATTTCAACTCCAATACCAAAAATGTATATCAAAACATGTAAAATATTTAGGTTAGACTGTCAATGTATATGTACATATGCGCTGAGTAACTAATGCCCATATGCACCGTTGGTGATTGAGCTTAACTTAAGCTTTAATCCCGCTAAACTCACATATTTGATATGCACCGAAGCCAACATTATATTTAAGCGCGATTAAACTTAAGCTGTCATATTTGGGCGCTTAAATGTTAAAGCCAAGCTACTCATTTTAGCAGATAAAAGTAGTTCTTTGTCAACGAACTTGGAAAAAATCTATTACAGATTCTTGTTACTTCAAAAAAAGTGGCAAAACTGACTAATAGCGCATTCGGCTCGTACGCTCTTACTCGATGCCAGAGCACTTTTAGTTCTGCATTGATTTCGTGCAGCCTTTTTATAATTCGAAACTTTATCGAGCAATGCACACTGGTGCGACCCAGTTCGGCAATGGCAAAGTGCATAATTTTATCGATATTCGACTGATGCAATTGACATTTCTAGTTTCTAACCTAATTTTATATCTGTATGTGTTTTTAACGAAATTTACAATTATTGTATCCATACCTTGGAGATTCCAAATCTATTTTGGCATCTGTCATATCAAAAAAGGGGTTTAAAGCCACAAAACAAGTTATGACAGCTTAAAAGTAAAAAAGTACCAAACGCGACACAAATTTGTTTTTTTGACAACTATATAAAAATTAGGTTTTTGCTTGTTTGCTTGCTATTAATTTTAACGTCTCTTTTCTGCTACCAGGGCTAATCTGTACGGGAATTACAGCTTATCGTGAGCTCCGAACTACAGTCCTCAATCACCCTAAACTCAGGACTATGCCTTTGTCATTTAGGTGATCTACCGACTAGCAAGTGTGTAATTGTACAATCAACCCCTATCAGTTATATCCGATCTCATCCGGCCTGGTTACCGGCGTGAATGAAACTGCGCATGGCACAAATACCTTTTTGCACTTGCCCAAAGTCTTATGTGACTTTAATTCCACTTGAGATTCATAGGAATCGAACCTACCAACCGAACAATGACCAAGTATAAAGACCGATGCCCTAACCAAAATGGCCATCTTGTCCGGTAAAATTAGGTTTTTATAGTTATTTTTGTATTAAGTGCGCGAAATTATAGGCTTTTTATTAATTATGTCGTGATAGAAATGTTATTAAATACTTTTAATTTTTTCAGTTTATTTTATTTTTCATTTAGTTGAATTTAGTATGTATTAGTTTCACCACAGTTTTATATCATTTGAGTTTAAATGCTAATCTGTTTATTGTAAGAACTAAATTCAAGGAAAGACGGACTGATTTCTCATAGGTAAGTTAGTAATTATTCTTATTTAACTTTATTCAATAAGTCCAAATTTTAAGTCTGATGCCGCTACTATAACCTTTCCCAGTACATTGTTGCAGCTGTATTACAATATACAGAAGCGAAAGTACAAGACGGCACTTTGATCTTCAAGGGGCGAATTTTCGTGGCCTTCATTTTCTGCTAAGTATTACATCTGTAATTTTTGAGCGGAAAATTTGAATTAAATGAAATTACGGTAGTTTAAGGTGCACCTACTTTCAACATATTTTGTAGTGTATCGATTCGATAAAAAAATATAATCTGGATGACAGTTGAACTTTAAGCTTTTGTAAATTTACTCATATTCATCAAATTTCCTTTTCAACAAATTGGGGAAAAATAGTGAAGACAGAATGCTGAATCAACTTCTTCCTCAACCACTTTTCTTGATAAATATAGAATCATCGAACTAGAATTCACACGCTTCTATTCATTTATCAGTTCTGAAAATAATAATCAAGTTTATAAATTCCAGCATCGACATCTTTTGGAAATTTGAAAAAAGATAGATTATCTGCAGGCATACCCAGTTCCTACTCTCTGATAGCCACTGTTGGTCTATTCAACAAACTTCAGTAATAAATAATCACTGATTTCACAACACAACTCAAAGGAAATCAAGATATAACACAAGAATAATAAAACTTTCAAAATGGAGATTACGAAAACAAAAAATGAATAAAACTAGAAACAAGTTTGAATTTGACGTTGACAATTTTAATACTTGGCATTGCACATGCGCTCTTAAATCAAATTTGGTGACGGAAAGGCGGATTTTCGCTTCTGTGTAGTTAAGGTGTTCTGTGGTAATACGTCCGCCATCTATGGTACGCATTCTAGTTATTACACATATATTTTCTTAGTGAAAAGTTCTATGGACGACACGAACATAAACAATTCTTGACACTGACAAGCAAACATCCAAATATCCAAATTTCATTAAGAATATTTTTTTAAATTTTAGTGTTTTATTAAAAAATTAAAACAAATAAAAATGTGCTCTCCACAAGGCCCTCCATGCACCCAAGGACGACAAACTCTATCCCCGGTCAACACCTGTCCACCTTGTCCGGCATGCGTTAAAAACACCGACATGAGCGAATGTATGCAAAAAGAAGCGATCGACTGTGCTCAATGCGCACTGGCGATGTACCAACACGAAAAAGATGTAGCCACTTACATCAAAAAGGAATTCGACAAAAGGTACTGTCCTAGCTGGCATTGTTTCGTAGGCAAGAACTTTGGAACGTATATTTCACATGAAACTACAACATTTATATACTTTTATATTAACCAAAACGCATTTATTCTGTTTAAAGCTGGTTAATCGATTCATGCTAAACCTTGTAGATTTAAAATATTATTATCGAATTTTCTTTTTTTAATGAAATCACATTTATTTTTGCTTCATCATTTAACATTAATAATATATTGTATTGATGAGCCACACATTATTCTTCTAATTATCCAATTGTTTCAAGATAGTTAAAAGTTGGTTTTGTTTTATCAAAAAAGTCTCCTGTAGTATTTTGAATTCAATCGACTTATGTGGCATATACCGAATTAATAAACTAGAAATTCACTACTTACAAATTTTTTGAAGATAATTTTATAATAGTATTTTAAGTTTAAATATCAATTATAAAAAAGTTTTTGTCTTACTTATTCAATGGAAAGGTGTACACTGTATTTCATTCTGTAATAAATTGTAAATATGTATATTTTGGAATAAAATTGATTAAAAACATATTTGTATTAATTTACATCAATCAAACCACCATAATCTAGTACGATATGTATATTAGAATTCACACAAGAAAGTTTTGATATAGTTTTGATTTTCTCACCATCTATGTTTTTTGGGTCACTGAACATGAATTTTAAGTATGCAGACAAAAATTTTACAAGGAACTTTGGTTTTTGGGCACTGTTGAAGATACTATAGTACATACCTTCGTTTTTCAAAGAACTGTCACATCCTCTTCAGTCTGTTCATCTATACTCCTTATATTTTTAGGTTGTGGGGGTCTGTAATGAATAGAAAATATGGGATAGCTTGTACATTCATATTAAGTACTTCAGACAGGTACATTTATGCTCCAAGTGTATGAGTGTCATCATTGGGTCATCTTACCTTGTTTGTCCACACTTTCTTCGATGGTCTCAACAACCGGCGAAAAAGTAAAGCCCAGTTCGACGAATGTTCCGCCGTCAAGAGTGTTTGTGAGATCTGTCTCGATAGTCACGTTATTGCATGACCCCTCATAGTTGATGCACAGATTTGTGCATTCGAGCCTTGACGCATCTGCATGATACCAGACGCGAGCAATATCGTCCGAACACAATCAATGAAAGAAAACGTAAAAAAAAGTCCGTTGGTCCAACTGTCTCCAATATTCCAAACTTTCAAGATTCCTAATAACCAGTACTGGATCTCCAATAAGGCAAATTGCTCTCTTCTGGGCAGAATTGAGTAAGCGCAAGGTATGCTTAAGAACTAAAGTTCAGATGTGGGAGCATTATTCTAGTGATATCGAATTTGAGCCTTATAAAATAATAAAAACTGTTGAGGCGAGTAAAGCATTCTAATGTGAAAAGTGTTTTAAGTTTTTGCGAAACTTTTTTCGCCATGTTAGCCATGTATCCACGCCATGACATATTTTCCCTCAAATTAGCGTAAACTCTACATAGTTACTGTCGCCCCAAGTTAAAATTTCTTCCAAGTCTTTATTATGACGTAAACTTCTTGTTATCTGTGAAGATATGCATCAGAAGATTTTGTTCGAGCATCCAAGACAAAGGAGGCAAAGCTATAGATAGAATTGTTTGTTTTTTTTAGCAAGTTATCAATATAAAAGAGGAAAAGTGTAAACAACAAAATGAATCTTTGTAGGATACCGGCGTTAATATTTAAGCTATCAGAAAGAAAACCGTCGTTAGCTACATGCAAAGAACGATCCCTAAGAAAACTAGAAGGCTATTTGCAAAATTTTCGGACATACCATAAGAACGTAATTCGGTCAAAAACACGGTCAAATGGTTGAGAGATGTCTAGTGCAAACTTGTAGAGCTCTTCATGTCTTATAGAGATGGTGACATAATTCGTAAACAAAGATCAATAGGAGCCTTTATTGATCTTTGTTTACGAAAACCATATTTATGGTTACTAAGCCTTCCAAATATTTTAAAACGTGGTGACTAATAGCTTTCTCCATAATTTTGAATCTTACTAAACCAGTCATTAATTATTTAGATAGTAAATTAGTCCGGATCAAATGGTCCGTTACAATAAGTTCTTGCCGTAGTGCAAGCAGCTTTAAATTAAGTTTCATTAACGGAATTTCCATTTTTATTTTTAATTTATTTTTCTTTCTCTTTCTTTTCTCCCACTTGGTGGGTTAATAATAAGGTTTATCAAAGGTTCATTTTATTGCAACAATTTCAGTAATTTCTTTTTTCTTTTATTGTTAACTGGAATAGCCAGAGCTGGCTGTGGCGCAATAGAGGATACTCTAATCTATTTACGTAAGAGGGTTAATTTAAGGTACCTCTATAGCAAGGCTACGGCCCTCGACTCCACCCCCGGGAACAGATAGTCGAATGGGACAAAGAAGATTAATTAATTAATTTATATATTTTTTGCTAATAATAAAATTTGTTTTACTTCTCAACAATAAATATTCCTTCCTTTCTTAGCACCGGTTTGCCAAAGAACTTTTATCTCTTCTTATTCCTTTATTTGCTGTGTTTGGTCACGGAATGCAGGGGTACGAGGTGGGTTCTTCCTCTCCTTTCCCCTTAAAAAAAAAGTCTTATATATGATCAATTGTATTTTTATACTAATGGCTTTAACTCTGGAAAGTAAACTGTGACCAACTTGTTAGTATTTCAGAAGAAATTGTTGAATACCTTAGAGATGGATGTCATATATACAGACTTCTTCAAGACATTTGACAAAAGTTATTAAAAAAATTAGATATTTTTGGTTTCCTGATCTTATTGTGGCTTGGTTTGCAGATTCCCTGTCAGGCAGCACACAACATACAAGAATGGGTAATGCCATATCAAGTTATATTAATGTCTATTCTGGTGTTCTACAAAGAGACCATTGTGGCTTGTTTTGTTAACAGTTATTTGCTGATAATGTAAAGTTTTATAGAGATATTTCGTCTAATCTTTTATCTTGATCAGATTTTATTGCAGATCTTGGGATTTGGTTTGATGTGCAATTGAATTTCAACACACATTTAAACAATATTGTTCTTAACTATTCTAAAGTTATAGGGTTTATATAACGCAACTGCTGAGAGTTCTCTGTAGAGACCTTTCAAAAGGTATATATGGAACTTGTTGTCTCACTGTTGGAATATGGATCAATGGTATGATCCCCATTGTATATGAACAGTTGCTTAGTCTTACATAGGGTTCAGAATAAATTTATTAGATCTGTTTGATCAAACTTAATTTAAGGGTCCCTGACGACCATAATATAATAATGCATTGGCATTGCTAGATATGAAAACCCTCAAACAAAGGCCTATTTATGCAGATCTAAGATTTCTATTAAAGCTTTAAATGGTGAGATAATGTGTCCGGAACTCCTTAGTACTATTTAAATTTTAGGCATTTCCTCAATTTAAGAGACAAATTAGAGAATATGATTTTTCTTCTTCTCTTATTGATAACCTGTAATATTTTTTTAATATTAACTTTTTTCGGGTTCGGTAGTCGCTAGGTTTAAGTATTGTATTAATATTTTTTATGTATATTTGTATTTTTATTTTGTTATTTGTTTTTAATTGTATTAATTTTTGTTCGTAATAGGGTTGATCCCGCAAAAAAATAAAATAAAATTAAAATAAAAATATAATTAGCCCTTTATTAAATCTTTTCACAACTAAAGCATCCGGGAGCGGGTTGAAAATCGAAGTGTTATGAATAAATAGCATATTTTGTTTGAATATTCATTGTTTTATCTTACGTATACTACATATAATAACTTTTAGAGCTACAGATTTGAAATCTAGAACTGCACAAAAACAATCAACTGCACACTTAAAATAATCCCTACAGTATATTATGAATTTGTCAAATTCACTGTCACAAAATTATTTTTCAGTCTATATTTAACGTATATTTCATTACTTTTACGTGACCTAATTATACGTTCCTGGTCCAAAACCTCAATTTAAAAAAATATATTAAAAGTACCATTAAAAATAAGTTATTAATAACTTTTTTCACATGGAGATTATTGGATTGAATCAAGACGTTTTAAATACTTCCGAAAAAAATAATGCAAAATTTCAAGATCTGTCAAAAACTTATCAAAGATTACAACATCTTTTGGTGAATTTTAAAGAATCGCAAGAAATTTTGGTTAGAAAATCTTACAAACTTATAAAGGATATGGACGTAAAAAACAAGTCCAGAGAATTGTTAGTATAAATTTTGTTTATGTACAAATGATAGATTTTGTGTAAAATGGGAATAAAAATTGTCTAATTTCTTTATAAATAAATTATCAAACAAATAACGAATTTAATTCATAAGTCACGTGCTAGAACATACAATTTCCTAGTTAATGTTAAACTATCAGAACAAGCGATGTGCCATGGGTAATGCTGAATGAGCTATAGAATAAACTGGCAACCATATTATTATTTTTGATCTCCAGAAACCCATGATTTTTCTCAGAATCAAAAAATTAGTCCGAATTTTCCAGCTAAATATTGAAAGCAGTTGCACAAATAAGTACCAGTATTTATCCATAACAATTCTAACCTGGTCATCAGCCAAGAAACTCGCTTAATAAATGAAACTACAAGAAGTACGATATTTTAGCAGTGACCTGTGATTGTTTATATAGTATTGTCACCTACGTTCGAAGCACAATTGAGATCATTATCAATATCCACGTAGGAAAAGTAACACCAACGTAATCACCTTGCTATCTACAATGGCCAGACTCTAACGAGCTGAGCCGTAGATCACAATTTATATTTAATGATCTGATGCTTGGCAAAGAGAGTAAAATCCTGACCTATGGTTTGTTTTAAAAGACAAAAATAATCATTCTTTCCATATAACCATCGCCGACCCGTTCTAATCAAGATTGGCACTCAAATCACCTTAGTATTATGTGTTCCCCAACCACGTTGGAACTATAAACAAAGAAAATTGACCCACTTTCACCACTTACTTTAAAAAATGCTCTAGATTTATTTCATTAAGGAGAGAAAACTATGAATAACTTATTAGCTAGGTAATAAGCACAACCAAAAGATTCTATCACTGGCTGGAGTGATACAAGTGAAAATCTATAACAGGAGTTTGCCAAATGAGAATATCTCTGCCTGGAGTGATACAGATGAAAACATATAACAAGATTTTGCCAGGTTAACAAAGTTAAAGGTTTCGTATTAAATTGTTACTGAAAATGGAGGGGAACTGGTCTGTAGTAGATAAATTGATACCAGTGAACTCAATGCTGATTGCAAATAAAAAACAAGAAAGCAAAGCAATAAAAGCGCCAAAGATATGTGGAAGGAATTGTAGAAGGTACTTTATCTTTTGCGCAAATTATATCACTCAAAATTATAGAAGGCGAATAATGCAATCTGTTCTTTTTTTACAAAAAATTGTCAATAATAAACTAGATTGTATTTTCATTACAAACTTATTAAACTTTCGTCTTAATCAAGTATTCTATCAAAATACCTCTGTAAGGCTTCCCCTCGTTACTTAATGATTCAAAATTATTCTGGTTAAAAGAGGTAAGATTTCTTTATAAGATTTATAATAGTTGCCTATAAAACAGTAAAACCCTCATAAACCCTACTAAAATATGGATAAATCAATCTTAAATATCGATTCCAATGACTATATTTTTTAACTGTATCACATCCTTTATAAAAAGATACTTTTTAAATTCCTTGGAGTAAACTTTTAATTACTTTTCTCTTTCCTCTGATAACTGTTACTTATGTTTTTCACTTGTTAGATAGTTCAATAGATTTAGTTGTGCAGAATTTTTTTTCTTGTCAAAGTTTTTTTTTCAACGTGCATTCATTTATATATGTAAAATTTTTAATATAAAATATGGCCTGAGGATGGCTCATAAGCCGAAACTAGTTGCCCACTAAACTTTTTGTTTAATTATATTGTGGTACATGTCTTGGAATTTTATTTCTACTGTTTATTTAATTATTTCTGTAGATATATGTTTTTCAGCTTATCCTGTAAGTGGGGTTACCCTGTTGGATATTGTAAAAAAAAATAAAAAAAATAAAAGAAAAATTATAGAAGTGTTAGTGAATATAGTAATGCTGTTTTATTACTAAGAGATTTACCTGAGAATTACTCAACTCTAGTAATAAATAAATAAATAAATAAATAAATAAATAAATAAATAAATAAATAAATAAATAAATAAATAAATAAATAAATAAATAAATAAATAAATAAATAAATAAATAAATAAATAAATAAATCAATAAATAAATAAATAAATAAATAAATAAATAAATAAATAAATAAATAAATAAATAAATAAATAAATAAATAAATGAATGAATGAATGAATGAATGAATGAATGAATGAATGAATGAATGAATGAATGAATGAATGAATGAATGAATGAATGAATGAATGAATGAATGAATGAATGAATGAATGAATGAATGAATGAATGAATGAATGAATGAATGAATGAATGAATGAATGAATGAATGAATGAATGAATGAATGAATGAATAAATAAATAAATAACGACGAGTTGACAAACTAACTGGATGAGTACAAAAGAAAGATAGAAACGGCGCTAAGTATACATGGAAAGTGAAGATATCCTAAGAAATTAAATACAAAAAATAAATGTTATTACTTCCACCGGAATTATGGACTGGAGTAGAACCCACTTCAATAGATTTGATTACTTTTGGATATTGATCTAAATAGAAAAAATCCAAATTAGAAAAGAAAGCAAAAAAGAGAATGGACTAAAAATAATAGTATCAGACCATTAATTATTGTAAAGTAAATGATTGAATCCAGACACTGAATAAAAAGAAACGACAAAAGAAGAAATATTTGGAAAAAAGAGTATAAATAAGTTGGTGTCCGGTAAATTCACCGCCATCAGTTCACCGCCATCAATTCACCGCCATCAGTTCATCGCCGTCAGTTAATCGCCATCAATTCATCGCCTCATCAATTCACTGCCTAATCAATTCACCGCTGAAAAATTTAATACTTGATACACTGACACTACAAACAACATTTAGCAATTTTTTTACATAATATACTAGGTGTTTCGGGAGGAAAGTATTAAATTTTTCGGCGTGTTCAAGTTACTATTTTATTAAATTTTTAACCCCCTTAATGTATTCCACTGGGTTTATTATTTTGTGTGTGTGTAATAAAGAAACTCCCTCTGAAATCAGATCATTAGTTAATTTACACGATTTAATTAAATTTCCAACCCCCTCAGTGTAAGACAATGAGTTTAATATTTTGGGAAATAACATAAATTGTTCTACTAATTATTTTTTCAAAATTTTGTTTGAATCTAATGTCGCTTTCTTCTTTAAAGATTAAAAAAAAAAAAATGTTTTTCGGCGGTGAATTGATTGGGCGGTGAATTAATGGCGGGGAATTAATGGCGGTGAATTGATGAGGCGGTGAATTGCTGAGGCGGTGAATTGATAGCAATGAACTGACAACAATGAATTGATGGCGGTGAATTGATGGCGGTAAATTTTTTTAAAACCAAGCAAGATTAATCAGATCGGGAAGAAGCTCCGGTAGCAACACATACAATTACCATAAAAATAATTACCATACCTGATTTTTCTACATTTTTGAAAAAATTCAAGTTGTTAATTTGATGTTTATTTTTATTTAAAAAAAGATTATACCAAAAGACTTATAATTGTAATTCAAATATAAACTAAACAAAAGAAAATCTTTCCTGGATTTAAAATATTTCATTATTGCAACTTTTAATTTTCACATGAAAAATCAAGCTGCACATTTAACATAACATTAACGAACTGAAGAATATTCTCTTTTCACTGAATCGCTTATAATTTCTCTGGGGAAGGTTCTTGTGTGTGTGTGTTTTCCGATATAACATAATTTTCATGTATTCGAAAACGCCTTAACACCACATTTCCTGTCGATACATTCTCAACGTATTTCTCAATATTTCTAATATTCGTCGGTTATCTAATAACAGTTGAACAACTATTATCACTATAATTTTGTTTCCAGCTTTAAATACTTGTAAAGAGCTTAAGTATTAATCTACTTTTATCTAGTGGCGCTCTTTACCGGTGAGTTTAATCCCAAAAATTAATATTTTACCTATTTATGTTTTTCACAATTTTCATGTTTCATCGCAAATATATTTGTCAACAAAAACTTTTTATTAAATATATGAAAAATAAAAATGTATTCTTTTTTTTCAGAATTACCTAAGCAGACATTCAGATAGTCAAAGCCAGGCGTTATTAGAAAGTGTTAACTCAAAGTATTATTACTACACAAGGACAAAAGGACTATTTAGGATATGTTATCCGAAAGAACGACCGCCTACGGGTAAGTTTAAAGAATAGACAATAAATATTGATAGATTATTCCCAGACTCAGTGGCGCCACTAGTTATGTTTTAGTCGTATTTTTGTAAGCTATACAGGGAGTTTAAAAAATAAACACTCGGTATAATGAAAGAACTAAACTATTGCATTTGCACTAAAAAAAGTTGCAAAAAGTGGTATTTTTTTACGAATGGAAGTTTGATACAGATTTTTTAGATTTTTTTTTCTATATTAACAATGGTCAAACATAAATTTATAAATATTTATTATTTATTTCATTACCTATTATTTATTTATTTGTCAGTCAAAAGTAAAAATATAAATTTTGAAACAATTTGTTTAAATATAGTGTGAAATGTTCTTACCGAATACCAAAAGTGGTTCAATCATTTCTGGAAATTTTTTTTTAGTTACGAGCTCAAAAAAATTTCCGGAAGTAAATTAAGCATTAGTGGTATTATATGTGACATTTTCACATTCATGTACTATTTGGCTAATGTAACCTGTCCTATGAGTTATGAGTGCGCATTAGCTTTTCGCTCGATTAACCCCATCACGGAGCTCATTTAACAAGATTATTCAAGATGTTCGCTTCGTAAGAATTTAGTGCGGTGTTGTCAACATGAATTCTAAATAAAAATAAAACATTGGGTTCACAAGCTTCCCTCTCAGAAAAGTCACAGCGCATATTACTGTTCAACTTATATTGGCCAAATAGTATCACGACGAAACGTAGATTTAGGAGAAGTTTTCTCTATTCGTCGATAGGTAAATGAATCTGAATTACAATCAAACTTATCAAAATTGAAAACGAGGCAAAAAACGTGTAACGTGTTTTAGAATCCTCTAATATTATAATTCAGTTGAAATTAATACTTGTGGCTCCATCTATTAGAACATAATTTAAAATTACAAATTTTGCCAGTCAATTTGTGTGTAATTTCTATTATTAGGCCGACCAGGTTTCATTCTCGTTCGTACTATGGTGAGAACAACAACAGGATCAAATTTTAGTAATTTTTAAAAAACTCAATTTATTTTTACTTTCAATAAAATTAATTAATACACATGGCCGTTGAAATATCTTTCTTTGAATTCTTATTAAATTAGTTTAAAATTTTTAAAAATACCTAGAAATATTTTCATTTAAACTAAATTTTGTTCTCTTTGATTAAAATTCAAAAGCAAAATTTTTTCCATTTTTTTCATTCATTTCATTGACGTTTTATTTATAAGGATCAGTTTTCATTTTTTACTTCCTTTTCACGAGGAGTGTAAATAAACTTCCTTTTCTTCCTTCTACCTTTTGTACAACCTTTTGAAACACCTTTCTGGGCCACTGTTTTCAGCTAACCTAATCGAGGTTATTTTTTTTCCTAACCGAAATTATTTTAACAAAAGAGAACGAATAGAGTCACAGTACTGAATTCATAGTACTTCAGTTATCAACATCTTAGTATGGGTAAAAGTAGAGGTGGGAAATAATAAATAAAATTACCGGAAAAATATACCGTTACAAAACATCGATGTTGATAGCAGGAACGGATTTTCTGCCCATTTCTGCAAGTTGGAAAAATATTTTTAATTCCAGTAAAAAGTGTTGAGAAATTTATTACAACTGATAGTAGAAGTCGGGAAGATCATACTTTTTTTATCACATTAACTTGACAGCTTTGGTTTTAGTCCTTAAAACAAATTTATCAATTTGGGGTTACATCCACAGCCTTCAATTAAACTAATGGGGTCCGGCAAGGTTCGGTCCCCACATTATTCATTATCGCTATGAATTACATATGTAAAGCAATCAACCATTCGATTAAATACATCGTCTAAGCCGACGATTTAGCTATTTTCTGTTCAGGAAGCAAACCGGAGACCACTTCCAGATTAGTCAAGGATGTAGTAACTCACCAATACTTCGGCTAGCAGTAGTTCTTAATTTCTCCCACAGAAAGTCCCACAGTAGAATAGCTATGACAGTTCTAGCCCACTTCTTATGGAAATTAACATGGGAAATCGCCAAGGTCCATTCTGGTAATTTTTTGGTACAAGGTCACTCGTGACGTCATCAGACCTCACTGCGCACATTACTGCGCATTACTAGCCACTTGACCTTGGGGAAATCATTTGTGAAATAAAAATTAATCTGCTTTTGATTCGCTTTTGATCAGGTCTCGAACAGGTCTGAAACAGCTGTTGAATAGCTCTTAAACAGCTTTTAATAGCTCAAGTGATTGAGAATAAAGCTGTTCGAGAGCTGTTTAAAGCTCTTCGACAACTGTTTCAGACCTGATTAAAAGCGGATCAAAAGCAGATTAATTTTTATTTCGCCAAGGTCAAAGGTCACGTGGCTATTAATGCGCAGTAGGTCTGATGACGTCACGAGTGACCTTGAATGAGCCAAAAATTTACCAGAATGGACCTTAGCGATTTCCCATGTTAATTTCCATAAGAAGTGGGCTTGAACTGTCATAGCTATTCTACTTCCCACATTATTCATTTTAGTAGTAGACCCCAAAATACACGATCTCTAGATATTAAGCTCAACGATGAATTACTGGCTACAGTTGCTAATATAAAAATTCTGGAAATGACTTTCGATAATAAGCTGGAAAACTCACATCCATGAACTAAAAGATAACTGTTTGAGTAGATTCAACATAATCAAAACTTTGGCACATCACCATTGGGAGATAACGAAGAAGTTTTACTTAAACTATACAGAGCACTTATTAGATCAAAATTTGACTATGGTAGCTTTATCTATATGTCTGCTACAAAAAATTTTCTACTGTCTCTTAACGTAGTATATAATACTGCTGTACCAATCTGCCTTGGCACATTTAGATCTAGTCCGGCCGAAAGTTTGTAAGCAACATATTCAGCTACATTTTCAGCAAATCCCTTAAACCCTGTTTACCCCAAAATTGTAAATTGGGACGAGAACTCAAGCTATCCATCCAAAATAGCCCCCCTTGCATATACCTTGGTATCACTTATGAAAAACGCTGATCGTTCTCAAACTATACCCACTCCTCTCTTCTCCCTCCGTGAGCTGAAACCATGCCTCGATAGATCTCTAAGTATGCACTCAAAACAAAATGCTCCCGCCTCACTCATAATACAAAATATCTTGGAGATAATTCATGCAACTAACTACAACAAAGCTCTATACACAGATGCTTCTAAGAGTGATACTTGCGTAGGCTGTGCAGTAACGACATTAAATGAAATAATGATTTTAACAACTCTCCCTCCTTCTGCTAGTATTCATACTGGAGAACTTTTTGCCATTCTACAGATCATAAATTCATTAACGCTGGAAAATTCGCAATCTGCAACATTCACAGACTCTCTTTCATCCAATTATTCCATCCAAAATATATATACACAACATGCATCCCATTGTCCACTGAATACATGAGGCTATTAATCGATTGAATTCCAATGGAGTCACCGTTTCATTGATCTGGATTCCATCTCATATTGGCATACCTGGTAATGAGGCAGCTGACCACTCCGCTAATTATGCTGCAACTTAGAAATATTCAAATTAGAAAAAAATATCAAAAGAGAAATCCGCCTTTAGTGGCACTGGAGCGGAACATCCACCACATTAAAGGAAATTCAACCCACCATTGATCCAGAGACATTTCCTACAATGTCCACTAAAAACAAACTAATTTTAAGAAGACTGAGAATTCGACATTCACGCGTCACCCACGGCTACTTGATGGCTTTGGAAGATCCACCTATATGTCCTTGTGACGCTTCACCAATAGCCATTGGACATATTCTGCTAGATTGCCGACTTTATGTCCAAGAACGCAACAACCATGTTTTAGTAAAAAATCTACAGAAACTTCTCAGCTCTTTCAATCAGTCCGTTAAGATGATTAAATTCTTTCAAGATACTATACTGTATTTCCGTATATAAAAGTTTGTAATTTGGCAATATTGTTATTTTACCATTGTATTTTTAATGTTAAATTTTATATCTAATTTGTAACTGATTCGCGTGTCAATGATCTTTAATATAGAGACACATTAAACTTAAATAAATAAAAAATGGTCAGTGTATGGCTTTAAATAGCGAATTTTCTGACAATCATCAGGCGTTCCTAAAGGATCTGTCCTAGGTCCATTATTATCTAATTTTTTTATTAATGATATAGTATCTTATCTTAGCATTAACTATCTTTTGGTTTTAATACAAAAGCAATAGTATGTAAATTTAGTAGAAGTTCTGAAGTTCGATTACCCCGTTCAAAATTTCTTATTTTTTTCTGGATTTTTAAAATATTTAAAGTTAAATTATACGGGGGAATTTCTTCCATTTGTTTCATATAAAGATCCTGAATGTTTATAAGTGATTGTGGCAAATGTATATTTCAAATAATTTCTATGATTATTCTCATTTTAATTTTTCGCTTTTCTAAATTTCCATTGTGAGATTTTATTCTTAGATTAAGTCAGTGGCGCTATTATTACGTTATTATATACAACCAGTTTCTACGTAGTTGGTAATTTGCTTCTCTACGTAGCGTATCAAAATTTTAATTTGTTTATGAATGATGATCATGAGTCTTTTAATAAACAATAATTTACCGATGTATTTTCTTTAAATCGTGCATCCCTTTCTGTTACTTTCATTGTAATTAATTAAATCAGTGATTCTTAAACCCATTTGTCGGTTAAAAAAATGGACATCGAAAATGACTCATATATCCATAGGTAAATTTAATTTTGTCTTGTCCAAATACTTAAATGTTTTGAAGAAATAGATGTTTAGTAGAGCAATATTGGTCCTTCGAGACGGATATATGAACATAATAAATAATTAATAATAAATTCTTCAAACAATCGTGGTCAAACAAAAACAAACATTTACACATATTGTACATGAAAAAAGAGTAAACATAACAATAAATTATACAACAATTGAAAAAGTATTTGATAAATACTTAATTTGTTAAATCAAATGTTGGTTTCTCTTTAATGGATCATCCTGTATAGTAAAATATTTATAATTATTAAACGTAAAGTAAATATTTTTATGAAAGTTGCACTTTCATTGAAGCAAAAAATTATGTACATTAGAAAATTTTAGAATGTATTAAACGTTTTACTAATTATTGAGAAACCCGAAATACATCCTTATTGTCTTCTAAAACAATCGTTTTGTGTCAAGTGTCAATTTTTCACAGAGTACTATGTAATTGTGACAGGAAAACGTGAGAATTTTTAACAAATATTCTACTTATTATGCTAATATTCTTTCATTCGCTTAATACTAGAAACTGAAGTTTTTAATTTACGTCTTATACAGGAAAAAGGAGGTATTTATTAGTGGTTCTGCTATTTAATTACAATGTTATACAACTAAATTAATTTAAAGTTGGTTAGAAATAGAAATGTTATGCAAGAAAAAATTGTTAAATAATAATATATTAATGGTTTTTGAAAAATGCGCAGTTCTACATCTAAAATTTATTCGGAGATATTAGACAAACCACCAACTTGGTCAAAATAGTAGTTTGTGCGAAATATGTCTTCCGGGTCAAAGACACATTTTTTAAAAAGAAAAAATGTTTATTTTAGTATTTTGAGAATTATTTGGTTGTTTAAAATTTTGTTCCCAGGAACTTATCGAAAATTTCGATTTCCATCATTATTTTCTAAGGTTGCATTGGGACCGGAATTTTCAGTACTTTCATTTGTAAAATTAGTGTTTATTTTTCCATTTTGAAAATATTCATTATTGTCAAAAGTTTGCATTTGAGAGTTAAACAAGTCAGTCTCATGAACCATAAAAGATATCTCAAATCGGTTTTCAAAGATCGATTCAGCATTAAATTTCACGTCGGAATGCTATTTTTGAAACCGGTAGTATCACTTCCGGTTCTGATTTGTAAACCCAGTTTTGAAACCGGAAGTCATAAAAATCTGAAAATCTATTCGGTGGCTATTCAAGGTATGCTGAGTTTAATACCGTTGACCGTTTCTCTCTATCTCCTTTCGTTTTTGAGTTAAGAAGCCTAAAAGCTGTTCTGAAATAAAAGTGCGGGTATCATTGGGTTAAAAATAATTTGATGAATTTCTATTAGTTTGTTGAGTTTTTCTTGGGGAAACTGACACAGGTATGGGATTTGGTAAATCATTTGTTTAATTGGGTTTAAATATATTATTGTTATTTCTGTATGGGGGATTTCGTCCAAAAACTTGTTAATTAGTCGGAAAATGTCTTTGTATTTGTCTCGGATGTATTGGTATTGGTTGAGAAGGGAAATTATTTTGTCTTCTAAAATAAGGTGTAAAATTCCTATAGGAAATTTTATCGAAAGTCATTATTATTATTATTTTGAAAATTTTGTCGAAAATTGTTGTCATTTTTAGGTCTAAAATTAGATCGAAATTTTTGTCTTTGCATTAGTGTTTCCTTCTTGCGTGACAAATTGTAATGCTTAACTTAGTGAGGCATGTTTCATGAATCTAATTGTTGTCCCTAAAGGTCCTTTTAACCCTGATAAAAATGTTTTTAAGCTAAATTTTTTATCTGATTTTAGATGCATCTGAATTTTCGTGAATGTTAATACACAATAGATTTAAAATATTCATAAAAATTTTGAGGTGACATTACGAGATCCCTATTTAAACAAACTTCATCTCTTTGGTTTGAAAAATTTCTTGTTAATGTATGTTTTAAATCATCCCAAGTATTACAGTTTTGAATATTATCCACAGTTTTAGTATTGTCTTTCAACTTTGAAATTATTGAATTTAGTAAATAAGTATTAAGAAAATTGCCAGGATTAATCATATCATAAAATTGTGTAAGTAAAGATTCACTTACAGTTAAAAATCTACTTAAATCGTTTGGGTTTTTCATCAAATTCTGGCACACAATTAAAATATTCTGTTTTAAAAGCCACATTATCTGTTAAATTATTTTTTGTTGAATTAAAACTTTATTATGTAAGGGTGAGTCAGTTGAAGGGTTAGAACTTAAATTTAAATTTTGTAAAACTGATTTCTACACTAATATCAATAAAGTAACTGTCATCATTGTCTGGTTCTCTCTTAACTATAAGGACGACGCTGGATCGGCGATTTCGTTCTTCACCAGTACATTGTTCTTGCAGATTTTGGCAATGAGTGTCCCAATTCTCAATTGATCACTGATAATCCAATTACCTTTCACTTTTTCGTTCAAAACTGTTCACAATCCGGTTAATCGTAAATACGAAAAATCGACTAGTTCGACACGGTTCGATTCCGTATTATCCTACTGACTGCGCCAAATATGTCTTCCGGGTCGAAGAAAGATTGTTTTTTTAAGAAAAAATGTTTATTTAAAGTTACTAAATACAAATTGGATTATTTTAACAAGTATAATTTTTTATACTATGGTGGTGAGGTTTTCCGGGTTTTCCTACACCTATACGTCATTAACGTATTTCTTAACTAATAGAGAGTTTCAGCACCTCACCCGCTAACGTTAACGCTAACGCTAATCCTCATTTCGAGCAGACTGAGCATAGCATACTCACGTAAAAATTAAAATAGCGTTATACAATAAATTTTTCTAAATAGCGAGAAATTTAACGGGTCTCCTTAACTCAAATACACTAAACAATTGTCATAATTGACACATGACATAACCTAAAATGCAGAAAACCGCAATTGCTTTACCAAAACTTTATTTTTTAGATTCCGTTATTCTATACGCTAACCAAATTTAGCGTTAACGTTAGCGTTAACGGGTGAGGTGCTAAAATTCTCTAATGTCGACGTAAATGTTATTTATTACTTTTGACAGTTCAATTAATTTTTCATTGTCAAAAATGCCTTTAATGAGAAAGAGCACAGTTTAATTTTGAAGTTGATTAAACTTTCAAGAGAAACAGATGCTGGAATACCGCTTTTACTGTTAAATGCAGTCTACAACGTTTGGGTTCACCCCAAAAATATAATCGTATAATACATTTTCACAAACTCCGAAGGAGTGAAGTATTGGCATTTGTGTTTGTATGTGTGTAACATCAAGATATTTATGTCAATAAAGAGTTTTTAGTTTTGATGTCGAACGAACCGTTACCGAGAAAATGGCGGCCAAAGTTCAAAATATTGAAAAATCTGTTGATGCACTTATTTGAGCAGAGGTTGACGCGCTTACTCGAGCGGGAATGAAATGGGACCGACCACATCTAATAAGCACCTATTAATTATTAAATTAATTAAAAAAAACTGACAGACAGACATACAGATTCCACAATAGGAGTTTGTATGGTACATGCTAGAATCACATTCAAAGAATATATGACAAACGTTAAACAGCAGAGTACGTCACCGATTGTGACGTAATGGCAGAGGATGGTTAAACATATTATTTTGCTTAATAATGAAGGGAGAATAAGGTGACCGACGATCTGTTATTGGTTGATTTAAATATGCGAACAACATTTGACAAAATTGACAAACCTCTTTCCACATGTAAATATACATAGGCGTGTCTCATAAATGACTAACAGGATATACGAACATATAATGAATAAATAGACAGAAACAGGCAAAAGAAAGGTAAAACGGCACGCTACTGATTCAGTGGCACCTCTAGATGCGTCTCACTTCACCTTACCTTTCCCCGCAAGAACCAAACAAAATGTACAGAATGCTACCTTTAGCGAAGTAGACTATGTCTGAAGCCAACCTACCCAAAAAAAAACCTCCAGCGAAGCTTTCATAGTATAAGTTAAAAAATAAAGTTATCAGCAGTTTCTGTCATTATTCTCCTATAAGGGAAAGTAAGGGTACTATTGTGTTCCCACGATACCAGGTGACATAATAAGTACCCGGCTGGGGTAATAGTTAATTTACTAAAACCCTGAAACAATATTTCTAATTACGGACGCTCTTACATAGACTTGTAGGTCAGCGTAACGTCGATATAGCTAAGATAGGGGCGACCCTTTTCCGCAATTTGCTCTGGGTTAGAATTACCTAACTTTGGATAAAAGGGGTAGTTCATACCTCTGCTATGGTTGAAGGTTTTACACACAAATAAGGATTTGGAGCCAAATATTCACAAGATTTACACGTATGACATTACTCCGATTCTTAGATGACATCATTTGTTTCTGAAACGAATGCTAGTAGCGCTGATAGCGTGATATCTTCTGCCCAGTACCTTAGGCCTTTAAGGATATCTTTGTTATTATTTTATAGTTTATTATAAATTATAAAGGATTTAATTTTAAACAAATTGATTCGAAAAAAAACTAATGATAGTGGCAATATCAAAAGGAAATATTTCTTATTATTTATTAATATTTACAAAAAAAAATAGCTTGTTTAAAATATTAATGTAGTATTTAACAAATACATTTTAATATTTAAAATAACAAGTTCTAGTTGCTCAGTTTTCTCACACATATTTATTCACCTTCATGAAAGAAGTTACTACCGGGTTATTAATGTCTTTAAGGCGCCAACCGATTCTACACACGCAAATTATCCATGTGCACTTAACACAATATTAATTGTTCTTGTTTTACTGTTATTATACCCGTATTTGCATATATTTATTTACCGAGTATAATTCCGATATTACATTATCATCAATGTATTTGCAAAAAAAAATATTTTAGTAAGTGGATACTTTTTACCTCTCGCCCTTCAGATAAGAGAGGTATAGGAATCATGCTAAAAATTGGGTAGTAAGTTTTCAATGAATAAACACGTTTTAGGGTCCCTAGAACACGATTTTAATATTTTCGCGATGATGTCTGTGTGTGTGTTAGTGTATGTGTGTGTGTGTGTTAGTGTGTGTGTGTGTGTGTGTGTTAGTGTGCGTGTGTGTGTGTTAGTGTGTGTGTGTTAGTGAGTGTGTGTGTGTGTGTGTTAGTGTATGTGTGTTAGTGTGTGTGTGTGTGTGTGTGTTTGGATTGATGTTGTAGTAACGATAACTCAAAAACTACTGAATAAAAAAAATTTAAATTTTGCATACAGGATTCTGATACCCTAGATTAGATCTGATTAGATTTTGGTGCCAATCGCACAACCGAAAGTGGCAGTTGCTATGGGTGATGACGCCATTATTATACAAAACGGCAATAAAGTTTTACACATATATTTTGTATACCCTATGGTTTATTTTCATCTCATTAAAATTTTCGAAACGTTTGCCATTGTTGCCAGATTTACAAAAAAATTATTTTTTTTTCATACTTTTTTGTGTCAACCTGTAAATTTTTGATTCAAAAATGGCGAGAGGTCATGTGCTGGCCACATCAGATTTTTTTAACTAATTTAATTAAAAAATAAAACTAAATTATTCGTAAAATTGGAAATCAATTTGTCATTAAATTTTTTTCAAATTCAATTTAAAAATAAAAAATTTCGCAGAAAAGCAGTTTGGATTTTCAAGCAGAATTAAACCGGGTGTTATTACGCCGGGTCCACACCATTGCGAACACTGTCAGCTGTCATTTTTTGCAATGTTGTGAATTCCAAATAACATTTCGGTTAACATTAGCTCTAGAAAATTTCAAAGGGAACGAATGTTATTTCGATGTTTTTAGGTCAACACTTGTATTTTCTTAAGTTCTATTTGAAAATAGAGTGGACCGTAGAAGAGTGCATAACAATAATAAAAGAATATGAGAAACACAAGTGTGGAATGTGCAGAGACCAAATTATAAAAATCTGATGTGGCCAGCACATGACCTCTCGCCATTTTTGAATCAAAAATTTACAGGTTGACACAAAAAAGTATGAAAAAAAATTATATTTTTGTAAATCTGGCAACAATGGCAAAAGTTTAGAAAATTTTAATGAGATGAAAATAAACTATAGGGTATACAAAATATATGTGTAAAACTTAATTGCCGTTTTGTATAATAATGGCGTCATCACCCATAGCAACTGCCACTTCCGGTTGTGCGATTGGCACCAAAATCTAATCAGATCTAATCTAGGGTATCAGAATTATGTATGCAAAATTTCAAATTTTTTTATTCAGTAGTTTTTGAGTTATCGTTACTACAACATCCATCCAAACACACACACACACACACTAACACACACACACACTAACACACACACACACTAACACACACACACACAGACATCATCGCGAAAATATTAAAATCGTATTCTAGGGACCCCAAAACGTGTTTATCAATTGAAAACTCACTACCCAATTTTTAGCATGATTCCTATACCTCTCTTATCTGAAGGGCGAGAGGTAAAAATGTAATGAAGAAATAAGACGCGTCAGTTAGAGCTTCGAACTCGTCGGGAATGATACAGGAAATACTTTATTTTAAAATTCTAAAGAGATACACCAAGCTTTCAAAAAAGTCCCCAGTGGCCAAAAACCTCAAAGTTACAGCTAGTTTTTCTGTTACAGTAATAGATTTGTTTAGAACAATCAAATTTATTATGTATTCAAAATCAGTTGCTGACATTCTCGTAGAATTTTTAAAAGAACTGCCGTCTTCCATTCTTAAGTCACACAAAAAATAACCTTCTGATCTTTTCTGCAACAACGTCGTAACCCATCATCTTAGTTTCCTATTCGTTATTTAAAAGTTTAATACAACTGTTACGGCACTACTCAAAATAAGGTCGTCCTCGTAAATGGAAGAGCTATGTGAGATTGACTTATGCATCTTTTATAAGGGTTTACGAGGGTTTTACTGCTTTATAGGCATCTGTTATAAATCTTTTAAAGAAATAGTACCTCTTTTAAAATTTAAATATGGACCGTACTTCAGTATAATTTGAAGTAGTTTCATTAATTGTTGTTAATTTTTATTAAAATAAAACAAAGATAGATACAAATAGGTCTATTACAATTTAGAATAAAAAAACACAACAATTTGTAATTGTATATTACATAACGAGTGAGGATAGTGGCATTTTTCGCGCGAGTGGTAGTTTATCACGAGCCGCGTAGCGGCGAGTGCGGAACGTAACGAATGCATGAAATCCACTTTCCCACGAGTTTTGTACACTATTTTTCCTACGACCAACAATATTTTAAGAGTAGTCTATTTGGTTTTCTCATATGACACGATTATTTCTGGTGGTGTATTTAATTTTTTTGTTTATTTGCTATAAAGTAGAATAATTTAAACTTTAAAAATATCTATTATAAAATTACTTAATTATTCTGTTCAGAATTCACAAAACATAGAAACAGTAATTTCTTTAAAATTTTGACATAAGCCTACTTTATTATATTTCACTTTCATAAAAAATAACCTTAGCACCAAGCGAATTAAAAAAAACATTTTAAATAATTTTTATACATTTTTTACTTTAATAACTTGTAAAATTTGCAATTTTAAACCTAAAATTAATTTTGAATTACAAACTATTAATAAATTTAAGAATCAGGTAACAAGATGTATGCAACACACAATACCCAAACGTCTTATGTGTTGCATACATTCTTTTACACTGAAGTTCTTTCATAATTAATATGGACAGTTAGTTATAACCTTAAAATAATATTTCAAAACATTTTAGTTATTAGGTGGTCGTAGGAAAATAACAAGCAACTATTAGATCAGTTTTAAAATGGTTAGTAAAATTTATTATGTATGTACATAAGTAGCATATTTCGTCCTGTTTTTAATAATTCATTCAAGTGTGCGTTATAATAACACGCAGCGCGGTATTATAACACACGGCTGGTATGTGTCTATGTTGATATGAGACACTTTCCAAATATCAAAACAGTTGTGCTATTTGTAGTTTTCATAGGTGGTCGTAGGAAAATACAATATGATTTAAGTATAGGCCAATACATTTTATTTTAAAAACAGAATTTGTAATACGGTCCAGACAGTTGTCTGAGCTTTTGCCCCGAGGTTGAATTTATGACCTTACTCATAAACCATTGTTTAATGTGGTTAAGGGTAAGTAGTTTATTACAGTTGACCTTTATAATGAATCTTAAATAGTACTTCTATCGACTGTACTAAACATTCTGTTGGGTTTACTGGCTAACATTCAACTTACAGGTATGTTAGTTACCATTTTTTCAGGAACAATTGCTACCGAACATTGTTAGCTATTAAAGTGTTAGCTATAGATTAGAATATTTTTTTTAAATGTAATTATGACGATTCGCTTTCTAAATTTCAATTATCTACTGATAAAAATTGCCAAAAATGGTTCGTAAGAAAATATTAATTTTTATGGTGATGAGAGCACTATCTCATAATACCTGTAATTAAAAATATAGACTCTTATAATGTCACAGTGATTTTTCACAATTTTTTCGAATATGATAATCATAATAAATAATTATTTGGTATAAATAAATATTTTTATTTTGTTTCAGTGAAAACGTACTTGAGTCCCTTGGAAACCCATTGCAATAACATAAATTATTATATTCCTGACGAAAATAACGACACAAGAGACTTCACTGAAGATGCCTGGACGAGATTGCGTAAGTATAATTTTAAAGTAAATAAAAATAAAATCTATTAAAAATGAAAGATCTCCATGTACAAGAATTTTTTTGCTACTCATAAGAAAGGTTATTTTTTAATTTGCTGCTTAATTTTTTTTATTTTTGTTTTTTGTCCCAAATTGTAGAGACGAGAATCTTTTATAGGCACCTCACGCTAGGTTCTATGCGTAAGATAGTGCAGGACTGTTAAACCCTCCTCGATAATTTATTATTGCATTTGTTCCTTATACGCTGCTGCAGGAGAAGAGTTACTCCTTTTCAGGGATACAGTAGGTTGATGTTGGTCTGAACAGGAAAATTGGAGTGGAATCCATGGTCGTCGGTAAGGGACAAGATCATCTGATGTATAGGGGTTCATCATCCATGAGATCTAGGAGCTTGTCCGGAAGATCTTTTGCTTCATGTAGAATCCTCAGATTTGGTTGTCTTCTTGGTAGTGCTCTTCTGTTCATGTCAACTGTCCAATTTGTCCGTAGTGTTTCCTAGGGGCGTGTGTATTGGAACTGTATATTCTTCTCTCGGCGCAGGTCCTTTAATCTGAAAGTAATTGGTATCATATTAGTGTGTTTGTAGATTTCGTTAGATAGGAAGCGCCAGGTTGCCGTGGCGGCGTGTAAGAGAGTAGGAGGTAGGGTGGAGAAGTTTAAAGCTCTATAATTAATGATTGGACGAATGTAGGTTTTGTATGTGTGTAGTAGGATTTTGGGGTTGCATCTCCCAAATTTACCACCCACGGCTCCGATGAGGGAGGTTCGTCTCCTAACTCTGTCAAAAGTTCTTTGGACTTAAGTCGCCCAGTTTAGAGTAGGCGTGAAAATAGATAACTTCGTCCAAGGTAACGAGTGTCTCTCCCCAGAGTCTCAGGTTGATGTCAATGAAAGATTGATTTGCATTTAGGGTGTAATTAGGATGTTTGAAGATAACGAGTTGGGTTTTTTGACGGTTTAGACTAACCCTCCATTTCGGTGTTTAGAGATCTAGTGGTTGGGGATGTTGCTCAGCTCGCATTATCATCAGCATACAGCTGAATATCTTGTCTAGGTGAGGGGGTGCGGGATGTCGTGCTTGTATATGAGATACATCACGGGGACTAGCACTAATCCTTGGGGAACTCCAGCTTATGGAGTTAAGGGATCCAACTTTGACACGAATGATTTTGTTTTTGATGTTTGAAAGCTTCCGAACAAGTCCGGCAAGTCAGACTTGATCAAACGCTTTTTGAACTTCAAATAGGACGGCCGATGCACAGTGACCAAGGTTGAGGACTTTGGAAGCTTGGGTATGGAGTCTCACTAGTGTATCTTGGGAGGAATGTCCATGTTGAAATTGGGGGATCGTTCCTCTTTCATCCTGAAAGCTCCAGATACGATCTTTGAGTAGATTCTCAAAAAGATTACCTACAACATTCGTCAAGGATTTGGATCTGTAGGAATCTGGAGAAGTGAGGTCTTGGTGGACTTTGGTTATCAGGATGGTTTTTCAGCAAATTGAAAAATAGAAACGCTGAAGGCAGGAGTTTATAAGGAGGTTAGGAGGATAGGGAGAATAGTAGCGGGAAGGAACAAAGTTTTTTCCCTTTTCACAAGCCGAGGCTATGTCATCAGAAATGAAGTGAGAGAGGATGGAGTTATGGTTTGGGGGATTGGGGTGTTTGTGAATAATTTTTGGAACAGCTTATAAATTTTCTTCCAATGAGTATTTTTCCGTTATTTGTTGTTCTGCAGTCTTACTTCCTTTCACTAACTGTTTCTATATTTAAATTTAAAAGGTTATCAATTATCTCAAATGTGGTCTACTGAGTAGTAATAAAACTCAAAGTCGAGTACCACAAATTTTATTATAAAAATAGAAGATAGGCGACTAGTTTCGGCGACAAGCCATCATCAAGCCTAGAATAGGATATATTTGCTTCTCTTTATCTTCCTTACGTTTTAGTTATTAGGTGTTTTACCTTCTCTATCCTATAATTCCTAAAATTTTTATTATTACATTTTTTCTCCCATACTTTTGTTACTTCTTAGTCACTTACAGATTATTCTACTTCTTCTTTTGTAGGTGCATTTATAATTTCGTTTTCGTTATCTACACCCTCGTCTTCTTCTATTTCATGTTCGGTCCAGTTACCTGTTTCGCTTCTGTATTATAGTACCTTTGAGGAATACTGCGCAAATCTTTACACTATTCGTTTTTTTATCGAGTTTTGAAATAGCTTTTTTTTTACTTCCTGATCAAAAACTGTTATTTCTTTACTAACATATGATTCTTCTATTTATCTTAGTTATCGTTATAAAGTCTCTTTCGGTTTTGCAATATGATCGTATTTATTTAATTCCTTTCACAAATTCGATACACGCTCTGTTTCTCTATCAAACCACTTATTTATTTGCTCTTTTTTATGGCTTGAAACTAATTATACTTTTTTTATTTTTATTTTAGGCAAATAGATTAGGGTTTTATCTCTTTGCAACTCGATCATTGGCCTACCGTGGTCTCTCTTGCAGGGCCTTCTTCTTATACTGAATCCTAAAGCTTGGGTAAACTTGGGGATTCTCCTGAACTAAGTTTAGTTCTGTCAGGTCATCTTGTGCATTGGTTATACCTAAAATGTCTCATCTGCTTTGCACCAGTGCATCACAGTCGAACATTAAGTGTTCTGCAGTTTCTTCTGCCATATCACACTTCATGCAGTTGGTGGTTCCATGATGGAGTACTGATTACTATGTAATGATTTCCATTTGTTAGTATGCTGGTTGAGCATCCACTGTTTTATTTTTGACGAACCAGTTCATATGAAATTGCATATACTGGTTCGGGTCTTATACATTTGTCTTCTGTTTGTTCCCGTCCTTGCGAGGTTGTCAGCTTTTTCATTGCCTTCTACCCCACTATGTCCTGGTACCCAAATAATTATTATTCTTTGCCAAGGTACTAAATGATTGTAGGCAGTCGCATACAAGTTTGGAATTGGTGTGATTTCAGTGCCTTTATCGCTGCTTGACTGTCCGAGGCAATATAGATGGATTTACCTTTGTATTCCCTGTCTATATTCTCCGCTAGGCAAATGGCTACAGCTTGGACTACCGTTGTATGTTTTCCAAGGTTTAAACTGATATATTTTCTTGGTCTCACTCCATGTATCCCTGCGCCGCTACCACTTTTGGTTTTCGAACCATCAGTGTACCACAGAATGTTTCCTAGCTTATACGAGGGATCTCCTTTCTCCCATTCCTGTCTAAATCAAACTTACGTAGAGTTACCATTAATTGGTGATTTTAAAATAAAATTTTAATATTTTACAGATATGGGACGTTCCATGATAGCACTTTTCATAATTTCTTTCGTTGCTGTGTTTGCAGCATTCTGTACAGGAGTAACAGGCTGTTGGAAAAGATCTCCAGGAAATATTACAGCTACAGCGATACTTATGCTTCTTGCATGTAAGTTAATTTTTAATATCAGTTTTATCAAAAACATACAGCAAATTGCGTCATAAGTATCTCAACTATCGCGGGTCAGTTTTATTATTAAAAATATTAATTGTTTACTTTTAACATAAAGTAGGTTATAACCTGAATTTTACCATGTGTTTTTTTATCTAAAAATGAACTTAATGATCCGAAATTAGTTTCTATGTTACTTTGTCATTCTTTGGTAATGAAAGTGTGTTTTCCTGTCCGTGAACGCAAATCTAGGCAGGTGACAAATTAAGTAACAGTCATGTACAGTACCACACCACTTTCTAATAATTCCTTTACTTCATTGTTATTAGTTTATTGAAGAATATAATTTGCGGCTTTTGCTTTACTATGTGTGGTCATGGTACGTGACGGGATAGAAGAAGTGAAAATTTTTGTTTATGTAGAATATTATTTACGACAATGGTTCTGTGAGTGAAAAATAATAATTGATGCAGAACAATCGAAAAGTAGAAATTATCAATAAAAAAATAGCAATTATAGTATTTTCATTTTACTGTATTTTGTATATTATTATACTTCATTTTTATGCGTAATTGATATCTAGTATTTCCGTAAGCAATTTTAAATTATTATTACTTTATTAGTTCCCAAAAAACAGATTTGTTTATAATAAGGTACATTAAAACGCTTCTAATGCTTCTTTCGACTCGACTCAAATGGCAAAAAGCGATGCCAATGTTTTGAATACTTTCGTACAAACATAAAATACAATAGTGGTTTTTTTCAATTTTTTAATCAAAAAATCGTGAAATTAACAAAAAAATGCGTTCTTTTAAAATCAACCAAAAAAAATACAGGGTGTCATTTAAAATCTTGGAGTGGGTGCGGCTATATCCTGAAAATCCACCTAAAATTTCATGGTTTTATCTTTGAAACTCATGAAATAATTCAATATTAAATTGCATGTGTGTTCGTTTTTTATTTTAAAATAATAATTGTAGATTTAATTGCGAAAAATTAAAAAATATATTCAGTGGCCTTTGATTTTTTGAGAAAAACTTTGTTCATTTTGTATCTTTTAAAAATATTGTTATTTAAACCTCAAAAAAACTCGTTTTGAATAAATAATGAAATACCGGTCAATTATTGGCTTCAAAATAAATTTTATTTCTGTTTTTTACATAAAATATTAAAGATATGAAATTGAAATAAACGTCATTAAATCTGTAATAAATACTACAATGGTTATTTTTTCAAATTTTTAATAAAAAAATTATGAAATTAGCAACAAATTGTTTTAAAACTAATAAAAATTTTTAATTAATATGTCTAACTTTTATATTATTGAAATTATTGAAAGTAAACTGTATAATTATGATTTATTTTAAATTTTTCAAAATTATAATTTGGTTTTAAGTCTAGCAAACGGTAAAAGTATTTTTTTGCAATTTTTTTTATATTCTTATATCTATAAAAAACGTAATTCGCTGGAATGTTCTTTCGCAGTTCCTTTACATGTAAGAAAAAGTAGTGTATGGTCTGCTTTAAGATTTAAAGCAATCCGTACACTATAAACCTTTAAAATTATAATTTTTATAGAAAAATCATAAGTAATTCTTCTTTATTGTTCAATTAAATAAAGAACAAATTAAAACATAAAAATAAAAAATTAATAATCTAGTTAAAATTGTCATCTTTTTTTTAAACATATTTATTTAGACTCTAAAGTAGTTCATATGGGGCTGTTCATAAAATACGTCATTCAGAATTTTATCTTTTTGGACCGCTCCCTCCTCCTTTGTCACGCTAAGTCCCACTTTCAGCGCACCCCTAACAAATATTACGTCACAAAATCTAGCCCCACCCCCTATAAACGATTTCTGGTGATTAAAAATATCATACAGATGAATAATATGAACTTGAGAATGACTTTCTATTGTAATGAAAAAAGTTTATGGAACTGCCAAGTTAAGAAAAAAATTAAGATGAAATTGCGAACGTGACAGTTCTTTAGACCCCCACCCCTCCTTCTCATATCTCGTCACGCCAAGCAATACCCCTCCATCCTGAAGGGCCTTTATACTATAAACTTTAAAACTAATAGTATTTTTTTTATTTTTTATTCAAATTTAGCAACCTTTACTAAAAATCTAAAAATCAAAATAATAAAAATAAAAAATAATCATAATCTCCTGAAAGTGCCATTATTTTTTTATTTGAAAATATTATTATAAATACAATTTTTTACCTTAGCTAAAATCTAAAGTACTTTTAAAATTAGTATTTTGCAAAAATTATCGTAAATAAATTTGTTTTATTCCAGTAAAATCAAAATCAAATAAACAATAAAAATCAAAAATTGATTTGTTACTATTTTTTTAAATTTTCTATTTTTAAATGTAATGTTTGATCTTTATATTTACACTTTTTCTCCAAAAAATTATAACAATCAAAAATTTGCGAAAAACTTATTTTAACCACCCTAAATAAAATATAGAAAAAAAGTAAATAAATATAATTAATTAATTTTCTTAAATATTGCATCAATATATTTCCCCATTTAAATGTAGTGTATATAGTTAAATTTAAAGCAGTCCATAAACAACAATACATACAATTATTGATATTTTATTTATATTTTTGTTTTTAATACGATTTCTGTTAAAATTTAAAGCCTACCAACTACTGTAATACTAATAATAATAATAATAACGGTAATCGCTTGAATGCAATTATCGCTGGGGAAAACGTATAAAATCATAAAAGTCGTTGAAATTGCCTTTTTCTTAAATATACTTTTTTATGTTAAAAATTTCAATTTTTAAAAACAGTATAGGATCTGTTTTAGTAAAAATTTAAAGCAATCCGTACACTACAATTTTTAAACGTATTATTTTTGCAAAACAATTTTTTTAATAGCTAAAAATGTAATTATAACAATTAAAATAAATGTATTTTAGTGCTCTTATATAAAGACTAGAAAATAACTAATTAGAATTATTTAATTTTAAAGTTTTTCTAAAAATAGATATTTATTTTAAACGTAGGGTATGATCCACTTTAGATAAATTTAAAGTAGTCCATGCACCAGATATATAAAATTCCCGATCTTAAATTAAACAAATTCAGGTGGAAAAATTAAATTGTTTTGATTTATTGAAAATTTCAAAATTGCCATGTAGACAATTTTCAAAAATTTTAGTTTTATAAAAATATAAGTACTTTTCTATTATGAAAATAATAAATAAATTCTAAAGTCAAAAAAAGAATTTTCATAGGCGCGTCATTTCTATTATCTTAATTACTTTAAAAATCTACTTAAAAAAGTACAGAAAATCAATAGCACCAATAATTATATTATTATAAATTACGTTCACGTTCACTTCCTCGGTTGGATTCCTAATAAAGAATTCAAGTATACGTTTGGGTCGACGAACCAAAAAATCAACTCTGATTACTGTTAATTCCGTTTGCATCACGCTATTATTATTTTTTATAATAATTATGGGCTCCATTTTTATGTACCGTAAATGGAAGGTGTGACACTAGATTTAAATTAAACCAGTTAGTTAATCTTAAAAATCGAATTACCGAATAAATATATTGTATAAATATTACTTTTATTAATCAATCCAAAGAACGTTAAATTAATCACAAACCAACATACTTTTTTTTGATTTTTTGATTGTGTTTAGATATTTTCTAATACTTTTAATATAATCACATTTCTTAATAAAGTTTTTAAATACTCCATCGAATTATAACTAATTTATTTAAGTGATACAACTTCTAATTTATATGAATATACCTAACCTAACCTAACAGAATATATTAATTTATCTAATCCAACATACAAAAGTCAACTAACTCTTGTCGGTCCATTTCGGTCTTATTTATACCCATTTTATTATTTCTAGTATTTCCTCGAGATTCGCGAATATTCGAGAAATATCCCGTTGAGTCTGTTTGCTGTTTTTCGCGCTAATCGGCGATGAGTCATCAAATTTATGTGTTCACTCCATCACACAGGGTCGGCCTCGTTACAAACAAACTAATGTAAGGATATTTAACAAAGTAGTACGTTTTACTTCGGTAATTTTTTACTATTATTTTAAAGATGATTACCAAAAATTAAACATGAACAATATTTCCTTAGAAGAAAAAGAAGATAAGCAAAACCAAACATGGAGAAAAATAAAAATCGAAATAATAAAAACGACTGAAAAAGTGAAACAAATTTACATAAAGGATAGTTTGACCAAGAATAATAAGAAATTACAAATGAAAAAAATAAAGTAAGAATGAAATTAATAAACATGAAGGAAGAACAACATAAAACACAAAATACAAGAAAAAAACAATAAATGAATAGAAGGAAAAAAAAGATAAAAACAATAGAATAATATAAGGAGAAAAAAAATACAATAATATACCGAAGTTTAGGTACAAGTAGAAATAAATATTACTCCAAAAAAGGAGACAGAAAATTGCAATAATAACAGGGCGATATTTTCTTCAGGTATAGAATATTGTAACGAGGCCGGCCCTGTGTCTGATGGAATGTACGTAGAATTTGGTGACTCACAGCGCGAGAAATCCATCGACCATTCTGGAAATACTGCAAAATGAATATAAATAATCCGAAAAGACAGTTAAATTTTGTATATTGTGTTATATAAATTAATATATTTTGTTAGTTATGTTTGATATAAATTTTGTTGTATTACTTAAGTACATTAGTTATAATTCGACCGAATGTTTAAATTCGAGCGAATGTTTAAATTCGAGCGAAAGTACAAAAATACTACAGTGTTGTCAGGTGTGGAGTTTTATTTGTGTGTATTTTAAACGTGAAAAAAAAAACTAAAAATGACAAAAACGGTGTGCTTAGATCAATTGAAGGTGGTGGATTTAAAAAAGGAAATGAAAGAAAGAGATCTAGAAACTGGTGGTAAAAAAATGCCCTAATAAATGAAGGTAATGATCCCGAAACTTATTTGTTTGATGTTCCTGGTAGTGGTGACATGAACGTAATGTTGATTAAAGTGGAACAAAATTCGATAAAAATGAAAAAAAAATCGATAAAAATGGAAAATAATTCAAAAAGTTTAGAAGAATTATTAGAAAATTCGAGAAACCCCGAAGAAAATTTGAGAAAATGAAAGACAAATTGGAAAACCTGAAAAATATTGGATCAAAAAATAGTCGAAAATGTGGAAACACATATAGATGAATTAAAGCGGACAGTGGATGATGAGATCAACAAATTAGAAGAACAGGTTTCCATAATGCAAAAGACCTCCATCAAGGGCCAAAAGTACGAACAGACTGGATCAAAAGGGCAGATTGGAAGTAATGGATTCAAAAATAGGCTTCGAGGGAATATGTACAGAATGAAACTTCCCCAATTCGATGTGAAATCGCCATGGACTAATTATCGGCGCCAATTGGAGGCAGCAGCAAAGGCAAAAGGATGCTATACAGAAGAAAGGAAATGCTACAGATATTTTGCAAACCCTAAATACATCGGAGCGAGAAGACTACGAACCTAGACAACATTTAGAACTGAGGCATGGACAAACACATATGGAGCACGTTTACCATTCCCAACTAATGAATCGCTATCAGAATCGAACAAGTCTCTACAGAAGTTTGAAGCTGAAATTGTCTGGACTTCGAGATCACGAAGCATTAACATTAGGTCTTCTGACTCAATTAATGGAAGAACTGACTCTTGAATTTGAGGCTGCGAAAAATTCATGCATAGGCCAAATTCGACTCCGATCCATTGAAGACGAATCAGAAGAAACAGGAAACGATAGAGCGATTGTAAGGATATTAGAGGAAATCCTTACCGAAAAAAGAGAATTAAGACGTTGGAAGTGCGGGATAGTAGGACATATACGAAGTCATTGCAAGGAGAGCAGGGAAGTGTCATCTTCGTCGTCGGAAAACTAAACTGTAGCCAGCAAGCCCTAATACACAACTCATAAGTTGCCTCACTACACCATCCAATTAACAGTGTCTTTGTGGATAGCCTGCTAGATATAGGTGCGCCGAAGAGAGTCATAAACCAACAAAATACAACTACGAACAGCGACAGCTAATTTTAAATAGAGGTAGAAATCGTCTTGGGAGGTGCAAAATTCCAACATCGAGCATTGGTAGCTGACATTGAAGACGATATCATCATTGTGATGGATGTCATGATCTCTAAGGGATTTATGTTAAACTTTAAAGGCGGAGTTCTGCAAGTGAATGATGAAGAAGTGGTTCTACATGGGAAAGATGACGCAGTGCTTCGAGTATTGATAGCTGAGGATGATTAGGTTCCGGAAAGAATCGAAATCATTTTTGATGCTCGCATAGATGGAAAAATTAAGGGCGAAATGGTATTAATGTTCGATAACCATATAGGAAGCGGAATTGCACTGGGAAAAACTTTGTTTTGTGCAAAACAGATTGTGCCAGTAAGAGTTAATGAACTCGGTTACCTTAAAAAAATTAACAATTTTAGGGCACTGTTCGCCGGTTTCCTCTATAATTAGAAGTGTACAACATATCGCAGCACAAACAGTTAAAATCCCAGAAGAACTAGATAAACTCGTAACTGATTCTTCCAAGGATTTAAAACCAATACAGAAAAAAAATTGAGGGAAAGAAAAAAGAGGGTGAACAAATTTGGTGAAATATAAAATTAACACCGGAGATGCTCAGCCTATTCGGCAGTCGGCAAGAAAACTACCATTAGCCAAAAGAGAGAAAGCTGACAGAATAGTCTACGAAATGGAGGAATAAGGTGTTATAGAACCATCTAACATCAGCCCTTGGGCTATCCCAGGACAACTAAACAACATGACGAAAAAGGACAGCTACCCTCGCCCCAGAATAGACGACACCCTAGATACATTGGCTGAATCAAAGATATTTTCGACTCTGGACCTGAAAAGCGGATATTGGCAGGCGGAACTAGGCTACGGAAGACCGAGAAAAGCATGCTTTTCGGATAAATCAGTGTTCTACAGAATGGATGTATATGCCCTTTTAGAATTTAAGAAATTGAACCTAAAATCAATTTCTGACGCAGAATATTATTGGAAAAACATTTTTCTGCTTCTGGGATGGAATTTGTAACAAAGTTACTTTTTTCCGTATTATTTAAAATATATAAATTAAATCGCGCACGACACTGGAGTAAAATTAACTTAAAATTTTGAATAAAAGGCCAGTCGCACCAGTTGAACCTTCGCCAAGCAGATGGAGACACTCTCGTATCTGCTTCTTAGAGGCCGAAGTTTGTAACGAGTAGGGCAATTCATACCGTTTTAGGCAGCTGCGAGAAACAGCCAGAAATCAGATTAGCTGTGGCCGTCCCAATCCAATTGGAGCATCAGTGAAGTTCATCGACCCTTAGAGATAGGTGAAGCCGAAGCCAAGTTCAAGTTGTACCGGAGTTCAGGACCGTCATCCGTCATTACTCCAGCAAAGCCCTGTCTGTACTGTCCGACACATCACCGTTACACACCTTTCAAAACCGGATTTTATTGGTAAAAATAAAAGTTTTATTTATTTAAATTTGTTTTGAGTTTTAACATCCCAGCAGCTAATACCCAGGTACTCAAACCCACTAGGGCAAGTAAAGACCACCCTGCTGGCCGCCAGTGATTTTGGTCGATACCATAACGACCCCTTGAGTATTGTCTTTCTTCACTGAAGCTGCCCGAGCAAGTGGCCTTCACACTCTAAACTGAAGGTGGCGCCCGAGGCAATCCGAAACCTGGACTAAGGCGCCAAAGTGATCCGTAACGACCGAAGTGTCGTTGCAAATTATTTCCAAATATAAAAAAGTGTTTCTTACTTATATTGCCATTTTCAAATACATGCATGGAAAGAATTTTTTGTGATGTATTTAAGATGTCGAATAAACGAAATTCATTACATACCTCTACTTTAAAAGCAATATTAGCTTCAAAACAAGGTATTGTCCAAAATGGAGGTTACGTTAAATTTAAACCAGAAAGTAACAAGATCAGCTGTAATGTATGGGATAAAAAAACATTAATGAAATGTAGGTGTATTGTTGTCTAATTGTTTATAAATTTGTAAGGCTTTCTAGCTGTTTTTATTCGGCTGTACCTACCTGGTTACCACTATATAGATTAAGATAAATAAGCATTTTTAGTACATTAACAATTATTTGTTTAATACATTTTAAGATAAAATTAGTTTTTTTGTATTTGCAGTCACTGGTTTTTTATTTAAATAAAGATTGTTTAACTATTCATATTTTGTATGGACTCGACAGTATACACTCCATAATATTTTGTTTTCTTGTATTTTTGTCATTTGTCAATGTCAATTCTGTCATGTCATTACTGTCATTAGTCATGTCATTTTTCAATTTTTTCATGATTGAGTTCAACTATTACGCTCGGTCGGATAATTTCTGATAATTTGAGTTTGACATTCTGATAATATTTATATTTGCATTGGCAGCACTGCTTAAAATAGGCGCAGTAGTCAATGCTCTTTTACATGCTTCGAATGATCGTTGGCATTCCTCGTACCATTGGTATCTCACCTTTCCTTCCGTGAGTTTACGAATACTGTAGTAAATTTTTACCAATCCAAAATCAGAGATAATATTGCGATAGGATTGTAATGGTTTCAGACCAGAAACAATAACAAATTCGCAATCCTAGCTAATAAAAATAATAGAATTTATTTTGAAATATTTCCCAATCAAGACGTCGTGATACATTTTACATTTTCCCTTCTACTATTAAATTGTCAAAAATTTTTATTGTTTATAATAAATATCATCCGTTAATAATTTAAATAACAAACAAATTTCTGCATTTTTAGTTTTTTGCAACTTAATTTAATGTTTTTATTTTGTTAATAGGTCTGTTGAGTGCGGGAGCAATGGGACTATGGCATGGAGTAGAATATTATGAAAAAGAGAAACAAGTCGGTGAAGAATTTTACCAACAATGGAATACCGTAAGTAGTTCTTTTATTCATTTATTTTTTTGCACTTTTGCAAATAGAATTGTTGTGACTGTTAATTTAAATAAATAAATATTTAACCATCTGGGAGAATTTTTTATGGCATATATTACTAATATTTGTATAACTATGATCAAAATTTAAAACAGTTTTTAATTTTTGGACAAGATTCTTAAAATCAAATTGGCTGAACAAAGATTCTTTTTATATTAATTACATGCAAAAATGCATATTTTTGTTTGACATTCGTGACCAAAATGAGGATATTGTTTATACAAGTATTTCAGATAACAATAGAAATATTTCCTACAGGCTGACCTTCTTTTAAAGATAATTACATAACCTTGCCCACATGCCATAATCATTCATTAATTATATTTAAATTCCTAATTAATTTTTTCTGTCAAAAATATATTGGTATTTGTTATTAAGTATTGCAGTAAACGAGCTGCACCGGTTCTAGCACAAAAACCCTCATTTTTACATGTAAATCTCCATAAGAAAAGCTAAGGTCAAAAATAGCAAAATTGGCTCTAAAAGTGGTGGAGGTAAAATTCATGCAATCTGCGTATGCGCTAGGTTCTTAGATAGCTAGTGCCACGCGGAGTAATTGAAAAAATAAGCACAAAATTATATCAACCCTCTTCAACCCCCAACGGAAAAATTATTAAAATGTATCACGTGACACAGGTCTAACTCCCCCATTCACCCGAGTTGCTCAACATATAATTTTCATTATAACGTTCTTCGCACACAGCACTTTCTGATAGTTTTTACTTTCTCGCTATAACATTTAAAAAGTTGTCAGCTATCATTTTAACTTAGAATAATTTTCGATACATCAGTACCCGCACGTTACCAACATAGCACTTTCGGTACATGAAGGATAGGAGACTCATAATTTTTACTTTCTAGCTATAATATTTAAAAAGCTGTCAGCTATCATTTTAAGTTAGAATAATTTTTGACAATTAATGTAGCGTCTAGTCCCTATTTCCAGGCGACATATTCCGCACGCAAGTACTTTTGATTAGTCTAGTAGTTAGGATACGGGGCTTTTAACCACGATGTCCGGTGTTTATAATTATTTTTAGTATCGGTTGACATAGAGTAGTAAAAGTTGTTTTTTTTCATTTTATCGCATATTTATTCATTTATTTCAGCGTGTTAAAATTCTGAATTTATTTTCCTTTATTCGTAAAATTAGTTAAGTATAGTGTCGGTTTGTATTGAGAAATCAAATTTGTTTTATTCTTATTTTCCCATTTTATTTACTCTACATGTCGCTCGGAAATTTTGTAAAGAAAATTCTAGCCTAGTATTTGTTTTCGAAAAGTTATTAGTCCTCGCTTTCCGGAATGTTATGAATGAGGGGCTAGACACTGGGATTCTTGTTTCTTTCACAACGTAACCAAAATATTTACGTTGTAGACCGAGAGCCTACTGTAAAAAAACCGTAAGCAAAAGAAGATGCAACAACCCGAATAGAACCGTAGAGGGGAGATTATAATAGAATCTGACATAAAGATGCCAAGTGGAACGAAAGTGAGGGAAAATGTCATTTGAATTTTTTTCCATGGAAAGAAGCAATGCAGCAAACTCCAGGGGGGTGGGTGAGGATATCTTAAAGACCCTATATACGCAGTTGCTGCATCGTAGATGGCGTGCAACCTGAAGTGGCCAAACCCATCAGGGAAGAAGAGGCAGCAAGTAATGGAAATGGGTTCTCTGGGCCACACGATCACAAAAATGCCACTTGCTGTATCGCACGTGTGGCACTTAAAAAAATAAATTGGACATTTGCACCAGAACATGGCGCCTGACCCGCGGAGTGGTAAACACTCCAAATCTGGTGTGATCGATCGAGGGTGGCTAAAAATGCGATTTGCTGCATCGTAGTGGTACATGAGCTAAGATGGGGGCCAAAAGAGGGATGGCGATAATTTTCAAAGCACTGTCCCATATCTTGTTAATTCTGTTATAAACTAACAAAAATCTAAATCCCAAAGGTTATCCATTTCTCAAATAAGGTCCAATGTTTGAGGAAATAAAGTCAGGTACCACAAAATTTAATTGTAAAAATGTATAGTACTAGCAGGCAACTAGTTTCGGTCACTGATCATCATCAGGCCTAAAAATACAAACGTTCGAAATTAGTTACAAGATATTAAATTAGTTAGAAACCAAATTTACCAATATTAACTACTAAGAAGGGGAGAAATTTTTTTTTTGTAGAAATCACATAGTGACCTACCTGTATGAAGGGTGGGAAAAAGTAAACATTAAAACAATTAAAGAAGGGGGTACTCGAAAAAAGCAATGTACAAAATAGTTGAAAAAAACTTAATAATTAGAATTAAAATAATTAGGTTGCTCCCTAGGGGGGGTAACCATGATAACCCCTACAGCACCTTTAGGGGGATCACCATCCCGGAGAAAGTACAGAAAATAATTATTAAGTTTTTTTCAAATATTTTGTACATTGCTTTATTCGAGTACCCCCTTCTGTAATTGTTTTAATGTTTACTTTTTACTTTTCCCACCCTTCATATGGGTAAATTTGGTTTCTAACTAATTTAATATCTTGTAACTAATTTCGAACGTTTGTATCTTTAGGCCTGATGATGGTCAGTGACCGAAACTAGTTGCCTGCTGTACAATTAAATTTTGTGGTACCTGACCTTGTGCTTTATTTCATCTAACAAAAATATCTTTAACTGCATGAAAGAGCGCTCCCTTATCTGCCACCACTCTTGTACCTGCCTCTAAACTGACGTATTTTTCGTCATGATCATGAAGTATTCGAACCACTTGAGTTATTTGCAAGAAAAATTATATTCTATCATAAAAATAATAGTTCTGGAAAAAGATAATAATTTAAAATTTTCAAGAGGAAAATATATTTTTGACATTTCACACATGTTTGGACAGATTTTTTAATATATCTGCTTATTAAAACTACTCTTCAAGTAATTTATTCTTTACTGAAATAAGTTTTTAGACATTTCATCTAGATTTTAATTTTAATTTGTGTCATATTCAATTTTGGGCTTATTATATAGTCACAATAGTTCATTTGTTATTACAATACTAATTATTGAATTGTTTTAAATCGCGTCTAACATCACTTAATTCTTTTCGCATTTGCAACCATCTATCTTTTAATTTCCAAAAACAGATCCTTCAAGAAAACGCCGACGTATATTACGACTGGAGCTTCATCCTTAGCTGGTTAGGAGTCTTCAATTGCCTGGGAGCATCGTTGCTCTTCTTCTTCGCCTCCTGCTGCCTCGGCAACGAAAAGGAAAAAGAAGATCTGAACAATATTCAGTACCTAATGCCAGGTTGGTGGTTCTAAAATTATTTTTTTTCGAATTCTAGGTATTGCGGGACAACACCCGAGTCAACTATGACTGGAGTTATATGGTAGCATGGGTTGGCGTCGGGTGGTCTCTGGTGGCGGCCATTTTGTTTTCTGGAGCTGCCATGTGCCTGCGAGGGGAGCGCGAACGCGAAGAAGCTATCAACATGCAGTACTTAATGCCTGGTAACTTAATGTGGTAGTGGGAAAAATGTTGCTAGCACAAATTTAGAATTTACTAATATAAATATTTTTCTTTCATTAGTAGATTTTTAGAACAAACTAAAAGTCGAAGACAATCATATTTGTCTAAATAAACAATTTGTAATACACTTAAAAGTGGTACAGTTTCTTGCAAAATGTTAGTTTTAAAAGGTTAGCTCAAAAATTACATAACAAAAATAATTATCCATAACTAGACACCCATTTTAGGTTAGCGTTTAAAACTCAGAAAATTGTGAGAGAGAAGATACCCAACAATTTAATGAAATGGGGGAATAAGTCTTAATTTCCCTTAACGGTGAATGAGTAATTTGAATTTATGACACATACGTTTATTTTCTTAAGAAAACAACCAAGTCAAAATTGACTTATTGAATTCAGTCTTCAATAGAAGATGAAGGAATATATTTAGTAATGATCATCTTTGGTTAATATTTTTACTGATCAAACATTAAACAAAACCTATAGTTTGTACATCGAACAAACCGAGTGATCACGTGAAGAACATCTGTTTTTGAAGAGTACAGCCGACGTCTAGCTGATAAAACGAATAGTATTAAAGACTAGTAATTTAATAATACCGGACACTGACATTAATCTTTGCAAAAACACCCTGCGCTTCATTGACATTAAATGCTATTTATGATATACGAGGAGCACCAGTTTTATTTACAGTAAATTATAAAATTTTTGTTTTAAAAATAATATAACAAATCCTCTTATGTACCCCAAAAAGGACTGACCTTACTTCAATTAGAAATTCTAATGTTGATCATCACAACAGAAATATATTTATTATTTTGTTGATCGAATAGAACGTAAGCAATCTATGACCGAAACATAGGCGCACATTTAAAACTGATCAACAAAACAAATAACACATGTTTTTATGTTTTCTCAGAGCCGAAATTATTTCATCCTGTTTTATCTACGTCATTGATTCGGGATTCGGAATAACACCGACAAAGTCACCTTTTTCTCTCATTTTCTGTTTTCTTCGTCTGACTGTCGCATCTGTTTGTATTCTTACACACGTTTAATCCGATAGAGCTGAAATTTAATATATAGATTTGGGTTACCCGTCGGAAGAACCCATTAGTTTTTGTACGACGTCTGTCAAACAGAAGTCTCACTATCAAAAAATGACAATATGTCACGGAATTCGACTTGCTATATGTCATTTGAAAGCTCTTGAAAAACTCTATTCAAAACAGTCAAAATTATTTCTCCATCTGTCACCTGTCAAAATTGCAACTTTAACATTAAATATCTGAAAAAGTGTTCGTGGATACTTGTCGGGAAAGTTTTGGGGTGACACAACCGATTGTTTTGATTTTGTTTTGATCCTTTCTTCCTTTTGTTTTTAACTTTTTTTGCCCCTTTTTTAAAACTTTTTTTGATTAACTTTTTTAAAACTTTTTTGCCTTTTTTACCTTTTTTGCTTTTTTGCCTCTCTTTATTTTGTCTTTTTTTGTTTTTGTTTTACCTAATTTCTTTTTTTTTGCCTTTTTACGCCTTTTCGCCCTGTTTTAAAAATTTTTTTTGACTTTTTTGCCTTTTTTTGAATTTCATTGCCATTTGGGTTTTATTTTCATATTATTTTGCTTTTTTTTTACTTTTTTGACGTTTTTTGCTCTTTTACCCCTATTTTGACTTTTTTGGACATTTTAGATTTTGTTTTTACCCTTTTTTCCTTTTTTTGACCTTTTTGCCTTTCTTAAAACTGCTTTTATTAACTTTTTGCATTTTTGTTGCTTTTTTACCCCTTTTTTGTCTTTTTTTGCCTTTATTTACATACTATTTGGCTTCTTTTTTTTACTTTTTTGGCGTATTTTGGTTTTTCCCTTTATTTGGTATATTTTTTTGGACTTTTTTAAAATTTATTTGTTTTTTTTTGCCTTTCTTTTTTTCTCTTTTAACTTTTTTTTGTCATTTTTGCCTTTATTTTTCCTCTATTTTGCCTTTTTTTATTTACCTTTTTTGGCGCATTTTGCTTTTAGCTTTTGAGCTTTTTGACCTTTTTTGCCTTTATTTGCTTCTATTTTGCCTTTTTGTTGTCGCTTTTTTACCTTTTTTGTTGCTTTATTTATACCTTTTTGCCACTTTTTTTTGTTTTTTTTAAACTTGTCTTAGTTTTTTGCTTTTTTTACTTTTTTGGCGGATTTTGAATTTTTTCTCTTTACTTTGTCGTATTTGACATTTTTTTTTTTTGGACTTTTTGTTATTTTTTCCCCCTTTTCCCTTTTTTATGTCCAGTTTCTTTGCATTTTTTGCGTTTTTTCCTTTTTTTTTATTAGTTTTAATTTATGCTGAAATTTAGCAATTCTTTATCATTTTTAACAATTTTTTTGCCATTTTTTGAAATAATTCATTATCTTGTTGGTATTTATAATAGCAAGGTGCCATTTTAAGTAATTTTTGTCGTTTTTCATTTTAATTAATTTTTGTGTATTTTTTGCAATTTTTATCCATTTTTATTTCGAGCAATTTATTTCATTTTTACAACATTTTACTTTTCCATTCAGAAATTTTGTATTTTTTAATTAAAATAATCTCATTCTCCACACCTGAGCCGGGAAAGTTCTGGGATGAGACAGCCGATTTTGTTTTACTATCGGCCTTTGATTCTTATATACTTATATATACTTTATAATTTTTTTCTGTTCTATGTGAAGTATTTTCTCCATATTTCTTTTTTCAGTTTTATTTCCTGACTGATCTCTTGGTTCCACCATGAAGTTTGGTTCATGTTCTTATTCACTTTCAGTACTCCACATGCCTGCTTTGCTGATTCTAGGACTACTTTTATCATTTAAGTCATTGATTATATTATTCTCTGTAATTTCTTTATATTATAGTCAACTGCTACTTTTGTTCGATGTACCTACTATAATAATTATAGATTAGTTAACCATTTAGTAAACCATTTTGTACTTTTCATCTTTTCCGAAGTTTTTGATGAATTTTTGCCATGTACAGGAATAGCGATAAGTCCATTTATTATAAATACCATAAAACTATTTATATTTCCTAATTAACATTTCTATTGGGTAATTGGGTTACTAACAACAACAACAATTCTGCTTTTTTTATGAATTTACAGTAACGCGTAAAATTCCCGTTGTGAATATTGTTTTTAATTTAATTACCATTCATTATATAAGAATTTAATATTAAAATATGCATGTTTTTTGAACCATTTAGACTGGTTAAAAAGCCATGTGCTTACATCGGTCTTAATTAACATTAGTATTAAAAGATGGATTTGAAATTACGGTAATTGTTAGGTAAGTAACCGGTCCGGTCCGGCTTGTTGTAAATAGGTACTTGTATATTTGCTCTAAAATTATCTACAATGTAGTGTAATAAGAATTTAATGATAATGCGCAACAGTGTTGATTTCGTGAAAGTTTATGTTATTTGCATAGCCTAAAGGTAGATGAAAATGAATCCCGTATAAATTGTGTTTTTTTATAGTTTATGACTTGAAATTAAATTTCCAATATTATCGGTAGTAATAGCACAAATTAAAAAGTGATTGCCGGGGGTATTATCATTGAGAACAAGGTGATAATCAATGTAAATTATCGTCAGATGTAAACTGCATAAATTTGTAACAAGTTATTTTTATTCACATTTATGGCTTTATAGATCATAATTGATAAGATTTTCAAGGTTTTACGAAATATGGATGCACTAAATTTAGTTGTTTGAACTCACTTTTGGTTTTGGGTCTCTATTCAAAATATTTTCAAAATTTCAAGTCTTAATATTGGGAAATGAGCATACGTTAGGAGTAGATAGGGGGCAGCGGAGTTTGTGACGTTCCGCCTCCGGGACGATTCGCTACCTAGACGTTACGCCCCCGGGACTTTGTTCCACCGAAAATAAAAGAAAATTTTGAAAATAATATTTAATTAATTATGGGCAATGCCTAATAAATAATATTTATATCTATTCTGCCGTAACTTTCAACAATATTTTTTTTTCTTGTAGATTTTCCAATGTTTTCTATCTTGTTTATTCGTTCCGATTTTCTCGGTTTTTGTCTGTGGTTTTTTCGTTTTTTTTTCTGTTTTTTCAAATTTTTTCCATTTTTTTCTACTTTTTTCTCATATTTTCTTATTTCTCTGATTTTTTGCCATTTTTCGTTTTTTTTTCTTTTCTCATTTTTCTAGTTTTTCGGTTGATTTTTTTCAAATTCTTTCAGGTTTTTTTTTTAATTTGGTTCTTATTCTTCTTATTCTAATTTGCCGATTTCTTTCAATTTCTTTGGATTTCTGTCGGTTTTCCGTTTTAAATTTTAAGTGAAAAATAACGACCGTAGAGTTTTTATTTTTCCCTATTTGTACCTATTTTTCTTTATTGTCTCTATTTTTTATATTTTATTCCTACTTTTTCTTATTTTCCCCTATTTTTTTGTATTTTTCTCTATTTATACCTACTTTTCCTATTTTTGCCCAATTTTCTCTATTTTTCCTAGTGGCCATATTTTTCGCTACTCCTTCCTCTTTTTCCTCTTCCTAGTTGAGTACTACCACAAGTTATGATTTATTAACTTACTTTTCCATTATAATGCAATAATGGCAATAATTCTTGCTACTCATATATGGTAGGGGATTTTTCGTTACGTTACAAGATTATTTTTTGTTAGTTCTTTGTTTAGCAACTATGAAATTTAAGTATATTTTGGAACACCCTGTATATTTATTATTATATATGATTTATTAGGCTAACCTGGAGACTTTCTCTGACACAAGTTAAAAAAGCATCATTCCACTTATATTCCGGGAACTTCTTCTTGAAATATTGATATTGCGCTGCCTGCTCAAAATCCATAAAGGTGCGTCCACATTATGCCTACTGTGTCGAACGACTTGGTCGATCGACACAGTAGACACAAATATGGACGTGTCGATCGACAGGGTTGATCGACATTTGTCGAGTCGAATGTAATCCGCATCATGCGGATTTTTGTCGAGTCGAATGAAGATATTTTTCAAATGTAGACGTGTCGAACGAATAGATTGTGTGGACTTCAATTTTTGATTAGTTTAGTGAAAATATTGTTGTGTTTTATTTTATTTTAATATTTTTATAAAAGTAATAATAAGGATGTATTAATAATTAAATAAATTTAACGGATCTAGTTCATCCAACAATAGATCCTTCATAAATTCGGTTGTGCTGTACTTATTTCTCCCATGAATAAGGCTGGGACGAATCCAAAACCTAGTGGGACGATGTTGATATACGTTCACAACCGCGGAAAAAGTTATGGCAGCGTAGCAGCTGCTAGAAGATCATCTTCATCACTCATTTTGTGCTTTCTTATTTGTTTTTATTAAAATTTTTCACTTTAAACAATATTTAAAATCGGAAACAGAGAGAACGTTCAATTTTGCCAAAATGGACTGATTGACTTGGGCAAACGTCCACACATCAGTATATGTGTGGATAGGTCAAAAGTCGATCGGATCGATCGATACGTGTCGATCGGCATAGTCTGGACGTACCTTAAGAACTGTCCTTGGCTGCAATTTTGTTCTTTTCCTATTTGTTTATATTGTTTTCTCAAACCCACATTAACAAAACAACAAAAGAGATTTTGTTCATAATTTGTTCAATTTTCGTAGAACTAAACCTTTTGGTGGCGAAACGGTCGGGGGCTAAACGGCATCGGGGGCGAAACGTCCCCATCCCGGTAGTTCTAAATAAATTTAAGTCAGACAGTCGCTATCCTACCCTTGGTCCGCCATTTTCTCCCATTTAAAAAACCTTTTTTTTTCTGTTATACCCGAATTATGATGCAATGCTCTAATTATGGTTCTTGGTTACAATCAGCAACTTTGAATACCTCGCCCCCGCTTCACCTTTCCCCACCCAACACCAATTCACAAAAGCTAATTTTCTTCTCTGATGAACGCCAACCATATTCACATCATGCATTGGTATTAATTCGTTCGTAGTAATATTTATTGCCTGTCTTTCTGATCCCAGGCATAAAAAGTGTTTGCTGATCATAAATCCTGAATCGTCAGGTAGGAATCGTTTCAGTTATTCATTGAGTTATCGTTTCAAGAGAACCTGGTGAATCCGTGTTCGGCCAAATTCGAGTACTTGGCGTCTACATCTAGTTTTATTTGTAAAGGAGTTGAAGCAGGTGAACTAGCTATAGTAAAAGCCAGAAAAGTTGCCAGACTGTTGGAGTCTAGTGTGGAAAGGAAACTGTTGGCAGGTTATACAGTTCCTGCGTAGGTTGAGTGAAGTGAAGCTCCTTCTCCTGTACCTACCCGGCAGTCATAAGTTGCGAAATTCAATTGTTTTTTTTTGTGAGGATATATCACTGATTATTTCAGAGCTAAACAGGCAAGCAAAGTAGCCCTTGGAAAGGCGCATGATCGAGTCAAAATGGCTCTACCCGGAATGGCCAATAAAATTATTGAAAGTGGAAGAAAAAAGAAGAACGCATTAGCCGGTTGCCAATTTGAACACTTGATTTAGTCGCCGTCAATGCTGAGTATCAGCAAAAGTGAGTTACAAGTTTTTACCGTCCACCTAAGTCATGTTAGGTTATTTTCATACATCGATGAGAAAGGAGATGAATGCTAGTTTTCCATTCAGCAGCTGAATGTGAATGTTAATTACATTAATTTTTTCCACGAAAGCACTACGTCTTTTTTACCTGCACCGGAGATAATTATGTAGTGGGTGCGGAGGAGGGGATATCGATTTTCAAATGTGGTGATTATAATTAGGAGCCATAGTTACAGCAACATTTCAACATAATTCTGGAATAACAGAACAAATAAGGTGCGAATTCTGCATTTTTTAGTGAATTTTGAAAAATGACCATTTTTCGAAGCGCCATATCTCGTTAACGAATTGACATACAAACATGTAGGAAATTTAACGCTCTACAAAAACGTCTAAAAAAGCAAGGCAAAAAGTTATTAAGGAAAAACCGGAGGAAGGTAGAAAATTTTGCAGTTTCCACCCCCCTCTCCACTTTTCGCACATGGTAATCGAGGTCTAAAACTTAAGAAAATTAACAACATACCAAAGTTGCATTAACTTTCGACGTTTTTCCACCTAACCACACTGTTTCCAATCTGTCTACTGGACTAATAATGCAAGTCGGTTTTCTAATGCATTAGACTATGACCAATTTTTGTTAAATCTAATCAAATTTTTATATTACGATTATCCCTATTTATACTACTGTATCGAAAGTAATATCAAACTAAACAAATATATGCCAAAATCTAATCAGTTCTTCCTTTATCTGATAGAAACTAAATGCAAAAAACCCGACGACTTTATTTAATTTAGTTTTTGAGTTATCGTGAGGACTAACTTGCTTGCTTAACAGAAAGAGTTTTTTGGGTATTTCTCGGAAATGGAACAACCAATTTACATATCGTTTTATGCAAATAATAAATAACTACAGGCGCAAACTTTGAAACTAAACATGTGTTGGGTGGGTGAAAGTGAGTAGTTTTCTTGGAAAATCTAAGTGTGGTTTTCCTACAAAACTACAATATATTTACACATGAATATTAAAATATACAGTGTGGTTCGTAAATGAATAAATGTGAATCTTATACTGTATGTTGGTTATAAGCAACCAGAGACTTATTATTTAGAACCACTTCGGTGTCCTCTATCTACCCCAAACGTATGCACTTTTCCCAATGAATCATACTGTATATTATTATTACTATTGTTATCGATCCACACAAAAAATAATTTCTCAATGGATTCATTTTTTTATTAATAATTCTGACTGGAATAACAAAATGAATAAAATACAGTTTGTCACTGCTAACATTGATATATGTACCTGTACATTTTTTAATACCTATAGCAATATGTCAATAATTATAATTATTATAACACTGCTTGTTGATCATGTAAAAGTATAAATTCAAGGATTTCTTGTATAACAATTATTGTTATTCACAACTATAAACGCGATTTAAACAAATTAGTTTTCGTAATAAACATTAGCAGGTTTATATCCGTGCCCAGATATATTTTTGCATCTGATGATATTATTATAAAAGTTGTGTTATTTATAAAATTCTAGTAAAGTAGAAAATTGTAGGTAAAACATATGAGAAATTAAAACCAAAAGGTTATCCATAACTCATGGTCAAAGCTTTAATAGCAAATAAAACTCAAAATCACGTACCACAAATTGTATTAAAATCTTAACAGGGGAGGGTGACAACTAGTTTCGGCTAAGCCATATACTAATTCAATGGATTAACAATTTCATAAATGATTAAATAGGAAAGCACCCTGTGTAGGGAAGACATGAAAAGTGTAAAAAAAGTTAAATTTGTTTTCGGAAAGGTTAACTTTGATAGACCCTCCGAGGCGGGTTTAGGAAAAATCCATTGTGGTATAAAATCCAGATGAAACATGGAAACGTCACCATGAAAAAACGAAATATTGTAAGCCGGAAATGACTTACACTTAAACAAATAAAGCTTAGAAGGGTTCTTCAGCCCTTTATAGATTGACGAAAACTTATGTTTGTTTAATGGACATCAAGAATCCGAAAACAGATGCACTCAAAGTAAGTAAAACAGCGAGACAATCACTGTTAACGACATGCCTAAAAGATAAGGCGCACGGTACATGATTTTGAGTTTTATTTGCTATATGAGAAATTGCTAGGTACGTCCATAAAATATGGTATTTAATTGAAATTACCGGACCTGTACTTTTTATTTCATCTTTGAAATCCCCATTTTTTTCTCTATCCATACTTAGGAACTTTTTTAAGTACAGTCCTGTACCATTTTCACTGTAAATATTTATAATTTTTTTGAATAAAATTATTAAAAATTGAGTACACGCCCTAAGTATACTTAAATTCTGAATTAAATTTTCTAAAATAACTACAATCAGGAAATAAATAAAATTTATTTAAATTTTATTAATTGAATGATAACAGATAACTAGAAATTACAATGTATTAAACTAAATAGTTATTATGAATTATTTTTATTCTGTAAGAATTGCACATGTTATCCTCCTCCTTGTTTAAGGTTAATTGAACATGACCGTACTTCCTAATAAAAAAGCAAGTGTTCTACATGGTTGTGTAGAGAAGAAATGGGAATTTCAAAGTTGACATAAAAAGTATATAGATCCGTATTAAAAAAAAATAGTTGAGGGTGGTTATCCAAAGACGAAACATTGCTTTCAAAAGTTGGGTACGCTATGTTAAAGTTTTTATCTATTTTTAAAAATGAAATAAAACAAAATACTGTCAATTTTGGTTTTTCCCAAAAATAACTTGGAAACCGGACCTGGTATTTTAAATTTAAAAAAAACATTAAATTCGTATTAAAAATACGCATTTTTCCCCATTTAACCAACTTTGTATATTTAACGGTAAATCTCAATAGTATTCAATTAATTTTGCGCCACCCTGTATAATATTTATAGTAAATATATTATATTAGACTGGCTATTGTGACAACTCTTAATCTCTTTTAGGGTTAGGTTCCTTAAAAAAAAATAATAAACTTTACAAAAAAATAAATAAAAAAAAACTATAATTTTGGGCGCCTTAAATAGATCTTCTCTCTTTTGTGCCTTCCTCCAATCAGCTGCTTTCTTTTCTTTTCCCGTATCACCACCTAGTTATTTCCCTCTTATGTCTTCTGTATTTTTTCTATCCCCACCTATTTCTGTCTTCCTGTCTAAACTAATGTTCACCACCACCTCGTCCTCCTACAAACCAATTTGTTCTTTGTCTTCTTTGTTAATTTTCTTTTTATGTTCTTGTAATTTTTTTTTTTTTATTATTTTAATAAAACCCTTGTTTTAATAATTGCTTTTATTTTTCTTAAACCATAACTTCCATTACTTAATTCACCATTCAATACACCAATCGTTAATATCTCATTCTAAATTTTTTTTTTTTGACATCTTTTTTTTATCAAATCTGTCTAATTAATCAACAACCAAAACTGTTTATTATTTCTTTTTCTTTTCTTTTGTTTTTTTTTCTCCCCCTAACTAGATAATTTTTTTTTATCTCTAAATTTAAATGACTAAACACACTAAGATTTTTCCTTTTACTTGTAACACAATTGCTGTGAACTCATTATTACATTCAATGAAAAATAATCCTCTAACAAACATTCTTAAATAAATCTTAACACATTTACATACATTCACACGCACCTTAAACTTTTTTCATAACCTCATTTTCATTGTCAAACTTACATTTGACAATAACCTTCCACCTTTCCATCACTGTCAACCACAATACATACAAAAACAGAACTAAAACTACCCATATAACTAAAAAAACCATATCAATATGATTTTACTAATTGAATACCCGATGCTTTGCTTTGGAATCTCTTTAAGATTTATTCTTAGTACCTAGACGACCGAAACTTGTTTGTGTTTTTCTATTTTTCTTATTTTTTTCCTATTTTTCCATATTTTTTCCTATTTTTCTTTATTTTTCCCCATTTTCACTATTTCTCCTCATTTTTAACCATTTTAGCATATTTATCCCTATTCTATTTTTCTTTATTTTTCCCTATTTTTCCATATTTTTTCCTATGTAGTTTTGGTTAGTGGTATTCAATTAAATTTGCGCCTCCCTGTATAATATTTATAGTAAATATATGATTTTACTAATTGAATACCCGATGCTTTGCTTTGGAATCTCTTAAAGATTTTTTCTTAGTACCTAGACGACCGAAACTTGTTTTTGTTTTTCTATTTTCCTTATTTTTTTCCTGTTTTTCCATATTTTTTCCTATTTTTCTTTATTTTTCGCCATTTTCACCATTTCTCCTCATTTTTAACCATTTTACCATATTTATCCCTATTCTATTTATCTTTATTTTTCCCTATGTTTCCATATTTTTTATTATGTAGTTTGGTTAGTGGTGACGATATTCTTCAACTTTGTTGAAACCCAAAGAAAGGTTCCAAATGCCCAATTCAAATATTTTTTTCTGTTTTTCCCTATTTTTCCTAGTTTTTCTATTTTTCTTGTTTATCATTATTTTTTCCTGTTTTCCCAATTTGTCGGTATTTGCCCCTATCTGCTTTTTTCTATTTTCCTATTTTTCCCTATTAAATGCATTCTTGCTTCATTTTTCCAAATTCGAGTTTGAAAAAATGCATTGCTGCTTCTTTTTTTATTATTGAGTGTGGCAAAATGCATTATTGCTTCTTTTGTTTTAGAATCTGATGCTAAAAAAAACATTTTTGTTTTAATTTTATTCAAAAATTCATTGTTACTTAGATTTTTTAAAATCAAGTGACAAAAAATACAACGTTTCGTTTTTTTCCAAGTCGACTATAAAAAATTTTGTAATTCGATTGAGAAAATACGAATTAATTTAATTTCGATAGTGGGAAAACGCATCGTCGATGTTTTTAACACTTTAACTAAAGTTGTTGCTTATTTTCCAAATTAGAAAGTGGAAAAATGCATTAGTGTCTTGTTTTTCAAATTCGTGGCTAAAAAAAATGCAATGTTGGTTTGTTTTTAAATTTGTGATGAAAAAATTCACTCTTGCTTTATTTTTGAAAATCGTGTATTAAGAAATGCATTGTTGCTTTGTTTTTCTAGAGAAAAATGCATTTTTGGTTTGTTTTTAAATTTGGGTATGGAAAAATTCACTCTTGCTTTAGATTTCAAATTTTTATGTGGGAAAATACATTACTGCTTTGTTTTCAATTTCCCGTGTGGAAAAATGCATTGTTGGTTTATTATACTAATTCGAGTGGGAAAAAGACATTAATCGTTACTTTTAAAATTTGTGTATTTTTTCCTATTTTTCAGTATTTTCCCATGTGTTTCCTATTTATCATATTTCTCTATTTTTCTCTTATTTTCCCCTATTTTCACTATTTTTCAATTTGTTTTCCTAATTTTGCCGATTTTCTCTAATTTCACTATTTTTCCTTGTTCAATTCTTTCCTATTTCTTCCTTATTCCCAATTTTTTCTATATTTCACACTTTCTTCTATTTTTCCAGTTTTCCATTATTTTTTCCTATTTTCCTTATTTTTCCCTATTTGTTCATATTTGTACTTATTTTTCCCTATTTTGCCCATTTTTTCCTATTTTCCCTTTTCCCCATTTTTCCCTCTTTTCTTTATTTTTCCTATTTCTTCATATTTTTCTTGTTTTTCATTATCTTTTCCTGTTTTTTTCGTTTTTGTCCGTATTTGTCTCTATTTTTCCTATTTTCATTTTTTCCTTGTTTTTCCCTATTTTCACTATTTTCCCATGGTTCCCCATTTTTCCATATTTTTCTCTAATTGCCTTATTGTCCCTATTTTTTTACGTTTTTCTCCAATTTCTTCCTACTATTTATTTTTATTTTTACCTATTTTTCCCTAGTTGTCCGTATTTGTTCCCATTTTTCTCTATTTTGCCCCATTTTTTCCAATTTTTTTCCATTATTCAATATTTTTCCTTATTTTTCCCTATTTTATTTGTTATTATTTTAACCACAAAGTTAACAAATTTATTGTGTTTTGAATATTTAATACATTTTACAAATTTTCAGCAATATCAAATATTTAGAATTAAATTATATTTATTAATACTAATTTACTAATTATTATTATTTTTCCAGTGTACCCTCAGAAGCAGCAGTACGCGTACGGAGGCTACCCCGTACCTCAACCTTACACAGGACCGTACTACACGACTGGATCAGCGTATGGTCCTTACAATTATTGAAAACAATTACCAGAAACCTGTAGGACAAAGAACAACTCGAAGAGACTGTCTTCATAATTAAACAATTAACGTTTATCGAATTTTATTAATTCAAAAAAACCAATTTTTGATGATTTAAAACGAGATGTCATATTTAAAATGCTCAGGGTAAAACTATTTTTACCGTTTAGTGTAATATTTTTTTCTAGTGTTTAGATTTTTTGATTATTTATATTTATACTGAAACTCCTTTAGTATATAATTCTATCGCACTCATTTTACGGCGCTTTCACCATATGTTACGAGGTATTTTTGATAACTTAAAAGAGGGTTACCAGAAATCAATACCAACAACAAACGTAACAAATTTATTAAACAAAACAATACATAAAAATACCAACTTCTCAAAATAATTATACAAAAATGATACTTACACTATCTTACACAATCGTCTTTCAGGAGAGGCACTGTTAATTTTTTCTGTACTCTTAATATAATCCCGAATATGACTGTCCCAAAAATATCTCCTTCGGCTCCTTTTTCACTTACTCTATTTCGTTTATGTTGTTCAATTCATCGCGAAGTTTCGTTGTATCTTCTGTCCATAATTTCCTTTAGTTTTCCACTTCTTCCTTAAAACTTTCATGTTCATGTAAGAGATTTTCTTCTTTTTCGAATGTATTGTCAGTTTCTAATTTTGGTATTGTTGTGTTGGTGGCCGTAATTATACTTTTTTAAATTCTTTATTTCTGTTACCATCGATTTGAATGTTAACATTTTAGATTTCAATTATTTTACATCGATTTGATAAATCTTCAACTTGGTGTATCTTGAATCTTTTGTTGTAAACTAATAATTTTGTTTTCCAAACCCTTATTAAGCGTTTTAACGTATTGAATAGATCTGGCTTCAATTTTGCAGATTGGTAAATGACGATATGCTTCGTTTTTTGTTTAAATTGTGGTCGAGCCAAAAAACCACGAACATGTTTTTGAATTATAATTGCAGCAGCATTATACTTAAGTTTGAGGAACCTAATTCTAGCCATATATCCCCTGGCATGGCACTGAATTCCCAAAATACATTTTCTCAGTCTCTGATATTGGATTCTCTTGATCCAACCACGTACATATTTCTGAATCGTTTTCGCTGCCCTTTCTCTCCTTATGTTTTGAGCCAATCTTCTAGTTATGACAACTCTTCCACATCATTGTATCAGCATCGCTGATTTCCTAATCCTGAGATAGACCTTTTCCTGCAAACAAACATCCTAACGGTTTTTTGCATCATAATACAACACGCCATCAATTTATCTCCTCTTAACTTTTCCAAATATGCGACTTGTCCAAGTCGGAAGAAAATTTTTGTCTGGCCAAATTGATACTTGGAAGAATCTTTGATCGATTTGGTTAGTATCATTTCACAGGTTTTCTGCATGTCGTTTATAATCACGTCTTTGGTTTTACACAGTACCCTGTATCGATAGAAGAAGTCCAAAGAGGTCCATCGGCTCGGGAATCCCGCAGAAGACAAACGGATCGTTTCCAAGACACCGCAATCTCTCAGTTGTTAAACCGCTCGCCATTAGTTTATTTAATGAATCTCGGAACTATGAGTAAACAGTTTGTTTGTGAGTCTTCTGGACTTTAATGCTCGGCTTGGCAGATAAAACTTTCAACTTAGTTCTGGAGGCCAATTTTGAAGGTTCTGATGCAAACAAGTTTTTATCAGCTGGTTTTGACCACTCGTAATTACGTTTATTTGTTCTTCTATGACGGTGTCGCAATTTTTTCTAGAAAACCGGCGCTTTCGTATTATACTTTATCCGCAAAATGATTAATAACGAAATTGGAAGACCCAAATCGACCTTTGGTAAAATGTGCGTACTTAGCGCATTTTGTGTACAGTTTTTCGGTCCAGGAGCTGTCAGAACCTTGTGGCATCTTACATTCTTCATCTAATAAATCCAAAATACCTAACTTGGCTTCGATTAAATCAATACAAGGTTGATTATCATAGTACTCATTCATTTTTCATTCGAAACCTTCTCTGGTATACTCTTCTTGCTCTAATTTAAATTTTGTTGTTGCAATTTTTCGTTGGCGTAATTTATACAAAACTGTTCAAAAGAATTAATTTCGAACGTTTCAAAACCTTAAATATCCAGTAGGCCGACTAACCGATGTCTGGAAACTTCCGATTCCAATGTCCTCTTTGTTCATCGGTTTTAGAAATAATTCACGCATGGATACGAGCTTTCTGGTATAGCTTGTCCAACAACTAAAACGACACCTCAAGCGTCCCCACTTCTCTAATGTTCCCTTTGTTCTTTCGTTTCCCACTACTCTAATTTTTAACCAACCGGTCGGTTTAGTAGTTGGACAAAGCATAAACAACCATTGACGCATTTCTACTTGGTCGGTCTCCAAAATCTGCGCTACCATTTTCAAAGCCTTATCGTCATTCTTAATCAGAACCTCTTCCTATGTCCCCCTCTTAATTTTCCGAAAACCCCATTAAATTTAAAGCATTTGATGTTTCCTCGAATTCATTTAAATCATCTACCCCCACGTCGTACGGCTTTTCTCCTTGGTTTAAATAATGGAACTTATTTGGAAGATCTAATTGTAAATGTTCTAAGCGTTGCTTAGCTGCACAAATTTTATAAAATATATGATAATTTCGTTCGTCGGGCGCTTGAAATACCACAGTGACTTTTCTCCAAGCGGTATGGGGAATTGTTTGCTGAAATGAAGTTCGATGAACTTTCCAAATCTGGAACTGTTGTCGCTTCGCGTCGTTTTCGCATTACCAATCGCCTCCAATAGGACTGCTCGCTAAAACCTTTTTTATCTATTTGGGTCTCGGTTACGTTTCCTCCTACGGTAGTAAAGTACCTCATGGTGTCTATAGTTTTACCAGCGCCACTTTCTCCGGAGACGATAATACTTTGATCCTTTGATTCCAGTTCCAATTGTCTGTACGCTTCTTCGGCCACAGCAAAAATATGTGGATCCAAATTTCCCAATGCTTGACCTCTGTATGTTTGTATCGTATCAAATATCATAAAAAGGTACATCTGTATATGGATTGATTGCCACAGCAGGTACGTGAAGGTACGATAATGATATAAGGTCATTTTCTCCCAGTAAGATAAGAGGATTTTTCAAAAATGGCAAATTTTTTTCTGACTAATTCCAGGAGTTTTCGTTTCATTTGTATCCGTGAGTATGTTCAACGATGGTTTTAAAGTAATTTCGCTTCTTGCCAGACCTTTTCTGAATCTGGAATCCATACAGAAACTCCTTTAGTATATTATGATATACGCCCGATCACAACAAACTTAACGGCGCCTCCACCATATGTTACGAGGTATTTTGGACAACTTAAAAAAGTACTAAAAATCCTGAAATAGTAATTCTTAAATTTACTCTGGGGTGTAGCTTCCAATATACCTCAATAACGTAGGGTTACCAGATACTTACATTATCTTACACATACTATTGCTGAGGACAATCGTCTTTCAGGAGAGGCACTGTTAATTTTTTCTGTACTCTAAATCGAGTCCCGAATATGACTATCCCAAAAATATCTCCACGGCTTTCGCAACCACCAAAAACTCCCTTCTACCTGACTAAGCGAAGTTAAGTTTCTTTGTTCGCCTTGCAATGACTAAAGTTTATCCAAATAAAAAAGTGCTTTCAAACAAATGCTGTTTTCAAATTTTTAAATTTGTTCTACATTAAAAAGTCTGTTAGAGATTGTAAATAAATTAAATTTAAATAATGTCATATACAGGGCGAATCTTAATTATCGTTTACCTAAGCCGTGGATGGAAAAAGTATCGTAACATTATGGTATGTAAATTATTGTTTAAAAATTACATATTATCTGAAGTTGTTTCGCTTTACGTATCTATAAATTAAAATATTAAGTGCAATTTGACAAAAGGAAAAAAGAGTGATTCCGGTTTTTTCACGTACTTTACTATACCGGCACAAAGTTTAGTATAAAATTTGCATGAAGCAACTTACAGTCATTATCTATTTTTAATTGTTAAGTATTTTAATCATAGTATAACATTTAAGTAACTGTTGTTAAAAATCTAAAATATCTTGACTGTCAAGCAAGTTTTCTGTTAATTTTTCAGACAAGATGTGTCGACTTCAAAATATTGTATACAAAAATATAAACAAGGCATGTCTAACAGTAAATGGTCTAATGTCTCACCGCTGGGCATGTCCATGAGTATATGTCAATGCGTTTAACTGTAAGTTGTTTTCTGTCAAGTATGTAAAGTAAGATTGTTTTTAATAGACTTTTACATTTTTTATGTGTAGTTCAGTACGTGGTGAAGCCATAAAAGTTTAGAAATAAATCCTGTATATATTTAAACTAGATTTAAATGCAAAATATAGGTTATAGGTTACGATTTTGTATAAAAAGTGACTGTACTTTATCGAACTAAGGTAGGTATATACAACGAACGAGTTAAATATTATTAACAATTATTTATATCGATATTTTTATTTTTTATATAACTTTATATAAAATTATTTTTAACATTATGTAAGGTACGATAATAAACTTTTTGATACCATTCGTATTTTAATTTTAATATTACAATCAAAAATCCAAATAATCTTGTGGTAAAAACCATTACATCAAGTAAAGGTTATGGTCTAATATATTAGTAAAGTCCATTTTATAATATTTCGTTTAACTTTCTACTTACCCCAATAGGATTATCATTAAGATTGTAAATTTGTCATTATATAATAATCAATAACAGATTCGTACTCCTGTTTTCTATATAGGTATGTTTTTAGTGACCCATAAATTGCCGGTCAAAGACGAAAGGATCATCTGAAATGTATCTGATAATCGAGGATAATAGTAAATACATACATACCTGTCAATAATAATTAGAGTAGTTAAGAAAAAAGTCCATTAGTAGATTATTGTGATTGGAATAAAAAAAGAAATTTAAAGTTTAAATTATTTAGATAATTTTTATAAAATACACAATGAAATAAATTAAAAAACAATTAGAATACATTAAAACTAGATTCGATTAGAAATGCTCTTTCTCAAATTAAACATTCTAGTTAAATTTTAACAATCTACCACTATTTGAATTATACTTTTTCATCATCATCATCATCATTATCATCATCTACTTTTTTTTCTACACCATCCTCATCCAAACTGTTGATAATATTTTCCTTATGATGAACCTCTGCGAAATGGTCGAGCAATTGATCCCGCGTACTAAACGTTTCATCGCAAAAATCGCAATCGTTTTCATCGTCAGTGACATGCTTATGTTTGCCGATTCTCACGTGTTTATCGCGGGATTTTTTATGCTTGAAACGTTTTTTGCAGATGTCGCATTCGAACGGTTTCACTTTCGAGTGTCTGTTCATGTGGAATTTGAGGTATTGTTTTACTCTGAAAAAAAAAACCAAAAATTTCGTATAAAAATAAATTCTAAATGCTGTTATAAAAATAATTATAAATTAAAGTACAAAGAAGAAAATACAAAAATTTCAAATAAAAATTAAGAACCCCATGGAAAAAAATTTAAAACAGAAAGATCATAAAATTCTGAGCAAAAAATAGTTATTTCTTCACTTTTCACAGATAATTAATATTTGAAGATATAATATAAAAATATTAAAGCTCAAATCGAGATTTGTGGAACTTTATTTTTAAGAGATTGTAAACAAACTCTTATTATATATGAATTTTTTTTATTTATTTGTAAGTTTGAGCTCATTTTTGTTTTCTTGTTTAGGTTTGTTAAAGTACAAATTTCTTCCAGTTTCAGCATCGCGGTGGGTCTAAATTATTTTTTAGGGAGAAAAAAAGTTATTATATTTTTTATCAGTCAAATTTGGAACAAATCGAGAAAAATAATTTTTCATTAATCGATTGTGACAAAAAAAATTAATAGTATATTTTTTCACACTCAAACTTGGAAAAAACCAGCAAAACTGCACTTTTCAATATTCGATTTTGATAAATAAAAGCAATAGTGTATTTTTTCACACTCAAGTTTAGAAAAAAACGAGCAAAAATGCCTTTTGCTATAGTCGATATTAATAAAATAAGAAGCAAAAGCTAGTGCATTTTTTTGCACCCAAATTAAAAGAAAAAAGCAAGGGTATATTTTCCTAACCCAAATTTGGAAAAAAGCAGCAAAAATGCATTCTTTAATATTCGATTTTGTCAAAAAATATCATTAGTACATTTTTTTACGCTCAAATTTGGAAAAAAAGTAATAGTGCATTTTTTCACACTCAAGTTTGGAAAAAACGAGCAAAAAACAAGAACGCATTTTTTTACACCGGAATTAAAATAAATTAAGCAAATGTGTTTTCTAGCTAAATTTCCAAGAAAAACGAGCAAAAATGCATTTTTCTATACTCGATTTTGACAAAAAAAGCAAGAGTGCATTTTTTCATACTCAAGTTTTGAATATAACAAGCGAAAATGCATTTTTCAATATTCGATGTTGACAAAAAAAACAAGAATGCATTTTTCACACTAGTATTAAAAGACGAGAGGCAATAGTCCATTTTTTCAAACTCAAATTTGGAAAATAACGAGCAAAAACGCATTTTTTAATATTCGATTTTGACAAAACAAATGCAACAATGCATTTTTTCACATTCGAATTCAAAGACGAGAAGCAATAGTGCATTTTTTCACGCTCAAATTAAGAAAAAAAAACGAGCAAAAATGCCTTTTTCTATGATCAATTTTGACAAAAAAAAAACAAGATGCATTTTTTCACACTCGAATTAAAAGACGAGAGGCAATAGAGCATTTTTTCAAACTCAAAATTGGAAAATAACGAGCAAAATGCATTTTTTAATATTCGATTTTGACAAAACAAATTTAAGAATGCATTTTTTCACAATCGAATTAAAAGACGAGAGGTAATAGTGCATTTTTTCAGGCTCAAATGAAGAGAAAAATGAGCAAAAATGCCTTTTTCTATAATCGATTTTGACAAAAAAGCAAGATGCATTTTTCCACCCTCGAATTCAAAGGCGAGAGGCAATAGTGCATTTTTTCACAATGAAATTTGGAAAATAACAAGCAAAAACGCATTTTTCAATATTCGATTTTTCCAAAAAAAAAAAAAACAAGAATGCATTTTTTCACTCTAATTAAAAGACGAGAGGCAATAGTACATTTTTTCACGCTCAAATTAAGAAAAAAACGAGCAAAAATGCCTTTTTCTATGAACGATTTTGACAAAAAAATCAAGATGCATGTTTTCACACTCGAATTCAAAGACGAGAGGCAATAGTGCATTTTTTCAAACTCAAATTTGGAAAATAACGAGCAAAAATGCATTTTTTATTCGATTTTGACAAAACAAATGCAAGAATGCATTTGTTCACAATCGAATTCAAAGACGAGAGGCAATAGTGCATTTTTTCAAACTCAAATTTTCAAAATACCCAGCAAAAATGCATTTTTTAATATTCGATTTTAATAAAACAAATGCAAGAATGCATTTCTCACGCTCGGATTCAAAGACGAGAGGCAATAGTACATTTTTTCACGCTCAAATTAAGAAAAAAACGAGCAAAAATGCCTTTTTCTATGAACGATTTTGACAAAAAAATCAAGATGCATGTTTTCACACAATAGTGCATTTTTTCAAACTAAAATTTGGAAAATAACGAGCAAAAATGCATTTTTTAATATTCGATTTTGACAAAACAAATGCAAGAATGCATTTGTTCACACTCGAATTAAAAGACGAGAAGTAATAGTGCATTTTTTCACGCTCAAATTAAGAGAAAATGAACAAAAATGCCTTTTTCTAAAATCGATTTTGACAAAAAAAGCAAGATGCATTTTTCGACACTCGAATTCAAAGGCGAGAGGCAATAGTCCATTTTTTTACACACTCAAATTTGGAAAATAACAAGCAAAAATGCATTTTTTAATATTCGATTTTTTCAAAAAAAAAGGAAGAATGCATTTTTTCACATTCGAATTCGAGAGGCAATACATTTTTTCAAACTCAAATTTGAAAAATAACGAGCAAATACATTTTTCATATTCGATCTTGACAAAAAAAGCAAGAATGCATGTTTGACACCGAATTAAAAGATGATGGCAATAATGCATTTTTTCACGCTTAAATTTGGAAAAAAAACGAGCAAAACTGCTTTTTTCTATACACGATTTTGACAAAAAACAAGATGCATTTTTTCACACTCCTCTTAAAAATTTTAATATTCAGTGCCCCTTTATTTTTTTTCTCACAAATTACAAGGTATTTTGTTCTTTTCTTTCCCAGATGCCCTAGATAATCTGTTCTTATTTACTGTCCCAAAATTTTATTTATTTTCATTCAGTAGTTTTTAAGGTATTTTGAATCGAAAAATTGGACAGGTAATGTAATTACCTTAATAAAAAAAATTCTATCATAATTTGAATGACATTTAATCACCCATTTTCCGATTAGAATATTATTAGTTACCTAAATTTTTGAAGACAAATCTCACATTGGTACTTTTCTTCAGTAGCATGACACATTTTATGAACATACAACCTCCTGTTTGTTTTGAACGTTTTAGCACAAATTTCGCACTGGAATTGTCTTTCTTCAGAATGAGAAGCTATATGATTTTTTAAACTAGTCCTGGATCTTAATAGCTTGTTACAAATATCACATTTGTGATTTCTGGCACCAGAATGAGTAACAAAGTGCACTTCTAAGTTCGATCTAAAATAATGTATAAGATTTATAAATGAAATTCAGTCAACACCATTTCTTACCTAGATGAAAACACCCTATCGCAATGTGTACATTGGAAAGTTTTGTCATGAGTTTTAACATGATTTTTTAATAAAGCATTATTAATAAACTCTTTACCACAAACATCACATTTTTTTAACTCTCCGTCTTGTTTATGTTGCAATCTAATATGTTCACCTAAATTTTTCGCCTTTTCAAAAACTTTTTGACAATACTGACATTCATGCGGTTGGTTACTTATATGTAGTTTTCTGTGTTTTGTTAATAGATGTCTCTCATAAAAAACCTAAAAGTATACTGCTAATTTTTATATTTCCTGCAGAATCATTTAAATTGAAATTTCTTATAGAAAAAAATTACCTCACCACAGTCCTGACATTTATTTGGCATATGAGTTCTTTTAATATGTCTTTTGATTCTATACATCGATGTAAATATTTTCCCACAATATTCACAAGGAAAGTTTAATTCTTTATGACTACTTAAATGTGCTTCTAATCCTCTATCTGTATTGAAAGTTTTTTTACATAAACCACATTGAATTTCTGATTTTTTACCGTGTTCTGCCATATGTGATTTATATTCAGTAGCATTTTCACAATCAATACTACACACCTAAAAAAAACAATCTTTCTATATATAAAATTTATCGCAATCAAAATAAAAACTATGTACTAACTTTACATCTAAATTCTTCAGTTTTTTCTGCATGAACTACCTGATGACACCTTAAAGAACCCATAGTTCGAAACGATTTTGGACAAAGCATACATTTATAGTGCGCCACTGTATTGTGACATTTCTTGTGTAATTTCATATAATGTACAGAGATAAAAGCTTTGTCACATTCATCACATTTAAACGGTTTTATACCTAAATGTTTATTCATGTGTTCCTCAAGTTTGCCAAGACTTTGTAGTACCTTTTTACAAATATTACAGCTGAAAATAGAATTTTATTGAAGAAAATATCCAAATTGGGCAAAATAATTAAAAAGTTAAAATAAAATAATTATATTAAATGTGAACAAGTTTCAAACAGATTTAAAAATTGACTTTTTTATGTGTTAAATATATCTCAAAAATTAATTGTATGAATTTAGCATAATACTATATACAATATTTAATTTAAATAAAATGATTAATATCTTACGTTCTTTTATTAATGTAATGTTTCTTTTTATGCTCTTTATATTCTGGCAATTTTTTAAATACTCCATTACACATGGGGCATTTATAAACTGTAGTTTCATTTTCATATAAAGCATCTTGAGCTACATCTTTATTTATTTCAGCATCTAATTCTTCCATTGATAGTTCCAAATTTTCTTCAGGCGAAAGATTTGCGTCTTCTGTCTCATCTTCAATGAAATTTTCATTAAATGGTATTTCTTGTTTTATTGGCGATAATATTTCTGTTTTAATTTCATCATCACTGGATTCTTTTGATTTCATTTCATCTTCTGATAAAGTTTTGGTTTTAAAAGCATAATTTTGTATCTCTTGATCTGGCAATTCTTGTTTCAGACTCAAGTTTTGAGGAATTAAATTCGAATAAATATCTACTTTAGTAAACATTTTTATTTTTAGTAATGATATTTCAATAATTAACTAAACATTTAAAATGTATCAATCATTATAATTGTTTATTGTTTATAAATTTTGACATGGAACTTCTTACTTTTTTGAGAGTGAGAGTGACATGACATGACAACATTGACAACTGACATAAGGTACGTACAGAAATGTAAAGCAATTTTAAGCGACCTACCAATATTTTTTGGTATTTACCACAAAGTTTCTTGGTTATCCCGTGCGATTATGGAAGGGATTAGTATACTGACTGAATGAAGTGGTATTTACCGTGGTTATAAATTTGTTAATTTTCAAATGTCAATTGATTTCACCTTTCTTTTTCGCTGTGTTTAACGTTTGTTTATTATTGTCGTTGGCAGATGAGATATTATTTGACGACAATTTGCTATTCATTTTGTACTGTTATTGGAAGAGTTATGCAAATGCTATTATGCTTTATCTACTTATAAATAACTTACAATACTGTCTGCCATTTTTTATCTGAACTTTATAATATTTTTCAGTACTTCTAAGAACAAAACATTCACTTTTTTGTAGTTTTATAACTGTCGACTTCAACCAAGAAGTAAAAACAGCTCTGCAGGTTGGTAAATACCACAAAATTTTTGGTTATAACTTTGACGGAAACAGCTGATTAATGACGTTATCGATATATGACCAAATTAATAAACGAAGCCACTTGAATGTTGTGGTAATTACCGATCTCAAATGGTAAATACCAGACACTTTTGGTTATTCGATTAAAATTGGTTATACTTTAGTGGAAAGTGTGCAATAACTCTCAATTATACGAAATATTAGATAGTATTTTAGCGGAGCTAATTCCGAATTAGTTCAAATTAATTATTCTTAAATTTTTACCCGGCTTTAAGATTAATGTTAACTTATATTTTAAAGAAGAAGAATAAATTGTAACGTAAAAATTTCTTGTAATTTGTATTATTTTTCTGTTTTGTTGGGTTAGAGGTTTGCCCAAAATGGAAAATGAGCAGGGCTCTTTCTATTCTTTAAAGTACGGTAAGTCGCCAAAGTACTTAAACAGTATTTAACAGTGTTGTTATGTATGCATTTTTAATGTGATGTAGTTGGTCACAAAATAGTGCCCAATGGTGCCTCTTGAGAGTCTCGACTCAACGCTGAACAAGAAGCATGGTTTATGACGTCATTAAATAGCAGATTGCGGAGTGCGGAAGAAGGCGAACAGGTTCTCCAACATCCCAACTATGCGATACTATTTTGAGAAAGATCGGGATTGATAGAACCATCGTTTCATCTCTTTCTCTCGAAATAGCATAATTCTCACCGCTGGGCATGTCCATTGATTATATGTCAATGGATATCATTTTCGAAATATACTTACATTACAGAATATATAAAAACCATTTACATTTACGCATGCGTAGGATTGTATATCCCTACTTATGTCCTGGGATCTACCGGACGTGTTCTGAACGTATCCTGAATATATTCAATCTTCATCGCGAACGCCGTCTGTTTTGTTTCGAACTAATACTTAGTACAGCGAACGCCAAATTTTTAAATGCGCATACCTAGGATATCTGAACTAGTTCAGGATCCACCACAATGCTGTTAAAATAGTAATTAATACAAAAGTGATGGAAAGAATACAATAATGTATTCCGATCAACCATCTCCAAGAGTGAATTTCCGAACGTACTTGACTATATGTACACTCATTAAATAAAAAAGAAGAGGAAGAAAATATGAAGTGCCAATTTGAGCAGCCACCTAGTTGACGTTTGTTGATTTTGAAATTATACATTTTTTTAATTGTGATTTTTTAATAGGTTTTGAATTTTATTAATCGTTATGCAGTTCTATTATTTCTGGAATTTGTTTTTTAATTTTCATTAGTGGTTTTAAAATACAATTGTGTTGTGTAAATAAACGATTATTAATATTATAAACAATAATTAGTTGTGCCCCTTAGCTCTCGGACGCTGAAAAATAAAAGTTGAAGGATTACAAAGTGAGTATATTCTTTTAGGTAGATGTTTATTAATTTAAGTTTTTAGATAAATATGTTTTACTAAATCCATATACAGTCACATATATTCTTGTATTGACTGAAAGTCAGACATTTATATACAAAATTTTATTCGTTTGTGTTCATCCGTTTGTTAAGAAATACATTTATTTCTTACACATTATTTGATACCTTATATGAACTGATACGCCACTGCTAAACGGAAAACCACCGCCATATGCAACAGCCATCCCGGACCCAACTTTATTTCATTAATGCTCCTTCCTTCCCAAATAGCTCGAGACGTCTTGGGGACGTCCATTTTTAGGTCCAATTTAGGTCTGAACGTCCTGGACCATTTCAGGACGTACTGAAAACGTTTTTTTTAACGTACCTATAGTACCTACGAATTCGACGTCCATCTCTGATCGTTATTTACTTTTGATTGATATAACACACGTGAAACAATTTTTTTTTATTTTGTTCGTTATTTGTATAATCTGATTTATCTCGTCATTTGCATAATATTAAAATCTATCTCAAGAAACAAATATTGATAGATGAATTTCTACAAGAATACATACTTACAGATTTGTCTTTTGAATACCTGCCAAACACTCCATAATATATTTTTTTAATTTTTTGCTGAAAGTAATCACCTTATTCATATATGTTTCAATAACAGGAGAAACAATAAACTCTCCTCCAGTTATTGATACATTTTTTTCATTTACAGTGATTATAGTGATTTCAGTCATTTTTATCTTTTCCCAACCAATTCCCAGAAATAATTCTAGTTCTGACAAAGAACATATTCTGCTCATTCGTACCTTCCCAGTAAGCTCATGTTGGGTCTTCAATTACCTCATTTTGGGTCTTCAATTACCTAGATTGGACGTTTTGGTTACATACTCAAAACGTCCTGTTTAGGTACTTGAGAACTCAAAACGAACGTACTGGGAATATCCGAATCCGCGGCCATTGGACGTCCCCAATACGCACGGTACGTCTTGGTTGGACGTTCTCCATACGTTTTGGGGACATACTTATTGGGTTCTGTTTTTTACTCAATGGTGATACTTCACAAAACGTATAGATAAAAAACAACAAAGTTTTAGTCATTTTTAATAGCACTTACATCTATAAGAACTATTCTTTTTGTCGACAAATACATTTCATTTTATCTTTTTTATCTTGATTGGCTTTTTTAATAAATTTTTTCGTATATCCTTTCATTCCTTCCATGTAATCTACACATCTTGCTGGATCATCTTTAACGGGTCTTTCATAATCCAATAAGTTAATTTTTTTATATTCCTAAAAAAACAATTAAGTTATATTTATTTTTCGAATAATAGAGAAAATAAACATTTTACCAAAATGGCCAAATCAATTGGACGTGTTGCTCTTCCTTTTGCTTTCGCGTGTGCCATCATTTCGTCAGCTAATTCGAAGAATCTTTCATCATCATTCAAAGCTATCGCTTTAGTTATGTATTCGTCCCTTTCTCTTTCCCGTTGTTCAGTTGCTTTGTCTTCGGCCTAGAAGCAATACAAATCCAAAATGAGCAACACTAGAAGTTTTATTAAAATATTTGGGCACTACATTTATTTATTCAAAAGGATATAATATATAAAATATCAAAACAAAACTGTCAAAACTCTACAATTTTATAAATGTTCCACTTGAAGAAGTAGCAGCTACATAAGGGAAATTTTTCCAGAACAAATTAACGTTTTCTGACAGTCGCTCACCATTTTTTCAGTGGAATCAAACAATCAATGAACACATTGACTAAGTCGCCATGGGAAGGAAGCTCACTCAGTTCAGTTGTGGCCAATTTTTACATGGAAAAATTTGAAGAGAGAACCATCCGCACTGCTGAAAAACAACCGAAACATTGGCTGAGGTATGTAGATGGCAAATTTGTAGCCTGGAAGCATGGACCAGAAGACCTAAAGAACTTTCTAAACCATCTGTATAGTTTTCATTATAAAGTCCAGTTCGACTGAAAATAGAAGAAAACAGACAACCCTTTCCTAGAGAGGCTGCAGATTCCCACTCCGCTGTTACCAGATTAGAAGCAGCTGTCTGCAAGGACTAATTCCGGTGTTGCCAAAAATATTTATTTTATTAAAAGAAGTCTTGAGTATCTAAATCTAGCCTGTGTATTAAAAAAATATTTATTTTATTAAAAGCAGTCTTTACTACAGCTCATGGTTAAATATGTTCAACCTTATTACTTAAGCGAATCACGTTGCACATGTGGGTAATTTCTAAAATTATTCACAGGTAAACGTGTGAATAAGAAAACTTTCAGGTTTCATTGCACAAATTTTGTAGAATAAATCTCAACAAAGTCAAAATTAGAAAAACCGTCAAAATATAAAAATCAAACTACAAAAATGGGTTAGATTATTACACAATCTGTCAAGTGTCAAGTGAACGACATGGCAACAGCGGAGTGGGAACCTGCAGGCAGGTGCCTCTTTTCCTAGATGTATTAGTCAATCGAGAAGATACAGGCCCACAGAGTATACAGAAAGAAATAACTAATAGATACCTGGACTGGATAGTAAACAGAGCGTTAAGGGTATGTGAACCAAGCAAACGGATACAGTAAAAGAACCATTAAAGGGAGAACAAAACCAATCCTGATGAAGAACAATACCAAGGATTTGTCTATCTACCGTACATAAAAGGTGTTACTGACCGGATTGGGAAAATCTTAAAGAAAAAGAAAATCAGTACTTTCTACAAACCATCATCAAAGAAAATAGGACAGTATCTCCAAAAAGCAAAAGAACATGGAGATCCCCTCACATCAGCCAGAGCCTATAGAATTTCGTGCACTTGTGGAAAAGTGTATGTAGGACAAACAAATAGACGCATCAGCACACGAATAACAGAACACAAAAGGTAGTTGTCGTTTAGGACAAACTGAAAATCTGCAGTCGCCGAACACACATCCGATGGAGACAACAAGGTCCTTTTCACCGATCTACTAGCAACATCAAGACATTACTTGACCAGATTGAACTTGGAAGCAATAGAAATATACAAACACAAAGAGAACTAATAGAAAAACTATAGAAAGGAAGAAATAACAATATTAGCTAGGATCTGACACCCCTCACTAACAAGCGCGAAAATGAAACCGCCAAATACCAGTCGCGCCAAAAAAGGCTGCGCAGACCATATAAATGGCACATTCGAAGCAAAGGAGATTTCAGTTTCTGTTGATACGTCGCGAAGAGTTTCGTCCACTCCACTGAAGATGGCTGCCGCAGTTGCGGTCGAAAAGTTTGGAAGTAATAACCAAAGAAGACCATGGCATAACAGCCTAGAAATAAATAATTTCATTGACGCCTACCGTGAAAGCCTACATTTTTACACTCTACAAATCATTTAAAAGCGGAGCAAAGAAGTAATAATGTTCTTTTGGACATTTTTGGACAGTCTTGGACTTTTTTGGACATTTTTTAATACCATGGATATGTTTTTACACTCTTTGAATATGTTTTTAATTTTTTTATGTTTTTACATATTTTTGACATATTTAGATGCTTTAGAAAATTTTGGATATTTTTGGATATTATTGGATATTTTTGGATATTTTTGGATATTTTTGGATATTTTTGGATATTTTTGGATATTTTTGGATATTTTTGGATATTTTTGGATATTTTTGGATATTTTTGGATATTTTTGGATATTTTTGGATATTTTTGGGTATTTTTGGATATTTTTGGATATATTTGGATATATTTGGATATATTTGGATATATTTGGATATATTTGGATATATTTGGATATATTTGGATATATTTGGATATATTTGGATATATTTGGATATATTTGGATATATTTGGATATATTTGGATATATTTGGATATATTTTAATATATTTGGATATATTTGGATATATTTGGATATATTTGTATATATTTGGATATTTTTGGATATTTTTGGGCATTTTTGGAAATTTTTGGATGTTTTAGGTCATTTTGGATATTGAACATTTTTGGACAAACCACTAAGAGTACAGAGCAAAAAATAAAATAGAAGAAGAAACTATAACAGTAGATATCATTAAAAAATTCTTCTTTTGTTTCTATTTAATGTTGTAAAAATAGCTCTTCAGCCGATCAATTTGTTTACTTACTATTTGCTGCAATATATCTTTTCTGTATTCGCTTATTTTCTGTCTTTCTTTGAGCCTTTTGACTTCTTCGGACTTTTTTATGACTTCAGCTGTTTTGAATCTATTTAGTTTTTCCCATTTTTTCATTTCTTCCTCTTTCTTCAAGCGCTCCTCTTCGCGTTTCAAGAACTGCTGCCTATCTTCGATTTTATCCCTTATTTCTTTTTCGCGTTTTTCCTGCTTTTGTTTTAACCGTTCCAAAGCTCTAAATATAAAAAAAATAACATGTACTTATATGTTATTAGAAATGCAAATTAGTAAAAAACAAAAAAAATAAGCAAATCATTTTGAAACTGTTTTACAAAAACTAAAGAATCTGATAATTTTTTATATCACGATATTTTTAATGATAAAGTTAGTAAATTTTTTATTAGTTACTTACTCAGCATCTTTTTCTGCCATTGCTCTTTGCATCGATTCTTCTTCTTTTACCAATGCATCTGATCTACCTTCAAACACATGTTTAGTTGCAGCCAGTCTGCGTTCAATAGTTTCTTGACGTATCTAAAAAAAACCACTAATTATTTTTGATATTGTTGCTATATTTTAATTTACTTGAATTTCTCTAGCTTTTTTCTTGCATTCAATTATTTCCCTTGCTTCTCTAAATGCTTGAATACATTCGTCCTGTTCCTTTTCTTCTGTTTTTTCTAATAATCTAGCATCCCTTTCTTTCTTTAGAATATCACAAACGTTTGCCTTTAATTCTCTCTTTTTCTTTAATCTCTAAAAAAAATCGCAAATGGATATTCACACATTCCTATTTTTACTATAATTTCTTACATTCTCCTCATCCATTTGTTCCATACATTTAATTTCATCCCAAGCAGCCTGATAGTCCCGTTCTTCTTCAAGTTTTTGTTTTTTAGCTTCTTCATTTTCTTTTCTTGCTTTTTCGGATAAACTAAAAAAAATAATGTATTAAAATAAATATTTAAACACATGTTACTTACAATTGTCGCATGTAATCTCCCCATTCTTTTTTCTTTTGTTTATCTCTCGCTCTCTCTCCTTTTACTTCATCAGCGTGTTCTTTTGCAACTCGTTTTATGTTTTCTATTTCTTTTGCTTCTTCATCTTTTTCGTGTTGCTTTATTTTGTTTTTGAATTCTATTTGTTTTTCCCTAAATATAAATATATATTTGGGCTCAAATACAATTTTATAAATTTTAATACCTTTCAAGCATAACTTCGCCTTCAATGTATGCTGCGGTCAACATTTTGGCCGTTCCCGATGTCATGAAAATCGCTTTTTGTGCTTTATCCACGAATAATTTTTGCATTTGTTCCTGTTCTTTTTTCAACGCTACGAATTTTTCTTGTCTGCGTTTTTTCTCATCTTCTATAGCTTTTTCTCGTTCTTCTTCTTTTCTTTTCCTCACGTTCTAAAGACAGAATTATTATTAGAAGAAGCTGCATTATATTCTGAAAATTGAGTTGTATTGTGTTAAAACAAAATTGGGTAAAGTACCTCTAAAGAATTAGCCCAATTTTTGATCATAGCTCTAGAACCTTCTCCTAAGTAACTTTTGTGAGCTTCTTCCTTTTCTTTTTCTTCTTTTGCTAATTTGTTTCTATCCAAATGTCTGCGAATTCTCTCCCAAGAACTTTTTGTAATGTGTAAGGCATGACTTCGATCTTAAAAAATAACTTCAATAGATTTATAGCTTCTGTGAAAGATTTTATTTATTTTTACCAGAAATGCTTGTATTTTTTAATGTTTGTCCATGAAACAAATAATATCTGCTCTCCATTTTATTAGATTCAAAATTCTAATTTTTGACTACAAGTATGATTATGACACTTAATTCCGCGTAATAGATTTATCGATGAAATATTCGTTGCTAAGAAATTAACAGTGGAGTACAGATTGTTTTTATAAAAATTAATATTAATATTAGGTCGAATTTTATTTGTTTATTGCATGTATTTAATAAATTATAAATAATTGTTTAATAACGTATAAAAGATCAATACAATAAAATGTTTCTTCATAAAAGTTGCTCCTTAATCTTAAATTAAATATTCGGTAATTCGGTCAAAAGTTTAATATTATATACAAAAATATGATACAGGGTGGCGCAACGGACTCTTCACTTCTCCTATGGAAAATTCGGCCATTTTTTTTTAAATTTTAGTATGTTGTAGATCTTAACGTTCTTGTTAAACGTCTCCATGGGCTCAACTCAATCCTATGACCAGAAGACAATTCCCGAATTCCTTTTTTTGTGCACTGTGTAAATTTAGATGGGAATTTAAAAAAAATTATCTACAGGGTGTTGTACGATGGATTGGTAAATAAGTAGGTATATCTTTCGTAAAGCCGGACTTGCATTATCATTTATCAAGAACCCGTATATGAAATATAAAATTATTATCCAGGGTGGTTCCCTAGTTATGAATAAAGAACACAATAAATTTCATTTCTTCACTGCAAAATCGTTATATCTCACAGGATATGAGGAACATGTATACCAAGTGGAGATAGTGAAGAAGGTTAAATTATGACTGAAAATTTTTTTGAGGTGGAAACAATACCATTTAACCATATAAAATGGGAAATTATCTCTTGGTTACATATTTTGGTGGAAAAAGAAATACCGTTCCAATACGTTTGTGTTGTACAATCCAAATATCTTGAAGAAGAAGAAATAGAGGTGATCTCGTTGAGGGTAATGGATGGAAATAAAACAAAATTTAGAACTGAAGATAACGATGTTTCAGTTATATATGTTTCAAAAGTAAAGGAGCTATAGGACTTTCTCACCATTCCCCATGTTAAATCCCATAAGAAATCGCCAAGGTTAAAAATAGCAAAAATTGTCCATATCAAGGTCATTCGTTACTTCAGGTCTCTCAGATGCGTCAAGTCTGACAGCTTCACCAGAAGACGCTGCCAGAGCAGAGGGGCCTGACAGACCTGAAGTAACACGCAAATGGTCTTCAGGTCCCTCAGATGCGTCAGGTCTGACAGCACCTTCTGGTGAAACTGTCGATTTTTGTTATTTTTAACCTTGGCGGTTTCTTATGGGATTTAACATGGAGAATGGTGAGAAAGTCCTATAGCTCCTTTACTTTCAAACATTCTTGGGAAATTACCAACACCAGATATCTCACTACTAGGAGGTAGAATGAGATATATTTTTGAAAAATGTATTGATGTTTGTGAAAAATAAAAATAGGTAGTCTTAAAATAAAAAGTTGTATTCTCTTTTATATTTTATTTTAACATAAACTCACTACTCACTACATCGATTCCGGCCGCGTAATATCATAAGGTTGGCTGGGTATGCAAAACCCGTGCGCGAGTGACTTCCTCTTTCGGCGGTAGTTACAACTGCTACGACTGACTTTATATTGGAAGGAACGTTGCCTTTACCACAATTCTAAGTTATTTCTAATCCAGTGCTGTGCGCGATATAATTAATATATTTGAATTATCACGGTAATTAAGTAACTTGGTTACACTACATTAATGAAGAAATAAAGCAACAATCAATTCAGTGGCGACACTCATCTTTACCAAAACCGAAAAAGTTTAAGCAAACTCCGTACACAAGTTGAAAAATGATGGCTACTGTTTTTTGGGACGAAAAGGTTGTTCTTTTGGCTGATTTTATGGAACGTGGGATAACAATTACAGCTGACGTGTATTGTGAAATGCTGAACAAGCGAACAACCAATATCGACGACACGGCAACACGCGTCCCAAAGCGTCTATATCCCAATTGCAAGTTGAGTGACCACCGCTGTTGCCATCGATTTGTACGTTACGTTAACTTGAAAGTTTGATTATATATTATTGTGATACGAAGTGGTCCAGTGCTAGAGTGTATGTTTTACACATAAAACTTCCTGGTTCGAATCCCGAAGACATTTATTTTTTTTTAATACACAGGTTAGATTTAGATAGTCAAGACTTCTTTTAAAAAAATTAATATTTTTTTACGTCAATAAAACACTTAAACCTAGCAACAGCGGTGGGCACTCGAGTTGTAATTGGGATCTAGACGCTAGTTCCCAAACCAAGGATAAAATTCAAGATTTTCATTGGGAACTTTTTGACCACCCACCATACAATACTCTTCTTCCACTTCAAACAATATCGGTGGAGAACGTTTTGAGGAGGAACTCAGGAGGAGAGCTAGAAGCTGGTTCGGCGGTTAAAAAGTAAGTGTTAATGACATAAAACGAAACCGGACCTGATATTTTAATTTTGAACAAAACAACATTCAATTCGTCTTGGAACACGCATATTTTTCCCATTTAACCAACTTTGTATCTATACGGTTTCCGATATCCCAATTAAATTTGCACCACCCTGTACAGTTTCAAGATAAAAATGCCATTATTTTGAAAAATTTGTTTAAAATTAAAATATAATAGTATATCATTCAACGAGCGGTAATGTAGGTCATAACTCACGCAGATGAAGTTCATCAAGTGAGTTATGACCATTACCGCAAGTTGAATACTATACTTTATCTACGACTATAACAATAAATACTAAGCTGCAAGTACAGAGAAAGAACTTTATTGACAATTTATGTTGAGTGTGTTATTTAGGATGGAGTAGAAAGTCCAGAGAGACGATGCTTTATATTTATTGATAAGCTCCTTAAAATATGACAAAAGTACATTTTCTGTAAACGAGTTAACATTCTTACGTCTACACCAATCTTTAAAATTTTTGTATACACCTTTATATTTGTTTTGTTAGAATTCTGTATTGTAGCATCTATTTGTCTTATTTCTGGAAAAGGAAAAAATAGTGAAACATTGAGAAAATAGTAAAAATAGGGAGAAATGGAGAAAAATTGGAAAAAAAAGAAAAAAACAGGAGAAATTGTGAAAAATGGGGGGAAATGGGAAAAAATATTGAGAAATGCTAATAAGAAAAACAGGAAAAACCGGGAAAAACAGAAAAAATAGGAAGAAATGGGGGAAATATGGAAAATGGGAAAAATAGGTTACAACGCGAAAACGTAGGGAAAAACAAGGAAAAATTTGGAAAAATAGGGGGAAATAGGGATAGGTAGGAAAATAAGGAAATATAGAAAAAATGGAGAAAAGAGAAAAAAGGAAAAAATAGTGAAACATGGTGAGAAATAGGTAGAAACAGGGAAAATGGGGGAAAAGTGAAAGAATTCGAAAAAAGCAAAAAATTACAAAAAAAAAACAAAAAATGAAAGAAAAAAGAAAAATTAAAAAAAAAATCAGAGGAATAAGAAAAAAAACAGAAAAAAAAGAAAGAAATAGAAAAAACAGAACAATGAGCAAAATTGGAAAAAAAAAACAAAAAATCAGAAAAATGGGAAAAAACGAGAAAAAAATCGACAATTTAAAACAAATTTAAAAAAAAATCAGAAAAATGAGTAAAAAATAGAAAAAATCGGAAAAGAAAATAAAAAAAATTGAACGAAAAATCAGAATATTGAAAAAAAATTAAAAATCAAATTGAAAAATAGGAAAAAAATGAAAAAATCAAAAAAAAACCAAAAAAAAAAATTAAAAAAAGGAGCAGAAAGTCACAAAAATCGAAAAAAAACCAGAGGAATAAGAAAAAAATTGAAAACAAAATACTATAGATACTTTTGTATAGTAAATGTACATTCCTATCCATCATAACTCACGCTATTTGTTTATGGATACTATTAATTGTTCAAAAGCAGTTAAATAATTATTATATAACTTAATAGGAGTAGATTAATTTAATTATTCTTACTTTTATGACAATTTTTCGTTTTAGTCGGTTTATTAAAAAAAACTAACAAATAAGTGATTCATTTTTCAGCTATTAAATATTTTGATTACGTTTTAATTTTAATAAATAATCGTATTATCTATAACAAATATTAGCCCATCCAGCAACATCTTAATTTTCTTCAGTAGCGCATCCACTTGCCGGCATCTGCGTCGGATTTGCCTGACTGCGACAACTATTAAGCTAAAGCTAACTTCAATAAACTTTAGTTCGTTTACAATCTTGGTTCGTGATGGGAGCGTATTGGTGAACGTTTCGACGGCTCTTACACGTGCTTTTTAAACGTCAACATGTCGAGGAAAACACGATTTGGTGCTTTTCGTAATTTCGGAATTTGTTCCGGGTCTCTATTGGTGATTTTTTTGTGTACCATACAAGAAACTTATGCTCAAGGTAAAAACACAAAAATTGTTATTCTATTGTTAAAACTATTAAATAAAAACCTGATGATGATAGTTGAAAAGTCGAAATTTGTGCTATTTATTATTAAAGTGATCTTCTGCAATTCCCATAAATTTAGTTATTTGCAAATGTTTTTATTCGGCAAAATATTCCATAATCGCAAAATTGTTGATTAAAGATTGGGTACAAACTTTTTAATTATTTGCAAAACTTACAATTTTTTGGAAATAATGAAAGATCTTGAAACTTGTAAATAAATATGTTTGAAAACTAAATTAAATAAGAAATTTTATAAATAAAACCAATTTTAAAAATAGCTTCTTTCCTATTGGTTTCATTTAAATTAAGCTTTTAAAATTTTGATGAACCCATTGATTTGCGCTTCGTGCAAAATTGAGTAATTAAGATCATTCTGATTAACTTCACCCAATGCAGCCAGAAATATATCTTCCATATTAAATTAATTATTTTGTAACCAATTTAATTTCAAACTCTGAAAAAAAATTAAAGGCTCATTACATACCGATTTATAAATTAAAAAAGTACAATGGCAATTAAGATTTATTATATGATTTGTTTTAATTTGCTTCTGAACAAATTTTTTAAAGATTGCGCGAAAGTATTATGTACATAATTATATGCAGAAAAAAACCGCAGATTACCATATTTTATTTAATTGCTATATTTATATAAAAGAACGTTAATTTATGTGATAATTAAATACACATATTATTGTGCCCATATATAATTTCGAAATTCCCCTGTAATTATACTATCACTTAATTGTCTTTATTTTGTGTAGGAAATTGGATCGCTTTTTTTCTTTTTGTCTTATTCTTTGATGGATTGTTTAATTTACTATTTTTTTTCATGATTTACTTTGGTACTTTATTTTTATTAATATAAATTTTTGATTTATATTTAAAAAACGCGTTAAATAAAGTAAAGCTTATTCGATTCTGAATAATATCTAGAAAAATGTGCGAAAATTCCAAATTCGCAAGATTCCAAAAAAAGAAATTAGTTTTTTTTACAAAGATGTATCTAAAAAACTGAAAACGTTGGAGACATTTTAAAAACACGTTTTTTAATGAAATTTTAAAAATTCTCAAATTTTGAGATTTAGTTTACATTATAAGTACTTTGATTTTATTTTTTTCTAGTTTTTATTAATATAAATTTTTTGTTATTATTGCAAAACGCGTTAAATAAAGTTAAAGCTTATTCTAGAAAAATGTGCGGAAATTACAAATTCGCAAATAAACAATTGCCAAAGTTGTAAACTAATAGATTCCAAAAAAAGAAATCTAGTTTTTCGCAAATATTTATCTTAAAAATTAAAAACCTGAAGAGTAATTTTAAAAACAGATTTTTAAAGAAGAAATTTCCAATTTTCCCAAATTTAGAGTTTTCGTTTACATTGTAGGTACTTTGGTTTTCTTTTTTTTATAGTTTTTATTAATATAATATTTTTATTATTATTTCAAAAACGCGTCAAATAAAGTTAATGTTTATTCTATTCGGAATGATATCTAGAAAAATTTGCGAAAATTTCCAATTCGCAAATAAACAAAAGTTAAAAATAAATAAAGATTCCAGAAAAACAAATCTAGTTTTTTGCAAATATGTATTTCAAAAACTAAAAACGTTCGAGACATTTTAAAAATAGATTTTTAAAGAAGAAATTTCCAATTTTTCGAAATGTAGAGTTTACGTTTTTTATTTTAATATAGTTATTATTAATTATATATAAGCTAACGAAAAAGTAACTTTTTAGTTTAACTGTATTTTAGTTACTTACACTTTTTTATTGAAATTTTTGATCTAAATTCTTTAAATATTTGATCTAAATTCTTGAAATTTTGGATCTAAATTCTTGAAATTTTGGATCTAAATTCTTGAAATTTTGTATCTAAATTTTTGAAATTTTTTATCTAAATTCTTGATCCAAACACTTGAAATGTTTGATCCAAATTCTTGAAATTTTTTATCTAAATTCTTGAAATTTTGGATCGAAATTTTTTATATAAATTCTTGAAATTTTGTATCTAAATTTTTGAAATTTTTAATCTAAATTCTTGATCCAAACACTTGAAATGTTTGATCCAAATTCTTGAAATTTTTTATCTAAATTCTTGAAATTTTTTATCTAAATTTTTGAAATTTTTTATCTAAATTCTTGAAATTTTTGATCTAAATTCTTGAAATTTTTTATCTAAATTCTTGAAATTTTTGACTTAAATTCTTGAAATTTTTGGATCGAAATTTTTGATATAAATTCTTGAAATTTTGTATCTAAATTTTTGAAATTTATTATCTAAATTCTTGATCCAAACACTTGAAATGTTCGATCCAAACTCTTGAAATTTTTTATCTAAATTCTTGAAATTTTTTATCTAAATTTTTGATTTAAATTCTTGAAATTTTGGATCGAAATTTTTTATATAAATTCTTGAAATTTTGTATCTAAATTTTTGAAATTTTTAATCTAAATTCTTGATCCAAACACTTGAAATGTTTGATCCAAATTCTTGAAATTTTTTATCTAAATTCTTGAAATTTTTTATCTAAATTTTTGAAATTTTTTATCTAAATTCTTGAAATTTTTGATCTAAATTCTTGAAATTTTTTATCTAAATTCTTGAAATTTTTGACTTAAATTCTTGAAATTTTTGGATCGAAATTTTTGATATAAATTCTTGAAATTTTGTATCTAAATTTTTGAAATTTATTATCTAAATTCTTGATCCAAACACTTGAAATGTTCGATCCAAACTCTTGAAATTTTTTATCTAAATTTTTGATTTAAATTCTTGAAATTTTGGATCGAAATTTTTTATCTAAATTCTTGAATTTTTGTATCTAAATTTTTGAAATTTTTTATCAATAAATTCTGGATCTAAATAAACACTTGAAATGTTTGATCTAAACACTTGAAATGTTTGATCTAAATTCTTGAAATTTTTTATCTAAATTCTTGAAATTTTTGATCTAAATTCTTGAAATTTTTTATCTAAATTCTTGAAATTTTTGACTTAAATTCTTGAAATTTTTGGATCGAAATTTTTTATATAAATTCTTGAAATTTTGTATCTAAATTTTTGAAATTTATTATCTAAATTCTTGATCCAAACACTTGAAATGTTCGATTCAAACTCTTGAAATTTTTTATCTAAATTCTTGAAATTTTTTATCTAAATTTTTGATTTAAATTCTTGAAATTTTGGATCGAAATTTTTGATCTAAATTCTTGAATTTTTGTATCTAAATTTTTGAAATTTTTTATCAATAAATTCTGGATCTAAATAAACACTTGAAATGTTTGATCTAAACACTTGAAATGTTTGATCTAAATTCTTGAAATTTTTTATCTAAATTCTTGAAATTTTTGATCTAAATTCTTGATTTTTATCTACATTTTTGAAATTTTGTATCTAAATTCTTGATTTAAACTCTTGAAATGTTTGATCTAAATTATTGTAATTTTTTATCTAAATTCTTGAAATTTTTTATCTAAAATCTTGAAATTTTTTATCTAAATTCTTGAAATTTTTTTTGAAAATGTCCTAGTTTTAGTTGTTTTAGATATTCTGTTAAAAATCAGTTTATTTGGTTTATAAAGTAAAACACAACTAGAACATGTAAAATCTGAGAGAAAACTTTCGATAGCAACAGTTGAAGTAGTGTGAGAATAAAGTTGAGGGTGGAACTTCAAAGAAGAAACGTTGTTTTAAAAAAATTGATACGCCATATTAAGCGGGCATTCCTTCAATAAACAAACCTCATAAAGATTTTTTCTACTTTTAAAAATTAAAGGTGTTAATTAAATTAAATAAAACGAAAATTGTTAATTTCGGTTTTTCCCAAATATCTCGAAAACCGGTCCTGATATTTTAATTTTGAAAAAACCGTTAAATTCGTCTTGAAAATACGCATCTTTGTTCCAATTTAACCAACTTTGTATCTGGTCTCTGGAGCTAAAAATCATTGATATATTGTCTTGATTTAAGATATCTGTGTACTAAATATGAAGTCAATCGGATGTCTAGAACGGAAGATATCGTGTTAATAGACATACACAGACAGACGGGATTACGACACTATTAAAGTTAATAAATGCTTGATAGGTATCTTCATTATTTTAATTAAAAAATTAAATTTTTTTGCCAACAAATATGTTTTTTTCTAATTTTAAAGTAATAAGTGAATCTTGAATTTAATCCAAAATACTTTGGAAAGGAATTTTAGTTGCTATCTTTGTTGCCAATGCTTTTGATAAACGTAAATTGTGCCAATAAAATTATGAATTATACAAAACATTTTCCATAAATAAGTATTTCCACTTTTAAATCATACTTGTATTCTAAATTTTCATATGCCAATATTTTATCTGAAAATTGAAGACAATAAACTTAATCAAAAACCAAAATCAAACAATCTAATATAAATATAAAACTGGAAATATCATACAAGAGTTAAATTTACAGAACTAAAATATCTACATTTTCGATAACAAGAGTTTTGAAAATTAGTTTTTAACATCCACGGTTATAAACAGAAAAATTAGGAATAACATTCTGAAAATCAAACAGTTTTAAATTACCCTGTATATTAAATAAAACATGTATTTCCATTAATTCCATGTATACACAGTATCTGCTTTTTGTCCTCACGACACCAACTGATGAAGTCTTCGCATTAAAATCCCCACGAAGACGTGACAAGATAAGTGATGGTCCTTCGAGATGAAGATTGAAAAGATCTGTCAATGGAACTCGAACCTGCACACGCGACCCATTCTATAAACACAACTTTTAAATTGTATTAAAAAAAACAAAAAACCTGTATAATTTTGTATTAATGATTGTGTAGGTATAATAGAAAATTATTATTTTAAAAATATTTATAAAGTACTCTATTTGTATATAACTGATAAAAACTTATCGTGGTTATATTAAATTTCATTCCGAAGATAATATATAACTAACGAATTAGAAATCATATCAGTGGGAATAGACCACCAAACGTGACCTTTTCTCAAAATCATAACTGTGTCGACCTAAACGTTTCCGATAATTCTGTCAGCAGCTGTGGTTATTTGTTATTATGTTATGCATTTTTGTTTTTTATTATCGCTTTTTACACTAACATTGTTTCTATTTATTTTTGTAATTGGCTCGATATCAGTATTGTGAACTATAAGTAATGAGGTAGTTAAATAGTATAACATGTAATATATTATAAAATAATTGTTTATCATCCGTTGTTACGTTGAAAGTGAGAGAACGGCGACTAGTTTCGGCAATTATGCCATCATCAGGCCAAACTATTTATAAAGAGAGACAAAATTTTAAATACCAAGATACATGTGTGAACGGCCACCTACGCTGCTGACCGTGTTTATGTTAGAATGAGGAGAGATGATAAGTGCTGCCCGAAAAACAGCTTAAGTGCATTTTTCTTCACGTTGAGTTCTAGGTTTATTTTATAAACTATATACAAATTCCTGAATAGACAATACATATATATACAATTTCTATTCATTCTTGTTTGTGTGATCGTTTTCGTAATATAGAGATATTTTAGCCTTTTAGTTTTATTTAATAAGGAGTTTAAGTAAAAACCGTAAAAAACCGTTTACACATGGTTAGGCAAAATGTTCATAACAATTGTGCGCACAGGTACAAGAAGGTAAAATATGTAATGAAATTTTAAAATGGTAGAAGGGATATAAGGTGGTTCTAAGAACATGTGTGAACTTTAAATAAATGGTAAATTTATGAAATGAAATATTATATGAGGAAGACCATAGGACCAGGACCCATATTAAAGAATAAAAAAGGTAAAGGATAGTGTACCCTAACAACACAACTACATCCTCTGTACGTCCCAGGGACGTCCTTCATTTGTTACTGGGACGTCCCTTGGATATCCTTCATTGGGATATGATACGTACTAGGGACGTCCCAGGGACATCTATTTTCAAACAAAAAAGACACATATGGGATGTCGGGCGGATGTAATATGGGCACCTCACCATTTAATCCGATAACTATTTTGGGCACCAGTAGTATCTGTACCTGCTAAATTGCTTATGAATTTTGGGCACCACTAAGATTAATAGTAATTTATACAAGCTTCAAATTGTATACCAAACGTATATGAATGAATTAATTGTACTAATATTGTGATAATGATTTTCTCTTTTGCAGAATTTCTCACTTTATACCTTAAGTGAAGTGGAAGTTATTTCTACCATTTTTTGGAATACGAAAACACTAAATTCCCAATCCACAATTCTACGTGCTCTTAACACGGTCATAAAAGTTTATACCAAACTATTCGGGAGATTATATTTTAGATCCAATATTTTTGAGAAATTTATAATTTAGATCTAATAGTCTTAGAAACATTTCTATTAACCGAATTATTAGGAAATCCAATCAACATTTCTAATAACACGATTTTTACAAAATAAATTTTAAAAGGTACCTTGGTGTCCATAAGGTATACGATATTAGCGAACACTCGTAGAGTAGCAGGTAGATGGGCCAGTTTGGTGCCCATACTACGCCCGCCGGGGATGTCTTTCCGGACATCAAAGCAACACTCTACGGATGTTCCAGGGACATCACTGGGATATATGAGGACTTCCCCGAATGTTTTGTTTTTTTTTTCAATATCAATTTAATTTGAATTATTTCTTGGAAAATATGGAAAAAAAAACTAAATCCAAAGATGTTCAACATAAAACAACTTTACTGCAAAAATGAAATCACTTAAGAACGGCACAGGTAATAAAACACTAATATTTAAAAGTTACAATGTTTAGAAGTAGTTACGTTTTTTTTCTGTGCCACCCTGTATTTTTATTATTCCTCTGCTCAGTATATTTTAATTTCAGACTCGCTTGATATCCCTTCTTAATTTCTCCCTCTTTTCTTGGTATGTCTATAAAATGTCTTTCCCATGTTAACAATTCTCTCTCTTTGCCTCTTCAGTCAGAATAATTGACTTTAATATCGCTTGTGCCGCTTATTGAATTTTTCTTTTCTTCCCCTCCTTATATAGGGTTTTTTTTAGACGACTTTTTTTTGGAACGAGTCTTTTGTAGCAAGTTTTTTTTGGAACGAGTCCTTTTTGGAGCAAGTTTTTTTTGGAACGAGTCCTTTTTGGAGCAAGTTTTTTTTGGATGAAACAGTTTTTTTTTTAGGAACGTTTGTTTGTTTTTTGGAACGAGTTTTCTTTTCTTACTGGATCAGAATCTGCTCTTGGTTTAACATCTTTTACTGCCGGTTCCAGGAAATTTTTTCAAGAAACTCGAAGACAAGAGCAAAACCAAGCCAAGTTAAATTTTCCAAAGAAATAAAAAGAAAAAGTCTCTGAAGGATTGTTAAATTTTTCTTATAAAATAAAACAAAAATAACGTTTAATTTGACTTTAATTTCCTTACACCCACAAAAAGAAAGAAAGGACGGATTTTGAAATATATAATAGTTTTTTTTTGTCAATTGTGTCTAAATACATCAAAAAATCAATTATAATTTTTTTTTATTTAATATTTTGCTTTTTGATATATTTCAAATTCTATTGGAACGAACCCATAACAAAAGGAATTGAGCTCAAATCACATTTATTACTAAATGACTTTTAACAACAAATTAAAATAACGTTTCACAATTTGACATTATTTTCGAGGAATTTGACTTTATAATAATAACACGCCGACTTTTGCTGGAGTAAAAATTAAAGAAAAACATCCTTTGAGGCCGACGGCATTATTTTTTTGAATGTTTTACTGAATGGTACGTTTGCTTTTTTTGTTTTACAGTGGATATTCAAGTGACTTTAAAATGGGTAGTCAAGGTTAGAATACGGAAAACACCCAAGATAATGACCATATTTCTACCGAATTGACTAAAAAAAGGTCTTATTATTGATAGAATTATTCTGAAATGTATGTAATTTATAGAATACTAGAAACAATTAAAACAAAGACACATTTAAAATGCCCTCTCTGCCTAGTTTAGTGGAGTCGAATTTAATTCCGCGTCAAGGTATCTGTAAGCCGTGGCATTTTGTGCCGAGTGAAGGCCGCAAGTGCTGCCGGGCTAACCCAGTTAGGTGGAGCCTCGCCTTTATATTTTAATATTAATATTTTAATATTATATTTTAATCAAGTATTCCTGATATACAGGGTGGCGAAAATTTCATTGCAATGTATTCTAATATTCGATACCGTAAGAGATACGAAGTCGGTTAAATGGAACAAAAGTTTGTCAATTTGAAAGCTAATTGACTGATGCTTTGTACTCAAAGCTATCAGGAACGGCTTTCATAAAAATTGATAAAAATAAAAATAGCACATTTTTTAATCCAGTGCTTTTATGTTGAACGATATAAAAAACTGGTTTTAACTTTTTTGTATAAGAACGCCGTCTGATAATATTAGATTTTTAATCTGGCCATTCCCAGTTTTTTTTTCAAATACGGACCTGAACTTTTTATGTGATTTTTTATAGTATTTCATGTCCTGAATTCATCCACTTAATTCAATTTTAATTATTTGAATGAATTATTAACTATTTGTTATTCAAAATAAAAGCACTGAGGCAAAATATAAAAAATGAGCAATTTTACTTTTTCTCAATAATCGTCCCTGATATCTTTTCCATTTAACCGACTTTGTATCTTCAGTTTTCAAGATCACAATACATTGCAATGAAATTTTCGCCACCCTGTATATGTTATTTTATTTTCTCAGATAAACAGTTTAATTCAATACTTAAAAATCACTCAGTGTACGGGACCCGGACCCAAATGAAATAGGGGTTCTACATAATTTGAAAAATTTTTGTTCCGGTCCAGTTCAGTTTCTGTAAAAATTATTTCGGTACGGTCTTTGTTCCAGTTAAGATATTTCAAATCTGAATTCAGATTCTTGTTTGGGAAGAAAAAGTATGCCAATAAAGTGTTTTTAGTTTTGATGTCGAACGAATTGTGGCATTGAAAAAATCATGTCTTTAAAATAATTTTGAATGAAAATATGGTTCAGTTACGGTTCGGGTCCAGAAAGAAATATTGCTTCCGGTCCGGTTTTCGGTTCTAAAAGGCCCAGTCCGAGTTCCTGCTTGGTGTAGGGAGTAAGTCTTTTAAGGTTTGTTTTTCCTATTTAACTTTCGCAATTAAAGCGTGGCTTCTCGACTTTAATTAAATGGTTATTTCAATTTATTTCTCATTATTATTGATTATTTATATGATTTTATTTGTCACGAAATTTCAATTTTTAATCGACCACAATCTTTATTTTAAACTTAATTATTCAACAGCATAGTTTTTTTTTTAATTAAATCTCTAAGTAAACATAAATATTTATAATTAATAAATCCGGCAAGCGTTGATGTAAATAAGATTGTTTACAAAAAGGAAATTAGAATGTTCTTGTTTAACAGTTGTAAATATACCGCTAATTGGAAATTATTTAAATATTATCATGTTTAACACATGCAATTAGTAGAACTGTATAAGTCGCCTACATTCTTGATACTTATTTCTAACTTAATTTGGTTTAAAATATAATTTACCAGGCGTCGTGTCGAGAAAATGTTGCACAATGTGACAAGTTAATTTCATTATATTTATTTTGAATTTTAATATGAGGCAACCATGTTATATTATTAAAGAAATGTCGTTTCATAGGCTACAATCCCACAATGACGATAAGTAGAGTCGGCTCACTACCAAAATTCGAAATTTTAGTATGTTCAGTTGACATTTATAATTAATTTACTTTTTAATACAGGTTTTAATTTTATTCTAATACGTACACGCCACTGTTTGCTGCCAAGAAGGGAGGCGTTGTTAATGCGTAAAGTGTGAAGTGATTTTTTCTTCTCTAAACGGAGCGTCTATAACACTTGGAAAAAAACTCTTCATGTTATATTATTAAAGAAATGTCATTTCATAGCCTACGATCCCACAATGACGATAAGTAGAGTCGGCCCCTTAGAGAAGAATCCATCACGATGTTCGCTCACTAACAAAATTCGAAATTTTAGTGCGTTAAGTTGACATTTATAAATAATTTAATTTTTAATACAGGTTTTAATTTTATTATAAAACGTACACGCCACTGGTTGCTGCCAAGAACGGAGGCATTGTCAACGCGTAAAGTGTGACGTGATGGGTTCTTCTCTAAACGGGCCCACTATAACACTTCGAAAAAAAAAACTCTGGCTAATTTGTCTTTTCCAAGACCATCAAGGCAACAAAAATATGAGGGTAGTATATTAAAATTCAATTATAAAATGACACAAAAGTGCTAAATTAAAATTGGCGTCCGTTCTCTGAAAGATCTATACAGTCGTTCTAAATATAGTATATGTCTTCTTGATTATTTCAACTGTTGTGCTCCTCCAATTTATCTTAATTGATGAATGAGTTCAAGTATGTATAAATTTTAATTGCTAGACAAATTTTGACGTTAATGTACATGTGAACTTAAGACTCGAGTTACAACCACAAAATAAAAGTTAACAAGATGTGACATCGTCGCAGGAAAATAAAATAAAATAAAATCACAAAGTTCGTTTTTCTTTATCTAAAATTCTTGATTTAAAAAAATATATTAATATTTTTTTAACCATATTTTCCATTAATATACGAACACTGAAACAATAAGATTAGATTATTTATATGGGTTTTGAAAAAGCTTTTAACTAAATTAATGAAAAACATCAACACGTAAGTTCAAAGATCTTTGAGACCAAACGAAGATTAAGGCAAGAGTTAAATACTTAGCCCACTGTTGTTTACTTTGATATTATATGAAACAGTGTAAGTAATAAAATATAAAGCTCAACAACTTAAAGTAAGCTACCGAATGATAAAAAGTGTATAATTTAAAGAAATATGTATCAAGATAATAAAATCGAAAAAATAAACAAAGTACAAAACAAAATTCAAAGAAAAATAAATAAAAATATTTGTTGTCAAAAAATAAGACTAAAAATATGGGTATATACAGATTATAATTAAAAATAGAATGGAATATTTGCGCCACTCTGTATGAAAATAAAATCTGATGTGGCCAGCACATGACCTCTCGCCATTTTTGAATCAAAAATTTACAGGTTGACACAAAAAAGTATGAAAAAAAATTATTTTTTTGTAAATCTGGCAACAATGGCAAAAGTTTCGAAAATTTTAATGAGATGAAAATAAACTATAGGGTATACAAAATATATGTGTAAAACTTAATTGCCGTTTTGTATAATAATGGCGTCATCACCCATAGCAACTGCCACTTCCGGTTGTGCGATTGGCACCAAAATTTAATCAGATCTAATCTAGGGTATCAGAATCCTGTATGCAAAATTTCAAATTTTTTATTCAGTAGTTTTTGAGTTATCGTTACTACAACATCCATCCAAACACACACACTAACACACACACACACACTAACACACACACACAGACATCATCGCGAAAATATTAAAATCGTATTCTAGGGACCCTAAAACGTGTTTATCCATTGAAAACTCACTACCCAATTTTTAGCATGATTCCTATACCTCTCTTATCTGAAGGGCGAGAGGTAAAAATGAATATTTTTATAAACAAAACAACGTTTAGGATTTTAACAAAAATATTTTTTTGAAAAATAAATCCTGAAACTATCAAAAATGCAGTCAAAAAATAACAAGAATTGTGATAAAAAATTTTTAACTTTTATCAAGAATGTTTTTTTCTTAAAAACCGATAATAAAAATTTTTTTCTATTCAATTTTTTTGAGACGATTTGTTTCGATTATTAAAACATCTCGAGATGTTTCTATTGTAATTTGAACAATCGAAGTTGTTATCGAATGAATCGTTATATTGGAAGTTTCACTATTGTCTCTGTCTACGCATGCGCATGATGATAGTGAAAACCTTTTGATAAGCAACTATTCGAAAACTCAAACTTCACAATCGCTTACTACTAGTCTGGAAGCGTATTTCAACATTCTGTGATTTCTTTACTTAATAGGGGAAATCTTTGAAAATAATGAAAAATTTAAATAAATATAAAAAAATAAGAAAAATAGGGTAAAATCTGGAAAAACAACGAAAAATTGGGGACAATTTGGAAAACAGTGAAAAGTTGGGATAAATTAAAAAAAATAAGAAAAACAGGTTAAAATTGGGGATAATATGGAAAAATGCGGAAAAATAGAAGAATTTCGAAAAAAATAGTTGGGAAATATAAAAAAATATTGATAAAATTTATATACCTAAATATGAAAATTGGGGAAAATAGTTTAAAATAGGGGAAAATAGTGGAAAATAGGGGAAAATAGTGGAAAACTACAAAAATAGTGAAAAATTTTGATACATTTAAAAAAATATGAAAAATTGGAAAAAGTCTGGAAAAATAGTGAAAAATTGGAATAGATATTAAAAAACAGGAAAATTGAGAAAAATACTAAAAACTTGGAAAAAACAATGAAAAAAGGTGAAAATCTGGAAAAATAGTGAAAAAATCAGTTGTATCGCCCCAAAACTTTCCCGACGAAGACTTTGTCAGATATTTAATGTTAAAGTTTCAAAATTTGATATTTGACAGGTGATAGTTGGAGAAATAATTTTGAATGTTCTGAATAGAGATTTTCAAGGGATTTCAAATGACATATTGCAAGTCGAATTCCGTGACATATTGCATCTGTCATTTTTGATAGTGACACTTCCGTTTGACAGATGTCGTACAAAAACTAATGAATTCTTCCAGGTAACCCAAACCCATATACCAAATTTCAGCTCATTCGAATTAAATGTGTGGCCTCTATGGTGGAAGAATACACACAGACAGACAGATAGACAGACTTCCATTTGGAAATGGTCTTATTTATCTCAGGTGACCTCAAAATGGATACTCCCATCTTTATCTCGAATTTTTTTTTAGCTCGTTCACAATATTTTCCCTTCTCGGAGGTTGGTCGGGAGAATAAAAAATGAAATCTTTATATACAATTTTCTAACCTTTATCAATAAGATATTTAATTTCTCTCCACATTAAGTTCTAATAAATCTTACCATATTTTACGATTACCATTTTTACCATATTCCTAAGCAAAATTAAACCATTCTTTTAATACAAAACGAATTTTATTTTTAACGTTTTCATAAATTACAATCAATAGGAAAAAAAACTATATACACAATAATGAGACTCTTCAAGGGTTGTTAAGTTTTAATATTATTGTCATTTTAATTAGAGGCTGTGAAGGATATATCAAAAATAAGGATTAAATCTTTGCGCCAGTCTATTCTTGAAATTATTTAAGATTCTCGAAGACTAAAAAAATGGACTAGTAATTAATACATTTTATTGTTATAAATAAATGAAAAAGAAATTAAATTTAATAAATATTTAATAAAAAAAAATCGTTCTTTTTTAACCTCAAAAATATACTGTCGCTATAAGAATAAAAAATCAAGTATTCGTTTTTTAACTATCATATTTATATTATTTTTTCCACTACTAGTATTAGAAGATGTCATTATTTATGCTGTCTTCGAGTCGAGAAGTTAAATATCTCTCCTACAAGTAAATAATTTTTGATTATCTACTAGTACTTAGTACATAATAAAAACAATATGATGTCAGAGGTAGGCGATCTTAGGAAATCTTTCAAATTAATTATACGCAACTCTCATTTCGTTTGTCAAAAGAGTTTTTTTTTAAAAATTATTATAAAAAAATCGACAGCAAATAAGCACTTTCTTTTAAAGTGAATTTTCGACCTAATCAAATAAAATAGAAGTAAGTAATTCTTTATCAGATATATTTTCGTTTGAAATAGTTTAAGGTTATGTAATAAATATTTTGATATTGATTAGTGCCGTTTATGCAATAATACCTATTCTAAAAGTAACCTAAAAATCAATTTAAGAGGCCCGGGCACCACGTAACTTTTGTGGTTGCCGGTTAGAGAATTACCCAAAGAAAATGTGCTTACATTCTAATAAATTGGGTGTAAAAATTTTTTTTTTAGAATTTCCTGGTTAATGTTAATGTCCTACCCTCTAATCCAATTTTTTCTGCGCAGAACAGGGTAGAGCGCCATAAAACATAATTATTCGTTTTTGGACGAGAAGTCGCCTAATATAGCAACTAAAAATATGCGGCTTTTAAAAAAAAATTATGAGAAGAGCGCGTCTGTGCTCCTATTTTCAAATTTATCTAGAGAAAAAAGTTGATAGTCGTATCACTGTCACTAAAAATAATTAAAAAAAAGTGCCACAGACGCGCTCTAAAGAATTAACTACAGAATCGATTGGTGAAAACCGCAGCTTCCTGTCTTTAATATTAACGGAGCGCCCGTCCAAAAACGATTTCAGGCAAGATAACAAAAACAAATGGTATTAGCGCCTCTTAATAGTTTTCAAATCTTAAGTGTCAAATGATGCTCTCGGGATAATAATAATGTAAGCCATAAACTAAAATAATTGGCCAATTATTAGTTCAATTTTTATTTGACAATTCTTGTTCAATTTTTAAATCTAATAATGCTAAAAAATTATTTTTAAACAGTTAGGCCACAAACTATAATAATTAGACAATTTTTAATTTTGAACAATTTTTAGTTAAAATTTTTTTTTATTATTTTTCTACAATTTTCAGTTCTAAAAATGCTTAAAAATAATTTTAGAACAGTTAACCTACAAAATTAGGTTAATTGGACAATTTTTAGTTTTAATAATGAATTTTTAAGCAGATAAGCCACAAATTAAAATAATTGGACCATTTTTAAATTTATACAATTTTTAGTTAAATTTTTTTTTTTACAATTTTTAGTACAATTTTTAAATCTAAAAATTGAAAATAATTTTTAAAGCCACAAACTATAATAATTGGACAATTTTTATTTTTGAACAATTTTTAGTTAAAATTTTTTTTATAATTTTTGTACAATTTTCAGTTCTAAAAATGCTTAAAAAAATTTTTAAACAGTTAAGCTACAAAACTAAGGTTAATGGACAATTTTTAGTTTTAACAATAATTTTTGAACAGTTAAGCCACAAATCAAAATAATTCGACAATTTTTAGTTTTAATAATAAATTTTTAAGCGATAAGCCACAAATTAAAATAATTGGACCATTTTTGGACAATTTTTAGTTATTTTTTTTACAATTTTAGTACAATTTTTAAATCTAAAAATGTTTGAAAATAATTTTTAAACAGTTAAGCCACATACTATAATAATTGGACAATTTTTAATTTTGAACAATTTTTAGTTAAAATTTTTTTTATAATGTTTGTACAATTTTCAGTTCTAAAAATGCTTAAAAATAATTTTTGAACAGTTAAGCTACAAAACTAAGGTTAATGGACAATTTTAGTTTTAACAATAATTTTTGAACAGTTAAGCCACAAATTAAAATAATTGGACAATTTTTAATTTTGGCCAATTTTTAGTTGAATTTTTTTTTGACAAGTTTTGTACAATTTTTAATTCTAAAAATGCTTAAAAATAATTTTTGAATAGTTAACCTACAAAATTAGGCTAATTCGACAATTTTTAGTTTTAATAATAAATTTTTAAGCAGATAAGCCAAAAATTAAAATAATTGGACCATTTTTAATTTTGGACAATTTTTAGTTATTTTTTTTACAATTTTTACAGATAAGCCAAAAATTAAAATAATTGGACCATTTTTAATTTGGTCAATTTGTAGTTAAAATTTTTTTTATAATTTTTGTACAATTTTCAGTAATAAGAATGCTTAAAAATAATTTTAGAACAGTTAAGCTACAAAACTAAGGTTATTGGACAATTTTTAGTTTTAAAAATAAATTTTTAAACAGGTAAGACATAAACTAAAATAATTGGATAATTTTTAATTTTGGCCAATTTTTAGTTAATTTTTTTTTACAATTTTAGTACAATTTTTAAATCTAAAAATGTTTGAAAATAATTGTTAAACAGTTAAGCCACAAACTATAATAATTGGACAATTTTTAATTTTGAACAATTTTTATTGAAATTTTTTTTTTATAATTTTTGTACAATTTTCAGTTCTAAAAATGCTTAAAAATAATTTTTGAACTGTAAAGCTACAAAACTAAGGTTATTGGACAATTTTTAGTTTTAACAATAATTTTTGAACAGGTAAGCTATAAACTAAAATAATTGGACAATTTTTAGTTTTGGCCAATTTTTAGTCCAATTTTTATTTGACAATTCTTGTACAATTTTTAAATCTAATAATGCTAAAAAATTATTTTTAAACAGTTAAGCCACAAACTGTAATAATTGGACAATTATTAATTTTGAACAATTTTTAGTTAAATTTTTTTTATACTACTGGTACACACACGCCATACAAATTAGATGTCTTACATAGGAAAACTTTTTTCCAGTTCAAATTTTTAGAACTTTTCCACGTCACATCATTTATGTGAGAAGGATCGCACTTTTATGATTACAGATCCGATCATATCAGATACTTGATGAGACTTAAATAATTTATATTTATGGGAAATAAAAACATAAAAATAGACGACGTTGATAGCGGATATTAAAAATAAATGAATCGCGTTATTTTCTTATATTATTAATCGAATATCTTTATCAAAATGACTACTGGCTATCCGTCCAACAGGTACCAACATAATGTATAGCTAATAAATTGATTGACAGGGTATTATAAATATAAATAACCTGCAAGGCATAATAACTTGATAGGTAACCTTCGGAATAACAACATATGCAAAGTACTAAATGCAAAATATGAATCTACCAAGATAAAATTTATTAATGTTTTTATATTTTATGTCAGATCATTATTAAATATTGTTTTTTTAATTTATTTATTTTGATTTTCAGATTTAATGTGTTGTTCACTAGCAAGAGGATCGTGTAAAAGTATATGCGAAAAGGTATGTCTGTTTTTTTTTAATAACGTCTTACTGTTTGTAAAATATAAAACATAATCTCGATTTGGAACAAAAACAAAAAAAATCATATCCTATATTTTTGGAAAAAATAGCTTTTATGCTGTCCAGTGATAATTTATGAAACGAATATTTTAACGTAGTTAGTGAAAGAGTTCTAGAGAAAGGTTGGTGTATAATTTGTAGGCAGTCGGAACAGGCCAAAGACGCGTTTTTGAACCAGTGATGGAAATAACTTGGGACCGTGCCAATGTACGGCGAACGTCGCCAAATACTAAATTATTGTTTTTGTTCCTATTTTCATTCTTACGTGAATTAATGTTACTGGAAATAGATGTCACTTGCAGATTCTTAATGGAGGAAAAATTAATGAATCATTTAGGGTATTTACCTACTGATAATTTTATATTTTATATAGGTTAGGTGAACTAGAAATAGACTTTCAATTAAAAATTAAAAATTAATAAGCATATATTTTAACTATAGTATTCCGCAAGGTTCGTATACAAAAAAAATATACAGCATTTTGTAATAAAAATAATGTCTGAGACTTTAATAATAAAGCAAAAAATATTTACTACAAAAAGTTTGTCGTTGTTAAGACAAACCAGTTATAGTTATTTGTCTAAAATTTAAAATTCACCTTGAAAAAGTACACAAGAAATTGTGTTACTTGAAGTTTATACTTTTTCGACCCACCTCCGAGAAGGGAAAATATTGTGAACGAGCTAAAAAATTGTTTCGAGATAAAGATGAAATATATCCATTTTGAGGTCCCCTGTGATGATTAAGACCATTTCCAGATGGAAGTCTGTCTGTCTGTATGTATTCTTCCACGATAGAGGCCACACGTTTAATCCGATTGAGCTGAAATTTGGTATATGAAAATGACAGATGCAAAATGTCACGGAATTTTACTTGCAATATGTCGTTTGAAAGGCCTTGAAAAACTCAATTTAAAACAGTTCAAATTATTTCTCCAACTGTCACCTGTCAAAAATAAAAAAATGTCAAAGCTTGAAACTTTAACACTAAATATCTGAAAAAGTATTTATCTCTGGACACAACCGATTTATTTTCAAATTACTCTGAGAGAAAATACATTCTTGTTATATCAAATTTTTTTTTCCTATTTTATGTGTGAAAATATGCATTTTTACTGTTTTTTAGTTTTCCTGTGTGGAAAAATGCATGCTCGTTTTTTTCTCAATTTATGGGTAAAAAACGAATTTTTGTTTTTTTCTGGTTTTTATGTGGAAAAATGGATTCTTGCTTTTTTACCAATTTATATGTGAAAAAATGCGTTTTTGCTCTATTTTCCAATTTTTTTGTGGAAAAACACATTTTTGCGGTTTTTTTTCAAACTTGAGTGTACATTCGTGCTTCTGTTTTCTTTTTCGAATTTGTTGAAAAAAAATATATGCGTTTTTGCTGTTGTTTTCAATGTTTTGTGTGGAAAAATGCGTTCTTGCTTTTTTCCCAATTCATGTGTGAAAAAAGAATTTCTGCTGTTTTTTTTAGTTTTTCGTATAGAAAAATGCATTGTTGTTTGTTTGTTTTTAAATTTGTGCAATTTTTCAAATTTGAATAAGGAAAAATGTATTCTTGCTTTTATTTTTTTTCAAATTTGTGTAAAAAAGTGCTATTTTTTTCAATTTTTATGTAGAAAATCTGTTCTTGCTTTTTTTCCAATGTATGTGTGGAAAAAGCGTTTTTGCTTTTTTTTCTAATTTTTGTCTGTGTATCTGTCTGTGTGGCTGTCTGTGTATTTGTCTGTGTGTATGCTTCCACGATAGAGGCCACACGATTAAGCTGAAATTTGGTATATGGGGTTGGGTTACCCGTCGGAAGAACCCATTAGTTTTTGTACAACATCTGTCAAACTAGTGCCACTGTCAAAAAATGACAGAAGCAATATGTCAAGGAATTTGACAACCGATTTTTTTGTAATATAGTTTGACAATATTTTTATTTGCAGTACTGGTTACAAAATTATATTAGTATTTTTTACAGTTTTAGATCACACTATTTTATATATTATATGACATATAATAGATTAGTATTATTGGAAAAGACACATTTTAGGGCTACTGGAAGCTCTGCTTTAGTTTTCACTAATTCGTCGTATGCACAGTGACCAAGGTTGAGGGCTTTGGAGGCTTTGGTATGGAGTCTCACAAGTGCATCTTAGGTGGAATGTTCAGACCTAAATCAATGTTGGAATTGGGGGATCGTTCCCCTGTCATCCAGAAAGCTCCATTAAGTAAACTCTCAAAGAGCTTACCTAAAACATTGTCAAGGATATAGATCTGTAGGAATCTGTGAAAGTGTGGTCTTTGTTAGATCTGTAGGAATCTGTGAAAGTCAGGTCTTTGTGATTTTGAGAATCAGGATGGTGTGGGATGTTTTCCAGTAAAATAGAAACGCTGAAGGTACTGAAGGTTTTTCAGGGTCTGACGTTTGATATGGTTAGGACCTGAGGCAGACTTTTTCCCTTTTCACAAGCCTATCTCCTCAGAGGTGAAGAGGTCATGGTTTGGGCGATTGGGACTTAAGAGGATATTTTAGAGGAGGATATTCGTATCATTTTCGAAAATGGGATTAAGTTGGGATTTGTGAGGGTTCCCTAGGGAGTTATGTAGATGGCCTTAGAAAGCAGTAGCCTTCTGCTCTAGATTGTAGAGGGTTTGTACGTTCATCTGTAGGCGGGAATGGGTCTTTTGACCAGTGACGATGTTGAGTTTCTTCCAGATCCTTGGAACCGTCAGTGTGGTCGAGGTTGGAACTAACCTCGATCCATATTCCGAATGTTGGAGAAGATTTTGGGAGGAAGGGGTTTTTGGTCAGTGGTCAGTCAAAAACGATAATTAAGGAAAATGTAAAATAGTGTGGCAGGCCGGTAAGGAAGGACAGGCATTACTTTATTGATAAAAATACAAATTTATTTATAGCAAACAAATAAGCTTAAATGAATTGATGCAATCTTCTTCTTCCACTTGACATCGTCCATTCTGGGTGCGAGTACAGGATCTATTATTAAATCTATTGGTTAGGGCAATGGTTATAAGGGAAATTAATTAATACCCTGGCAAAGCCAAGGAAACAACAACAAAAATATCAAAACAGAAAAAAATTATCTGAAACATTTTTTCAACAAAATCCTAAATTGATCAAAGATGACAAATCCATAGACAATTTGAAATAAATCTTAACACCTATTATACATATTACATTAAAATGACTGGCTTCCCTCATGGGAGGTCAACAAGTTCAAATTGTAACAAAAAGGGGATAAGATGAGTAATGCTTTCAAAGGCTGCCGGAGGAAAAATTGGCGAGTCAAAATTGGGAAATTTAATTCACCACGAATATCATGAAAAAGGGCACACTAGAAAAGTCCATATGTAGGAGAATCTACAATTAAGGCATAATTCATTTTCAGCCTTTCCTAAACGGAAGAGGTGCACCATAGAGTTATCGTGACTAGTAAGATAATGCACCGTTTTTCTAAGAAAAGGGGAAATTTCTTTATCCAACCAAGGTTTGATTTCTGGGAACAGGAAGAACAAATGTCTACCTTTATCGTAAGATTCCACTCTGCTTGCCAAGTTCTCAGCAAAATTTGCTCTAATTCTCTTTTAACGTCAACCCAATGTCTAAAGACCCCCCATAAAGAATGAATGACCGTGCCGTTCTAACTCCCCTTACGAGTAGATATGCTTATATATGAAAGTAAATTTTAGGCCATTTGGCTAAGATGCAAACGGATTCACAGGAAGTGGTTTTTGCTCAGTGTTTATGGTGAACATCAAGGGCCTGGGAGATGGTGTTGCTGATGGAATTTGCCAGGTTATCGAGGTCCATGCTACGAGTCGATAACGGGATCAGCTGGCAGGTTTTCGGCGATGGTTCGCAGAAAGAGGGACCAATCTGCTTTTTTATAATATCTAACTTTGTATTAGGTTGTTCTTGGAGGAATGGGGTTAAAAAGTGTGGTTTATACCATAAGGGTTTGGTGATCAGAAGGTATAGAGGTGCCAGTGAAACATCTAGCCTCGATGTAACCTCTGCATCTATCTGTGAACAGAATGTGGTCGGTGATGGAGCTTCCTTGGTACCCTACAAACGTGGGGGGATATAAGGGAGACCCGGAATATGGGGAGATCAAACAGCAGATTGGACAAGAGGACTCTGTTCGCGTAGGAGGCACTATCGCCAAACTGAATGTGCTTGGAGTTCATGTATCCAAGAAGAACAGCTTTTGGGTGTTTGGGAAGTACTCAAACAAGGGCCTCGATAGGATTTTTCCAGGTGATTGTATTTCTAGTTCTAATGATGTTATCCATTAGAACGTCAATTGCAGTGAGTCGAACTGTGTGTATTTGGTGTTTCTTCATTCATTCTAATTTTGGACTCATGTTAACCATTCCCTGTCTTCTTAATCTCTCTTGGTCGATGTCAAAATTTGATTTTTTTCCATCTTACTTCCTCCATCATTTTCTGATTATATCTTAATTATTATCCTATATCTTCTCCTTCATTTCCTTTTTGTGTTTTCTTGACTATTTGCCAAAATTTTTTATTCATCATTATTTGATTTTATTCCCCATTTTCTTTCTGCTTTTTATTTTGTTTTAGTTTTAAATCATTTTCATTATTTTCAATTGTGTTTTCTTTCTGATTTTGGTTCATCTTCCACTTCTATATCTTGTTTTTTTTTCTCAGATGCGAAGGGTAAACATTTTGATATTACATTTTTTATTTTCCCGACCCACCTCTGAGAAGGGAAAGTATTGTGATCGAGCTAAAAAGAAATTCGAGATAAAGATGGAAATATCCATTTTGAGGTCACCTGAGATGATTAAGACCATTTCCAGATGTCTGTCTGTCTGCTTGTCTGTGTGTATTCTTCCACGATAGAGGGCACACGTTTAATATGATTAAGCTGAAATTTGGTAGATTGGTTTGGGTAACACGTCCAAAGAAGCCATTGTACGACATCTGTCAAATGGAAGTGTCACTGGGAAAAACTGACAAATGCAATGTGTCACGGAATTTGACTTGCAATATGTCATTTGAAAGCCCTTGAAAAACTCTATTTCTCCAACTGTCACCTGTCAAAAAAAAATGTCAAAATTTGAAACTTTAACATTAAAAATCTGAAAAAGTATTCGTCTCTAGATACTCGTCGGGAAAGTTTTTGCGGGCGACACAAAATCGAATGTGGAAAAATGCATGTGTTTTTTTTAATTCATATACGAAAAAATGCATTTTTGCTTTTTCGAAATTCGAGTGTTCAAAATTCGAGTGTGGAAAAATGCATTCTTGCTTCTATTTTATTTCAAATTCGTCTATGAACAAATGCACGTTTCTTTTTTTTTTAATTTTAAGTGTAGAAAAATGCAGTCTTACTTGGGTTTTTTTTCAAATTCGTGTGCGAAAAAATGCATTCTTACTTTTTTTTCTAATTTTTTGTGCGAAAAAATGCGTTCGTGCTTTTTTTTTAAATTCGAGTGTGGAAAAATGAATTCTTGATTTTTTTTCAAAATTCGCGTGTGGAAAAAATCCATTGTTGATTCTTTTTAATCAAATTCGGGTGTGAAAAAATGCATTTTTCTTTTTCCCCATTTCGAGTGAGTGCAGAGCCATTCTTTCTGTTGGTCCTAATTTATTATGTGGAAAAATGCATTTTTCCTTTTTTTTTCAATTTTGAGTGAAAAAAATGCATTCTTGCTTCGGTTCTTTTTTTTTTCAAATTCGTGTATGAATATATGCATTTTTACATTTTTTTCTATTTTTTTGTGTGAAAAAATGCATTCTTGCTTCTGTTTTTTTTTGTCAAATTCGTGTGTTAACAAATGCATTTTTATTTTTTTTCTAATTTTTTTATGTGAAAAATGCATTTTTATTTTTTTCTAATTTTTTTATGTGAAAAATGCATTCTTGCTTCTTTCAAATTCATGTGTGAAAAAATGCTTTTTTTTTCAATTTCAAAGACGGAAAAATGCATTTTGCTTGTGTTTTTTTTCAAATCCGAGTGAAACAAATGCATACTTGCTCCGGGCTCGTCGCATGACGGATTTTTTAAATATTTTTTATATCTTTTTTTTTAATGAAAATATCTTTACTTTTATTAAAAATTGAAAATACCACAAATTAAACAATGCAATTTTAAGATTTAAAGATGCAATTTTAAAACATAAATTTTAAAAGGTTTTCCTGTCTTTTTTTTACATTTTTAAACTCTTCATTTAGCAGTGGCCCTTCGAAGACGAAACGTTGTTTTTAAAAATTGTTAAGCGTTATTTGGCATTCAATAAAAAACATTAATAATTTTTTTGACAAACTCCATTCAGAACAGTCAAAATTATTTCGCAAACTGTCACCTGTTAAAAATAAAAAATGTCAAAGTTTGAAACTTTAACATTAAATATCTGAAAAACTATTCGTCTCTGGATACTCGTCAGAAAAGTTTTGGGGCGACACAACCGATTTTTGTAATAAAATAGATAAATACATAAAAAAATTGGTAGCTAAGGATCATTCAATTTTGAATTATTGGTCCCGATTTAAAAAATAATAATTAATTCGTTTGTTAGATTTTGGTTCAATTGCAGGTAATCAATATTTTAGACGAATTACTGCTTTATATAAGTACGTACGTCATTTCTTGACAATAAGTTACGTTTTTATCATTTTTAGTTAAAAAAAGAAAAAAAAACATTGAGATGCACAAACCGTACTTTAAAGGATGTTAGTTTCCTCTTCGCCGCGAGATGTCCTCATTACTTCCGATCACGTAACGCCGCGCTAGGCGTTGACTTTAACTGCCACAAATGAAATTACCAAGTGGGTGGCTATTATTCAATTGTTTATGATGGCCGTTAAACGCATTTGACAGAGTCGAGTCAATATAAATTTTCATACAGACATGAAAAAAATAAAATGTGCATTCCTGGAAGAATTAATTTTTTAGACGTTTATGATTAATTTGAATGTATCATGTGCAGAAGTAATTGCAGTAAAATATCATTGGTGAAATAAAATTAATTTGTTTTTAAGGTTTTAGGTAATTTAATTACATTTAGATAGATGCTTTTTTTGGGAGATTTCAGTTTAATTTTATGATTTTATAACATTGTTACACCAGTGACAAATTCTAAATAAAATCAATTAACGCCACAAATTTAATTCTGATCAAAAATCATCTAACACACCTTCAAGTTATTCCATTGTACTAAAGCTAATTTAACATGTGTTGTAAATAGTTGAATTGAATGCCTGCTTCAGATCTTTCAATCAATAATGTTTTTTTTTTCGTAACTGAACAAACTACAAATTTTTCGACACGTAATGAAAATACACCCACCTTAAGCTCATTACTTAAATTATGCTGATACGATCAACCCTACAATGTACCTAACGCGCATGTCCATCAAAGTAAGTAAAGCCAAGATTAGCATATCAGTTATGCATATTGAACTATTAAATCCTATGGATTAAGAGAGAAAAACAAATGTTAAAGAAAAAAAAACAAATTTAAATACTGAAATTTGTAATCTGCGATTTAGAAGAGGTTAAATAAGCGCGCTAGATTGGAAGTGGAAAAGAAGAAGATTGACAGACACGGCGTTGACAGGTGAGTTTAGAAATACGAGAGCGAGTGACAAGTGAAGAAGAAAGACACGTTTTAGATGTACGCATTTTTTGATATGTCGAAAACGTTAATACTGGATAAATTTCACTGAAAACTGGATAAATTTCACTGAAACTGCAAAAAATTTATTTAAGTCTCAGCTTGTATAGCTACGTCACTCAAATCCCTAGATATGTTCAACTTTTGTTAGTGATTATCTATCTTTATTTATGACTCTTCTTTCTCTGTCGATCTCATGCTGGACGAGAAATATTATCTTAAAAACATATTCTATTTTAGCAAAGGAGTGACTTCGACACTCATAAAAACTCGCACCACTAAATTTGAAGTCAGTCGCATTGATTTAGCCGTTCAAATGGGTTAGTCCATTATAATAAAAAGCTATTCATTAGAGTTTTGACCGCGCTTATTTTATAACAGATAAAATGGTATTTTTCTGAGATTTCACAAAAATACAATAATAATTATAATAATTGAATTAATAAAACCACTTTGAGTTAAGTTTGGTCCTTCGATAATTAGTCGATGTTAACACGTCGACTGTCTTGGTAAATTTCTCCAAACATTTATCGATTCTTAATTATCTTTGTTTAAATGAGCTTGTGAGTAAGTTTCTGTTTTTTGTACCTAAAATGCATGTCGAAATCGAGTCATTTTGATTTACCTACCATTTGGCCTAGTCTGTCAATACTCGTCTGTCAACGTCTCGTCTGTCAACGTCTCGTCTGTCAACGTCTCGTCTGTCAACGTCTCGTCTGTCAACGTCTCGTTTGTCAACGTCTCGTCTGTCAACGTCTCGTCTGTCAGCGTCTCGTCTGTCAACGTCTCATCTGTCAACGTCACGTCTGTCAGCGTGACGTCTGTCAGCGTCACGTCTCCCAACGTCACGTCTCCCAACGTCACGTCTGCCAACGTCACGTCTGTCAACGTCACGTCTGTCCACGTCATGTCTGTCAACGTCTCATCTGTCCAACCTCATCTGTCTTTCTTCTTTTTTACTTCCGATCGACCCCAAGCTAAAAGGCCTTCCTTGCCAATAGAGAGATTCCAATGAAATAAGAACTTCTGAATTAATAATTTAAGTTCCATATATTATATTTTAACCTTATTATAAAAAAACAGATTCACCTACTTAATGAAAAAACTAAAAATTGTAGACCCTACTGAATCAGAAACAGACGCTACTGAATACCAGATTGAGAAATAAGCGTAGTAAGATAACATTAAGCGTATACCACGCTTTTGGATAATAGACACACATATAAAAAGTTTAATAGCCGTGCATTGCCCGTCTACTTTAAATATCTTGCATTGCAAAAAAATACATTTCACCACTATCGGGCACTTGTTTTTCATCAGAATCACTTTTAAATTCACAGTAATTCACAATAAACTTGTTTTATTATCTAAATAGAAAATGATAAGCATAAAAATGTGAGGAAAATAATCATAAAAAAGGGGGGAAATGTTGTAAGAACCAATATTTGCAAAATAGGAGGAAAATAGGACAAAAAACATAAGCGGAAACAAATGAATCGAAAAAGACAAGTGGAGAAAAATGGGGCAATAAAACAAGTGTAAAAAAAGGGGGACATGTGTCAAACAATTGAAGTGTGAGAAAAAAATTAGAACAAAAATCAATAGTTGCAAAAAAGGGAAAAAATGGGGCAAAAAATAATGGTTGTGGAAAAAAAGGGAAAAAATGGGACAAAAAATAATACAAGTGGAACAAAATAGGCCAAAAAAACAGCGAGAGAAAAAAATTGGATCAAAAAACAGTAGTTGTAAAAATGGAGAAAATATAGAGCACAAAACAAATGTGAGAAAAAAATGGGAGAAAAAACAAAGGTGGAAGAAAATAGAGAAAAACACATTGGATAAAAATAAAGCAAATAGGGGGAAAATTGGGACAAAAACACTAGTTTGTAGAAAAAAATACAATTGGGAAAAAATGGGGCAAAACACAATTGGAAAATTGGGACAAAAAAATGTAAAAAAGGGGGAACTGTGTCCAAAAATACAAGTGTGAGAAAAAAATTAGAACAAAAATCAATAGTTGCAAAAAAAGGGGAAAAAATGGGTCAAAAAATAATAGTTGTGGAAAAAAAGAGGAAAAAACAGGACAAAAAATAATACAAGTGGGACAAAATGGGCCAAAAAATAGTGAGAGAAAAAAATTGGATCAAAAACAGTAGTTGTAAAAATGGAGAAAATATGGGGACAAAAAAAATAATATTACAAGTGGGACAAAATGGGCCAAAAACAATAGTTTGTAGAAAAAAATAAAATTGGGAAAAAATGGGGCAAAAAACAAGTGTGAGAAGAAAATTGTGGCAAAAAGCCACAGTTGTAAGAGAAAAATGAGACACAAAACAAAAGTGAGAAAAAACTGAGCGAAAATGGAGCAAAAACCAAAAGTGGAAAAAATGGGACAAAAAACACAAGTGAAAAAAAATGGGGCAAAAAACAAAAGTGAAAAAATGTGCAAAAGACACTAGTGGAATAAAATGGGCAAAAAATACGAGTAAAAAAAGGGACTACAAAAAGTGCGAGAAAAAAGAATGGGGAAAAAATGGGACAAAAACAATAGTTGCAGAAAAAAAGAAGGAAAAATGGGTCAAAAAACACAAGATAATCTACAAATCATTATAGAATTACAAAGTTAAAAATGGCGCAAGATATTAGAACAAAATCTTCCCATAAAAATTCAAATCGGAACCTATCACGGCATAAATAAAATTTTGTGTAATTCTCCGAATAGTCGCAAGACATGCAAAGAATATAAAACGACGTTGGTCATAAGTCGCAGCCACAGCACGTTGACGTATCAATATTTCAAAAAGTTAAACGAGACATGAGACAATTGAGTCTTACATTGAATACATTATTATCTATTATTATAATTAATGTGGTTTATCAGGCACCGGACGGTCAAGGAACTTAATTAATAAGACTTTATTGAAGTTGGAACGTGGATGGAATTATGCACGGCCAAGGCTAAAAAAAATGATGTGCCAATAAATTATTTCTTTAAAAAGAAATCAGATACCAATTAATTTACCTTGTGATCAAAAATATAAAAATTACTTTAATTTTATTAATAAAAATAAATTTTTTACCAATTTAATTTGAATAGTTAATCACATCTGATTGGTCAATTTATAAAAGATTATTAAAATCAACGGGAAACTCTTCATCAATGGTCATTGACAAAAATACAAAGTAACATTTTTAATCCATTTTATCATTTAGACTATATCTATATCTTTTCTATAGGTTAAAAGGTGAGGTAATAGTTCACTTGAACTGATAACCCAAGTCATTATAAATTTTTGCGTTTATAATTAGGGTATTCAATTACGAAAGAATCGTCAACAGTCATCCGAAAAAAAAATTATATTTCATAAATTGTTCGCTTTCGTTGAAATTATATTAACAAAAATTCCAGCATTAACTGTCGCTTTTCTAAAAATCTTTGTCAAGTGGAGCCCATAACTTGGTTTTGTTTTGTTGCACATAGAAATCTATTGACAATCTTGACAAATACACTCTGGGACTTGGATCAAGCTCGTTACGGTATTTGTTATTAATAAAGGCATATGAAGACAAAGCTCTTTCTACAAGCTCCGTATTAGTAAAAGGCACTAAAACTTGGAGTACTTTATTTTAGAAAGGCACGATTCATTACTAATACTAGCCCAGAAGTTCCCCAGGCTTTTTGTCTTGAAATCAGATTTCAAGGAAGAGTCTGCAGAGATGTCGATGAGTTTCTCTTTTTCGAGAATGGACAACGTGGTAGTCCTGAAGTTTTCTTCACTGAACGGATCTGCTATCCAATTTTCACCTTCTTCACGTTTACGAAAATATTTCCTAAATGAGTATTAAGGCACAATTATACTGTGTTTTAACTCTGCTGATAAAACTAGGTCGTTTTCGCTTAGCAAGCGATGTAGTGTTTCGAACACTTCAGTCTAGTTGCTTTCCATACATGTTTTCCAAAAGTCAATTTTTTTCATCATGGACTCGACTTTGTTTGAAACTTGGAAGACTGAAATTGAGCTGTTTTGTAACCCAATGTTCAGTTTATTGGTTTGTGAAAAGATATCTGCCAAGTGAGCCAGAAGTCACTTACTATCGTGTGGCTTTAAGGCTAGGGGAAAGGAGTGTTCTTCAAATAATCTCGAAAGAACTTTACCGCGAGACAGCCACCCAACTTCCATGTTAAAAAGTAGTGTGATGTGAACACTTCACAAAATACAGTCTGGTGTTTGTGGCATTGGCTTTAAGAAAATTAACGATTTTCACTGTTTCATTAAGCTCTTAATGAGGTAGGTAGGTTCTTGGATGCCAGACTTTGTCTATGTATACAGCAATAACTCCATGCTACATGCTACTTCCTCGAAGCCCAGCGTGGTATCCAGACATGGATTTTCCGCCATCAGTGCATTCGCCACTCCATTTAGTCAAATTTATTTCTTTTTCACAGAAATAGCTGTAAGTTGTATTAAATATATCTTTCCCTGTCAATGCATAACAAATTTTATATTTATATATTGTTTAACACTACATATTATACTATATATTATATTTATTATGTTTATCTCTTTTTTAATAACTTTGACATTTTCCCTTTGAAACGAAAACACAAACAACAAACTAAACAAATACAAAATGAAAAAACAAACAACAAACTGAACAAATACAAAATGAAAAAATAACAACAAACTGAACAAATACAAAATGAACTACAAAATACTGTAGATTAGAGTGGAAATGTGGAAATAATACCAAATAAAAGAACTAAAATATCAAAATTGCTTGAAAGTTGAAAATAGAACATATTCTAAATGCTAAACATCCGTATATCGCAAATCTTGCATGAAAATATCGCGGGCGCAGGCGCAGTGATAAAATATTTCTTGCCACAAACTTGTATATCGCTAAACTTGCATAACGTAAGAGTGTTTTCACACCTAGCAATATTTTGTGAGTAATAAAAAGTCATCGCACCCGATATATTGCAAATGATTTTCTCACGAGGTATAATTGATGCAATAAATGGTACTATAGAATTTGCGGTGTTGCCTATTTTTATAATTAGTCAAGTTAGTTGGTATAAAATAGGAAGAAAACGTAGGGTTTTACTGGTTCTTCTTCAAATAAGTGCACAAAAACAAAATCAAACTATTTTATAGTACTGAAGGAGATATGCATTGTGAAATGAAGAAAATAGAGTATTCATAAGCTTCTTTAGTAGTCAAGTTATGTTTTTAATAAAATTGAAAATATTACCTGTTTGTATATTTCATTTTCCTTGTCTATGAAAAATTGGAAACTTTCATTCCACGTGATTTATCCCATAAACATTGCTTTTTGCTACACCCATAGCAAAATGCATCAATTATCAGTAATTCGCCAGGAGCGCCACGGCAAATAATAATATAGCCGTCCCTTCCCCGCACAAGCCTTTGGATTCTGGGGTTCACTCGTAAGCGGGGTGAAATATAGGCAGAGTATTATTATTATTATTATTTCACAATACATATATATCTCGCAACACTTTTTAAATGATACCAAAAAAAATTGTTGCTATTAAAAAAAACAACAAAACAACAATATAATTTTCTTATTCACAATTGCTACTATAAACAGTGAATAGTGTGAACACCTGCATAAACATATATGATTTTTTCTACTATTGACACAGTATGATATCGCAGAATTCCGTAGAAACTATTGCACGTCATTGCGATAGAAAAATATGGCTGCCATAAATTTATCGCATCGCGTTGCATGTGAAAACGGCTCATTTAAATGCATGTATTTTAGTTGCAAAGTGATATTGCAACTTTTTATTGCTGCAACATATTGCTCCGTGTGAAAATGCTCTAAGAGGGTCTTTATCAAGAATTTTTCAGACAACCAAACCGCGATATGTTTTTTAATATATTAAATTTGATACGTGTCCAATTTGGATCCTCTACTATTATTATCAACCTATGAACTCTGATATATTTTATTTTGCTTGCCAAAATAATATTTAAAAATTGTAATAATAAATCAAATGGTCAAGGATCCTGTAAATTGTTTGTGAATTTTCCATAAATCTGTAAAAGTTAGATTTTGCCTCAATTTTTTTTTAAATATAAAAATTTGATGTTATAATACGAACGTGCTTCATGATGATAATTATGGTCAATTTTTATTTTTTAAATATAAATAATGCCACAATATAACATTTTAGTCGATTGAAAAGTTAATATCCGTTAATCTGTCATTAACAAGTTCTGCGTGGTCCAAACCCATCAGTATTTTGATATCTGCATTAATTACGAAATTCTCAACACTTTCTTCCTTTGATCGGGTCTAAAAATAAATCAGCTACTCCAAACATAAAGTTTATGTATATTAGAATCTAAAGTTCATTAATTTTTTTTATGGTTTATTTATATTTTTATATTACGTGAATAAGTATCTTCTTTTGAAAAATTTAATTTAAAAAAAGCATTAAATTTAATTATTACTGTAAAATTTAAAAACATAAGTAAAATCTTAAATGTGTCAACACCAATAACCCACATCAAACGCGTTTGTTCTCGAATTACTCGCCTTTCTGAAATCACAAATGAAGCCCGACAGGGGTCCCTAATTGTGTTCTTTTCAAAAATAAGACGGAAACGTGCAGTTCTTCCATTCAAGAAGATTTCACTAATACTACTATTACTATTATTGTTGTGAATAGTCGGCAGCTGGCACAAAGTATAGAGAATGAATTGTGTCGCATCAGGAAATTGTAAATCAGTTTAGAATTGGTAAAATATTTTTTTTTAGGATTTGATAGATTTGATTTTGAATAAACATTATTCAATTTTATTACACTCTGATTAGATCAATTTTAAAATTATTTATTCGGACCAAAATAATAAAATGAAATTTTGATTGATGAAAATCGATTGTGTCGCCCGAAAATTGATATCTGATGATTGTGTTTTAGATTTTAGAACATGCAGAACTTTTTATGAAGAATATGTTTTTTCCTAAAATTAATAATACAAAAAGTTCCCATTCTATAAGATGTATTCTTTTTGTAATTTACCTATATTAATATATTTTTAAGGAAACTATTTTGTATACTACTTTTTCCTTAATTATCTACCTGTATAATTAGTTGGGCCCAGCTTCCTATACTTTAATATTTGATACCTGACTCTGGGCCCAGTTTCGAATCGCCCGTGGAAGAATACAGACAGACATCTGGAAATGGTCTTAATCATCACAGGGGACCTCAAAATGGATATTTCATCGAAAAATTTTTTTAGCTCGTTCACAATACTTTCCCTTCTCAGAAGTGGGTCGGGAAAGTAAAAGGCTCGTGACTAAAATAATACATGGCAGAAAGAGATGCAAAATTCTATTTATAAGTCGAGCGGTTTCAGCAGTTTTTTTTTACAGAATCTACCAATTCCAAAATTCAAAAACACATTTTTTTCAACTATTATATTCAATTATTTTATTCGATTGTTTTTAAAGCTTCGGTAAAGCTGTAATTATTATTAACGTGTATCGATTGTCATTGAAAAATCGACCAAAATATTTTTTTTTTGAGAAAGTTTGTTAAAATTCGAAAAACCTGAGAAGAACAATAAAAACCAGAAAATGGAAACAGAAAGTGGTGGAAAATTGGTACAAAGATAATTAAGCATAGACGGCGAACATAGAAATTAACTTTATTTACAGGGTGTTATTGAAATAAATGTACATATTAATACAGTTTAATATTTAGCCTTCTTAGAGTAAATGTTAAATGAGGCGTACGCTACTGTACTTAACATAGGTCTTGTTGAACTTGACCTAAATTATAGTATATGTATGATCATTACAGCTCGATCAGAAGTTTAAATTTATTTGATTTCAATTTTTTATAGTTTTAAGTTTAAGATATACTAAGTATAAAAATTTTTCGCCTACAAGTTATTAATGTTATTATATTATATTATTTGTTGTGTACCTTAGAATTGTATTCTATTAAATTATAGTAAACATTTTTAGATTTAAATATGTTGTTTTTATGATCCTGGCAACATATTCTATAAATATTTCGCACCACTTAATGTACGGGGTAATATGTGTAGGGCTATAAGTTGATTATTTAATGTCACATCAGATATTAAACAGAAATTTTCAATAAGAACGAGTTTGTCTCATGGCAATAAGATTTTTTTCAGCCCAAATATAAGCATTTAGGGGATGGTAAATCTTATCTTTGGTAAATTGGGCTTCAACTATAAATCAGCACGGGAGCGAGTAGCTTTTGTAAAGTTGTCACTTTTTTCCACTTTTTTCTCTACTTTTTATTTCTCGCTTTATCTCCCATTCTTTCTTTTCTCTAATTTCTTTATGTTTCAAACATTCCTACGTTTTTACCCCACTCTATTCTTTACTACTATTTTACATTTTATTTTTGTTTATTCTTTATTCTAGCTTTTTTCCACTTTTTTCGCTACTTTTTATCAATTTCTTCGTTTCAAATTTTTCCACCTTTTTCCACATATTCATTTTTTTCCCAAACTCTTGTTTCCACTACATTTTTAGTATTTTGTTTATATTTCAAACTTTTTTCCCACTTATTTTCCCTCCCATTCATTTTGCTCCTACTATTTTTTTCAACATTTTATCCACTTTTTTCCCTCAATACCTGTGTTTAATGGTAGTTTGTACAACAAGTTTGCAAAGCGTCACTTTTCCCACAAGCTCAGAAGTTTGTGACACGAGCCGTAGGCGAGTGCCGCAAATCTAGCGAATGGGAAAAGTGCTTTGCGTACAAGTTGTACACAATAATTTTTCTTGTCAAATAAAGTTGACAGGTCATAGCTGCGTTTGACATTTCCCTGGGGAAAAGTGCCATAGCATGTAACTTTTCGCACTTTCCATTATAAATTTTCCAAAGGATATCAACGAAATTAAGAAAAGGCCTGCTTTGCGTATAAAAATTTGTGTGGGGAAAAGCGTGTTTTGCGTAATGGTTGTAGAAAAAAAAAATTTCAAAATTTTTCCCCACTCTATTTCCCCTACTTTCTTTCGTTCTTTGTGTTTCAAACTTTTTCCCCTCCACTTGTTTTGTACTTTAACCAATTTCTTTGTTTAAATATTTTTTTCCCAACCTTTTTTCCAATTTGTTTTCAAACTTTTTTCCCTCACTCTTTTTTCCCCTACTTCCTTTTTTTATGTTTCAAACTTTTTCCATTTTTTCCTACTTTTCCCTCAATCATATCTTTACTACTTTTTTTACTGTTTTCTTTTTGTTTCGAACTTTTCCCTCTTTCTTTATTTCACCTTTTTTCCCATATTTTCTACTACTTTTTTAGTGTATTCTTTATGTTTCTTTTCCACCTTTTTTTCCTCTACTTGTTTTGTACTATACTCTTTGTCTAATTTTTTCCTTTACTTTTTTTTGTTAATTTTTTCCTTTTTTTCCCCTTCTTTTTTCTACTTCTTTTTATTGTTTTCTTTTGTTCCAAATTTTTTCCAACTTTTTCCCCTCCACTTATTTTGTACTTTAACCAATTTCTTTGTTTAAATATTTTTTTTCCCAACTTTTTTTCCAATTTGTTTTCAAACTTTTTCCCTTCACTCTTTTTTCCCCTACTTATTTTCTTTATGTTTCAAACTTTTTTAAATTTTTTTCCTTCTTTTTCCCTCAATCTTATCTTTACTACATTTTTTACTATTTTCTTTTTGTTTCGAACTTTTTTCCCTCTTTCTTTATTTCACCTTTTTCCATTTTTTCTACTACTTTTTTATTAGTGTATTCTTTACGTTTCTTTTCCCACATTTTTTTCCTTCACTTGTTTTGTATTCTCTACTCTACTTGTTTAATTTTTTTTCATTTATCCCCTCAGTTTTTTCCTCTACTTTTTTTTGTTAATTTTTTTCCTTCTTTTTTCCACTACTTTTTTACTACTTTTTATTGTTTTCTTTTGTTCCAAATTTTTTTATAACTTAATTTTTTCGTTTCAAATTTTTCACAATTTTTTCCCTTACTCTTGTTTCCACTACTTTTTTATTGCGTTCTTTATACTTCAAACCTATTTTCCCACTTTTTTGTCCCCACTCCTTTTTGGCTCTACTTTTTTGCCCCACTCCTTTTTGATTTGACTTTTTTACCCATTTCTATTTTTAAATATTTTTACACTTTTTTCCTCTAATCTTTGTTTAAAAAATTTTTTCCAACTTTTTTCTCACATTTGAACATATTTTATTACTAATTTCTTTGTTTCAACCTGTTTTTTCCAACTTATTTTCCTTTTCCCAAACTCATTTCTTTACTGGATTTTACGTTTTTGTTTTTTTACCCTAATTTTTTTCATCCTAACCTACCCTAAGCTGACATATCCTAAATGTTATTATACTAAACTAGTTTTTAGCGTAGAATGCGAATTTAAAATTAAAAGTAGGGGTATTAAATGCATGTTTTTTGTTTCCAGGTCCAAAGCGAATATTTTGAGATATTTCTCAATTTCCAAACTTTTAGGATTAGTATTTAATTTATCTAATATGCCAACTTCAAAAATTAAAGGGTCTCTTTATAATCATTAAGTACTGCTGTATGAAATCTATCATGATGTCAATAAAAAATTACCAAAAGTCTTAAGGTAAACTTAATTTTTTCTACTCATTTACCAGTAGGCACTTTAAAATTTTATCATGTTGCAACTTGCTCTCATTGTACAATAAGTCAGGTCGCTTACTAAAATACTAAAAAACGTATATCCTAACCTAGACACTGCGATTCTATATGAATATCGATTTTTATATTTTGCCTCTCGATGGCATTTCCGATGCTTAAACATCCATTGATTTACGACCCATTCAAGTGCTCTGGTCCAAAGCCCTTGTCTCGTCATAATAATTCCTTAAGAATATATTATTTTTACTAAATTACAACGAAATTAAAATGATTAATTTTACTCTTTAATACCAAATGACTGCAATTCCTCATTGCAAAATTCAGTGCTAGTCAAAAATAATATTGTTTTAATCTCATTCTTCCTTTGAACATGTATTTCATTTTCCTACAAATAAATATATGTACATACATCTGAACTCATTTTAAATGTTTATTGAAAGAGACACAAAGCATATGGAGACAAAAACAAATGTAGGTGGGTGCACGATCATTCGTAGATCTGAAGATTTCATATACTTCAGTGTTCCTGCATTAAATTCAGTTTATAACGTTGATGGTATCTTTAATGTAGAAGGATTAAAGGAAATGCAAATAACTTACGCTTTTCTTTAGTTCGGACAGCGCATTTGCATGCCAAAAGGCGCAGTTAAATAGACGTTGATAATGACAAAATGGTATAAAAGGAAAATTATTCTAATTTAGAATTATTTAACTGTAAATCAGTAAAAGAATAAATAATTATTATTTTGTTTTATTGGAATTTTTCTTATACAAAACTTTAAATTAAATATGAAAATTTATAAATGCTAACTTTTTGTCTATTTTTTTCCCACTTTTCCCCCACATTTACTAAATTCAAACTTTTTTCCACCTTTTTTGTCACTTTTGTTCTCACTTTTTTCCCACTTTTTTTCCCACTTTTTTCCTCAATTCTTTTTAACAATTTTCTTAAGGTTCAAACTTTTTTACTCCATTTTTTGTCCACCTTTTTACTAACATGTTTCAAACTTTTCTTTCCAACTTTTTTTCCAACTTTTTTTCCAACTTTTTTTCCAACTTTTTTCATTTATTTCACTTTTTTCTCACTTTTTTCCCACTCTTTTCCTCCACTCTTTCCCCCTAATTTTTTACAATTTTCTTTTAGGTTCGTACTTTATTACCCTTTTCCCCCATTTTTTAAGTAACCTTATATTCCAACCTTTTTTCTTTTTTTTTCACTTTTCCCCCAGTTAACTTTTTTCCATCTTTTTCTCACTTTGTTGCTTACCTTTTCTTCCACCTTTTCCCTCAACTCTTTTTTTCCACTACTTTTTTAACAGTTTTCTTAGGGTTCAAACTTTTTTACTCCCTTTTTTCTCCACTCTTTTACTAACTTATTTTTTTTAACTTTTTTCTCACTTTTCCTCCCACTTTTTTACAATTATCTTTAAGGTTGAAACTTTATTACCCCTTTTTTCCTAATTTTTTTAGTAACTTTATGTTCCTACCTTTTTTCTATTTTTTTTCACTTTTCATCCTCTTTTACTAAATTCAAACTTTTTAAACTTTTTTCCAACATTTTCCTCACAGTTTGTTTAGGGTTCAAACTTTTTTACTCAGTTTTTCTCCACTTTTTTACTCCCTTTTTCTCCACTGTTTTTACTAACATAGTTTTTTTTAACTTTTTCTCACTTTATTTTTTTCTCACTTTTCCCCACTTTTTTCCTCGACTTTTCCCCCTTACTTTTTTACAATTTTCTTTATGATTGAAACTTTATTACCCCCTTTTCCCCCTTTTTTTCCTCAATTCTTTTTTCTCACCACTCTTTTTAACAGTTTTCTTAAGGTTCAAACTTTTTTACTCTCTTTTTTTCTGCACCTTTTTACTGACATGTTCCAAGCTTTTTTTCCCAACTTTTTTCATTTATTTCACTTTTTTCTCACTTTTTCCCCACTTTTTTCCTCCACTCTTTCCCCCTACATTTTTACAATTTTCTTTAAGGTTCAAACTTTATTACCCCTTGTCCCCCATTTTTTGTAGTAATATGTTCGCCTTTTTTCAATTTTTTTTTCACTTTCCCCTCACGTTTACTAAATTCAAACTTTTTTTCTCACTTGCTTCCTCACTTTTTTCCCCAACTCTTTTTTCCACTACTTTTTTAACAGTTTTCTTAGTGTTCAAACTTTTTACTCCCTTTTTTCCCCACTTTTTTTTACTCCCTTTTTTCTCAACTTTTTTTACTTACTTAATTTTTTTCACTTTTCCCCACTTTTTTCCTCTACTTTTACCCTCCACTTTTTTTACAATTTTTAAGGTTGAAATTTTATGACCCCCTTTTTCGACACTTTAGTAACTTTATATTCCAACGTTTTTTTCATTTTTTTTCTCTGCTTTTTTACTAATTGTCTCCCTATTTTTTTCTTGCTTTTTTTTCTACTTTTTTCTTGCTTTTTTTTCTACTTTTTTCTTCACTCGCTTTTCGCTTCTTTTTTTTACTGGTTTCTTTATGTTTCAAACTTCCCTTCACCACATTCTTTTCGATAGGTTAGAACAAATCAGAAAAAAATATTGATATATTGACAATTTGATGAAACTCATCCCGTATATTCGTGTCTTTGTTTTTACTGCGAAAAATACCTAAAATAAATACATATTTGGTAGAAATTAATACAAAAAAAAACCTTGAAATTGATAACCGTATCTTAGCAACGCACATGTGCCAATTGTTATCAAATGCATTTCCTGAATGCAAAAGCAGAACATTTAAAACGAAAACACCTACGTAAAAACAACATAAAAACACGAGGGCCACAGAGACAATAAATAATACTAATAAGAGCAAGTTTATTGGTATCTTAATGTACATACTACACGTTAGGTTGGCAGTAAAAGTCGTACTGGAATTCAGGGACAGACTGAGAACTAAAAGAATAATAAAAATACTGGTTCTTTTGGTTTATTTGCTATTTTTGGTATTCAAGAAGAAAATTTTAATAATATAAGTTCTCAAGTCCTTAAGCATACAGAAATTAATATTAACATTTGACAATAAAGATATATAAGGTGCGTTTAATTTAAGTATACGGTTACTTTTCCTATGTTTAGGAAAGTGTTCGTTGATGACTTTAATATTTGTTTTTCTACTCCAGCCACCGATGTTGGCGCAAAATGTACCAGACTTAATTACTTAATTAAAAAGGAAGTTGATATAATAAAGGAAACAAAACTCAAAACCAGGGTTCGGAGGATATATATCAAGTGATATATATCCGATATAATCGATAATTTTATATATTAAATTAAAAATGTTTTCCACCATTTTAAACATCCGAAAATGTCTCAATATGCTCTTGTACAAAAGTATAATATCAGTAGCGATTTATTCGGCTGTTGCGCAAGCATCCCCACGCCGACTTTGGGATTCCCAGCCCCCAGCATCGCCACGATTTATTTTGTTATTGCTTTTACTTATCCTCTATCCCAAATAATCAGGGTTGCCGTTTTCAGTAGATTTCCTACTAAATTAGTAGATTTTTAAGAAAAATGAGGGTGTTAATTTTTCCTCTTTTCACTTTGTCACTTTGTAACTTTTCTGAAAATACCCCCTTTTTTCTAAAATTACCCCCTTTTTTCTAAAATTACCCCTTTTTTCGTCATAAGGCATCTTCCTTCAAAATTTCACCTCTTTTCTCTCAAATACTGTCACTTTTTGTCTCAAATTTCCCCTATTTTCTCTCAATTTTTATCACTTTTTCCTGAAATTACCCCGTTTTTTCTAATATTACACCATTTTTGTTTTTTAAAATTACCTCTTATTTTTTCATTTTTGTTATTTTTTCTCAAATTTCCCCTCTGTTCTTTCAAATTTTGACACTTTTTTGCTTGAAATTACCCCGTTTTCCCCTTTTTTTTCTAAAACTACCCATTTTTTCTCATTATTGTCAGTTTCTGGCAAATTTCCACTTTTTTACGAAAAAATTACTTTTTTTGAGTAATTATTTTCTTCATTCCTCCTATCTTTCCCCCTTACCACTCCATTGGTACTGATAGAAAGGAAGAGGGAGAAAATTGGAAATAAAAAACAAAGATTATATATAAAAAAATTGGGAAAAAAGTTTGAAACTAAAAAAGTAGGGGAAAAAAGGCTGGGGCGAAAAGTAGAAAAAAAAGTGGGGGAAAAAGGCTGGGGCGAAAAGTGGAAAAAAAGTAGGTGAAAAATTGGTAAGAAGATTCAAATTTTAAATTATAAAAAAATTAGTGAAAAAGTGGAAAAAAGTTTGACACAAAGAAATAAGAAATTAGTAAAAAATGTAGGAGAAAAAGTGAAAAAAAGTAGGGGAAAGGGTGGAATAAAAAAGTAAGAAAAAGTGGAGGAAAATAGGAGAAAAGTGAAAAAAAAATTAGAAAAGAAGTGAAAAAAAAAGATTTAAGAAGAAAAAGTGGAAGAAAAAAAATTTTACACAAAAAAATTAGTCAAAAATTTATGAGAAGTGGGAAAAGTAGGAAAAGGGCAGAATAAAAAAGTAGGGGAAAGGATAAAATAAAAAAGTAGGGGAAAAGTGACAAAAAAGGGAAAGAAATCGAAAAAAGTTTTAAGGGGAAAAAGTGGACAAAAAGAAATTAGTAAAAATATGTGTGAGAAAAAGTTGAAAACAGTAGAGGAAAGGGTGGAATAAAAAAGCATGGAAAAATGTAGGGGAAAAGTAAAAAAAATAGGGAAAGATCTGGAAAAAGTTTTTGAGGAGAAAAAGTGGTACACAAAGAAATTATTAATAAAGTGGGGGAAAGAGGGTGGGGGAATAATTGGAAAAAAGTTGGAAATAAAACAATTACTGAAAAAACAGGAGAAACCCGAACTTAAAATTCATAAAAAGAGGTCCAATTCTTTTCATAGTCTGCTGAAAAAGAATCCTGACGAGGCAGTTACTTTTTGCTTTGACTTGCAACAAAACCCATATTAAGGATGCATTTTATGCTCAACAAGTAAGCATGTATATTTTTTGTTGCGTTAACAATGAATCCAAAAAACCAACTTTTTTTACATTGACCGAAGACATGGTAGGAAGAGGATCAATAGAGGTAAAATCTGCTCTTATAATTTATTTGGATTCCTTGGATTATGATAATATAACAACAGCCTATTCTGTGATGGATGCGGTGGGCAAAACAAACACATTTTGCACACTCTTTACTTCTGGCTTGGATTCAAAGCACCAATGCACGTTCTGGCTTAGATTTAAAGCAACAATGCATACAAAATTAGAGATAGTATGTCCAGTAAGAGGCCAACTCTTTCCTACCTGCCGATAGAATATTTGGAAAAACTTCTTAGGAAAAAGCTACAATCCTTTCCAGAATCATTGCGAAACAATTTATGAAGAAGTAGGAGTAGTAAAAAGGACGGGAATCAACTGGAGACTGTTTGATCTAAAAAGTCTTCAAGTGAGTTTAAAAAAAATTAATGAAGAGTATATTTTTTCAAAAATATAATGATTGAGCGATGGTCAAAGTATGCCCATACGAAAACTATTATTTTATTTCTGTCGAAAATATTAGAATCTATAAAGTTTCTAATATAGACTTAACCTTTCGGTACTCGCAACAACTTTTTTGATTAAAGGGTCGCGCGCGGACTGTTAGTCCGCTGGTGAAATTTAGTCTTTTTACAACGTCTATAAAATAAAACACAAACAAAAAGTACAAATTGTGAAAAAACAAGAACTTTATTAACAAAATGTATACAATTTATTATATTAAGATCGGATATTAACAAAAAAATCAAAAAAGTTAAATAAAATCAAACAAAAAACGTAAAAAAAAAATAATGGGTGACACTGATGGCATATCATTATAAAATGCTCTAAACATATAAATTTGTGACATTCAACGCAGGAATAACGTGTAGGCCGATTTTTTTTGTCGGTCGCAATAAGAACAACGTCCACGCTGGCCTGGATGTATTCTCGGTAATGGATCTGGTCTGGCAGTTTCTAATCTAAAAACCTCACTTATCCTTAGTTGCATAACCTTGGAAATTGACTGAGTACTGAGTATCACGTCGGCGAATATGTTTTTCTACTAACTGAAAAGATAATGTTTGCAAAAAATGTCTTCGTCGTACTTCACTGGCGTTATTCATCGAAAATATCACAAAAGTATTTATTCCAGTCACATTCAGTAATGAATACAATATGACCATGGGCCATCGTTTGGTGTTCCGCGCACAATCATATGCCGCACATAGCTTGTCTACACAATCAACACCACCCTTAGTAGCGTTGTAGTCCATAATCATATCGGGTTTGTTTGTGCTGCTATCTATTTTGTCATCAAAATGCATACTTGATAAAACTAAAACATTTTTATTTTATTTTGGTGTATAAGATACCAGTGTACAATTATTCCTGAAGGCAAACATGCTTGAAGCAACTGGAAGACATGATGGACGTAAAAATTCTAGGGGCAATTGTCTTTTATTTTTTCTCATAGTGCCCATGAGAGACAGCTTGAAATCTGCGTCAAGTGACGTCAATAAATCCATACTAGTAAACCAGTTGTCAACGGTCACATTACGACTGGTTCCTTTGATTGGTTGACATAATCTTTGTACCACTGCAGTTGGTGAATTACTACATTCATATGGTCCGTTAGGTTGCGTGCCTACATAAACTTCCATATTCGAAGTATACAATGTCTTAGAGTCTGCCAGAGCAAAAATTTTAATTCCATACTTGTTGGGTTTAGTAGGGATGTATTGTTTAAAATTACATCGACCCCGAAACGCTTCACGAATCAATGCCTGAATCTCCAAGATATCCGTGTCTTTAGCATCTCTCTCCCGCTGATAATAGTCTAGCTCTCTGAATATGTTTATTTGTGTAGTGAACAATTAAATTTAAAATTTCGTCAGTAGAAAAGTATTTCCAAATTTCAACTTCTGTTTTTAATTCCTTGGCGGCTCTTTTTACTCCTGGGAGGTGTTTGATTAAATTTTGCTCCCTGGTTTTTATATTTTTTTTCACGACATGTTTACCCCATTCCGTAAGGCCGTCCTTACCAAGAAACATAGGCCGCCGTCGTAATTCCAAATCATCTGGTTCTTCAACGTCCGATATTTCCTGCTCGGAATCAGTGTCCAAATCTTGCCTCTCCACATGGTCCTCTTCTCCAGATTCTTCCTGGTCATCAAACTATATATCGGGCTCATTTTCACTTTCTTCCAAGTACTCTGACATCAATTGGTGCAGACGCTCCTGTTCTTTTGCCCAATATACGGAGCGAGAGTCCGCGCGCGCGAGTACCGTAAGATTAAGGATGTTAGAATAAAATACAAACCCAGAAAAAATCTCTTCAGCATTTGTTAAATCAACAGTTTGGTTTGAACTGAGAGGAGTCGCAGAATCTGGAATGGTACCAGACTTTATGACTTTATATTTCATATTTTTTGTCTGTATCTTTTCGATTTTTACTTTTGTTTGCTCTTGTTTTTCGTAAGAGTAATAAAATATTTTTTGTTCCATTCATTTCAACTTCTTCAGATTATGGAAGTTAAAATAGACGTTTGACTGCACTATTAAGGCTAATAATATTTCAGAATTCAAACAAAACCCGATAAATCTTTGGGATTATTCAAGACAAATCAAAAAGAGAAAAATTAGATTTTAGCAGTTTTAAAATATTTTACGGATTCCGCATTACATGTTTTTGGCCAATATCTCTCAAAAACCTGTAATATGGATTTATCGGCTTTTGCACCTATTCTAAAAACATCAGTATTATTTAGTGTTATCGTCATAGACTACACCAATGCAATCCATACGATGATGTGAAAGTTTTCCTCAAAATTATCTCAATTGATCTATCTATAGCGACTTATTTTTTAAGTATCTACTATAAAATCAACTCGAATATTTAATAAAAGTTAAAAATAATGTATATGGATGCCGAATAAGCGTTTTAGCAAATCTGAATGGCGACATGTGTTTGCTGTGATCCGAGGAAGATCGGTGATTCTTGTGATGATATGATATTTATTAAAAGAGCGCGTCTATTTTAAAAAAGTGCCACAGACGCGCTCTCAAGAACTAAATACAGAATCGATTGGTGAAAACCGCAGCTTCCTATCTTTAATACTAAGGAAACGCCTGTCTAAAAACTATTACAGACAAGATAACATATGATTTTGGCGCCTCTTAACATGAGTTCGTATTTTTATCCAATTTTCGAATTTGCATATTACACTACTACAACTATGTAATTTAAAAAAATATACCTATAAATTTTGGTAATAAATAATAAAAGATCTATTAATGTTTTTTCCATGAAGTCGATTTTGTTTTAAAATTTTGCCAATAAATATTTGCCAGCGAGGCACTTTCACATTAATAAATCCTAAATCTTCAAATAAGAACTTAAAACTGTTTATTTATATTGTTGAATACGGATCTGTCTTTGGATATTTAAATGAATGGCATTTCTCACGCTGGGCACCACATGGGTGCGCAATTCATCGAAATAAAAAGAATGAAAAATAAGAAACGTACGAATAAATACTAAATAAAAGTGACAGAGGCGCGAGAAAGAATTTGCCACAAAAATAAACAAGACAAAATCGCTGATGCTGTGACCATACCAGAATTTTAGTATCCAAAGATTTTTAATACAAATAATTTATAAAATAAAAAAAGGGCAGACGTCGGTTATATTTATTTGTTTATCATATCTTTTATATTGAAGTAAATGAAATTATTTAAAATGTGATCACCATTTTTTTTTCTCTCTTGGGCGTTAAGAGGTCCGCACACCACGTGACTTTTGCGGTTGCCGGTTAGAGAATGACCCAAGGAAAATGTGCTTGTATTCTAATAAATTGGGTGTAAAAATTGTTTTTTCCGGTTAATGTTAAATAATCTTAACCTCTGATCTAATTTTTTCTGTGCAGAACAGGGTATAGAGCGCTATAAAAGATATTTATTTGTTTTTGGACGAGAATTTGCCTAATATAGCAACTAAAACTATGCGGTTTTTTTCATGATATTTAAAATATTTATCAGAAGAGCGCGTCTGAGCTACTTTTTTCAAATTTATCTAGCGAAAAAAGTTGATGGTCGTATAACTTTTACTAAAAATAAATTTAAATAAGTGGTGAAAACCGCAGCTCCCTATCTTCAATATTAACGGAGCGCCCATCCAAAAACAATTTCGAGCAAGATAGCATATTGCATTGGCGAGATCCTGCACCACTTGCGCTAAAAAAATACATGAGAATTTCTCTTACTCTAAATTTAGCTGTTTTAGAGATTTTTAGAAAAAATTTGATAAATAAAGCGAAGCCGTTTTTGATTTCCAGATATTTAATACCAACCACATTAAAAAAAAATTATGGTTTATTAAATAATATAGGACGAAGGAAAGTCTTAACATATATTTTGTGACATAAAATTCCTGTAATTTGATTAAATATAAAAAATATTTATAAAATAAGGTCTAAACTAAAAAAAAAAAACAAAAAAATTATGTTTTATCCATGTCGTTTACGCTACAACATATAAGGCAAGTATGTTCGGTGCACATAGCAACATTAGGGGAGTGTGGGTAAAAATTATCCCCTTAAGGTAACTCCTTCCAGTTGTCCAATAAAAATATAATAATTACGCTTTGTCTGGCACAACCGCATTTGCTTTAGCATAAGCTATTCTCAAAAATGTATTTCGAAAACGGTGGAATATGAATATATAATAAAAAATAAGATATTATATTTGTTCCAAGAGAGAGACTCAGACTCAGAGCCTACCAAGATAACTGCCCACTTAAGGAGAAGAGAGACCATAGAGGTTCACCTTGGTGGAGCAGAACCTTGGACAAAAAGAGAACAGAAGTTCGACGTATCTTCAATCGAGCTAAGGAAAGAGGGTGCTGGGACACTTACAGATCGGCTCTAACAGGATACACGAAAGATATTCGTAAAGCCAAGAGGGAGTCTTGGAGGTTCTGCCAGAGTATAACAGATCTACCTGAGAAACAAGACTTCTCTCTAGAGATCCGAATCAAGAGGTAGGGTCGATAAAATGACCGGACGGCTCTTTTACTTACTCCAAAAGACAGACGTTAGAGATCCTCATGCGGAATCACTTCTCGGGTAGCCTGCTTCTGGAGGATCGCCCGCAACCCTTTCCACTTCCAACTGGCTCGTCTATACGACCAGTTAAAGAAGACTGGAGGTTTGCATCTGAGGTGATCACTCCATACTCAATCCTATGGGCGCTGAAGTCTTTCTCCCCATACAAATCACCAGGAGAAAATGGTATTTTTCCTGCCATGTTGCAAAACGAGACAGAGGAGCTGTTGCCTCATCTCTGTTGCCTCTTCTAGTGAAACTATATCGTTCGAGCCTGGTGTGAAGTTACATACCACAGGGCTGGTCGATTGCTAGGGTCGTATATATACGGAAAGCGAGGAAGGTAAATCAATCCCTGCCTAAATCCTTTAGACCGATCAGCATTACCTCGTTTGTACTAAAAACTCTAGAGAGAATTCTAGATAGGAATATTAGAGATGCGAACTGCAGGGAAATTCCCCTCAACCCCAGACAATATGCCTACCAGGTTGGCAAATCCACAGATTTGGCGCTAAATAACCTCGTAGGAAAGATAGGCCACTCTTTACAGCATAAAGAGATTGCGCTGACAGCTTTCCTCGACATTGAAGGGGCGTTCAACAATGCCCTGTCTCAATCCCTTTACGCTGCACTTCTGCAAAGGAGAATAAGCAGACTAATCTGCAACTGGATTAAATGCATGCTTGAAAATCGTTATGTCACATCATCACTGCAGGAGGAGACTGCTAGATTTAGGGCGGCGAAGGGGTGTCCTCAAGGTGGAGTGCTGTCTCCACTTCTTTGGTCACTCTTGGTCGACCCACTACTGGACAGGCTCTCCCAGCTGGGGATGGATTTTCAATGTTATGCCGATGACCTTTTAATAATGGTTAGAGGCTTATTTGAAGAGATTATTTCCAATATCCTTCAGGAAGCTCTTTAACATCGTATACAGATAGTGTGAGGAGGAACAGATGTCTGTGAACCCCCACAAAACGTTTCTTTTACAAAAAGGAGGAAGCTGGATAAGCTACGTCATCCAATTTTGGAAGGCGTAACCATTCCGTTTGCGGAGGAGGTAAAATATCTTGGGATTATCCTTGATAGAAAACTTACCTGGAACTCCCATTTGGAAAGAACAATCAATAAAGCCAGGGCATCCCTCTGGAATATCAGAAGGGTATGCGGCAAGTCGTGGGGAATGAACCCTAAACAGATTTACTGGATTTATCAAACGGTGATAAAACCAATGGTCACATATGGCGAATGGCCTGGTGGACGAAGGGGCTCCAGTCTATTGCGGCGGCTAAATTATCTGGACTACAGAGATTAGCATGTGTGGCTATTACAGGCGCTATGTCATCTACCCCGACAGCGGCAATGGAAAGATTTCTGGGTCTTACTCCTCTCCATATATTACTGGAGCAGGAGGCCAGAATGACCTCCTATAGAGCCATGTCGGTGGCTGGTCAAATTGAGGGGGAGAGGCTGTGGGATCACTCTGGACTGCTGCGAGAGATGAGTACTCACCACACTCTCGGAATGGTTTCGGATGTGCTCTCCCCCAGAACTCACATACAGAAGTCCTTCAACGTCTTTCTTCCGAGAAGAGACGAATGGGAAAAGGGGGAGATCCTCTTTCCAGGGACGGCTTATGTACTGTATACAGATGGTTCAAAGACCCCAAGTGGTGTTGGAGCCGGAGTGTACAGCAGAAAACCGAGAATTGACATCACAGTAAGCCTCGGCAAGTATGCTACCATCTTTCATTCGGAGGTTTTCGCTATAGAATTGTGTGCAAGAGAGTTGGTAAACCATCATCTTGTCAACAAAAGTATTTACATTTTATCATACAGCCAGGCAGCTTTAAAAGCACTGAGCTCCAACCGGCTGGACTCGAAGCTGGTGTGGAACTGCATCGAATCCCTGGATCGCATTGATACCAGTAACAGAGTAACCCTTCTCTGGGTACCTGGGCATGAAGGGGTGGAGGGCAATGAGAAAGCCGACACCCTTGCGAAACATCGGACTGTCGCTTCTGCAGTGTGGAAGACGAAACGGCGGAGCATATTTTATGCTCCTGCCCTGCCCTGGAAATGAATAGGCTTCGTACGTTGGGTTTTGTACAGCTGGAGCCTACCTACTTCAAGGAAGCTTCACCTAAATCAACCACAGACTTCGTAAGAAGGTGTGGATTGTATGGTGAATTATAGCCCATAGGGGTGAGCCACAATAGGCCTCTGTTGGCCGCAGTGGAGGGGCGAGCAAACGCTCCACTCACATTGAACCTACCAACCTACCTACCTTGTTCCAAGAGTGGATTTCAACATGGTATCGAAGGGGTTAAAGACACTTCGAAATTTTTTTTGTGTAATTAACTCACTAATTTTATCTGAAATATAGTTTTTATTATCTTTTTGGCTCTATAGCATTCTTTTTTATCCTTTACTATTTCTTTGTCCAATTTTTCTATGATGTTAATAATTCTTGAGGTTTTATTATTCCCCACAATTCACTATCTATAAAGTAACAAATTTTATTCATATTATTTAATTTATAATTATTTCTGTTTAAAACCATTGTGAATTTTAACATATTTTTGGGCTTGTTCTCTTTGTGTTGTTCCTTTATAAATATTTATTTGCAACCACACCACGAAATTGTAAGTAATCTTCTTCACTTTGTATCCTTCAAACTTCTCACCTGGCGACTAATAAAATATTCAAGGAAATATTATATTCACAAGACGCATCGATTTGTATATTCCTGTGGCGAACAAGACATTCATATTCATGATAGACAGAATTTGAGCATTAATATTGAATACAGTAAATATAAAACAAAATATAAATAATTAGAACATAAATATTAACATAAATTAAAGGTAGAAAAACTGTGATGACTCGTCAAAACATTTTTAACATTTTGTCCTTTCTCTATCACCTTCATTATTTTTTTTTGTAATATCAACTGTAACATTTACATACTTATGCCACCTACAGCTCATTAAATTTACATAATTTATTATGATATTTAATGGCCAAGAAATTTAAATATATAAATAACTAGTTGTATTTTTTTTTGTTATAATATTTTTTTATTACCGAGATATAGAAATACATTCACACTCGCTGTCAACATGTGTTTTTGCTGTTAAGATTAAATACGTAGAATTAATGCACTTGAATTTGTTCTCATCTAATAATGTTTAATGATCTTGCATTCAATTTCAAATCGATACAGAGACGAACTCAACTTTATAAAATTATTATAAAAATTGTAACATTAATCCGAGCTAATTGTCACAACGATTAAGCATTTGACTTGCTTTTAAGTAAAGTTTTTTTTTTAAAGTGTTTAGTAAACTGCTAAGTGGGTTGAAAACACCAGAGTATGGTCTGCGGCAGGGAATTTTGATGGCATCTGGGGCCATCTGAGTTATTTCAGGCCTCTGTTTGAAAGATTAATGGGTTACGTTTCCTTTTTATGAAATGACACCATTATGCCAGTTTTCGAAGAAATATATCGAGCTTGTAAACAATCGACGATGTTTTATTCTCTGGCATGGCGTTAAAATTTACTATGTAAAAATATACACTGGGAATCAAAGAAGAATTTGTAAACAATAGATGATAGTGTTATAAAGAAAATATAGATAATATGGGTTAAATATTAACAATTTTTTATTATCGTTATTGTGCACATGAACAAGTTATAAACAAATAAAGATTTAAAAAAAAGAGGGGTCAAGTTTTTTGCAAATAACAAGAAATTTATAATAAAAATCTCCGACTTCCGGAATTTCATCTTAATTATTAATAATTTTAATATCACGCTGAAAAGGTAGGTAGCATAATTCTGGCATTGAAACAATATTTATTTTTAATGTTATTAACAATTTAAAGATTAAAAAAAATATTATTTAGACACCTTAACCCCCTGCGTTACATATGTGGTTTTTTTTTTCATCAGTACATATGTGGGGTCTAAGACACCCCAATTTCCAAAAAATAAAAAAAAATGTTTTGCATATTTCTGTTTCTTTTTTTTTTACTCCATTGTCTCACGTGATCATCTAACGACCATTAAAACACAAAATTAACAATAATAAATATTAGAATACTTTTATTGAAAAGAGACTAAAAATAGGTAGATTTTCAGAGACCGAAAAAAAAACACCTTAACCTACGTCTATGTAGCTGGAATACCCCCTACGGCAGAATTTAATGGGACATGCGCAGGATTTATGTGCTATTTATGTGATAATTTCGGACGCCAATAAAAAATTTTGTGCTCTTCTTTTTTAAAAAATACAAGTGGTTCTGCTGGCTTCAGACCAAGCTGGAATACCCCAGGTCCAATATAGTGGATAAAAAAAATTTTAAAACATTTTTGTTACCTCCTATTTATGTGCTAATTTCGGACGCCAATAAAAAATTTTGTGCTCTAGCTAATATGTTCAGGAATTTCCTCTAAAGGAATTGAATATTCGTGGTCATTGTGACCACGTCAAATATAATGAAAGTACCTGTAAAAAGTAAACTGAAAATTTATAACTGAAAATGAATTTTAAATTACAAATAACTTAATATTGTTAAATTAGGGACATAAATGTAAATTCGCACATAAATAGGAGATACCAAAAATGTTTTTCAATTTTCGTTTTCAAATATATTTGACCTGGGGTATTCCAGCTTGGTATGTAGCCAGCAGAACCCCTTGTATTTTTTAAAAAAGAAGAGCACAAAATTTTTTATTGGCGTCCGAAATTTAACACATAAATAGGAGATACCAAAAATGTTTTTCAATTTTTGTTTTATAATATATTTGACCCGGGGTATTCCAGCTTGGTCTGAAGCCAGCAGAACCCCTTGTATTTTTTAAAAAAGAAGAGCACAAAATTTTTTATTGGCGTCCGAAATTAGCACATAAATAAGAGGTAACAAAAATGTTTTTAAATTTTTTTTTCCAATATATTTGACCTGGGGTATTCCAGCTTGGTCTGAAGCCAGCAGAACCACTTGTATTTTTTAAAAAAGAAGAGAACAAAATTTTTTATTGGCGCCCGAAATTAGCACATAAATAGAAGATACCAAAAATGTTTTTCAATTTTCGTTTTCAAATATATTTGACCTGGGGTATTCCAGCTTGGTATGTAGCCAGCAGAACCCCTTGTATTTTTTAAAAAAGAAGAGCACAAAATTTTTTATTGGCGTCCGAAATTTAACACATAAATAGGAGATACCAAAAATGTTTTTCAATTTTTGTTTTATAATATATTTGACCCGGGGTATTCCAGCTTGGTCTGAAGCCAGCAGAACCCCTTGTATTTTTTAAAAAAGAAGAGCACAAAATTTTTTATTGGCGTCCGAAATTAGCACATAAATAAGAGGTAACAAAAATGTTTTTAAATTTTTTTTTCCAATATATTTGACCTGGGGTATTCCAGCTTGGTCTGAAGCCAGCAGAACCACTTGTATTTTTTAAAAAAGAAGAGCACAAAATTTTTTATTGGCGTCCGAAATTAGCACATAAATAAGAGGTAACAAAAATGTTTTTAAATTTTTTTTTCCAATATATTTGACCTGGGGTATTCCAGCTTGGTCTGAAGCCAGCAGAACCACTTGTATTTTATAAAAAAGAAGAGCACAAAATTTTTTATTGACTTCCGAAATTAGCACATAAATACGAGATACCAAAAATGTTTTTCAATTTTTGTTTTCCAATATATTTGACCTGGGGTATTCCAGCTTCGTCTGAAGCCAGCAGAACCACTTGTATTTTTTAAAAAAGAAGAGCACAAAATTTTTTATTGGCGTCCGAAATTAGCACATAAATAGCACATAAATCCTGCCCATGTCCCATTAAATTCTGCCGTAGGGGGTATTCCAGCTACATAGACGTCCTTAACCTTCCAGTAGTAGCGACACAGCTTATTGCACCAGTGGTTGCACTGGTCTTACAGACCAGACCGAATGGGGAGAAGGAAAGATTTTTTTCAAAAAATTTAAATGCATTTACAAATTGGCTGCAACTTATAAACAGTATAAAATTAAGTGCAATGGATCCCTTACTAGCAGTGTACCACACATAAAGAGTGCCACAAACATTTGGAAAAGATTGCAGATGTCCCAACATTAAATTGAACAGTAAGATCAATAAAAAATGTATACATTTATTATAAAAAATGGTAACAAATAGTAATATATTTTAGTGACTTTTATTATTATAATTATACTAAATTTTTTAATCTGTATCTTGGAAGCAACGTCACAACTTAAAAATTTAATTTTTTCATAAACTAGGTCTTAAAATCCCATATTTTTTTGTAATAAAATGTCACAAAAATATGGAACTTTAGCCTATTTTACGTAAAAGTGATAAATTTGAATTTTTTTAAGATGTGATGTTCTTTCGAGATAGTGGTATAAATTACCCTAAAATATAATTTAAATTCGGCTCCAATAATTAGTTTAAATTTCCCGCTATTTAATGACAAGTGACAAGTTAGTACTTTCGGTACAAAGCTCAAGATGGCGCCAATTTAGTATGTATAATTAACATTGTCGTGAACCATCTAGAATAACTGATCTGTGGTCACAATCACAAACGCGATGAAATAGATGGGGTTTGACACACCTCAGAGCGTTTCAGTATCGTGTAACTTCACTTACTGTCTACGGCGTACTGCCGGAATCAGTGTTGCTAGGTGGGAAAACTTTTCAGTACCACAAACTCGATTAAAATTTACCTCAGCGTATCACTTTTTAATATTCAATCTCATATGGCAGAAAAAAACACATTATTTCGATATATATTTGCTATGTGCCGAAGAAGCTGTCCAAAGTGCAGAAGAATGATTGATTGCTGAGTGAGAACTCTCATTCACTAGCCAATTAGAAAAAGGTAGTCGAATCTCAAATATAATAACTTTCCGCCTTTGGCTAAATATAAGCAAAAGTCAAAGAACTTGAGAGAGACAGAGAACTTTCAGTTGATTCAATTTCAAGATCGAAAAATCAACCGCTAGAGGCACCTTGACGCGTAAAATACTTGCTTTTTCTGCGAATTGGACAATCGTGACAGAAAGCAACACTATGTCAAGAAAGAATGGCCAATGAGAAAAACTAGAATCATACTTCTAGTACATTTTTTTGGAATCATGCTTCTCTCTCTTTTCATAGTCATCAGCTTGCGAGATTTTGATTTCTTGTTTGAAAAAATCGATAAAAGGTTGATATTTTTCATTGTACCCAGAATAGTAGATTCTGTAACAAGGTTAGAATGAAAAATTCGACACGAGTGGAAAATTCCGAACGCGAGTGAAAGCGAGTGTGAGGAACCACGAGTGTCGAATTATTTCATTCTGACCGAGTAACAGACTATATTTTCTCCACGATCAAAAAGTATAAATCAAAATTAAATTAAATCTGAACACAAGTTATTTGTTGACATATTTGTATTACATTGTATTAATATTTATAGTGCTGTGGTACACTTACCGATATTAAAATCTGGTGCATTGGTGTTTTTTCATAATTTGCAATTTCAGATATTATTAAATTCTATATCTACTTCACTTGATTTTTCACTCATTATTTTGTTTAAATTAAAACTTGTTTGAAAATAATTATTACCGTCGCCATTTTATATCTGACAGTGACACTTTTGAAATCCAGGGCAATCCATATTGTTTATTTTGATTACAGAAAATCCATTCTTTACCTTGATAAAGAATGAAAATACATGCAAAATGCATAAGAGGCAAGTATTATAGAATAAATATTCAGACTCTAGAGTGTGAATGTTTACATTCTATTATTAAAAATGATTTCAGAATTCATACATTCAGTAATGGCCGTGGAGAAAATAATTTAGGTACCACATTTATCAAAGGAGTACCACCGTACCTTTTGACAATCAAGGCTACCACATGTGGTACTATAGTACCACTCTGGCAACACTGTCCGGACTGCCTGAATTCGATGGTGGCAACATATTTGAGAAGCTATTAGGACAGGCGTGCGCATAAGTTTACGTTTCCTTTAGTTTGAGAGCAATATTTCCGAGCTAGGGTTTGTCAAACCCCATATATGTAGCGCCGGGTTAACAAAAAATAGAGCTTTAAAAGCATTTGTTTCATTAATTTTTCACACAAGAAAAGATAGTCCTAGTTTTCTACAAATAACTCGCAAACTATAAGCAAAGACCCTGTAATTTAATAAGACCGGACACTCACATTAACCTTTATAAAAACACCCTCCGATCTTTTGACCTTGATATACGAGGAGCAACAGTTTTATCTATAGTAAATCCTAAAATTATTGTTTTAAAAATAAATAATATAACAGATCCTCTTATATATCCCTGAAAAGGACTGGACATTCAAGTCGACCATTCCAATCTTGCTGTCATCGCAATAGAAATATATTTATTATTTTGTTGATCTAATAGTATGTACCAATCTTTGCCCGAAACATAGGCGTACATTTAATATTGCTCATTCAATTCTCCTCTCGGGCGAACAAAACAAATAACACATGTTTTACTACGGCCCGCCAATACTTCACCTTAGTTGAAGTATGGTAAACCGTAGTATTGAAATCGTGCAAAAATCTCAAAAAAAGTCTGTCTGTGTGGATGTGTGGATGTCTGTGCGCACGATAACTCGAGAACGGTACGGCCGATCCCGAAAATTCTTTCGGCAATCTGTTTTTATTCAAAAAAGAAAGGCTCTATCAGAAGATGAGCAATTTCGGGTCCGAGGATCCCGGTCCCGCCTACTAAGTGAAACTTCTATTCGAGATATCTCGATAAGGAAAGCAAATTTGTCTATACTAATTTCTATCTAGGTGTTGTGTAAGTCAAGACGCGTTGATTGATGTCCATATCGCAACCGGCTCGTTGAAAAAAAATTATTGGAAAAATTCCGATCTTTTCGAATCGGACTTTCCGTTGACGGAAACGGGCCGTAGTCTTGAAAAATCGCCCAGAGATTATTCCTTTTACTAGTTTAGGTTTTGTGAACATAAGTGCCGAAATTATTTCATCCCGTTTTATCTATGTCACCAATCGTTGTCCGAAACATAGGCGTACATTTAAGATTGCGCATTCATTTCTCCTCTCGGGCGAACAAAACAAATAACACATGTTTTTATGTTTTGTGAACGGAAGTGCCGAAATAATTTCATCCCTTTTTATCTACGTCATTGGTTCTGGATTCGGAATAACACCGACAAAGTCACCTTTCTTTCTCATTTTCTGTTTTCTTCGTCTGACTGTCTAATCTTATTATATCTAATATTACCTATCGTTAAAGTGAATTAAACAAAAACACGAAAGTGGAAGAAATTTACAATAAAAAAGTCCGGAGCCCTGGAACCTCATTCCACGATGAAAACAACTTTCCGCGCGGCACATGAAGTTGTATTTTTTAATATTACTTAATACTAATTTAAAAACATTATCGTATTATCTAGACACTTCAACAAAAAAATTGAACCCTTCACTCACATTGAACCTACACTATCCTATCCTTCACCGGACAGTCCTTCCCGAACAATACTTCCAGAATAATCCTTCCCAGACAATTCTTCCTGAATAATCCTTCCCGGATAATTGTTCCAGAATAATCCTTCCCGGACAATCCTTCCAGAATAATCCTTCCCGGACAATCCTTCCAGAATAATCCTTCCCGGACAATCCTTCCAGAATAATCCTTCCCGGACAATCCTTCCAGAATAATCCTTCCTGGATAATCCTTCCAGAATAATCCTTCCAGAATGATCCTTCATGGACAATCCTTCCAGAATAATCCTTCCAGAATAATCCTTCCTGGGCAATCCTTGGACAATTCTTCTTGGACAATCCTTCCCGGACAATTCTCGGACAATTGTTCCCGGACAATTCTTCTCCGACAATTTTTCTTTCTCCATGCGAAAATTCTTCCCAATGACACTACTTTTACGTATTTAAAAAAAAGGACGACTATCTTCATAGTATTATAAATATTGGTAAATACCAAAAATTACATTCGAATGTTTTTCATGTCACAAATTTTGTAAAGAATACACTGAGACAAATCGTCCTCTACATATTTTTTTTTTTAATGTTAAAACAGTAATTCTATTATAAAAAAAATCTGATGTGGCCAGCACATGACCTCTCGCCATTTTTGAATCAAAAATTTACAGGTTGACACAAAAAAGTATGAAAAAAAATTATTTTTTTGTAAATCTGGCAACAATGGCAAAAGTTTAGAAAATTTTAATGAGATGAAAATAAACTATAGGGTATACAAAATATATGTGTAAAACTTTATTGCCGTTTTGTATAATAATGGCGTCATCACCCATAGCAACTGCCACTTCCGGTTGTGCGATTGGCACCAAAATCTAATCAGATCTAATCTAGGGTATTAGAATCCTGTATGCAAAATTTCAAATTTTTTTATTCAGTAGTTTTTGAGTTATCGTTACTACAACATCCATCCAAACACACACACACACACACACACACACACTAACACACTAACACACTAACACACTAACACACTAACACACACACACACACACACACACACACACACACACACACACACACACACACACACACACACACACACACACACACACACACTAACACACACACAGACATCATCGCGAAAATATTAAAATCGTATTCTAGGGACCCCAAAACGTGTTTATCAATTGAAAACTCACTACCCAATTTTTAGCATGATTCCTATACCTCTCTTATCTGAAGGGCGAGAGGTAATAAGAAATCTTTTATTATTTAAAAATTCCACCCCTCTATAAAAATATTTTGTCTCTATTAATAACAGTAAAAAAACTAAAATTTCCAATATCTTTTTTAATCCAATTACACATTTCAACTCGAACATTAAAGTAACAAATGTGAAGCTAATAAACTTATCTTCATTCGAATTTAATCTTAGTCGAGTTATTAATAACTTAAAATTACTAAGTTATCGATACGGTTAGTCACAAAACTTCCACGGTTTAACTAACATCTAATATTAGCCTATATAACAACTGTGTCTCGTTGAAGTATTGCTACAATCAAAGGGGTACATGTAGGGAATAAATAGGGTTTTATATTATTTTTATACGAACAAATTGTATTGGTATTAAATAAATAATAATTTTTATATTACTATAATGTTTAACCCAATTTAGGCCTATAGATTTGTGATAGTTTTCTTCCACTCTTTCCTGTCTCTTGCCAATTTAATCGTAACTAAATATTCGTCTTTCAAATAATTATGTCAAAATGTGACAAATGAGCTTGGAGAAAAAATAACAATTTCTGTAATAGTTCAGATGTGTTTTAGGCTAAAATTCTACACAACACGGTTCCTCATAGTGTTAATTATCCAAAAAAATGGGTAGTCGAATCACCGCGAAAAAACGAATCTATTTTTATTTTCAATTCTTCATTTGACGAAGTCTAGACCCCAAGAAGCTAATAATTTATTCGTCAACGTCGATGCCGCAAAACTAATCTTTTTTTAATATTCAAGCCAACAAAAAAAATAGGAAAAAACAGGATAATTAGGAAAAAAAATAGAAAAAAAACCGGAAAAAACAGGAAAAACTAGAGAAACTAGAGAAAATAAGAAACAAATAGGGAAAAATATGAAAAATGTGGAAAAACGGGGAAAAATAAGGCTATTAAATGTTGATAACAAAAAAATTACATGAAAAAATGCAGTTTTCGCCAATGAAAAGAGGAGAAAATTTACTACAAACTATCTGTTTTTTACATAAAAATAATAGAAAACCGAAACTTGGCAAAAGGTCAAAAATTGATGATAATTTTTACATAGAAATAACCAGTCTTCTACTTAAATGTTGAAAACAAAAAAATAAAAGTAGATGGAAAAACGCAGATTTCACCAAAGAAAAGGGGAGAAAATTTACTACAAACCACCTATTTTTTACATAAAACTAATAGAAAATTGAAATTTGGCAACAGGTCAAAAATTGCTGACAGTTTTTAGATAGAAATTACCATTCTTCTACTTAAATGTTGATAAACAAAAAATAAAAGTAGATGGAAAAACGCCGTTTTCACCATTAAAAAGAGGAGAAAATTTACTACAAACCAACTATTTTTTACAGAAAAATAATAGAAAATTGAAATTTGGCAAGAGGTCAAAAATTGCTGATAGTTTTTACATAGAAATAACCATTCTTCTACTTAAATGTTGATAACAAAAAAATAAAAGTAGATGCAAAAATGCAGTTTTTACTAATAAAAAGAGGAGAAAATTTACTACAAACCAAGTATTTTTCACATAAAAATAATTGAAAATGGAAATTTGGCAAGAGGTCAAAAAATTGCTGATAGTTTTTACATAGAAATAACCAATCTTCTACTTAAATGTTTATAAAAAATAAAAGTAGATGGAAAAATGCAGTTTCGCCAATGAAAAGCGAAGAAAATTTATAACAAACTAATTATTTTTACATAAAAATAATAGAAAATGGAAATTTGGCAAGAGGTCAAAAAATTGCTGATAGTTTTTACATAGAAATGACTATTCTTCTACTTTAATCTTGATAACAAAAAAATGAAAGTAGATCAGAAAATGAAGTTTTCACCAATGAAAAGAAAAGAAAATTTACTAGAACTCACAGTTTTTTACATAAAAATAATAGAAAATGAAAATTTGGCAAGGGGTCAAAAATTGCTGATAGTTTTTACATAGAAATAACCATTCTTCTAAATGTTGATAACAAAAAAATGAAAGTAGATGGAAAAATGCAGTTTTCATCAATGAAAAGAGGAGAAAATTTACTTCAAACTAAGTATTTTTTTACATAAAACTAATAGAAAATTGAAATTTGGCAAGAGGTCAAAAATTGCTGATAGTTTTTAGATGGAAGTAACCATTCTTCTACTTAAATGTTATTAACAAAAAAATAAAAGTAGGTAGAAAAACGCAGTTTTCACCAAAGAAAAGATGAGAAAATTTACTACAAACTAACTATCTTTTAGATAAAAATAATATAAAATAGAAGTTTGGCAAGAGGTCAAAAATTGCTGATAGTTTTTACATAGAAATAACCATTCTTCTACTTAAATGTTGTTAACAAAAAAATAAAAGTAAATGGAAAAATGCAGTTTTCACCAAAGAACAGAGGAGAAAATTTACTACAAACTACATATTCTTTATGTAAAACTAATAGAAAATGGAAATTTGGCAAGAGGTCAAAAATTGCTGATAGTTTTTACATAGAGTTAACCATTCTTCTACTTAAATGTTGTTAACAAAAAAAAAATTCCTGTCGGTAGGGTCGACAGGGGAGGTAGATTTCTATTGTCTAAATTTGAGCATCCTTCCCCACTTCACGATATGGTCAGATCGAAAAAAGTTTCAAACAAATAAATTTTATAATAATTAGGACATGAAAAAAATCTGACTGACCTGTTTCAATATTTTTAAAAATAGCGGAGATATGAATTTTTTGAAATTTCAACCCCCTCCAGTTCCATCCCCTTAGGCCCGATTAAAAAAGTTTCAGACAAATTAATTTTATAATAATTAGAACATAAAAAAAGTTTTATGAACTATTTCAATATTTTTGAAAATAGCGGAGATATAATTTTTTTGAAATTTCAACCTCCTTCAGTTCCATGCCCGTGGGTCGGATGAAAAAAAGTTTCAGGCAAATTAATTTTATAATAATTAGAACACAAAAAAAGTCTTGTGACTTGTTTCAATATTTTGAAAATGGCGGAGATATAATTTTTTTGAAATTTCAACCCCCTCCAGGTCCATCCCCTTAGGTCCGATTAAAAAAAGTTTCAGACAAATTAATTTTATAATAATTGGAACATTAAAAAAGTTCTATGAACTGTTTCAATATTTTTGAAAATAGCGGAGATATAAATTTTTTGAAATTTCAACCCACTTCAGTTCCATCCTCGTGGGTCGGATGAAAAAAAGTTTCAGACAAATTAGTTTTATAATAATCTGAGCATAAAAAAAGTCTCATGGTCTTTTTTAATATTTTCAAAAATGGCGGAGATCTGATTTTTTTAAAATTTCAACCCCCTACAATTCTCACCCCCTTAGAGGTAGAATGCCCATTTGCAATACGCAACGAATTACTGACCCAAAGAATTTTTGTACCAAATTTGGTGTCGATTGGAACAAAATTGCGACCTCTATCGTGCCGGAACGGAATGTCTACACATACATACCGATAAATTTTTTTTTTTACTGATTCTTATTCAGAAGGTCACAAACGGCGTAGCGCCCCTATTCCCGGTTCTGGGTCCCGTCATTGGATCGATTACAATAGGTAGATTCCATATATGGAAATCTACCTAATAAAAGTAAATGGAAAAATGCAGTTTTCACCAAAGAACAGAGGAGAAAATTTACTACAAACTAAATATTTTTTATGTAAAACTAATAGAAAAATGCAGTTTTCACCAATGAAAAGAGGAGAAAATTTACGACAAACTGTTTTTTACATAAGAATAATAGAAATAACCATTCTTTTACTTAAATTTTGATACCAAAAAAATAAAAGTAGATGGAAAAATGCAGTTTTCACCTATAAAAAGAGGAGAAAATTGACTACGAACTACATGAAAATAATAGAATGAGGTCAAAAATTGGTGATAGTTTTTACATCGAAATGACCATTACTTAAATGTTGATAACAGTTTCCAAAGTTGGAAATAAGGATGATAAATTTTAATGTGATAGAGAAAGTAAAAATACTTTGAACTCAACGATTTATTAAGAAAATTAGAATTACCCAACCCTGTTAACCTCTAGATTAAAAGAATTGAACTCGATAGTAGTAGATTATTATATTTTACCTTTACCGAAATATAAACGATCGACGCTACTGCTCTCATGAAAATATCACTTGCATTTTGTTAAAAGTCAGTTATATTTTTGGAAGCACAATTAAAGAAATAAATAGGAAGTCATTGAAGTTGAAGATTAAATTACAGGCTGTTAAGATGACGTGATAAATGAATGTTAATGAAGTGTTTGATACGACAAATATTTTCAAATGCAAGCAGATTTTAAACACGTAAATTAATTCTTTACTCTGCATACAAAAATAATAAATTTAAAGTCAATTTTGAGGCTGTGAAGCGAAACACAAATGTGGTCATTATACACATACGTGTCGCCAGATTTACATTTTTGTGGTTATATTTAGTAACGAAATTAGTGAAACGGCTGGATCTGCCACCTCAGAAGTACAAAAGGCGTCATATGTGTCTAACGGAGTTCACGGGTTTTCAAAAATTTACGCCTCGTTGAGGTTGTCAATCAAGAAGAGATTTATGAAAACCACCACAGTAATTTTTTTATTAATTATACAGTATATTCGAAAAATAAATTAATGGCTAAATATTTTCTTTTCTTATAGAAGAAAAGATATAAAGAAACAAGTCACCGATTTATCATTATTTTCTGTCCCTATTTAAATAGTTTTTACTCCCATATTTTTTGCAAAAAAATAACAGTTATTTTTTGATCTATTTTCGGTTTTAAAAATAGTACACCTAATTCAAAAAAATTAATTTTTATCTACTCACATTTTATAGCCTATATATATACAACTAAAAAAAACATTGAAAAATATGAGAAGTTCACCCCATGATGCTTTAGCGGCTCTTTTAAAACAACTTTACCCTCAAAGCCAGCACCGAAATATATGCCACAAATAATAATTCTAACATAAACATAGTGGTCCGGGATTTATGACTTATGAGCTTCAGTTTAAGATGAATCTTAGCATTTAATTTTATTTCTCAACCGCAAAGCTTAAGGAGTTTAATGTTGCCGATACACCTTCTAGACTCTTTGAAGATCAAAGAAAATCGAATTAAATCTAAAAACAACTTCTGTTTACGTATTTTAAAAGATAGTGTAGGTGCGTGTTTTTTGACACCGCAAAAACGAGCAATTGCCAATTATACAGGGTAAACGAAATCTATAAATATGTACCGTTTTTGAAATTATTTTATAAATATTTGAGTTAATTACTTTTTTAGCAAAAAAAATAGAGTTGAGAGTTGAAATGAGAAATGAAATCACCGTTGGTGAAAATTTTACAACGGTTTTATTTGAAAAAAATTAAAAAAAAACTAATTATTTGATTTAAAAAAAAAATTTTTTGATTGGCCTGCCCTGTACAACTAAAAAATTCAAAATCTGATACTGTGCCGATATTTTGGGAGATATGAAAATAAATTCAATGATGCCGAAGAAAAATTGTGGTGGATTAAAAAATTATTTTAAACGAGTATAATAGTGCATATAGAAATTCAAAAAATGGGAGTACGAAAACTCAATATTGTCAAAAAATAGTGTTTTTCTATAAGACTTAAAAAAAAACGAATATCATTTCATTTAAAAAATAAATAATTTTTTACCATCTTGTATAACATAAAAATTCAAAACTTACTCTAAAACATCTTTAGTCGTTTGGCCATGTAAATTTAAAATTTTTTTAATTCCAATATTTACCGAAAAAAATGTGTTTGTCATCAGGTGGTGGAAGATTTAAAAAAAAAATTAAACGGCTATAGACGTTCTAAAAAATGTATAAAAAACATTTCATTTTTTTTGAGCAACATAAAAAGTCAAAATTTAATCTTTAATCTTTTGGTTTTGTAAATTAGAATTTTTTTAAATTTCAGTATTAAATCTGAGACAGTGTCGTTTTTTTTTGAAAGAGGGATACGAAAATTCAATATTGCTTTCGTGGGAGATAAAAACAAATATTATTTACGAATAGAATAGTGACCTTAGAGGTTTTAAAAATGTAAAAATAGGTCAATTTGAAAAAATTATTTTTTTGATACCCGGTACAACATATAAATTCAAAACTTACACTAAAAAATCTAGGACAATGTTTTTCTCCGAAAGTGGTGGAAGGTTAGAAAAATATTCATAAATTTAGGGTAGATAAGGCCAAACTGCTTAAAAAAGTACCCAATAATAGATTGTTCGATGCATTTGAAAGTATAGAAATAAGTAAATGTACAAATAGTTTAAATAAAGTCAAAGGACCTATTCCATATAGTCCATTTTACAGCTTAATTCGATAAGGTTGGCGGGTTGAAAAAATTGAAAAACATCTAAAATTAATTTTTGACAACAACAAATTTAAAACATCTTTAGTATGTTTGGTTGTGTAAATTTGGATTTTTTAATTTCCAGTATTAAATCTGAGACAGTGACGATTTTTTAAAAGGGGGTACGAAAATTTAATGTTGTCGAAAAAAATTGTTTTTCCCTAAAGAAGTGGGTAATTAAAAAATTATCTTAAACGAGTATAATAATGTGTATTCAAAAAATGTTAATAAAAATAGGTCATTTATTTTGGAAAAAAGTTATAAATTTTAACCACCCTGTATAACATAAAATATCAAAACATCTTTAATTTGTTATTTTTGATATTTTAAAATTCCAACATTAAATATAAGACAGTGACGATTATTTAAACTTTGATAAGAAAACTCAACACTACCGGTAAAAATTGTTTTCCTAAGTGGTGGGAGAATAAATAAATAGTATAATAGCGATTATGGAAATGATTATTTCATTAAAAAAATTATTAATTTTTGACCATCCTGTATAACATAAAAATTCAAATCTTACTCTAAAACATCTTTAATTTGGATTTTTTTATTTTCAGAAAGGGTACCAAAATTTAATATTTGCCGAAAAAATTTGTTTTTGTCCGAAAGTGGTGGGAGATTTAAAAAAAATTTTAAACAGTGGCTATTGACATTCTAGAAAATGTATAAAAAACCTTTTTTGAGCACCCTGTACAACATAAAAATTAAAAATTTAATTTTAAACATCTTTAATCTTTTGGTTTTGTAAATTTGAATTTTTTTTAAATCTGTGACAGTGGTGATTTTTTAAAGAATGATATGAAAATTCAGTATTCTCAAAAAAAATTGTTTTTATGGGAAACGAGTGGGAGATTAAAACAAATATTATTTACCAATATAATAGTGACTGTAGATGTTTTAAAAATGTAAAAATAGGTCAATTTAAAAAAATAAGTTTTTGATCACCCTGTACAACATATAAATTCAACACTTACTCTAAAAAATCTTAATTCGTTTTGGTTTTGATAATTTAATTTTTTTTTTAAATTTCATCAAAAACTCAAGACAATGGCATTTTTTTTAAAGAGTAAGAACATTCAATATTTATGGAAAAAATATAAATATAATAATGATTATAGAGATTTTAAAAATGTAAAAAAAACAGGTAATTCCATTTGAAAAAAAATTTTTTTTGACCACAGTAAAATAGGATGTTCAAGTACACGCCTTATGGAAAATAACATGAGAAATCGCCAAGGTCCATTCTGGTAATTTTAAATCCGCTTTTGATCGTGATCCGATCCACGCTAGACAATTCTTGATCTGCGTCAGGTTTAATCCGCGTGGATCAACCTGATTGCGGATCAGAAGCTGATCAAAAGCGGATTATGACTCGTCTAGCGAGGACCGGAATCTTGACGTGTACCAAAAATTAGAAGAATGGACCTTGGCGATTTCCCATGTTATTTTTCATAATGAGTGTGCTCGAACACCCATAGCTATTTTACAACATAAAAAATCCAAACTTCTTTGTTTTAATTTTATTGTAGTTAAAATTAAATCGCATTTAGAATAGTTCTTGCATTTGATTCATTAGTTTAGTTTAATATAAAAGCAATTGAATAATTTTAGCTAAAAAGTTTAGTTTATTTAGAAGAATTTCATAAATTGACTTATCTTTCAGTAATAGTAGCAACGCAGCCTGCGTGAACATGTCAAAATACTTAACATCAAATTTTTACAGGCGGTGACAGTTATATTATATAGGGCGAAATTTAGCACCCTAACACCGCCAACTCAGTTTCAAAAAGAATTGGAGTTGAGTATAAATATACAAAACAATTTAAATTATTTATTCCCACTAGTGACCTCCCACCACCTGGCCTGTTTATCTCATGAAAAAGGCGAGTACAAAGTTAAAAACCGATGGCTATTTCGGTAAAAAACTTCCATACTCAAATTTATCATAAAATACACCACCTGATCGTCTAGTATTGTTAAGTTAGGAACCACGTTGTGTTTAATAATCGTAATACTAATAATAGCATTATTATTAATAATTGTAATAACCCCAGAAATTCTTTTAAAGTTTGGTGACAAGTGAACATAAATCAAAACACAAAAATCTCAAGAAAATATTTATTCATTAAGAAAATTTACTGAAGAATGATTGCGCCATTTGGTACATAAGGTATAAGAAAGACCGGACAACCGGAAAACCTAACCACCATCGTAATGAATGTATTAATTATAAATTAACCAATTGTGTTGAAAATAAATAAATTGTAAATAGCCTTTTTGGTGCTTATAAAACTCCATCCAACGAATACCCACCCCCGGGACATTTACCAACGAATATGTACAGAAAGTTCTTAATAACTTTAAATACCGTAAATGTTGTGCACTGTCTCTCTCTGCATTATTGGCAATATTGCTCTTTTAATGAATATCAGAGATATCATCTTTTATTATTGTTGTTGTTTGGATATCAGTGATATCATCTTTTGTATGGACAACCCTATTAGATTACGACCGGATCAGTACCAGCGATGCAACCCTTATGTTCAGGCTGAATACTCGTTGGACCATAAATTTACAAGTACGCCCCTGCGTAAGTAACACTGACAATATATTTTAGAAAAATATATGATAAACGTTATTTAGGTACAATTAATGATAAATGACACTCTCCCCCGCGAACCTACAAAAGATGGAAATTTTATAAGCTATTTCAGTCGATACGTATTCAACCTTTGACTCAGGGACTATAAGAAGTTGGCGAATTAAAATATGAAAATACTTATTCCTATTTATATTTGCGACGACAAAATAAATCCAAATGAAGTGAAGAAATTGTCGTTTACGATGATTGATGTAAAAATGGGTAGACTCCGAAATATGTAGCGTTGGGACGAATAGCGTAGCGTAGAATACTGTAATTTCTACAAATGGCGTTCGTAGTTTAATTTGTGAGAATGTACCGGGTTTTGAAGATGTAAAATTTTACTGGTTGTCGAAATTTTCGGCGTCGACGTCTCGGCGCTAAATACAAGATATTTGGTGATGGTGTTGATGGTTTGAAATTTGATTTTTGACTGATCTTTTTCCGAGCTGCGAACCTCATTTTTATGCTGCGTTTTGTGTAAACGTTTTAAATCATAATTTTGTATGGTCCATATCTTCTTTTCGTTCTTATTGAACGTTCACTAGCCCTGAACATTTAGGGGCGAAAATAATTATTTTCTAATATTTCAACATTCTAACTTTTGTAATTTAAATTGGGACATTAATGGTTTTTCAACTGGTTCAAGTGTGTCTTATCGGTTGTAGAAACATGTACGGACAGACGAATGTATTTCGGGAAAATAACTAGATAAACAGAACACATTAAATATAATGTGTTTGGATTATCCCTCTAAAATTCCTTAAAATTTAATAAGACGAAACAAAATACCTTTAAATATTGCCAAAAAAATAAAAATAATATACTTTGAGTTGGTTCGTCATACACTGGCGTTTCTTTTTGAATATATTTCTTCATCTAATCTATATCATTTCTCATTTTCTACATGTACTGACTTTTCCTCAGTATCTACCTTACTATCCTTGCTTTACTGCCTTTCTTATTTCTTTTTTTATAACTTTAACAATATTTATATAATTTCTTCTCTTTCTACCTCCTCTTTTTTGCTTATGTAATGGATTTTGGATTGTACTTTTATTTCAGTAAACGAATAGCACTTAACAATAATACATATATTTAACTTTTAAATAGAACACTATAATATTTTGTACAGAGTAAACTTTCTTGTAATATTCTGTAAATAGTTAACTGAGTTCTCCGACGCCTCTCCCACAACTGCATGTTTTATACGTAATATTTATCATTACAGAGGGTAGAGGCTCACTCGTTGGACCTTCTTTTATAATCTTATAAGAAATTTCGGAAATTTTGGAGAATGGGCTAAAATCTCACTATTGTCTTGAAATAGAATTACTTTAATTATTTGCTAAAGAATATTGTTTTATAGGTTTAATTATTGATATAAATAAATGAAAACAGCATACAGGGCGTTTTTCCGTGGAGTAGATACATTACACTTATTTGTGCTTAAAATACTTTTTTTCGCACAAATTAACCAAAAATTTTGAAAAAACATTTTTGGAATTATTACAGAATCTTTATTATTATTATAAACAGTAAATTTCCACTATTACTTCTAAACCAATTTTTGGTTAAAAATAAAACAATCTGTAAAAAATAAATGTCAATATTTAAATTCCAACTTACATGTTTCTTAAATTAAATCCTTATATGGAAAGTATTTCTCAATGCTATGGGTATTAGAATTTAATATTTGGTAGGCACTTGTGCACGTCAAAATAAATAATTAATTGAAAGAAAACCGGAACCTACGCAGATCCCAGGTAGTTAATACTTATATTATGTTTCGTCACAATAATGCATTAATAAATATCTGACTTCCAACATTGATAAAGATATTTCTCCATTACTCACCTGTATGATAAATATGTATAGAAATTTTTACATTTGGACAATATCTAGAATTAATTTATTAATACATGGTCATAAAAGTAAATGTTTTTTTTATATTAAACAATCAAGAAGTACAATTTACCAAGAAGGTGATTTATTTATTTATAAATGTTTTAGATTTTAATCAATGTCACCCAGTATATAAAAAAATGACTAGTGAGGAACAAGCCAATATGATATATGATCGAGATGGTTTCTGCTATAAAAGACATAGATAAATATCAAGTGGTCCCAGCAGGTAGCACACCCTGTAGGGAACCCAAACATGTAACGTACTCCCATCCGTCATGGTTCCAATCGTTGGTTATTTCTTTGTTCTTTATTTGTTGCTCTTCCAGCCACCTTTGAATAATTCAATTAAATATAAAATTGTACATAAAATAAAAATTATTTTATAAGAATTTGTGACTAAATAATAATATTAAAATATGTTGTTTGCTATATTGTACATGATGACTTAGGACAATAGATAATAGACAATAGAATAAAATATTTACTTTGAACCACTAAAAAATTTCCAATAATAATTGTAAAAAAAAATTACCGTTAAATTACCCAATAAAATTTAAAATAATATATTAATATATTCATTATTAACTTGACCATTAAAATATAAAAAACCGCTTACTATAAAATTATTTATTTGTTAATTATCCGTTAATATTATTGATGTAACATAATTTTCTAAGAATAAGGGGTTTTTATGAAGGTCATATACCTACACATACCGATTTTAAATTATAAAATAAAATAACAAATCAATTATAACTATTATACTGTAGAAATAATTATAAGAACATTATTTTTTATTAAATCCCAAAGGATACCTTTAATGTGGTCCAAAGTTTTAAGTAAATAAAGCACAAAGTCAGGTACCACATATTTTATAACAAAAAGTACTAGCAGGCAACTAATTTCGATCACTGACCATCATCAGGCCAATATTAAGTACCATACGAGGAAAATAATTGATCACAGAATGTATAATTATTATTATTTAATTTTTTTGATTATATTTTACAATTTAAAATTGTTTTACTACTTTTCAAGTACCATCATGTTTAATTTACTTAATTTATACCCTTAGTGGGTTGTTTCACATTCTGTGATCAATTCTTTTCCTCGGGTAGTACTTAATATTGGCCTGCTGATGGTCAGTGACCGAAACTAGTTGCTGCTAGTATTTTTTGTTATTAAATTTGTGGTACCTGACTTTGTGTTTTATTTCCTTAATAATTATTTTTTATTTTTTCTCATCCTACAAGTTTTTGCTTCCCTAATGAAGATACTTTTATCCTGACGATTTCGAAGAAAACTGTTATTTGTTTAAAAAAATAATAATATTAAACAAAGTTTATTTTATTCATGCACACAATTACTTCGGTCCGGACCGGAAGTATTAAAATCATAAAAAGAATCAATTTTTTTTTGCTTCAAATTATTTTTCTCGACGTTTTGAGCCACCCACAACACGATAAGGTGAAAATATTTTTGTTTAACTGTGTCGTCATTCACTTGATGAAAATTCATTATTAAATTTAAATAAATAAAACGTTTTACGATTTTCACAAAAATAATAAAATCATTAGTCTGATGAAGTTACTTAGTAACGAAACTAGTCTCTATTAAACTAAGAACTTGTTATTATTTTTGTGAAAATCGTAAAACGTTGTTTTATTTACTTAAATTTAAAAATATTTTTACATATCCTTCGGTGGTTTTGGGCATTCTACCGCAAGGGAGTGGAAACTCTAGGGGTTGAAATTTCAATAAATTTATATCCCCCCATAAGACTTTTCATGTCCTACTTATTATAAAATTAATTCGCTTTAAGCTTTGTTCGATTTGACCTTCATGTGTGGAACTGGAGGGGGTTGAAATTCATATCCGCCATTTTTGAAAATATTGTTTTAGGTCTTTACACTTTTTTCATATTCTAATTATTATAAAATTAATTTTTTTTCCGCCCTACAGGAGTGAAACTGAAGGGGGTTGAAATAAAAAAAAAATTCCGCCATTTTTAAAAATATCGAAACAGATCATTAGACTTTTTCATAATCTAATTTATACGATATTTACAATTTTTTACGAGTTTTTACGACTTTTTCTAGCCTGTGTTTACAGAAAAAATATTAAAAGACTATGTGGGATGCATCATTAGCGGGCACTATGCCATGCTGCTACTAGAGCTCATGTTTAAAAATGTTCAAACTTATTATTTAAGCAAATCACATTTCATAATAAAATTAGTGTTTCGCTTGCGGTCCTGGATTAACCTCTTCGTATTTTGATTATTAAACTAAAGTATACACATTCACTAAGTCTCACGAAGAAAATGATTTAAGTCACATCTGTCAAAATTATTGTTTAATATTTTTGTCACTTGGAGCGCTACAGTCGCGTGCCGTCCTGGATTGCCCGCTTCGTAAATTAGGGCGAGGGGTTCGAGAAAGGATAAGGGTAGGAAGGATCTGTGCAATAAATCCTGTTAGTAAACAACAAAGTTACATAGTATAAATGGCCTAAACAATTCTAAAAAGATAAAATTAGTGACAAATAAAATTTTGTATGGGTCAAGGGGAAAAAAGAAGATGTGAAGTGACATATTACAAATGACAGTGGCTAAAAAAGAAGATTCAAATTTATATGTGAGATTTTTTATTTTTAACGAAGAATAACTTTTATTAATAGTAATAATAAAAAAAAGTTTTTCATATTTTCAGTTTTTCATATTGACTGAAAATACTGTATACTTGATGAACATTTTTTTTTGTTTCAGATATCTTTGGTAGAAGTAGCAGCTGATGTAGAATTAAGAAACCATACTATTAACGAAGTACAAAAATATTGCTTATCAAATTTGGTAAGTTCTTAATATTTATTAAATATATCTTCTTGCCAAGAATCTGACGATCATTCTTTTGCATTCGTCCCATAAGCGTAACAGTAAAAAAAAATTTTAACCTACATGACAACCACAGAAAATCAAATGACTTTAAACATTTTAGGTAATAGTAGATAAAAATAGGTGGTTTAATTGTATGCAGCGGAAATAAGATAATAATTTGAGCTAACTTGATCTTGAAACAATTATAAAGAAGCACATGTATTATAGATTAATAATTTCCGATACATTCTTTGTTCTAAAATAATAAAACGTGTGATCTTGAAATAATTATAAACCAGCCCATGTATTATTTATGTATTTCTACCTTACAGACTCCGCAAAAATAAGAAAAGAAAAGAAGATTAATAGTTTCCAAAATACATTCTTTGTTCTAAAATAATAACACGTGATAACCTTGACATACTTTATAGTTGCAAATAAGTAATATTGTGTAATTTTCCTATTTTTTTATAGTACTTAATGTACTAGGTGTCCCAAACACAAACATCTAGAAATAGTTGCTAGTGTCATTGCTACAAATTAAATTTACCTTTTTTTTGACAAAAACACATAAACTGCTAGTTTAAAAACATTACAGAAGAGTGGTTCAAAAACGAGAAAGAGAAAGAATTATGTAATGAAATCGAAATCATTAGGATAATTAAACTCAACTACTGGATGCACAGGCTCGTGCTCTTCAATTTGAGGCGAATCAGAAGAAACTGGAACCGATAGAGCGACTGTAAGGAAGAATCCTTACCGAAAAAAGACAAGATGTTGGAAGTAGGGCAATATGAAATCATTGCCAGGAGAGCAGGGAAGCGTCGACTTCGTCGTCCGAAAACTAAAGAAGGTCGATGTGAAGGAGCTATACTACGAATAGCGACAGGAAATCAGCTAATGTCCCTGGTGAAATAGAGGTAGAAATGTTCTTGGGAGGTACAAAAATCCAACATAGAGCATTGGTAGCTGACATTGAAGACGATGTCATCATTGGAAAGGATGTCATGAACTCTAAGGGATTCGAATTAAACTTTACAGAGTTCTGCGAGTGAATGATGAAGAAGTGGTGCTACATGGGAAAGATGACGTAGTGCTTCGAGTATTGTTAGCTGAGGATGTCAAGGTTTCGGAAAGAAACGAAATCATTTTGGATACTCGCCTGGATTGGAAAGTTAATGATTGAGCCAGTAAGAGTAATGAACTTAAATTATTACTCGGTGATCTTAAAAAAAAACTTTAGGACACTGTAGGAATTTGTGCTGCTATGGCAAATACAGGAGGGTCAAGAAAAAGTTATTGGATATTTTAGCAAGACCCTGAGCAAGCCAGAGGGGAATTACTATGTTACTCGTCGATATCTCCTAGCTGTGATTAAGGTAGTGGAACACTTTTACCTTTATGGTAAAAGATTCCTCTTGAGGACTGATCACGAAGCGCTAAAGTGGCTCTTACAATTTAAAAATCCCGAAGGACAAGTAGCAAGAATTTAAAAATCCCGAAGGACAAGTAGGTTACAGTTTACAGTCAACTTCGAGACGGAACATCGTTCCGGAACTAGCCACAAGACTGCTGATGCCTTATTAAGGAGACCATGTCCTGATGACTGCAAACATTGTCAGCAAGCAGAGGATAACGAGGTTGTTCTTTGTAGGACTACTGAGGAGATATAAAAGGATTAAAAATTAGATGCGGAGCTGTGAAAGTTAATCCTGTGGAAGGATGAATACCGCAGACCTATGCGACAAGAGATTTCTCGATATTCACCCATCATGAAGTCATAGTGGGCTCAATGGAACTCTCTCATACCAGACGACGGAAGGGAGAAGAGGACAGGAAACAGATTGTAATCTCCCGAAGTAGGAGATTGGAAGTGTTGCGTGAAATACATAATTGTACAATTTGAGGATATCTTGGAGTTACAAAAAAGTAGTAAGACAATAGGCGAGCTGTGACATTTGTTGATCTCAACATGGCGTTTGACACTGTTACCAATCCCGCGATTTTACTTTCGCGCTACGTGTTTAGCGACGTGGTGGGCGGATATTTCGCTCGCCTAGTATGTAGATATGCGTGACTTATAAAACTGACAGATATGGCGTAACCTAACTCTTGGTTTTTTACTTTCGCGTTACGTGTTGTGACTTGTGGGGTAGATATTTCGCTCGCCCTGTATGAAGGTATGCTCGCCATGTATGTAGGTATGATGTAGCTGCCATTTTTATCTAACCATGATTTTTTGGCTAGTGTGGGGTTGGATATTTCGCTAGGCCTGTATAAAGGTATAGTGTGTGTTTTATAAAGAATGTGTATATAGACCTATTATTTTTTCTTTTCGCACTGCGTTTTCAGTTTATGTAGAAAAAATTGTGTGTTTTAATTTTTGTGCCCGCCCTGTATTCCTCCGTACTCAGTGTAGGGGATGTATAATGAATGAGCTACAATTTTTGTTTTAATAATAATCCTGACTGATCCTGCATACATATGGTATTTATAGCTCGAAAGTAAAATCGCGGGATTGGTAACAGTATCAAACGCCCTGTTGAGATCAACAAATGTCATAGTTCGCCTATTGTCTTACTACTCAAAAACACTAGCGAAGTTGGATTAATTGCCAAGCATTTATCAAGGATTGGTGCCGGAAATGTACAGATTGTGCACCAAGTAATGGTTTTTAGAGGCGATCAAAAGCTTGCATGAAGCAAAGTACAATAATATTACAATAAAATTTTTAATCAGTGCATTCAATTAGCATTTAATTATTGCAATCATTTTACACTAATTGTTTAAATATTCATGGATTTTGGAACCATTGGTTGGCTATAATTGTCTAAAACTAGTGGATGAATAGAAATTTTTGATCGAAAAAAATTAGAATAAAATTTTTGATCAGGACATTTAATTAGCATTAGCATAATCATTTTTTTAATTATATATTTAATTAGTATTTTATTAGCATCTTATAATAATAATAATCATGTGCTGCTGAGTTTGCTCTGCCAGATTTAGGTATATAAAGAATAACAAAAATATTTTGTTAAAAGCTTTTTATCTATTTATAATTTAGGTATATTTTACTGATTAAAAAAAAACCCAAAACAAGACTTTTAATCACTAAAATAAGCGAACCCATTTTTCGTAAACTTCTTGAAAAATACCATTTTTAAAAAGCCCAACTAATGTTAAATGTATTATATCAATCAACATTTTAAGAGGATATTAGGTCTGGCTGTCTCGAGTGAAGTTCTAACTTAAAAAAAAACTCAAATAAATTTACTTAAAGTGGAACCTTTCCTAAAGATTACATGTCAAGTGGTATTAGTGGAACAAATTTGGGGTAAACAGGAAATTGTTGGTTTTAGTTTTTGTCGATTTAAAATTTAGAAAAAAAAAATATTCTGCTTGTTACTATACTCAACTTTTACTTGTAGGTTTTGTATTACGTAATTCTTTGGATTGGTAATTTGCTAATACTATACCGGGTGTAAAAAAGTCCAAAATTTAAAATAAATCTATTTTACACATGACCCATTTACATTTTGAATATATTGTTTAAAGTCAAATTTGAATAATTTTAGTAAGGCAAATTCATTGTATTCTTCAAATTGACGGTCACAGTGTTATTGTTAGCAAAGAAAGACAACAAACATTTTCGTAAAGTATTCTTGTACTAAAATAGAATTAAACTCTGCAATTAGTTGCTCTAGAAAGTATAGATTTGGTCTTGCTTTTAGTAAAAAAAAACAATTTTTTTGCTAATTTTAACCATTTTTTTATATTCTACGTAATCTTTAATGTCAAATTCAAAATATAGAATTATATAGTTTGTGGACGCAGATTATTTTTTTAACAAATTACTATTTTATTTTCATGATTATATATAAATCAAACAGAGTTCAATGGCTCTTTTCATTAAAATTACATGGGGCAATCAATGATAAGCAATTGATTGGAAAATTGTTGTGGTTTACAAGAACAGCTGAAACTCGGAGAAACAGTTCCATAAAATATCACATTTCTAAACATGTGTTTAGTATAAAATTTTTCTCCATTGAAATTTATGTTTTATGAAATGCTTTGCATACATAAGGATGCAATAGAATGATTTATGATTTAAAATATTGAAAAATTAAATAAAAGCTGCAAAATAAAATAAGGTCAAATATTAAAAAAACAACTTGCTACTGCTTGTTATTTTCTTTCTAATGTTTTGACTGGTAAAAATTCCCACATGTGGAGAATGAGGAAATAATGAAATTAAAAAAAAGTTAATATTAGTGTCCGGCCGTTACCGATATGTATCGGTATCGTATCGGCAAAATTTATTAATTTATACTGACATATATACTTTTCTTAGTTTGTAAATAAAAAAATGTTTTATTAAAACAAGAAACATATTATTTTTATTATTTAAAAATTAGATGAAAAATCAAATAAGGCATTTCGTATCGGTATCGGTATCGGCAACTAAAATATCGGTATCGGCAAAAAAATCTGTATCGGTAGATCACTAGTTGAAATTGTTATTTTAGTTCCCAGATTTAAAAAAGTATTTTAAAATTTAGCAACGTCGTTTAGAATTACTAAATAAAAGATAAATAGAAAATAATAAAATTAAAAAAACAACATGCTATTGCTTACTACGTTTTGTATCGTATAAATTTTCAGATGTGAACCAAATTAAAAGTATAAAATTAACAAAAAATGCTTCTCTTGATATTTGCTTTCTATTACTTTATAGACCCACCTCCTAGAAGGGAAAGTATTGTGTACGAGCTAAAAAAAAATTCGAGATAAAAACAGAAATATCCATTTTCGGGTCCCCTGAGACGATTAAGACCATTTCCAGATGAAAGTCTGTCTGTCGGTCTGTGTGTGTGTGTGTATTCTTCCACGATAGAGGCCACACGTTTAATCCGATTGAGCTGAAATTTGGTATAGGGGTTTGGGTTACCCGTCGGAAGAACTCATTAGTTTTTGTACGACATCTGTCAAACGGAAGTACCACTATCAAGATGCAATGTGTCACGGAATTGGACATGCAATATGTCGTTTGAAAGCCCTTAAAAAACTCTATTCAGAACAGTCAAAATTATTTCTCCAACTGTCACCTGTCAAAAATTTAAAATGTCAAAAGTTGAAACTTTAACATTAAATATCTGATAAAGTATTTGTGGACACTCGTCGGGAAAGTTTTGGGGCGACACAACCGATTTTTTTTGTATCGTAACAATTCCCAGATAATAAAATTAAAAAAAATAATTTGCCATAGTAAAAATTCCCAAATTTAAATAAATTTTTAAAAATTTAGCAACGTCGTTTAGAATTACTAAATAAAAGATAAATAGAAAATAATAAAATTAACAAAACAACTTGCTATTGCTTGCTACGTTTTGTATCGGATAAATTTTCAGATGTGAAGAATTATTTGTGAAAATTGGGCAATGATGTTAAAATTGCTAAAAAAAAACTAAATTAAAAGTATAAAATTAACAAAAAATGCTTCTCTTGATATTTCCTTTCTATTTTTTTGTATCGTAACAATTCCCAGATTTGAAGACATTTTTATAAAATTTACTATGTCGTTTAGAATTATTAAAATTACATATAAATAAAGAGACAAAATTGAAAGAAATAAGAAAATAATAAAATTGAAAAAATAATTATCCATTCCCTGCTATTTTTTAAATCGTAAAGATCCCCAGATTTAAAGAAATTTTTAAAAATTTAGCAACGTCGATTACGAATTATTAAATAAAAATAAGTAGAAAGACAAAATTGAAAGAAATGAGGAAATAAAATTTAAAAAATAATTTTCTATTGCTTGCTATTTTTGTATCGTAAAAATTCCCAGATTTGGAGAAACTTTTGAAAATTAAGTAACATCGTTAGAATTATCAAAATAAGATTAAATAGAAAGACAAAATTGCTAATAATTTTTGTATCGTAAAAATTCTCAGATATGAAGAAATTTTTAAAAAAATAGCAACATCGTTAAAAAATAGAAAGACAATATTGAAAAAATGAGAACATAATAAAATAAAAAAACTTGCTACTGCTTGTTTTATTCTATCGTTAAAATTTCCAGATGTAGAGAAATTTTTAAAAGTTTGGCACCGTCGTTTAATTTCCAAAAAAAAATACAAGACAAAATTAAAGGATATAAAAAAATACTAAAATTAAAAAAAAAATAACTTGCTACTACATTTTCTTTGTACTTTTTTGTATCCTAAAATTCCCAAATTTGAAGAAATTTTCGTAAATTTTGCAATGTTTATATTATTAAAATTAAAAATGATTAAAGAGACCAAATTAAAAAAGAATGAGAAAATAATAAAAATGAAAAAAAACTATTGCATTGCTGTTTTTTTGTTATCTTTTATATAGTAAAAATTCCCAAATTTGAAGATTTTTGTAATTTGTGCCACTAATAATTGATGGGTACCGGACACGAGAAACTTAGGTAAGAATTACAATTAACCAGTGGGTGCATAAACAACATACTGGCAGACCCTTCCTGAAACTAAATTAGAAACAAATCAGGCTAATAAATGGTTTTATAACTGAACATTGTAGCCATTTTCATAATTATCAGTATTTTTTCGACTCACAACTCAGGTGCTGTATTTAAAAGCAGCCCTAAGTGACCAAAACTACAAAGTAAATAAAAAAGGATGCGGCATGAAGTTTGCACCCCAAAATTTAATTTTTTATGTAATTTCTGAAAATTCCCAAAACTACAAAACCTACCGAGAACTCTAGAACTCTTTATTTCTGAGATATCTATTCACCAAGAACTCTTTTTTCTCACAAAAGGGGTGCGGCATGAAGTTAGCACCCCAAAATTTGTTTTTTTTAATATTCCGCAAAAAAATTGCAGAACTCCATCTGTACCCCCTCGAGAACTCTGGAACTCTTCGAGACGAGTCCAGAACTCCGAAAAAATCAAAGGGTTCCGGCAATTACGGTGCCAACTTCCGGGCGGTTTTGATTGAGGCTGGAACGTTATGGGTGGCAAGGGCGAAGTTATGAGAGAAGGGGTACTAATATATCGCCATTAAGGGGGATTGGGAAGAAAAAAGGTTGCATGTCTTGCAACGATACATTTTATCTGCAATAATAAATAATTTCTGACATATTTGTTTTACAGTTGTCGCTTTGAGGGTATAAACATTAAGTAATACCCGAGTTTTATGGTCTTATTATCTTCAATACTTATTTGCTTATTTTGCTTTTGAATCTTTTTTTTTGTTATTTCACTTTCGTTTTTTTGAATTGAAAATTTTTCTAATGCTTTTATTTATTTTCTGATTTCGTTAAATACGTGTATAAAACTTTCTCATATTTTTAAACTGGATAACGGTAAGAAGACAAGTATGTTTCACGTCATGTATAAACGTTTGGAAACTTGAAACTAACACTTGATAAAAATCTAAATATTGTTTTACATTTTAACTGGATACACAGCGTTAAAAACGCATTTCTAGTGAAATTTCAAAGATAGAAACATGATAATAAAGAAATGGGAATAAAAAGTGAGTGGGTTATCTTATTTATTAGTCACCTTTGTCGCTTTAAGTGCATCTCCGTATACAAGATGGCATAAAAGAAAAATATATTTTTTATCTAATCCTATTAATTTAAAAAGACATGATAATTAGATTATATAATTAAATTTTTGATAAAACATGGTGACATATATCTAATAAAAGTTTGTATATGATAACAAAAATATATCTTTTTCTTCTAAATTCTTCGCAAACATTTTAATTAGAAGACAAACTTTATTAAGGTTTAAATTAATTATTTTCTCTTGATAAAAATGTGTGCCGTTCTGTATAATTTGCGAGCGAGCTGTTACCACGCGTAGGCACATATTATATTTATCCCATGTACCATAAATTGTCGAATAGATTCTATCTTCCTTGTTTAATTGGGATAGTAAATTTGTAATTTTTTTCTTGTTTTGCAGAATTCGTTTTGGGAGTGCCTGAATGCAGTTTTTAAAGGTGAGTAAACAATAGTTTTCATCAGTGTTTATTTTTTACAAAATGAGCAAAACTAATAATCTAACTATAAGTATAATAATTTAACCTATAGAGGGAGGACATTATGTAGATGTTTATACCCGAGAGTCACTTTGAGGGTATAAACATTAAGTAATACCCGAGGTATATACAATATTTTATGTTTAATAAGTTTATTATTGATATAAATTTATTATGACCAATAGAACTTCAAATTTAAGTGAATTTGTTCCAATGTAAAAATAGTTATTTTCCCTGGTTTCTAAATGCAAAAAGGAAATAAAAATACTTCATTCATTTTTAGAAGAATTAAATATTTTTATTAATGAGTTTCTCACCTTTTATCATTGTTTATCATCATTTTTTTTTTAATAAATATTCAATGGCTGTGATCAGGGCTGCTCCTGGCTATACAATTATACGAATTGCTAATATTTTTTCGTACATGCATACCACATTGACGAAAAGCATACATTTTGACTTTATTTGTTTTTGCATTAAGTCATTAGTTCGAACGAAGTCACTGTTACATATTTACTAGTTTCAATCACTTGGATCGTCGAATCATTTGTCTATCTCTTTTTCTGTCATTATGATAGGCATGAAGGCGTGTCGATTTGTCATAGATCATAATCATAGAGCACTTCATTTTCAGAGCAGTCCAATGTCAAATCTGTCAAATTGAATTGGTTCCCGAGTGTCACCACTGATCTATAATTAATATGGATAAGCAATCCTATATAGTGAAATTGTGCCAAATTGAAAATTGAATTTTGACAGCATGGGTAATCTACACATGCGCATTATATAAGATATGAGGATGAACAAAACATGGGCGTATCAAGAAGTTTTAGGAAAGAATAAATGAAATGTTAAAAATAAAACAAGTATATAATAAAAAAACATAATACAAGCTAACATCAAAGATAAAATGTACAAAAATTATAATTTACGTATAATATTTGAACATTTAAATAAAATATTAAACTCGTACTATTTAATATTTGTATTGGATGCTTAATTGATGTTATTGAAACAATATCACTTTTCCTAATTGTTTACGAATTATTGAGCCTCTATTTTCCTCAGTTTGTTTTTTGCTATAGCATAAAATTTTAAGTTAATATAAGATAAAATAAAATAACTTACCTGTGAAATGTACTTAATCTTTTCATAACAGTTTATTGCAACGCTTTTGCAATTAGCCACAAAGCACTTCATTGTATTTTCCACTCAACTAATATTGTCTTTAATATTACACGCTAATACAACACAACAAAAACTAAAAAAAGGATGAATAAAAGTAATAAATGTTTCTATTACATAAGATTAATAAATAATAAGCTTATTTTCTTCACCTACGCCTATTCAATTGAAATAAAACGCGACGCGATGACTTATGACAACGTCAAAAATGGGTTAAATGCACATGCGCATTTGTGATATCAGAAAGTTCAATTTGGCACAATTTGTAGTAGTGACAGTAATGGGTAATGTTTATCCATTTTAATTATAGATCAGTGAGTGTCACCAAATCTACAAATTCAAAAATATCAACAAATAAACAGTAAAACAGTCAACGAATGACGAATGTTAAATGAATCCTGGTTTAAAGTATGAAATTTTTGTTTTTGCAATAAAAAAGTTGTTTTATTTCTCCGTCCTATTAATTCAGAATTAGTGTTAATACAAATTGCAATCGACCACTTGAAAATCATAACACTATGACGTTCCTGTGCGTGCATCCGTAACCGTTTTTGTTCCATTTTTAAATTAAGCGGGCATCTGTCACTTGTCAATTATTCTGGCGTCATTGGTGACGTCATCGGTGCTATACAATCCTAGAGAAAAGCATACATTTCATCTGTCATTTTCGTACAAAAAAAAATCCGTGGAGCAGCACTGCTTATCTTCGGGAGAAGATTGGAAACTCGTATTAAAATATTTTTGCCGTAATTTCGAGTTTTCGAAAATTTAAAGTTACGAAAATAAATTTCTATATAGGTATATACAGTATATATGGTATAAGTAGCGGGAAAGAAAAAATAGGTCAAAGATTAATATCATTTTAGAGGCAGTCCATTTGTCTCTCTCTTGACGGAGTTTTTTTCTTCAAAAACTCTAAACAAGTTTGAAAAAAAGTTAAAACAAAAAAAAAATCAGTTAAAATATAGAGCGAAGTGGAAAAAATGAACTAAAAATTAATCAAAAATTGTAAAAAACAGGTTGAAATATAAAAAAATTAATACAATAGTGGAAAAAAGGAGGGAAGGGACAAAATGGATGGCGAAGAGGGAAAAAATAAAGAAATTAGTAAAATTGTAGTTAGGAATAAATGTTGCAGACGTGTTTCTGTACCAGGTGCTCTATGTTTAGATTCATTACTTCTGGATGATCCAGGCAACGAATAGTCCACCGTTATTTGATCATCCGCAGTTCTTTCGTCATTTTTTTCTTCATGTGAAAGTTTTCGATTTTTTGTCCTAGGAGGATTACTTTCATATCTGCTCTCATCCTCTAAAGGTACGTATTCACTTCCACTGTCCTCAAAATCATCAAACTCCACGGCATCCTCAGTTTCACACCCACTATCTTGGGTGCTGTCATCATCCGATTCTTGAAACAAATTTTTTGCAATTTGCTCAAGTTCGGCTTGAGTTAGAGGCCTTTTTTATTCTCGTAGGTAGAACATATTCTTTATGAGGTACTTGCAAGTACAACAAGTTAAATCCGAAAGGGACTAATCTAAAAAATATAATTAATTTTTGCATTGTGCAATATTAATAAAGGTGACGTTAAGACTAACCTTTCATAAAATTTATGACGATCGTTTTATAGCTGCCAATACGCTCCACTTAAAAATCGACTTACACACTCACGACAATCAATAGCATAGCACTGTCAAAGTGAATAGCGAGACGCAGAGCTCGATACCTAACGAACCATCGCGATGGTAGTCGAAAATATAAAACCCTGTCGTAAACTTTACGAAGCTTGGCGTTCTAGGGTTAAAATCATTTCGGCTCGAAATGCTTCAGGATTCACTATGATATGACGGTATCTGCAGGACCATTCCGGTACCGTTGAAAGTAATACTCGATGGTCTTCAAGTCAGAACTGCAAGTATTGGGACAGCATGCAAGTATGTTGATGCCACTGAATCGAAAGATATTTCCAACATACTCCTTACAACCCTCCAATTCGATCTATCCGCTTTACAGGCTAATTTTAGCATCGCCAAGTTCCTTAGGTTCTTGTTCATTATCACGTTCGTCAATTCTACAAAAGCCTCCAAACATCGTGATAGGTTCATGCAAGAACGTTTTTGTTACCAAATAGAAGATGTCTATTTTGCCCAATGGTTGCTCATCTTCAAGTTGAAGGATCTTTACCACCAATGGCTGCTGCTCCCTTTGCTTTTGAAACTGGTCGAACTTCTTAGTGAACACCTTGATAATTTCTCTGGACATTAGAAGGTCTTAAGCCACGCAATGAGCGAAAAAAGACTACCTGGCACTTCAAACAGATCTCGCGGTTCCTCTCAGGTCACGCCGTGCTGCACTTTTTATCCATTCAAGTACATTGCCATGAATTGCTCGAATGTCATCTCGTCATCGGATGATTGAATCCTGCGAACTTGGGATTGGTCATCTTCGCTGTTATGGCTTCCTGCATAAGGGGCTAGTCTATTGAAATGCACTTGATTTTCCAAGAGGAAGCTTCTTAATTCTATAAACGACATCGTTAACCTTCTATAAACGTTAATCTTCTTTAAAATCTTGCAAGAACTCTGCACTTGGGTTGAATATCCATGCACAAACGTGGTTATACAGCCAAACAAGATCACCTAATTGGAATTCTCCATCTTCGGCTTTGACGTCATATGATTTCTTATCGCGGTCTCGTTACATTATCCTCGCTATAATCTAGTTTTAATAAAATTTTTATACGTTTTGTATTTGGAGGGTCACCCTTAATTTTAATTTTTTAAATACTGTTCTGGATTTACATACCTTGGCACCATCTCGATTACTAAATTTCATTCTAATAACGTTTTGTTGGCAAAAAAGCCATTTTAAGTAAGTTGTTTTTTTTGGTTAAAAATATTTTCGCACTCAAATATATTTTCTGTTTGTACAATTAACAGTTTCAAAAACCACTGTTGCCAGATTCACTAAAAAGTAGAAATTATTATTTTTTAATTAACTTGAGGTTTTATAATATAAATATACTTCAGTCCAAAATTTAGAGATCATTTTAAAAATGAAATATGCTTCTTAATAAAAGAATAATTTATTAAACAATTTCTTTTCTAGAATTGTGTTCGACAAATTCCAATTAAATCAACAGATTTATATCAACTAAATAATTCAACACAAAATATTAACATATCATCAATCTCTACATTTTTTTGTCACCTGTGTTACAAGCCTATAGAATGGTAATTCGCCACCACCCATTTAAGCTCTATCTACAGGATACTAATGCACAAACGTTTGCGTCTCTGATTGTTTTAAAATTCTGTTTCCGTAAAGAATACGTGGGTTGACTTACAAAATAGAAAATAACGTCGATGTATAAAAGGTAAGTAAATAATTCAGTGTGGAAATAAACTTTATTTTTTCATAAACGATGACTAGTCGTAAATTTGATAATAATTCAGGACCGTATATTAGAAAATATAAGGAGTCTTTCCAAAACGTAATGTATAACTGTATATTCAATTAAAATATACAACTTGAATATAAATTTACCCAGAAATAATTCAATCAAATAACACATGCAGATACTAATTTAATATTCTGTCTTGGATAAACTATTTTTTATGTCACTTAACCTGAATGTACCCAACCTTCTGTCGATTAAAATAGTTGATCCTCATCTTATTCTAATTTTCCTTATCGCTTCCGCAAAGAGCGAGAAATAAATTCGTTATTAATTAAATTCCCAAGTAAAGGAGCAGCACCTATTCTACAATAAAAACCCTCATTTTTACATGTAAATCTCCATAAGAAAATCCAAGGTCCATTTTGGCAAAAATTGGTTCTAAAAATGGTGGGTGTAAAATTCATGCAATCTGGGCATGCGCTACGTTATTGGATAGCTTATACCACGGGGAGTATGAGAAAAATAATAAAAAAAATTATGGGTCTTCGGTCTAGTATACCTCCACGAAAACAACAGTTGGTAAACTTGCTGATAGCGGGAAAGTAAAACGTATGGACCCCTTGGACACCGAGAAAATATAATGTTGGTAAGTCTTATGTTGTTCGCGATAATATTCGCGTTTATAATTATAAATATTTGCTCCCTTTACTCATTAAACCACCACTGCTTAAAGTAATTAGAATAACGTTTAACTGGTTGAAACACCGAAGTTGGTAGTGAAACGACACTTTAAATTGTTAAAAATAATTAATGTGATTAAGCTCGTTCCTCGAATAGAATTTGAAATATGTCAGAAGTAAAATATTAAATGAAAAAAGAATTTTGGACGCCAGTCAGTTGATTTTTTTGTTGTATGATATATTTCAATATCCGTCCTTTCTTTTTCTTAGGATTAAGGAAATTAAACTCAAATGAAGCGTTATATTTGTTTATTTATTAATAAATCAGAGATCCTGGTTTTCTTTTCAAAATAAAAAAACTTGGCTTCTTTAAGGTGGGTTATCTTGTCTTCGTACGAAAGCTCTTTTTGTCAGGTGTCCTCTTCTGAGTTGTCCTATTCTTCAGAGAACAGGAAAAAAAACTCCTTGGACCCGGCACTTGACCACTGTCCAGGTAATTACAATTGATTGAAGTGGAACCAGCTAATATAAAACCCCAAATAAGAACCCTAAAAGTTCACATATCGTATAAGTTTCGGATTAAAATCTTATAAATTACCAGATTTCGTGGTCTCTGTTATTGAAAACAGTATAAAACAATGATATATCAAAATAAAAACAGGAATTTTAAATCAAAATATGAAATACAAAAATATTTCAAATGAATTAAATTTTAAGACAATCTGTAAAAACAAATTAAGAATTAGATTCTCTTTTTCGTATATAGACAGACACACAAAAATCAATAAGTTATGATATAAATAAGATATGAACTTTTAAGTTAATAAATAAATAAATAAATAAAAAAAAACATACCGGGATTTATAGAATTAAAAATAAAGCGTCGAATTAATTATTAGTAAAAATATAATATAATAAAACTTACCCTATAAATAAAGGGTAGACAAGAAAAAAATCTTCAGTAGAAAACACTGGCGATATAAAGATATACAAAGTCTACTATTTGTATTAAATAGATAAATAAAAAGAGTAGGTTCTTAGCATGGGTAGACAATTTATAAGATTGCCAAAAGAAGAGGGTGGGCATGACGCGAGGAAATAAGAAAGATAACATCAAGCGAATACGAAATTATATAATATACGGAGTAGAAGAAGAATGAAAATATACAGGGTAGCACAAAAAAACCGTAACAGTAGCGAGAAAGTATTATGTTGGCAACCCGTTCAATATTGATAACGCATCATAAGCTGAAATGGAGGGAAAGTGTCTCGATTAATTTATTTTTTCGGTAAATGTTATATTTTGACATACCCTGTATATCAGAATTTTTCGTTAATCTGCACGTCAATTCCTATTCAACGATTTTTCTATATGTGGAGTTGGGGGGTTGAAGGGGGTAGTTGCGATTTTTTGCTTATTTTTCCCTCAATTTACATGTAAAGACCTATTCAACGATGTGTCACGTGATACATTTTATTAATTTTCCCGGAAATATTGGTGGTTGGGGGTTGAAGAGGGTTGATATAATTTTTTCCATTATTTTTCTCATACTCCTCATGAATTTTTGCTCCCACCACTTTTAGAACCAATGTATGCCAGAGTGGACCTTAGATTTTCTTATGGAGATTTGCATGTAAAAATGAGGGTTTTGATTGTAGAATGGGTGATGCTCCTTTACTTTCCTAACACTACGTCTTGACCTTTTTGACCTTCAACAACCTTCAAAAAAATCGCCCGACCTATTCATTAGTCAATCAACATTAGGCATTATCTTCTATTCTCCGTCTACAAAACTATCAGGACACTGCAATGATTTAACGATTTAAAAATGAATTAAAAAGTAAACTAAAACCATTTTATAAAGTTTAAATAACACAGCAAACGGTACTAATATTTACTGTGTAGGTGAAAATGATTATGGCGAAAAATAAATGCGCTATATATCAGTGAAACTAATTGATTTGTTCACTTTTGTTTCTTATTCTCAGTAAATGGGCTTTGCTTAACATTTTGTATATTCGTGTATCATTTCAAACGCGAAGTATACGCGTCAATTAAACTTTATTCTTCACATGTATTTAATTGCTGAGATTATGGTCAGCATCACCTTCCATGCAATTAGAAAGTCTTTACATTTATTCAGAGATCAATACAACGTCTCTTGGTGGCTTCCCTTACTCAGATTCCTTTTTACACGATCCAGGGGAACATTACATGTTATGAAGGGATGTGAGGTTACCGTATTTGTCTCCTAGTTCATTTGCTAATTTCACGAAATACGATAAATTAATTGATAAGATGGGTCTCATTCTCAGTTGGATTCGGAATTTCTGGTAATTTCCCATCTTCACGCGAATTTTCAGGCACTGGAAAAGCTGTGGTTTCAATTTCTGGCTAAAGCAAAATATACATTTGGTGTGAAGGTATATCGGGATATTCCTGTAAATTTGGTTTGAGTAAATGCAGAAGGTAAAGCCGGAACCGCACATTGAGGCCAATGTTAGTGTCAACAATGCTCGGCTATCTGTGGATTGAGATTATAGCGTTGGTGCCAATGTTCAGAGTTGCCAACTAGCCTTTTCCGATTTACTCTCAAAACTTTTCCGGATTACTCACAAAATACTCACAACTTCAAAATACAAATATCAAGGCAGTTGTTTTGGAAATCGTATCGTATAGTAAATTATGTATTTATTATTTTCAATAATACCACAATTTTGGATTTTATTTTAAAACTATGACTGTGCAATATTGCCAAGCATCAAAGGTTGGTGCTGCTTAGCTTGGTTAACTGTTACCGTGTGGGAAAAAAGAGAAGTTCCCTAAGCCCAAAACGTTCAAAATCAAAACGGGTATATCGTTTTCTCTGCGCCAAATTACTCACTGACCAGTGAAATTACTTAAAAATTGGTAACCCTGCCAATTTTTGCTTCAACGTTGGGAAGTTTTCCGTCTTGTGTCGGTTTTTTGACGAAACAGGGAATGCTTGGAACTGACTTGGCTTGGCTTCAATCATTCCTAATATGTAGATTATTTTAAAAATAGGGGAACAGTTCGTGGTTTAAAAATTTTACATTTTTTATTAATAAACAATAAATAAATTAAATCCAATTTTATTCAACAAAATTGAATTTAAATACAAAAAATAATAGTATTTAAAATTACCAAAAATTTTATGACAATTTTTGAAACAGTAAATATCACGAAGAAGTCCAATGAATCAACTTTAGATAATTTTGATAATTTTATTTAGTTTGTTTACTTCTATTTGATATTCTGATGTTCACATATGAATTATATTTTCGTTTAGATCATTATTTTGATTTATGTAAACTATTCCTCACTTAATAGACAAATAATCGATCAAAGGATTTTGATACTTAATAAAAAATGTTTAATCCAATTTTATGGGTGTTTTATTGCAACTAAAATATACTAAAATAGCTTAGATATAATTCTAATTTTACGTTTAACAATTTTAACGATTTAAACTAATAAAACATTCTGTACAAAAAGAACTTCAGTACATTTCAAAAAATATGGTGTGACCTCCCACCCCCTGGCTTGATTAACTCATGAAAAAGGCGAGTACAAAGTAACAAACCGATGGGCATTTCGGTAAGAAACTTCCGTATTCAAATTTCTCACAAAAAAATACCTGACTAGTATTGATAAGTTAGGACCCACGTTATGTTTAATAATCGTAGTAATTACAATAGCATTATTATTAATAGTTGTAATAACCCCTGAAATTCTTTTAAAATTTGGTGACAAGTGAACATAAATCAAAACACAAAATTGTCAATAAAATATTTATTCATTATGAAAATTTACTGAATAATGATGGCGTCATTTGGCATAACCGGACAACCGGAAAACCTAACCACCATCGTAATGAATATTTTAATTATAAATCAACCAATTGTGTTGACATCTAATAAATTATAAATAGCCTTTTTGGAGCTTATAAAAACTTCATCCAACGAATACCCACCCAAGGAAACTTACCCACGAATATGTAAAAAAAGTTCTTAATAACTTAATAATAATAAGTAAATATCGTAAATGTTATTACACTGCCTCTTTCTGCATTATTAGCAATATTGCTCTTTTAATGAATATCTTTTGTATGGACAATCCTACTGAGTTACGACCAGATCAATACCAGCGATGTAAACCTTATGTTCAGACTGAATACTCGATGGACCATAATTTAGAAAAGATAATGCGATTGACACAATACGCCTCTGCGTAACACTGACAATATATTTTAGAAAAATATATCATAAAAGTTGTTATCTAGGATGGTACAATTAACTGATAAATGACACCCTCAAATGACACCCTTCCTCGCGAACCCCTAAAAGATGAAAATCTTATAAGCTGGTTCAGTCGATACGAATTTAACCTTTGGCTCAGGGACTATAAGAAGTTAGCGAATTAAAATATGAAAATACCTATTCTGATTTATTTTTACGAAGACAAAATTAATCCAGACAAAATGAAGAAATTGTCGTTTACGATGAGAGATGTAAAAATGGGTAGACGCTGAAATATTTAGCGTCGGGACGAATAGCGTAGCGACGCTGAATGGACGTTGAATATTGTAACTTCTGCTAATGGCGTTCGTAGTTTATTTTGTGCGAATGGATTGGGTTTTCAAGAAGGAAAACCCAACTGTTTGTTGAAACTATTACAGCCGGCGTTTCGACGCTAGATACAAGATTTTCGGTGACGATGTTGGTAGTTTAAAATTTGATTTTTGACCGCCTTCTTTAAGCTGCGAACCCCCTATTTATGCCGAGTTATGTCGTAAACGTCTTGTGTGGTCCATATTTTCTTTTCGTTCTCATAAACGTTATCTAACCTTCAATATTTAGGCGTGAAAAGAATTATTTTCTAATATTTCAACATACCAACTTTTTTAAAATGTTTTTTCAAATGGTTCAAGTGTGTATTATCGTTTTGTAGAAACATGTACTGATAGATGACTTCGTTTTTTTTTATTTCTCAAATTCCTTGAAACGACGAAACAAAGTACCATTAAAAATTTGCTAAAAAAATAAAAATAATATACCGGGGGTTGGTTCGTCACAATGGTTAATCTACAGTTCCCAAACCATTTTTTTGTCTAATAAAAAATTTATTGGGATAAGGTTAAAGTAATAAAAAATAACAATCGTTTTATAAAATATTCATTATTAAATTATAAAAATAATAAGATAATAAAGCCCAAAGTCAGGTACCAGAAAAATTTAATTGTCCAAAAGTACTAGCAGGCCACTAGTTTCGGTCACTGACCATCATCATGCCTAAAGATACAAACGTTTTCAATTAGTCATGAAATATAATACAATTGGAGAACGTTTGTATCTTTAGGCCTGATGATGGTCAGTGACCGAAACTAGTGGCCTGCTAGTACTTTACTAGTACTTTTGTACAATTAAATTTTTGTGGTACCTGACTTTGTGCTTTATTACCTTAAACTTTGGACCACATTTGAGATATGGATAACCTATGGGATTTATAAAAATAATGTTACAATATTTCGATCTAAAAACAGAATTGTCTGTTAGAGCAATTCTCCATTCGAGGAATTGTCTTTGAGGAATTGTCTTTCCAGAAATTGTTTTCGAGCAATTGTCCGGGACCTCTTTTTTTATTACAAAAAAATAGTGATTAGTTTGCATTGCTTAGTTTAGTCCTTTTTTCCTCCGCGACAATTCCTTCCCAAGACAATTTTTCCCCGTAGCAATTCTTCCCCGCGGCAATTCTTCCCCGCGACAATCCTTCCTCGCGACAATCCATCCTCGCTACAATCCTTCCTCGCCACAATCCTTCCCACCGGGAACATTTGTTGTGGGGGAAAATTGTCCTAGGGAAGGATTGTCCGGGAAGGATTCTCCAGGGAAGGATTATCATGGATGCCACCTAATCTTGGTAACCAGTCAATTCGGCACCGAGAAACTAGATATTTTCTCAATAATTTCACTATGTATACATGTATACATATTCGAAATCTGCATAAAAAATCTATAGAAACACCTTAAAAAAAACGCCATTACCATGTCAAGAGTTTCGTAATAAATTATGTGCGAATTTACTAGTTGTCTTTTTTTAAGATCATTAGAAAGTTTTAAATCTGCCATTACATTGATTATAAAGGGCAATATTTTGATTTGAAATAAATTTTTTTCTTCGAGTCAGGTCCCCATATTCTAGTAATTTATTGTGTACAATAATCAAAAATGTATTCTACAGCGTTTTTTGATATAAGCTAAATTTTAAACGAGTTTTTTATGTCGATAGTGTTGCCGCGCTGAGTTTCTGAAATGTACTGGAAAGAAATATTAAAATGTACTAGATTGTGCTGAAATTTACCATGATTGCAGTTTCTCATAGAATATATCTATTTTTTGACTAATGGAATCAAACAATTATGTTTTGCAAAGTATAATAAATATAAATATATAAATAATACAATATATTTTTCTAATATTCTTATTATATAATATAAAATATATGATCTTGGTTCTATTTAAAAATGTACTAGAATTAGACCTATTTATGATAAAATGTACTAGAAATAGTACAAATGTACCTACTGAAACGGCAACACTGTGTCGATATCGAATATGTAGTCAGATATTTAAAAATGTGTATACATAGTGTTTTTTTAAGTAAATATGTAAGAACAACTTTTTTTCAAAGTCGGTGAGTCTAAAAAAAAACAAAAGATATTTGAGGGAGGAATTTTATAAACTTGTCTTGGTGCTCTTCCTATCGCTCGGTGAAAAGTACATCGGCTTTATCTTTAAACACCCTGTATAATTATTCCTTTTTCTAAAAATACCAAATTTGAAAACATCTGATCATATTCTACTTTTCATTGAAAATATTTCAATACGGTCCTTTATCTCTATTGTATTTTCATCTATTGTTACTTATTCTAAATGTGACAATATTAAATGGTATAAGGTGTTGCGTGACAAAGTGCCCGTGGACTATTATAATTCATGAATGTCGTAACACTATCTAAATTAATGAATTATGATGGTTGATAAACTGAATAATAACTAGGCATCTAATTGTTTTCTTCTCCGTTTTATTTAGATAGTCAATGAAGTGATTAATAAATAAAAATTAGTTACATTCTTAGCTGATTTAAATTAGTTATAAGTACAATATTTTGAATATTTGTACTGGTACAATACTAATCCGTATATACTAAATTGCTAACCTTTTAGCAAATAGTAATTAAATCCGATACGATCCCGATTAAGTATCCCATTAAAAAGAGGAACCCAATTATTCACAGTTACTTACAGAATTAATTAAAAACGATACACTAAGCAAACATGTCGAAAGAGCTATCTCTCGTCGAGATGGTGTGGTCCCTCCCATTAGAAACTGGCCTCAGAAATGCGCTTGGCTTTTTTATTTTTTCTTTTTTTTTTTCGCTGAAAATATACGAGTTGCAAAAGTCGGATTTAATCTACGCCCGTTTAATGATACAAAAAAGAAACCCGTTGCAGATAGATTCGAATGTATTTACCCACGTTTTATCTTATTATTGACTGTTTTAATTAGGTACTCCTTATATTGGTTAGTGTATTTGATAATAAAATTTGTAATAATAATAATTTAATTTTATATATACGGTTTATATTTTTTTCACCTTGTAGATGTAGAGATGTAGACATAGGTTCATATACAAAATATTGATTTACTGTAATCGTTTAATTTGAAACACCCTGTATGTAGAATAAATTAATTCAACCATCCACAATTTTTACATATTTTATAATTTTTCCTGTTATAATTTCAAAGTGCTGTATTATTTTTTTAAAAGTCTTATCAATATTACAAAGATTTCCTTTTTTTTTGGTATATTTAATAACATTATAATATACAGGGTCCACGAAAATTGTTCCTAATTAAAAGAATAAGTAGAACAATAAATTCTTGTATATTTTTTTTAAATTTTAACCAAAGTACACATTTTCCTCATTTTTTATGAAAATCACAATTTTTTCTCTATTTTTACTTACATTATGATTAAAAAAAAATAAAAATTTCATACATTTTATTTTATCAAAGTTAGGATTAATTTTATGCAGGATCAGTTCGATAGTTTATTTATCCACTACTAATCTATTATTTGTTCATTATACATGAATTTACTAAATAATAATATCCATTATTCACTAGTGAATAATGATAAGTTGCGCAACTCATTTTATTATAATTGTCGAGCACAAGGTCAAGGTCATGTCAAGGTAATGACAAGTTTACATCAATGTCTTGCCAAGGTCACACCAATGACTTGCCAAGGTCACGCCAAGGTCATGCAAGGTCAAGGTCAATGTCAATTTACTGATAAAGGTGTAGACACAATATCTTTTTAAAATAGCTTAATAAAGTAGAGAGAGAGATAGTGAAAATGAGAAGTCTTGTACAAGAAGTTTTATTAACTGTGTGAATCCAAACCTTAATATTAATGTTAATAAATAAAATTATATTGTATTTTTGAGTTACTTGGTTATACAGAAATACAATATTTTGTTTCGGTATTACTTATTTAAAATTAAAGTTTATAGTAGTTAGCCAAAATTATTTAATAGTCGAGGATAAAGTATAATATTCTACTCGCGTATATAATGGCTCTTATTTAATTTAATTGCAAAAAATGCCAAAAGGCCAAAAAATTGCAAAAAAACCAAAAAAAAACCAACAAAAACTTACAAAACAAAACAAAAACCGAAAGAAAAAAAACAAAAAATTGCCAAAAAGACCAAAAAATTGCAAAAAATCGCAGAAAGTAGCAAAAAAAACGCAAAAATTTGCAAAAAAAAAAGCTAAAAAAATTGCAAAAAAAATTGCAAAAAATGGCAAAAATGGCAAAAAACCAAAAAATTGCAGAAAATAGCAAAAAAAATCTAAAAATCGCAATAAAATCACATCGCAATTAAATTTTCTCGTGACGTAAACGCCACTCTCGTGAATATTATCCATCATTATATGCTAGTTGAATAATATACTATCATTCAGTATTTAGCAAATTTTTTTATTTTTACATAACCAAAAGTAGGTAACGGGAACATTTAAAACATAGTGCAGCGGTGCACTTGAAATTTTTTTCCTAAAATGATTGTTTTAAATGAGATTCCTCCGAAGAAAGTTCAATAAAATTTTTACTATAAAATAATTACCCTACGATGATTTGGCAGAAAATGTTTTTTTTTGTTGAAAATAATTGGCCGATTCTGCCCGTAAAAATTCAAAAAAAAAAAAAAATTAGTTTTGATAAATTTATTCATTCATGAGTATACTGCATTTTTTTTATTTTTCCATGAACCGTAACGCAGATATTTAAAAAAAAAAACGGTTGTGTCGCCCTTAAACTTTTCCGACGAGTATCCACGAATTCTTTATCAGATATTTAATGTTAAAGTTTCAAATTTTGACATTTTTTTATTTTTAATAGGTGACAGTTGGAGAAATAATTTTGACTGTTCTGAATAGAGTTTTTCAAGGGCTTTCAAATGACATATTGCAAGTCAAATTCCGTGACATTTTGCATCTGTCATTTTCTGATAGTGACACTTCCGACAGACAGACCTCAAAATGGATATTTCCATCTTTACCTCGAAAAATTTTTTTGCTCATTCACAATACTTTCCCTTCTCGGAGGTGGGTCGGGAAAGTATTAGTGTAGAGCGATGCAATTGAATTTTTTTAAATCATAAAATGAGCATTTTAAATGAGGTAACGAACTCTGAAGATATTACATAAAAATATTAAATGAACAGGAAATGTCTGTATTTCAATTTTTTTCGAAAAAGGCCAATTTTGGCCGTAAAAATTATTATTTTTTTTAATTTTATCCACGTATTTATTTTATCAAAATACACATTTTCCGAAATTTTTATGAAAGTCGAACGTCCCTTCGTAATTTATTAGAGTTATACGAGGTCATTTCAAGATCGTAGATATGGGGATGGAAAGGGATTAATTACCCCCTCCCCCCAGGATACCAAAAAATAGCACGAAAAGAAAAAATAAAATATATGAATGTAGAAACGGACAAACATATTTGTCTACAAGTTTGATTACCTCCCTCAGGACAAAAATTACCCTCCCAGGAAAAAAAGTCATCTATACGCCCTTGGATCATTTTGATAGTTTATTTATTCACTAGTATTTCCCATTTTTTATTTTATTTTTCTATGACTGACAGTAACGGATATATTTAAAAAATTGTGCAGCGATGCATTTGGCTTTTTTTCCAAAATCCTAAAATTAGCACTTTAAATTAGTTAAAAAACTCAGAAGAAAATACATAAAAAAATCTACAATTTAAATAGTTATTTATATTCTTATTTTTCCCAAATTTCCCTATTCTTCCCAATTTTTCCTATTTTGCCATATTTTTCCTATTCCAATTTTTAATCGTTTTTCCCATATTTTTTCCTATTTTACCCAATTTTATCTATTTCTATTTTTTCCTGTGTTCCATTATTTATTCTCTATTTTCCTTCTTTTTTCCAGCTGTTCCTATTTGTACTTATTTTTCCCCTATTTTTACTATTTATTCATATTTTTCCTGCTTTTCATTTTTTATTTCTCTAATTGCAATATTTTTCCTATTTCTTCCAATTTTTCCTGTTTTTCATTACTTTCTCCAGTTTTTCCCTATTTGTCCCTATAAGGGTTCTATTTTTCAATGTTTTTTCTATTTCTTCATATTTTTCTTATTTTTCATTATTGTTTTTATCTCTATTTTTTTCTATTATTATTATATATTATATATGTTTCCATATTTATTCTCTAATTTTCCTAATTTTTCACTATTTTTCCCAAATGTCCCTATTCATGCTTTTTCATATTTCTCCCTTTTTCTATATATGTTCCTATTTGTCTATGTTTTTCTTTATTTTTCTATAATATTTAATATTTTTTATAATTTACGCTTTCTTCCCTCTATTTTTCCCATTTTTCCTTGTTTTTCTGAAAAGCCTTACTAAAATTGTTTGCACCAGGCCTCGCTTTCCCTCTGCTTATCTTCATATAAAGAAAAAATAAATCCAACTTTGCTCTTAAATCGCTATTTGACACTTTTTTTGTTTAAATTCTCTACTATTGGACAACTTCTTTTATTAAAAAAATTAGTTTAAATCTCCAAGTTTAAATAATTTATGATGCAACAAAATATTCTAATAAGTATTGCACTTAAAATAACCGCAAAAATAATTGTCCCTTCATGTCCGTACGGAATAGTAAATTTAAAGCTAACTAGATGTGCGGGTAGGTAAATAATTTAACATGTAGACTGATGGTAATAAGAGGCAATTGGAAGCTATTATCTTGTTTCCCAGAGGAAAGATGTGAGTAATGTTTGTAACAAAAAAGGGTACAGTGCATCGTTGCATTTCCTGTATCTATAGGGGAGAGCAGGGCATTTAAAATATGTATTAAAATTTGTTAATTAAACTGATTTTTTTTTTTAATATAATATCTTTTAATAGTTGTGAACGTATATGTATGATACCTTCCTTCGCAACGATTAATAGTGACCTATCGCACAACCAAACAAAAGATATCGGTCGCAAATCGTGCTGGAAGGGTCGTGGTACTCTGTTGGTACTATATACCACAAATCTATAACAGCGGCGTACCGAAATTAGAATTCATTAAATAAATGTATTAATTCTTTTAAAAAATTACAACAAAATTATGAATATATATGATATCTAGACTGGAATTTTCCTAGATTTTCAGCAAAATCAACAATGTGGCTTTTTTTAACTTGGGAATAGAACTACCAACAAACATTGTAATTTTACTAAGTTTAAATAACAAATATATTCTAGATTGTCTTATTGACTTTTTAAAACATGAAGGAATCATTATCTAGAACATTATCGTCAAAGTTTAATTTCTGATCATTATATATCTTAATATACAAAAAATCTGTGGCTAATAGACTATGTCTAGCAAGTATAAAGCTAAAGAAGTACTTTCTCGACTATTTTTGTGAAATAATTTATTTTGCTGAAATAAACATCAACAAATTTTTTCAAAATTTTTGAATTTACGGTTTTTAAAAGATATCGACTTGAAATTTTGGAATGCCATTAAGAAAATAGGGGGAATATTAATAGTATATGATGTACCACCCCAACGTGATATTCGCCGCACCTCACCCACCTCCGGTCCAAAAATTAAATGACACCCTGTATTTTTTTGACATATTCTGAAAGAGCGTATGTTTATGTGAAAAAAATACTTAATTACATAATGAACTTTGTAAAATATTTACAGCTAAAAGTTCAGATACCAGATATTGAATATCGAAAGCAAAAATCATAGCAAGCCACGGAAGCAGCTTCATTGTTTGAACTGTCAAATAATATTATTTGACAGTTCTATTTACTTGCCAGTACATAAGTTTTAGAAAGATTTTGGCTTGGTCTAAATTAAATAGCTCATAGACTTAGGAAAAATGGTTTACAGTTTGGAAGAAAGAACTGAAATTGTAGTTAGACAATTATCAGAAACTTAGGGAGTGGCAAAATCAACGAGCAATAAAATATTAAAATTAAATAAAATGCACCCTTATAAAATGCAGCTTCATCAAGAGTTAGGTGACGATTACTTCGATAGAAGAGTTGAATTTTGTGAAACTATGACAGGGCATGATTTGGCAAAATAGAAATATTTGCTTTAGTGACGAATCTTGCTTTTTCTTAAATGGTTTAATTAATAGACACAATTGTCGATATTGGAGCGATGTTAACCCCCATGTTTTCCGAGAAGACCACACGCAACGTCTCCAAAAAATTAATGTATGGGCTGGAATTCTTAATAACTAAATAACTGGGCCAATTTTCTACAAGGAAAATTTAATTGGACTAAGATATCTAGAGTTTTTGGAAGAATTAATACATCCTCTCGTTATTAAGTGCTTGGAAGAAAACTTAGATCCAATGGAGGAGGATCAGTTATATTTTCAGCAAGACGGAGCTCCTCCCCATTTATCTTTAGAAGTAAGGCAATATTTGGATACGGTTTTTCCAGGACACTGGATAGGTCGTAGAAGTTCTACTGAATGGCCAGCTCGCTCCCCCGATTTCACACCAATGGATTTCTTTTAACGTTGTTTACAGGACACCACCACAATCCATTGAATCTTAGAGAAATGTAGAAATTTAACACCACAAGTCTTTGAAAATGTTCGTAACTGCGTATTATTGTTTAAATGTAAACGGTGAACATTTTGAACATTTAATTAAATTAAAATAATATAATGAGTCCTTGTTTTACTTTAAAAAGCGAAATATTCTTTTTTGTGATAGTTGTATTTTTTTGTTATGTTGTTTTCTAATAAGTTGTATTTTTCTGTGATAAGCTGTTTTTTTTGGATACTATCTGCTTTAATTATTTCGAAATTTGTGTACTATTTAAGCTTACCAGTTGTTTTTCTGAAATGGTATCTGAACTTTTAGTTGTAAATAACTTACAAAGTTCATTATGTAATTAAGTATTTTTTTTACATAAACATACTAAAAAAACTACGCTCTTTCAGAATATGTCAAAAAAATATAAGGTGTCATTTAAATTTTTGGACCGGCGGTGGGGCGGTACATCATATACTATTAATATTCCCCCTATTTCCTTTATATGGTATTAAAAAATTTCAAGTCGATATCTTTTAAAACACCAGATATTATTCCATTTAAAGTTTTCGGGTGGACACCTGGTATATCTTGTTGAAATCTATTTGAAAGAATCAATTTACAAGTTTTTAATAAAAAAATATGCGACTCAGTTTGGTTTGTTTAAGAAAAAAATCGAATTAAATAGTAATATTATTTCAAATTTCCTGGCTAGATTTATTTGTAGCTGAGACACAGGAACTTTTTAAAACACTTCGGATACGCAAACGTAGATGCCACTATTGTTTAGTCAACGAACTGTTCGACGTTGCCGGTTCGATGTTGTTACTTTTTTACTTGGACTTTCATTAAAAATTTAACTTCCACCTTCAAAACGTAAAAATTATTCAAAAGTCGAAATTTTGGCGATACCAATGAGCACTTTATTTGCACGAACTATAAATTGAGGAAAGTAAAAATATTTAATAATTTCAATATTTTTTGTTTACGCCCTTCAAAATGCAGGTCATATCTGAATTTGAAAACTAGTAAAAGAAATAATCTCTGCGCGATTTTTCAAGACTACCGTTTCCGTTAGCGGAAGAAGGTCCGATTCGAAAAAATCGGAATTTTTCCAATATTTTTTTTTTCAATTTTTTTTTCAACGAGCGGGTTGCGATATGGATATTAATCAACGCGTCTTGACTTACACAACACCTTAATAGAAATCAGTATCGACAAATTTGCTTTCCTTATTAAGATATCTCGAATAGAAGTTTCACTTAGTAGGCGGGACCGGGATCCTTATACCCGAAATTGCTCATCTTCTGATAGAGCCTTTCTTTTTTGAATAAAAACCGATAGCCGAAAGAATTTTCCGAATCGGCCGTACCGTTCTTGAGTTATCGTGCGCACAGACATCCACACAGACAGACTTTTTTGTTTTCGCGGAAAATCTAATTTTTTCCACATTTCATGACATTTTAAGTCATTTGGAGCAAAAACATTTTTTGAGATTTTTGCACGATTTCAATACTACGGTTTGCCATACTTCACCAAAAGTGAAATGGTAAAAATCTATTAAGAAAATGGTAAAAACCGGTAAAAAAAAGATAAATATTCTTAAAAAAAAATTGATAAAAATAGGAAACAAAAACCGATTTAAAAATGGGTAAAAACCGGTAAAAATGATAAAAATAGCAAAAATCGGTAAAAAATATAAAAACCGGCAAATAGGGTAAAAATAGGAAAAACTTAAAAATCGATAAAAAAATTGTAAATTGGTAAAAAAGGTACAAATTAGTAAAAAATGTAAAAACAGGAAATGATCGTAAACATCGATTAAAAAATGGTAAAAACCGGTAAAAAATTGATAAAAAATCGATTAAAATACGAAACTTTGGTAAAAATCGATTTAAAATTTGGTAAAAACCGCTAAAAGTTGTTAAACCGTAAAAATGGAAAAATAGCAAAAATGGTAAAAATAGCAAGAATGGTAAAAATCGGTTAAAAAAAGGGTAAAAATAGAAAATAATCATAAAAATCGATAAAAAATCGTAAATCGGTAAAAAAGATATAATTTAGTAAAACCGATCAAATCTTAAAAAACGGCAAAAATCGATAAAAAGGGTAAACAATGGTAAAATAGTAAAAATAGTAACAAACCGGTAAAAAATAGGTAAAAAATGGTAAAAATCAGTAAAAAAATTACAAAATCGATAAAACATATCCCCAAATTTATTGAAATTTGGTAAAAGTACCAAAGAAATGACAAAAAATGTATTAAAGGTAATTTGCAACAATGCCTGGTAAAAAACCGGTAAAAATCGTTAAAAATTGGCAAAAATCGTTAAAAAACTGAAAAATAATCAAAACCAGAGGAACATGAAAAAGGACCCATAAAAATGGTAAAAATATATAAAACCGATAATCAAATTAATAAAACCGTCAAAAATAGATTATGTAATTTAGAAACAATTGACAAAAAAACCATGATATATTTCAAAATCCGTCCTCCTTTCTTTTTACCTCTCGCCCTTCAGATAAGAGAGGTATAGGAATCATGCTAAAAATTGGGTAGTGAGTTTTCAATGGATAAACACGTTTTAGGGTCCCTAGAATACGATTTTAATATTTTCGCGATGATGTCTGTGTGTGTGTGTGTTAGTGTGTGTGTGTGTGTGTGTGTTAGTGTGTTAGTGTGTGTGTGTGTGTGTGTGTTTGGATGGATGTTGTAGTAACGATAACTCAAAAACTACTGAATAAAAGAAATTGAAATTTTGCATACAGGATTCTGATACCCTAACTTAGATCTGATTAGATTTTGGTGCCAATCGCACAACAGGAAGTGGCAGTTGCTACGGGTGATGACGCCATTATTATTCAAAACGGCAGTAAAGTTTTACACATATATTTTGTATACCCTATAGTTGATTTTCATCTCATTAAAATTTTCGAAACTTTTGCCACTGTTGCCAGATTTACAAAAAAATAATTTTTTTTCATACTTCTTTGTGTCAACCTGTAAATTTTTGATTCAAAAATGGCGAGAGGTCATGTGCTGGCCACATCAGATTTTTTTATAATTCAGAATAAAATAGAAATAACAACTTGCAGTTTCTTTTAATTTTGTGTTTTGAATGTTTTGTAAATATTGAATTTTTTTTTGAATTAAATTTTTTAACTGAAAAATTTAAAGTTTTCTATATCAGATTTTTACCTCTCGCCCTTCAGATAAGAGAGGTATAGGAATCATGCTAAAAATTGGGTAGTGAGTTTTCAATGGATAAACACGTTTTGGGGTCCCTAGAATACGATTTTAATATTTTCGCGATGATGTCTGTGTGTGTGTGTGTGTTAGTGTGTGTGTGTGTTAGTGTGTGTGTGTGTGTGTTAGTGTGTGTGTGTTAGTGTGTGTGTGTGTTTGGATGGATGTTGTAGTAACGATAACTCAAAAACTACTGAATAAAAAAATTTGAAATTTTGCATACAGGATTCTGATACCCTAGATTAGATCTGATTAGATTTTGGTGTCAATCGGACAACCGGAAGAGGCAGTTGCTATGGGTGATGACGCCATTATTATACAAAACGGCAATAAAGTTTTACACATATATTTTGTATACCCTATAGTTTATTTTCATCGCATTAAAATTTTCGAAACTTTTGCCATTGTTGCCAGATTTACAAAAAAGTAAATTTTTTTCATACTTTTTTGTGCCACCGTGTAAATTTTTGATTCAAACATGGCGAGAGGTCATGTGGTGGCCACATCAGATTTTTTTTTTCGGGTTAAGGAAATTAAACTCAAAATTAAACGTTATATTTGCTTATTTCATAAAAATGGGGTTCCAGAGTTTTTTTTTACTTTTTCTTTAAAAAAAACTTGACTTTTCTTGAGAGTTTTTTTCTTGTCTTCCTTCTAAAAAGGAAACTGTAGTCCAAGAAAAGAAAAATTGGTCCAAAGGAGAAACTGTAGTTCAGAGAAAAAAACTTGGTCCAAACGAAAAACGAAGTCCAGAGGAAAAAAAATAATTCCCAGGAAAAAAAACTTCTTGGCCAAGGAAAAAAACCGATAAGATGAGGGGGAGAAAAAAATCTTTGGTACGCGACACGAACGATATAAAGTCAGTTATTTTATTTTGACTTAGTAGCTAAAGAGGCTAAAGAGAAGGATATTATTAGCATGGGAAAAATATTTTATAGGAATACTAAGAGAAGAGAGGGACATGACGCGAAGAAATAAGAAGGGGATATCAAGCGAGTATGAAACTAAAATATATTGAGTATAGGAATAATAAAAATACAGGCTGGCACAAAAAAAAACGTAACAATTTTCGGATCTAAAACTTATGTCAACAGTATTCTGTATGACTAAAAGTCAAACGACACGTCTCGTAGAGCCCTCTTGCGTACGAAAAACGTAATACATTGAGGTGAACTTTAACGTTAAGGTAATAATTTAATAATTTCATGAGAGCTTAATGGCAAATCTAACCTCAAAAAATAATATTTCAAGAGCACAAATAACTTTATCATTTTTTTTAATTCGTTGCCATTTGGGAATAGCCTTTTCTTGAAACAAGTTTCAAAAAATTTGTCGAATTATTTTTAATTTATTCCTGATATTACTGATTATTTTCTAAAACAATTCTTTAGGAATTTGTGGTAAATTAGTCTTGAAATTTTGTTTTGTCGCACCTTATTTAAAAAAAATTCATTACTATAAAAAACTTTAATATTAATTTAATGAAAATAGTTATAGCTGCCATTTAAATAAAAATACATATTACGAACATATCAATAAAACTTTTCACAAGATTAAATCATCATTAATTTACGACAAATCGAAGAATATGAGTGACACTGAAAAAAATATTTTTTCAGTACCGAGAATAAAAGTTAGGACGGTTAATTCTCTAGACCGTTTAATAGTATATATAGACCAAGGTCGAGAAGTAATTTTTCTGAGCCGAGCATTATTGTTATCCCGAGATGCGAAGCATCGATGGATAATAAGTTGCTAACTCAATCCTTCCCCAATCAATCCTTTCCCAGACAGTCCCACCCCAGGCAATTCTTCAACAAGCAATTCTTCCCCAGGCAATTCTTCTCCAGACAGCCCTTCCCGGACAATCCTTCTACTAGTAGACTATCTGAATTAGAGGCGTCCTTCACCCATCTACTTACCGGATGAAAAGTATTTTTTATCAAATCTAATATATAAAGAAAAGTATCGCGAATGGATTGCCTAAAGAAATATGTTCATGGCTATAATTAATTAATATTAATATTTTTTGTTCGGTTGCTTATCTTTTTATGTTCACCTTTTTGGGTTGCCAGGTATAAATAGGTAAGTCGATACTAGAAATTTATACTCATCTATAAAAAATTATATATCAAACTAAAGATAATTTTATTACGAACACGATGGTATAAGGTTGGTTGCGAAAAATCGTTTATAAATCACAGTTGCCAGACTTTGAAATTGAAAAATTGGAGCGAATGAAGATGTACGACAGAGAGAATCTCAACAAAGCAGATTTAAAGATTTTTGCAGAGCCTTAAAAATTATTGTTTCATAGAGCTTTTGGTAGTTTTTAGCTAATTACTGGATAAACGACAATTTGATAAAATATTCACCTGTTTATACCTGGCAAGCCAATAGTAGTAAACAAAAAAAGGTAAGCAACCCAACGTAAGGTTTTCGATAAGTAGTTAATTTGGCTTTTAAACAAGTGAGCGAAATTATAATATTAAAATATTATTATTATTAATCATAGTTATGAACATATTTAGGCAATCCATTCGCTTTTCTTTATATATTATATTTGATAAAAATTACTTTTCATCCGGTAAACAGTTGGGTGAATGACGCTTGCAATTCGGATCTTAGACTATTCCCCAAACAATTCTTCCCTAAAACAATTTACCTACAATTATTCTTTACTATAATTATTCCCATAATTCCCATTAACAAGATACATCTTGTTTTTCAAGATATTTACAATTTAGTTTTCAGGATATTTTATTCCTGATCTAAATATTTTTTTTACAAAATTTGTGATATGAAAAACATTCGAATGTACTTTTTTAAATGCATTGCAATGGTTGAGGGAAGATTTGTCGTGGGGAAGGATTGTCGCTGGGAAGAAATGTCATGGGGAAGAATGTCATAGGGAAGAATTGCCATAGAGAAGAATTGTCATGTGGAAGAATTATCATGCAGAAGAATTGTCATGTGGAAGAATTATCATGGAGAAGAATTGTCATGGGGATGAGTTCTCATTGTGAAGAATTGTCGTTGGGAAAGGATTGTCGTTGGGAAGAATTGTCGTTGGAATGAATTGTCATGGGGAAGAATTATCCGGGAAGGATTGTCCAGAGAAGAATTTTCCAGGGAAGGATTGTCCTGGGGAGGATTTTATTCCATATGACTTCATAGTTTAGTTTTAATCAAAACTAACTTTTTCAATCTAGAAAGTTTATCTAGAAAATCTTGTAAGCATGATTTTGACGAGTCGACTCTGATAAACACGATGAGCACCCGACACACACGAATCCACGGACCAGGCGCGACGGGTATTCGACCCATAAATCTAAGTATGCCGTGGACATCCCAGCACGGTGCAGAATCAAGTAGCCTCGTATCGCACATCTCCACACAAAACACTGTCAACTCAAGTCATGGGCGTGCCCTTCTTAAAAATTATGATGGATAAATATTACTCAGCTGTCACTGAGAAAATTATTTATTTTAAATCTAAATATAATTTCTTTAAGGTTTCTCCCAAATATAAATATAGATTTAAATTTAAATTTTTTAATGCCACTGTTATTTTTTTTCAGATATGTCCAGAGGCGACTCATGGTCAGGGAGGATTTGTTGTTCGTTACCTCATAGTGAGAGCTGTAGAAGATCTTGTATAACAGCTACTTCTAGCTTTGATATAACTAAAGGATGTAGAAGAAGTGATGAAATAGCTTTTTTTAGTTGTTTAGAACACCAAGAGGGTAAGTGTCTAAATATTTTTACACTAAAATAAAAACTTTGATCTATATTTCACTTTCTACCCCTTTATGTAAACATCAGAATTTTATAGTGAAATATTAGATCCAAATTACTACAAATATCTTTACAAGAATGAAAAATTTAGTAAACATAATTTTTATTTAAAAATAGTTTTGACGATATTATTTTCTACAAAAACACAATTTTTTTCTAGAGGAAAAATCAGTTTCTTTTAAAATATTTTGAGATAATCTACAATGTTTTTATATTTTTTACATTCATTGTTGGTGATTAATTTTTAGTCACAAGTAGATTTTGTTTCATTGAAAAGTTACAATTTTGGCTACATTTATTATTTAACATAAAATTTTTAAAGCAATGGTTGTCTTTGTTATTGTCCTATTTTAAATATAATACATTTATATAGTAGGAAACAATGTTATTATTTTGCTAAAAGCTGCTTCCCACTTTTTAAAACAATACCCTTAAGAGGCCCACACACTACGTGATTTTTGTGTTTGCCGGTTTTGCGAAGGAAAATGTGCTTGTATTTCTAATATATTGGGTGTACATTTTTTTTTCGAATTTTCCGCTTAATGTTAAATTATCCCACCCTCTAGTCCAATTTTTTCTGCGCAGAACAGGGTAGAGCGTCATAAAACATAATTATTCGCTTTTGGACGAGAACCCGCCTAATACAGCAACTAAAAATATTTTTTTTTTCATGAAATTTAAAATATTTATCAGAAGAGCGCGTCTGTGCTACATTTTTCAAATTTATCTAGAGAAAAAAAGTTGATAGTCCTATCACTTTTACTAAAAGTGCCACAGACCCGCTATAAAGAATTAACTACGAGTCTATTGGTGAAAACCGGAGCTTACTATCTTTAATATTAACGGAGCGCTCGTCCAAAAACGATTTCAGGCATTTCATATGGTATTGGCGCCTCTTAAGTAAACTTATGAGGCTTTTAGATATCAATTCGGTTCTTTATGTTTTTGGTCCTTACTAAAGCCTTCAACACCATTAACCATAAAATATAAACATCGTAATCGTCAATAATGCATCAATATATGGTCATTAAAGAGGTTTCTAGGCGTCACTTTTTTTTAATTGAACTTAATGTATACTATACCCCTTAGGCCTGCCCATGTAACAATATTTTGGCCTCCATTTCTTATACCTGTCCATGTACATTTTTTTTAATTAAAATTGATCCAATAATAACGGAGATGGACGCTAGTCCCTTTTGTCATTGCTGCTGCGCATGGTTTTTGCTTATGTATATATTTTACGCCACATTTCAAATCTATTATTTTTTTCGTTAAAATTTGAGTAATAATCACAAAGTTAAAACCAAGTACTCTTTTGTCATTGCTATTGCGCATAATTTTTGCTTATGTATTTATTTTACGTCACATTTCAAATCTATTATTTTTTTCGTTAAAATTTGAGTAATAATCACAAAGTTGAAACCAAATGCTCTTTTGTCATTGATACTGCGCATCATCAAATTCCTGTTCAAATCTGACCTTGGCAACGTTTCTGCGCATGCTTTTTCTATATCTGTCTCAAATTACTAATAAAAATGGTGGGGGATTGGCAACGTTGAAATCTCCTTTATATGCAATTAAAAAAAGAGAGATGTTTGAAAAAAAAGCAACAAAAAAGTGTGATTTTATGAAGAAAAAAAAGGGGAAATTTTCAAGAGAAAAGTGGGGAAAAAAAGTACCCAAAAAGTGTAAAAAGTGAAAAAAGAATTACCGGAAAAAGTTTATGAAGAAAACAGAGGAAATTTTCAAGAGAAAAGAGAGGAAAATAGTACCCAAAAGGTACAAAAATTGAAATGAGAATTATCTGAAATAGTGAGTGTCATTTTATGAAGAAAAAAGAGGGGAAATTTTCAAGAGAAAAGAGGGGAAAAAGTACCCAAAAAGTGCAAATATTGAAAATGAAATAATGTAAAAAAGTGTCATTTTTGGAAGAAAAGCGAGCGTAAATTTAGGTCTAAAAGTGCAAATTAAAAAAATTGTCATTTTTCGAAGGAAAAAAAAGGGAAATTATTGTCACACAGATGCCTGAATTACATTTGCCTTAACTGCTTTGGGTCTAAAATTACCTGAAATCGACTCCAATTTGAAGAAAATGTGTTTTTTGACAATATATATTGAATTTCCATATTTAAATAACATTTCCAGCATGAGTGCCCTTATCTTGAAGACCCCACGCCCGCCCTATTAAACGACGTTTCGAACGAATTTTAACCCGCGGAAACGAAAAAAACGTCCGAAACGTTGTGTAATATGACGCTTTAGGGTTTTACTTTTATCACTTTTTTATGGAAAATACATGTAATTTGGGTAAAAAAGAAAAACCGGTGCGTTAAACTTCTTTCAAAATGTCGTTTAATAGGAGTAATTAAGTATGTACTTTCTTGTTTTAAAAGTTTGTTCTTATATTAAGAACAGGCGATATAGGCAAACATATTAACAGTAACGGGGTGGTTATGGTTGCCTATACATACATACATTCAACATATTCCACGATTTAAAATAATTTGGATTCAATACCATCTATCGGATATCTTCTAAACATCGCTTAATTGTAACATTGTATCGCGTCACACTGAGTCTCATCATGACCGTATAGATGGGGTTACTAATAGGGTTATTTAAATTTTTTTTTTTTATTTTTTAGCCGGATCTGACTGTTGCAACAATGCAAGGACTGAAGACTGTAAACAAGCATGCATGGATTTATTTCGTCGGGAATATGCTCCTACTAAACTTCAAAGGCAAAAAGTTAGGGAGTATTGCGAAAACGACAACCCCAGAGTTAACGAGTGCGTCAAAGACCTTATAAAAGTTACCCCAGCAAAAAATACTAATAAACGTAAGTATAGGACCGTACCTTATTTAATTTTAATATGGATTTTTTTATATTAATGATAAATCAAGGGCGTAGAGATATGAATAGGTAAAGGGGTAAATTATCCTATATGTCATAATAATAACGGAATTTTTGACGTCATAGGTGACGTCCGGAATTAATGTTAGTTTGCAGCTAATTTGTACGACTTCTACTAATTCCTAATGTAAAACGTTAGGGTAGAGTGCAGGGACCCGGACCGGACCGGACCCTTTAGAACCGAAAACCGGAACAGAACCGAAATTTTTTTCTGAATCCGAACCGTGTCCGAATCCATATTTTCGTTCAAAATTATTTTAGGTACCGAACCCGAACCCTTTAAACAATACCTTCTAAGTTCTTTGTCTTGACGAATTTCATATAAAATAAATAAAATTAAAAGTTATGGAATACTACATATTTTAAGTTTATTTTTTCAACGTGTGGCTAATCACTTTGATTCAATGAATAACCGAATAATCTACAATGGAATAGATACGAATTTACGACGTCATTATGGTGCGTTGACACGGTGCTAGTATGCTCGGCCGAGCCGACAAGAATGTCTGATCTGCTGGTACTCGCAAGAAACTCGTACTGCATACACAGACAGGCGAGTACACACGCAAGTTGTTTTTTGTCGTAGGAGTTAGTCGATCCAACTTTCAGCGTGCAAGATCCATACTAGTACTTGTAAACATGGCGAACAAAAGATGGACAGAAGCGCAAACTATAAAATTTGTGGAATTATATGAAGAAGCAGAATTTTCGACATGCTCTCTATAAAAACAAACAAGCAAAGCACACAGTCTTAAATGATTTTTGAACGTCTCTGGATCCTCCAAAGGCACTTTTCCTAGAAATGCTGCAGAAGCACCAAACATGTCACGCCGCTTTATCCACTCCCTGGGACGTCGCTTTTTTATAACTTGTAGTTGGTTTAATTCGTTTATCATTACCTATTCAACAACAGCTATACCAGCACGTACAATTTCCGCCTTTTTGCATTATTCTAAAACCAAGCTGGTAAAATTGTATGTGTCAACAGAACTTTCGGCCGAGCATATTAGCACCGTGTCAACGCACCTTTAAACTCCGCAAGTACTGGGATTGCTGCAATGTATGATACTAATTAGAAACTAACTGAACACGAAGACTATCTGAAATTTTTCAAAAAAAAAATTTGTTTTATCGAAAAATCAGGGCTCCTGATAAAGTGGAGGAATACCTAACCTAACCTTAAGAAAATTGAATGTCTGGGAGATTTTTTGATTTAAAGAGGAACTGGAAGGTTTACATTAAATATAGACATCAGGAAACAAAATACATGTTTATTGGAAACTAAAATAACAGTTAAAAAAATACAGAATGTTTAAACAAATATATAAGTGACCGGTATTACCTTGCAGCTTGGACCATAATTACCCAGGATATTGTTCATTGGAGGAAATCGCACACAATCTATTTTTCTACCTTGATACGTTTACTCTGAACCAATTTAGCACAGCGCCCACATTTTCCCAATTTTTCCCAAACCCACAAATAATGCAAATGTCCTTGGTAACTTCGGCGTCTAAATTTCTTCTTTCTCGTCGCAGTTATGGTAGAGGTGATCTTCGTGTTCTTCCATAGCTTTTTACTTCTGCAGCTGTTTCTGTTTTACAGTTGCTTTTTCTTCTAAAATGTTTTTCATGGCAGTTAACATAAATATTTGGCAGTCTTGCTTTTTTCATCTATTTTCCTTTTTGATTATTAATTCCAGAACATCCAGGAACTGCAACAAGATGACGAGACAATCGAACATATCTTCTATGATTGCCAACATAAGAGAGGCACCTCTTGGCGACGTTGTCAACTACATAAAAACTGTAGGCTGACTGATGAGCCAAGTAAGTTCTCACTTACTAAGGAGGATGTAAAATGGGCAAGTACTGTGGAACAGCCCACTTGTGGAGCAACCCACCTTACAGTTACAGAGAGATCTTGCCTTTTATTTTGTCTTTATTAATCTCATCTGCTCATTTAATTTTGTAGCTGTAAGTGTAAAAACCGTAGGCTGACTGATGAGCCAAGTAAGTTCTCACTTACTAAGGATGATGCACAATGTGCCTAATGAGGTCTAATTAAGTGCTGTGGAACATGCTATTCCTATTTGTGGAGCAAACCACCTTACAGTAACAGAGAGATCTTGCCTTTCATTTTGTCTATTCATTAAGTCTGCTCTGCTCATTTGATTTTGTAACCATCATGGATTACATGGCATATTTCCGTTACCTCAAAACCCTTCGTAGCTTTTTCGATAGTTGAATGTTCCTGAAAGGTTTGTTTATCATATTTTGTACTATATACTACCTTCAATGGAGCGTAAAAAGTTGCGTCTAGTGGTAGCACTTGGTGCGATGTATGTGGTGGAATCATCATTCTTCTTTGCAAAAATTGTAGACAGCAGGGTCTCGAGTGGTTATCTAATACTACCACGAGAACTGGATCTTCTTTTGAAAATTTTAACACACTGCTCAAAGTGCTTTAACTATTCAATGAATAAATTTTTGTCATCCATCCGTTATCTAAGCAGCGATAAATCGCGCCTGGAGATCCGTTACGCTTCAAGTAGTCAGCCATTCTTTTCCTGGCATAAATGAACATTGGAGGAACGTAAATTTCTGACGCGCCAAATGAACATATAACCTTAGTGGTTTCCCTCTTTTCCAATTGGTTAAATAACCCACTCTTTTTGGACCTTTTTTTAGCGTTCATTGTGTTTGGACGTTGTATTGTTATAATACCCTTTTCATCGACGTTAAATATTCTTGTTGTAAAAAAATTGTATTTGTTCATTAAAGTCTTAAGGTTTGTAAAAAAATCCAATTTCTTCTTTGTTAAAAGCTGTTGCACAACTTACGCTGGTTGATACCGGTTTCTTTAGGGCCCGTTGTATATGTTACGTTTATAGTATAGTTTAACTAAGGTTTAAACTGTAATTTAAACCTCAAGTTTAAACCGATGAAAATTAAAAAATATTTCTTGTATATGTTCCAATTAAAGAATGTGGTTACATTGGTTTGGAAATTTTGTTGAATACCTCAATGCTCTTGAAATCCTGAACTTATTGATAAATTCTTGATGGAAAAAAATTCGATCTCTTCTTGGGTTTTCCACAATATTTATAACATCTATATCTTCTTTATTAACAAATAATATATCTTCAAATATTTCCAAAATGTCCATTATGAAAATTTAATTATCTTTGAAATCTACAATCCGCGCATGTGTTAACCGAAGTTTATCTTCTGTGACCGAAGCTTAAAGTTTAACTGGCCTTCCAACCATCAGTTGACAGTTAAACTCAGACTGGCAGTTACAGACACCTATACAAAAAACTTTATTCATTAATCCAAAGTTTAACTGACACTTGAACTTTAAACTGAACCTATTGTTACGTTTTTTTGTGCCACCCTGTATTTTCATTATTCCTCTCCTCAATATATTTTAATTTCATACTCGCTTCATATCTCCTTCTTATTTGCTCGCGTCATGTCCCTCTCTTCTCTTGGTATTCCTATAAAATGTCTCCCATGTTAATAATGTTCTTCTCTTTTGCCTACTCAGTCAAAATAATTGACTTTCGTTGGTGTCGCTTACTGAAGATTTTTTTCTCCCCCCCATCTTTGAGGGATTTTTTCCTGGAAATTACTTTTTTTTTCCTCTGGACTTCAGTTAGTTCTTTGGACTTCAGTTAGTCCTCTGGACTTCAGTTAGTCCTCTGGACTTCGTTTTTCCTTTGGATCAACTTTCTTGGTCTACAGTTTCTTCAGTTTTTCCTTTGGACCAGTTTCTTGGACTACAGTTTTTTTGGGAGAAGGAAGATTAAAGCTACTCCAAGAAAAGTCAAGTTTAAAAAAAAAGGAAAAGAAAAAATCTCTGGAACTTTTTTCGTAAAATAAAAAAATATAACGTTTAATTTCCTTAACCCAAAAAAAAGAAAGGACGGATTTTGAAATATATCATAGTTTTTTTGTCAATTGTTTATAATTACAACAAAAAATTAATTTGACTGGCGCCCAAAACTTTTTTTATTTAATATTCTACTTCTGATATATTTCAAATTCTATTCGTGGAACGAACCCATAATAAAAAGATTTGAGCTTAATCACATTAATAATTTATTATCAACAAAAATAAAGTATCGTTTCACTATACAAATGGGCCTTAGTCTAATTTGTGGATTGCATCGTAAAAATCCCTCTAATCAGTCACGACCGAATCGTTTTCCTCCTTTTACTGATTACTAAAGGTGTTGGCAAGAGTAATTTTTTTTCTCCATTAATTGACGCTCCTGTTCTTGAGCAAATACTGAACGTCGTCCCAATTGAGGCTTAGATATTCGGTCTTCCCTAAATCGATTTTGAACAAAATCAATTTTGAATGAAATGGATTTTGAAGAGTGCCTTTGGAATGGCAAAACTTCTTCTAGCTTCCCGAAAAGGACGCCCATTTTCAATTGCAGCAAGATCTGCCTAAAGGAAGCGACGTATCCAAGATTTATTAATACACTTTTGTAGCAAATGTCAGATACAATAAAACTATTCTTTCCAATTTTTTAATATTTTTTGACATAAAAATTATATGCGTAAAAACAAAAAATATCATTTTTAGTTTTCCCTGAATAACTCGAGAAGGGCGAGAGTCCCTGTAGATTTTTTCGACTAATGTATTGCTCTAAAAAATAGTTTTGCCCATTTAATCGTCTTTGTATATCATGGTTCAGAATATAGAAATGTTAAGACATGATAAAAGAAACTGAATCGATGTTCGTCTTATTGTACTGAATATAAAAAATATAACTCTTAGAAAAAATTGTAATTTATGTACCAACGGAGGTAAGTGAACGTTTGTAGTCGAGGTGTGAGTACTTGGAAGTGACGTTTGGTTTCGCCGCTATTGCTATGGGTAACGGCCGCGAAATTCATTTTCCCTGACTATGTGTAGAACGCGAAATACTCCGATTGCAGGAAAAAAATTATGACGTTTTAATAAACTATATTTCTGTTTCAGATATTCATTGCTGTGATAAATCAAATATCATTAAATGTAGAGAATCTTGTAAAAAAGTGTTGTCAACAAAAAATACCATTCAAGAAATTATTGATGGTTTAGCTCAAGGTGGCTGTGGGTTACCAATGCTTCAGGTTAGTGTTGAAATATAAAATATTTGTTATTTATTTTGTTAATCCAGGTAGCACATTTACCTCTATATCATTCTGAAAATTACGTTTTATTAATATTATTATGACGCTGAAGTGTAACAAATTTAAATTAACTTTTATATTCCATTGGAGATTTTTACTCAACGTTGCGTTAAAACCTCATAATCACGTCGTTTGAATATTTATGCCATTCAGTGAACTCTTATTTCTGATGATAACTGAAAAAAAGCTCTCGAAATTTTTAACGCGTACTTATGTGATGATTTTTCTGCTTCTCTTTTAATATTCGAAAAAGAAATAAAACTGTGTATTGTAAAAATTATAGACCAGTGAAAACCCGGTTTTGAGAGGCCAAAAATCTGAAAAATTCTTAGCAGTATATACGGAGCATCCCAAAATAAAAGAGGTAAACTTCGGCGGTAGAATACTTTTACTTAATTTTACCCAAAAGTCTTTGAGAACCCATTCTCTAAATTGAGTATAAACGAAGTTACAGGGTGTTAAATTTTAGAAAAAAAAACATTTTTTTTGTCCAACTCCGAACGGTTTTATATTTTTTTATGAAATTTTTTTATGTTGGTCTACATTAATGAGTCTAATATTACAGCAATAATTATCTGTCTGTAACTTGAACCAGGGATGTACTGTAGATAGGGGTCCAACACATGTATCCTGTGTTATAAGGCTGACTGCTACTTAGTAGAGAACCAACACTACTTGTTTTAGTTGTAAGACGTGGCAACATGGCATGGGCAGTTGTCACCATGGCCATCAGAGTTACCGTTTTCAGTAGATTTCCTACTAAATTAGATTTTTATGAAAAATGAGGGGGGTTTAGTAGCATTGATAATTTTAGTAGATTTCTTGCATTTTAACTTAAAACTATTTTATTGCTATCTATATTATATTTAAGCTATTAATCTATGCGACACCTATTGGAACAGCATTGAACTCATTCAAATAATTATACTTGGAGACAACTGCTGCAGTTATTAAGGTAAGTTCGATGTTTTTCCAATAAAAGTTGTACTACAAATTTAATACATAATTTCGTATTTAAGGAAATGTACATAAATTAAAAAAATGTCAAGAATGAAGTTAAGTACGATTAAACTTCGTAGTTTGTAAAAAATATGGTGTGTTCACTATCGAATGCTTCTTGCGAATGCGTATTTTTAATTTTGATAAAATTCGGTGAAAATATATATTTTTATATCTGTAATTTTTATGAAAAGAAATATTCATTTTTTTAATTTTTTTGCGAATTTAATTTGAAAAAAAGACCTAATTTTCGTTCAAAGAAGTCGATTAACAAAGGTTCGATTTTTGATAATTTCAAGACGGCATTTTTTTCGTTGAAATCTCTACTTTAAGATAGTGTATAAAAAGCATGCTGTTACTGTGAAAAAACATTGTCAAAAGTAAAAAAAACACTTTTTTCCATGATCGTCATTATTTCTTCATTGCTCATTTTATGCTTTATCGGCACACATACATTGAAAACAATTTTATTAACACACATTTCAAATTTTTCATGAATTTGGCGGGACATTTTTTGTACTAAATTACATTAAAATTACCGTTTTACACTACTTTAAAATTACCGTTTTACATTACTTTAAACACTTCATTTGAATGAACAATGAAGAATTGGTGACATTTCCGGAAAAATCGTCCTTGAAAAAAAAATTGTTTTTTGGTGTTTTACTCAATGGAAAAAATGGTTTAAATAATTATCTACAACTTTTACATTTAAATTTTTTGTTAGAAAACGTAAAAATCCGCGTTTTACCCCTAAAAGTCCACTTTTTCGCACCCCCACCCCAATTTTAGTTATTTGTTGTGGTCCAATCCATTTTTCCCCATTTATATACCAATAATCTTCAAAAAATTTCGCACCAAACATATTTTCTTTTTAAATTATTAGCTGATTAATTAGGAATGGGTCTCACTTATAACCAATAACGATTCACTATTCACAATGCACAATTGATATAAATTATAATCAAAATTTTGTAATGTACGAGACATAAAAATAAATAATACTATTATTATTACATTTACGATTATAAAAACGTCATTTGGATGTTGAAGTAGCATTTATTTGGTCAGTAATTGAATCTCATTGTAACGTTATTTCCTTGCTACTTTAGTCCTGACACAACAATCCTTCCCGGAAAATTCTTCCCCAGACAATCCTTCCCGGATAATACTTCTCCACGATAATCCTTCCTCGGGACTATTCTTCCCCACGATGTTTTCCCACGATAATTCTACTCTACGAAATATTTTCCCCATACAATCCTTCCCGGAATATCATTCACCAAAAAATCCTTTCTTAAAAAATTAGAAGTGAGCGTCCTTTTTCTATCGCTAGTACGCTGTTATTTTCAAAAAAAAGAGAGGAAGTTTTTGAGTGAAAAGAGAGGAAGTTTTTGAGTGAAAAGAGTGGAAATTTAGCTCCAAAAATGCAAATTTTAGAAGAAAAAACAAAAAAATTGTCATTTTTTGAAAAGAAAAGAGTGGAAATTTTGGAGTGAAAATATGGAAAATTTAGATACAAAAATGAAAATTTTCGAAAAGACAAAAATCATTTTTTCATGAAAAAAGAGGTGAAATTTTAGAGTGAAAAGAGGGGAAATTTAGGTCCAAAAAATGCAAATTTAAAAAAAAAAAATCAAAAAAGTTCATTTTTTCAAGAGAAAAGAGGGATAATAGATAAGGTGCAAAATCTCTCACTCATTCCCCCACTCTGTACCTCTCTCTCCATCTCTACCTCTTCCTTACTATATCCATCTCTCTACCTCTCTCCACCTCTCCCCGACTCACCCGCACATTCTCTCCCTCTCCCACACTCCCTTTCTCACTCTATCCGTACTCCATCTCTCAGTCTCTTCCTGCTACGAAGTTAAATGCTAATATCCTTTTGTCATTGCTACTATGCAGCATTTTTCTACTGTATGATTTTTCTGTACATGTCTAATGTAGGATTTCTTCTTAATACAAATCAATGTTTCCTATTCAAATTGGACTAATAGTAACGGAGATAACGCTAATGCCATTTTGCCACGCCCACTGCGCATGATTCATGTCAAAGGGGCTACGTGCGCGATACGTATTTTTTTTAAATAAAAATTTTATAACGTTCAGACTAGGAATTTTGTTATATTAACAACGGATCTATGTAACGTCGTTGGTTGATGCGTTATTTTTGGTAACCTTTTATAGACTTCTTTATATGTCAAAATAGTCACATTACTGACAATTAAAACACGTTTCAACCATCTTTATCACGAAAATATACTAAAATTAACAGAAACACTCTTAAATTTATTATATTTTTTATTCGTTCGGGTCAAGCGCGCGGAATTTAAACCACGAAATCGGTGCAATTTAACATTTCTTAAAACAGAAATTTTGTTTAACTATTTCACTATTTCACTAAATTCATATTTTATTTAGGAATATTTTTGGCAATGTTTCCTCAAACCAGACGCTTCATCCAATTCAGTCGCAACTTCCGGAATTGATTCTAATTCCGTCAAAGTCTCCACGATAAATCAAGTCGGTATCGATACTGCTAAATGGCACTGTTGCCAAAGAGCTACGTCTCCGCAATGTTCCAGATTATGTTCTAAAACGTTTATGAAATATTATGCTACCTCTTGGCACGAATTTGACCACAAATGCCTCAGTCAAATGTCCGAAGAGAGTTTAAGATCATGTATAGATGAAGGTAATTAATTAAATATGTATTGAGTTAAGATTATTTACAATTATAATATTTTTCTAGTTGATGAACCGTGTGAGCTTGGTTGCGATGGACTAAGTTTTTGTACAAACTTCAATAACAAACCAACTGAATTATTTCGATCATGTAATACTCAAGCTGATGACGCAGCAAGAAACGATGTAGCTTTATGGCAAAACCAAAATAATATTTCATTAAGTAAGTGACTAATTTTAAACAGTGTATTTTAAATTAATCATTTTAATTAATTCCACAGCTCCAACTCTAACGCTTCCTCTAAAATCTACAACAGAATGCTCACAGAATATCTGGAGCGCCGTGGCTTGTACTCTTCAAATTAAACCTTGTTCGAGAACTTCACATGCGAATCAAATCTGCAGGGATGTTTGTTTGGACATTCTTTCCCAGTGCGTGGATTGGACAAGAGTACATCCTGAACATTCACCTCAATCGATTTGCGAAAGTATATCTCCTGAAGATCCCGACGACTCTTGTGTTAGACTACAAACTTACTTTAATCCATCATCGTATAAATCTTCGAGGATAACCGGGCAGGTTATTAGTCCTTGCAAAGGAAATCCTTGTGAATCCCATGAAGTTTGTTCGATTAATAGGAGCTGCATACATGGAATAAACTGTAAACCGTATATTTGCCAACCTGGTTGTAAATTAGGTAAGTATAGAAGATATTAAATGTTAATATTTTAAATGATTTAAATTTCTCTTAGGTCAAGTATCTCAATACATGGTTCCGGATGGTACTTACGTGTGGATACCAACCCCAAAAAGTGTCGAAGGTTGCGTTCGAATCTGTAAATGCAACAAAAATAAAATTGATGAATGCTTGCAACTTCTTTGTTTCACGTTGACATCATGCTTATTAGGAAATACCCAGGAACTCCATGGATCAATCTTCAATATCGAATGTAATAAGTGTAGTTGTTATGCTGGTGAGACGATTTGTAGTAAGAAACAATGTGAAAGTACGAGCTTAAGCGGGAGGAATACCGGTTATACAACTTTACCTTGTAATTGTCCTCCTCATTATGTTCCAGTTTGTGGGAGAAATGGGGTTACCTATGCCTCTACTTGTTTAGCCAAGTAAGTTATATGTTATCTTGTTTATTTTTAGTTATCGTTAGGTATTCCAAATACAAGCCAAATATTAGTTATTATAAATTACTTACTTAAAATAAACAATGCAATTATATATTGACTAAAATGCTCACAAGCATTAGATGACAGTTGAGGTTTATCATATTTACGTAAAACTCAAGCTGTACCCAATAATAAATTAGTGTTCAAGCAATAAGATTTTTTACAATAACGAACTGACTACAAAAAGGTCACATCTGTGTTATTTTGCATTAGTGCATTAATTTTGGTAAGGCCGGTGGTCAGCTGTCTCTGCATTTTATTTCCTTGCCTTTCAGTACATATAGTCTATTCCAATTCTTTTTGCAACTCAATTGGCGGTGTTAGGGTGCTAAATTTCGCCCTATATATAACTGTCACCGCATGTAAAAATTTGAGGTTAAGTATTTTGACATTTTCACGCAGGCTGTGTTACCACTATTACCTGAAAGATAAGTCAATTTATGAAATTCTTATACATTAATTAAACTTTTTAGCTAAAATTATTCATTTGCTTTTATATTAAACTAAACTAAAAAATCAGATGCAAAAACTTTTATTCCCAAAGGCGAATTAATTTTAGCTACTTTAAAATTAGAACATCCTATATTTAACACATAATATTCAAATTTTACCCCAAAACACTTAGATACTCTTTCTATGCATTCTGTTTAATGGCAATCTTTTCGAAATTCATTGTATACTGCAAGTATGCTTTTTTTGGTGCTATTGTTCATAATCTTTGGCATGATAATAGGCAGGCTCGACATTTTTGTTATTAACTGAAATCGAGAGATTTTGTTATTTAAAAACGATCAAAAAAAATTTGAGCGCAAAATATTAATATTTACGACCGCTGTAAGCATTTTAAAATCAACGATCGGCGAGAAGCTGGGAAACGGTCCCTGTGAGCGAGACTAGACCGTGTGACGTCAGTAGCCATGAACGGTTCGCCCCTGGCCCGCTGCTGCGCTGTATTCACACACATTTTACAGGGTCACCGTTTTTAGTAAATTTCCTACTAAATTAATAGATTTTTAAGAAAAATGAGGGTGTTTAGTAGAATTGATAATAGGCAGGTACGACATTTTTTTTAAACTGAAATCGATATATTTTTTTTATAAAAAACGATTCAAAAAATTGTGTGCAAAATATTAATATTTACGCCCGCTGTAAAATTCAGTAGATTTTTAGATTTGAATTAAAAACTATATTTTATCGCTATCTATCTATGCATGGTTTATTTAAGACGAGTGTCTCATCGCAGAAAAAATATTTTGTATCATCCAAACGTGACACGTGATTTGCTTAAATAATAAGTTTGAACAATCGTAAGTATGAGCTCTAGTAGCAGCGTTGAATAGTGCTGGTTAGTGGTGCGATAGGTCCGGGTATCGAATCCCGCACACAGCTTATCTTTTTTTCCATTTTATCGTTATATTTTACTTTTCAACCTTATTAAATATTTTTCAATAAACCGTATTCTACCAACATTTCAATAATAAACTATCAAAATTACGAGTGTGTCATCGCAGTAAAAATATTGCAGTCCGAAGATTGCGTTTACTATTTGCGCAATTGTTGCTATCGTTTTGCTTGATAGATTTTTTAGCACCTTATAGTGTCTATTTCATTATAGCCAGGAGCCTTGTTGTTGGGAAGACTCTTAATAACTTCTTGGATCTCGTGTGTGGTTATAAGCAGGCTTTCTGGAACCTCCACATTCGTGTTTTCAAAGATTTCCTTAACACGCTGCTCGATTTCTTCGTGTTCCCTATTGCTTGGGCCATTCGGTTTGAACGTGCTCTCAAAGTGTTTACCGAACGCCTAATTTTGTAGGAAATTTACTAAAAACGGTAACCCTGTAAAATGTGTGTGTATCGTGAATACAGCGCAGCAGTGGGCAAGCGGCGAACCGTTCATGGCTACTGACGTCACACGGTCTAGTCTCGCGCACAGGTACGTTTTCCAGCCTCTCGCCGATCCTTGATTTTAAAATGCTTACAGCGGACGTAAATATTAATATTTTGCGCTCAACTTTTTTTTTGATCGTTTTTAAATAACGGGCGTTATTATACTGGTACATTTTTAACTTTATAAGAATGGAGAGTCTAGTTCAAGTTCTAGCAGTTCTTCATCTTCTGGAGAGGAAGAAATGTTCCTAAATGTAATTTTACTGGTAGTTCAGATACAAAAAAGTAAAAATGAAAATTTTATAGAGTACTGTAACTCTGTTTACAGATGCTGAATATATTTACCCATTTTAGGTAAGTTTGTCCAAAAAAATTTTAATTTGAATAACATGTGTTACATTTATTTTGCTATAGAGTTTTATTTTTGAATTTATCTGAATAAAAAGTAGTTTACCATTTTTCTTTTTAAAACTACTTTATCAAGACAAGCTGTACCGCCAACTCACTGTGAGTGACAGTTTTTAATTATGAAGAAGTATAATAAAAAAGAAGAATTTAATAAAATTCTGTTTGCGTTTTAAACGCTGTTATAATTAATCTTGAACAGTCCTAGATTTTATTTATTGCGCATCTAGTTCTGCACATATTCTAAACAGTTTTGGATTTTTTAACACGAACAAACCTTAAGAGAATGACATTTTAATCTGACACAAATCACCGTACCAACTTTGTTAAAAGCTCAGCATGTTAAACTTGATAAAACTAAATCACAGCTAACTGAGTTGCAAAAAGAATTAGAATAGAGTATATATAATCTATTTATTTTTTTATAGATGTGCCGACTTAAATGACGCAGATATTGAGTACTATCCTTGTCAAGATCCCTGCAAGATCAATACATGTCCTGTAGGTCAAAAATGTGTACCAAATCCTCAAGTTTGTTTAAGTCTCATGCATAAACCATGCACGCAATACGAATGCAGTAAGTATACATTATTTTTAATATCAAAAATATTTATTTTTAGGTACAATTTAAACTAAAAAAAGAAACGTATACTTAACTATTTTTTTTATCTTGAATCTTTGTTTTATAAATGTTTTAATACTTCAAAAATTATTTATAACTTTTGCAACTTTTGCAAGCGGCTCTTGAATTTTTTCAAAATCATCTACTCGCTATTCCGAATCGAATGACATCTCGTTCACATTTTTCGGAGGCGTAGAAAAATGTTTGACCTAAAAAGAACTTATTGACTAGACTAATGAAATAAATTAGGGATATGCAAAAATTCTCTGTGTTGGTTCTATTTATAAAGTAAAAATTATTTCCTACTACAGTAAACGGTTCTTCCAACTGTTCAATTCTACCAAAAGACCCAGTCTGTGACATCGATAACCAAGAATACGAAAACTCATGTCTACTAGCCCATCACAACGCCAAATTAGCATATAGAGGACCATGTTTGACAAAATGTAATCACAGGACGCAAATATGTGGCATCAATGGAAAAACTTACTTATCGGAATGCGCAGCTTTATCTGACATGGTTGCCGTGGATTACGAAGGACCTTGTATCGCCATAGGTTTAATTATGGACGTAAAGGCTAGACAGTGCGCTGGAGTTAAATGTCCACAATTACAGAGTCCAAATTGTTTTGGTAATTATTTATATTATTTAGTTTATATTATTAGTTTGAATATGTTAATTTTTAGGTATTACCCCACCTGGAGCTTGTTGTCCAATGTGTGGTGGGGCTTTGCGTCTTCTCTACTCTAAGAAACAGAAAGATAGAGCCTTTTTTGCCATCCGTAGTCAAACTACTAGACCGTTGAATTTGCATTCCCTTCTCAAAGCTTTGGAAAGACAAATACAGGTAGCGCAGTGCGTATTAAAGGGGTACCTTACTGTCGAATTGGATGTTTTTGTTATAGTACATAGTACTGAAAGGTAAGATAATAAAATGTGTATTTTCAACGAATTTTAAGTAAGTTTCTTTACTTTTGTTAACCCCTATATACTATTCATTGGTCTCAACCTTTTAGGCCTGATGATGGCTATTTAGCCGAAACTAGTTGCCTTTTGTTATCATCCTTCCATAATATTATACGTTGTTATACGTTCGTGTTTTATTTTTTGGAAAAAAAGAATTTTAACAAAGTTCTCAACTGAATTCTATAAGTCTGTTTCTCTATATTTTTTAAATTTAGATAACATATTTGGATTCGGCATAAGAGAGTTAATATTGCAAAACGTTTTATTCTAAATTATAAAAAAAAATGTAATAAAGAATAAGTTTTAAACATCCAAATTTTGAAAAATGTTTCATGTTCCTTAAAAAAGATCCAAAACTTAAAATTGGAAGAAAGTAAAAATTTTTATTTACATTTTATTCTGAATTATAAAAAAATGTAAGAAACTTATTGAAAAATCCACATTATTGAAAAATTCTATTATTTAAAAAAATATCAAACACAAAAATTGAAATAAAACTACAAATTTTTATTTCTTGTTTTATAAAAAAAAAATCTGATATAGAAAACTTTAAATTTTTCAGTTAAAAAAATTTAATTTAAAAAAAATTTCAATATTTACAAAACATTCAAAAAACAAAATTAAAAGAAACTGCAAGTTGTTATTTCTATTTTATTCTGAATTATAAAAAAATATAATTAATTTTTTTTTGAAATTTTCGAACTAAAAATCCGAAAATGGAAAGAAACTACAAATTGTTACTTCCATTTTAGGCTGAATTATAAAAAAATTAGATAAAAGAAAAATGTAAAAATCCAAAAAAATACAAATTTTGAAAAAATTTCAATAATATTTAACAAAATATCAAACATAAAAATTAAAAGAAACTACAAATTGTTATTTCTATTTTAAGCTAAATTATAAAAAAAATCAGATAAAGAAAAATTTAAAAAGTTCCAGATTAAAAAATCTAAATTTTTAAATATTATTATTTTAAAAGGATCCAAAACATAAATTTAAAAGAAACTGCAAATTATTATTTCTATTTTATTTTGAACTAGCTGACCCGATAGACTTTGTCCTGTCCAAATTTCAATAAAGTTGTTTGTGATCGTGAATTTGTGAAAAGCTATTATTAAAATTTAGATTTTTAATGTTTGTTCAAATTTTATGACTCCGTTGAAATTATCCCGAATTTTTTTCCTGAAAACATTAAGGACTATAATATACCAAAAAGAAAGTTTGTGCGGTCGAGGGACCCCCGTCAGAAACGAAGTTCTTCAACTCTAACTTGTTTTAATATCCCGCTCTCCTTCTCTTTTCTTTTTTTTTCAATTTGTTTTTCATAATTGTTTCCTATTTTTCTGTATTTTTCCCTATTTGTCCCTAAATTTTCCTATTTTTTCCTATTTTAACCTATTTTAACCTATTTTAACCTATTTTAACCTATTTTTTCTATTATTTCCTATTTTCCCTATATTTCCCCATTTTTCTCTATTGTTTTTTCTACTTTTCATTAGTTTTTACTATTTTACCCTATTTTTCCATATTTGTTCCAATTTGTATGTATTTTTCCACATTTCCCATATTTTCTCTATTTTTTGCAATTTTTTTCTTATTTTTCGCATATTTTTTTTATTTTTTGCTACTTTTCCCATTTTTCTGACTTTTCGTTGAAATTATCTCGAACTTTCTTTACTGAAAATTATAAGGACTGTAACAAAGAAAAAATTGTGCGGTGGAGGGACCCCGTGAGGAACGAAGTTTTTCAACTCTAAACGTGTTTTAATCTCTCTCCCTTTCTTTTTTTTTACCATTTCTTTCAATTTTTTCTGTTTTTTGTATTTTTTTCCTATTTTTCTATTATTCCAGATTTACCCTATTTTTCCTATATTTCCCCATTTTTATCAATTTTTCCTATTTTTTTCTACTTTTCATTGGTTTTTACTATTTTTTGCAATTTTTTTCCCATTTTTCCCAATTTTTTTCCCTATTTTTTGCTACTTTTCCCAATTTTCTGACTTTTCGTTGAAATTATCCCGATTTTTTTTCCTGAAAACTTTAAAGACTCTAACCAAAAAAAAAATTGTGCGGTGGAGGGACCCCGTGAGGAACAAAGTTTTTCAACTTAAAACGTGTTTTAATCTCTCTCCCTCTCTTTTCTTTTTTTTACCATTTCTTTCAATTTTTTCTGTTTTTCATAATTTTTTCCCCATATTTTTCTTTATTTGTCCCTATATTTTCCCATTTTTTAATAGTTATACCCATTTTTTTTATTATTCCCGATTTTCCCCTATTTTTCCTATATTTCCCCACTTTTATCTATTTGTAATATTTTTTTCTACTTTTTATTAGTTTTTACTATTTTACCCTATTTTTCCAGATTTGTCCCTATTTGTATGTATTTTTCCCCACTTCCCCTATTTTCTGTTTTTTTTGCAATTTTTTTCTATTTTTCCAATTTTTCGTAATTTTTTCCTAGTTTTTCCAATTTTTTACTATTTTTCTATATTTTTCTCCATTTTTCACAATTTTTTTTGACGTAACATTTTTTAACGTTTAGTTTTTTGAAGCGTTAAAAAACGTTCGAAACGTCACATTTTCCAACATTATCATCGTTTTTTAAAGCTTTGAATTTTTATTCGAAAAATGCCATTTTTCATCAATTTTGATGTGTTATCTTATGGGAAATTTTTTTCACAACAAAAAGTAACGTTAAAAACGTTGAAAACGTCGTAAAATGTGATGTTTCGAACGGTTTTTAACGTTCAGTATTTTGAAGCGTTAAAAAACGTTACATTTTACGTTTTCAACTGAATCAAAAACAGAACGTGAAAAAGCGTCCGAAACGTCACATTTTACGACGTTTTCAACTGGTGGGTGTGACGTCATACTCTTTCTCTCTCTCTCGCTGACACGCTGAATTTAATATATCTCTCACTCTAACACGTTGAATTCCCTATACCTATAGTAGTAGCAGCCTGTTATATCTGCTTCGCCTACAAGTTTTGGCTTGCAGAGTCATCTTCAGGTTTATAAATTAAGTGATCTAGAATGGGTATATATTTTATATGCATCTATTGATATTTGAATTTTATTTTGCAGGAATCCTTCCGAAGTGCAATTAGAAGCTTGCATAAGAGAAGCTGAAAAAATCGCAAGTCTTATTAACCTACAAAGTTCGAGAATTGTAAGCGAATTGAGCCTCAGTTCTTTGACAGCTGCTAGTATTATTCACACGCAAGAAAATTCTTCGGTTGGTATTTATTTAATTAATTTAAAAATGTCTCTAGTAGCTGTGATTCTTATAAGAGTTGTTCAACAATGTTTATATTGATGAAACAATATATCAAAAATCCAGAATAGTGTCTTGGATCCTTTAATTTCTTATCCTTACTATTCTCTAGCAGAGCTGGGCCGTTACTAAAATAGAAGTAACGCGTTATTTTTCCTTTAGATAAACGTTACCGTTACTTTTTTTTACAAAGTAACGCAATTGCCGTTACTTTTCGCCTACTTGAACAAGTAACTAAATTACTAATAACGCGTTACATTTAGTAACGTTTTAGTTTCGTTACTCCCAGCTCTGTTCTCTGGTTATGGATACTGAGATTTTTGGGATTGAAATGTATGATTTAAACTATTACCAAATATAATTCGTGATTTAAAAAAAGGAACTGTGGCCAAATCGCTGTTATAAATTTTATTTTGTTGAATCTACTACACACAGTGGCGTATCAAAAAAAGGTAGTAATAATTCAAATAGTTTCTTGGGCTTTAATATTACCCTTGAATTGGACGAATTATTATTTATTCTTTATCGATTACATAAAATTATCGATTTATTTTTTTTTTTTGATTTCTTTTATTACTATTTTCTAGAACATTCAATTTTTATAAAAATTATTTTTATCAAATATTTTTTTTATAATATTGATTTTTTTTCCAGAAAGAATTATTGGTATCACAAAATTACAGTTTTTTATCATCTCATAAACAATAAATCGTTTGAAAACACAAAAATATAACAGATACGCTACTGTGAGTTTTTATTAAAAAAGTTTAACAATTTAAAATAATAACAATTCTCTGCGAAAAAACTATCTGTGATAATTGAATTTAGTTAAGAAATTTTTTATAAGATTTTTTTTTAAATACCTATTAATATTCGACTGTACATATTTTTATTATTAAGTGTATATAAAATAAAATTAAGCAATTCTTGTGCCTTATTAATGTAAAAAAATATGTTATTGATTGTTTAGTTATTAAGTCTTTTATAACTCTTGTGTTTTATTTTGCCAAAGAATAATTTATTAACCAAAATGTAATAAATAATAATTTTCACAGCTTCGATGTAAACTATATTTTTTTCTTTAAATAATTATATTACAATATTGTTATTTCTTCTCCATCTTCTTCGTTTTAACGTTATCTTTATATAAATTCAGTTTTTGATTGCTTAAAAAATTGATCGCAATTGAGTCTTATAAAATTTATGGCGATTAATGTGTTAAAAAATGTTTTTGGAATATTTAAAAAAATTATTTCTATCTCATCTTCACTATATCATCAATTTTTTCTTTGTTCCCATTAGCACAGAGACTATAAACCGTCTTAAAAACGTACACAACCGACCATCGGACGTTTTAAAAACGTTAGTTAAAGTTCGTTAAAGTACCTGAGATCGTTTATAAGACGTTTTTATCTAGTGCAAATGTCACAACTTCTAATATCATATAGACGTCGAAAAAAGACGTTTTAAAAACGTTTTAGAACAGACTAAATACGTGGTTTGACAAAAGACGTTTTTGGGGCGTTTTTAGAACGTCCACTGGACGATCTATAAAGTTTTTAGCGATGGTTTTAAAAATGACTCAAATAAAACGTTTAAACTTTATTTTTCAAAACTTAAAAACAAACACGTTACGTTTTTTACATATAAAAACGTAACTTTCTGGCTTTATATGAAAACATACTTTTTAAGGACCTAAATAAAACGTTTTTAAAAAGTCCCTATTATGACTTTATAAAAAATATTCTGATATGCGGCGTTAAAAAACGTTTACTAGATGTTTTTTATCGTAGGGTTTAAAACCGTCTAGAGTACTGTAGAGTAAACAACGTTTTTTTTTTAATTTTGTGACGACATATTTTGGATGTTTAAAGTCCATTATTAAAAACGTTCTTGCATAAACGTTTATAAAATGTTTTACTTTGGTCCTAACCTAACCATAAAAAACGTCAATCGGACCTTTTGTGCTATTAGGATTTATTTTTCTTGATTAAATTAAGAATTTATTATTATTTGTTCATTATTTTCCCCGTTTTTATTGTCATCTTCTTTGGAATATTTAAAACATAAAATATTAAACATTATTATTATTTATTTTTTATTATTTCTTTCTCAGCTTTTCTTTCAGTTTTTTTGCCAAAGAATTATTTTGAACTAAAAAATACGATAAAATTCATCTTCTGATTTATTTTAAAATTATCATCATGTTTTTCTTCGTTTTTTTTTCTTGATTAAAAATTTGAAACTCATCATCATTTTTATTTAAATTTGTTATTTTCTTGTGTTAGAATTTCTTTCTCATCTTCTCTGTTTTTGTTATCTTCTTTTATATCCGGTATGATATATGAAGAATTGTGTTTATTTAAAATAATACCTTAAATTCATCTTGTGATTTATTTAATTTTTTTCTTTTTTTCATATTTACAATATATGTCATAAAATTATTATTTTTTCCTTCGTTGTTGTTTCTTTGTTTTGTCTCTTTGATTAAGAATTTATTATTATTTTTCATTATTTTTTCCGTTTTTAATGTCTTCTTCATTGGAATATTTAAAAGTACATACAAAAATTTGAATATTATGTCCCTAATAGCACAGAGACATTCAAAAAACGTTTTAAAAATGTGCACGACCAACCGTTGGGACGTTTTAAAAACGCTTATAAGACGTTTTTCTCTAGTACAAATGTCACAACTTCTAACGTCATATAGACGTCGAAAAAAGTCGTTTTAAAAACGTTTCAAAAGTGACTAAATAAATGGTTCGACAAAAGACGTTTTTTGGACGTATTTTAGAACGTCCACTGGACAAAAGTTTTTAACGGTGGTTTTAAAAATAACTCAAATAAAACGTTTAAACTTTCTTTTACAAAATATATTTTTCTGGACTCAAAAACAAAACTTATTTTAAACGTTTTTAACAGTGGTTATATAAACGTTATACCAAAAACGTTTAAAAAATATAACTTTCTTGCTTTTTCTAAAAACATACTTTTAAGGACTTAAAAAAAACGGTTTTTGAACGTTTTTACAGGTCAAATAAAATGTCCCTATTGTGACTTTATAAAAAACATTCTGACATGGACATAAAAAAACGTTTAGTGTCGTTTTTTATCGTCTTGACGTTTTGTTTTTAATTATGAGTTCGGACGTTTCGTCGACATATATTGGCCGTTTCTTTATGTCCGTTTTAAAAATGTTTTTGCAGAAACGTTTATAAAACGTTTTATTTTAGTCCTTGGACGTTCTGACGTTAAGTGAACCATAAGAAAACGTCAATGGAGCTTTTGTGCTATTAGGGAACATCATTTTTATTTATATTTGTTATTTTCTTGTGTTAGAATTTATTATAATTTCTTTCTCATATTCTCTGTTTTTGTCGTCATCTTCTTTAATTTCCAATTTGATTGCTAAAGAATTGTGTGGATCTAAAAAATACGTTAAATTTCATCTTCTGATTTATTTCAATATTTTCTTTTTTAAATATGAGTCATAAATAAAATTACCGCTTTTTCTTTTTCTTGATTAAGAATTTATTATTATTTCTTCATCATTTTCTCCATTTTTATTGCCTTCTTCTTTAAAATATTTAAAACATAATATTTTGAAACATATCATTTTTTAATTTATATTTTTGTGTTAAAATTTATTATAATTTCTTTCTCATCTTCTCTGTTTTAATCGTCATCTTCTTTTAATTTCACAAGTATTTTGATTTGAAAAATACGTTAAAATTCGTCTTGGTAAAAAATAAATCGCGATTTTTCTGATTTATTTCAATTTTTTCTGTTTTCAAGTCTGCAATATATTTTAATAATTTTTGCATATTTTATTATATAAATAATTACTCTATCCTTTAACTTTCATTTTTTGTAAAACTTGTAATATTTGATATATACGTGATTAAATTGAATTGCAGATTATCTTTTTTGGTTATTCTTCTTTTTTTAAATCATCTTTGATTTTTCTGCTTTTTCTTTAAATATATTTTTTTTTAAATATTCTAATGCATGATTTTTACCACTTTTATATTCGTCTATATTTGCTCTTTATCTTGTTTAAAAATTCTTGTTATATTTTAAAACATATGTGATATATTTGAATTTTTGCAAATTTCTTATTTTTATTCTCTCTTTTAATTGTAATTTTCTCTATTTCTTTTCAGTTTTTTACAAATAATAATAATAATATAACTCTCCCTATATTTCCCTCCCTTTATAAGTGAATTTGTGCTGGGAATTTATATTATTTGCCGTGGCGTAAATTTTAATTTTTTTTACTTTTAAAACGAATTTGTTATTTTTTCTCATTATCTTTTTTTAAGTAGTTTAGATTTTTCAAAAATTAGTTCTATTATTGTTAACAATAATAAATGGAAGCTCGTATCGATGCTCTATTATCTTTTTTTTTGTTATTTTTGTATATTTTTATTATCTAAATGTACATTTTTAACTATCGAATGTTCTGTTGTTTAATTATTTTGTTTAAATTTTTGTTGTTTTGAACTTTATAAATGATTATTGTGTATAAAATGACAATAAAAAAAATTATAATAAATTATTTGTTTTATTTGTCAAGTTTACCGTATAAAAATCATTATGCGAAGAAATATAATAACAATTAACCAAACCTTTAATAATGTTTCAAAAAAATTCCCCTTTAATTTATAATCAATTATTTTAGCTAATGAAAAAATGAATGAACGCCGAACGTAAAAAAAATTGTACATTTTATATACTTTTATTTCTTATTAAAATTAGGCATCAAATAATCCCTAACCTTATACCTACTTACATTTAGCCACAGAGTGGAAAATTTTAGAACTATGAAGGAAAACGTAAATTTATCCAAAACTCATGCATAAATATCAAAGGAAGGTCTCTTAAGCAGCATACATTAAATGATTATATATGCAAAATAGAAGACATATTCAGACACGAAGTTTAAGAGAAACTGACAGTAACAAGAATGTTTATTAAATTAGTGATGCATAAAATGAAAATGCATTACTCACCTTGAATAATAATTTTTACAATCTTTATTTAAAAAATGTAAATTTTCATTTAAGATGATTAGAATTAGAATTAGAAAAATTATTTAGAATTTAAACCACGTTGCTGTCATTTTTTAAATTTTATATTAGCTGAATTTTATTTGCACCTGATCAGTTCACTTCTGATCTAGATTACTTCAGATACAGTTTTATTTGTAAAATAAACCGAATTTATTTGATCTGGATCACTTCCCCCCTTACCGATGCTGCTCCACCCGCAAATTGTTCAAAAGAACTACTGAAATGTTAAGTAGAAGGGGTAATATTTAAACGTTGTTTTGGTTCAAGGTATAACTTAAAAAAATATTTACGTCTATTTGGAGAAATTTTATTTAGTTCTTGGTACGAATGCTTATTCTTTTTGTTCTAGTGAAGATGACAGGATTTTGTTAATATTAAAATAATTTAAGTTTGTGTATTACAATTAAAAATACCAGGTTAATGACAATAATTGTCAATAATAAAATAGTTACACATTCGATTTGTTACTGTTCAAGTCAGTTCAGGTCAGTTAATAAGTGAACTGATCCAAGTGCAAATAAAATACGCCTATTAAATTCATTTATATTGCAATAAAACATGGTCGACATAGAACAGTATCATTAATAAACATATTAAAGAATAGAAGTCCGGAACCTACTTCTAAAGTTACAAGGAAATTTGATCACCTAAAAACTGAAACTAAGTCTACAATATCTAGTTGTAGAATTCGGCAAAAAAAAACGAGACCAAGGCCGATCTCTACGTGGAGGTCTAGATGAATATGTTATTGTTCCAGTATATATTAATAAATGTTAATATTCAAATGAGTATATAATTATATTTTTAAGTTATAATAATAATAATAATAAAATGTCTTTATTTGTACAAGCAAAAAAAAATAGTACAATAACGTTAGGCGAGATTTAGCCTGTGGCTACTCTTACATCTAACCCTTACAGAAAATAAATAAAATAAATGAAATAGAGAAATGAAAAGAAAATGACAGTTATCCAATCAATAACATTTGATTATTAAAATAAAATATTTGAGTTAAATTAGCCTATATAACATAATTAAATGTACCAAATAAGTGAGACGCCAAGGAAAAGAAAGAATAATTATAATTGAAAAGAAAAAAAAAATTATAATTGAAAAGAGAAGTAAAAATAATTATAATTATTGCGATTTTATGCTTAGAAATGAAAATATAACAGTAAAAACATAGTAAATAGTATAACAATAAAGACATAAATGAGATAAAGTTCGTTAAATATAAGTTAAACATAATTATTGCGAAGTTAGTAGCTTTTCTTTTAAGATTTTTTTAAAAGTTTTCAAAGACGGCTCTTTTTTCAATGTTGCGTCCAGATTATTATAGAGATAAACAGCATTGTATGAAAAACTGCGTTTAAAGGCAATAGTGTAGAAGCGAGGCATGGTGAGATTAAAATGATTCCGAATATTGACATTATGCGTATTATTCCTAAAGATTAGTTTCTTATATAGATGTGGCATTGATGTACAGAGAATTTTAAAAATTAGAGTCAAAAATAGATATTTGAATAAATTATTTACATGTAACCATCGAGTCAAGGACAATTCAAAAGAAATATGATCAAATTTTCTAAGATTATTGATGAACCTGCAGCATGCATTTTGTACCATTTGAAGTCTATTACGATTTAAAAGAGTCAGGCAAGGATAATAGACAGTTATACCATATAGTAATTTAGAGATAACTAAAGTGGTGCAGAGTTTGGTTTTAATGTTTTTAAAACGAAGAACAAATTTGTTAGCATAGAGCAGACGTAATGCACTGTATGCTTGTTGCAAAATATAATTTGTATGTTTATCAAAACGATTAGATTCATCAAAGAATAAACCCAATTTTTTTGCCTCATAGACATGAGGAATGCTGTCACCAGAAATTTTTAAGTTTAAGCTAGCATGATCTTGAATATATTGTGTGGTAATTTTCTTACAGAAAACTAGAAATTTGGACTTGGAAGCATTTATTTTTAAATTGTGGTTTGAGCAGTACGTATTAATTTTATTTAAATCTTCATTGATTCTGTCCACAACAGGAACATATTCATTAATTTTAAAGTCGCAAAATAATTGTGTGTCATCAGCAAAAAATTTAACGGTACTACTTGTAATTTGTTTATATAGATCTGACGTATACAGCAAAAATAGTAGCGGATCCAGAACTGAGCCTTGTTGAACACCTGAATTTATGTGAGTAGATGTAGACCCCTGTCTATATAATTATATTTTGGATTTATTTTGTACAATTTTTGAATTTGCGCATTTATCGATAAATTAATTTTTTTCTGGATTTTTTATATGTGTTTGCAGATTAAATATTTAATATTTTGTACAATTCATTGCACACCAGCACATATTGATAATTGCATTTTTTCTTTATTTTAACAATTTTCTAACTCGAGCAATTATTGATAATCACATTTTTTGTGTTTTTTGGATTTTTTATAGTCGAGCATTTGACGAAATTTTTTGTACAATTTTTTTCACAGGAGCACATTTTTTTTATCCGAGTGTTTATTGATCTTTTCTTTTTGTATTTTTAAACCACTTTTTCACTGAAGCATTTGTCCATTACAAATTTTTTGCTTTTTTGCACCATTTTTAAATTTTAGCATTTATTGATAAGTACATGCATCTTTGCATTTTCTCGAATTTTTATAATATTGCGCTTGTAGATATCCTTTTTTTTCGTGGAATTTATCAATAATTGCGTTTTAGATTTTTAATTTTTTTTTTATTATTCCTAATAACATCCTTATTGCTCTTTCCTGTGATTATTTCAACAGTTGTATTTTTACTTTATTAAACAAATTATGCATTTGAGCAGTTTTCTATATTTGCACTGTTACATTTTCATATAGTTTTTATCTACAATCAAACCCAATTTTGGTTTTTCGTGAAATCTTTTGCACTTTAGAATTAACTGACAATTGCGTTTGTTTTTTTGTTCAATTTTTTGCACACGAGCATTGCACTGATACATTTTCAAGCAATGTTTTACACATTTTTGATATTTCGTGCACAGCATTTTTCGTTAATAATATTTTTGCTTTTTTTAACCTTTTTTCAACTAGAGCAATTATCGATATTTTTACCCTTTTCTGGAATTTTTATACTGGTGCATTTCATAACATACTCACAATCATGAAGTAAAAATTCATGGCAATTTAACCATATGGGAAAAGATTAAACCTAATCTCCAGACGCAAATACGTTACACCTGTACAAATCCGCTTCGACTCTTCCCGAAGGACTCCGGGTTAACGAACGTGTAGGCGCTTTCGCCTCAATGTCACTCGGAAGTTTAACCAAAGTTTGAGCTGGGAGTTGCCGTCGCAACTCTCACCCAGTCTCCGCTCTTCGGTAGTTGCGATTCTGTATTTTGTGAAGACCGGCCGGCGCGGAGTTTTCTCTCGAGTTGAAGTTTTTTTTTTATGGAGTTTTGCGGGTGATTTAATCCAGTAAGTTTTCTGTTTACGTAGATATAGAAATATATAAGATGAAAAGGTTTTTTTTATGTTTGAAATTTGTCAGGTGAGAACGAGAAAAGTTAGATTTAGATGTTATGAAAAGAGTTGGTATAATGTTGAGTGATTTAGATGAAAAATGAGATCATTAATTATAAGTTATATATGTTATAATCTTAATAAAATAATTAAAAACATGAAAGTGCAAACATGATATTTTGTATTAGAAAATTTATAGAATTTAATCAAACGCACTAATATCTAATTTAATAACAAATTTGTGTAACAAAAAAACTTTCAGGATAAATATTTTAAAAATGAAAAAAATTATCTTGATCATTGCAAACATAAATAGTGTTGTAGTTTCTGTAATTTCTTTAATAATAGTTATTTGAAATCTTATCTGCTTCCTGTTAAATGATTTTTGTATTATATTGCGGTATTTTTATTTTAAAATTTGCAAAATATACATGGTGTTTCATTAATAGTAGCTCGTAAAATAACTTAAAAATCCTATGCCGGAATATGAAGATTTAACTTTAGTTATTTAAAAATTTAGAAATTTTTGACACCATTTATTACGAAATTTGATAGAATGCTTAACTACTTTATAATCTTTACCAGGTGTAGATAATTTTCGCCGCCTTATTTTTATAAAATTTTATTGTTGGCTAGAATTTATTTTGTTCACAGTTTTCTTGGATTTTTTTTCACAATGTTCTTGTTCGATATTTTTTTATTTCATAATTTTCTGGTCCACAATTTTTTTTTGAGTTTTGGAAATTCCTGAAAAATCATTTCAAAATTCCCATAAAGTACATTAAAAGTCTTTGAAATCTCCTAAAAATCATTGAAAAATTCCAATAGAATCCTTTAAAAATATTTGAAATTGTTGAACATTATTTGAAATTTTTTTTTTAAATATTTTTTTAAAATAAGCAGGAATAAACCGCTTTATAATTTTATTGTTTAAAATTATCTTGCTAGAATTTTTTTTGTTCACAATTTTCTTGTTCACAGTTTTCTTCGATTTTTTTTACATAATTTTTTATTTCATAATTTTCTGGTTAACAATTTTATTTTGGAGTTTCCACTTTACTATAAAAAAATTGTAATCATGAAAATTATGAAGATTAGAATAAATAATTATAATGTGAAAATTGTTCGAAAAAAAATTATGAGGAAAAAAATTGTAAAAATAAGACCGTTTTATATTTGAAAAAAATTATATAAAAATAAAATAAAAATTTGTTCATAATTTTCTGGTCTACAATTTTCTCCACAATTTTTTGTTCATAATTTTCTTTTTCACAATTTTTTTTTGGATAATTCTCCACATTACTATGAAAAGAAAATTGCTAAAATGAAAATTATGAAGAATAAAATAGAAAATTGTAACTACAAAATTGTCCAAAAGACAATTATAAAGAACAAAATATTATCAACAAAGAAAATTGTAAATCAAAAACAAAGTTTTATATTTAAAAAATTAATTTACATAAAAATAAAATATAAAATTTTTTGTTCATTTTTTCTCGAAATTTTTAAAGTTCACAATTTTCTGGTTCACAATTTTCTTTACAACTTTTCGTTCATAATTTTCTTTTGTTCACTATTTTTGAACATTTCTCCACTTTACTATAAAAAGAACATTATGAAGATGAAAATTATGACAAATAAAGTAGAAAATTGTCCAAAATAAATTTACCTTGAACAAAAAAATAAAAAAAAATTATGAATAAAAAAAAGTTTCATATCTAAAGAACAAATTTACATAAAAATAAAATCAAAATCCAAGCATAATTTTTAATCATAATTATCTTGCTTAAAATTTTTTTTAGTACCTACACAATTTTCTTAACGACTTTTTATTCATAATTTTCTTATCCACACTTTTTTGGACATTTGTTCACTTTACTATAAAAGAAAAATTATGAAAATGAAAATTGTGACAAATAAAATACACAATGATAAAGTAGAAAATTGTCCAAAAGAAAATTATCTAAAGGAAATTATTTTGAACAAAAAATTTAAAAAAAATTGTGAACAAAAAAGTTTCATATTTGAACAACAAATTCACATAAAAATTTAATCAAAATGTAAACATAGCTTTTATTCATAATTTTCTTGCTTAATTTTTTGTTTAGTACACTATTTTTTGGTTCACAATTTTTGGTTCACAATTTTCTTTACAACTTTTTGATCATAATTTTCTTTTCCACACTATTTTTGGACATTTCTCCACTTTGCTATAAAAAGAAACTGATAAAGTAAAAAATTGTCCAAAAGAAAATTATCTAAAGGAAATTATTTTGAACAAAAAATTTAAAAAAAAATTGTGAATAAAAAAGTTTCATATTTGAACAACAAATTCACATAAAAGTATAATCAAAATGTGAACATGTTTTTATTCATAATTTTCTTGTTAAAATTTTATTTAGTACACAATTTTGTGGTTCACAATTTTTTGGTTCACAATTTTCTTTACAACTTTTTGTTCATAATTTTCTTTTCCACACTTTTTTTGGACATTTCTCCACTTTATTATAAAAAGAAACTGATAAAGTAGAAAATTGTCCAAAAGAAAAAAATATTTTGAACAAAAAAATTAAAAAAAAATTGTGAATAAAAAAGTTTGATATTTGAACAACAAATTCACACAAAAATATAATCAAAATGTCAACATAGCTTTTATTCATAATATTCTTGCTTAAAATTTTATTTAGTAAACAATTTTCTGGTTCACAATTTTCTTTACAACTTTTTGTTCATAATTTTTTTTCCACCCTTTTTTTGGACATTTATTTTTATTACTATAAAAAAACTGATTAAGTAGAAAATTGTCCAAAAGAAAATTATCTAAAGGAAATTATTTTGATCAAAAAAATTTAAAAAAAATTATGAATAAAAAAGTTTCATATTTGAACAACAAATTTACATAAAAATATAAAATGTGAACATGGCTTTTATTCAAAAATTTCTTGCTTAAAATTTTATTCAGTACACAATTTTCTGGGTTCACAATTTTTTGGTTAACAATTTCCTTTACAACTTTTTGTTCATAATTTTTTTTTCCACATTACCAGAGGCGTGCTGTAGGTGTAGATAATTTTCGTCGCCTTATTTTTATAAAATAAGTATTTTACGAGGCATTTCCGGTTGATGGATTAAAATACGTTTGTTGAGCAAAATACCCATGGTAGTTTTTTTTGCATTTTTTGTGCATGAATATTTTAAGGTTTTTGTTAAAGGGCTTCATTGGTGTTAGGTAATGTCGCAATTTTATTTTTTAAACGATAGAATGGGCTACTGTGCTATACAGGTTCTTGAGTAACATGTTAATACAATCTGATATTATTTCTGGGGTAGGTAATGTATTCCGACACTTTTAAACAATATAAAATATACAACAGGTTTCTCTCTTCATGATCGAATGACTACTTAAATAAATACTCTCTTGTTATAATTTAACCTTTTGGAGACCAGCGTTGCCAACCGTACTATTATTATAGTATTTGTACGATAATTACAACTCTATGTACTATAAAATTTCAAAGTAAATATAGTACTCACTTTGTACTATAAATTTGTTTTTTCACAAATCATAACAATATACCAAAGGTTTTAGCAATATACTGATCAATTACTAACAAATTTATAAAATTTAGTTTAGTAAATTAAATGTGATTCTTCGAATACGAAACGTCCAGTAAAAACTAACTTATTGCAAACTTAATTTAGAATTAAAAAAAAATAGTAATATAACAAACAACAGCGGTAAAAATGATAAGTTAACATTTAATTATAGTTGTCCTGAAGATGAATACAATGCCATTAAGTAGTGTTAAGCCATAATAATAATTTAATAAAAAAAAAATAAATATTTTTTTCCATATGGTGCGGACTTTATTTACTGTATGTATTTGTCTTCGAAATACCAATAAGTTTAAAATATTACTATTATTGAAACAATCTGTTCATTTTTTTAAGTAAAACCATAAATGTTACATCCAAAACTATTTATTTCTCTTCAAAACTAGGAGCACCATCACTAAACCAATTTCCCATATTAAGCAAAATCGCACGAATTCGACGAAAATGAACAATTTTTTAGTTTGAGTTAAAATTTTTAATAGCAAAATGAGAGGTGCAGTCTCAAAAAATATGAATTCCAACTTAACTTTTTCCGCTCTTTTCGAATATACTATCCAATTTTTAAAATTCTGAAAATAATTTTGGTATATTTTTTTGAGGCCGGACTTGGATTTTCATTTTGCTTACTATATCAGTGTAATGTACCAATAGACTCAAACAAGCTTGCTAAATATGAAATAAATATACAAAGTGTTTCCGAAGAAACGAGGGTTAGAAGAAATAAGCAATTTTGACAAAACACCCTGTAACTCACTTATGAGGCGGGTTAGACCCATCAAATATCAAATTTTTTGCAATCACCTAAGTGCCGTCTATTTGCAGTTAACGTATGTCGGTTAACCTATGAAACACCCTGTATATATTTCCCACAATAAAAATTTTACACAGTTGAAAATACGAATGGCCTTTTCTTTCATCAAAAAATTATAAGGACTAGTTGAAAAACGCAAAAAAACAATGATAACGAGCATTTGTCTTCAGTCATCCACCCAACTGTAATTTACTACAGTCAGTAATTCCGTCACAAGGATATACGATTTTTATGAATTTTTTAGGGAGTTTTAAGGATTTTAACGATTTTAAAGTGTTTTTAATGATTTTTAAGGATTTTTGGGACTTTTAAGGATTTTTAGGTATTTTTAAGAATTTTAAACCATTTTTAGGGATTTTAATGTTTTTTAAGGATTATTGTAGGATCTTTAAAAATTGCTTAAGATTTTTAAGTAATTTTAAGTCTTTTTAAGCATTTTTAAAGGTTTTTAGGAAGTTTTAAGAAGTTATTAAGGATTTTATTAGGATTTTTTAAGGATTTTTTAAGGATTTTTTATTGATTTTTTAAGGATTTGAAAGTATTTTTTAGATTTTCGTAAGATTTTTAAGGAATATCAGGGATTTTTAAGGAATATCAGGGACTTTTAAGGATTTTTAAGGATTTTTAGGTATCTTTAAGAATTTAAAACCATTTATAGGGATTTTAATGTTTTTCAGAGATTATTTTAGGATCTTTAAGAATTGCTTAAGATTTTTAAGTTTTTTAGGGAGTTTTAAGGATTTTTAAGGCTTTTTTAAGGATTCTTTAATGATTTTTTTAAGGATTTTAAAGTATTTTTTAGATTTTCGTAAGATGTTTAAGGACTTTTAGATTTTTTTTAAGAATTTTAAGGCATCTTTAAAGATTTGTAATAATTTTTAAGGATTCTTAAGAAATTTTTAAAGATTTTTAAGATTTTAAAGTGTTTTTAATGATTTTTAAGGATTTTTGGGTATTTGAAGGATTGTTAACAATTTTTAAGGACTTTTAAGGATTTTTAGGAATTCTAAACCAGTTTTAGGGATTTTAATGTTTTTTAAGGACTACAAAGTGTAGTCCGGTACTGTTCCAGACCTTCTTAAATTTTCCTGGATAGTAAAATCCTGATTAAATCCGCTATTAAGCGAGCACATCCACGTGTGTCTAATTCACCAAGAAAATCGGATTCTGAGGCCAGTTTTTTAGGCGGTAAAACTTAGTGCTAAAATAATTTATCAGATTGGCACTATGTGAAATCCGATTAATATCGATGAATAGATGTAACTGAGAGCAAAGGAAGAACAATTGAGTTTTGAAGGGTGACACTTTTCATCAAGAAAAGAAGCGAGCATAAGAGAGGTTATATTTACCTTATTCTCGGAAATAATTAAATTGTATTTGATTTATATTTTTGAATTTTAGGCAGATAACAACAATTAAAAAGATGATGGGCACGGAAGAGAGGAGAAGGGTAGCGACTCACGAATGATAAGTCAATATATTCTATATAATTAAATAAAGTTTACTTTGGTCTATGTTTAAATGCTAAAATTATTTGGTGACGATTTTAACCCATAACACAGTAAGTAAACTGAGGCGGGTTTACAAGGAAACCATATTGACACAAACTGTATATTGCACATGGGTCGAAAATGTTGTGAAAAAGGTCGATAACGACGTACAAACAGACTTGGAAGGGTTCTTCCGCCCTTCATGAAAATTAGAAAACTTTGGTAAATTGGACATGAAAAGTCCGAAAGCAGACGAGTTCTCTGCGTAAACCACTGCGTCTCCTTTCATGCACCCCCCTATCCCTATATGAATTTTCCAGTTTTTGAACCATGGTATTCCTTTTTAAATTACGTTTTATTTAAGAATTGTTAACATGTTAGTATATGGCCTGAAGATGACTAGTACCCGAAACTAGTTGCCACCCTCCGATTTGATCAAATAATTGTGGTACATGATTAGAGTTTTATTTGCTATTAATTATCTTTTAGTTCACTTTGTTACGAAATACTTAATTAAGGTTTTGTTACAACAAAATAAAGGTACATTGTTTTATTTTTTCTGTAGTCAAACAATAAAATCCGACCCTGTCTAAAAAGAAAAAAGTTGTGTATAGCGATTTGTTTTGTAACAAATAAAACTCCTACGTGCGTAATAAGACTTGTCAGATTAATCGAAGTTTCACCTACAGCGTAGACGAATCACTTTTCTCATCGGTTTTGGAGTCCGACGTTTATGGAAAGCAATTTGATTAAGCTTTTAGGAGAATATGTTCGAGAAAGGGTGTTTACGACCGTTTTACTTTTTTTTATATTTCTACGCAAATATTGTGTAGAGGATTTTAAATTATTTACGAGTGTAAACTGTCAAATGTTATATTTTACTAGCTGAATACCTGTATTTTTAGTATCTGGGCGACCGAGCTTTGTTTTTTTCTTTTTTTCTTCATTTTTCCTGTTTTTCATTATCTTTTCCTGTTTTCCCTATTATTATTTATTTTAGCCTATTTTTACTATTTTTCCTTATTTTCCCATATTTTTCATTATTTTCCCATTTGTTTCGCTGTTTTCTCTAATTTCCCTATTTTTTCCTATTTTTTTCTACTTTCTCCTTTTTTTCCTATTTTTCCCTATTTTTCCAATTTCTTAGTATTTTACCTGTTTTTTCCCGTTTTTCCTCATTTGTCCCTATTATTTTCAATGTTTTCCTATTTTCCCTTTTTCCTTATGTTCTCCTATTTTTCAGTATTTCCCACATGCTTTCCTATTCTTTTCTAATTTCTCTTTTAATTATTTATTTCCCTATATGTTTTCCTGATTTTTCGAGTATTCTATATTGTTAACTATTTTTCTGAAATTACCCTATTTTTCGCGATTTTGCTATATTTTTCTATATTTTTTTACTATTTTTCTTACGTTTCCAAAGTTTTCATTATTTTCCCATGTGCTTTCCTATGTTTCTCTAATTGTTCTAATTTATTACTATTCATTCCAATTTTCACCATTTTTTATATTTTTCACTATTTTTCCAAAAATTTACCTATTTTGCCATATTATTCCTATTTTTCCCAATATTTATCTATATTATTTTCTATTTTTTCATAATTTCGCTATCCCTATTTTTCTCTTTGCCCTATTTTTTCCAATTTTCTCTATTTTCCGCTTTTTGTACTTATTTTTAACTCTTTTCCCCCATTTTTCCTTTTTTCTTATTTTTCTTATTTCTTTCAATATTTTCCTATTTTCCATTATTTTTTCTTATTTTCCTGTTTTCCAGATTTTTTCTTATTTTCCCTATTTTTTCCACTTTATTCATATTTCTTCAAATTTTTCCTGTGTTCGATTATTTCTTCCTGTTATTCCCTATTTGCATTCTTTATTTTTTCCACTTTTTCTATTTCTTTAAATTATATTTTTTCCATATTTCCCATATGTTTTTCATTTTTCCATATTTTCCTCTAATTTCCGTTTTTTCCCTATTTTGCACTGTATTTTTTTTCCTAATTTTCCAGCTTTTTTTTGCCTCATTTTCCTTTCTTTTTTTACAATTATTGTTTGTTGTCCCAATTTTTCTCCCCTTTTTGCGACTATTATTTTTTTCTATTTTTCCTCCTTTTTTTGAAACCTATTTTTTGCCCCAGTATTTCCCTCTCTTTTTTACAATTATAATTATTTCCCACTTTTTCCCCCTTAATATACACAACTATTATTTTATGTCGCATTTTTTTATTTATTCAAACTCGTGTTTTTCGCTTCATTTTTCCACCTTTTTACCACAATTGTTGTTTTACGCCTCAATTTTTCCCCCCATTTTTTTTACGACTTATATTTTGCCCCATTGTAATTCCTTTTTTTTAAAACTATTATTTTATGCCTTCTTTCCCCCATTTTTTTACAACTGTTATTTTTGGGACAAATTCTTTTTAATTTGTTTTTTTGTCCCATTTCCCCCTTTTTTTACAGCTATTTTTTTATACCCCAATTTTTTTACAACTATTTAATTTTTTGCCTCTAGTTTTTTCAAACTTGTGTTTTTTGGACCTTTTTTTGTCCTCCAATTATTTACAACCATTATTTTACATCCCATATTTTTGTTCCCCCTTATTTAAAACTATTGTTTTTTGTCTTATTTCTCCCTTATTCCAACTAGTACCCCGTTTTTGCCCCTTTATTTTTTCCAAATTTTTTTCCTTTTTCCCCAATGTTTTCCCTTTTCCCCTTTTTTCTCCACTTTTCCTTTATTTTTCATTTAACTCATCCTTTTTTCTACTTTTTCCCCCTTGTACTTTCCATTTTCTCTATTTATTTCTATTTTTAATATTTTTATTTTTTTCTGTTTTCAATATTTTTTCCTATTTTCATCCCTATGATTAAAAATGATTAAAAATGAAATAATTTTAACCATAAACCAAATAAATTATTGGCTACTAAATGTGATCAATTCTTGTGTTTATTTCCTATAAATAAAAATACACGTATTTCCCTACATTTTTAATATTATAACACTTAAAATTAGTAATTAGTATCAGAAAATCAATATAAAGACATGAACTAATTCCAACTACAGGAGAATATTGCAAACTAAGAAGTTAAATAATTTAGTGCGAAGTTTGGATACATTTCTAAATCTAAGTAGTAACTTTTATAACTAACTTTACAAGTTTATTTTGTTAGAAACCAGAGTTACTTTATGTAAACTTTAAAAACAACCAAATATATTCAATTCAACCAAACTTCATACTAAAAGTGACCATGTTCGGAATTTGTTATTTTGCATCTTAAAAGTTACCAAAAGTAGCTTTTTTAGGTCGCACTTTCAAAAATAAAATAGAAATCAATTCATAAAAGTAATTTATGACAAATTTTGAACTTTTATTAGAGACTGAAATATGTCAAAATCGATAGCTATATTTATGAATGAAAAAAAGCAGCAATAAATACTATACAGGGTATTTCAAAAGTCTGGAAACGGTCTTAAAATGGCATCCGGTAGCAAAAACAATTGAATGTTTTTGAATTTTAAGCGCATAGAAATTCCCGAATTTGGACCATTTATCTTTATTAGTTTTTGAATTCCAAGACCGCTTCGAAACTCTTGAAACATGGAGGACCGTTTCCAGACTTTTGAAACACACTGTATAGTAATTTACGCCATTATACAGAGTGTTTTATTTTAGGATAGAAATAGTTCAACCCGATTTTTAACCGAGATACAAGTGTTTTACGGATTGTACTCATTTATTTCTACGGCCATAACCAATAAAACTTTTTATATGCTTTTTATATTTGGTAGACAAGCTTTTTTTTAAAAATCTAAACAAACTACTTACTAATCACAAGAAAATTATTATCCAGATTAACAAAAATTGAAAAGTGTTTGTGTTCTCGAAACAACACTTTGTATATAAAAATTTTGGAACTCCCTAAGCATATTTGAAAAGAGTATAAAAAAATGAATGAAAGAGTGTATGTTACATAAAATTTTTGAATTGAAGGGTGTCAGGCCTAACTTAATTGGTTCCACATCGATTTATTGGCAGGGAGTGCGACGAAAACGCCATCTGATGGTTGCATAAAATCTGGCTCGACAATTGTGAGAAGTATGTAAGTTGTGTATAAAAAATAAAAATTAATGATAAAACAATCTCATTAGAATTTATAAGCTATAAGTAAAAAAATCTGCTGTGTCACCCCAGAACTTTCCCGGCTATTATGTGAAGAATATGATTATTTTAATTAAAAATACAATATTCCTGAATGGGAAAGTAAAATCCTGTAAAAATGAAGTAAATTGATGAAAAAAAATTGGTAAATATTGCAAAAATGAGCAAAAATTAATTAAAATGAAAAAATATTAACAAAGGTAACGAATTATTTCCAAAAAATTGTTAAAAACAATAAGAAGAAATAATATAGATAGTTCTAAATAGAGTTTTTCAAGGGCTTTCAAATGACATATTGCAAGTCAAATTCCGTTACATATTGCATCTGTCATATTTTTATAGTGACACTTCCGTTAGACAGATGCCCTACAAAAACTAATGTGTTCTTCCGACGGGTAACCCAAACACATATTCCAAATTTCAGCTTAATCGGATCAAACGTGTGGCCTCTATCGTGGAAGAATACACACAGAGAGACAGACAGACTTCCACCTGGAAATGGGATTAATCATTGCAGTTGACCTCAAAATGGATATTTCCATCTTTATCTAGAAATTTTTTTTTAGCTCGTTCACAATACTTTCCCTTCTCGGAGGTGGGTCGGGAAAGTAAAATGTGATTATATTTTTGAAAGAAAGAATTCAGTAAAGCGTGTTGTGATGAATAAAGTAAGTATAAAACACGTAAATAAATATCAAAAACTATGATTCTTAGGTTAGGCTAATCAGTGGCATCCAAACAAATAATACATGACAGCTAGAATAATAAAAATTTATGAATATCTGCTACATTTTCAGTCACAATAATTTATCATACTTTTTTTTTAATAATTTTTAGGCCATGATGAATGTAATTATTCAATCAAACCGGATTTTAGTCTATTTAATCAAACCGGATTGGAGTCAATTACTCGTCAAATATCATTTCAACCCCAAACGATGGATAAAGGAAAGCAACTTGTCGCGGCTGGTCGCGTTAGAGATGTGAAAGAAATTGAGACATAGTGGCAAAAGTTATTTAATCACATCGAATAATTGTAGAATAAAACACACATTCGTCTAAGTAAGCATGCTACAGAACTAGGTTATACATTACTTACTTTTTTCTCCTAACTGCATATATCCAGTTCTTTCTTTTCTCTAATTTCCAACTAGCTCTTAAAAATTTGTAAAATCTGCACTTGCAATTATAACACAACAACTATTATGAACCATTTTTATATTTAATTTTGATATATCTATTTATGACAAGATCCATATTTCACGAAATTTTGACCACTACGACCGCTGGAATCGTTTCAGTTGTCCCTACTAATAGATATCAATATAATTATCTGTCGCCAAACATGAAAACAAAAAATAAAATTAAGAATATATCTTCATATCAGTGACAGACTGAATGAATTGTAAATTGCAAAATTTAAATTCTCCAACTTATTTTAACCATGAAATAACTGCTAAGAAAATTTTTTTCTTTAAAACCATTAATAAATCAATAGTCAAAAAATCTGATGTGGCCGATATATGACCTCTCGCCATTTCTATAACAAAAATCTGATGTGGCCAGCACATGACCTCTCGCCATTTTTGAATCAAAAATTTACAGGTTGACACAAAAAGTAGGAAAAAAAATTATTTTTTTGTAAATCTGGCAACAATGGCAAAAGTTTCGAAAATTTTAATGAGATGAAAATAAACTATAGGGTATACAAAATATATGTGTAAAACTTTATTGCCGTTTTGTACAATAATGGCGTCATCACCCATAGCAACTGCCACTTCCGGTTGTGCGATTGGCACCAAAATCTAATCAGATCTAAGTTAGGCTATCAGAATCCTGTATGCAAAATTTCAATTTTTTTTATTCAGTAGTTTTTGAGTTATCGTTACTACAACATCCATCCAAACACACACACACACTAACACACACACACACTAACACACACACAGACATCATCGCGAAAATATTAAAATCGTATTCTAGGGACCCTAAAACGTGTTTATTCATTGAAAACTCACTACCCAATTTTTAGCATGATTCCTATACCTCTCTTATCTGAAGGGCGAGAGGTAAAAATTAGCACAATATGAAAAAATTGACTGTTTAGTAAATCTAGCAACAAATTTTATTTATACGACTATAGTGTATACAAAATATATGTCTAAAACTTTATTGCCATCGTGTTTAGTAATGAAGTTGAGACTCATAGGAACTGCCAGAATCTTATATGCAAAATTTAATTTTTGTTTAATTAGAAGTTTTTAAGCTATCTATTTTATAACATCCATCCTAACACACTAACATACAGACAGCATCGCGAAAATATCAAAATCGTATTCTTGGGACCTTAAAACGTGTTTATCGATTAAAAACTCACTACCCAATTTTTAACCTGTTTACAATACCTTTCTTATGTGAAGGGCGAGAGGTAAAAATACCTCAGAGACCTAAAATAGCAGAAAACATCATGTAGGAGATATATGAAGTAGACGATATGTAAGATTTTGAACTTTTCAGCGGCCAGGTCCCTCGACATTTCAAGCTGAAAAATCAAATTGTCATGTCAGATTATAAAAATCTGATGTGGCCAGCACATGACCTCTCGCCATTTTTGAATCAAAAATTTACATGGTGGCACAAAAAAGTATGGAAAAAATTTACTTTTTTGTAAATCTGGCAACAATGGCAAATTTTTTGAAAATTTTAATGATACGAAAATAAACTGTAGTATATACAAAATATATGTGTAAAACCTAATTGCCATTTTGTTTAGTAATGGCGTCATCACTCATAGCAACTGTCACTTCCGGTTGTCCGATTGACACCAAAATCTAATCAGATCTAATCTAGGGTATCAGAATCGTGTATGCAAAATTTCAATTTTTTTTATTCAGTAGTTTTTGAGTTATCGTTACTACAACATCCATCCAAACACACACACACACACACACACACTAACACACACACACTAACATACACACACACAGACATCATCGCGAAAATATTAAAATCGTATTCTAGGGACATAAAAACGTGTTTATTCATTGAAAACTCACTACCCAATTTTTAGCATGATTCCTATACCTCTCTTATCTGAAGGGCGAGAGGTAAAAACACGTTGACGAAAGTATAGGGAAAATCCATAACATAGAAAAAATGGCTATTCAACAATATAAAATAAATCGTCTTTAAAAAGAGGTTTACACTGGAAAAGCCTACCACAAAAGAAAGTGTAGGGCCGAATAAGAAAATGAAATCTAAATACCAAGGAAATTCGACAACATCCGTAATATGATCAGGAACAAAACACAAGAATCTATTATAGCCACACATAACAAGTTAACAACGCTTACCCTCAGAAGAGGATAAATAAAGAAAAATGTCGATATCCAACGCAATAAAAAATCCGGTACAGTTGACTACTTTATAGTCACACTGATAAAAAAAATCTATTAATCCTAATAATTTTTTGACATTTTCTGACGCAATTGTCTGTATGAAATAGGCTATTTTTCAAAAAATTAACCCATGAGGAATTAAGCTTATGACCAGAAAAATTCTGAATTAAATACACCGTTGAATAGAAAATTTTCTTCACTGAAAACGACGAGGACTTCGAACCAATTAAATAAGTGATTGGACCGTTACCCTACCACTCATACCCTAAGAGAAACGAATAAACCACATATGTTTCTCTTATTGAAAGAGATTTCAATTTGATACATTTTCTATTCTACTTTTAGACATGATTAAATGTTTTCCTTATTTTTAAAAACTTGAACGTCGTAACTTATTTTGATTAGTGCGCATTTTAATTTGTCATTATTAAATGTTTATCTGTCATACCAGTAGTTATTACAAATTGGCCAATTTTTAAGATCCAATCATGAGGCCTTCTCAACTCGAATTCATTCCTATAAACCATTGAGTATTGGAAAGACTACTCTATTAATCACTAGTGAAGTACAATAAAGCAATTTTGTCTTCCTCGAACATTTTATCCCGAGCTGGTAAAAATTTCATTTCGATTTAGACGACCGAACGTGATTACCTATCTGCTGTTAGTCGATCATTGAATGTGTCACAGACTGATTTTATCGATGATTTTTTTGTATATGGAAAATATTTGTTCGTATATTTGATTTTTCGTCAGAAATATTTTACTTGTATTTTAATATAAAAAATTCGAAATATTTATTGGGTAAAAGTCTAGTTTAGGGTAACACTCTAGATTTTAATAATTTTTTTTGTAGACTAATTTGAGGTCAGAGAACACGAAAATGAAAAAAAATTAGGCGGTCTCTTACCAAAAAAAAGTTATAAATTTTTAAAATTATCACCTAACCATTCTTGCACAATTTATTTTTTATAACATTATCTCTTCTTATTACCAGTTTTTTTAGTTTTTTTTTATGATTTTGTTGTTAATCGCAAATCTAACTTAATAAGGAATATGACAAAATCTATTTGAAATAATACCAAAATAAAGTATAATTTATTGAAATATTTTTGAAAAACATATTCTTCAGACGCCATTTAATTATTTATTTAACTTGTACCTAATAGAATATTCAGCCAAAATATTTTTCGTTTTTTAAATTAATAAGAATATAAAACTTATTATTAGGTATTTATTTATTTTTGCTTTGTTTTGGTAGTAACGTGATTTGCGGCGACCATCTTTGTATTAGGTTTCCAGTCATCCGAAATAACCATCTTGGCAACAGCGCACTTTAAAATAATGAAAACCATACCAGTTGATTAAGATGCAGATTTATATTAATATCCCCTTACTGAAATTTCCATAAATATTCTCTGGATAATAACCATCTTCTATTACTTAGCAATAACGCATTTCTACAAACTTCGAATGGTATATCAAGACTCATCTGATTGGATAGAATATGGACCATCTCAATATCAGATTTCCAGTAATCCGAAGTGACCAATTTGGCAACAGGGATGATTTTTTTTCCATAACAGCAGTGGGATCGACTTGATCCAATTCGACATCGTGTCTATAAAGATGTTGTAACGCACTTCAGTCGTTACAGGTCACTTTTGCGCCTTAGTGCAGGTTTCGGATTGCCTCAGGCGCCACCTTCCTTTTATAATGTGAAGGCCACTGCACGGGCAGCGTCAGTGGAGAAAGAAAATAGTTCAGGGGTCGTATGGTATCGACAAGTCCCTTAGCGGCCAGAAGGGCGGGTTTTTGCTTGCCCTACTGGGTTGAGTACCTGGGTATTAGATGTTGGTATAAAACGAAGATAATATTCAATAAAATAAACAACTTTTATTCTATAAAAAAAACCAAATCCGGCGAGGAAGAATGTGTGACGGGTAACGATGATGTATCGGACGAAACCGGCACGGCTTGGCTGGAGTGGTGTGGTCGGATGACGGTTCTGGACTCCGGTACCACAGAACACCATAACTACACAGAAGAGAAAGTCCGCCTTTGAGTAAAAATTTTATGTTCTGTGGCTAAGTATTACAATTGTCAACGTCAAATTCAAATTTCCCGCTGTTTTTATTCGCTTTTTTGTTTTAGAAGTATCCATACAAGTTATCGATTGTGTGAACTCTTATTCGAAGATTCCATGTTTATCAATAAAAGTCATTGAGGATTCAGCTTGCTGTCCTCAGTACTTTTCCCCATTCGTTGAAAATTAAACTTGATAAATATCAGTAAATTTATAAAAGTAAAAAGTCCATTGCGAAGAAAATCCAGAATGTATTTTTTAATCGAATCGATACACTAAAAAATATGATGAAAGTGTTTCCACTTATACCTAGAAAATTTTGGGTCAAACTGGGAGATCTCTACCTACTTGATTTTGACTAATTTTTGAGAAATTACTAGAATTTCACATTAGAAATTTCAGCTCATAGTAAACTGTAATCACAGATCACACATGGTGTATTTATAATCTAGTACTGAATACACACGAATGCTCGAATCTGCAGCTTTATACTTTCCACACAAAATGTGACAAACTCAGCGAGGACTCGAACAATTCTAAACAGCGCCATCTTACCGAATTCTGGTAAGTTCTATTGAACGCAACAGGTGGTACTCCCAAAAAGTTCGAAACAAAATCGAATCAGTAGATACACCAGGGTTTTTAGACATCCTAAGCTTGACCTATCTCTAGAGATCGACGAACTGCTACTGGAACTCGGACTTCGGGCTGCCACTGCCGCTGCAGCTCACTTGATCGACTCCGGCTGCCGTATACCATAAGGTCGGCTGGTTATGAAAAACAAATACGCGAGTGACTCTATCTTTCGGCGGGGGTTTACAATTGGTACGACTAGCCTTATACTCGTGGTATTTACATTTCCATAATTTTAAGTTAATTCTACTCCAGTTCCGTGCGCGATTTAATTTATATATTTTAATTATAACGGAAGAGAGTAACTTTGTTACAATGTTCACGAACCTCGGATATAGTAGAGAATCGAGTTTCTAAATTGTGCCTAATTTCAATTTGGATAGCAACACCAACCGAAACAAATGTGATTTTTTTTACACTTTTAATAATAAATGAACGAAGCAAGCTATCAGTACCCAAGTATAGCTCGGCTACGGACAGACGGACAGACAGGCAGTTGTAGTTGACTTAGGTCATTGAAATTAGTATCTGGGTGAGCTAAGGTGACCAGCTATAGATTGCTGAAAACAGGGTTCCAAAATTAAAAAATGTTCTTGGGTTATCGTTCGGACAGACGTACATTGTCTTCGTTAGTTAATAATGTCCTTAAGACTAACCCCATTTTGTGCGAAAAGAAAATCGTACAAGATATTAAGAGGAGATAATGTTACAAAAAAAATTGTGGAAGACTGGTTTGGCGATATTTTCCAAAATTCATAACTTTTTTTTGCTAAGATCGCCAAGATTTCTTTACACTTTTCTGTTCAATGACTCCTACTTAGTCTATAAAAAAAATTGCCAAAATCTAAGGTGTAGATTTTTTCCATTTATTGTATTTATTGAACGAACCAACTTGTTATTGATAAAGATTATTATGGATTCTTATTAGAAATTCTTTTTGCACTGAATTTTTTTTTTATTTAATCTAAAAGTCTCTGATACCATTACTTAGGTGTACTAAAAACTTAAATTTGCATTTAAATTTAATTCCTTGTTCCCGAAATCAATAAGTATTGGACTATGTATGTGACTAAAATGACCTAATGAGCGTATTGTAAAAAAAAATTAAAGAACTTTTATTTAAACTTAAATTTACAAAAACCGACCTCATTCTTCTATTATATCAATTATATTGTTCACTCAGATAAGTTCAAAACTGTCCCTAAATTATTCGAACAAAAATTAATTTAAATATAACTCTTATAATTTTATTCAATTTCAATTTGTCTTTGGTTAAAAATAATATTTTTCTTATATTTGCAATATACAGCAAAAACAATTACATTTTAGATTTACGTTTTATTGTTTTAATTGTCTATATCGTATAATCCTTTTATGAATTGATTTTTATCTCATTTGGTCTTTGACCTCTGAAAAACTTTTGAACTCGTTCGCTATATTTCTGGAATTTACAATTTGTGCAACTGAAATCCGTGGAAAACAAATTAATTTCATTTATGTCTAGTTCAGTGGAAATAAAAATTGAACCAAATTACCCAATATATCAAAATTTTGTTTTTCAATCTAAATTAGAAGTAAAAATTATACAGAGAAGATTACTAATGTGAGATTATAAATAGTCAGATTAGGACTGATATAGGAACTGTTTGCTATTGTTAGGTGCTTAACAGAAAAATGGTCATCGTAAATTAAAAGAAGAAAAATGATCCCGTTAGTGACTTGCTGCAATTCTTGTTTCTGAAATGAAAATTAATTTACTCCTACTATGAACCATAAAAGTGGCACAGGAAAAAGTAATATAAAAAGTTGATAAAAAAATTGGTGGATGGTTAAAAAAACATCAAACCATTTTTTAAAAAAACGAGAAAATGTATCTTCTGATGTTGTTAGTTACTCGGTTTTTGCTTTGCTGAGATCATAAAAAAGAGCAACTGGGTATTCAAAAGTCATCAAGTGGTGAATAATGTTATTGTGAAAGGGAATGACCGAAGGGAAGAAAAAGTAAATATAGGAGATAAACAAAAGAAACAGAAGAAGAAAATTGATTAGGAAAAGAGTGAATATAAAGAGGAAAAATTAGAAGGATCAGTTTATAAAGGGGAAGAAAATTGATTAGGAAAAGATTGGGGATAAAGAGGAAAAATTGGAAGGATCAGTTTCTAAAGGGTAAGAGGTAATGCTCCTAGTTTATCAGATAAAAATATATCTTTTCAAGGCTAGTTAAGAAGTCCGAGATGGAATAGGAATATTTCGAGGGGATATTGATAATATCTGTGTTTTCATATTTCTCAATACCTCTAATGTGCTCTTTTATTCTAATTAAATGTCTTCTACCTGACTGACCGATGTAGACATCATTACAAACGGTATTCGGCTCAGTATTTTTATTTTTGTATATTTTTATCATATTTACGATATATATAACTTATTGGATTTAATTAATTTAGTCATTTCTTCATCACATGAGAAAGGTTCCATAACAATTAACTATATATCATCCATGTGTCTTTGAGATAAATGAGCGAAAGCAGCATATTCGAACATAATATCTAAATACTTGGTAGTCGCGATATTGTACGACTAAACCTAATTCCTGAACTTTGCGCAAAATAGCCTTGTTAATATCGGAAGTTATATCTCTGAATTTTAGTTTTAGGAAATACTGTTTTAATTGCTTTTGATGTGACATTTATATCTACTAGCTATTCATAACGGTTTCAATATGCTATCATTTTTCATTGTTGTGCATAATTATTTGTTGCTATCAAGTATATTACTAAAACTTTTTTAATAAACAACAATTTTGGTTATTAATTGTATAATTTATTACATAGAAAATGGGTTAATAAACTCTAGGGACGTAGGGCATCGTTTCTGGACTTCGGCCCATCGAGCGAATACTTTTTATGCTGTGAAGCATGAATGGCTTGTGAGATCCTGGCCAAATTAGTCATATACGTGTAGGTTAATATTAAACATAATTTGATGTGGAGAAGCTTTTAAAAATATGAAAGTCCAGGCAGGTTTTTTTATAGCATTTTCGGACTCTGAAACCTCCTAAAAAGTAATAAAAAGTGGGACAAAGAAGTTTTTAGCTATCACGAAAGTAATACTGAGACTCAGAAATAAAAATATTATTAAAGATCATTATAATGTCTGTTCTGGGATCTAAGGCGACTAAAGTATATTTCTATAGTTTATTAAACAGATGTAACTGAAGTAATACATTATGTATCAATGGATTAAAGTGCCACTTTTATTCCCGGGAGTAAAAATATCACTCCAGGTATTAAAACCCTTTTTAGACTCGCGCAACATATCCTATTTTTTTAAATCGCAGGAGCAACACATATATTAAAAGACACACTCTACATTACTACCTAATCGTTATAAAAAGTTACTGAAAAATAAAGAAAAATTAAAAAAACCAACAGTCAGGGTTTGAACCTGAGTTTTCTTGTTTACTGACATATAGAGACTATTAAATATTTTAGTACCAAGGGGGTAAAAGTGATACTTAGTTCCTAATGAGATTATTAATTATTTTAGTCACAAGGGAGTTAAAGTGGCACTTTAGTTCCTAGATAGAGAATATTAAATATTTTAGTCCCCAGAGAGTAAAAGTGCCACTTTAGTCCCTATATAGAGAATATTAAATATTTGAGTACCAAGGGAATAAAAGTGGAACTTTAGTCCCTATATCGAGATTATTTCATATTTTATGCCCAAGGAACTAAAAGTGGTACTTGGGTCCCTATATAGAGATTATTTAATATTTTGGTAAAAGTTTTAGTAAAAGTGATACTTTGGTCCCTATATAGAGATTATTAAGTATTTTAATATCAAGGAAGTAAAAGTGGCACTTTTGTCCTATATAGAGGTTATTAAATATTTTAGTTCCAAGGGAGTAAAAGTGGCACTTTAGTTACTATTTAGAGATAATTAAATATTTTATTCCCAAGGGAGTAAAAATGGCACTTTAGTCCTGACAATTAGAAAGTAAAATGAATGTTATATTTCCTGCTGGGCAAAAAAATAATGAATAACTACGACAGATGGAAAACTATCATTCTTATTTGATTACTTCTTTAATACAATAAATCTAATATTTAAAAGTATAAATGTTAAATACAAATTTGTTAAGCTTCAGTTAAAAACAGGAAATTATAAAAATTTTTGATATTAAAAAAATATTTTTAGTCCCTAGATAGAGAATATTAAATATTTAAGTTCAACGAAGTAGAAGTGGTCCTCTAGTACATGCATACAGATTATAAAATATCTTAGTCCCAAGGGAGTAAAAGTGGCAGTTGAGTCCCTATATAGAGAATATTAAATATTTTAGTACTTAGGGAATAAAAGTCTCTCTTTGGTCCCTATATAGAGATTATTAAATATTTTAATCTCAAAGAATAAAAGTAGCACTTTTGTCCTATATGAAGAATATTAAATATTTTAGTAATAAGGGAATAAAAGTCTCTCTTTGGTCCCTATGTAGAGATTATTAAATAGTTTAATCTCAAAGAATAAAAGTGGCACTTTTGTCCTATATAGAGAATATTAAATATTTTACTACCAAGGGAATAAAAGTGGCTCTTTGGTCCCTATGTAGAGATTATTAAATATTTTAATCTGAAAGAATAAAAGTGGCACTTTTGTCCTATATAGAGAATATTAAATAATTTAGTACCAAGGGAATAAAAGTGGCTCTTTGGTCCCTATATAGAGATTATTAAATATTTTAATATCAAAGAATAAAAGTGGCACTTTTGTCCTATATCGAGAATATTAAATATTTTATTACCAAGGGAATAAAAGTGGCTCTTTGGTCCCTATATAGAGATTATTAAATATTTTAATATCAAAGAATAAAAGTGGCACTTTTGTCCTATATCGAGAATATTAAATATTTTATTACCAAGGGAATAAAAGTGGCTCTTTGGTCCCTATATAGAGATTATTAAATATTTTAATCTCAAAGAATAAAAGTGGCACTTTTGTCCTATATAGAGAATATTAAATAATTTAGTACCAAGGGAATAAAAGTGGCTCTTTGGTCCCTATGTAGAAATTATTAAATATTTTAATCTGAAAGAATAAAAGTGGCACTTTTGTCCTATATAGAGAATATTAAATAATTTAGTACCAAGGGAATAAAAGTGGCTCTTTGGTCCCTATATAGAGATTATTAAATATTTTAATCTCAAAGAATAAAAGTGGCACTTTTGTCCTATATAGAGAATATTAAATATTTTAGTACCAAGGGAATAAAAGTTTCTCTTTGGTCCCTATATAGAGATTATTAAATAGTTTAATCTCAAAGAATAAAAGTAGCACTTTTGTCCTATATGAAGAATATTAAATATTTTAGTACTAAGGGAATAAAAGTGGCTCTTTGGTCCCTATATAGAGATTATTAAATAGTTTAATCTCAAAGAATATAAGTGGCACTTTTGTAATATATAGAGAATATTAAATATTTTAGTACCAAGGGAATAAAAGTGGCTCTTTGGTCCCTATATAGAGATTATTAAATAGTTTAATCTCAAAGAATATAAGTGGCACTTTTGTCCTATATAGAGAATATTAAATATTTTAGTACCAAGGGAATAAAAGTGGCTCTTTGGTCCCTATATAGAGATTATTAAATTGTTTAATCTCAAAGAATATAAGTGGCACTTTTGTCCTATATAGAGAATATTAAATATTTTAGTTCCAAGGGAGTAAAAGTGGCACTTTAGTTACTATTTAGAGATTATTAAATATTTTATTCCCAAGGGAGTAAAAGTGGCACTTTAGTTCCTAAAATGAGAAAGTAAAATGCACGTTTTATTTCCTGCTGGGCAAAAAAATAATGAATAACTATATCATTCTTTTTCGATTATTCTCCTAATACAATAATTCTAATATTTAAATGTGAATGTGAATGAATAAAAATGTGTTAAGCTTCAATTAAAACAGGAAACTATTAAAAAAATTTTTTTCTTAAATGGACTTTCTGATTTTTTACGTAACTAAAAGTATTCCTAAAACCAAATTATTAAACAGATTTACTAAGTCAAAGTGTCCAAATCATCCTGCGACAATTTTCAGTCAAGTAATAAAACTACCTGCTGTGCCTGTTGAAAATTGTTGTGTATTTTAATCATTTTATAGAGCAATTTTAACTTTTAATAGCTTTTAATAACGAAGTTTGAATCTCTTGAACGCAATAAAACGAAGCTGTATTTAAAATTTAACTATAAAAGCGCTGTTTCTCGTGGACTGAGTGAGTTAAAGATTACAATGTATTACATCACTTAGTATTTAAAAAGAATTATAAAATGTGAAATGATGTTAGTATTTGAATTTTCTAGTTGTAAGGGTTTTTGGAGATGAGTTTATTAAGCAAGCTATTAGAATGCTAATAAAAGGCCTAACACAATCCCCTAAGGTTAATCATGTGGTTCTTGGTCTTCCATTATATATCTAAATGTACATACAAGTTTATTCATTATAAATTACCTACCCTTTGACCTTTGTCATCATTATTATTTCATAATAAACAAAATGTATCAAATAACACAACAATGAAACTTTTATTTAAAACATTGCGTTTATAAAAAATAATAATGATGCTAAAATAAATAATCCTGTACCTCTTATTTTCAATATAAAGTGTTTCCGGATAAAATGGGGGAATTACTAATTTGATCTCAATTTAAATTAGATATCGATGGAAAATATAATTCAATTACCAATTATAATGTAATTTTCCATTTCTGCCATTTCGGCGAGACAAATTTAAGTGAGTGTTCTTAAAAGGAATTTTTTTGAATTATGTCGGCGATCAAACGACAGGTTTTTATGTAGTTGATGATTTTAAGAATATAAAAAAGCGTTACTGAAAATGGCTTTAAAAGCATAAAATATACATAAAATGTAAATTTTTAAAACCTTAAAGGACGTACGGTTTAAAAATAAGAATATTATTTATAATAGCTAATTGTTATCCACATGAGACAGGAAAAATCGACCGACAGAACAATCGACATTCATGATTATTGAGATAGCGAAAAAAGCTTAAGAATGTGTTTTACTATTTTTATAAGGTTCATTCAAAAATATTTTTATTTTTTTTTAAATTGTATTCCTCTCGTTCACTGCCGCTCTTATAGACTCAAAGCTACACATTCATGGTTGCTGGCTCTTAACAGGGCCACAATAGGATAAGATTTCTATGCTCGTTATTTTGGTCGGCATTGAATTGTAGAATATCTATAAAAATGAATTTTCCTTGAGATTAACAAAATAATGACATCATAGTTAAGGAGTGGTTAACTTTTCGAATTTTGACAAGCTAGCACATTTTACGAGTTGACTGACATCTTCAGTGAATTCCATATTAATTATATGATTTTCTTCCACATCCAGTTCTGTCATATTTTGTTGTGGTCTTCTTATATTTAAGAAATCATATCATGAGGACTAACAGGTGGACCAGTGCCAATTTTTATCCTGTTATCGATATATCCAATAATGAATTCATCATCTATAATAAACAATGAATTTAAGGATTTTTTTATGAATTGTTTCCTTACCTTCACTATCAATAATGCTAAACAACGCTTCATTTATATAAACTTTGTATGTATCCATTCAATATTTTTTTATAAATAACAACAAAACCTAATAAAATCAGTAAAACACAGCAATAATGACAACTGGCAAGATAACTACTCTGAAAACTACCTCTGCCAGATGGTTTGAGAAGTTGGTTAAGTATGACGTCATAGTTTGGAATACGCATCGAGGAAATTTGAATAGTTAACTTTTACGTAAACTGGTTTGAGTCACCCCGGCGTAAAAGTTATATTTTGTTTTTTATGTATTTGTTTGTAATTAGAGTATTTTATATTACCGGGACCTTATAATCCTAAAAAACAAAGACTAAGAAGTAAAGAATACCTTAGAAAGTGAATTATTACAGATATTCGAGGATGAGTTCATCAAATGCACTATCAAATGCGTCCAACTGGGGGGAAACAAGTGAGAACGAGGAAACAAATGAGGATGAAGTCACACAGGTGATCATCTGTGACATCTTCATGTGTGAGATGAATCCCAATACCATGTTTTCTTAATTCAAGAAATTTTGTGTCATCGTAGACCAACTGTCTAACTGTACAAAAGTCTCCACATGAAAACTCTATTGGGTCATATTCGTCTGCGTAGGTTGGTAGCGGTTTATTAAAAAAGTTAATATTTTTCTGAACTAGTAAGTCTGTAAGCAGAGACCATTCATACATTCCAAATGATAATTCACTGAACCCTTTCTCAGGTCGAGATATAACGATAGCTGGACTAAATGATCTAGCTGGACTTAGACCACATTGAATTTATAATGTTCCAAGTTGAATGGAATTTTGGAGCAAGTAATTTTGCTCAACTCTGGCAGCGCCACTAACGGAACAATCACTTGAATTATTTATAGGCATACTGTAATAACCACTTTCTTGACTAACCATAGTGAACAACTAGTAAAAACAAAATAATTTTCTCCGCATATATATTAAAATAAAGTGATCACGTGATCCCCAGATGGTAAGAGACATATGAGCGTCATCGACCGACAAGTCTGAGCGTGAGAAAGTTTGTCATTTAATATTCACACGTTCTAAAATTAGCTATGCGGAAACAGATGTTTATTTAATTCGCTAGATGTTAATATACACACGTGGCCGGAAGTGCACATTTGTATTCCTATTACCCCGTTGACGCCAGATGTTCGCCAGATGGTCGCCAGATGTCTGGCCCAAGGACCGAAAGTGCTCATTTGTACCGCCATTACCCCGTTGACGCCAGATGGTCGCCAGATGTCTGGTCCAAGGACCGGAAGTGCACATTTGTACCGCCATTACCCCCTTGACGCCAGATGGTTGCCAGATGGTCGCCAGATGTCTGGCCCAAGGACCGGAAGTGCACATTTGCGTTCCCATTTAATATCTACTGTGATCTATGGATATTAATGAAGAAAATAATATATATTGAAAAATAAATGGGAGTTTGTTTATAAATAGACAAACAATTGAGACAAAAATGAAATCAGATTGACAATAGAACAAAATTAAAATAAATAAGTAATAAAGCAATAACTAAGATAACATGGATACCAGAAGAAGCAGAACAGAATAGAGACAACAAGTAGAAGATAATGAAGAAGAAGGAAAACTGGAACAAAGTGGTGAAGAAATAGAAGGATCAGGAGATGGATCAGAAACAAATATGGACCAAACAGAAACCGAACAAGAAATAGAAACAATAGTTTCCAACAGGATTATTTAATATGAATATGTTAAATGAGATGGTGAAGAAAATGATGGAAAATGGAAGAGAAGTTAGAGAAGAAATTTGAAGATGAACAAAAGAAACTGGGAGATAAATTGGGGGAAGAACAAAATGTGAAATCAATTAGAAAAAATTAAGGCAGAGATATTAAAACAAAATGAAGAAGTGAAAAAAAAATGAACATGATTGTAAAAAGGGGAATATGAAAAATGTTAGAAATTTAGAAGAAAATCAAAGAAAAACTATATAAAAAATAAATAACATTAAATTCAATCAATAAATAGGTCATAGTGCTAAAAGGAATGGTATGAAAATACCAAATTATAGTCTGTTATAAACGACTCTCATATGAACTAGGTCAGACCTTTATGTTTAATAATTATGAATTAAATAAAAATACATACTTACTTAACTTAAATCTCAATCAGACAAATATATTATTTTTTTACCAATATAACAAACAAGGTATTCCTGGGTATCAATAAAAGATACAATTTGTGTTTTAAAATCCATCGAGATTTTCTCGTTTGAATTACTTACTGATCAGGAACGAAAAAGACGACAAGCCCAGCAATAGGCGAGAAAAGAATACGCTAATGTACAATTTCGGTGTATAGTGGTGTTTCTTTTATGATTTAACAGCGTTAAAGTTTCTCTAGACAAATTTTTTACGTGGTCAGAAACTTAGTTAAGTTAATTATAGGTTGTAATTAGAGAATAGATAAAGAAAAAAATAAATATTCAAAAATAGTGAAAAATAAAAACTATGGACCCTAACAGTGTGAGTTGGCAAAACAGTTGGTCAACCTGAAATGTTTCCAAACTAAACTTGTTGCTATAGTAACTTCCACTTCCACTTAAGAACGTGTCAAATTTTACATTGGTGGGTGTGGGTTAGTTCAAGTTCAGTGTTTATGTATATGTTTTATAATCTATAACCTTTTCGCTTCTTGCTTTGCTATTTTTTTTGTTAATCTTGTGTGACCTCTGTCCATAATTGTCTTTTAGTTTATTTAATTTTATTTTCGGCTTCTTTTTACAGGTTTGTACATATTATTTGTAATACAATTATTTGTTTTAGATAGTTATGTGTTGGGTATCAGATTGTAACCATTATAGTGAAAAAAGTAAAATAAAACCAGTACTTATTCATTTTAAGTGTCTTACCTCTATGTTATACTACCTGTCTTTCATACTAGCTTAAACTTTTCCTCTCACCACTAATAAGGGATCGTCAAAGATGAAACTTGCCACATGTCCGGACTCGAGCGCATTTTCTGCACGTATACCATTACTTTTGGTTCATTTTTAAATAGAGCCATAATCCCGCCTACCTTGATTAAATATTTTGCCACAATTAAAAACGAAATATCTTTTTTCTACGGCTATAATACAAAACTGCTCTTTCTTAACTGTTCTTGATAGATCAATGAGGTACATTGTATGTCTCCAATTTCATTTCCGTATCTGATAACACAATAATTTATTGTGTAATTATTTCAATAAATCAGGTCTTTCATGGAATGTCAATTTCAAGTAATGACAGTTCTATTTTCGTATATTTATATAGCTGTGCCGCACAAATCAGGCATGTTTAAGTTTAATTCCAGAATTATCTAAGGAAAAATATGAAAAGTCCTACAAATCGTTTTTCAAAACTTCTCATTTATACTAAAGTGTAATTGATATTTTAATTGTACCTAAATAGAAATTTTGAATGACGTTAAATTTGAAATTTATGTTATTTGTTAAATCATTTCGCTATTATCTATTACAGCCGTAGAAAAAGTATAGTGTTTAACTCGCATGGAATGCTAATTTCCCACTCGTATGATTTGCAGCATTCGCCTGCGGCTCATGCTGCAAACTTCATACTCGTGGGAAATAACTATCATTCCTTGCTCGTTAAACAATATACTATTTTATTTTTACTTTCAAAAAATCAACTTGTAAACAAAGTTTCAAAATGACAAGTATGACAGTTGTCACGTGGATTTAGACCCTCCGGTTAGCCGCTAATGAAACAGTTACCATGGTTACAATTTTTGTTTCAGGTCGACCAACATAAATTATGATGACACGACTATCAGGGTCCATTATGACTCATAATATTTAATTTTAACAATTTAAAATGCATAAATGATAACAATATTAATTACTAAAATAAACAAATACATTTTGAATAATAATTAATTATATTTATATTGTCAGTATATTTGTGTTTTCTTTAAATAATTTTTTAAATGAAACTCGCTCTATTTCATCTCGTTTGGATAATTATTTAGAAGTGAGATATCTGATGCTTTTGAACCTAACCAGAGTGGAAAAAACTGATGTTCTGTAAGCATAAAAATATGTAAATCCATCATAATAATAATAAATGAAAAATAGGAAACAAATTTTGCCTATTATATAAATAGGATTGCGCTCAATATTAAAAGAAAGTAATTAAAATTTTTTTTAATTACAATATATTACGACTAACAGTAAGGACAAGGATAAAAAAGATATTGACTGGAAAGTAGATCCTATTGACATGAAAATATTTTCTTTTTTAAAACTAATAGCTATTCCTCCCTGTTCTTGACAAAAGTGGTATTTACAAACTTTCATGTGCTAATTGCAACTCTACCTACATAGGAAAAACTGTTAGAAAACTTGACACTCGTATTAAAGAACACATCAGATACCCTGATAAGTCTACTTTTGGACAATACCTAAAATTTAACAATCATAATTTCATTCCTTCTGAAAATGTTAAAATCTTACACAACATCTTTAATTGCAATTTTAAGCTTGACCTTCTAGAAGACTTGTAAATTCTTCGCGAACTGAATAATCCTTCCTCTTCTTGTGTTAATACCCAAATTAACTTAAACATCAATAAATACAAACCTCTGTTCAAGAGCCTGTGAGTGTGTGATACTTAGTCACTTCTCCGCTATTTCCACGTTACCGCTCCCTCAGTCACTCAGTCACTCTTCTTTTTCAAATTTACCTTCTTCCTCTCGGCAGTCCAGCTCCCCGTTATTTTCTTCTTTTCTTATATCCTGCCTTTTCTAAATTTTACCATTTCTCTCAACCTAACCTCACTCATTATTTGTAAAACCTGCATGGTCACAAGTTAGTGTTATAAATTTTTTTTTCAATTTTTATTCTTTAATGCTGCTTAAGCAGTTGTTGTCTTTTATAAAAACAACCTTCAGGCCTGGGCCTGACATGTTGTCCTATCATGATTGAGCTCCTCTAATGATTTTTTCTATTAATGTTTTTATATTTTAAAAATTTTGTTCTACCTTAAACCATCATGTACTTTTAATTTCTTTTTTGCTCTGTTCAAGTGAGTTAAATTTGTAAGTACTTAGTTATATTAATTCTTTTTTCTCTTCTAATTTGTTAAAATCTCAATTACAGTTGTCCTGAAGATGGCACTGCGTGCCGAAAGCGCTCGACAGTTTATATGACCTAGAGATTTATATATATACATCTCTCAAATAAAAACTTTTACACACTTGAAAATACAAATTGGCTTTCTTTCTTCAAAAATAAGTGTGCACGCACCAAGACGTAACCTTCAGTTACCCATTAATTAATAGCTATTCGCCTATTGATTATTTTAGACATATGGTAACCGATTAGTTTCTTTACACAAATATGAAGGAAACAAAGGAGAATACCACTCAAATTCATTTTATCTCATACTGCCACCGAAAACTCCAGAATATGTAATTGGAAAAACATTACACTGGATGAACTTTTAGTTTTTTTGAGTGTTTTCTTGCATATGGGAAATATGAAGTAGAAGCATTTTTAAGACTATTAGAAGAAATATCCTTTTATTCACCGCAAGGCAATAGCAAATAGTATGTGGTCGCAAACGTTTTTTAGTCATATTACGTTCACTGCACTTTTCAAGAAATTCGATACCTGGTGAAAAAATAAAAACCGATATATTACGTTGTCTGGAACTGATTATTAACGCGTTACTGATTGGTTACTGATCAGCGTCACTAACCAGTTTCTTTCTAGTAGCTCCATGTGTATACGACCTAAGATTTAAATAGGAAAAATAAATTTTACAGATAGCCGAAAAAAGAAGTAAAGCAATAGATCGATCAAATTGAAACGCATGGAATAGGAAAATTTAAATAAAAGGCCTATTTAAGATGTAATACTATTTAACGCTTCAAACTTTCAAAAATAAACAAATTATTAAGTACAGTATCAATAAGAAATTATGTAGCTATTAATGTCTCTATTTTCGGAAGCTCAATAAGATTATAATTTGTGATGTCACATTGTAAAAGATAACCTTCGTTCCATTAAAAGCATATGATGGAAAGCTAGTTTCAAAATTACATCAAATTGTGCCTCCGCTCTGCATCAAAAATACTCTTTCATATCGCTCCAACCAAAACTCAATTAATATGGTAATTAGTGATGTGTCTATCGTAAAGAATATGTGGATAAATTGGACAAAAAATAAAACAGTATATCCTATTATACACTGTCAAAAAGCTTTTCACAAAATGACAAATTTTTGTTATATGTTGAGCAATATTAAACTTGTTAATTATTAGAATATTTCTGAAAAAATTCAAATCACAATCGATTAGATGCATGACGGGAAAGTCTATCTTACATGGTGTCATAAGGAGCATTGATTTATAATTCAACTATGAACAGTTGAAGTACGACTCAGTATCAGGAAGATGTGTAATTTGAATCATATTCAGGTTTGGCCAAACTTTACGGAACATAAGAAATTTGCAATGAGAGAAAAGAATAATCTAAAACTACTATATCACTATTAGAGAGCAAGCGAAGCGAGCGTTTATTCTATTGGGATATGTCCTTCCGTAATTTCGTAATTTCGCACATCCATTCGTCTATCTGTTCTTTTTACAGTTTCAGCCAAATGTATTGACCGGTTTTTGTTGTTGTCGTCATATAATTCCGTAATTTCGCAGCTATGTATTTTAGGTTGAGCTGGATTGAAAGGGGGCGGTACATAGAATATAGTAATTCTTTTTTAACAGAAAAATTTGAGAAGAAAGAAATAAAATTGTAACAGAGATAGCATTACTTAATTTCGAAAAAAAATCAAAATAAATCGAAAAAAAAAATAAAAACAAATCGACAAAAATTGAAAAAAATCGGTTCCCCGACGAGTATCCACGAATACTTTTTCAGATATTTAATGTTAAAGTTTCAACTTTTAACATTTTTTTTGTTTTGACAGGTGACAGGTGTAGAAATAATTTTGATTATTCTGTATACAGTTTTTCAAGGGATTTCAAATGACATATTGCAAATCGAATTCCGTAACATATTGCATCTGTCGCTTTTTGATAGTGACACTTTCGTTTGACACATGTCATACAAAAACTAATGAGTTCTTCCGACGAGTACCTCGTCTAGTCCCTTAGGATTAAAATCGCCAAAATCTGATAAAAAGTCGAAAATTTCGCAGTTTTTTCGAACTATGACAAAGTTACGTTAAACAAGTCAGCAAAAAATGAAAACTACCAGATTTGACACAAAGTGTGAAGTACTATTTTTAAACCCAAATAAATTATATGAAGATGTGTAGTTACATGGAAATTAGTACGATAGAAATATATTATTTTTATAAAAAAAATCTCCTTTTGCAGAAAATAAATAATTCCAAATACTACGTAAGGTATTAACTAAGATGTAAAATTTACCACAACACGTATAAAATTATAACAAATAGATATTTATATATACCGCATCTATATTAAAATGAAATTTTATTCAAAATGTTTTCCCGTGAAAATGTACATTTAACCATAGCATTATTAAACGCGAATGTATTCACGTAGATTATTGGTTTTTGTCTAATTAAAACTAAAAGGAAATCTAATTTGGTTATACAATTTTATATTAATTGCATTCTTGGTAAACCAATCAATGAAATTGAAATTGATTACGAACAAAATTTTTTAAATTGGGGTTTAGTGTTTAGCGAAAGGAATAAGACAATCAAAAAATCACTAATTATTATTTTACTCAATAATTTAAATCAAAAATTATATATTATAAAATGAAGATCGCATTTGAGAATAGATTAAACAAGTTCACAAAAAAATATAATGAATTTTAATTATTTTATATTTACTGTTATTTAACGTTTATGAACTATTAGGTTTGTTCGCGGAGACAATCCTAGACTTCGTACTAGATAAATTATCCTAAACCGTGGTGTTATGAAAAAATATATTTCCTTTTGTCACGTCACATGGTCACCCCATAACCTTACTTTTATTATTATGATAGTTTGTAAACACACACACAAAATGCAATCATCCTAAATTTGTAAATTTCCACAAGGCAAAGCAAATTTTTTCAGTAAACAATATGTTACAAGAAAGTATATTTAAATAATAAAATTGTACATACAATGAGTTAATAAAATAAATTTTTTTACAGCTGACTGAATTTGTAATTCTTCCAACAGTTGATAAAGAGATTGATTCATATAGGTGGGACTCATGGTGATCCTTAATATTCTGTTTTACCTTAAAGATTTTTCACAAAAATAAACCACAATAGGAAAAAACGTTTATGCCTTTATTTAAAAAAAAAACTCGGATAATCCGATAATCCTAGGATAGTTTTGACTGATTATGGATTGGTAATAAACTTGTTCATGCGATACCGCGAACAACTTATGTATTGTCAAAATTCCGAATTTTTATACCGCGAACGCTAATAATCAAAATACGCATGCGCACTTGTCGAGAATCAGTCCCGGATCGTCTCCGTGAACATCATAATTTAATCTGTTATTTTATTTAACGTATCTCAGCTTTTCGGACCACAGACACATTTACTCTAATATAGAAGGGCAATCACCTATACAATAAAATTATCGTAACTCACGGAAAACTAACTGGGGAGCATATGAAGCAGACCTAGAAAACAGTTTAAAGTAGGTTAAAAGAGAGATAAGAAACTCAACAGACCTGAAGATAACAGCAAACCAATTACAGGAAGCTGTTATCTCGGCCTACGAAAATAACTGTCGCCCTGTAAGGAAAAGTACCTTGGTGGAACAATGAATATGCAGGATTAAGAAGGCAAGTTAGACGCAGCCAGGCATGGTTCAAGTAAATGGGATGAATATAAGAAGACCCTGACTGAATACAACAAAATACCGAGGAAATCTAAGAGGAACTCTTGGAAAAAGCACTGTGAGGACATAAATGTGTCACGCTCAATAAAATCCTTTCTAAAGATCCACACAGGTCAATAAACTCTACCAAAAAGAGAATACATCAAAACTGGAGAGGAAACAATGGAAGTAATCTTAAGGATTCACTTCCCAGAATCACGATCAATAGCTTTGTTACAAGAGAACTGGCAGGATTCAGAGCTACAACGACCTACGTGAGAACTGGCAGGATTCAGAGCTACAACGACCTACGTGAGAACTGGAAGGTCACAAAAAAGGCAATTGACGTGGATAAAATCAAGGACTTGATGGCATTTATCCTATATTCCTACATAAAGGAAGCAACACCCTAGGCTGTGAGGCATACTAAGAGCAACTGTGGCTCTAGGGTACATACCCAAAACCTGGCGACTTATTAGAGAGAGTCACATTTATATCCAAGCCTCGAAAAATTGGACAGGATATGGCAAAAACTCTAAGATCAATAAGCCAATGTCTTTTGTACTACTGAAAAACTGCTAGACAGATATATTAGGGATGGCATACTATCTGAAAGACCTCTATATCGAGACCAATATGCCTATAGAGCAGGTGTGTCTACAGAATCTGCGTTATATCAGCTTGTTAACAGAGCTGAAAATGCCATGGATACGAGAGAGGTGCTACTAGTGGTCTTTCTAAATATAGAAGGAGCTTTTGATAACACATAATTAGATTTAATAGCCAGAGCATCAAGAAACTCCAGGTGGATAGATTGCATGCTACGGAATAGTCTAATAGTATATTTTTGATGGGGGAGAAAAAGGTAAAATATCTTATTATAATATTAGACCAAAAACTTACCTGGAACCTCCAGATTCCAAAAATACATACGAAAGCTGTTGATACTTTAATGAGCTAGACGAACGTATGGAAAGACTGGGGGCTCAATGCCAAAAATGGTACACTGGATGTACAATATGTACAATATGGTAGTCCTACCCAAGGTGGCATATGTATCTCTGGTCTGGTGGCCTAAGATAAAATAACGGGCTGTTCTCTCTAAATTGGGCAAGATACAAAGATTTACTTGTTTGGGAAAAGCGATTACACAGGTCTGCAGCATAAAAATTGTCTATTTTATTGAAAAGAAGCCTAAAAGCAGTTCTTCTAAACAACGGCAATAAGTATGCTTCGGTGGTCCCTGTTGGACACTCAGTCTATTTAAAAGAGTGCTATGAAAATCTTGAACTGGTCTTGAACAAAATTTTATGTTCAGATCAGAAATGGACGATATGTGACAATTTGAAAGTGATTTCCATGTTGGTCGGTCAACAGAGTGGTTACACTAAGTTTTCTTGATTTCTCTGCGAATTACAGGAAATACCACTATGCCAAGAAAGATGGCCACTGAGAAATACCTTGCGGGTTCAGGTTAAATATGTTCAGGGGAGAGTCTTGTAGATTTTAAAAAGGTATTATTCCCACTACTTCATATGAAATTGGATTTGATGAATCAATTTGTGAAGGCATTACCAAAAGAAGGAGAATTATTTTACATGTCTTTGTGAGCAATTTCCTGGTTTAACCGAGGCAATTCTAAAAGAAGTAGTGTTCATTTGACCTGATATCAGTAAAGTCGCAAGGGACAAAACATGTTTAGAAGAGAAAAAGCAACGTGGCTGTCTTTCAAACTAGTATTAATCAATTTACATGCTGGACAACTTCAAGAAGCTGGGTTGTAATATGAGCATAAAAGTCCATTTTTCTCCACTCACACCTAGGCTTCTTCCTTATGGATAAATTTCACTGGAATATTATCCAGAAAATACAAACTAATTCATATTTCTTTTCAAATTAATAATATTACTGTCAGTAGATAGAACGTCCTTTAACTTTAACGGTTCTGTAACTAATGACAATGACGTTTAGATTGTGACAATTGTACAAGAAATCAACTTGTAAAGTATTATTCTAAACGTCATTGCCTTTACTTACAGAACCCTTAAAGTTAAGGGACGTTCTATCTACTGACAGTTAATCTTCCAGTTGATATTAATGTCTATTATTGTATATTTTAATATTGTATAATCTAAAAATAGATTTAAAATCAACACAATATTATTCCGTCTTTCTCTCAGACTTTTTTCTGTCTACTTGCAAAATACTGTTAACAAAAATAAAATACATAAGCGACTGTTGCTATGCAAGCTTATCTTTCTCTCATATTATCCCATCATTATAAGAGACAAAATATATAGATATGTTTCTTCCCGCTATGATGCTTAATTCAAGGCTATTTACATACCAATAAAAAACCACCAACCTCCATTAAAATTCAGAGCACATACAATCTCTCGCATCCAGATAGTGAACCAATTCAGTCATGCATTTAATAGAGCAAAAAAGTTTCTTCAAATAAGTAATATGGTGCTTAATTAACCGCATCCAAAAAGTTTTCTGATTTTTCGTAATAAAAAATGTAAATGGTTTTTACAATAACTGAAGTGATTGAGTACAATTTAAACATTTATTTTTCGGTTTCATAATTTAACTTAATGTGCCGCTTTACGATTTTGCTGTTCATGTTTCGTACTTAGAAAAAAATGGAATAAAAAATTACATTCCAATCTCAAATACTATTTTTATTTTAACATTCATATTGGTTTAACTTCTACCCAAGAAGTTTGGTCCTTCGAAATCCTGTAATTTTTTTAAACACGTTCGCGTTACTAATATTCATAATTCGTTCACCCTTCAAATCTTGGTGCTGTCAGTAAAGAGCAATGCGAGAGGTTCCATCAAGACATAACGAAAATGGAAATAAGGTACCAAGGAAGGTGGAATGACAATATGATAGCGGATTACTGCTGGATCTTGAAAAGGGACGATTATCAACGTATCTACACCAGGATGGCCACTAAAAGAAGTATTGATGGTAAGCGAAAGTGCTTCTATAAGGACCTAGGACATCTATTACCTGTTTAATAAAATTTGGAACCTTAAGACCAAATGTAAAATATGCGTTAAATTTATTTTACCCTAAGTGCATCCCTGTTTAGTGAGATAATCTGAAGTGATAGAAAAAATGGGTTTTATTTTTGAAATCAGCACTGGAGAATAAATAGAAATTGGCTAACAAAATACAAAAAAAACTTTTCGCAGGCCTGTGTTAACTTTTGAAGTGACTTGATTCATGCTTCGACCAAGGCTTGGTAACATTCTAGTACTAACCCTGAACAAATTCAGGACCTATCCAGAGTGAATAGTATTTGTCTGATATCTGTATAGATGAGCATGTTTCTTCCAGTAATATTATTGCTGGTGATTTCTTTTGCTGCTATTAAAATGCCATTTTGAGCTACGCTGGCACCTTTTTCCATTTAGTGGAAATAACCTCACAATTGTCACCAATTTAGAGCCTAAAGGCAAAAAACATTTGTTCCCCGTTTTCTATTATGGTCATGATGAATATTGTTTATGACCCCTCAACCCCTCCAGTTGATAATACTCATCACCCAAAGGGGTGATAAATCTGTTTTTTGTATGTCATTGGCAACATGTATCTATCGTCTGTTTTCGAGGGTACTGAGCATGGTGGTGGTTCTCGATTTTTTTTAACCCAGTTCAACCCGAATAATAGATAGCAAATACCCCCGAAATCGGTGAAAATCTTTTTTTTATTCTCGATGAAATAACCATGAGCACTAGAAAAATAACGATACTTCTTGACTGTATAATTGCCTTTCTTTCCTCTTTAGCTACAAAAATATACTTGAATTCCTGCAAAAGTAGGTCTATTATATCATTTAGAGGTAAATTTTATTATAATTGGAAAATGATTAACCTTTAATCTCGAGAATTAATAAACATATTTCACCTTAGGGGTTGTTTGCTAGTCGTTATGAGTGTTGTACGGGGTTGAAAAAAATAGAGAACCATCACATTGATAGCATCCTTGGATCCTTGGCATATAGATTTTGTGGATATAGGAAAAAAAAGATTTTCACTACTTTCGGAGGTGAGTATAAGACGCTCGAGGGGTTGGAGGGAGTCGGAAGCAATATTTAGCTCGACAGTCGTGCTCAGCTTCCTCGCAAATGGGGGAAACATATTTTTGCCGTCTATGTAGCTGGAATACCCCCTACGGCAGAATTTAATGGGACATGCGCAGGATTTATGTGCTTTTTATGTGCTAATTTCGGACGCCAATAAAAAATTTTGTGCTCTTCTTTTTTAAAAAATACAAGTGGTTCTGCTGGCATCAGACGAAGCTGGAATACCCCAGGTCCAATATACTGGAAAACAAAAATTTAAAAACATTTTTGTTACCTCCTATTTATGTGCTAATTTCGGACGCCAATAAAAAATTTTGTGCTCTTCTTTTTAAAAAAATACAAGTGGTTCTGCTGGCTTCAGACCAAGCTGGAATACCCCGGGTCAATTAATTTGGAAAACAAAAATTGAAAAACATTTTTGGTATCTCCTATTTATGTGCTAATTTCGGACGCCAATAAAAAATTTTGTGCTCTTCTTTTTTAAAAAATACAAGTGGTTCTGCTGGCTTCAGACGAAGCTGGAATACCCCAGGTCAAATATATTGGAAAACAAAAATTGAAAAACATTTTTGGTATCTCCTATTTATGTGCCAATTTACATTTCTGTCCCTAATTTAACAATATTAAGTTATTTGTAATTTAAAATTCATTTTCAGTTATAAATTTTCAGTTTACTTTTTACAGGTACTTTCATTATATTTGACGTGGTCACAATGACCACGAATATTCAATTCCTTCAGAGGAAATTCCTGAACATATTAGCCAGAGCACAAAATTTTTTATTGGCGTCCGAAATTAGCACATAAATAGGACGTAACAAAAATGTTTTTAAATTTTTTTTTCCAATATATTTGACCTGGGGTATTCCAGCTTGGTCTGAAGCCAGCAGAACCACTTGTATTTTTTTAAAAAGAAGAGCACAAAATTTTTTATTGGCGTCCGAAATTAGCACATAAATAGGAGGTAACAAAAATGTTTTTAAATTTTTGTTTTCCAGTATATTGGACCTGGGGTATTCCAGCTTCGTCTGATGCCAGCAGAACCACTTGTATTTTTTAAAAAAGAAGAGCACAAAATTTTTTATTGGCATCCGAAATTAGCACATAAATAGCACATAAATCCTGCGCATGTCCCATTAAATTCTGCCGTAGGGGGTATTCCAGCTACATAGACGTATATTTTGACCCATGGTGATATGGAATTAATCCCACTCGGGGAGGTTTTTGACCGATTGAGGGTTGCGCAACTCCAAAAATACATTCGGACTTACAGAATGCATTAAAAGCTCCATTTTATGTTTAGATTTAAGTATATAAACGTTTTAAAAGCCACTTAAAATTCACTCTAATATAATTGACAACATAATGTATGTTCTTTTTCTTTAAACAAAAAATATTCTATTGGGAAAACTTTCTTTTTCAGTGGCAATGAGTATGCAAAACGAATTTTAAGTAAATCTACTTAAAAATTCCGTTATACATAAACACTAATAAACATTTCATTCTTTTGATTTCATGGTAATGAGAATTGAAATTAGTATCGGACATAGTTAGAAATTTACACGATACAAACGCATTTGCTGAATATTTTAAAATCTGTTTATTAAACTAGCAATTACGTAATTACAAAATATCGATTCTTGTCATAAGAATTTTCAATCAACTGTATCAAAACGTAATATGATTACCTTTATTTCCGCAATAAATAAATTTTATGGGATAAAATCCGTGTTATATCTTTTACTAAAGTAAAAGTAATTTGAATTTCTCGAGGTTTGCTCGGTCGCAAAAACAATTTAATAAATGACTGGAGGAAGAATAATTTTCAGTTACAGTTTATAGAAGGTAATTTCTATTGACAGAAACGTATTCTTGTATTTTTTTTATTCCTCAGTGTTCATCATGGGTGAAAATAAATACCCCTTTTCCAAAAGGAGAAAATTTTTTTTTTAGTTAAAATTTGGAATTAATGAAATTGTAGATTTATGTAGATTCAGAAGCTAAAAAATGGAAAAAACAAATAATATGTCAATAATATGTTTTTTGTCTGAAATGGTTTTTTGATGGACGCTTCCTTAATATTAAAAATAGGAAGCTGTGGTTATTTTTTAGTAAATCAATTTTTTTCTCTAGATACATTTTAAAATAGGATTTCTACGCAGAAAAATTGGACTATAAGGTACAATTAATTAAAAATCAAAGTAATAGGAATAAGTTCTATTAATTCGTCATAGATTTCAAAAAAATTTGAAATAGTTCGTATTTGGTTTAAAAATCAAAGAAATAGGAATAGTTTTTTTTTCTTTGATATAGATTTCAAAAAAATTGAAATAATTCCTATTTATTTGATTTTTAAACCAAACTAATAGCAATAATTTCTATTTGTCTGTCATAGATTTAAAAAAAAATTGAAATCCTTCCTATTTCTTTGATTTAAAAATCAAAGAAATAGGTATAATTTCTATTTATTTGTTATAGATTTCAAAAAAATTGAAATAATTCCTATTTCTTTGATTTTTAAACCAAAGAAATAGGAATGAAAAAAAAAACAATGACAACCAGGATAAAAATGGAACAAATAGGAAAAAATGGGAAAAAAATATTGAAAAATAATGAAACAAGGAAAAATAATAAAAAGTAGTGAAAAATAAGGAAAAATGGTGAAAACTAAATAGAAACATGGTATAAAATTGAGAAAAATAGGGTAAAAAAATGGGAAAAATTGTGAAAATTCGGCAAAAATAGGAAAAATAAAAAAATAGGAAAAAATAGAGACAAATATTGAAAAGATGAAAAGAATACAAAATAATAGGGTGAAATGGGGATAAACAGAACAAAATAATGAAAAACAGAAAAAATATGAAGAAATATAAAAAGACTTGGGAAAACTGGGTAAAAAAGAAAAAATTGGGCAAAATATTGAAACAGAGAAAAATGGGAAAAAAGGTTAAAAATAGGAAAAAAAGTAGGGGAAAATAAGAAAAAATAATGAAAAAACCAGAAATATTACGAAAAATTGGGAAAAAAAACAGAGCAAAATAGAGAAAAATTCGCAAAAATAGGAAAAAATCAGACAAAGAAAATAGGGAAATTAGAGATAAATAGAGAAAAATCTGGAAAAATAGCGAAACATATTGAATAAAAAATAGGGGAAAATAAAAAATAGTAAAAATAGGGACAAATAGGGAAAACCTGGAAAAAATAATGAAAAACAGGACAAATGGGAAAAATAGAGAAATTAGAGAAGAATACGGAAATTTATAAAAAAAAATATGGAAAAATATTGATAAATCGGGAAAAATACTGAAAAATAAGAAGAAATGGTGAAAAATAGGAAAAAATAGGGGGAGATAGAGAAAATATTGAAAAATAGGACAAAATGAGGAAAAATAGAATAAACAAGGTACTACTTTTAAAGAAATCCCGTAGCAAAGTACGGGCATTCAGCTAGTCTTCATTATAACTTTTCCCTTTCAGTCGCTTTCATACGAAACGAGAAATATTACCTTAAAAACCATATTCTATTTTTTGAAAAACAATCAATTCGACAGTTATACAAAACCGCACTACTAAATCTGAACCAATGAGATTCATTTAAATTCTCACCAGACTCTTCGCGCCTGGCTTAAATGGCACGGTGTCATTATCTCTCATAGAGAGCAGTCGCATTGAATTAACCGTTGAAATGGGTTAGTCCATTATTATAAAAAGTTATTCGTTGAAAATGGAGTTGTGATTATTGTACATAATTATAAAAGTGAATAGCGACTAACAACAGTGAATTACCTTTAGAATTTAGAAAGTGTTTACAGTGTTGTACAAATAATATACATGTTATAATTTCTTTTGATTACTAATAAATGGGTGACAAAAAAAATCCATTATAGTTCACTTTAATATAGTAGTTTTTATTGATGTTAATGTAACTGCTTGATAAGCAGTTCAGTAATAATTTAACAGCGTTGTCGTTGTTTGGTCCTTCGGTAATTAGTTGCTGCAGTGGTAAATTTTTCCAAATATTTATAGATTCTTAATCATATTTGTTCAAAAACAAAAAAAAAAACTATGCAAATAATACTATATATTTTATAATATTTGCCAAAACATCAAACTAATATTCCTATTATATAGCACAAAATATATGACCTTGCTCTTATTTCAAAATGCACTATAATTAGGTCGAGAATGTACTAGATATAGTACAAATGTACTAAAACGGCAACATTGATCCCACTGACCTACTGGTAATTCCCCTCTACAGTCAAGTCAAGATATTTTATTAAAACTTGAATCTGCTTACTTGTAGATGGAGTATAGGCACTGTTTAATTATATTTCACGCCTTGTTCTCAATGATCAAATGTAGTAACCACTGTTTCCCGTAAGTAAGCACGCAAATTTTAAAGCTAAAATTAACCAGACAGTAGTTCCATCTCTAGTTCTGTGAAACCTTATTCCTTTGTTTTGCGTTGAGTAGGCACGTATCTTTTCTACTTTGAACAAGTTTTTGAGTGAAATATAAAGCTGTTTAGATTTCTTCTACCAGGGCAGTCACCTAACATAAAGTCATGTCTGTCATCTAATAAAACTTGTTCTTCTGGTTTTAACTCCTTTACATCTACATTTGATCATTGAGTGCAATGCGTGAAATATAATTATAAGATCAAACCAACTTACCTTAAGTTTTATCTTAATTATATGATACGCCTTGTTCGAGATGATTAGTCCCATCCCTACCCAGTTTATAGATAGCCACACTATGGGTTCAGAATATACTTTCACTTCCCATGATCATCTTAGCTGAGACCAACACTTTAAAGAATAAGTTTTACAGAACTAGAGATGGAACTACTAGACAGCTATAGAGATGGGAGACGCTTCGTCGTTATTTTGGAACTCCGTCTGGTTAATTTTAGCTTTACAAATTGCGCGCTTACTCACGGGAAACAGGAGTTATTACATTTGAGCATCTCGAACAAGGCGTTTCATATAATTAAGATCGAACTTCACTAGAAGCGTCTAGATCCCAATTGCAACTCGAGTGCCCACCGCTGTTGTCATCGTTTTGTACGTTAACTTGAAAGTTTGATTATATATTATTGTGATACGAAGTGGTCCAGTGCTAGAGTGTATGCTTTACAAATAAATCTTCCTGGTTCGAATCCCGAGGAAATTTTTATTTATTTATTTTTTAATACACAGGTAGATTTAGATAGTCAAGACTTCTTTTAATAAAATACATATTTTATTTTTCGAGTTGCAATTGGGATCTAGACGCTAGTAACTTCACTTAAGGTAAGTTCGTTTGATCTTATAATAATTTACTACAGGTCTGTGTTTGTTTTAATTATTAATTAATACATGGCGATATGTTAATAGACCAAAAATACCAAAATTATAAAAAAAATTAAATTTTCTGATTTTCACTTTTCGTATACTGAATTTTGTCGTTTTTCAAAAAGTTATACTGAGGTATTGCATCGAATCTTTTCGTACTGAATTCAGTAAAATTATACCAAAACGGCAACACTGAACTAATATTCTAATCACATGTATCGATTGTGGGGATTTCTCCTTCTTCCCTCTAAAAAATTCGAATATTGGTGGGTGACCACTATGCCCCGGTCTCCCTTACAAATTTAATTTAAAATGTTTGAAATATATTTGCTAATAACAAATTTTAATTATTAATAGTAAATTTTATTATCACCGTAGGTTTTTAAAATCCCATATTTTTTTACGATCCAATGCAAATTTTATTTTTCTCGTTAGGAATTACCAGAACGATTTAATAGCAATACACGTATAAAATATTTTAACGGCACATTTAAAATATGTATCACGAATAAATCAACATTCTATACTGTTTAATATAACTTAATAAAATATACCCCCATAAAATAAAAAACAATAGAATATTATTTTAGGTAATTTCTTTTTTTACGTTTTCACGGGTTCGATTAATTGTCTCTATACTTTATTTTTACGTACCTTCTTTTATTTTTATTTTTATAGTATTGTCCTTTCTTTAAGTTCCATCAGGATACAAGGATAGAGGCTCTAAATTATATTAACCAATTAGGGACAAGGAGAGTAATCGAATATATAAATTGCGGTGGCCATGAAATATGAATATTATGGTCGGGTTGGGATTTTATCCAGAAAGACAGGGGTGGACTACCACTAATGTAATTAACCCTAAAATGATTTATGTATATGTTTTATTTAATATTAACTATCCATGGTGGTTTATTTAAAATTTAATCAAAATAGAAAAAAAATATTCAAATTTTAAAAATTTGTTTTTATTATAAATGATCTTGATTTAAAAAAATAACGTCGCAACCTATTTGACTCATAATTGGTTTTTTGTAGATTTGTTAATTTCGTCATTTTTCCTTCTCCTTCACTTATTCTGTTGTTCTTTAACTCCTCCAAAGATCTTCTTCAACTCTTTGAGTTCCCAAATGTTTAGTGTTTATTAATCTTTTTTGTTCATATTTCGTATTAAAAAAAAGTTGAAGGTGGTCCTTCAAAGATGAAACGTTGTTTCAAAAAATATTCGTAATGTTAAGAGGTATTTTTCCTTATATTTTTTCTTCCTTAAAAATTAAGGGCTAATTAAATAAAACGAATCCAATTCAATTTCGGTTTTTCCTAAATATCTCTGAAACCGGTCCTAATATTTTAATTTTGAAAAAACAATTGAATTCGTCCTGAAAATACGCATTTTACTTTCCCGGCCCACCTCCGAGAAAAAGCTAAAAAAAACTTTCGAGATAAAGATGGAAATATCCATTTTGAGGTCACCTGAGATGATTAAGACCATTTCCAGATGGAAGTCTGTCTGTCTGTCTGTGTGTATTCTTCCAAGATAGAGGCCACACGCTTAATCCGATTGAACTGAAATTTGGTATATGGGTTTGGGTGACCCGTCGGAAGAACCCATTAGTTTTTGTACGACATCTGTCAAACGGAAGTGTCACTATCAAAAAATGACAGGTGTCACTTAATTTCACTTTCAATATGTCATTTGAAAGCCCTTGAAAAACTCTATTCAAAACAGTCAAAATTATTTCTCCAACTGTCACCTGTCAAAAATAAAAAAATGTCAAAAGTTTGAAACTTTAACACTAAATATATGAAAAAGTATTCGTCTCTGGACACAACCGATTTTTTTTGAGAGAAAATACATTCTTGTTATATCAATTTTTTTTGCTTTTTCCATTTTTACTGTTTTTTTTTTTTTAGTTTTCCTGTGTGGAAAAATGCTTGCTTGCTTTTTTCTCAATTTATGTGTAAAAAACGCATTTTTACTGTTTTTTTGTTTGGTTTTTTTATGTGGACAAATGTATTCTTGCTTTTTTACCGATTTATATGTGAAATAAATGGATTTTTGATGTATTTTCCAATTTTTTTTTTGTGGAAAAATATATTTTTTTCAAATTCGACTGTGCATTTGTGCTTCTGTTTTTTTTTCGAATTTGTTGCAAAAAAGGCGTTTTTACGTTAATTTAAATTTTTGGTGTGGAAAAATGCATTCTTGCTTTTTTCCCTATTCATGTGTGAAAAATGCATTTCTGTTGTTTTTTCCAGTTTTTCATGTAGAAAAATGCATTGTTGCTTGTTTCTTTTTAAATTTGTGTGAGATAAAAAGCACTTTGCATTTCTTCAAAGAATAAGGAAAAATGTATTCTTGCTTTTGTTTTTTTTTTCGAATTTGTGTAAAAAAAACTATGCTGTTTTTTCCAATTGTTATGTAGAAAATCCACTCTTTCTTTTTTACCAATATGTGTGTGTGTGAAAACGCATTTTTGCTGTTTTTTTTTTCTAGTTTTTTTTATGCATTTTTGCTTTTATACCAATTTAATTGAGAAAAAATGCATTTTCGCTTTTTTCCACATTCGTCTGAAAAAATAATTTTTTTCTAGTTTTTTTTCTGGAAAAATGTGTTTTTTATTTCTATAGAAAACGCATTCTTGCTTCTGTTCTTTTTTAAAATTTTGTGAAAAAAATGCAATCTTGATGTTTTTTTCAAATTCGAGTGTGGAAAAAATGTATTGTAAACGAGCTAAACAGGTTTTTTGAGAAAGATGGAAATATACATTTTAAGATCCCCTGAGACGATTAAGACCATTTAGTCTGTCTGTCTGTGTGTCTGTCTGTCTGTATATTTGTCTGTGTGTATGCTTCCACGATAGAGCCCACACGTTTAATCCGATTGAGCTGAAATTTGGTATATGGCTTTGGCTTATCCATCGGAAAAACCCATTAGTTTTTGTATGACATCTGTGAACGAAAGTGTCACTGTTAAAAAATGACAGAAGCAATATGTCACGGAATTTGACTTGCAATATGTCTCTGGATAGTCGTCGGGAAAGTTTTGGGGTGACACAACCAATTTTTTTTTCTATTTAACCAACTTTGTATCTATGACGGTTTACGAATAGTGTTAAATTAGGGTATATATTCAGGTATTGTTGTGGTAGGACGAACCCTCAACAAAAGCTTAAGTTAAAACACTTCTTTAAACTAAAATAAAACTACAAAATATAATTTTTGTTTTATACTTTTCTCATCTTTCATTCACTTACGAATGAAACGCCGCCGATGGTTAAGCTTGTGCGGGAAAGTGACGGCTATTTATTTAATACATATAATTATTGATTTAACTATTAATTCTTCATATTATATATAGATTATAAAATTTATTAATAATAAATATCTCTACAAACAAAATTAAATACTACACAAACAGCGGGAAAGTATTATGTTTAATTATATTGTATATGCAATAAATGCTAAATAATTTTATTTCTTTTACAAATAATTTTAAGTGGTAAAAAAATTGTAAAACAATTTTTAAATTAACGTTATTATATTATTTACTTTCTATTTCTATGTAGGTTTGAATTTTTTTATGTATATCTACCTCAGGATGAAAGTACGATTGACCCAACCCATTATATCTGATAGGATGTATATATGAGTACAATCATATAATGAAATGAACCATGATAATGTTGCCTAACATGATACAAAGACTTTATTTATGTAATAAGAACGAATGTAGAAATTTGGATAAAAAACCAAAACGATTCTTATAAAAGGAAATAGAAAAAAATGCATTTTTTGTTAAATTATGTAAAAAGTCCAGACATTGTAGTTGTCTAATTGACTTGTTGAACTATAAAATTAACTTAAACCATTGGCGTACACATTTGAGATTTTTCTTTATATTAAATCACTGATGATAATTCGAGATCAAAAAATGACATCCAGTTAAAATGGGAAAGTGTGGTAACATATATCAGTATTACAAATAGAAAATTATATAGGAATAACAGGGAAAACAATCCTTATCTACTCTAACAGTTAGGCAGACCTACATGCTTTAACATATAATAAAATCAATAATGAAACACACAAAGTCCAGTACTACAATATATATGTGCTAAGTTGTTTTAGTGAAATTGGCAACTAGTTTCGGCTTCCGCCATCATCAGGCCTACATTAGCGCTCGTTAATACAACAGGTACAAAATTATTAATAAGAGGAGCTTACCATCAACATCATGGGGTAAGAGGTAGATATAATTAAAGTTCAACAATTGAAATTTAAACATACTGGTACTGATAAATTTACAAACAAATAAGGTTAAAATACAAAATTCGAACGAATACGTTCATTGTCAGTGTCTAGGAAATAGAAAGTATTCGTAACGAAGGTGGTAAAAGGGGATCAGGAAGAACCTGACCCAAAACAGCCAACATAGGCATATGATGTGATAAAGGCACGGGGGCCAATGTAGAATCCCACGTAGGGGTAGGAAAGAACTCCTACGATTGGGGAGCGTACCCTTAAAGGCAGCTCGAGAAAGATACAAAATAGGTTTTTCAACTAAGGCCCATTGAAGGGCAATAGTTAGAAAACATAATGTTGGGAAAATTAGTAATAGTACCATTAATCTCAGACGTTAAGTCTACAAAATGGTGCCGACAACTGACATAAGACAGCAGACAGCCAACATAAATTTAAAGTATAAAAATATTTAAGAAACCATGATGTGAATGGGGGTTGCCAACCTACAAAAACAAAGAAAAACCTGAAGGGTAAAAATATTTTTAACAGTAATCGAAATTAATGTAGTGAGAGGAAATACAAAAAACCTTTTCTAAATTAAGGATTATGAAACTGGGCACAGGACAAGGAGAACCAAATCTCAAACTCATAAACTTAGGAAGGTGCACATAGAAAACAAGGAAGAAAAGAAGAAACTCAACATCTGTCACTAGTCAATGTCAATGTCCATGTCAACGTCAATGTCTATGTCAATGTCAATATCTAGGCCCGTGGGGGGCGAAGGTTATGGTAGTAGAAGTAAACAACAAATTCAATATAAGGAGGGAACTGTAAAAGAAATGATCGACTTTAGGAAAAGTTAGTGAAGGAGGAAAAAAATAGTATAGGTAACAGAATGGGATGAATAGGAAAATTATGTAACCTTATATCAAGTCCCGAAAGGAATCAGATAAAAATAAGTTAAGACACAAAACTGTATCATTGGTTGCCTATATAATGGGGAAATAAAAGGCAACGAGGAAGCAGACTCTAATTATAGAAGCCAAATCGACAGAATTTACTGGTACTGAGCCGGTGTTGGGCATTCCAAAATTCTGAATATGAATCTAGCTCATTAAGAGGACTGCAAACTGAACATCAGTCACGCTCTGGAAGCAGAAATTTACTACCTTAGGGAATACATATATAAAATAAAACTTAAATCAAGTAGATAATTTGAAAAGTTTAAGATAAAATAAAAAAATCTTAAAAAGGATACTTTATTTTGGTATATAGATAAATTTCGTGACAAATTATACAGAATTTATAATCTTAATGTAATATCATTTCCAAACTCTTTATATTTTGCAACAATATTTTCTAAACGGCTAATACGGAAAAAAGCAAGATCTAAAAATAGATTTATATTTCTTGGTATTTGCTGCACATTGTATTTGTCTCTCTTGGCCTTGTCTCGCTTATCGAGAAGCGAAAACAAATTCGTCAAAAGATCACGCACTATGCTTATGCAAAATTGACCTGGGTCAAGTTGTCTAATTTTACTTTCCCGGACCCATCAAAGGGAAAGTAAGGTGAACGAGCAAATAAAAAAAATCGAGATATCGATGGAAATATCTATTTTGAGGTCCCCCATAAAGATTGAAACCATTTCCAGCGCATGATCTGTCTGTGTGTCTGTGTGTCTGTGTGTAATCTTCCACGATAACTGCCGAACCGTGTGACCAATCAAGCTGAAATTTGGTATAAAGGGTCAGTGTGTGCCTAGAATGCGACTATTAGATTTTGGTTTAAATTGGTACAGTAGAAGGTCCTCAAGACCGACATTGATTAAATGCACATGTAACAATTATTTACTTTTTTTAAATTTTATGGACAAACTATACACTTTAGTGCAAAATGTTGTAATACAAAGTTTTATAGCATACAATTCCCTATAACTCTTGTCTGAAACTTTTTCTAGAATTTCCAATAATTGCGCCACTAGAGGGCGCGTAAAAAATGTACATGTAGGTTTTCTCTAGTTTTTCTTGATTTTGATGACAAACAATGCATTTTAGTGCAAAATTTTCTGGTTCAAAGTTGTAAAGCATCAAATTTTCTTTAACGTTTATATTTAACTATTTATCGAATTCCTCATAGTTTCGCCGCTAGATGGCGAGAAAAATACACATTTATAATTTTCCATTTTTTTAAAATTGGAGGTAAATTATGCTCTTTAGTGCAAAATGTTTCAGTGCAAAGTTGTAAAGCATAAAATTCCCTACAACTATTGTAAATTTTTTTTCCCGAATTCCCAATAGTTTTCACACATGATTTTAGGAGATCCTAATTGTAGCAGTGTGATATACAACGTGCGCATGCGCAGCTTATGTCATATGAATATTGAAATATCAATTCGGTAGACGTATTCACCATCGGCTCGCTGTTTTTAATGTGTTCCACAGAGCCGATTTTTTTGATATATGACCAAAAGTCTCCATGGGACCAAAGTCGTCCTACAACTAGTTTTATATATACAGGGTGTAGTGTTTTCATTCTCTTTTGATGTACTGTTTACTTAAATTCTTGCTGTCAAACATGGAATGTCAGATTTGGTATGACAGGATTAGTTAGAAGACATGTAGACGTTTGTTTTTTGATTATGCGGTTATTCAGACCAGATATAAAGAAAAATAACTATGTACATGGAATGGAACACTTGGTATGATGCGTTGTCTCCCAGTTACGGTTCGCGAGATATTTAATGAGTTTTGTTATAATATAAATAAAATTATACGATTTTTTTGGAATTGTGGTTGTTTAATTAATAAAAGAATATAAAAGTTAAAATCAAAATAAAACCATTTATTTTAAATGTACGAGTTGCTTGATGATTGAAGTAACCCACACAGGGTGTTAAATACACGAATCATGTATGATGCAGTCACAATCTAATAATATTAATAATATTAACAGACAATAAAACAAAAAAATACCTGACCTCAATTTTTGATCACCCTGTATAAAATAATTTAGCAGGGCCAGGAAGTCATTAATTGAGTATAAAGCTAATATTGTAAATCGTTTTGAAGCTTTTGTTACATAATTGTGCAATTGTAAATTATTAACTTTAGAAATATTTGATTTACCCCTGTATACTAATAACGTTTCCGGTGTATTTATTTACACTGTCAAATGAGATTTGGTCCATCAGAACTACTAGTCTAGTCAACAAGTGCTATTTGACATTTTTCAAATTTAAAAAAAGATTCAAAAAGAGAAGAAAACTTACCAAAAACAAACTTTACCTCCCAGAACTATGGGACCAATATTTATAATTTTCCCAGAGTGTTGAAAATACAGCCGAAAACGGGGACTTCGGCCTTTAATGAATAAATATTATTTAAACTTATTAAATATGAAAATTAAAAATTGAAAAAATCCAGGCACCTGCTGGATATATTTATGAACAATAAACCGTAGTCAAAAAATTTTTATCGCGATTTTTCTATAAATTATGCATTAGTTAATTAACAATTTTTTCCTACTTGAACATGAACATTGTAAGTGCGATAATTGTTAAATAACAAATCTGATTTTTTTTTCTTTTTTTGTACCCATTTTTGAAAGGTCTCAGAAGAGATTCCCGTTGGAAAAATTAAAAAATTGTTATTTTTTACTTTGTTATTACTATTGATCCGTTTTTTATGATCAGAAGTCACATGAAAATGATTATTAAAATTTTTTATTTTCCATTGTTTACAAAATTGCTATAAATAAATGCGTTGTTTATAAGATAATTTAATTTTTTTTTAGGAAACATTATCTTTGAAGAAAAGAATGATTTAAAAAAAAATCGTTCCTTAAAAAAATTTTTTTATTACTTAAAAACGTATTTGTTAATTAAAAATTTTTTTCTACCATATAACTAATTTTTCTCAAAAAATAACACTTGGTTGTTTTTGTTCCATTATGTAGAAAAAGAAAAAAAATATATAGAAAAAATTTGATTGTTTATAACACATTGTTTATTAAATAAACAATAAAAATTTAAATAAAACCAATTTTTTTTTAATTATCAAAGAGAAAGATAAATTATGTAAAAAAAAAATGCTTCCTTAATAATACTTACCGGTGGTAGAAAAAATACGTTTTTAAGCAATCAAAAAAATTTTTAAGAACCGATTTTTTTGTAAAAAATCATAATTTGCATCAAAGAAATTTTAATTTATCTTATAAACAACGCATTTGTTTATAACAATTTTTGTAAATAATAAGAAATAAAAAAAATTAAAAATCATTTTCATGTGATTTCTGATCATAAAAATACGAATCAATAACAATATTTAATCTTTAACGTAAGTAAATTGTTAATAACAAAGTGAAAAATAACAATTTTTTAATTTTTCCAACGGGAATCTCTTCTGAGACCTTTCAAAAATAGGTCCAAAAAAGGAAAAAAAATTCAGATTTGTTATTTAACAATTATCGCACTTACAATGTTCATGTTCAAGTAGGAAAAAATTGTTAATTAACTAATGCATAATTTATAGAAAAATCGCGATAAAAATTTTTAGACCGCGGATTATCTAGTAGATGCCTGAATTTTTTCAGTTCTTAATTTTCATACTTAATAATTTTAAATAATATTTGTTCATTAACGGTCCAAAGTAAGTGGCGTTTACGCAAGCAAGAGTTCCCGTTTTCGGCCATATTTCAAACCCTCTGGGAAAATTATAAATCTAGGTCGTACAGTTCCGGGAGGTAGAATTTTTTTGGGTTTCCTCCTCTTTTTGAATCTTTTTTCAAATTTAAAAAATGTCAAATAGTTTTTGAGATATTTGCAAAAAACCAAACCCCATTTTTTTGTCAGGTAATTATTTATAACTTTTACAATTTTTGCAAGCGGCTCTTGAATTTTTTCAAAAAACATCTACACGCTATTCAGAATCGAATGACACCTCGTTCATATTTTTAGGAAGCACTTGTTGACTAGACTATATTGTGTTCATATTTTTCATATCGTAAAATTAAAATGAAAATTAAATATTTAAAATAAAAAAAAATGATTTCACTTTCCTAAACATGTTAGGTAAGTAAAATATATAGTTTTATTATATTTTGCAAAATTAAACTATGCCAACTAAATAAACATAAATATAAAAATGTTAAATATCATATATAATTTGATTATCACATAAACTACAAAAGTGAAACCCCATCAATTTACCTACATTTTTTAATAACTGTTTTCGCGTTTTCATTCCATCTGAAGAACATATGTGTGAAGTGAATTTTTGTCGGGTTATTGATTTTGAACCTTACAAACAACAATTCTGTTATTTTGAACCAATCGAATTAACCTACTTAAATGTGGTATTAATAAAATTTTGTTCAGGTACTGATTTTTAAATAACAGCAATCAATTTCTAGCAGATGTTTCATCTCAACAAATACGTCTCTAATTAACAACACTTAATTGGATACGAAATAAAAATAAGTAAACAAACCTGCCGTTTATAAAAGTTCCTTCAAATCACTTAAGCATAGTGCTATGGCAAGAATAATAATAGCTATCCCTCCCCATACAATCCTTAACTCCTATAAAGGAATGAAATACAGAGATAGTATTAATATTATTTTTATTATGGTACTTATTTATTTACGTTAATCAATGAACTAAATATTATTTAATGACAAACATACAGGGTGGCGCAAATTTAATTGAACACTATCGGGATTTCGTAAACCTTTATATATGTATAAAGTTGGTTAAATGGGTAAAAAGATGTGTGTTTTCAAAACGAATTTACTGGCTTTTTAAAATTAAAATATTAGCACCGGTTTTAGAAAAAATTGTGGAAATTGACGATTTTCTTAATTTTTAAAAATAGAAAAATCTTTACAAGGTTTTTTTATTGAAGATCATATACCTCTTAACATAGCGTGTCCATTTTTTTAAACAACATTTCGTCTTTAATAGATTACTTATAGTATGTATAACAGAGCTGGCCCTAAGCACTGTGTTTAGTGCTTTGCCAAGCACTATAAGCACTTTTGTGCTTGGGAGCACAGTGCTTACGAGCATTTTTAAAATCGGTGCTTAGTGCTTAAAACACTTTATCAAAGGGCTTAGTGCTTAGTGCTCGTCAAAACTGCTCGAGAGCACTTCAAAAGGCTCGCGGGCGCTTGAAAAAGCTCCCGAGCATTCCAAAAGGCTCGCGAACAATCCAAAAGTCTCACGAGCACTCCAAAAGTATCGCAAGCACTAAGCAGTGAGCCCTTTCATGACTATTTTTGAATTCATCGTTAAAAATATTAGTATAATCTGGAAAAACAAATATCTACTATTTTGACTAGTTTGAAAAAATTAAAATAATGACAAAAAACATTATTAAGTAGCGAAACAAAGCGAAGGTACTTATTGTCTTTAGAATATCCGTCCGTCTGTCTGTCGTAGGGATAACTTAATAACGGTTTAAAATTTTGGAACTCTGCAATCGATAGTTTGTCATCTTAGCTTGCCTACCTACTTTTTTCAGTGGTATAAGTCAACTTTACAACCGCCTGTCTGTCCGTCTGTCCATGGCTGAGCTACTTGGATACTGTTAGTTTGCTGCGTTTATTAGTGTATTAAAATAGAAGTTTCATAAAACATTAATTTAGTCCACGCGCCCATTATTTATACCGTTTTATTTCTTACGTATTCAAAAATAATATAAATCGCTTTGTTTTTATATTTAAAAGGTTTCAAAATAGGGCTACACACGAGACGAGATAAGGCGAGAACTTTAAAAATCTCGTCTCGTTAGTTGAGAAAAAAATAAGTCTCGTTTCAATCTTGGTCTCGTCTCGTAACCGTTTGTCTCGTCTTGTTTAGTCAAATCTCGTTATTGCTAGAACTTATTTCTGAGTTAGTACAATAAACATATTGCTTTTTTTTCACCTTTAATTATTTCAAATTAAATTTTTTTTTCAAATTTTGATGCCACCGAAGTATTTTTTTAACTGGTTCAATTTCACTTAATGTATCATCACTTTCATCTAATTTCGGTCTATTATTAGGGTTAACATTACTAGCACCTGAAGACCAAAATTATAAAATAAAATATTTCACAGATAGTTTCCAGATTTTAGATTTCGTAAATGTATCGTAACCTATGCAGACCTTTTTTTATTATAAAAAAAAATTAAATATTTTTACTGCTTGTTAGTTTATTTTTCTCAGAAATTCAGGAAAAAATTCTGAATAAATATGAACGACACTCTCGCCGTATGTGGTCTCGGTATCACCTAAATAATTTTCAAAAAGGTTAGGTTAGGTTAGGCGAGACGAGACGAGAAAATTATCGTTCTCGTGTGAAGCCCTATTCAAAAATAAATTGAAATTTTTGATATTGGTTCCTATATTCCAATTCAATCCAGACTTGTTTAATTTACTCAATCGATTTACTCAATTTTTATAAAAAAGCCAAGAGACATTTAAACTTCAATAATTTAAATATTCAAAAAGTACTTAGTGCTTAGTGCTCGTGTATTTAAAGCTATTTTTTAGAGTGCTTACAGCTTGCGAGCACTTTCCTGTAAAAGTGCTTGGTGCTCGTAATTTTTAATCATTTTTTTGACTCCTTATTGCTGGAGAGCACTTTTTGTCAGTGCTCGTCACAGCTGTGATGTATAATAGCTTGAGAAAATTTAATTTCTAATATGAAGTATACAAAATATTTATTAGTACCATGAAAATTAAGGAAGGATCTTCGTCGAAATTTTTTATATTATTCAAATATCATGATTGATTCTAGCCGGAAATATAACGTATTTGCTGTTTATTATTTATACAAAAACGTTAGGTAAAATATGGTCTTTCAATTTTTTTTAATAAAAAAAGATCCGTTTAATAAAACCTGTAACGATTAATGTTTGGGAAAAGATATTTTCACTTTAGCTAATGAAACTTTCTTAAGTTTCCTTTCAGAAATATAAATCGGGATAACTTTTTTGAAAAGTTAATCAAACAAACTAAAGTAAAAGTATGTTTTTTTAAATTTTATTTCAAAGTCTTTATTTATTATAATCTATGTAATCAGGTTGACCGCCAAGGGTAAAACTGAGGTGTTGCATTTGGGCGCCACGTGTTTTCTTGAGGATACACAGGGTGTTGCCATGTGAGGCCAAGTGTATCCTCAAGACACACGTCCATAGTTTTAGTCGTAGGCCTAAGTATCCTACAAGACACACATATTCGTTCATTTTAAATAGTAGTCATATACTGATGGCCTCTGACAACCTATCAGTACTTATGGGCTCTGAGTAAGAGTTGTAGTTTGAAATTTGAAGAGTAAGAATAAAATGGGTTTTATTGAAGATATTTTTTTATTTTTTTAAATATTAAATCTGTTAAAACAAAAGTATACATAAACAAATCAGTGGGTTTTGTTAAAACAATTAAGACACAAAAAAACATTACACACGGAACATATTCTTTGAGTCTGCGTGGCAAACTTGAGTTTTCCATCCACATTAGTACCTTTACAACCATAGATCTTATAGCATTCAGTGCAACGACCTTTCGTTATTTTGGGAGGGATTCCTATCATTTTGAGAACCAACTGGTGATTTTTAGGTTTTGAAACATTAGTAGATGTGGTAGGGGCATACATTGGTTGAGAAATTTGGTTGCTTTCTCGAGGATATTTTTTAGTGATTTCGCCTAATATTTCTTCTCTGAATTCTGTAATTTTTAACTCTTTATTTCTTGTTGTTTTATTATAAATACTATGTCGTAACCAGTAAACAGTTTATTATTTTGATCAGTTTTTAAAAATTTGTATTAAAAGAATATTGTTCTAATTATTAATCTCTTATTCCATGAACTTCTATACTTGTTTATATTAGTTCACTTTTCACTACACTGCTGAAACAAAAGGAAAAAGTTAAACCCTTCTTTTAAGTGTACCTAGAAACTAACACTTAATGTATTAGTAAAAAATACTACAGACATTCACTTCATCTGCCTTTATATTATATATTACTATAAAAAATATACATCGATTGAATAGATTGAAACAAATAAATAACGATTTAGATGTACGCACCTGTTAACAGTTGGGAACTTCACAAACAACTTAGATTTTATCTTAGTTAGATATATTTCATATTTCATATTTCAGAAAATAACCCATGCTGCCATGCGCCACCTATGTGCTAATAGTAAAAATACACCTTTACGATTACAGAAATCAACTTAGAAAAGTTGTAGTACAGTTATTTACATATAAGACGTGTATCCTTGAGGACACAGGTGGCCTCCACTACGACAATTTTATGCCCAAATAATTTCAGAAGCCATGTGTATCCTCATGGCGCACCCACAAAAAACGATAAATTTCAAGAAAAAACAGGTTTTAAAGCATAGTTGAGCTACTAAATAAGGTTTTAATACATTTTCAAAGAAAAATAAAATACATGAAAAAAATGTAACACCTCAGTTTTACCCATGGCCTTACATGGGAACACCCTGTGTATCCTCAAGAAAACACGTGGCGGTCAACCTGTTAAAAGTTTCAAGTTTATAATCCAATTATCCTATGATTTAAATTTCGGTACAGCTCAAAGAAAATGTGGATATTTAGCAATGAAATTAAATAAATTAGATTTCCTTGCAGCAGTAATATTTTTAGAAACACCCAAAAATTCTCTACAGGATAGGATTCGCGGAAATTTTTACTAAAAATGATTACACATGTAGCGATTTCGAAGGGTTGAAAATCGTTTTTTTCCAATTTCCGGCGCAGTGTGACTTCCAATCAAAAATGGTCTGCAATTTTGTTTCAGACCATATTTCAACATAACATTATATTTCTTGAGATAATGGCGGAAAACCTTATTTAGTTTTGTTTTCTATCTTAAAATGTGATTCAAGACGAAACAATGAGCCACTAATAAATTACAAAAACCAAAAATTTCTACGACCAAATTTTCGATTGAAAAAATTTTATCTTTTTTTCGAAAAACGTTAATATTTCATGAACTATTCAATTTTGAAATTCCTGTCATATTGGTAAATTTAAAGGATTTCAACATTGAAGTTTTTTTCGATATAAAAAACTCAAAAATTCAAAAATACTATTTTTCTTCACTTCACTTCACCGTAGACCATTTTTTGATTGTAAGTCACACTTTTAGTCCAGTCGTTAGGTAGTTTCAGATAGAAAAAGGTCGGAAGTTAATGAAACTTTGGGATCTTGTTCACGAATAGTTAATTAACATTTTCTCAAGATTTCGACCACGAGGACCCTTTGCGAAAAGAGGAGGGGTGTAAATTGCAAAATTTTCGACCTTCCTCCGATTATTCGTCAATAATTTTTTCTCTTACGTCCTATGGCAAATGCCTTATTTTTCATCGGTTATACCCGAATTATGATGAAATGTAATTATGGTTCTTGGTTCCAATCACTAACTTTGGATACCATCCAAGCACCTCTTGCTCCCCCTTTCCCCACCCAATCCCAATTCACAAAAGCTAATTTTCTTCTCTAATGAAACCATGTTCACAGCATATTGCTATCGATTCATTCGTAGTAATAAATATTACTGTTTTATTGATTCCAGGTAAAAAGAGTGGTTGCTGATCATAAAATCTGAATCGTCAGGAAGGAATCGTTTCAGTTATTCGTTGAGTTAAAGTTTCTAGAGAAATGTCATATCAAGCGAAGGTACCACACCTTGTGAATAACTGATGTTTATATCCGCTATTTTAATTATTTTCAGACGTGCATTGGGTGGTCGGTGGTATGGCATCACCTCTACTGTACCAGCATCAGTAATTACTTTGGCTGCTGACGACATTTTTAGGCGGGCTACTTCAAATTCGGTGGCTACAGTTTCCCGGGAAGTCACAGTCATGCTTCCTCTCATAGCGTGGAATATGTCCATCCAAAGTATTACCATTGAAGCCTGCAATATCAAATATGAATCGACTAGATAGATTAACAGACTCCATATTTTTGGTACTTTCAGCTTGCAGCTCTTACGGCCTTCTACCCTATTGACGTCTTCGTAATAGATGGTGAAAAGCCCATGGAAGATAGAAGATGCAGGAGGTATTTAAAGCCAAACTTCTTGAAGACAATCACGTAAACAGCAGTCATGATGGAGAATAGAAAAGATTTGGTGCGCACTGCTTTCATGTTTTCATAAGCTAGACCGAGGCATTTCTTTTTGCAAGAGTCCATCGATCCTCGTTTGTTGGTCAACATCAAGATGTGGAGTAGAAGATGCAGCGTCTCTGGAACGCAGTACACGCACTACCCAAGTAGTTGCCAATTGGAGGATCCTCCACTGTGTTGAACACTCTGAAACGGATGTCCTCCAAGATTATTGTTCCAGGTGAATCCATAATTCGATGTCTTTCTTCCTATGCTTCTCCTTTTCTTTCGGTGATCCTTGATTATGAATAGATGATTTGGTCTCCATATTTCGTCTGTGGACGACTTTTCACAGTTTTGCTGTTTGTTCGACTGTCTTCTTCAATCAGATCAATTAGTTGCAGAATGGAAAATTGGCATTCATCACTGTTCTGGTGGATGTATGAAAATATCACCTGCGTGGCCTTGTTAACACTAGGCGATAGGCGGAATTGTAATAAAATTAGATTTTATCATAAATTCTTGCAATAAAATTAGATTTTTCACGTATTCTTGCTTCTAAATAATTTTTTTTCATGAATTCTTGCAATAAAATTAGATTTTGTCATAAATTCTTGCAATAAAATTAGATTTTTCATGAATTCTTGTAATAAAAATAGATTTTATCATGAATTCTTGCAAAAAATTAGATTTTGTCATAAATTCTTGCAGTAAAATTAGATTTTTTCACGTATTCTTGCTTCTAAATTAAATTTGTTCATGAATTCTTGCAATAAAATTAAATTTTGTAGTAAATTATTGCAAATATTAGATTTTGTCATAAATTCTTGCAATAAAATTAGATTTTTCATGCATTCTTGTAATAAAATTAGATTTTATCATAAATTCTTGCAATAAAATTAGATTTTATCATTAATTATTGCATAAAATTAGATTTTTTCATAATTTCTTGCAGTAAAACTAAATTTTTTCACGTATTCTTGCTTCGAAATAAAATTTTTTCATGAATTATTGCAATAAAATTAGATTTTGTAATAAATTCTTGCAATAAAATTAGATTTTTCATGAATTCTTGTAATAAAAATAGATTTTTTCATGAATTCTTGCAAAAAATTAGATTTTGTCATAAATTCCTGCAATAAAATTAGATTTTTCCATGAATTCTTGCTTCTAAATTAAATTTTTTCATGAATTCTTGCAACAAAATTGGATTTTATCACAAATTATTGCAAAAAATAGATTTTTTTCATGAATTCTTGCAATAAAATTAGAATATGTGGAGATTGGAGAAAATAGACCAGTTCTTGTCTAGCTCCATTAGTTTCAGAAAAGAACAAATTTTTGGATTTTTTTTTAATTGGTGAGAGCGCAAATTTTTCAATTGTTTAAAATACGTATCATTAATCAAATTTTAGCTAAAATTAGCAGAAAGATAGTCCAATACGTGTAGTTTAAAGAAAATAGATCGGTTATTAGTTTCATAGGAAAACTAATTTTTAATAAAAAAACAAAAAAATGGAGAGAGCTCAAGTTTTTATCATTAAACATATTGGAACTAAAATTGGCAAAATGATAGTCCAATTTGTGAAGATTGAAGAAAATAGACCAGTTCTTCTCTAGTTCCAAGTTGTTTTTTGGTATCATTTCATCACTTCTCATTTCTAGTAACGAGTTTGTGATGACTTTTCTTATACTGGTGTATCCTTGCACTCCTATCTGAATGCCTCATTCGTGCCTTCGCTCTTTCTACCTACTACAATTTATTTACTATTTTCTGATGATGTACAATATTTCAACACGAGCTTATAGTGCATTTCTAACAAATTGTCAAGTAACAAAAATAGCAAAAAATCATAGACTTCGAAAACTCAAATGTTACATAACATATTTGTAAGATTTTCTTTCAAATTTTTTGTTTCACTTAGTAAGTACTACATTCTTGTAAATAAACTAAAGATCGTCCAACGAAAACTAATGAAATAAATGACCTCGAAACTAGATGTAGTATCCAGGGACTTGACAACGGTAACCTACTAATTAACGCATCAATCAACTCCCCGGTTGCTAAAATATGTACCAAATTAAACAAACATTGCGATAAAGTCAACACAGTTTCCTATTATGTAAAGCAGTTCAAAAGGGAAACTTAAGTGCTGCTAATGAAAGCAGCTAGGTTTAATTAAATTATTTAATTTACTTTAACTTAATTTTTCATTTTACAGAAATGTTCATAAATTAATCATACAAGTTACTTTTTAAAATATTAATTTAGAACAATTATTATTTTCCTTTGTAAAAGGACACAAAAAGAGAATGTGGACTAATCCACAATGATAAAGAGATACCCCAAACTGTTGACAAAAAACATTTTTCTAGAATATAATTCCGTATAATAAATAGAAGTAATAACACTTTAGGGATTATACATAAAATAAATGTGATAAAAAATACAACTTTACAAAATAATAATGATAATTCTGGAAACCAATACTTTCATTATTACTAAAATCGTGATGATGTAAAATATGAAGATCGTGTTAAGCCCTAAGCTGAACTTTATATATCTATATAAAAAAAATCTTGTTGGAAATTGATTTTAATAATACAAAAAGGGTGTTGCCAATCCGGTATATAGACCCTCCTAGTTATTTGATAACTAGGGCCGGATGTAGCCCAGTGGAGTGATATAAAATAAAATTCTTGAAAAAGTACAACCATGACCAAATTATTAAATTATGCAAAAAAAAAGATAATTTTTTTGCATAAAAAACAGAATGAAAAACAACAAATCAAAAACAGAATGAAAAATGAACCACGCAATGAAAAATGGACAGATCAGAGTAAAGGCCGATTCTCATTAGACGTGAAAGGAACCGGATCAGCACCGGTACGGCACGTGCTCGGCACGAGCAAGATTTCTTGAGACAATTCACATTGCGTAACCCTTGCCGCGGGTTAGTTTGGCTTTAAGAAAAATATGTTTTCAACTTCTACGTTAATAAAAATTGCTCTAATATTAGACGAAAAAGAACAAGAAATAAACGAAAATTACAGAAAGAGAAAAAGACGTTTTTGGGTGCATAAAATGCTAAAGAAACGAAACGAAGAAGGGGAATCCGCAACGTTGCATCCAGAACTTCTAGATTACCAGACAAATTTTTTCAAGTATTATTGACGAGTTTGACTATTTATTGGGCCAAACTGGAGAACTTCTTCAAAAAAAAATACAACTCTACTTAAATTAATTTATTTCTCCTATTCAAAAAGAGTTTAAGGGCAATTATTTTATTTTTAATTTATTGCTGATAAACAGGAGTTCAATAAAAAAATTGAATATATCGTATGGTCCGAAAGTTTTGGGAAAAAATGTTACAAAAATATTAAACTATTTTTATAAAAGTTATTAGCTTTTGAACTTTTTCCAAAACTTTCGGACCATACGTTACAAATAAGCACGTTATAGCTAAACATTTTTTATTAGATAAATCATAAAGAGCTTCATGTTCTCTAACGTATTCTATAAGAATTTTATCATCTTCAAATGAGAAATTGGGCTTCTGCTGACGCTTCGTCATATTCACTATACTTTTCCCTACTAAACTGGAATTATTTGAACTCAGAATTAGTCAGAATGCAGCCGGGTGAGTATTCACACTTGTCGGAACCTGCACGGCATATGCTAGGCAATTATTGTTTTTGGAGAACGCCGCGTGCAAAGGCCGTCGCTTGCCGAGACGTTGCCCTCATAGTGTGAATTAAACCTAGTAAAATTCATTAAATTCAATGATAAAGATATTTTGCCTAGTCGGTGCCTTGCCCGTGCCGAGCACGTGCCTTGCGCGAAAAACAGAATCGGCCTTTAGAACTACTTGACATACTTCTGTTCGGTCAGATATAGCAAGCGCCAACTAGGAAGAGATTGCGCAAAGCCAACTAGGAAGAGATTGCGCAGATCCCGAAATTGGTCCCACTCCGCTCAGAATGCAACGGCTTTACCTCATGCTACAATAATGAGGTTGCGCCAATCCAGAAATTTATCGTCTCCTTCCTATTGCGCGACTTAATCTCTTCCTAGTTGGCGAATACAATACGTTGAGTTCCTTGTTCTTTAAAGCCCGTAGTAGGTATATTTACAATAATGCTCTTAAGTCTTTGGTTCTGCGTACGTTAATACAGTTGATATTTTTCATTAAATTTGGACCAATATTAATGGAGATAGACGTTGATGCCTTTTGGCGTTGATTCTGCGCATGATTTTTCATTATGTATTTGTTATACGTCACATTTTAAATATAGCGTCGTTTTCAGATTTCAATTTGTACGAATATTAATAGAGATAGATACGTTCTCTCTCTAACACGTTGAATTCCCTATACATATACTATGAAGTATGTAGTATATCCACTGACCAAAAAAAGACACCATTTTTAAAAACAAAGTCTTGAAGTACACTATGTTTATTATATTAAAGACCAATATTGAATCTGTTCTAGTTCTTCTACATTAGCAGTTCCCATGCTTTCGTTATTTTTGTAATCGATAACGAGATCAGCTGGCAGATTTTCGGCCATGGTTGGCTGAAAGTGTGCCTATCTGCTTTTTATAACTTCTAACGTGGTATTGGGTTGTTCTTGGAGGAATGGCGCTGAAAAGTGTGAATTCTACCATATCTGTGAGCAGAATGTGGTCGGTAATAGAGCTTCCTTGGTTCCCTAGAAACGGGGGGAATGTGTTGGTGTCCGGAAATATCTGGAGTTCATGTCTGCTTTTGGGAGGTTTGAAGAGTACTCAAACAAGGGCCTCGATGTGATTTGGACCCGGTACGTTGTAATGGTGTTATCCATTAGAACGTCAATCGCAAATACATCCAGTGGATCGAACTTGGGGTAGGGGGAGTGTGGGGGTGAATGGTAAGTCATTCCGAATGAGTATGTCATTTTCTCTTCAGTACATGGTCCTTGGGACGTGGTGGGTGCCGTATCCAGGTAAGCTGGGACAATTTCAGCACTACCATTTTTATATAGATACTACGCAACATCGGGCATATTAAAATTGAGAAAAGATCTGTAATTAAGTTTCTATTTCACTCTTACTACAATTTGAATACAGATATTAATGGGAAAATAAAAGTAAAGATTTTTGTCAAAAAAATTTAAATCCTCTAAATTTATTGGTACAGGTCACGAGACATACTCGACATAATATTTAAATTTCAATAATTATTTCCTGAGTCCTCGGTGAAATGTAAATGGCCAAATTTTGCTGAAGTACTTACTAAATGATAAAGTTTTCTATTAAGTAATAAAAAAAATGACTCCTATAGCTCACTAAAAAAAAAAACAATTAATTGAACAGTGGCAATCGTAAGTGATTATAAAATGTCTTTATTGTTATTATATATAGTTAATTTTAGGAATTGAGTTGTTTACATATTTTGTGTACCACAATTATACTACTCCATTTACAATTTTTCACAAGCTCAATACGAAACTCCAATTCCCGCTAAGGTTCAGTTTAATGTGGTATTTTTTACAATATGGCAGAAAATAAAAAAAATGAAAAAAAAGTCGCTAAAAAACCCAAGAAATCCAAAAATACCGCAAAAAACGCAAAAGAATTTCAAAGAAAATCGTTTAAAAGCGCAAAAAATCGCAAAAAAATCGAAACAAAATCACAAAAAATCTCAAAAAAAAACGCAAGAAATTGCAGAAATTAGCAAAAAAATTCAAAAAAAAATGGAAAAAAATTGGTAAAAAATTGCAAATGTTAATAATCGGAAAAAATCACAAAAAATGGCAAAAAATCGGAAAAACTCGCAAAAAACCAAAAATCGAAAACAAACATCTAAAAATAAAAATGTTTTCCAAAGAATTGAAATAAATCAAAAAAATCAGAGGAATAACAAAAAAGTGATAAATAAAGAGAAAACAAAAGAAAGAAAAACAGAACAATGAAAAAGAAGAGGTAAAAAATTAGAAAAAATAATCAAAAATATAAGAAATAAAACAAAAAAATCAGAACAAAACAGAAAAAAATTGTTAAATGAGAAAAAAAAACGAAAAACAAAATTGTAAAATACGAAAAAAACGAGCAAATCAAAAAAATTGTAAAAAATCGAAAAAAAAAAATAAAAACGTCACAAGCATTACCTCATAAATCATAAAAGATATCTCAAATCTGTTTTCAAATATCGATTCAGCGTTAAATTTCACGTCGGAATGCTATTTTTGAAACCAGTAGTATCACTGGTTTGTAAGAGCAGTTTTGAAACCGGAAGTCATAAAAATCAAAAAATCTATTTGGGTTACTCAAGGTATGCTGATATTATTACCGTTGACCGTTTGTCTCTATCTCTTTTCGTTATTGAGTTATAAATGCGGACAGATGGACAGACGGACAGACAAACAGAGCCCTATTATTAGACTTCTCCTTTAGGGTTTAGAAGTCTAAAATGGGGTTCTAATGTTAGTAAAAATAAAAAAATATTGCTTTGCTTTTGGATTATAAAAAAACAAATCTGCAACTACCAAACGATCAACACATCTAAATTTAGTTTTTGACAGATACTACAAAAAATTGTCAATATCTTATTTCATAAATCATAAATAACTTTATATTGTTAAATATTATTTTTAATTCAAATAAAATATCTATGTACAATTGGCCTTGTAGTGTACTTGATTGCAAAAATGTAAGACAAATGATGTTTTTTACAGTTTTCGAAGAAAAAAATCTCTTATAAATCGGTTAATAAGATATATACTCTATATAGACACTTATTTTCGTAACTTTAAATTTTTGAAAACTCGAAATTACGGCAAAAATTTTGTCGTTTTTCACTTGTTTTATTTGTGTAAATTATATTTTTTAATAAAGTAGAAATGTGTACTTTGACATAATTGATTTGTCAAAGTCCGTTATTTCCAAGCATAATATTTTTTGTCATGTTTATATTGCTAAAATAATAATAATAATTTTACAACTGCCTTAATGTCCATTACATATAAGTAAGACACACTATTTTTTCTACGACCAAACATAATAAAAATATGTACTTTATTTTTAACATGCTATAAATTTATAATTATGTCATAATTAAAAAAAATTATCACAAACAATTTATAACAATGTCATAACAAAAATTAAGGTTTAACCAAAAAAAACTGATCTAACTTTAAATTTTTTCATTATATATTTTAAGTTATATTTGCAATTATTAAAATGCAATTGCAGCACTTCTGGTTACTTTTAAACAAGTGAAAAATGTTTCCAACCTAAAAACTCACACTGTATATTGAAAGGTGTTAAAGTAAAAAGAATCAAATTCCCTTGATATTTCAAAACACGTTCTCCATTACATCCATCTTCATTTTAAAATAAAATAAATGTCACAAACATAATACATAAAATTCAAAATTGTAACTGAATATAAAAATAAAAATTAAATAATCAATAACTTTACATTACGATAGGTAAAAAATAATAATTAAAAAACAACAAAATAAATGAAGGGATTGTTATGAAAGGGTTTAAATGTTTTCCATCTGCAAGATCAATATTGAATTCAGTATTAGGTACACTGTCCGATTAAATACATCAATCTGTGTGTATATTGAAAAGTTGTTAATCATAAGTACTTAACACTTTAATCGCCATGTGAACGGATATTTGATTCTCGTGTCATGACCGACGGCTGTCCAGCCTTTGTAACATAACTTATGGGTTTCACGGGTTGATCTTATAATATGCTGTGTTGAACATCCCTACGAGTCACGTAATACATTGCAACTTAAAATATTAAAATTTGAGGCCCGTGGGTCGCAAAAAAATTTTAGTCCTTATTTGTAAAATTTATTAAATATTTGTAGTTACATACATAGTTACACTACAGATAAAATTTTGGTTCAAAAGTAACTCATTATTTTAAATTTAACGTCAAATGAATGGTTAAGGATTATACTAAAGCTGAGTTGAATTATATTTTTTGACAGTTTTGTAGTTTGCACTGTACAATTTTTTAACAAACGCCCAAATTTCGAACTAATTTTTTAAAAAGTAGGAACCAAAATTAAAAAGATAGAACCCTAGGCTTATCATTTACTTCATGTCTGTGTTTATTTTAGACTGATAGCTTATACCGTTCTCAAAAAAATCGGCTGGTGTCACCCCAGGACTTTCCCGGCTTGATCGTAGAGAATATGTTATTTATTATTATTATTTTAATTACAAAATACTGAGCATTACATTAATTTATGGAACACATTAAAAATAGCGAGCCGATGGTAAATACGTCTACCGAAATGATATTTCAATGTTGATAATGACATAATCTACGCATGCGCACGTTGTATATCACACTGCTACAATTAGGATCTCCTAAAATCATGTGTGAAAACTATTGGGAATTTTTGAAAATTTTTCATACAATAGTTGTAGGGAATTTTATGCTTTACAAGTTTGCACTGAAAGATTTTGCACTAAAGAGTATAATTTACCTCCAATTTTAAAAAAATGGAAAATCCTAAATGTGTATTTATCTCGCCATCTAGCGGCGAAACTTTGAGGAATTCGATAAAAAGTTAAATATAAAACTTAAAGAAAATTTGATGCTTTACAAATTTGCACAAGAAAATTTAGCACTAAAATGCATTGTTTGTCCTCAAAATCAAGAAAAACTAGAGAAAACCTACATGCACATTTTTTACGCGTCCACTTGGCGCAACTATTAGAAATTCTGGAAAAAACATAAGACAAAAGTTACAGGGAATTTTATGCTCTAAAACTTTGTACTACAATATTTTGCACTAAAGTGTATTATTTGTCCTCAAAAACAAGAAAAACCAGAGAAAACCTACATGCACATTTTTACGCGCCCTCTAGTGGCGCAACTATTGGAAATTCTGGAAAAAGTTTGAAACAAAAGTTATAGGGAATTTTATGCTCTAAAACTTTGTACTATAACATTTTGTACTAAAGTGTATTGTTTGTCCTTAAAATTTAAGAAAAGTAAAAAATTGTTACATGTGTATTTAATCAATGTCGGTCTTGAGGACCTTCTACTGTACCAATTTAAACCAAAATCTAATGGTCGCATTCTAGGCACACATCGACCCTCCATACCAAATTTCGGCCTGATCGGTCAAACGGTTCGGCAGTTATCGTGGAAGATTACACACAGACACACAGACACACAGACAGACCATGCGCTGGAAATGGTTTCAATCTTCTTGGTGGACCTCAAAATGGATATTTCCATCGATATCTCAATTTTTTTTTGCTCGTTCACCTTACTTTCCCTTTGATGGGTCCGGGAAAGTAAAAAAATGTTATTTCACAACTCTTGCTAAACGATTAGCGGTGGCGGACTCTTAATGTTAAGTATCTTCACTGTCAAGTCCAATTTAATTGCGCAGAACAAGGTAGAGCGCTACAAACACTAATTAGTCATTTTTGGAAGAGATCTCGACAAATATAGCTACTAAAAATACGAGGTTTTTTTCATGATATTTAAAATATTTATTAAAAGACAAAAGTTGGTAGCCATATCACTTTTACTAAAAATAATTTAAAAAAAGTTTCCCAGAAGCGCTCTAACAAATTAAATAAAGAATCGATTCGTGAAAACCGCAGCTTCCCATCTTAAATATTAAGGGAGCGCCCGTCCAAAAACCACTTCAGGCAAGATAACATATGATATTGGCGCCTAGTGAAAGTTAATGTATTTTTAATATTTTTTTGAAATTTTCTGACGCATTTTCCGGTATAAAGGAGGCCATTTTTCAATTTTTTTTACGGAATAAAATTTTCTGCAATTTTCGAACTCTTTTAAATGAGCTATCAAACAATTCGATCAAATTAGTTGTTTTCGAGATATTACTGCTGGGATTAAATTCACAAAAGTGGGCGTGCCGGCTTTACTATGGGATCTATGGCAAAACTTAAACTTTTATTTTTTTTAATGCTTACTATAAAATGAAAATGAAGAATCCTGTTTTGTAGTGAATTAAAAACTAAATTAATTTTTTGAAATTTTATGAGGCAATTTTCCAAATTTTTTTGTTAAATAAATTTTCTATCTTACAAATCAACTATTAAGGCGGCTCTACCGATTTTCATTCTACCAAAGTTGAGAGGTCCCTCATCCATTTCATAAAATATCCCCACACGTAATACTCACTTTGATCGTATACAGACAGTTGTACGTATAATAGTTTTCTCTCGTTTTACCGCGTAGTTAAATAGTTTATTACTTTTAGTATAATTAAGCCGCTTCGAAAAAATGGTTGTTTTCGTTCTGTGTTTTATTAATTAATGTTTTTTGTGGGGTTCATCTTATGGATGTATTTTTTTTTAAAATGGATAACAAGATTTATTTTAAATATTTATTTACATTCTAAAGTAAAAGATTTTCTGAAATTAAATAAAATGAAAAATACCTATATAAACTGAATATTATTGAATATATTATAAAATTTTAGGTACTTATATTATTGATGGTACCTACCTATTTCTTGTATTTAAACATTACTAGCGTCATTGTTATTATAATAAATAAGTTTTTGAAAACTGTTTTATCGTACATTAACTCAACAACAAAAATGATAATGTAAATATAGGTCGAAATAAATAATTTTATATCAAAATAGGTAGTATAGAATTTACAAAAAAACAAGAAGTTAACTAATAATATTTAAGAAATAAGGGCCTCCAACATTAACGATTATTTTTGCTAATTTTTTTTTTTAATTCTAGGCGCTTGTAGAAAAAATATTGTTCCTAACACTTGCGTAAAGTATCTTTTCCCCACTGAAATTGCGTGCGGAAAAGTATAACTTTCCGCACTTGTTAGGAAAATAACTATATATAACGTTTATCTAAATGTTACTCTCTCAATTTTTTTAGTTCTTCCTTTATTAACTCGATATCCAGATCTAACAGAATCAATTTTCTTTCTTGGCTATTGAAAGTCTACTGATAATAGTGGGTCTTAATTTTTTTTAAATTGATTGGTTCTTTTAATTTTCTTTGAGTATAACTGCTCCATTTATACTTTCCGATATATAAAACCTGGCATAGATATAAGGCTATTACATATTTAAAGTAATAAAACTCTCGAGTATCACAAAATATTTATTAACCAAAACCAAACAAGTTAGGTTAAGTCAAAACGATTCTGTCAAAACAACGTCACTAAATCATGAAACACCATTTTCAGCGCAGTCAACACAACAATATTTAATAAAAGCGTCCTTTACCTAACAGGCGATTCAAATTGGATTATGATACAAGCCAGATTTTAGACTTAGGTCATAATGTGCAGAAACCAATTTGAGTTTGTAGGCGTGGTCAGAGAGCTTTAACTGTGGTCCGAGTCGCCTGTCGCTCATGAAATTTGGATTCAGTAGCGTAGTGTTACTTATTTGTACTTGTTGCATTTATTTAGCTATTTTGAGTTTTCTTGTGTTTTTGTGCTTCGATTTGTGTGTGCATCTATATAAACTTTAATTTAATTCATTTTGTATGTATTTTGGTAAGTACATTTAAATACAACTAAATAATAATCTAAGACGAAACTGTACATTCTGAAATATTTTAAATCCCTTCTGAGCCTTTAATTTGTATCCTATTTTTATAATATTTTCAAAGATGCTAATGAAACCTAAATTTTTAGCTTGTTGTTCGAAATGGAACAAAAAAATTAGCCAAGGAAATAATTTCACGCCTGTTAAACTTTATCAAAAACGAGGCTAAAGATGGTTCATTAAAAACCATATTCCGTATGATGCTAAAATGACCAAACCAGAACTGTACACATTAATTAAAGCTCACAGACCCGCATCGAATTTTCTTTTAGATGATCTTCTTGAAGAAAATAGTCACAAAGTATTACGGTTGCCTCCGTATCACCCTGAACTAAATCCCATCGAAAAAATATGGGCCACGGTTAAAATTGGGTGGGTCAACATAATACAACATTTAAGTTGGATGATGTTAAAAAGTTAGCAAGAAAAAAATTTGAAAGCAAATGGGCAAACGTGGTCAATACGGGGTCATCCGATTAGTGAGATTGCGACTTTTCGGACTTCGAAGATAGTGATGGAAAGAGTTAAAATTATAAACATTTTAATAAAATATAAATTATTTATTTAAACTTTTAGTTGTTTTATTACCTTAAAGTTTAACAGCAATTTAACTAACAAATAGTTGAAATTTTAAATGCTACTTTTTATTTTAAAGTATTTTCAATGTAAAATATTTTATTAATGTACACACGCCACTGCTAAAATATCAGATACCCCTACCGCAGCAGATTTGAACTTAGCGCCATAAAATAAAGTCCACAAATTTTATGACGTGCTGCGCCAACTGGGGCGTGGCCAAAACTAAATGTACTCATCTCAAAATAATCGAGCTCTACTGGCTGTTAGACAAATTTTAAATCTTCAGACATCTATATCTTTTTTGTCTTAAAGGACATAAAGTTTTCGTATATTATTTTTTGTTTACTTTTTAAATCCTAATTAAGAATTTTCAATTTCACAGACATTAGGCAACAATTTCACAATAAAATTAATGTATTATTAACTATTGCATATTTAATATTATTATTACTATTAGTAGTTTTTAAAACCGGTGGATCCATCTACTTTTGTCACTTAGTCTAGTAGTTACCAACATTTTTGCTCTCCTAATTGGTTTTTACATTTTTGAGTACTCCTGCCCCAGGTATGTTTACTGAGAACAGATTTGCATAACAAAAAAATAATAAGACTCAATATCGCCTAAGTGATCAGATTTGTGAACCAGAAAACATTAAAAATTAAAAAATAATTACTATAATTATTCAAATATCAATGTTCTTAAGAACAATTGACCTAAATAAAAGTTAACTAGATTGTCATTATTCAACGAAAACTTGTAGACCATTACATTAAACCTTCTTTGACACTTAAATTGATTTTTCTATATTCAGGCCAAAAACTCATAGTCATAGATTAAAATTTACCACAATGATTACACAATTCATTGCATAACCTCAAAAATCAATAGTGCAAACGGAAGTTTTATCCAAAAAATTTGCCTGGTTGACTGAGTGTATCTTAATGAATTCCATTTATAGATTTTTTTGTAATTATTAGTAGAGATAGGAAAAAGTGATATTATTAGATAAAAATATTATAAACAAGGTATTTTGTTTTTTGTTTTTCAATTAGATTTATTTAGTTAACTAGCTACTATAATTGAAAATTTGTTTATTTTATAACGAAAGTAACATAATTAGTAAATACTTTTTTATTATTATTTATCTGATTTGTTTTATTTCTAATTATCACCGAATTCAGTAATTAAATAAAAACTTTTAACGTAGGAAAAAAATAGAAATCGTATAATCGACTTTTTTAAAGTCTGGAAGTATAAAAATAAAATTTGAGATATTTTTTCTTGAGTTAAATCAATGAATGAAACGAATCTTCTCTACTAATGAACATTTATAAAATAGAAAGAAAACATTCTTAATCTGGTTGACACTTTCTCTATTAGTTCCACATTTAATTTTTCTTATTCTGAGATGCAATTCTCTTAGGTTTAAAAGTAAATTGCAGTATTAATTTCAACTCTAGTAATCAGGACCGGTTTTAGTTTAAATGAATTTATAATATAAGATAAGAAGTTTAAGGTGCCTATGCATGTGTTTAAATGTGTTTGGGATTTGTTTAAGTGTGTTTTGTGTTTTGATGATTTTTTTTTTGATTTTATAATGAGTTCATTTGTAATAATTACAACAATAGTATAAAAAAAAAACTTAGTATCAGTATTCAATAAATTTAAAAAAAATCTAGTTGTAAATTAAAGAAAAAACAAAAGAAAAAAATATTAAACAGTTTGGTTTTTTGACATATTTTTGAAATTGTCAAATTAAAAAAATAGTATATTTGTCATAATAGGTTTAAGTTAAATTGGCAACACCGCCACTGTCAAATGACTAACGACAAGTGACATGGTACTAGGTGTCAACAAGTAAAAAGGTAAAGTTTACGACAATAAAATAACTCTTAATACAATACTAACTGATGTTTTATTGATAATCAACGTATACATTATTCTCAACAAACGATTCTCTCATGTGATAACTATTTCTTCTTAAAATTTGACCCTTATCTGTTTGGAGCTAGTCATTAGAAGGATATTAACTGGAAAGAATTGTTATGGTTCAATTTGGAAATATGAAGTAAATAAAGACAATTGAGAGTAGGAGTTACGAATTAGTAGCAAATAACATCGAAGAAGTCAAAGAGGAAACTGGAAATTATCTAGGAAGTGAGACGAAAAGACAGAAATAGAGGGAGATTGAAAAATACAGAAGGCAGAAAACGGAATAAACTAGGAGGTGATATAGAAAAAGAAGAGAAAGAAACTGATTAAAAGAAGACATAAGTGAGAGAGAAGAACAGAAGGAAGAATATTAAGGCGCCTAAATTACATTTTTTTTTTTAATTTTTGAAGGAACCCAACAAAAAAAGGAGATGAGAATTTATTAAATTTGAAGTAATCCAATATAATATATAACTAATATTTTTTCGGTAAAATAAATCAGAAGTGAGACATTTAAAAATGGCGGGACCAAAAAACAAAAATTCGAAAAAAGTGCTCAAAAATATATAAAGTTAATTAAAATAATAGAAAAATTAGACAAAAAGTACAGTAGGAGAAAATTTATACCAGGAAAATTTTCAATATAAAAATGAAAAAAAAATTAATTTTAGGCCCTGACAGACTCACAAAAATGAAAACTATTTTTTTTTTCTTCATCAACCACAAAGGATTATTAGCGCGTACATTTTGTTATAAAGTAGTTTTACAGCTATATCAGTTTGTACATACCTATCTTTTAGGAAACAAATTAGATTATCCATATTATTGTTTAGAGTATTTTTCAACTCAGTCGCTAAGTTGTTTTTTTGCCAGTTTTGCGTATATTTCGGACACTCAGGTATGAAATATTTAACGGTAATAATCACATGTCATATACCGGAGGATCACTTTGGGTTATTAGGTGAGTATACTGAGTGTGATCAATCCTAAGGCAATAAATATATTGTCGAATTGTCTAATATTTTATTTCCATTATACATGGGAATTCTTTAATTTTTCTTTTAAGAAACACATCACGTGACTTGCGTTGTTGCCGTTTAGAGAATTACCCAACGAAAATGTTTTTGATTTCTAACAATGTACAGCGACACAAAACATAATTATTGAAGTTTTAATGTTATTTAATATATTTATTAGCAGAGCGCTTCCCCTATATTAGTCCTGGTTTTCGACATAAACTACTTTTCTCCACGACCATTACTGAATGTATGAATTCCGAAATCATTTTTAATAATAGAATGTAAACATTCACACTCTAGAGTATGAATATTTATTCTAAAACACTTACTTCTTATGTATTTTTATTCTTTATCAAGGTAAAGAATGGATTTTCTGTAATCGAAATAAACGATATGGGATTGCCATGGATTTCAAAAGTGTCAATGTCAGATACAAAATGGCGACGATAATAATTATTTTCAAACAAGTTTTAATTGAAACAAAATAATGAGTGAAAAATCAAGTGAAGTAGATATAGAATTTAATAATATCTAAAATTGCAAATTATGAAAAACACCAATGCACCAGATTTTAATTTCGGTAAGTGTAGCATAACACTATAAATATTACTACAATGTAATACAAATATGTCAACAAATAACTTGTGTTCAGATTTAATTGAAATTTTGATTGATACTTTTTGATCGTGGAGAAAATATAGTCTGTTACTAGGTTAGAATAAAAAAATTCGATACTCGTGGTTCCTCACGCTCGCTGACGCTCGCGTTCGGAATTTTCCACTCGTGTCGAATTTTTCATTCTAATCTTGTTACAGAATCTACTATTCTATGCTAGATATGACGACGCTTGTCTTCTATTATTCCAAGGAGTTCACGAAGAAGCTCTAGAATTCTTATCGTACCTAAATAACATCCACCCACGTATTAAATTTAAAATAGAGTTTGAATCCCGTAACCAATTACCCTTCCTAGACTTATAATTAGAGACTACTTAACTTCTACATAGGGTTGCTTTTCGACTGTACTTGTTGTTTTGCAAACTAAGCCATCTTATATGTTTTTTGGGGCGCTGATTACGAAAATGAAGGTTAGGGGTGATTCAACCATTGTTGCAAGTTTTAACCCATATTTTCGTAATCAGCGCCCCAAAAAAACATATAAGATGACTTGGTTCGCGAAACCCCGTGACTGGTCATTTTTTCCGAAAATTGACCCCTTTGGAGGGGTGTTTCTGGCATGTGGGGGTGTCACAAAAATTTTCCAGTCTCGACAACCCGATTTTCGAAATCAGCGACCCAAAAAACATTTGAGATGAGTTAGTTTGCAAAACAACAAGTATATATATATTATCAAATCCCCAAATACCATTATATATGGTGTAGGGGTAATACTTTATTTACAATAATTACTTAATCTAAACAGAAATTATCTATACCTATACTATTCATGTACAAATTTCGCCCATTGTTTTTTATCTCTTGCCATTCTTTTTGCCTCCGTCCATGACTTTCCTTTTTCTTGCAATATGCTTCCGATAACTCCATCCCATGTTTGCCTTGGTCTTCCTCTTTTCCTTCTTTTTACTATCTTTGCTTGCCATACTCTTCTGACTACTCTTGTGTCATTCATCCTTTGCAGATGTCCCCACCAGCTTAATTGTCGCTTTTCAATGAACTTGAGTGTTGATTCTATGTCAAGGTCTTTTCTTATTTGTGTATTTCTGATTTTATCTATCTTTGTGACACCTTTAACTCGTCTGAGGTACTTCATTTCAACTGCTTGTATTTTACTTTTTTGTCTGTTGGTCAACACCCATGATTCACATCCAAATGTTAAGATTGGTCGATATATTGTTTTAAATACATTTATCTTTGTTTTCCTTGAAATTTCTTTTTTATTTATATATGCCGAGTTCATCGTGTAGTAAAGCTTTGTTGTTTTTTCTACTCTATTGTTAATTTCTATTTCTTGCCTGCCATTATCTTCTCTTTCTACTCCCAAATACTTAAATGTGTTTACTTGTTCGATTTTTACTCCATCTATTTGTACATTTATATTTGTTTGTTTCTCTCCTATAACCATAACTTTAGTTTTGTTTTTATTTACTTTCATTCCAAATTCTTCACAAACTACATTCCAAATTTCCATATTTTATTGTAAATCTTCTTCTTTTTCTGCCATAATTATTACATCATCTGCAAAAGCTCCTTCTGATAAATATACTCTTTTTAGATTCCAGTGTCCTACGTGTAGTTTTGTCATTCTGTTTGAAGATTTTTTTATTATTTCATCAATAAAAATCGTAAATAATAATGGGCTTAATCCTCCTCCCTGCCTTAATCCTTCTTGTGTTGTAAATGATTCTGATATTTTATTTTTATATATTACACAATTTATGTTGTTTTCGTACATGTTTTTAATTATTCTTATTATTTTAGTGTTAACTCCCCTTTCTTCCAATATTTTCCATAGCTTCTCTCTTCGTACTTTATCAAAAGCCTTTTCAAGGTCTATGAATCGGAGCAAAACAACAAGTACAGTCGAAAAACACCCCTACTTAGGGCTGTTTTTTGCAATTTTAGGGGTGTTCCAACCATTGCTGCTAGTTTTAACCCTCATTTTCGTAATCAGCGCCCCAAAATACGTCAAGTGCGGCGTTTCCCGACCTTTTACCGTTATTTTAAATGTACTAATACCTGTACTAAATCTCACTCGACAGATAAATTTTAGTATACTTTAGATTTGTAAAATTATTAACTTTACCTTTCACGGTTTTCGATATTTAACTATTAATTATGTTTGTTTATTAATCATTACTTATCGATTAGATCTCATATCTGTCAGATATTTAAATTTATTAACTTTGAAATTCCCTCTCTTTTCGTTAATCCTATCCCGTACCTTTTGAAAACAGTCACTTGTCATATGTCAAGCAGCCATCTTGTAGTGATTTATTCATACGGTAATTTCATTGTTAGAGTAATCGCAATGTTTGAATCCAAAAACTCAACGAATTTCGGGTATTTCAAACGTTATTGTTTCTTCTAGTCCTTCTACTGGATCTTTTAATAATATTGTGGCCCTTAGTCAGACATTTTACTAATGTTTTCATTGCCGAACCGACACACTTGGTACGAACACGTGCGCTGCTGCACGAATTAATTTCTATAAGTTCAACAATTAATTTGCCTCTTTCTGGTTATCTTATAAGTGGAAATCCAAGATTTTCCTTTCTTATGGATATTTTCAATTCTTCGGCACCAATAATCACATTGCACGTTTCAAGTGCTGTTGATAAAACAATCAATAATGTTTCCACTTTGATTTTCATATCTAGGAGAACCTTAAATTACCTGACTATTAGATATTAATATTAATTTGTTTAAAAAATTTCTTTCGTTAATTATCATGTACTTCCTATTTCAACCCAACCCCCTCTAAATAATACAATTGTGTTGAACACTTGTCTTTGTTATAATTCTTATTCAATAATATAAATGGTAAGTTAAATTTCAGTTGTATTGTAAAAAAATTGTTTTTCCGTACTGGGTAATTTGTTTCTAGGCCTGAAGATGGTTCATTAGCTGAAACTAGTTGTCCTCTAAACTATTGTTTATACAGGGTGGGCCAATTACCTTCCCGCGGTTTGTGGCGTCGAAACTAGTAAAGATATCTAAATGAAAAAAAAAACTGTTTTATTTGGTTCGAAAATCCCTACAACTAGAAAATATTTTCATTTATACAGAGCGATCCATATAAATTTTCATTCAAATTTTTATTAAATTTTCTACATTTCAAAATCATTCAAAAATTAATGTATTTTCCGAATTTAAAAAAAGAAAATATTTTCATAAAGGCCACTAAAGTAGTAATCTAAAAATGTAAAAATATATAGGATGTGTCATTTAAAAAAATTACAATTTTTTTAGCTGCCCGTATATGGATCACTCTGTATAAATGAAAATACTTTCTAGTTGTAGGGATTTTCGAACCAAATAAAACAGTTTTTTTTTCATTTTGATATCTTTACTCGTTTCGACGCCACAAACCGCGGGAAAGTAATTGGCCCACCCTGTATATTGTGGTAGATGACTTGGATTTTTATTTCTACTGAATAATTTGACCACATTTGAGATACGGATAACCTCTTTGACTTAACTTTGTATTTGTATAACTTTCAATTTTTGGATCTATTTTAGTGCATTTCTGTTTAATGTCCTTAAAATATACAGGGTAGCGCAAATTTAATTAAACACAATTTTGATTTCGTCAACCGTTTTAAATACAAAGATGGTTAAATGGGAAAACGTATGCGTATTTTCAAGACGAATTGAAATATTTTTTTTCAAAACTGTAAGGACCGGTTTCCGAGATATTTTTTAAAGTTAGAAAAAACTTTATAGCGTTTTTTAATGAAAGTTAAATACCTCTCAACTTAAACTATTTAAAAGTTTGACAATGATGTATAGTAAAATATATTGGAAAATCTGATGAAAAGTAAACAATATTTACATTTACAATTGCTCCTTAATTCGCCTCTGAACATCAAAGAATGTATGTTCGTTAACTAATCCATTTTGTTACCCTCGACAACCCTATTTTTCAGTCTTTTGATAAGGGTGATTTATCTTCCAAGAAAAATCTTCAGGTTAGGCTATAAAAAGGAAAATCTGAAAGATTGTTTGTTCTTGGAACCTTAAACAAAAAACTCGGATTTTTATCGACAAATAATTAATAAAAGAAAAGAGATATTATGAATGAAATTTCGGTTTATTATAAATTATTTAATTAAAGTGTTAATTATATTAAAAATATATGTATTATCTAAAATTATTTAAAATTGATAATATTTTGTATATAATGAAACTAACTGTTTATATTTTGGTAATTATATAATATATAAGGACTTCAAACAAAAAAAAATAATATTTTGTCCAATTAAGTGGGAACCATATTGGAAACTTTTTTATTCGTAGTTTTATGAAAAAAAGTTATTCTTTATAAAATGTTCTGCTTGGTCTAAAACGCAAAATGCATCCATCATATAATACATTATTTTACCCGTATACGAGGGGCGTCAAAAAATATAAATTTTGCTGAAGATTAAAGTACCCTTATTTTAAAAAATATAGAAAAATGTTATTTAGAAAACTTATTTAGAAACAATATATACGATAAAATATACAATTACAGCCTACTATCTCAAAATAATATTTTTTTCAATTTTTTATAACGAATAAAATAAATTTAGGATTAAAAATTGTAAATCTCAAGACTTACGTCTCTTATAGCAATAAATGGAAGAAGGGGTTCCTCCCTTTTGACGTTCTCGTTTAAGTTTATTAAAGAAGCTTCAACTTTTTAATAATGCTTTAAGAGTTTTAATTATTAATACAACACGAAGTTCTGAAAATAAGTTTGGTTTAGAAGTATCAGCTTAAAAAAACATCCAAAACTAAAACTAAATGCACAAATGAAAATTATTTTCATGATGTTCATTTAGGCGTTCAGGGTAGGAAACTTTGAAATAAAAACTTTTCCTTGTTTGGCATAACTTGAACAAGACACTTTTTGAGACTTTAAGATTGTTTTAAATCTGCACTTTATCAGTAATCGATTTTTCGACCACTTCCAAACCTCCCATTAACTTGAAATTTCTCAGGTGTTCATAATTCCGATGACAATGTAATATGAAATTTTTGTTGGACAAAAAAACAAAATAGCGGCTCCAAGATGGTGGACGATATTTGTGATTATGGACCGATTCGATTCAAAATTTGAGTGTGGGGGTTGTTGAGGTCGGAGATCTTAGATCATATCTAGCCCTATATGAACCATACAGATTAGTTTATTTGGTGATGAAAGGGGAATAAGGTGACAGATATTTTTACACATACATAGACGTGTCTTATAAGTGGGTCACATGATATACGAACCATTTAATGCTAAATAACTAATATACTGAATAAATACACAGAAATAGAAAAAGAACGGTAAGGATAAATTATTAAATGAAGAAATATAAGTCCGTTGAAAATTTTTAAACATAAATCGATCTAGATACCAACAATGACTGAATCAAAAATTAAAACTTTTTTAAAACGGCACGCTACTGATTAAGTGGTACCTCTTGGTGCCTTTCCCTGCAAGAACCAAACAAAATGTACAGAATACAGAATACTATACGTCTAGCGAAGTTTTAATGGTCTAAGTCGGAGCTTAAAAAGTTCTTGTCAAAATTAAAAAAAATCAAAATGGCGGTTCTAAGATGGCGGACGAGATGTATTCTATTAAAGCTTCCTTTATAGAAAGATCGAAAAATAACAGGATTATCAATTCTAATTGATAACTTCCTCTATACAATGCGTATGTAATGGAAAGACGTAGATTTTCTGATCATAGACGAAATATCTATGGTTGAATACGAAGTTCTATTTACGATAGATTCGCTGAAACAACTTAAGAATAAAGATGAGCCTTTTAGTGGTATTAACGTGTTCCTCTTCGGCGGTATCATGCAATTGCCTCCAATAAAAGCACATCAATTATTTAACTAGCCTACTATAATGCGACCAGCCATATATTTGTGGGGACTATTCAGATTAGTGGAATTGATATAGAACATGTGACAAAAAGGAGACACCCCATTTGTAGATATATTGAATGCATTTTGAATTGATGAAATACATCATCATATGGGGGCACTGATTTAATAAGTTGGGAAAAACTTTAGTGATGAATTCTACATAGAAAAGGCACTTCGCATATATCCAGTCAAGAAAAACATAGCTGCACATACCAAGCTGTATTGGAGTACTTCAAAAGCAAATCCACAGAGATGCATACCATAAGAGCTCAGAATGTACTTGTTAATGCGACAACAGATGATGCAGATATCAACATGAAAGTGCTGTACCAAATAACATCGATAAAATAGCTGGACTTCCGAAAGAACTCGTGATATTTGTAGCAGCCAAAGTTGTGCTGAGATCAAATATCGATGTAGTAAAGGGATTAGTAAATAGTTCAATAACTTAGATCATATGGCCAGGCTTCCATAGAGCACAACTGTATGACTATGATATACCATTAGTCCGAATTGACCTTGGTAGAGACGATGTTCATACAATTAAGTTAATATCGAAAGCAGTTCCCTGCCAACTATAGCTATGGAACCATTGGAAGAAAAATGCCGTTAATACTATCATAGGTTTCTACTGTACACAAGATGCAGGGATCTACAGCAAACTATGCAGTTATTGACCTTAGATCAGACCTTTCTGCAAAAGGACAAGCATAGGTAGTGATAAGTCGACTGAGATCTCTAAATAGAGTCCTAATAGAAAACTTATGTAGAAAAAAGAGCTCCAAATAGGAACCAGGACAGGAACAAAATTATACATAAATATTAGAATTGTTAATTATAGATTGTAACGTTTGTAGTTTAACAAGTATCTGCTTGCAGTATTTTTCTACCTTTCAATGATTCAGTGGAGCTAGTGGACACCCTAGGGTGGCATCACTTTTACCGTGATTTAGCAATTAAAATGCGTAAAATTTATTAAGGTAAACTAAGCTATTACTTAGTATAATTGCAGTTCTATGAGAAAACGAAAAAATGTTTGCCGTTAGTGCGGTACTTCCAGTGAAGTTTGGTCCAATCTTTGACGGTTAAATTTGAAACAGTTAGGTGATAATTTTAGTGTCTCCTTTTAGTTATGCAATACATAAGTTAACAAGAAGCAATGTACTATATTAAAAATTGACCTTTACTAACTTGACAATGTGATTATATAATAAACCCAGTAAGCTAACAGTATCCAAGTATATCATCAGCTACTTTTTACTTTTCCGACCCACCTCCGAGAAGGGAAAGTATTGTGAACAAGCAAAAAAAAATTTCGAGATAAAGATGGAAATATACATTTTGAGGTCACCTGAGATGATTAAGACCATTTCCAGATTTAAGTCTGTCTGTGTATATTCTTCCACGATAGAGGCCACACGTTTAATCCGATTGAGCTGAAATTTAGTATATGCGTTTGCGTTACCCGTCGGAAGAACCAATTAGTTTTTGTACGATATCTGTCAAACGGAAGTGTCACTATCAAAAAATGACAGATGCAATATGTCACGGAATTTTACTTGGAATATGTCATTTGAAAGCCCTTGAGTCAGACAGACGGACGGACATTGTAGTCAATAAGTACCTTCGCTTTGTTTGATATGATATGATCTGACATAGTGCTCTCGGATCGGACTCTTAAAACTGATAGACGTGTGGTCTATCTTTTTACCACTATCAAAACCTTAAACTTCAAAAGTATAGCATGATTGAAAAATTGATTTAAATATTTGACAACATTAAAATGTATAAAATAATACTATATGGAAAAAAAAGTTTTTAAAAATGATCGCTTTTATTTTTGCTTGGAAAATGCACTAAAAAGAAGAAAATATTCTTTTCTTTGCTGCTAAATGTGATCCATATGACTAAAAATAAAAGCGTAGGGTGCTTATCATAATCCATTTCTCTACACATCACACCTATAATTTAGAGGGTGAGTTGGTATTTTTTTCTCAAAAAACATAGCAAAGGAAAGAAATTTTCGATTAAGGTGGAATGATATTCAACCAAATCACCTCCCTGGCTACGCCTGTCTGTTAATGATGACATAGCAGGCATACATGCATTGATATCACGACATCCTCCTACAGCAAGTAAACATATGATGATATTCAACCAAATCACCTCCATGGCTACGCCTGCCTGTTAATGATGACATAGCAGGCATACATGCATTGATATCACGACATCCTCCTACAGCAAGTAAACATATGATGATATTCAACCAAATGACCTCCCTGGCTACGCCTGCTTGTTAATGATGACATAGCAGGCATACATGCATTGATATCACGACATCCTCCTACAGCAAGTAAACATATGATGATATTTAACCAAATCACCTCCCTGGCTACGCCTGCTTGTTAATGATGACATAGCAGGCATACATGCATTGATATCACGACATCCTCCTACAGCAAGTAAACATATGATGATATTTAACCAAATCACCTCCCTGGCTACGCCTGCCTGTTAATGATGACATAGCAGGCACACATGCATTGATATCACGACATCCTCCTACAGCAAGTAAACATATGATGATATTTAACCAAATCACCTCCCTGGCTACGCCTGCCTGTTAATAATGACATAGCAGGCACACCTGCATTGATATCACGACATCCTCCTACAGCAAGAAAACATATGATGATATTTAACCAAATCACCTCCCTGGCTACGCCTGCCTGTTAATGATGACATAGCAGGCATACGTGCATTGATATCACGACATCCTCCTACAGCAAGTAAACATATGGCAACAAAAAAGTACGTGGATGAAGTCACAGCTATAAGCAATGATTCTTTATGAACATTACCGATGAGGTGGAAAAAAATCGAAAAGATTTTAGCATGCAACTTACTGATATTATGGGTATTAACCATGTGGATTCAAGCTATAGAGGCAAAACTAAACAGAATAAATATATAAAAGTATGTAATATACTTTCGCTTTTTTTAATCTTCAACATGTCATCAAACAAAAAGATTAACGTTAACGAGCTATACAAACCAGCTTGAAAAAATTTATCCAAGAAGACGTACTGTTATTAAGGGATTAGAAGATTTATGGCATATGGACTTGGCGGAAATGAGTTCATCACATTAAAATAAAGGCTTTAAATTAATCATGGTTGTAATAGACTGCTTTTCCAAATTTGTATGGATTCGATCAGTGAAAACGAAAACTGATGAAGAGATTACCAAGACATTTAGTGATATTTTAGCTCAAATCAAACGATGTCCGAAAAATAAACAGAATTTTTAACGTAAAAGTTCAAAAACTTAAGGAAAATCAGCATATAAAATGTTTTACTTTATAATACAATTTACTGATGTATTATTATACACTCCTTAGAAACAGGTGTGTATGTGGTAAAGAAATGGATTATGTTGAGCACCCCACGCTTTTATTTTTAATCATAAAGATTTTGGGTCACATTTATCAGAAATAATTTTCTTCTTTTTAGTGCATTTTCGACACATAAATAAAAGCGTGCTTTAAAAAAAATGCATAGTCTTCTTTTTTATGTTGGATACAATTTTTATTGATTGGATTTGCTAGTTAAATTGATCTGATTTTATTTTTCACTATAATCGATTCCTAGAAATCTGAAAAGAATCTTGTACTTGTTCTTGTTTTCCTGTTTGTCTTTTGAGTCCATCACCCAACGAAACATGGTCTCTTAAACAATTAAATAAACAGTAGCGTACGTTGATTGCTATATATCTATTTATTGAGGTAATAATTTTTAAATCAATAAATTAATTCATAAAAATAAGAAATATTTATAACATCAAATTCATAGTTTTTTTTAGATAATTGTATTATTTTTTTAGTACAACTTATATTTCTATATAATTATCTCCTCCACCTCCTCAAGAAATCATTGACCGCCACTGCAACATGTCATTTCACAGTTCTTGCACAAACCTACATCCTTATAATAAAACACTCTCGAAGATATCTTCGTATTCGTCATCGAATAGTCTTACAAGAAATATCGAGAAACGAAAAACTCTAGAAAAAGTGACGAGAATTATTTAATAAAAATCTTGATACAATTTAATTGCTACTACGTCTTTGGCATCGCGTGAAAGTGACAGTTTGTTTAATGCAAATTAAAGAAGTGGAGTTCAGTTGGTGGTTAACTTTTGAAGAAACTAGGACTGGTCAGTTACTGGTCAGCAGTTGAATAAGCAAAACGTGAAAGTGAAGTGAGTTTAAATTAAGTGAATTGTGGTACGATATTGTATTTTGGGATTATTGAAATTGGTTGATAAAGGTTACCGTTACTATTATTAATGTTTCTAAATTAGTACTTCATAAAATACATACTCATTTTTAATAAAAAATATCTATTATTAAAAAAAAGTGATCAATATGTTTTGAATAAGTTATATATATTTTTTAAAAAAGCCATCTATTGGCGAAAGTAAGGATGCATTTCATATTATAAACAATAATTTAACACACCATTAAATTTATGTGTTATTTATAGTATATTTTTTATATCACTTAAAAAAATTATTTTATTTAGTATTTGACTTCAGTTATTGATATTCTGCAATTTAATGCATTATCTTTATTTTACTGAATTAAAATTATTAAAGAATTTAAATCAATTATATACAAATTATTGCATTGATTTTCGTCATTTTGAAAATTTATTTATAGAAATTACTTTTTTTTATTCTGTCAATATTAAATTAAAAAAAAGAACATAATAATAATTTCCTTTATAATTTATTAAAATATGTGAAACATTTAAAATAAATACTCGAAAACAGAAACAGCCTTAGCCTGTTTTAGGAGCGGAGCAAGATTATTAACAGGGACGGGCCTTTTACTTTTTGACTTACCCGCCTTGGACAACGACTTTTACAATTAGTTAAATATAGTTGTTAATTTTTAAATTCCGAATATTTATATAGGGATGGACCCTATTCAGAATTATCGATTCCGGTTTCTCTGGAATATGACATCCCTTATTGAGTTAAAACTACTTGATTTCATCTAGTTATTCGCTGAAATTTTTAAACGTATGGTTTTTTAAAATTTTGAATCTATTGCTCGATTCTCAATTTGCAGAATATAAATATTTTAATAATTTTTATATTAGTTCAATATTATGTTTTTATTGTTTAGTTACCAACTCCATAAAGGTGTACTTTATACCCGTGCGGCCCATAAAGTGACTTTATGGCCCACGCGGGCATAAAGTGCATTTTACAGCACACAAAGTGTACTTTATGGCCCGCAAGGTGCACTTTATGGCCTGCGATTTTTTTAAATATTTATATTGTGTACGCAATATTGAACTAGTATGACATAAAAGTTTGTATGCACAGCGGGTATAAACACATGATTATGCCCTCGGGCGACTTATAAGATCGTCGCCCTCAGGGCATAAAGATCTACTTATACCCTTGGTACTTAACTGTTAAAAATTCAGATGCTTTTGAATTGCTTTATATTTAGAATATAATTCACTTTAAAAACATATGTGAATGCTATTTTCGCATGTATCGCAATCCTTTTTTGGACTCTGTATGTCTGTTTGTCTGTCAGTTTTTTTCACATACTTGGTTTTTCGTCCTAAACAAGAACTCAGATTTTAACTATCTTAATGATACGCACATAATTTTAGATCCCAATTCCTTCGGAGTTTGTGTAAATTGCCACAAATTGGAAGAAACTGTCAAAATTGTAAAAAATAAAACTAATGGACAAAGTTTGTTATAAACTGTCAAAAATTGTTTAATGATAAAGAAAAACCTTCAAAAAATTCCTGAAAATTAAGGATAAGATTTGTTTTTGTTAAAAATTGATAAACAAAGCAATAGGAAAAAATTTAATATAGAAGCATTATTTACCAATATTTTTTTTTAATTATTGGGGTTTAATATGGTTCATAATTCTTATCAAAAGTATGAAAGCAAATTTTTTAAAAAATCCATATTTACTAAAACAAAAAATAATTTTCGCTCCGATTTTACTTTTTTCAATAACCAGTTCCCATAACTATTTAAATATTAATAATGTGCAAAAATTTCATAATTTCATTTGTTTATTAGTAAAATTTTATGCACCGTTTGACTTTTATACGAAATAAAGTAGGTAAAAAAAATTGGTAAAAAAATAATAAATAAGATATTAAATTTGAATTGACAATTCGGAACCTTTGGTTTTCAACAATGTTGTAGAATATCGTCACCACTAACCAAAACTACACTTTTTAAAACACTCTACGTACGTTTCGCTAACTATGTTAGCATCATCAGGAGTCGACTCCTGATGATGCTATCATAGTTAGCGAAACGTACGTAGAGTGTTTTAAAAAGTGTAGTTTTAGTTAGTGGTGACGATATTCTTCAACAAAAATATTAAAAATTTTTTAACACTTGTTAGGAAAATTGGTTATTATTAAAATTACTAAAAAACTGTCAAAAATTGCTAAAACACATTTATTAGAAATGTTCAAAAATTGATAAAAAAAACTAAGGTTACCATAAATTACAATCTGCTAAAAGAAATTAAGAACAACGTTCCAAATAGCTAAAAATTATAAAAAAAAGTCAAATATTTAAAAAAAAGAAAGCAAATGTTAGAAATTTGTTAGAAATTGTCAAAAATTCCTTTAGTAATGAAAAAACGTCTTAAAAAAATAACTAAAAAAATCTTTATTGAGAAAAGATTTGTTTTTGTAAAAAAATGCTAAAACAAGATTAAGAAAAATATTAATTATTAGTAAAATCTGCAAGAAATTTATAAAATCGTAATAAAAAAAGTTCAACATTTGATAACAATTATTAGAAACTGTGAAAAAATAAACAGAAATGTTTTGAAATTTATCACAAATTAGAATCAGCTAAAAAAAATAAAAAAATTGAAAAAAATTTCATATTAAAATGAGTATAAATTCTCAAAAATTGCTAAAACATGAAGAAACAACTTTAAGAATTGTTACAAATTGCCAAAAAAAAATGGTAAATTTAACCACAAAAGAAAGTGTCATAATTTGATAAAAATTCATACAAAAATTAAGAAAAACATCTAATTATTACAACAAATTACAAGGTGCTAAAAACTTGGAAGAAGTGTCAAAAATAGCTAAAAAATTCAGACAAATGCACAACATTTCTTAGAAACTATCAAAAATTATTTAATAATAACAAAAAAAACCTTCAAAAAATTCACTAAAAATTAAAGAAAAACATTTGAGATTTGGTTTTGCTAAAAATTACTAAAAAATTTTTTGGCAACAGTTGGAAACTGTCAAAAAACAAACAAAAAATTTGAAGGTTTATCAGTAGATCCTGCTAAAAAAAAATCGGCTGTGTCACTCCAGAATTTTCCAGGCTCGGCTGTAGAGAATAGGATTATTTTAATTACAAAATAATAAAAATTACATTAATTTATGGAACACATTTTAAATAGCAAGCCGATGGTGAATACGTCTATCGAATTGATAATTCAATGTTGATAATGACATTTGCGGGCGCATGCGCACATTATATAGCACACTGCTACAATTAGGATATCATGGGTGATAACTATTGGGAATTCGGGAAAATTCTCGATACAAAAGTTGTAGAGAATTTTATGGTCTACAACTTTGAACTAGAACATTTTGCACTCAAGCGCATTGTCTTCAAAGTAAAAAAAAAGTAAAAAAGCCTAAATGTGTATATTTTTCGCCCTCTAGCTTCAAAACTATGGGGAATCCGAAAAAAAGTTAAATAATAAAATAAATAAAAAATTTTAAAGGACATTTAGGGTTCTACAAAATTTTACACTAAAGTGCATTGTTTTCCTCAAAATTTAGAAAAACTTATATGCATATTTGCGCGCCCTCTAGTAGCGCAACTACTAGAAATTCTCGAAAAGTTTTACAAAAATTGCAGGAAATTTTATGCTCAAAAACTTTGCACTACAGTATTTTGCAATAAAGTGTATTATTTGTCCTTAAAATTTAAAAAAAGGCAAAAAAATCTTACATGTGTATCCAATGTAGGTCTTAAGGACCTTCTACTGTACCAATTTAAACCAAAAACTAATGGTCGTATTCGCGGCACAGACCAACCCTTCATACCAAATTTCAGCTTGATTGGTGAAACGGTTCGGCACACAGACAGACCTTACTCTGGAAATCTTCTTGGGGGACCTCAAATTATATATTTCCGATGTCTCGAATTTTTTTTTATGCTTGTTCACTATATTTTCCCTTTGATGGGAACGGGAAAGTAAAAGAGAAAACTGCCAAAAATTGAAAAATTGATAAAAAAATTAGAAAAAATATTTAACATAGTAAACAACTACCTAAAATGACTAAAACAATGAAAAACATCTTTTAAAATGTGTCCTGAAATAAAAAAAAAAAAAAAATTAATAAAAAAAAAATAAGAAAAAGTCTAATTTTATTACTCCAAATTAAAATCTGCTAAAAAATTAAGAAAATCGTTCCAAATTGCTAAAAATCAAACATTACTAAAAATTGAAAATAGAAATTCGAAATTTTTAATAACAAAGAAAAACCTTTCAAATTTGACAAAAATTGTTAAAACAGTAAATAAAAAAGTCAAAATTTGTCAACAATTGTTATAAACTCTCAAAAAACAAATAGAAACATTAACATTTTACCACAAGTTCGAACCCGCCAAAAAAGAAAAAACTGAGAAAAATTGCAACAAAAATTGCTAAAACAATAAAAACAAAACTTGTTACAAACTGATAAAAATTACAGAAAAACGCTTAAATTAAAACCTTTTTATATTCTTCCGAAAAATAAAATAACTTTTTTTTATATACACTATAATCGTTAAGGAAAATAATAAAGAATCTTTAAGGAAAGAATAAGGACTAGATTAAGCAATACAAACCAGTCACTATTTTTATGTATTAAAAAAAAAGGATTTGACTGTCTTCGTATAATTATAATTATTGAATATACCCATATTATGGGAATAATTTTAGTCCCTAATGAATAATTGCAGATAAAACATTATATTAGGGAAGGATTGCTGGGAGAAGAATTGTTTCGGGAAGGATTGTTTGGGAAAGGATTGCCCGGGAAGAATTGCCTGGGGAAGGATTTCTTGGGGAAGGATTGCCTGGGGAAGGATTGCCTGAGAAATGATTGTCGCCGAGAAGGATTGTCACGGTTAACGATTTTCTTAGAGAAGGATTGATTGGAGAAGGATTGTCCGGGAAGGAATGTGTGGGGAAGATTGTCGCAGGAAAGGATATTTGTGCGAAAGAATTGTCTTTCAAACGGATTGCCGCGGGGAAAGATTGTTATGAAAAAGGATTGTCCTGGAAGGATTGTCTGGGATAGAATTTTCCAGGAAGGAAGGATTTACTCGACAATTAGAAAAGAAAACGATCTATAATCGGTAAGGAAAATATCAAAAAAAAATTAAGGAAAGGATAAGGACTAGACTGAGCAATCTAAACCAATCGCTATTTTTATGAATTAAAAAAAAAAGGATTTGACTGTCTTCGTATAATTATAAATATCGTAAATACACATATTATGAGAATAATAATTTTAGTCCCTAATGAATAATTGTAGGTAAATTATAATAGGGAAGGATTGCTTGAGGAAGAATTGTTTCGGGAAGGATTGCGGGGAAGAATTGCCTGGAGAAGGATTGCTTGGGGAAGGATTGCCTGAGAAAGGATTGTCACGGGGAAGGATTGTCATGGTTAAGGATTTTCTTAGGGAAGGAATGTATGAGGAAGATTGTGGAAGGAAATTATCGTTGGGAGGGATTACCGCAGGGAAAAATTACCGTGGTAAACGATTGTCCGAGAAGGATTGTCTGGGAAAGAATTTTCCACAAAGGATTGTCGTATCCTGCACATTTACTCACATTATAATTAGAAACATTTGTGTCACCCTCATATTTCTTAATTTAAATCTTATACAAGACGTTCTTTTATTAAATATTTCACAAAGCAAAATATTGGAGTCTAATTGATTTATACAGTATGGTCCAATTTATAATTTTTAATTAAATGCCGTAATAGTGTTAGTGATAAATCAATTAAAAAATTGTGTCACCTTAATTTTTTTTTTAAATTACTTCTTTATGTGACTGTTTTAATTTTTCTGGAATCGCTGTGAACCGTCTCGGACCTCAGCAAAAGCATTTACTTAATAAATAAAACATAATAATTCAAACAAAAGATTCAATTTCGCGGTTCAAGAAACCGAAACAGCAACATTACTTGGAAGCGAATGGAAAATTACATTTTTAATGATCATTAGAAAACTTCTAAAGTCTTTAGCTTTTTCTTCTGCACTCATTTTGTATTTTTCAACTCAGTTCTCTTTAACATTCATTTTCAGTTTGTTGCAATTTTAGATCACAAAAAATTCATAATAATTCATAATTATTCACTTAAAGTGAGATTTTAATAATAGTTATTTATAGTAATTGTTAAATTGTTGACGATTATTTTGAAATATTTTTTATAACATAGTTAAATGAGTTCATGAACTAAATTTGCGAATATTTTTATATCAATTAGAGCTAATAAACGTCCATGTAACTTACCTATAACAAAAATCTGATGTGGCCAGCACATGACCTCTCGCCATTTTTTAATCAAAAATTTACAAGTTGACACAAAAAAGTATGAAAAAAAATTATTTTTTTGTAAATCTGGCAACAATGGCAAAAGTTTCGAAAATTTTAATAAGATGAAAATAAACTATAGGGTATACAAAATATATGTGTAAAACTTTATTGCCGTTTTGTATAATAATGGCGTCATCACCCATAGCAACTGCCACTTCCGGTTGTGCGATTGGCACCAAAATCTAATCAGATCTAATCTAGGGTATCATAATCCTGTATGCAAAATTTCAAATTTTTTTATTCAGTAGTTTTTGAGTTATCGTTACTACAACATCCATCCAAACACACACACACACACTAACACACACACACACTAACACACACACACACTAACACACACACACAGACATCATCGCGAAAATATCAAAATCGTATTCTAGGGACCCCAAAACGTGTTTATCCATTGAAAACTCACTACCCAATTTTTAGCATGATTCCTATACCTCTCTTATCTGAAGGGCGAGAGGTAAAAATGTATGTTTGTGTACATTTTGACAGTTATTTTATAAAAAAAATTGTTAAATTCGCAAACAAGGTGCTTAAAATGAAAAATCGGGACTAGATAACGACGCTATATTTGAAATGTGACGTAGATTAAATACGTAAAGAAAAAATCATGCGCAGAACCAAAGACAATAGGGCATTACGGTATAATTTCATTACTAATAGTCGGATTTTGATGGGACAAACGGTGTAATATATAGAAAGGGGTAAAAATAGGTTAAAAAAGTCTGATGACCTCTCGCCATATTTGAATCAAAAATTAACACGTTAACACAAAAAAGTATGAAAAAAATTGACATTTTAGTAAATCTGGCAACAGTGGCAAAAATTTTGAAAATGTTAATGATAATTAAATAAACTATAGTGTATACAAAATATATGTGTAAAACTTTATTGCCATCTTGTTTAGTTTAGTTATGACGTCATCACTCATAGCAACTGCTACTTTCGCCCTTAAAACGTGTTTTCCATTGAAAACTAACTACCCAATTTTTACCATGATTATTATACCTCTCTTATCTGAAGGGCGAGGCTTAAAAATGAGGTATTATTATTAAATTTTATTTCCAATAAAAATTGTACCACCAAAAATTAAAGTGAATAGATAAAATCTCACAATAAAAAAAATTTAGTTTTCCTTTTCTTTTACAAATTAGAAAGGACGTAGCCAGGAAATTTGATATCAGGTAGGGGAGTCCCAAAAAAAAAAAGGTTTCAGTCTAAATTCGGGCAATTCTATATATATGAGACGTTAAATTATTATAAAACAGATTCCGCCACGGAAGAACTGGTCAGATACTAATTTACGTGATCTGCCTAGTAATCATTATATATTAGCCTTACAGTGGCGCTCTGGATTTAATTTATTTAAAAATAGAGTTTATGTGAACAACAAGAGACATCGGTTTATCTTCGAATCCGATAACCACTTTACTTTTGTTTTGCCGGTGGGCGGCGCTACTGAGTTATTCTTTTTTACTTTTGGTTCGGACCGGAAGTATTAAAATTATGAAACAAATGTGAGAATGACTTTTCTCGACGTTTTAAGCCACCTACGTGTCTAGGTGAGGAACCGTATTGTATTTGGGCAATTTACCTGTAAGGGGATGGAAACTGAAGTGCGTTGATCAAAAAATATCTCCGCCATTTTTAAAAATATTGAAATAGGTCATTAGACTTTTTTCATATCCCAATTATTATAAAATTAAATCGCTTGAAACTTTTTTCGATTTGACCTTCATGAGTGGAACTGGAAGGGGTTGAAATTTCAAAAAATTCATCTCTGCCATTTTTGAAAATATTGAAACATGTTATGACACATTTTTCTTATCTTAATTATTATAAAATTTGTACGAACGGGGGTGAAACTGGTAAGTGAAAAAAAAATTCATGTCGTCCGTTTTCAAAAATTCTTTCGTCAATCGTCTTCTTGTCTATAGGAGAGGAACTGTTTGTTTTTGGAATCTGTACATTCATTATTTCTGGTTGAAATATTAAAAAACTATTTTGTGCAGTTTCACCACACCTCGGCTTGGAAAAAGATATCAGGTCACCTATTAAAACCATGAAAAATATCATTTTGACTACGTCTGTTTAAAAGACCAAAATATCAACATAGTATTATGTCCATAAATTTCGTGGTGAGTATAGTTCTTATGTTTAATGTTAAAATGAATTTCTCCGGCCGAGTGGTTTTAACCCGTGTAATATTTCTATTGTTAATTTTATTATTATTTTTCATTTTTGATTCACTATTGGACTAAAAAATAATGGCAAATCAACCTTGGATAATATTTTGCTCGAACCGGAGTTTGATTTTTATTTGGTTAATGTCAAGGTTTTCTTGTCACCCAAAGGATTATCTTGCAAAAATGGTTTTGCAATTTGGTTAAAAGTCAACTGTTTGTATCCAAAGATCTAAAATCCTCTTAAAATGTTTATATTTTTTCAAATATAATTATTACCCTTTGTAGCGGTTTTTTTTCAGTAATTTGACCCCATTAATCTCTGACTATCGACATTTTTTTTATTTTGTACTTGGGTTTTGGCAAAAAACAAATAATTTGTCCAAATAGTTTTACAATTCCTTTTCAATTACAAATAAGTCATTTAGGTACAGCCATAATTAATGTTGATACATTTCGAAACATTTTGGTAATGAATATATAATATTTATAATTAGGAGAAAATTTAAGCTTAATGATTTTTTCAAAAACTTTCATATACTTATACAGAGTGATTCAAAAATTGTTTGATAATGTGTAATTCACAGTGCTTAGTGGGATGTAAAAAAAATTCTCTTAGTCATTGTAAATTTTTGGCAAAAATAGTTGAACAGATAAATTTAAAAATAGTTGAAAAAATATAAAAATTATTTCTTTATCTCAAAAAAATTATTCAGACTTTTTTTTATTTTTACAGGAAAATTTTCATAAAAGAAAATTTATTTACAAATGATATTAGGGAGAATTATTTGTTGGGCGACTTAAATTAAATTTTTAACATTTTTTTTATATAAAAAGAATAAATTTTAATTTTACAAGTTAAAAATAATATAATGGGCCCTCTGTCGGTTCCATTATGTACTGGTGCTTATTATTAAATTATTAATTTTTAATTTTTATTATTAGATTTGATTTTTGATTTACTCAAAGTATAAGAAAAAGAAAAAAATACGTAATTTTATAGATTATAGTGTACGAACTGCTTTAGATTTTGATTAAATCAGATCATACACTACCTTTTTTTCATAAAAATACTTATTTAAAAAAATCGGTTGTATCGCCCCAAAACATTCCCGACGACTATCCACGAATACTTTTTCAAATTTTGACATTTTTTTATTTTTGACAGGTGACAGTTGGAGAAATAATTTTGATTGTTCTGAATAGATTTTTTAAGGGCTTTCAAATGACATATTGCATGTCAAACTCTGAGAGATATTGCATCTGTCATTTTTTTATAGTGACACTTCCCTTTTGACAGATATCGTGCAAAAACTAGTGGGTTCTTCCGACGGGTAACCCAAACCCATATACCAAATTTCAGCTCAATCGGATTAAACGTGTGGCCTCTACCGAGGAAGAATACACACAGACAGACAGACAGACAGACAGACAGATAGACAAACAGACAGACAGGAAATGGTCTTAATCATCTCAGGTGACCCCAAAATGGATATTTCCATCTTTATCTCTAAAATTTTTTTCAGCTCGTTCACAATACTTTCCCTTCTCGGACGTGGGTCGGGAAAGTAAAACAATTTCCACTATATTTTATTTTTCATAGATTGATTTGTTTTTATTTAATTGAAAGTGGTTAAATATGAAAAAAACTATAGAATTTACTTACTGCAAAAATAATAATTTTAAAAGTTGTAGTGTAGGGACTGTTTTAGATTTTAACTAAAGCAAATCATACACTACTTTTTTTATAAAAATATGTATTTAAAAAATATATTTGAAAAACTATTTCCACTGGATTATTAATGTTTTGTTTCACAAAGTTTGATTTATTTTATTTTATTGAAAGGGGCTAAATATGAATAAAAATGTATAATTTACTTATGATTTTACTGCAAAAATAATAATTTTAAACGTTGTAGTGTACGGGTAGTTTTAGATTTTAACTAAAGTAAATCGTACACTACTTTTTTTCATAACAATAAAAAAAATATATTTAAAATACTATTTCCACTAGATTATTAATGTTTCGTTTCACAAAGTTTGATTTATTTTATTTTATTGAAAGGGGTTAAATATGAATAAAAATGTATAATTTACTTATGATTTTACTGCAAAAATAATAATTTTAAACGTTGTAGTGTATGGACTGTTTTAGATTTTAACTAAAGCAAAACATACACTACTCTTTTTCATAATAATAATAAGAAAAATATATTTAAAAACTATTTCCACTAGATTATTAATGTTTTATTTTTCATAGTTTGATTTATTTTATTTAATTGAAAAGGGGTAAATATGAATAAAATTGTATAATTTACTTATTATTTTACTACAAAAATAATAATTTTAAACGTTGTAGTGTACGGGCAGTTTTAGATTTTAACTAAAGTAATTCACACACTACTTTTTTTCATTATAATAAAAAAAATATATTTACAAAACTATTTCCACTAGATTATTAATGTTTTATTTTTAATTGTTTGATTTATTTTATTTAATTGGAAGGGGCTAAATATAAATAAGAAGAGTAGAATTTACTTAAGATTTTACTGCAAAAATAATAGTTTTAAAAGTTGTAGTGTACGGACTATTTTATATTTTAACTATAGCAAATCATACACTACTTTTTTTTCTTTTTTGAATCACCCTATAATTTATTTTCACAAGCAATATCATTTATTATGCGTTAACAATGCAGAAAATGTCAAGGTTAAGTAATAATAAAAATAAAGCGGGTTTTTAGATGATCTTTATTGCATAAAAACGATCTAAATGCCAGATGTAAAACGTAATTTATGTAGAAAAGCAAAACTCTGACATTTATGTTAAAGAAAAATTACTGGAAAAATTAATTGAGGTCAAATCTAACCACAGGCAATCTGCTTAAAATTTGAACATTATGGAATAATTATAAATTTATGTTTATGAATTATTTATTTTTGGGTAATTATTTAATTGGATGCATACACCGGCAACAACAAAAACTTTACAAAATTAATTAAAACAGCTTCAAAAGTTTTAATTAAAATTCATTTTTGGTCAGATAATTTTATAATCGTAAATCAAATACTAAAAATCTGTAACATTAAATTTTCTATAACCTTAATTCACTAAACCATAGCGAATCTTTCTTTTTTTCTTCTATCACAGTTTTTAAGTTCCAACTATTCATTGTAAATTAACTTAACGAACTATTTTATGGCCTTAAAATACTTTGGAAAAAATGTAATTAACATTTTAAGCAAAAACCAATTAAAAATTTCTTCGATAGGATAGAAGTGACGAACATAAATTTATTTATTTACAACAATTAAGAAAGTCTGTTGTATCCTTTAAAATTAATTTATAATTGCACAATATTATTATTTTCATTATAAATAACATTTATACAGGGTGGTCACAATTTTAATTGCATTTTTAGCGATCTCTAAAACAGTAAAAGATACAAAGACAGGGATAAAAGTGAAACAATTGAAAGAGCAATTTAATCGTACGAAAAAGTTGTCGATAACAGGGACGGTTCTAGAGATATTTAATTAAAACCAAATGGTTCCCAAATTTAACCTCGTGTGCAAATAAAATTAAAATGTATGAGGATTTTTGTTGAACATTTCTTTAATGCTTCAAAAAATTATTATGTTAGAAAAAACTCGATTAATTTCTCCAAATTTTTATAAAAAAAATCTAAGCGGTATTTGGATGGTTGGAAAATTTACGGTAAATGATAACAAGAAAAAAATCGAGTGGTTCGTGACTGAGAACGCGTGGTAGGGAAAGGGTGTTCTGAGTGGTGAATATAATTTTTTATAATTTACGGAAAAACAAGACTATTTATCGAAATAAGTTGAGCATAAAAGTTGTAGATAATTGAAATATCTACAACATTTTTATGACATAACCTTAAAATTATTGAGAGACTCGCAATAAACTTATTTTTTTTATCTCTCGCAAAAATTATTCGATTTTGGCTTAATTAAAAAAAATCTAAGCGGTATTTGGATGGTTGGAAAATTTACGGTAAATGATAACAAGAAAAAAATCGAGTGGTTCGTGACAGAGAACGCGTGGTAGGGAAAGGGTGTTCTGAGTGGTGAATATAATTTTTTATAATTTACGGAAAAACAAGACTATTTATCGAAATAAGTTGAGCATAAAAGTTGTACATAATTGAAATATCTACAACATTTTTTTGACATAACCTTAAAATTATTGAGAGACTCGCAATAAACTTATTTTTTTTATCTCTCGCAAAAATTATTCGATTTTGGTTAAATTTACTATAAATCTAGATTTTCATGTAATAAATTAGCTGTATTATTTTTTAAAGCAAAATATTTAGTTTTAGATTTTTTGGGAATTTGAATTGGAAAAAGACCTAATTTTCAATCACAAAAAGTGGTTTAAAAAATCTGATTTTTGAAAATTCTCTACTTTAAGATGATATAAATAAATAATATTGTTTAATTTAATTTCATTTAATTTCATTTATTTTCATTTATTTTCATTTATTTTCATTGATATTTTCATTTATATTTTTATTGATATTTTCATTGATATTTTCATTGATTTTTATTTATTTTCATTGTTAAAAATGAGGAAAACCAAAACAAAGATTTTTCAAAGATGGATTTTTTTTAATAAACGTTATAATTTTATTGTTTATCAAAATTAATGGGTTAAATTGATAAAAAATAATAATTTTAATGTAATAAGAATTTTAATGAAATTTGATGAATTGGGAAATTTAAATAATCCTAATTTAATCTTAGATGATATAATATAATATTTTTTATTTAGAAAAAATAAACTAATTGAAGACATAAAAATGTAGCTTTACACCAAATTTTAATAAAATCGAATCATTTTTTTAGGAGAGACAGATGAAAAGCAACAAAATAGTTTTTTGCGTTTGAAATTATTTAAAAAATAGTCCAACAAAAGTTGTGGATTTTTTAATTATCTATAACTCTTATGTTCAACTTTTTTCTAGTTTCACCGGAAAATATTTATCACCCCTCAGCACGCCACTCACCCTACCACTCGGTTTTTATCACCAATCGATTTTTTTTGTTTTGTTCTTCAAATTTTGGGTTCTGAAAATTTAATTAACCCTGGACTATTAAAGCTTGTTTTAGAATAATTTTTTTAACACCATTTGCCAGACTTATTTCTCCAGATTTCAAATTTTATTTCAATTGACATACTTGAAAAATTAAATTGAGCCTTTGACTTCTTGGGTTCACTCGTAAGGGGTGAAATGTAGGGCGAGTATTATTGTTATTATTATTATTATTATTATAGATTTATATTGTCATGGGCAGTTTATTATAATTATTTATTATATATTACAGAAAATCAAATTTTATTGGGAGGGAAAGGAAAGAAAGGGAATATCATAAAATGATAACTAGTAATTGTATTTACGGAAATCAAAAAGCAAATTGTAACATGAAAATTTCTTACCTAACATTTTCGACCAATTAAAAACCTGTATTTTGTATCGTAAAGAAGCATGAAAATAAACTGGAAATTTTTTGACGTTTATAGTAGAATGACATTTACATTTACCATCAAAAACCGTGTTTAAGTGTTAAAATAAGAATAGAGCTATTTTTTCATATTTATAAATAAAAATCCAATATAGCTGACATCCGGTTTGACGGAAATTACATGAAAATTGAAAATTCAAATGGAACACGATTCTACGACTTCAAACACGTACAAATTGACTTTCAAATGTCACTTAAGACGCCATTTTAATTTTATTTTTGATTTTTTTTTATCCTTCCTAGGTGCAAATGATTTGTTATAAATTCATTACAATCAAACTAAAATTACCTAAAAGTTATAAATTTTGTAAATTATTTATTTTTGATTCTTAATAATTATATTTAAAATATAAATATCCCTTTAATTTTTTTAACAGGGATGTCTTCAGGAGAATTTTGTATCGAAATTTAAAAAAAAATAACATTCCTCCTTTATTTGAGAAAAAACGAAGGGTTACGTACATCATTCTAATGGTAATTGAATGAACAATTTTTAATACCGGGTGGCCCATCTATGTTTCATTTAAAAAAAATTGAGTTTTAAATAAAAAACTGGATTTGCTGAATAAAAATGTTTAATAAAAGAAACAAAACTAAATAATTGACATAATTGAGACTTTTTAGGTAATTCAAGTTTAATTTTAACTAATTTAGACCAAATCATGACCACCTAGGATGCATAAAAAAATTCAAAAATAAAATAAAAACGTCGACGTGCATGTGTTTGAAGTCGTAGAATCCAAATACGTATAAATATACTAGGTGTTCTATTTGAATTTCCAATTTTCATAGAATTTCCGGTCGAACCGGATGTCGGTCATATTGGATTTCTATGTAAAAAAAATCCAAAAATCGACCAAAATTTGGTTTAAATCTATTAACCGACTTTAAAGTTATAGTGGTGGCCCATGACAAATTTACACCCGGTATATATTTTTCTGAATTTTCTTTGAATTACTAATTCAATTTTACTAATTCAATTTCGAATAACGTTTTACTTTAAATAATACTTAAAATATACTAGAAATATCCTAATTAATTTCACTAAAAGTGCAATCGAAAAATGATTTCCGACAAAATTTAAAAATTTCCTGTTGCCGTGTTAGCGCCAGCAACGCGGCATAACGCTGGTATTTGAGATAAATTATCAAATTTAAGGTGATTATATAACTCATCAGAAATTTAACCAACATAGCAGTTGCAATTTCTACTTAGTTACCATGTATTGATAAGTGATATACACTTGACGACGTGGTATAATCGTTTTGGTAATTCGCATTCTTCCATTTTGACAAAGGACCCTGCAAAATCCTTATGGAAATTGGTTCTTGGTGGATTTGTTTTAATTTTTGATATGATGTAGCCCATGAAATTCTGAACATATGATAATATTGCGCCAACCCCCAAATATGAACACAGTTTTTCTGTTAGGGGGGGGGGGGGGGGTTAAATTCACATATTGCCCATAATGGAATATTTATTTTTGAAGACGGAAAAATATTTGAGTTATTCTAGTTTATATTGCATAACAGCGTTTTTAAAAAAATATATAAGCCCTAACCCACATATTTAACCCCAACCCCTATTTATAGAAATTAAAAAATATTAATTGCGGACTAACTTTAAAAATTATGAGGGAATGTTTTAATAACTTAAAAATATCGGTGGATTTTACTGAATTTTTAGTATGATATAGTTAGTCCATTTGATTTTAACCAAAAATTGATTGGGTGCCAATCATCAAAAATGAACGGTTTTTGTGCTATATACATTCGCACTTTGCTCATAATAGACCATTTATTTTTGTAACCCCCTCTAGCAGAAAAACCGTTCCTTTTTGATGATTGGCACCCAATCAATTTTTGATCAAAAGCAAATGGACTATATCATACCAAAAATTCAGCAAAATCCACCGATATTTTTAACTTATTAAAACATTCCCTTATAATTTTTGAAGTGAGTCAGCAATTAATATTTTTTTATTTCTTTAAATAGCGGTTAGGGTTAAATATGTGGGGTGGGGGTTATATATTTTTTTAAGAACACTGTTATGCAATATAAACTAGATTAAAATATTTGAAAATATTATTCCCGTCTTCAAAAATAAATTTTCTATTATGGGCAATATGTGAATTTAAGCTCCCCCTAACAGAAAAACTGTTCATATTTGGAGGTTGGCGTAATGTTAACATATGTTCAGAATTCCATGGACTACATCATATCAAAAATTAAAACAAATCCACCGGGACCCAATTTCCATAAGGATTTTGCGGGATCCTTTGACATATTAAAATAATATTTGATGATTATAATAAGCAAACATCAAAAATATCATTAATTATATTTCGTTATATAATTGTACCAAATAACACGCGAGCATAAGAAAATAATATTTATACTGTCCTTCGCACTTGTGATATTACTACTGATTATACTAGAACCGATATTGATAGAAAATTCGAAAATAGTGAAATTCTTGCTTTTTTGAAATTGGCGTAATAACTGAATTTTCAAACGGTACATCCCGTATATTTTCATACTAGCCTAACTTATTCTATTCTAGCTGAATCGAGCGTAGGAGATTCCACCTGCACTGAGACTATAGGCATATTATGTACCGCCAGTTTTCACATCTGATCAGTACTCTTGACACAGTCCAGAATAGTTTTAATGTTAACTTTCTTCGGGTTCAGAAGACTGTACCCCAAAGTGCCATTCCCTTTTCCTATTTAAGTCGCGGCAATAGCTATTTGGGCGATTCGAAACTGGGCCCAGAGTCAGGTATCAAATATTAAGGTATAGGAAAGTGGGCCCAGACCCAATATTTGCCCTCTAGTGCATATAGGAATCTGGGCCCAACTAATTATACAGATAGATAATTAAGGAAAAAGTAGTACACAAAATAGTTTACTTAAAAATATATTAATATAGGTAAATTACAAAAAAAATTTCATCTTATAGAAATATTATATACAGTATGTCTCAGTAAGTTGAAACCAATGGGAAATTTTTGTATTATTAATTTTAGGAAAATACATATTCTTCATAAAAAGTTCTGCATGTTCTAAAATCTAAAACACAATCATCAGATATCAATTTTTTCCAGTAGTATACGAGGTTTGACAAAAAATATGAACTTTACTCAATAGTAAAGTATGTAAATTGTAATGCATTTCACATCATTAATATTTAAATTTTGTCCTTTAATTTATCATGATTAGGAATTAAACTGCCAAAACATAGAAGTCGTTCCTGGCCGTCTCCGTTGGTTAGAATAAACGCTGTACATGATCTTTTAACACATCTCCAAATGCTTTCTCCAGATGACACCAGACGGTGAAAGCTAAATTTATAATTCTCACAAACAACTAATATTTTTCCCCTGTGACTAACCATTTCACTTAACTGAGACGTATTTGACACTACAATACGTCAAATGCTCGGCTTGCAATACAGGACTCAAATAAATTAACTTACCCATATTTGTGTAAAACACAGTTGTTGCGATTTGCTAATTAGGAAGTTCTTTGGAAAAACGCTTCGTCCGGAAAAACTTGACCATTTAATAGTCTGTGCCCATTAGCCTATAGAATTTTTAATACAAATCCCGATGCACGTCATAGATCATTTATGATGTCAGGACGCTGCAGTGTTGCCTGCTCGTCAGAATAGTCGATGAATGTGGGAATTTTCGAAAATGTAAGGTTATGTTGTTTGGCTTTGTTATTATTTTTAAATGATTCAATTATTTTGAAATAATTAAAAACGAAACATATAAAAAGGTAGCAAACTCTTTATTTTTATTAAAATAAAACAATGTTTTGTTTAAAAAAACACATATTTTTACTTAAAAGAAACAATTCAACTACCAATATTCGTAATTCCTACAACAAATAAATCTTTCCTCCTAATTCGAATCGAAATCACTTGAATCACTGTCATCGCTGTTAGGATTAATTATAATGGGATTAATTTCCATTCTATCAAAAACTCTTTCTCTTTCGTATCATTTTTGTATGTCTTTTTCTGTATGTTTAATAGAATTTTTCCATACTTCGGGAGTAATTGTTCCAAGAGCTTCAGACCACATATTTAAACAATCTTGTTCTTTGTTACCATCTCTGCCAATATGTTTATTATAATATTGTTTGGAAAGTCCCCAAATAAGTTCTATAGGGTTAAAAACGCAATGGTATGGAGGAAGACGTCACACTTTATGTCCATATTGTTCTGCTAAATTATCTACTACAAATACTTTTGGGGGTTTATGTCTGAAAAAAGAATATATTTTATTTCTACTTGCTGTTTTTTTATCATATAATGCTAACATCACTTTTATTCTAAAACAAAACATTTTGACATTTTTTGATATTTCTTTTGGGTAAAAAAAAAATAACAAAAATGGCATTTTTGGTTTTCACCATTTAACGTGAGAATGGAAAGAACCTGTAGATTTAATTACCTTCATATTTCACAATTTAGAATATATAATATATAATTTTTAGTCTATGTTTCTACGTTTAGGCATTTTTAGAGTATTTTTTAATACTTTTGCAGTTATCCAAAATATAGCGATGTAAAAATTGTGTTTTTCTTTCATTTCTGAATTAAAATGCCAAAATATTTATTTTCAGATATATATTATTAACGAGCAGTAAATAGATTTTTATACTTACTGTTCAACTTTTTGCAGAAGTTCATATTTAAACATGTTAACAGAAAAATCAATATTTCTGTTTGCTAGCCACTCTTGTATTACAGCTTTGGTTGAGCTTGTATTGGGTGTTTTATGCAGTAACATGCTGTGGTATGAAGCATTGTCCATAACAATTAGAGAAGGTTCGTTAAGGTTCTTCAATAATTGGTTTTCAAACCAATGTAAAAAATTGTCTTTATTCATTTCTCCATGGTAATCATTTAATTTAGTTTTTGAAGAATATATAGCTTGGGCACCTTCAATAAATCCATTTTCATTACCAGCATTAAGTATAATATATCTATAACAAATGAATAACAATAATCATATATATATATTAATAAAAATAATATTGTTTATATACATAATAATTAAAATTTTACAATAATATAGAATGTAACACGTAGTTTTAATAGAAATACATTTCTATTTATATTTCCACTGAAATTTCAAATACATAATAGTAATAAAATGTAAATAGACAACCAGAGTGACTCACCTCTTGCCATCAATTTTTGTAGTTCTAACACTTCGTTTATCATCGTTTTGCCAGGAACGGTTAATGGTTCCATTTTGAAAGATCCATGTTTCATCAATGAAAACGAACTGATATAAAGATGCTTCTTGTTCCTTTCTATAATTTCTTAAAAATTGAACTCTTTTTGCAGCAATATCAGGAAGTTCCATAAGCCCACGTCTTGGTTCATCTTTTTTCCATCTGAAGCCTAATTCTTTTAATAATGTCCACAATGATGTTATACAGCCATTAAACATTTGTTTTTCAAGCAATGTTTTACTTAAAGATTCCAAAGTTATATGCTGTCCTGTAATTAAATATGTATTGATATTAGTATATAAAAATATAAACTTTTATTGGATAATTAGATTTGTTAATGAACTCACTTCTTTCATACATGTTATAAATAACATTTCGTATTCCACTCGTGTCCAATGTTATTGTGTTAGTGACTGTTTTTTTGCATGAACGTTTTTTGGGTGGCGATTTCAATAATTCATTATTCTTAACTGCTTGCGAAATACTACTGACAGTAGAAATATTTAAGTCTAGGGCTGCTGCAACACGCTAAAACAGACAAGAAAACAATTTCATATGTCTAGACATTTATTTAATCTTTCTAACTTACCTCTCTGACCGCAGTTAAGGGTAAAAGTGGTCCATATTATCACGCTCCCGTTCAAAGTACTGAATTAACGAAGATACAAGCTCCTTACAGCGACTATTTAGTTTTTTTGGCATTTTGTTGGTATGTACAAATACACGACAATAATCAACTTATTCGCACTATTTTTGTTTTGAAAAAAACAGTTTTTTTATGAGTATAACTGGCAAAGCACAAAAATAAAGACAATATTATAAAATTACGAAAACGTGGAGAAAACTCAATCAACTTGTTGACATAACCTAAATCAGTTATCACTAATAGGTGAAAATTTTCAATTTACAATTGACAACAGCGTATCAAGGCTTACCAATTACTAAAATGTCATTTCTTCTCTATAAATACGAGTTTCATTGGCGTGCAAAATGTCATTATTATTTAATAAAAAAATATGGTTTTTTGAGTATTACACGTATAATAATATTTTATAAACTTTATATTATCAAGAATAAGACGTGAATAAGCTAATATAATTGAGTTCATTCTAAAATTGCCAAACTAATAACAATTGCATTTTTCGGTTTTCAGTACTGTAACTACGTTCATGGATACTCGTGAATATTCTTTGGTTTCGGATTATTTTACATATTTAGGGAAATTTTAATTAGTTGGCAGTACTATAATGAAAGAATGACATCACTTGTGACGTGCATCGGCATTTGTATTAAAAATTCTATACCTGCTTCGGTGTCTGGGCCTACTTTCCCAATAGGATTATTTTTACGTTGTTACGACCCTTCGGATTAAAAGATGTTGGGCCCAGATTCGTACTGCCCATATATATGTGCCCGCTGTGTACTATAAGAACACCTAGTGCAGTTTTAAGCTCCCGTCTCTTTAGGCAAAACAGCAGATTGCCTCTGCTCTTGGGTGGACTTTTTATAAATGCTTTGGATCGTCTTAGTCCCGAAAGTTCAATTCAGTATTCTCTGTATTTGTCCTTTAATTGTTTCTCTAGCCTACTCTTACATGCTGGTAGGAAATATCATATGTAGGTTGCAGTCCAATTAAAGGTTTTTCGGCTCGCTTACTAGCCATCCTCTATTTTCTTCTATGCCTTCATGCTTGGGCACCCATTCAAGAGATGTGTTGTTATGTTCTGCCAGGGAATGTAGGTTTATATGACAGTGTTATACTAATTTGGACTGTATTTCTACCCTTTTCATTGTTTTAAGGGATGATTATAAGCATAGGTTCTCTTATTTCTAAGATCCTTGCTTAACATCATATTTGTACAAGCATTTATCGCAGTCATTTATGCTAGAAAGACCGTTGCCATAGATCCCAGGTTTAGAATCCCTGAGTTCATATGATAGAATCCAGCATATGTGCTGTCTTCTGTTTTGGACTCGTCATTGCTCAATTTTTCAGCTATAGCTGTTGTTTTCAGTTAACTTCTGCTGAAACTAATAAAAACTATAAAATATTCATTCTGTTCAGTTTTGTTTTGTTGAGTGCATTTATTCGGTTTTAAGTTTTGTTACTTTTATTTATAATGAATTGGAGTGACGAAGAAACAATTTCATCTATTGAAATGTAGGATACGTAATTTATTGTGGACCGAACTGATTCACTATACAAAAATAGAAACAAACATGAAAATTGCAGTTTCTTTTGGCACTGAAAAATTTAAGGTGGAAACCTCGTTGGTCTTGATGACTTCCAGCAACTGCAACATCTTCTGAATCATTCATTAAGTAGATAAATTTATTGAAAACTAGATATTTAAATTCACTATTTACCGATGTATGGCTCTCGACTAGTTCACTTATACAAAGGTACAAAGGTAATATGGAAAAGTCAAAAGTCGACCATGTCGATCGACACGTGTCGATCGGCATGATGCACCTTTAAATTATTGTATCAGTTACCTACTTCGTGGTTAGAGCATGTCATTATTTTGACACCCAGCATCTCAGTTTTAAATCCACTATAACTATATTATTATTTTTATTTAACGTTATTATATAAATTAGCATTATTTGATAACAACTAAAATATTCCATTAATAACCATATTGAAGTTACCAATTGATCAAATAGAGGTATAAAATTTGTTTATATACTTCGATAACAGTATTAACAGAAAGATTAGGTGGGTTGTAAATTACTCCGACCGCTGTGTGAGTTTCATTTATTGAAACTTCAATCCAGAGTTGTTCAATAGTTTAACTACTTTGAATAAGTTGGAAAATTAATTGGCTCATGAATGTAAAATTGTACCATGTTAGCTCGAACTAAATTATAACCGTCTATTGAACCTAAATAATTTGTAATGTTTGATAAGCACACGTCATATAATAGTTATAGGCTTCAAATCAATTTATTTGAAAATGAACATATATTTATCCATATATCAAATAAAAATTGTTAAGATGGAAATTAAATAGTTTTTTTTAATTAACATTATATTTGTACACTGAAGTAAATTCGGTTATAGGGATAAAATATGTAAAAATTAGTACTTCGTATCAAGCATGCCAAAATATTTATGGAAGTGTGTCAAGTTTTAAGAAGTGAAATAGCGAAAAATAGAAAAAAATAGAATAAAACAGTAAAAAAAAACAGAAAAACAGGGAAATTGGAAAAAATATGAAAAAATCGGGAAAAAAAAACCAATAAAAACATAAAAAGTAAAAAAATAGGAACAAACTGGAAAAAATGGAAAAAGAAACAGGACAAAATAGGAAAAGTAATAAAAAAGAGGAATAAATAAAAAAATAGAAAAAATATGAGAATGAGGAAAAAGTAGACAAAAGGAGAAAAAATAAAGATAAAAAATAAGAAATAATAGGAAAACTGGGAAAATTAGGAAATAAAAAAAATAGGAAAAGACAGAGAAAAATAGGAATAAAAGGAAAAAACAAGGAAAAACCGTAAAATAAAGGTAAAAATAAAAAATATGGAGAAAATAGAAAAAATGGAAAAAAGGAAAAATGGGGAAAAATACGAAAAAATAGAGAAAACAGGAAAAATGGGAAAAATAGGAAAAATGGAGAAAAATACGATAAAATAGAGAAAACGGGAAAAATGAGAAAAATAGGAAAAAATAGAAAAAATGGACGCAAATAGGAAAATATATAGGCAAAAATTGGAAAAAAGCGAAAAAAACATGAAAAAATAGAAAAAAAGGAAAAATAGGAAAAAACAGAAAAACATGGAAAAAATTAGAAAAAAATATAGAAAAAATAGAAAATAAATTGGCAAAAATAAGAAAACAGGAAAAATAAGAAAACAGGAAAATATAAGAAAAATGGAAAAAATAGAAAAAAATATGAAAAAATAGTAAAAAACAGGGAAAAACTAGGAAAAAATGGAATAACTGGGGAAAAATGGAAAATATAGAAAAATAATGAAATAAAGGTAAAATGTAGGAAAAAAACAATAAAACAGTAAAAACATAGTCAAAAATGGGAAAAAATAAAGAAAAATATGAAAAAATAGGTATAGACATAAATTTTAAATTTTAATGAATTATGATCGAATTTATACCACTGGGCGACCACTTAGTTTGTTCATAAAAATATTACAAGAAACACTACCTAAGAAAATAAAAAATAGAGAAACATAAAAAATATGAAAAAAAATGAAAAGAATATTAAAAAAGAGTAAAAAACAAGAAAAAACAAGGAAAATTGGGTACAAAATCTGAAAAAATCGGAAAACAAAAAAAAACAATAAAAACAGGAAAGTAAGAAGAATAGGACTAAAATGGAAAAAATGGTAAAAAACAGGAAAAATCGGAAAAATGAAAAAACCAATAAAAACATAAAAAGTAAAAAAACAGGAACAAACTGGAAAAAATGGAAAAATGAACAGGACAAAATGGGAAAAGTAATAAAAAGGGGAATAAATAAAAAAAATGGAAAAAATAGGAGAATGAAGAAAAAGTGGACAAAAGGAGAAAAAATAAAGATAAAAAATAAGAAACAATAGGGAAAACAATAAAAACAGAAAAGTAAGTAAAATAGGACTAAAATGGAAAAAATGGTAAAAAACAGAAAAAAATACAAAAAAACAGGAAAAAAGAGGAATTAATAAAAAAATGAGAAAACTGGAGAATTGGGAAAAGTAGGCAAAAGGAGAACAAATATAGGAAAAAAATAAGAAATAAGAGAGAAAACTAGGAAAATTAAGAAAACGTTAAAAAATAGGGAAAGACAGAGAAAAAATGGAATAAAAGCAAAGAAACAAAGAAAAATAGTAAAATATATTTAAAAATAAAAAATATGGGGGAAAATAGAAAAAATGGAAGAAAAGGAAAAAATACGAAAAAATACAGAAAAACGAGTAAAATGGAAAAAATAGCAAAAAATAGAAAAAATGTTCGAAAATAGGAAAGTATATGGGCAAAAATAGGAAAAATGGGAAAAAGCAAAAAATAAACAGGGAAATAGGAAAAAAAAACAGGGAAAATTGAACAAAATAGAAAAAACTGAAAAAAAATATGAAAAAATTGGTAAAAATAAAAAAAAGGGAAATATAAACAAAAATAAGAAAAAATAAAAAAAATAGAAAAAAACATGAAAAAATAGTAAGAAATTTGAAAAACAAAAAAAAAACTGGGAAAAATTGAAAGGCTTTCTATACATACCACATACTAGGCTTTCTAAATATTAAATAATATACAGGGTGTTTCATTTAAAAAAACAAAGATTTTTATAATTACAATTTTCAAATTTTAATCTTATATTATAAACACCCTGTACATATTTAAATAATTATGAAATATGGACGAGGTACATCCAGATCTAAACAAACTTTAACCAAAGTTTCATTTTCAAATTCGGAAAATACATTAATTTTTGAATGATTTTGAAATGTAGCGATTTTTCAGAAAATTTAATAAAAATTTGAATATCTTGGCAACGCAGCATCCGATTTAAAAAAATAAAATATTGTCATAAAGGCCACTAAAGTAGTAATCTAAAAATGTAAAAATATATAGGGTGTGTCATTTAAAAAAATTACAATTTTTTTAGCCGCCCGTATATGGATCACTCTGTATAAATGAAAATATTTTCTAGTTGTAGGGATTTTCGAACCAAATAAAACAGTTCATTTTGATATCTTTACTAGTTTCGACGCCACAAACCGCGGGAAGGTAATTGGCCCACCCTGTGTATAAAATTGTCGTGTCGCTGACTGACTGACAATCAACGCACAGCCTAAACCAGAGGTGATAGAGACGTGAAATTTTCAGGGTAGTTTCCTTTTGTAGTGTAGGGGAGCACTAAGAAAGAAATTTTGAAAATTCGCACTTTAAGGGGTTCAAAATTGGGGTTAAACAAATATTGACCCGCTCGAGTAAGTGCGTCAAACAAAAACCTGCTCGAGTAAGTGCGTCAACCAAAAACATACAGGGTGATTCTTTTAGAGGGGAGTGGCTCTCCCCTGAGGGAGTGCAAATATTTTTTATGATTTGTCTCCAAGTAATTTAATTAAAAATAGGAGAGAAAATATAAATTATTTATCTCAAATAAATGTCTACACGTTAATCGGATTTTAAAGCGATTAAGGGGTATTTTTCACCCCCGAAGAGATGAAAACAACTTCTGTTAATTTTACGACTCCATTTATTTAAACTTCCATAAAAAAGTTAAAAACAAAATTTCCAGCATTTTCAATTGTACGTCAATTTAGAGGTAGGTGTCACCCTTTAACATACACTTTGTGCTTAGTTTTTATGGGCGTACTAAATTTGCTATAATTTTCATCACAATTACCATATTACAGAGCATTATTTGGGGGTCTCATAAAAATTGGTGCGAAAAACCCCCAAAATGGGTGGTTTTTGGCCATTTTAGGGATGTTGCAACCATTTGAGAGCCGCGGGACCCCGATTTTTCATATTCGCGTTTCAAATGGTCTATAATACTAATGCCGAGGTTACCTTAGCTCTAAACATAATGCGAATTTCTATTAAGATTTCGTTAATTTCTTTACGTTATTTTGGTAATATATGGTTCTAAACAACAAATAAAAAATATTTTTGATGTGAAATTTCTGTGTGAGTAATTTCGTGAAAGCAGCAGAAATGGGCACTTAAATTGGAGCCATTTAAATTAACATAATTTGATTCTTATTTGCGACCTGGTATTACAATAAATCAGTGAGTGGGAAAAAATAACAGAAAATATCAGAAAAAATTTGAAAACTGAAGAATAAGAGAAAAAAATAATAGAAGATTTAAGAAAAAATAAAAAAAATTGAAAGCATAAAAGAATTATGAAAAAAACAGAAAAAATTAGAAAAAGTAGAAATATTAGGAAAAAAATAAAAAAAGTATAAAAAGTAGAAGGATTAGGAAAAGATCAAAAAAACCAAAAAAAACTAGAAAATATAAAAATTAAGAAAGAAAAAATAAGTAGAAAATATTATTAAGAAAAAATTAATTAAATGTAAATATCATCTATTTTTTTTAAAAGTATATATTTTTGATACTATCTGAAAGGTTAATTCTTGTTACCGAAAATGTATAGTTAGTTAACTTTTGATTGAGTAGAGATATACAGGACGTTCTATTAAAAAAATTGATCTAAATGCAATTAAATAATATCATTATATTTTTTTACCATAAGAATTTACTAATAAACATTTCTGGTTCACCCGGTATTTTATAAGAGAAATTGGCCGATACATTTTTATAACATTACTCGACGTTTCGTTTCCATTATTCGCAGCTTCTTCAGGAGTTGAGATGAGTACGGTAAATTTTTTTGTGATTTTGCAGATTTTATTAAAAAAATTACTAACTACTACACTACCTAAAGTCTATTTCGTAAAAAATAGTTAAATTGACCAAAAAAACTTAAATTTGAAAGTGAATTATTAAAAAATTTATAAATAAAATAAAAGTTTAATGCGTGAGTAAAAGTGGGAAAGAAAATATTAAACATTTTATATGAGCGCTTGTAGCTTTTATTTCACCGAGAGTTTTGAAACTGTAATGGATTTTCTTACGCAACCGTTTATTTGCTTTGGAGTTGTGGAGGACTTAGTTGATTGAACATCTATTTCTGATATATGTTGTTGTGTTTAACTTTATGGCTGAGTGCTTTCAGAATCTTTTGAATTTATATTTTCATCTAAAGCTTTTAATTATTTGACAGTATAGATGTGGTTTAGAGTTACTAATTTTCCATTAATTATTTTACCTTTGAGGATTTGTATAGGTAGCTAGTTTAAAGTGAAACTCATTAAAGAACATGTAATAGATATCTCGTTTCCTTCCATTTTCACAGACAATTTTCTTTGTCAGGTGATTTTACAAAGAGAACTGTTTTGATAACATCTAGTTTGAAATAAATGTTTAATAGTAAGATAAATTAACGACAAAATATATGAATGAACAACAATTATTATAAATTATTTGGTTAGGTGTACTGATTTCATAATTTTCTTCTGTGGTACTCACACTTGTGGAATATTTATTATGTTCTTTCTGATTCGAGGTTCGTAAAGAAGTAACAAGATTTTCGTGATGTTCGCGGTCGATTTGTTGGTCACTTATTCCTGCTTCAGCTAATTGGGAAACTGTACTAGCACGGTTTGAATGATTGGTAATTTTATTATGCTGATTACAGATATATTTAAGTAATTTTTTTAAAATAATGACGGGGACCTCATCAAACCCAAAAGAGTATTTATTTTTTAGTTTAGATGATAAAAGTTCAAGCAGTTCCCTCTCAGAAAATAGAGAGATAAAAAAGGAATCTTGTGGTGTCGGGGTTTTTAATAAACGGTCATAAAAGTTAGTGCCAGATAAAGGTAACGGTATATTCTGCATAGTCTCAAAAGGCGCTGACTGAAAATACAAATTAAAGTACTCAGCGATATTATGAGGGTCTATTATAAGGTTTTCATTCTTTAGTAGTGTAATGTTATTTTGCTTTTTATTTTTATTTGTCAATGTATTTACAATATGCCAGGCAGTTTTTGTAGGGTTATCTGTATCTTTAATTTTACTTTGATAAAATAATTTTTTTGTATGATTAATCAGTTGATTATGAGCATTTTTATCTGCTTTGTATAAGTCATTTAATGCTAGGGTAGTCCCTTAAAGTTTATGTAGCTCTTTTAAATTCTGACTAATTCTGACTAATTGTCCAACTTTTCCCTAAAACGAACTAGTCCAACTATAAGACAACTAATGAATTTATATTAGTTAAAATATGGGAAAATATATTGTGGGCATTAAAATCGTGTAAAGGAATATTTTTATTTGTAATTCCATAAATATATCTTAAATGTTATTATTTAAAGTAAGTAGGTACTCTTTTAAAAATATTGCATTACCTAATACAAAGTAATTAAGTAACATACTAATAAACTGCTGAAAACGAGAACACGTACGTAAAAATAAATATTCTACATATAATTACGTTAAAAATCATTATATTTGAGTTTATGTTTACTCTAACCTCTCCTAAAGATACATTCTTAAAAAACTTTCTCCGAATGGATTTAAAATTTGCCAGCTGTTGAATTCCTTGCAATTTTCTCAATGCACCGTTGCCCATCTAAGAGATTCATGAATTTTGTATAATTACTTTTGTTTTTTGATCTTCGCGTGGGAAATATTTTATTTACTTTCACGCACTACATATTTAGGTGATTATTGTGTATGTGAAAATTCATTAACATAGTTTTTTCGTGATTGTAAACAATTGTTATAATTAAAAAAAAATTGGAACAAGATAAATAACAAACAAAAATTTTTGTTATTATGATTTTTATTTGACGAGGCCGCTACTGGATTTTTCCTCACAAGTATTAATGTCGGATTTTTCGCAACTTGAGTTGTGACAGTTTCGTCCTTCGGGAAAAGATCTGCGGAAAACATGACACACATTTCTCGTTACACTTTAAGTGAAATGTATAAACTACAAAGAACAAATACACCGTTTTCTTGGTTTTTCTTTATGTTGATACTGAATAGAATGAAGCATTAGGAAAAAGGTTTTATTTTCACAATTTTCTGATCGTATATAAATCCTTATCGTAAAAGTCACAGAAGCTCAGATCTCTCGATCGTAAACCTAAATGTAGACAGAATATTATTAAAATTGTAGGTCATACCCGGAAGCAATGTAAGTTTTACTTTTATCCGTATGAAAGTTGATATATTTACAGTAATCATTTTAGACCAGTACGATTTTTATTAGTCTGACTATATTTGAATTGTAAACATGTTTATACATAGATTAACTAGTTTGTCTTGAATACTATGAATAAAAAATCAGTTGTGTCGCCCCAAAAATTTCCCGACGAGTATCCACGAATACTTTATCAGATATTTAATGTTAAAGTTTCAACTTTTGACATTTTTTAATTTTTGATAGGTGACAGTTTAAGAAATAATTTTAACTGTTCTGAATAAAGTTTTTCTAGGGCTTTCAAATGACATTTAGCATGTCCAATTCCGTGACATATTGCATCTGTCATTTTTTGATAGTAATACTTCCGTTTGACAGATCTCGTACAAAAACTAATTGATTCTTCCGACAGATAGCCCAAAGCTATATACCAAATTTTAGCTCAATCGGATTAATACTTTTTCAGATATTTAATGCTGAAGTTTCAAATTTTGACATTTTTTTATTTTTGACAGGTGACAGTTGGAGAAATAATTTTAACTGTTCTGAATAGAGTTTTTCTAGGGCTTTCAAATGACATATAGCATGTCCAATTCCGTGATATATTGCATCTGTCATTTTTTGATAGTAATACTTCCGTTTGACAGATCTCGTACAAAAACTAATTGATTCTTCCGACAGATAGCCCAAAGCTATATACCAAATTTTAGCTCAATCGGATTAATACTTTTTCAGATATTTAATGCTGAAGTTTCAAATTTTGACATTTTTTTATTTTTGACAGGTGACAGTTGGAGAAATAATTTTAACTGTTCTGAATAGAGTTTTTCTAGGGCTTTCAAATGACATATAGCATGTCCAATTCCGTGACATATTGCCTCTGTCATTTTTTGATAGTAATACTTCCGTTTGACAGATCTCGTACAAAAACCAATTGATTCTTCCGACAGATAGCCCAAACCTATATACCAAATTTTAGCTCAATCGGATTAATACTTTTTCAGATATTTAATGCTGAAGTTTCAAATTTTGACATTTTTTTATTTTTGACAGGTGACAGTTGGAGAAATAATTTTAACTGTTCTGAATAGAGTTTTTCTAGGGCTTTCAAATGACATATAGCATGTCCAATTCCGTGACATATTGCCTCTGTCATTTTTTGATAGTAATACTTCCGTTTGACAGATCTCGTACAAAAACCAATTGATTCTTCCGACAGATAGCCCAAACCTATATACCAAATTTTAGCTCAATCGGATTAATACTTTTTCAGATATTTAATGCTGAAGTTTCAAATTTTGACATTTTTTTATTTTTGACAGGTGACAGTTGGAGAAATAATTTTAACTGTTCTGAATAGAGTTTTTCTAGGGCTTTCAAATGACATATAGCATGTCCAATTCCGTGACATATTGCCTCTGTCATTTTTTGATAGTGATACTTCCGTTTGACAGATCTCGTACAAAAACTAATTAATTCTTCCGACAGATAGCCCAAACTTATATACCAAATTTTAGCTCAATCGGATTAATACTTTTTCAGATATTTAATGCTGAAATTTCAAATTTTGACATTTTTTATTTTTGACAGTTGACAGTTTGAGAAATAATTTTAACTGTTCTGAATAGAGTTTTTCTAGGGCTTTCAAATGACATATAGCATGTCCAATTCCGTGACATATTGCCTCTGTCATTTTGTTGATAGTAATACTTCCGTTTGACAGATCTCGTACAAAAACCAATTGATTCTTCCGACAGATAGCCCAAACCTATATACCAAATTTTAGCTCAATCGGATTAATACTTTTTCAGATATTTAATGCTGAAGTTTCAAATTTTGACATTTTTTTATTTTTGACAGGTGACAGTTGGAGAAATAATTTTAACTGTTCTGAATAGAGTTTTTCTAGGGCTTTCAAATGACATATAGCATGTCCAATTCCGTGACATATTGCATCTGTCATTTTTTGATAGTGATACTTCCGTTTGACAGATGTCGTACAAAAACTAATGGGTTCTTTTGACGGGTTACCGAAACCTGTATACCAAACTTCAGCTCAATCGGATTAAACGTGTGGCCTCTATCGTGGAAGAATACACACACATACATACACACATACACACACAGACCGACAGACAGACTTCCATCTGGAAATGGTCTTAATCGTCTCAGGGGGCCCGAAAATGGATATTTCTGTTTTTATCTCGAATTTTTTTTTAGCTCGTTCACAATACTTTCCCTTCTAGGAGGTGGGTCGGGAAAGTAAAAAGAGCTAAAATTTAAAAAAGAAATTAAAATTGTTAAAATCAAAATAAAAATAAAATATGGGTTGTGGCCAACATAACACTTTCCTGCTATTTATGTGTAGTATTTTATATTTATAAGAAAGATTTATTATAACTTATTTTTAATTCTGTTTGCAAAATTGTTTTTGTTACTTTAATCTTGAATAACAAATAAATCCTTCCATTAATATTTAAAATACTATTTTATCCACATACACTATCCGTAGTTTCCAGATAATATTTTCGAACACAATCCTGTATAATATAATTTATATATCCATAAGGTTATCCATATTTCAAATGTGGTCCAGTGTTTAATAAATGAAATAAATCTCTAAGTCATGTACCATATAAATATAATTAAACAAAAATTAGGGAAGGGCAAGTAGTTTCGGTTTACAAGTCAGTTTCAGGCCTAAAAGATATATAATTCGATAAAATGGGTTAACAATAAAACAAAAGCACTTACCATAATACATTCGGAAATTTAAAAAGTTTACATTATGATTGAAAGAGTAGGTATAATGCTAAGGGGTGAGGGTTTTAAGAACTAAGGAAGGAGTGTCTTATGGGGAATAAAAAGGGGTAGGTAGAGTGGATAATTGGGGAACATGAAATATAACTATAGCTATTTGTGTATTAAGAGCGGAAAGTGATACTTTGCCGCTTGAGGCAGAGTTGCCCGCGCGATGCGTAGCGGAGCGCGGGCAATCTGCCGAAAGCGGCAAAGCACTTTCTGCTCGAATTGCACACAAGATTTTTTCTACGATCACATTATTTTTAGACAAATAATTAAAAAAAAAACATGAAAAATACACTTTTCATATTTATCTCTGGATTTAGTCGGCAGAAGATTCAGAGAAATATTTTTAGCAAAATCTGCTTCATCTGGAGGTGTGCTTGAAAATTCACATTCACTCTCACTCTCCATTTTTAAAATAGCTTTTTCATAAACTAAAAATGAAATAATGACGTTTCATTAATTTCAAAGTCTACTATTTGCACAAAATAGTAAGTAGGTACTTAAATATGCAATCACTATTGCATATAGGTGTACCTAGATGTATCTAGGTGTACCTTCTGACTGTTATATTTTTACTAGATAAATTTTATAAAATAAAGTTTAATTTCGTTCGAAACATCTTCAAATATTAATATTTAAAGTAAAATATTCAGACTGCCATACATTTTGTTGTAATATACCTATTATTTACTACCTTTCTTTAGTTTATTGTAAATGAAAACAGGCGAGCGGAAAAGTACGCGCTAGAGCGACAATAATGTCAAATTATTACAGATCACGGAAAACATCAACTTTGCGGTTAGATTTGAGTGTGCAAAAGCCTACTTTGGGTAGTGATCGTAGGAAAAATAAATTAATATTAGGAGGAATTACGCAATTTAAAAAAAAATTGAAATCTCCAGTATGGAGAACCCATACAATGGGATTGGATAATTCCAAAAAGGAAATTTGACGGATCTTAGTAAGAGCAGGATCCTTATGACATCTAAAGGGGCCACATGGCCTCCAGGTTCGGCAAAAACCGGCTTCTTCAAGACATCAAGAAGGAACCAAAAGTTCACCTTGGGACTCGTAGGCGAAGCGCAACCATGAGTCAAGACACGAAATCTAAAACGAGTTGGTGTGAAAGTACAAATTCGACTTAAGCCACATTAAGCAAGGCTAATTATCAAAAATAAGCTTGTAATAAATTTGTGCATGGACCAAAAATGGAACAATAAAAAATTCGAATTTTGTGATGAACTCGGTATGTTGGGTTAAAATAATATTCTGAACAGGTTTTTTTTAAATTTTTTTTTTTTGATATCTCTAACACGAAGCAAAATATCAACAAGTGATCCTGTTTGTGAAATCGTGGTAGGCTAAGTTTAAAGTTCAGATTTCAGTTGAGTATCTTTAAAGATGTAGCCCATCAATCTGTATAACTCTGAAAAAACTCGAATCTTTAATCCTTCAAACAGCCTAACTTAAACGCGACACACTGTATATTATTATATATATATGATATATGTAGCGGGAGAGTAAAACTGAAACAATAGTTATGGTTGTAGGCAGTTATTTTAATGCTAAACATATCCAGTAGGATTTTAATGCTCTCTACAAAAAAAGTAAAAGAATTGTTAGTAGCCATAAAATAATTAGAGGGATCTTGAAACACACTGTATAATAAGAAATAATATTGTTACAGAGGTTAAATAAGGAATTCTAGAGACGCTCAAATGATGGTTTACCGTTTAGGAACTTCGGCCCATCGAGCGAACACTTTTTATTCTGTGAAGCATTGGCGCTACTTGTGCGATCCTGGCCAAACTTCTCAAATACTACTATTATACATGATCTGACGTATTTTTTTTTAATTGGCAGGGTAAAAAAATTTTTCTCTTGACAACTTGGTTTTTATGGATCGTTGTTGGGCGGGTACCGGAATGGCTTGTGCGATACTGACCAAACTACGGATGATCGATCTAAATCGATTATTCACAATATCGATATTTTTACTTGCGATTGTCGATCTTTTTCATAAGCTATTATTCGATGTATCGATTCTTTTATTACAAAATCACTCAACAAAGATCGATTGTTACCAAATTATATATTTACTGCGACATCACATCTAGTATATTTAAATTTAGACAGAACCAGGAAATTGCAGATGTCTTGAATTAATAAAAATAAAGCAACCTGTAACCTTTTCCTTTTATGTATATTACAATTGTAATTGTAAATAAATAAATGCGTCCCTTAAAGGACAGACAGAAGGAATAAAATACTACCAAGTGTTAAGTATTTTGGTTTCGTTAACTAAAATTAATTCCAAAAGGTTATCCATGGATTTAGAGCTTTATTACCTCCTCTTAAAATAAATTTGTGTGTATGAATAGGTATTAAATTATAAGGTTGATTTTTAATAAAATCGATTTTTTTTTGATTCGATCTTTGAATGCATCGATTAAATATTTCACGATCTGAATCGATTCAGAAGATCGATCTTTTGAAAATAATCGCACATCTTTAGACCAAACTCGGTAGCTCGGAACTGTCGAGAAAAATGATAAAAATGGGGGTAAGAAATTTTATCGCCATCATGACACTAATAGTGAGACTTTTGGGCCTCAGTAATTTAGTTCAGTACTTATTTGATTTAATAACTTACTTACTTAATTTATTAATTGTCGATAAAGCGGATTTTCGGTTACATAATTTAAACTCATTAATTAAACGAGACCGATAATAATTATATGATAACTCTTGCGTTAAAATTAGTTTCGAGAGAATTCGAGTAATCTGGTATATACGTTAAAAAGCACGTTGCTTAACTGTCAGGATTACGCTCCCAGGAGTAGGACTAATGTGAAGCTGAGCAGGGTACGTAAATAAATTAAGGAATCTAATACATTGTTTGATTAGAAACCACGCACTGACAAGTAGAACAGAGGAATGGAGAGTTGTATATAAAAAATATGTGAAAAATAGATTAAAAAGTTTCTTGCAAAAAACATTAAATAATTCGAAATCTCTTAAGGTCAAAAATAATAAAAAATTACTAATTAATTTTTTAAATTTTGACAAAATCTAAACCACTAAATGAAGAAAAAAATGTTATGTTTATATTAACAAAGATTTTATATGAATATAGTAAAAAGAATATATAGGGTGACGCAAATTTAATTACACTTATAGGATGGTTCACATGTATGTGAAAAAGTCATTTAAAATTAAAGAAGAATCAGAAATAAAATGCTAAATTACATTTTGTTATTGCGGTAGTAAAAATACTCTATACGGGGTGATTCCAAATGAATTTAACAGATTTAAAAATTATTAATATAAATATATCGAAAAGTTGTTTATCATCACTTCATTTTTATAATAGAGGGTAGTGCAAACTATTGAACTGTTAGAGTTGGTTAAATGGAAAAAAAGAATGCGTATTTTCTAAAAGAATTGATTAGTTTTTTTAATATTAAATTATCAGGTCCGGTTTCAGAAATTTTTAGAAAAAATCAAAATTGACGATTTTTGTTCTATTTAATTAACACCTAAAAAAAACCTTTTTTATTGAAGGCCAAATATCACTTAATATAGCGTATTCAATTTTTTAAAACAACTTCTTTGTATTGCCAACTTCAAATATTTTTTTAAATACGGAACTTTACCTTTTATTTTATTTTTGAAATCCCCATTTTTTTCTACTTCCAATCATGTAAAACACTTAATTTTTTTAGGTTTCGCCAATTAACTGTACTTTAGGAATTTTTCTAAGTACAATCCTGTTCATTTTTACCCTGAAAAGAGTATTCTTAGTGCGTTAAGCTCAAAGTATACTAAATTTTGACCTAATTTTATTCAAACAGATTGATAAATATTTAAAGTAAAAATAGAACAGAGCCGTAGTAAGAAAATTTTCTAAGGTACAATTCATTGTCAAAACCTAATACAAAATATGTGCAGGTCCGTATTAAAAAAAAATAGTTTAAAGTGGTCCTTCAAAGACGATACATTGTTTTAATTTTTTTTTCCAAATTTTTTTTAAACTGATCCTGATATTTTAATTCTAAAAATATCATTAAAATCGTGATAAAAATTTAACCTACTTTGTACCTATAGGGTCCATTTAAATTTGCGCCACCCTGTTTATTTTTTCTATGGTTTACTGGATTATACATATAAGTATTAAACAATATTTTTGGTATGGAAAGATTCAGTATGTTAATTTACAAACAAACAATATGAATTGGGCTGAGTTCAGCTCTGAATATACAAAATATTATTACTAGTAAACAAATTATTTTTTAATTACAAAAAAATCTCTTCTTGTTGTCTTGATTTTCCTCAGCTACGTTTTTCATTTTATCTTCTGATACTTTTTTTTAAGCCGCGTTTCTGTTTATTCTCACTTGCACTTCATGGTCTTCTTCAACATAAAATAATTTCTCTATATTTCTCGATAATTATTATTTTCCCGGTCCCACAAAGGGAAAGTATAGTGAACGAGCCAAATATCGATGGAAATATCCATTTTAATGTCACCCAAGAAAGAAGATTGAAACTATTTACAGAGTAAGGTCTGTCTGTGTGTCTGTGTGTTTGTGTGTACTCTTCCACGATAACTGCCGAACCGTTTGACCAATCAAGCTGAAATTTGATATGAAGGGTTGCCGTGTGCCTCGAATGCGATCATTAGGTTTTGGTTTAAATTGGTACATTTTTTTGACAAAAGTTCAAATTACACAAAGGTTTATTATAGCTCACGAGGTAACAATGTGGAATTGCACTTGTTTGTTTTAACACACGAGGTAAAAATGCATTTTTTGGACAAAAGTTCAAATTACACAAAGGTTTATTATGGCTAAAGAGGTAACAATGTGGACTTGCACTTGTTTGTTTTAGCTTGCGAGGTAAAAATGCATTATTTCAACAAAAGTTCAAATTACACAAAGGTTTATTATAGCTCACGAGGTAACAATGTGGAATTGCACTTGTTTGTTTTAACACACGAGGTAAAAATGCATTTTTTGGACAAAATTTCAAATTACACAAAGGTTTATTATAGCTCACGAGGTAACAATGTGGAATTGCACTTGTTTGTTTTAACACACGAGGTAAAAATGCATTTTTTGGACAAAAGTTCAAATTACACAAAGGTTTATTATGGCTCACGAGGTAACAATGTGGACTTGCACTTGTTTGTTTTAGCCTGCGAGGTAAAAACGCATTTTTTGGACAAAAGTTCAAATTACACAATAGTTTATTATAGGTCACGAGGTAACAATGTGGAATTGCATTGTTTGTTTTAGCTCGCGAGATAGAAATGCATTTTTTCTACAAAATTTCAAATTACACCTAGTTTATTGTAGCTCACGAGGTAATTGCACGTGTTTGTCTTAGCTCGCGAGGTAAAAATGGATTTTTTCGATAAAATTTCAATTTATACTCTGATTTATTGTAGCCCACGAGGAAAAAAATGTGGAATTGTACTTGTTTGTTTTAGCTCGTGAGGTAAAAATGCATTTTTTAGACAAAAGTTTAAATTACACACTAGTTTGTTGTAGCTCACAAGGTAACAGTGTGGAATTGCACTGGTTTGTTTTGGCTCGCGAGGTAAAAATGGATTTTTTAGACAAAATTTCAAATTACACAATTTTTTATTATAGCTCTCGAGGTAACAATGTGGAATTGCATTGTTTGTTGGAGCCCCCGAGGTTGAAATGCATTTTTTTGCCAAAATTTAAAATTACACCTAGTTTATTATAGCTCACGACGTAACTGCACTTGTTTATTGTACCTCACGAGATAAAAATGTGGAATTGTACTTGTTAGTTTTAGTTCGTGAGGTTAAAATTCATTTTTTAGACAAAAGTTTAAATTAAACACTAGTTTATTGTAGCTCACTAGGTAACAATATGGAATTGCACTTGTTTGTTTTAGCTCGCAAGGTAAAAATGCATTTTTTCGAAAAAAGATCATATTACACACTTGTAAAAATGCATTTTTTCGACACTAATTTATTATAGCTCATAAGGCAATAATGTGGAATTGCACTTGTTTATTTTAGCTAAAAATGCATTTTATCCATTTTTAAATTTTATGTACAGCAATACACTATTTCTTGTTGTCTTATTATTTGTTTTTTAAATATTTATTTTAGTTCTTTATTATTTTGTTTTCCATATTTTTCTATATTATTATTTCTGCATATCTTATTAACATTCTTCTTTATCTTTTTTAACGCATTTTCACATATCTTATATTACTTTTATTAATTTTCTTCTCTGTCTGAAATATGTCACTAATTAATCAATAATTATGGTTATATTTTCCTGATAAATCCTAAAACTTTTATTTTTGAAAATATTCTTCTTTATCATCTATATATACAGTGTGTACCATTGATAGGTGGGATGGGCGATAGCTGCTCCCTATTTAAAAAAGGCAAAACTATCTTAAATAAACGTTGTAAAGAGCAATATAAGCTGTTTCTAAAATAAATATCCGCTTACAGGATGTTCTATAAATCTGTGACATATCAAAGTAATGTTTTTTTAAATGAAACACCCGGTATTTTTTTACATTTTTAGATTCGTACTGAGAAGCTGATTTGAAAAACCTGTTACACCAATAATATACACTAATTATTGATAGACAATTGAAAATCGCATTTTTTTAAATTTAAGTGATTGCTCCGGCCAAACAACATAAAATCCGATAAAACGGCTCACAGGTGCCTACCTTAACTTTTTAAGTTCTACTTTATGGCATAAAAACAAAATATATATAGGTTGATCAAAGTTTGCGTATTTTTGAAAAAATTTAAAAAATTTTTATCGTATGCTACCAAGTAGAACTCATAAAATTAAGATAAAGATATGTAAGCCGTTTTGTCCGATTTTATGTCGTTTGGCCGGAGAAATCAATTAAAGTTGAAAAAAATGCGATTTTCAATTGTCTATCTCAAATCCTCACTCACCATACTTTTACATTTTTATACCAATATTTACTTCTGTTCTCTTAACTTCCTTCTAAATTCTTTCTTCTTCTACTATTATTTAAAATTTTATTTTTAAAATCATATTGATAGATTTGAATTTCATTTTTCTTCGTTTGTACTTTTTCTCAATTTTCTATTTTCTTTTTGTAGACTTGTTTATTTTTATTTTTTTGTTCTTTTTGTTCTTAATTTTTATAATTTTTCTACATTAGCCTTTTTCTAACTTTTTCTCAATTTTCTATTTTCTTTTTGTATTTTTATTTTTTAATAATTTTTGTTCTTAATTTTTATATTTTTTATTCTGGATTTTATTATCCTTCTTTAAATGTTCCTCATATATATTTTTTTATATACTTTCAATATTTCTCTGTTCATCACTTCTATATTCTTCCGTATGTTTCCTTTGTCCTTAAATTATTCTTTTATGCCTTCGTTGAATCTATTTCGGTTTAGACACTTTCTATTTTGCTAACTATTCTTCTTCTAATTTTTTATTATTGTGTTCTACATTTTTTTTTATATTTTGCACCTCTTTTTAACATCCTTCTTTATCTTTTTCGATATTCTCCCACATATTTTGCATCATTTATTTACTCCTATCTCTCTTTTTCTACTATTTTGAGGTTCCCGAGAATATTGAGATCATTTCCAGAGTGAAGTGTGTCTGCGAGTCTGTGTATCTGTGTGTCTGTCTGTCTGTCTGTAAGTTTCCACGATAGCGGCCGAACCGTTTGACCAATCAAGCCGAAATTTTGCACGAAGGGTTGGTGTGTGCCTATACTACGAGCATTATATTTTGGTTTAAATTGGCGCAGTATGAGGTCCTCAAGTGCGACATTAATTCTTCTTTTTTACCCATAACTTTTTAGATATAAAAGATGTAGACCTGAATTTTGGTATTTAGATGCCACTTTTGCCCTAAAACCCATTCAGAAATTGTGGACATGATATTCATTGTAAAAACGAAGAAACTAATCATCTTTCCCATCTTTGTTTATCATTATTATCGAATAATCTTGGAAATCAGCTGTCATTTCAAAGTTATTAATAAGTTAATAATGTTCTGAGGTGACACAGCTGATTTTTTCTATTGTTTTTATCTATTTCCTAACTCTTTATTCTATTGTTCCTATTTTATTTCATCTCTCGTAAATCCATATGTTTTATCACGATTATATTACTATTATAGTTAAATAAATACTAACTTGTTACTTCACCATATGAAATGATTTTTTAAATTATATGTTATTTTATTTATTTTAGTTGATTTGCTTTTATTTTATTTTTCCCGTTTATTGTTAATTTCATATTTAATAATATTCTAAATTATATCTTTCTTACTTACAAACATTTATACACCGCATACAATTTATTTCTATAACAAATCAACAATTGAAAATTATAATAATTTTTCCAGCTGATCGAGAGCCCCACGTTGTTAGACGCCACTTGAGACAAAAATATCAATTTATGTTAATTTCCAAATAAACGATAATCTCAAGCTATTTTTATTCAACAAATTATTTTTTAAATATCAAAAAAAATTCTTGTTTTATTAATTTTTATCAGCTACGTTCCTGTTTTCTCATTTTATCTTCTCCTGTCTCTTCTTACACGCTGTTTCTTGGAAATCATAGAAAAACATCCACTTTTCTTTATAACTAATGTTATATAATATAATTCTTTATACATGCCATCAATTTTTTCTCTCACAAAATCCTTTGACAAACCTCTTTTGGCCTGACAATCGATAATTATTCAATCTATCATCATTATTATAACCCTCTATCTATACTACCTGATTTATACAATTTTTAACTTTCCAGGAGATGACTTCACTAATTTTGATACATTTAACAAAAAATTACAATTATAAAGGACATTTTCATATTAATTTTTGATTTTAAGATTTACATAAAAAAATGTGATAATTTTTGTGATAATGTTTTCGTTGAATTTTAAAAAAGTTCGTTACTGAATTCTATAAGTCTGTTTGTATAATATGGAATTTAAAAATTCTGATTTCATTTTAATAGTGTATAAGGTTTTCCAAGTTTCCTCGGAAAATGTAAAGTTTGTATGAGCGCTCGATAAAATTAACGTAGACTTCGCAACGACCTTGAAATTTCGATATGGTAAGCGTAAACCTTACAATATGAATTTTATGAATTTTCCGGAAAAATCATTTTTCTGGGAGCTGCATTTTCCCGGAATTCGCTGGAAAAATGGATACGTTGCATACACTTAAATCGTATGCACACTACTAGTTGTGAAAATAAACCGATTTTCCGGAAAATTCTTTAGTTTTACGGAAAACCCAGCACATCTCGAAAAGCTCGTAATTTCTGTGCGAGAATTTTTTTCGAAATGCGGCTGGTTTATGGTGAGAGAAATTCCGCTACCCATATTGCGAATTTTTCGGGATTTTTCATAAAATTTTTGACTTTTTGAAAAAACTGTGTTCGCATAAATTAGCTCAAAAAAGCTCGCAATTTCAGATCCTCGGAATTTTCGTCAACCGTACAAAATATTTTCGCGATTTTCTGAACAGCGGAAAATTTTTTGAAAGCTCGAAAATACGGATGAAAATTTTGAAAAAATCTGGAAACTTCTGTTAAATAAACTTTCTGATCTGCCACATTTGAACGGCTCAGATATGTTATGTGGGTTTGAAGTTTTAAAATTTGTGACTTTTTTTATTTGTGTATGAAATTCTGATTTCAAATTTCAATTCAGTATAAAAACAATAAATTGTATTACCAAAAGTTTGTGCCAAAACATTAGAGGTCTTAAATTAAAATGTAAAATTTAAAATTCTGATTTTGAATTTGGATTAAACATAAAAAAATTATTTTACGAAAAGTTTTTGCCTATTAGAGGAGTCCAAAATTTTAAAATTTGTAAAATGTTTACTTATTTGTGTAAAATTTTAATTTTTGATTTTAGATTTAGACTCAGCATAAAAGAGTTTATAAAAAATTGCATTAAGAAAAGATTGTGACTACTAAAAAAAATGGTCTGAAGTTTTAAAATTTATCATCTTAGCATTGCTAGCTTGCGCATTATCAATGGACCTTTTTATTTCCAAAAAATAAACACTTACATATGTCGATTGTATTTCATATAAAATGTCCATTTAGGTGGTAATCCTATTTTTATTTTGAAAAAATATCATATTTGAAAATATACCCATGACGTCACGTTCATCGGAAACATCCCCTTCTATAATTTACGTTCAGAAACATGCATTAATGTTCTTCCCCAATGCATGATATACGCACCTTTGATATATAATTGTTTTTGGTCATTTGATGTACTCATTCAAAAAAATTTACATTTTAGTACCTGTTTTCTTCACTTAAAACATATTCAAAGTTTCTAAATGGGTTTCCGTTTTAATGAAGAGCAATCATTGGCAACACCGCAAATCCTAAAGACAGTGACAGTTGTAATATAACAGTTAATAATATTTAAGGTTAATGTTTGTTTTTAATTATTAAAATTTAACGTCTTCTATTGTACATTGAAGTGTTATTATAAACGATATGGTGTGATTTTATATTTGTTTAAAAAATGGAACAAGGCTTCGTTGAAGCAGGTTCGGAAAATTTAACACGGGTGGATAATGAGATTATTGGCTATATCTGGTATTTTCTAATCGCACTTAATAGTAATTTCCAAATAAAATATGTTTACAAATGGCTTATTCGTTTATAGCTGACCTAACTGCCAATCTCGTATTAGATATTTGCTAGAAAAAGCGCTGAAGTGAGAAAAACGACTGATTCTGTTCCGTGAAGCCTATCAAAGGTGAGTTCGGCTTGGTTACTCATTTTACTCCATCCTTGATCTATCCGTTCGGGTCATAGAGATAGGATAAGGTTAGAGAGATCATGAAAAATTTAAGGTTTATATTGGATATAACTTTCTCTTTAAGGCTATATCTACCCTACCATATTACCATATCTTGTTCGAGTACCGACAAAAATTCGGTTTAGACGTTACTTCAAATAGTCATACTCTCTACTCCTAAATCTCCAAATTCTTCAAGCCAAACTCAGCTCAAGTATTAAATGTCATACGTCACAATTCAGAGGTTCCATAGCACTGATATATACTCAAGTGACCAACTTATACAATGATGCCATATCTAATTTTAATGAACGTTGCGTCACCAATCGACTTTTCCTCATTATGAAACAATTAGCTATCGGAAAATTAAAAAAACAAATTTCCGAGTGATATCATTAATCCTTTCTAATTATCGGATCAAATATTTTACACGGATTTATCAGGAATTATTTAAGGATTGTTCAAAGATACTGTAAAGATTTATTTAAATTGTTTAAAAGGATTTTTTAAGAATTTTTAAGGAGTTTTTAAGGATTTACTAAGAATATTTTCAAAAATTTGAAGGATTTTTCAAGAATTTTTTAAGAATTTTATAAGGATATTACTTAAAATATTTTTTGTGAATGACTTTTTAAATTATTCTTTCAAATATTTTACAAGGATTTATCAGGAACTGTTAAGGACTTTTTAAGGATAATTCAAACATACTATTTAGAGTGTTATTTAAGTTGTTTAAAAGGATTTTTAAGGATGTTTTAAGGAATTTTTAAGGATTTATAGTCTTTTCAAAGATTTAAGGAGTTTTGGATTTTTTAAGAATTTCAAAAGGATGTAAATAATTTCTTAGTGAATGATTTTTCAAATGCTTCTTTCAAGTATTTTAATACTGTTTAAAGTTTTATTGAAGTTGTTTAAAAGGATTTTTAAGGATGTTGTAATGTATTTTTAAGGATTTACAAAATGATATTACTTAAAAGATTTTTTTTGTGAATGGTTTTTCAAGTGTTTTACAAGGATTTATCAGGAATTATTTAAGGACTTTTAAAGGATTGTTCAAAGATACTGATTAGAGTTTTGTTTAAGTCGTTTAAAAGGATTTTAAGGATGTTTTAAGGATTTACAATGACTCATTTCAAATGATTCTTTCAAGCATTTTATAAGGAGTTATCAGGAATTGTATATAATTATTTAACGAACAAGTTTATTAATAAAGGCGATTAACAATCGAGATAATTTAACGCGTGAGCAAAGCGAACGCGTTAATGTTCGAGATTATTCAAAGATACTTTTTATAATTTTATTTAAGTCGTTTAAAGGATTTTTAAGGAATTTTTAAGGATTTACAAAGAGTCTTTTTTAAGACTTTTGAAAGAGTTTCAAAGAATTTTTCAAGGATTTTTTAAGAATTTTAAAAGGATATTACTTAATAGATTGTTTTAGTGAATAATTTTTCAAATGATTCTTACAAGTATTTTACAAGGATTTATCAGGAATTATTTAAGGACTTTTAAAGGATTGTTCAAAGATACCGTTTAGAGTTTTGCTTAAGCGTTTAAATGGATTTTAAGGATGTTTTAAGGAATTTTTAAGGATTTACAAAGTCTAATCAAAGAATTTTTCAAGAATTTTTTAAAAATTTTAAAAGGATATTACTTAAAAGAATTTATTTGTGAATGATTACTCAAACGATTCTTTCATTTTATAATGATTTATCAGAAATTGTTTAAGGACTTTTAATGATTATTCAAAGATACTGTTTATAATTTTATTTAAGGCGTTTAAAGGATGTTTAAGGATTTACAAAGTCTTTTTAAAGCCTTGATGGAGTTTCGAAGAATTTTTCAAGGATTTTTTAAGAATTTTAAAAGGATATTTCTTAAAAGATTTTTTTGAGTGAATAATTTAATGATTCTTACAAGTATTTTACAAGGATTTATCAGGACTTATTTAAGGACTTAAAGGATTGTTCGAAGATACTGTTTATAATTTTATTTAAGGCGTTTAAAGGATGTTTAAGGATTTACAAAGTCTTTTTAAAGCCTTGATGGAGTTTCAAAGAATTTTTCAAGAATTTTTTAAGAATTTTAAATGGATGTTTCTTAAAAGATTTTTTTTTGTGAATAATTTTAGGAATTGTTTAAGGACTTTTAAGGATTTTTCAAACATACTATTTAGAATTTTATTTAAGTCGTATAAAGAATTTTTAAGAAATTTTTAAGGATTTTCAGAGTCTTTTTAGAGACTTGATGGAGTTTCGAAGAATTTTTCAAGGATTTTTTAAGAATTTTAAAAGAATATTACTTAAAAGATTTTTTTGTTAACGATTTTTCAAATGATTCTTACAAGTATTTTACAAGGATTTATCAGGAATTATTTAAGGTCTTTTAAAGGATTGTTCAAAGATACTGTTTATAATTTTATTTAAGTCGTTCAAAAGGATTTTTATGGAATTTTTAGGGATTTACAAAGTTTCTTTTTAAAGACTTGATGGAGTTTCGAAGAATTTTTCAAGGATTTCTTAAGAATTTTAAAAGGATATTATTTAAAAGATTTTTTTTGTGATTTTTCAAATGATTCTTACAAGTATTTTTCAAGGATTTATCAGAAATAATTTAAGGACTTTTAAAGGATTGTTCAAAGATACTGTTTAGAGTTTTGTTTAAGCGTTTAACCGGATTTTAAGGATGTTTTAAGGAATTTTTAAGGATTTACAATGTCTTTTCAAAGAATTTTTAATGAATTTTTTAAGAATTTTAATAGGATTTTTTTTGTGACTGACTTTCCTAATGATTCTTTCAAGTATTTTGCAAGGATTTATCAGGAATTATGTAAGGACTTTTAAAGGATTGTTATTGTTCAAAGATACTGATTAGTAGAATATTTAACCTCAATATCATATTGTGATAAGTAATACGTCAAATCTCCGAGTTCCTCTTCAGTTCTTGATTTTATTCTCATATTTCTAAGTGGTTTATGATTTTTACCTACATATTAATTAATATATGTTTTTTTTTTCTTTTTTGTACATCATTTAATTTTTTTGAAAAATATGCTACAAGCTTTCTTGGTTATCTTGTGGTTGTTTTAAAATATGGTCCTTATGTCTTATTCTTCTTTCCACTTTTGCTTAAGTTCCCCTATCACCAGCTAAAATTAATTTCTTTTTGTAGGCAAACTTGTTTTATGTATTTTGTGTATATATTTTTTTATAAGACTAAGTTAAATTTTATATATTTTTATAGACTTCAGTCTGGAAAAGTCTCCGTCTATCTCCTGCCTATTATCCTGGGCTCTAGATTGTGTAGGTTCACACGTAATTTTACTTTTCAATTTTAACGTTGAAACATTTTATTAATTAATTACCATTAGTAACAGCTAGCTGCTTTTTAGGTCGCACATGTTTACCGTGATCATCTGCTTGATGATGTAGCAATTCCCTAAGTTTACGGTTAGGGTGGTGTCGCAAGTTATTTATTCTACACGGTTATTTGAGGTATCTAAAATCCCAAAATGGAATATATAGCAAATCTTGTATTAAATGGTTGTCATTTTTAAGTCCATTATAGATAGATTTGGATTTAACGCTTTTTTACCAAAAAAATTTAATTAACATTCTAATTTTGTTCATTATTGCTAACAGTCTATAATAATATTAAACAAATTTCGTATAATTTTAAGAATCTTGGTAATTATCGGTTTCATGCTGTTGATGCGACGGTGTTGAATTTCTTGTTGATTTAAAATTAGCAACGCTTTCACGTTCAAATTTGACCGCATAACTATGTTATAACAATTAGAAATTTAAATATTCATAACAAGTTTAAAAATTTTACTCACGGTTTTTATAATTATTAGCGAATCAAATATGTCTAGTGAAAACAAATTAATATTTAAAGAACAATTATTTAACTGTATCGGCTTTTAATTGATGAAAATCCGTTATAATATATAGATAAATAAAACAAAGTTTTATGTTTTTCACTTTGTTATATATTTTTCGTGAAAATCTTTATTCACATAAATGGAGAATAATATTTATTCATTAAAAAAAATATAACAAAAACTGTGATTTTTTTCGCAGATAAAATATTGCCCGTAAAAGCCCTTCATTTAATTAATTCTCAGTCCACTTAGACCAGTAATAGTGACCCGTCAAATGCGCCCCCCGAAAAATGCGCCCCCCGAAAAATGCGCCCCCCGAAAAATGCGCCCGTGACAAATGCGCTTCCCGACATATGCGCCCCAAGAATAAAATATAAAATTATTGTGGATTGTCGTTTAATTACATACTTTTTAGTCAATAAATTATTTAATCAAATTTATTTTCTTTTCATACCTTTAGAAACTTACGATATTATTTATCTGTTCTCACTTAATTTATTATATTTAATAAAATTGTGGAAAGGTAATAAAAATTCACTGTATATTAATAAAATTTTAAAATATGTAAGATAATTTAAAAATTATAAAATTAAAATTGACAATTATTTCGCTATATAAAAATAGAATCATCAGAATGACAAGAAAAATAGTTTCATACTTGATATACAAAATATTTTAATCACAACAAATGATGTGAAAATTTCGTCCTTATATGAAATTTTAACGTTTCTATACAAATTTATATTATTAAGATATTTATACAGGTCGTTTCTTTTATCATGTGCTAACATTGCTATCTTTTAAACCATGAGATATGAAGATGATTAAATGGGCAAAAACTTAACCAATTTGAAGAATATTACATTGGTCAAAAAAAATCTACAGGGACATTCACCCTTCTCGAGTTATACAGGGAAAACTTAAAATGCGATATTTCGTTTTTTAGCATAAAATTCTTATTTAAAAAATATCATTGATAAGAATTTTTAAGTACGGTCCTGTCGTAGTTCTTTTGTAAATTTGTCTTCTAAATAAGCGATTTTATTGTTGGAATATGTCCAAGGATGTTCCTGAAAGTAAATTCAAGTTGGTGGAACTGGAGGGAGAGGGGCGTTTTGTAAAATATCTCGTAAACCGCAGGTCATACGAGAAAAATAATTGAGATCGTTTTTGTATATAACAATATTCTCTACAATATAATGCACAGATTTTAATTTATAGCAATCCAACACAAACAAGAGCTTAAATCTTAAATGGAAAATAAATAATATTCTTCTTTTTCCTTTTTGAAGCCTCAGCTGCCAGGTTTATTTTCTATAATACTATTTGACTTTGACATCTGACGTAAATTATGTGGAAGTGTTGCCAAATGTGTTCAATGCAAACCAACTATTATTTTTATATATTTTTTGAGAAATAAGGTAGAGCGGTAATTTTTAGGTTTAGTAGTAGTGATCTCACTCCCACAAAACATCAAAACGGTGAATAATTGACATGGGATGAAGATAGAAGGAAATAGCCTAATTTTTTCCCGAAAAATTCATATACCCACAAGAATACCCAAAACGCTCGAAAATACCCGAAAACCGGGTAATTACCCGTAGATTGGCAACACTGTACCTTATATATAAATTAATGCAAACATTTCACTTTTAACTTTTGTATTTATTTTAATTCATTCTGTTTTCATTTCATATAATAAAGTTCTGTTCAAAAACTATTTTAAAATTTTAAATTGAGTGAAGCGATATATCTTAACTTTAAAAAAAAGTTAAAAATTTCTTGATATCGACAGAAAGAAATGTAATTCATGGTTTAATTGGTTCTTGATTGTTTCCTAATTTAACTGTTCTTAATTTTGTTCATGGTATAAATTGTAAATTGTTAAGTAATTACTTTTTTTAAACTATTGGTATATTGTGTAGTATAACTATTGTAAAATTTGTGGATTTTTGTGAATAAATTATATTATTATTATTATTATTATTATACTCAACCAGAAAAATCTTCCAAGAGGTCAATCAATGCTTGAATAAGTCTTTTCCGCAATTGAGCAAGAATATCGGCCTCTTACAGGGCCCCCATAGTAACAATATGTATATAGTTGTTCAGATTATCCATATTTTTAGGTTTACCCGTTCTTTTTCGCATTTTTTCAACATTTTCTCATAATTTCGCATGCGAACATTCGTTCCAAATGGATTTGGCCATGCAAGGCATTTTAACCGGAAAAAACCGCTTACGAAACATATTCATCTGTTTCAAAATACAGATAATACATTTTCCCCCGAAAATCTGACAAATTCGTATGCGGAACTTATTGAGGAGTTGCTGAGGTAATGGAATACGTCTACGCTTTTATTTCTGAGAGTGTCAATTCAAACTTTCCGAAATCGTAAATCAAATCAAGGACGAAACGTATCCAGCCTCTGACGATTTTACGAACGAGGTCAATGTACCAGTCCCAAAGTCACTTCGTCTTCATTTAATTGAAGTAATAACAAAATCAAAACGCAGTTCTTCAGAAAATTGGAGAAAAAAGTATACCAGCATCGCACATTCAATTATAGCTGCGGTTAGACCTCGCTCTTTTTTCTCACCCTTACAGGTGGGAGTTGGTTCTTTTCTGTATACAAAATTTACCCCAAGACATCTTATCAATGATGGGATTTCGCATTCAACGTCATGCGTTTGCACAATTCATCTTCAACAACGCCGATTTCAATGTGAATACTCCTGTTGACGCTATTAATCGAGATCAGCCTTTTCCTTCTCATTATTATTAACAGGTTCACTGCGGACGACGCGGATCCGCGTCGAGGGTTGGTGGTTTTTATGTGCAAACGGTGCGGATCCGCGCTTTAGATATCTTTCCATTTATCTGTATGATATTTGATTAGCACGACAGTTGCACACGTATTTTCTGAATTAGCATATGGGAGTGGGTTGTGGTAACGGAAATTACATCAATGTGTTCAGTTTTGATCTGACACGTACTTGATCATTTGCATTTTGCAACATGGAGTCCCTAGAGCCTGGTTGTTCTCTACGAAAGCGGCGAAATATAACCGTAATAAATGATAAAAAATTAACAGCTGTTGAACTTGAGTATTTTTTATTAAATTTAGAGAGTGAGGAAGATTTTGTTTCATCAGAGGATAAATATGAAGGGGACAGTGATGCCGAGGAGATGGATGAATCAAGTAGTAAATTTGAAATTGAAGTACCTAAAAGTGTCTTTTTTTACTGTTTCTAAAAATATTATCTTAGCACAGGGGTACACCCTATTATATTACGTCCGCAGCGAACCTGTTAATATTAATATTATTATTATTATTATTATTAATCGTTTTATGCGTTATGAAATGTTTTCCATGCGCTACGAGCGGTACGAGCCACATTTCGACTGATAATTTACGAGGTGCAAGTTTTGGAAAGTTGTAGCTCGGCAACTATAAATTTGACTGGAAAAAGGTTTACATGAGTTTTTAGTAAATTGTATGCTTTACAAATTTGGTCATTACCATTTTTAACGTAATATCAACCGTTAACTATATATTTGGCTATAAATCAAAATCTGTGCATTGTACCAAAAAAAGTTTTAGCTAAAACGAGAGAATATTTGTTTACAAAAACTAGCTCAACTAGTTTACGACAAATTTCATAAAATGTATTTTTCAAGATGGTGGGTGAAGATCCCCCCCACCCGTCCCACCAACTTGAATGTACTTTCAGGGTACACCCCTGGGCTGCTATTTTCTAACTCTTGCGAAAATTTTAGTATACGAGTACTCGTATACGAATTTTCTTCGGATGACAAAAGTTTTTGGTATTTTGGATGACATGCGAAAAACAATTCGTCTCGTATAGCTTTAATACGAATGACTGGAGCCGGCAACACTGTCTAAATCAATTTATACCACACAAATAAAGATATAGCAAATTACAAATCATAAGGAACGCTTTTAATATCAAAATTTTATATATTATTGACACTACTGACAATTACTGATGCAACTCATTGGTTATCTGTCCAAACTTTGAACCCTAGAAAATGTATCTACATTGCCATTTGTTTTTTAACCTAATTTTATTTATACTTTCATTACTTTCCCTCTATGCCTAATTTTGAGAGGGCCACAGATTTTTAATTAAAACTTTAATTTTTGATGCGAAAATGAGTGACAAAAAAAGAACAGGGAATATGACATCTAGTCAAAAAAACAGAATTAATTAATTTTTTAGATAACAATCGTCTTCTCCTTGGTCTATTTGCCAATATTTCGGCTTCTTCCAACGCTGCTAAACCCGCTAAATTAATTATATTATTGAACATGTTTAATAATGTTTTTATTCTATATTTTATATGACATGGAAGTTTTGATTACTCATCAACAGTTGAATTTAGTATGCGAATTCATTAATACGCATCCCTTTGACCATGCGATGTATTTCCACAAAACAAATTCGCCTACGGATATTTTTCAATTCCTTCAAAATACGGTTTATTGCAATTTATACGAAAAGGCTAAAATTCCGTATGCGAAAGTAGCTCGTACGAGTTAGAAAATAGCAGCCCTGAACATGTTCGAACAGTAAAATCAAGTCTGTAAAAGATTGCAGAAAAAAATGTACCTTGCTCTTGGACTATAGAGTTGGTCTCAAATATTACTTACTGTGAAAGGGAAAAGAAAACATTGTTTTTGCCTAAATTACGATACTCGATAAAAAATTTTGTAGTTTTGTATATGATTTTAACATTGTGGCATACAAAAATATTTTTTAACTATTAGTCCCTTCATATTAGGAAATTTTACCGAATTTTTTTTAGAGCAACCAGACAGGGTCAAATTGAAGGCCTCGGTCTCTTGAACAATAATTTCATTATCCGCAGTCATAAAAACGGTGCGTTTTGAGAAAAATACATATATATCTAAAATTTTTTGGGTTTTTTGCCATTTTTTCAATATTCTGAAAAATCTATATATTTCTGAAAAAAACGTAATATAGAGGGAGTTTAGATATTTCTCTACAACTTTTTGCATTTTTTTCGAATTACACATAGTTTAGTCTCTAGAGGATCCGAAAATAATAAACATGTATTATATTCGGCCTTTTTTGTAGATTTTTACTACAAAATATACATTTTCGCAAAAAATATTTTAAAATAAAGTTGTAGAGCATAAAATTTCCTACAATGTTTGTATTAAACTTTCTCCTGAGTTCCCAATAGTTTCGCCTCTAGAGGGAGTGAAAAAAATGTATGTTTTCCAGACTTTTCCACTTTAGTACAACTTATTTTAGTACAAAGTTATAGAGCATCAAATTCCCTAAAACTTTTTCCAGAATTCCCCGTAGTTTCGCTGCTAGAGGGCCCGAAATAATCTAGCAAAACGACACAACACCAAGTAAATATCTCAACATAATTACTCACACTTCTGAATTATTCAAAACTTTTTGCTACAGGCTATACGAAATACTTTATAAAGATCTAAAGATATACTAACTGTTGGTATTTTCCTACCTTAAGATTCATAAATATATAAATTCCTTTTCCCCATTTAAATTTTAATCCGTAAGACTTAAAATAAACAATAAATTAAAACATGAAACTAAGATTTTATTCAATTTAATTTAATTTAACAATTTTCGAATACAGAGTTGTTTTATTTTTACTCTAAATTTAATTTAAAATAAAATAAATACCACTAAAATTCACTTTTTAGAATTGCGAATTTATTTTAGAAATGAATTTTAATGAAAAACAATAAATTTTAATTACCACTAAAAAAATCTGATGTGGCCAGCACATGAACTCTCGCCATTTTTGAATCAAAAATTTACAGGTTGACCCAAAAAAGTACGAAAAAAAATTATTTTTTTGTAAATCTGGCAACAATGGCAAAAGTTTCGAAAATTTTAATGAGATGAACATAAACTATAGGGTATACAAAATATATGTGTAAAACTTTATTGCCGTTTTGTATAATAATGGCGTCATCACCCATAGTAACTGCCACTTCCGGTTGTGCGATTGGCACCAAAATCTAAACAGATCTAATCTAGGGTATCAGAATCCTGTATGCATAATTTCAAATTTTTTTATTCATTAGTTTTTGAGTTATCGTTACTACAACATCCATCCAAACACACACACACACTAACACACACACACAGACATCATCGCGAAAATATTAAAATCGTATTCTAGGGACCCTAAAACGTGTTTATCCATTGAAAACTCAGTACCCAATTTTTAGCATGATTCCTATACCTCTCTTATCTGAAGGGCGAGAGGTAAAAATGATAAAGGTAAAACTAAGTACTAGATATCTTTATAGAATTTTAAATACGAATATTTTTAGTAAATTGGAAACATTTTTATTTTAATTTCTTAAATAATTATAACAATTATAAACTTCTTATTTCTTATTAAACCAAAAAAAAAACAAATAAATATCCCCATATTCTTAAATCTTTAACACATCCTTAAATCCTTAAACACAACCTTAAATCAAATCATTTTGTAGTACATCCTTAAATGCTTAAAAACGACCTTAAATTCTTACAAACATCCTTAAACCCTTAAACATACCCTTATATCCTTAAATACATTCTTAAACAGGTTCTTAAATCCTTAAACACATTCTTAAATCCTTAAACACATCATTAAATCAAGAATAGAGAAATGTCGTTACTATCTATTATTTTTGTAGTACATCCTTAAATCCTTAAACACATCCATAAACATATCGTTAAATCATTAAATCCTTAAACACATCCATAAACATATCGTTAAATCATTAAATCCTTAAACACATCCTTAAATCATTAAACACATACCTAAATCCGTAAACACTTCCTTAAATCCTTAAACGCATTCTTAAAACATCATTATATCAAGATTAGAGAAAAGTCGTGACTATCTATTTTTTTTGTAGTACATCCTTAAATCCTTAAACACATCCTTAAATCCATAAATATATCGTTAAATCCTGATACAGATCGTTAAATCATTAAACACATACCTAAATCCTTAAATACATCCTTAAATCCTTAAACACGTACCTAAATCATTAAACACATCATTAAATCAAGGATAGAAAAATGTCGTGACACTCTATTATTTTTGTAGTACATCCTTAAATCCTTAAACACATCCTTAAATCCATAAACATATCGTTAAATCATTAAATTCTGATACAGATCCTTAAATCATTAAACACATTCCTAAATCCTTAAACACATCCTTAAATCCTTAAACACATTCTTAAATCATTAAGCACATCTTAAAATCAAAAACAGAGAGATGTCGTGACTATCTATTATTTTTGTAGTACATCCTTAAATCCTTAAACATATCATTAAATCCATAAACATATCGGTAAATTATTAAATCCTTAAACACATCCTTAAATCCTTAACACATTCTTAAATCCTTAAACACATCAATACATCAAGAATAGAGAAATGTCGTGACTATGTATCATTTTTCTAGTACATCCTTAAATGCTTAAACAGATCCTTAAATCCTTAAGCACGTCCTTAAATCATTAGACACATATCTAAATACTTAAACACATACTTAAATCCTTAAACACATTCTTAAATACTTAAACACGTCCTTAAATCCTTAATCATATCCTTAAATATGTCCTTAAATCCTTAAACACATTATTAAACTCACCGTTAAGTCCTTAAACCATTGAACACATCCTTAAATCCTTAAATCCCTAAACACATCCTTTAAAATGTTAATTCATATTAAGAATCAACTTCACTCAAACAAAATAAATATTTATTTCTCTTCTTAATTATTTTGTTGCGAATGAGATTTAAAACAATTATCATCATAAATACGGTATATAAAAATTCTCTGTCAACCAATAAATTTAATTCCGAAATATATATCGTCTATCAACACATTTAACTAATTATATTTAACTCTGTTTCAGTAATCCAATAAATCTTCACAATTTTATTATAAAAGTCAACAAACCATGAACACCAGCCGAAGGAAGCGTTAGTGAAAATGTCAACACAATAAATTTCTAAAAAGCAAACACCTAACATGGCTATTCGCTTAACAAACTCATCTGTGATTCATACATTATTAAATAAAATAGTGTTATTAGATTCCAAAACTACTTTCTAAAATGAAGAACTTTATAGTATTATTTAGTATAGTAGCAGTGAATAGTGCAATACGAGTACCAAATGATTGGGATCAATTATATCCGGCAAAGGTGACTGTAAGAACTTACAAAGATGTTAGACCTAGAAGGACAGATCAATCTAACAATAGATTTATTACTAATATTCAACCCGAACTAAATAGTAGAGGATGGAGTCCTGCCTTACCAAAAAGAAGTATTAAATATGGCCAAAAGTACAACAAAAAACCCATCCAACCATATACAAAGAAGAGGAAACGTTTTAATAAACCATTTAATAAATTTACCTCAGAAAATTATAAAGAAACAGTTCCATATATAACTTATAAAAATCCTCATAATGCACCTAATCCTACATTATTTATGCCTAATCGTCCTTTAAATATATTTTCCAATGTATATCCTCAAGTACAAAATAGACCCAAACAGAAAATTCCAGTTACGTATACATTAGATCCTTTTATCTCTAAACCAGAATCTAATTTTGTTCCGTCAATTCAACTACAAAATTATTACTCAAATAACATCAACAGTTATGAACCCAATGAAAAAATTGTAAACTATTTTGAAGCAGTAAAAAATGAAAACTTTATTCCCAGCAAAATATATCCAGGAGATACACAAACCAAATCAAATAATCAAAATAACTATTACAATGAAAATTCCCCAAGTAAGGAAAATAACCAGTTTTATAAAAAATATGAACCGAAAAACAGACCTACAAATTCACTTGAAGAAAATAATCTAAAATATTACAACCACCTTTATAAAAACTACCGAGACGACAGCAAATTTGAACCAGAAAACGATAACAAATATTACATCAAAGAAGAAATTCCGAAATTTGAAAGAGAAAGCCAGGATCAAGCACCTCCCAGTTCTCATGAAGTTCCCCAAGAAATTCCAACAAGACCTATTTATCCAGGACAAGGTCTATGGGCAAAACCCGGATTAACTCACAAACCCTTTATCAGTCAACAAACTTATGACACTTTAAAAGAAGACGAAGTCAAACCTGATGGTTACAATACCTTTATGGAAGGTAAACAACTCTTTAAAGCAACTGGTGATGACCTTTCCCAACGTTTTAGATCTTTTCCAGATCAACATAATCTAGCTAGTTTTATTCAACAAAAACCAATTGAATTAAATAAAACTGAAAATGAAGAGATCAATAACGAAAACATAAGTGAAGAGGAATCAAATGAAGAAGATGAGTTTGTACCAACAAGGTTATACGCACAAGTGAGAGCAAGTGAAGATACTGAATATATTCCTTCAGATGAAGCAGATGATGGGAAATTACGTGAAGCTATTAAAGAATCAAAAATTCATACTGTATATACCGAAGAAGGTTATGAAGATAGTGCTTACGATCATGCCGGTCATGAAAAAGAAGCTGAAAATGATGAAGGTTTTGAAGATTTACAACGCCAGAAATTAGAAAAGAAGGAAAATAGAGTACCCGAAGCTAAGCTTAATTTACATTTACCAAAATTACAAAGAACGAAATTTTCATACGGAGATGAATTATTAAGCGATGAAGAAATTAATAGAATTAAAGAAGAGCAATTAGGTATTGGAGATACTGAAGCTGCTGGAACACAATTTTATGAACCTCCAATAGACAACAATGAAGAAGAAGATGAAGATATTGAAAATGAATCAATTACGACTGAATCATATCAAAAGCCAAAGAAAAATAATAACAATTACATTAGTACTAAAGAAACAAAAACAATGACTACTAAAGAAAAAAATGATGGTGATACAGAAACTGAAATTTCAAGTAATGTAAAAATAATTTTGCAACCAAATAATAGTACTAAATCCCAAAAGTACACTAAACTATATCCTAAGGTTTATAAAACTATTCGAAGGAAAAAACCACATACAGATAATGTTGAAAATAAACCACTCAATTTTAGTGGAATATTTATAGAAGAAGTTTTACCAACTACTAATATTCCTTTTACAAAATTACCTTCAACAGAATACCAAGATCTACCAGAAGAAATTCCTATTACAACTCTACCAACTACTGCAATACCAAAACCAATAAAACCCAAAAATAAATCAATCGCAGAAGAAGCATTAGAAGACATAACTAAAGAGTTTTTAAAAGTAAATAAAAAAAGAGTCAAAAGATTTGCTAACGATTTTTCTGATTTAAGAATTGAAAATGATTTTGTACCAAAGATAAGCCATCAATTTGGAAAAGTACCAGATTTAAAATATATTAAATATCCGTATTACAAAAATTATCAAAAGGCAGGATTAAATATAGATTCTCCCCTTAGATATTCACAAAATACTAATCAAATCCCAAATAAAACAGGAAATAAGATGGTATTTTATGAAGAAGCTGATAAAGCAATACCTTGTCCAGATATAGAAGCTAACTTGAACCCAATACCTGAAAGAGTATTACATGCTGAAAAGGAAAAGGTAAAAGAAAATAGCGAAGAAATCGATGAACAAAACGAAGAAACTGACATTGAAGATACAACTTCTAGCAGAGAGAAACGTGAAGTTGGTAAAGAATCAAAATCTCCAAGGTTATCCGGCCTCGGAGATCAAATTGATTGTCTTAAAGCTCGTTATTTTGGAGAAAATCCTCTGGATAGTCCATTTTTTGATGAAGTAACTGTAGGCACAATTCAACCAATTTTTAAGGAACTAATAAGGAGTAAATATGAGGAAGAAAATGATGCTGATAATGAAATTAATAAACCAATAAAAAACAATAATGTTGATGAAGACAAAAAACTTCGGAACGTTATGACTCAACCAAACACTGACAATAACACCAAAAACACTAATGATACAACCGATATTACAAAAATTCCAACTATTAGTCTCTTAACGACTCCAGGGTACACAATTGATTTAAAACCAAAACACATTTACGATCAAATTGAATTGCTGGAATACCTACCAAATCAGGAAGTGGTTAGTAATAATACATCAACGAATGATGTTCGAAAAGTGGTTAGTACTAATTTAAGGCAAAATAAAGCAATAGATGATGATAATATCGCTTACGAGTCTTCAGATGATAATCCTGCGCTTCCAGAAGCGGAGGAACTAATAAGAAGAAGAAAAATTAGAAGAAAAAGACCACCTTTTCAAATATTCGATGTAAATAAATTTTTACCAACTACGCCTTCTTTGGGTTTTCAACCAGTAACGCAATTTCCAGTTTCTGTTAATGGACAGCAGAAGCCTGGTTCCCTACAGATATTCGATGTAAATAAATTCATACCAACTAGACCTCCAATATTTCAAGAAATAGTAACATCTAGTACGGTTTTACCAAAATATAAAGTACTAAGTGAGGTATTTTATAAAGATGATATTAAACCTAATGAACAACTTAATGTTTTTACGGATATTTTAAATAATATTAAAAACTCATCACATGAACATCCACCACCGGATGCTTCTATTGACCCTTCAGAACCGGTTTCTGTAACTCTTAACACTAAAACGGAGTTTGATAACTCAAAGAAACGACATATTCCAGTTTATTATCAAGATTCTTATTTAAAAGCTTATGGTGATCAAGAGATTGATCCTAACTACTCAAATCCAGTTCCTACAACTACAACTACTACTATTACACCTACAACTTATAGAGGAAGAATTAGACATAAAGTAAGAAATCCTTCACTTCCAGTAACCAATAATTTGGTTAATAAAAAAGAGTTTGAACAAAAACTTAAGTTATATATAGCCCTCCAAGAAGCTAAGAAGAAACAAAAATACAATTCTGTACATAATAACATAGATTATGATCATATCATACCTGTAAATGAAGATACTAACGATTACGTTGATAAATCAATTAAAGTTGTTGGTTTAATGCCTCCTGGTACTAATTATTTTAAAACAATATATCATCCAAAACGAGATAATAGTCTACAAATAGCCACTCCCAATCTAATCAACAGAAAAATTAATAAATTTATTGTAGTAGGTATGAGACCTCCTCCAGCTCAAAGAGTTTTTGTTTATACTGACTATTTAAATAACAATCATTTATCAAAGAAAATATCATTACAGCGTGGAAAAAGAAGCACTGGGAGAGGTTCTTATGCTTCTTTATCTAGGAACAGAGAGTTAGAATCTGAATCAGAAGATACAACTCCATCTGATAACGATGATGATTATGTACCTCACAGACCTAAAAATTACTTCTATGATGAAAAAACCGGTAAAATTATTTATCTAACTACCAAAAAACCTAAAGAAATAGAAGAGGAAGATGTAGAATATGAAGAAATTATCGAAGAACCACCTGCGACAACTTCAAAGCCAAAACAAGATCCTATTTTTGCCACAGCTACTCCTCCACCTGAAGGTAAAGGATACATAGATTTTGTTTTGAAACTTAAACAAAACCCAAACTATAAATATATCCCAGATCCTACTACCACTGAAAAAAGTGTGGAAGAAAAAACTACATTAAAGCCACAGTCTACTACTCCTCCAGAATTTCTTAATATTCTATCCAAAGTTCGACAAAATAACCAATATAAACTCATCGAAGATAAAACGGAAAAGAAAGATAAAAAAACAACAACCGAAGCTCCAGAAGAGCTTGTAGATAGTGAAGAGGAAGAGGAAGATGACGATGTTATAAGAGGCCAAATAAAAAACTCCCCAGGAGGTCTAAGTTATGATCCAAATGAACATTTTGGAATTTTTGATGTAACAGATTTTATCCCAAAAATTAAAAACTATATACCAAAAACATCCTATGACACTTCTAAATACCAAACTATTAATAGACCTACTACAAAATCAACTACAGTCGAAGAAGATGAAAGCGAATCTGAAGAAACGATAGATAGAAGGTATCACCATACTACCCAAGAACCTACAACTCAAACCGCTGTAATTACAGCAGAACCCAATCACAACTTGGATAGTTTAAATGAAGCTACACTTACCAAACAAGAAGAAATACCTATAAAATTACAAAGAAGACGACTTACTACTACTACTAGTACTAGTACTAGTACAACAATATCTCCCAAAGTTAAAACGACACAAAAACCAACTATTAAACCAACATTTCCACGTAGAAGAAGACCAACGACTTTAAGAAGCACTAGAGCTACAACTAGTAAACCTACCATTATAAGACCTTCACCAACTTCTTCAATATCAGTATCTCATGAAGAAAAAGTTAGAAGAGTGTTCCGTAGAAGACCTGCTACAAAAGGTACTACTACAACAAAATATTTAGATGAACAAGATGATGATACGGTTAAAGTATTAAGAAGAAGATCTGGTACTGCTCAACAAACAAGCACAGAAGCTCCCACTACTCATAAAGCCAATAGTTTTGTTGAAACTTTTAAAAAATTTCATAGAAATAAGAAACATGGAGGTAGCTATAAAAAAGATGATTCTTCAGCTGAACAATCTAGACAACCTAAAAAGGTTGAAAAACCTGTTGAAGAAGTTGGAAATGTAATTGTAGATAAGGATGTTGAAATTATTGGAGATTATGATAAAGCTAAAAGACATGGAGGGAATTATAGACGAGTAGAAGAAAATAAAGAACAAGATGTAGAAAAAGAAGAACCGCTTCAAGATTATGATTATAATGATAAAGCAGAAGATAATACAAAGGCTTCAGATAAGAAATCTTTAAGAATAAGTCTGTTGCCAAAGGAAGAAGAGGATGAAGAAAATATTGAAACATACGTACCTTTGCCCGAGAGGACTAATAACAAAGTTGCAGTTAATAAGAAGAAATCAATTAAAAAGTCTAGAGGAAAATACGTAACTGAACCTACCCTTCAAAGACTTACTGATGTAGTGCCTAATCCAGAGGCTTTTTACAGCGATCCAACTCTTCCGCGATCTGTGAACTTGTTGGCTGTTTCTAGTGAACCCTCTAGTGCTGAGCTAACAGACATTTTGAGTAGCACAGATTCTGGTGAAATAAGTATACGTAGAGATGAAAATGAAAAAGATGTGTATATTTTAGATACAGTGACTAAAAAACCTTTTATTATTAAGGATCCAAGTAAAAGATTATATTTTTATGCGCCAATTTAAGTAAATTGTAAATATTTAATTTTAGTATTTAAATTGTAAAAATAAAATAGTTTTTAGTAATATGTGTTTTTTTTAAGTTTATTATTTAATAATAAAAGTTTCTTCTAAAAAATTGAGAGCTAATGTAGATCTAACTGGTTGTTGGAACTTTTAAAACCTTGAGGAAGGATTTAATAATTAGAAATGTAGCCTAACGAAAATAAAGATGTTGAAAAAGTAACTATTATTAATTTAAAATGTGAATAGTTACGACGAAATTACTGCAATTTTATAATAAAAATAGAGAAAAATATGGAAAAATAGGGAAAAATATCAAAAAATAGGAAACACCAGGGAAACATAGGGAAAATAGGAGGAAATACATACAAATATGGAAAAATAGATAGAAATAGGGGGAAATAGATTTAAATAGGGGGGAAGAGATACAAATGGGGGTAAATAGATACAATAGGGTGAAATAAATATAAATAGGAGGAAATAGATTAAAATCGAGGAAAATAGATACAAAGGAGGGGATATAGATATAAATAGGGGGAAATAGATACAAATGGGGTGAAATAGATACAAATGGGGGAAAATGGATAAAGACAGGAATAAAAAAAAACGAAAACTAGGAAAAAAAATAATGATAAATAGGGAAAAAGAGTGAGACACAGAAAGAGAGAGACAGAGAGAGTTTAAATCGCGTAAGGAACGTAATTCCTGAAGGGGTCAATTAAAAAAATTGAAAAATGAAATTAAAAAAAAAATTGTAGTATCACTTCAACGTACAATAAGAGATTTTTTTTTTTTTAATGAATTTAACAGCTTATATCACATTCACTAAAATAATTGAAGATTGTAAAATAAAAAATTAAAATCATACCTACTATCATTTAACGTATAACAATAGATTCTGTTTATTTTTAATTAATTTAACAGACCATGGCATGTCTTGTATAAAAAAGTAAAGAAATTTAATCATAAAATCAAAAATCATAGTATCACTTTAACCCTTTAACTGCGGGCAAAAATTTTGCAGCGCTGGACGCTCTAAGGACAAAAATATTGAAAAATACAATAAAATATTTTGGCATTAGTTGAAATTTAAGTCAATTTAAATAAAATATTAATAAACTTTATTTTAATAATTTTCAAAAATTTAGAAACAATATTGAGTTTTACGAAATTTAAAAATTTCGAAAATATATCAAAAATTTAAAAAAATTCCTGTCGGTAGGGTCGACAGGGGAGGTAGATTTCTATTCTCTAAATTTGAGCATCCTTCCCCACTCCATATGGCCAGATCGAAAAAAGTTTCAAACAAATAAATTTTATAATAATTAGGACATGAAAAAAGTCTAATGACCTGTTTCAATATTTGTAAAAATAAAATTTGCAAATTTCAACCCCCTTCAGTTCCATCCCCGTGGGTCGGATGAAAAAAAGTTTCAGATAAATTAATTTCATACTAATCAGAGAATAAAAAAAGTCCCATGGTCTTTTTTAATATTTTCAAAAATGGCGGAGATCTGAGTTTTTTAAGATTTCAACCCCCTGAAATTCTCACCCCCTTAGAGGTAGAATGCCCATTTGCAATACGCAATGAATTACTACCCCAAAGAATTTTTTTACCAAATTTGGTGTCGATTGGACAAAAATTGCGACCTCTATCTTGCCGGAACGGAATGTCTACACATACATATATATAGGTATATACCGATAAATATTTTTTTTTACTGATTCTTATTCAGAAGGTCACAAACGGCGTAGCGCCCCTATTCCCGGTTCTGGGTCCCGTCATTGAATCGATTTACAATAGGTAGATTCCATATATGGAAATCTACCTAAAAATGTCTAGAAATTTCGAAAATGTCAAAAGGTTATTGATAATTTCAAAAATATATCAAAAATGTTGTAAAATTTGAAATTTTACAACTGTTTGCGAAAATTTCCAAAAGTAAAAATGTCAAAATATTCAAAAAATTTTAAATATATCGAAAATTTCAAAAGCCATTCATTGAATTAGTTACAAAATTATTCATCTAATTAAAAATATTTCAAAAATTTTAAACGTTTCAAAGATGTCAAAAGTTTCAAAAAGCATTAAGAAGCTATTCGAAAATTTCAAAAACATATCAAAAATTTCGAAAAATTTCAAAAATAAAAAAATTATTCATCTAATTAAAATTATTTCAAAAAGTTCAAGAATTTTAAACATTTCAAAGATATCAAAAGTTTCAACAAAGATTAAAAAACTATTCGAAAATTTCAAAAATATAACCAAAATTTCGAAAAATTTGAAATTTTGCAATTTTTTCGAGAATTTAAAAATGTAAAAATGACAAAATATTCAAAATTTTTTTAAATATATCCAAAATTTCAACAACAAAATTATTCATCTAATTAAAAATATTTTAATAATTTCAAGAATTTTAAACATTTCAAAGATGTCAAAAGTTTTAAAAAATATTAGAAAACTATTCAAAAATATATCAAAAATTTCGAAAAATTTCAAATTTTGCAATTTTTTTGAGAATTTCAAAATGTAAAAATGACAAAATATCAACAAAAATTTCAGCAAAAAATTATTCATCTAATTAAAAATAGTTTAATAATTTCAAGAATTTTAAACATTTCAAAGATGTCAAAACCTAGATTTGCACAACTGCTGATTGACAAGTAGGGACTGTTCTTTCGTCTTTTGACAGGTGAACATGTTCTTGTAATCAAAACGGTAAAAGTGAAACATGATTTGAAGATCATGATCCAAAATAATTGGCAAAAGAAAACGTTTACTATAATACCAAGTGTAACTAACTTTAAATTGTAACTAACTTCAATTAGTTTTTCACCAAACGATCAACAGCGCCACGTCGGTTATTTTATGTACCTATTAGAGATTGTCTTCCTTCTATACGCTCCATACCTAGGACACTGACAATCACGAAATAATTTTATTAATTTTCAAAAGCACGTTGCTTGGTAACATCCCTATGCCGTAGACGGAGGGATGTTACCTAAAGAAACGTGCCTTTATTTATTAAAAAAATAGCTTCTTACAGTATTTTGACGTTTGTTTTTATCGATTAACTTGTCTAGATTTTCATAATTCAATATTCCAAATCGTGAAATTTTGGTAAATTAAATATGGAACCGTCAGAAGTTTGAAATTCCGCCGAAGTGTTGATATTTAGCCAGGTTTAAAATTCGAATTAATTGGTGTACATGTTATACGATAATGAAATGAGAGAAGAAGGAATTAATGTTTCCATTACGAACATTTTTATACAATACAATATTGAAATTATATAAAGTAGTTATTAGATAAAACGTCGAAGTTTGATTTTTCTTATTTGGCCGAACAAAAATAAGACGTAACAGTTCTCAAAAGATGGTTTGCTAGGTGGAAACCCAGCTTAAGTGATAACATCCCTGTATAATCCAGCGTTGATTGGATATTCTGATACATGTAACTCAAAATGAACGATTTTGATTGGTTTGATATTGAAGTCAAAAATTTTCAGCAAAATAATTATTTTATAAATAAATCGAAACTGTAGGAGTAAAGATATTTTGACTGAGAAATAAACTCGCCTTCCTTCCTTTGCGAATAAACTCCATCGTCCTCGTTGACAGTTCCTTAAATATAGGTAACACATTATACGTGCATTTTTCTACGTTTTATAAAAAAAATTTTAATACTATTAAAAAGAAATTAATAGATTTGGAAACGAAAATAGAGAAAATATCAATATTTGAGAAATAATCTGATTAAATATAACTCGACCATTGTTTATAAGCTAATGAATTTTAGCTTTGTTTTAGAAAATTCAATGTTCAGAACGTCAATCTCCGAATTCAATTCGTTACTTTTCAAACAACTGTTTTCGGAAAAATTAAAAAAATTAATCGCTTATAAACGAGGCCTTGTTATGAATGAATGAATCTATTACATACGATGGATATAGTCGCAGGTAAGTAGTAGTATCTAGAGTTTAAAATAAACATTACACGATGAAAAAACTACCTTTTAGAGAATTTAAGCGAACATTTTGAGAAGTGCAATTTTTTTTACAATCTAACTCAGTGCCTCTTTTGTATTAGCAATTAGAGCGACCTATCCACTTTCCCACTCCCTGGACAGACTCTGATTAAAACGGATAAAATGTTTTTTGAAGAGAAATTCTAAGAAAAGAAAAATTAGGCAGTAGGAGAAGGGAACGGCATAAAATTAAACTCTTAGGAATACGTACAGTTGATGCAAATATAATATCTCTTAGCTACTCTACACATTTCTTTGCTTAACGGTTATTTTTTATAATAACATAGATAGCAATAGGATGTGCTTTTTAAAAGAGCAAATAAATATTTTCATTGAACAAATATGATTAAGAATCGATAAATGTTTGGAAAAGTTACTATAGCAGTCGACGTGTTAATTATCGAAGGACCAAATAGCTGCAACGCTGTTAAATTATTTTGAAACTGCGTTTCAAGCAATTACGTCAATATGAACAAAAACACACATTGAAGTGAATTATGAGGAGTATTTTTACACCCATTTATTATATAAAACATAGGTACATTATTTTAAATCACAATTTAACAATGATCAGATTAATTAACTGTTTAACTAGGTACAATACTTTTGTGACATCTTAAAAAATGTTTGTAATGAAAGAATATGAACAGCAAGAAAATGTTTGCTTAGTCAGTGATAATCCGACTTTTTTTAACGAACGCGACTGCTCTCTCTGAGAGTTAATAAAACAGTAATAAAAGCTAGACGTAAGGAGATAAGTTGACCTAATGTCATTGGTTGAGAATAAGTGGTGTGATTTTGTATAACGGTCTTTTGAGTCAAATTGTAAATATGGAATAAAATATTAAGACAATATTTTCTCGTCTCGTATAAGAGTGATCGAGAGGGAATAGTGATAATAAAGACAGAGATTATTGCGAAAGAATGTTGGATATTTCTAGGAATTTGAATGACGTAGATATGCAAACTATGACTTGAAGCAAAGTATTAGCTGTTTAGAAAACGTTGTTGCAAAATAATAAAGAGTTTGGATATGGTATTAAATATTTACTATTAAATGTGATTTTAGACATATAGATAAGATTGTAAATTATTTCAGTGAAATTTATTAATTCGGTATCTCTATGACATCAAAAATCATAAAATCAATTTTTACAAATTATTCTAAAAAATTATTTTTTAAATCAGAAATAAATATTGGCTCATTTTTCAAGGTACTGTACATTTATTTTATAATCCCCTGATCCCACACTTAAAAACCCTCTTAAGAAATAAGCCTGATATCATTTTTTCCTAAAACAACCCAAAGCTGAAAGCTTTTAATTTGCCTTTTCTTGCCGAAAAGCTTCCACAGAATCCGTTCGTCAAATGAAAGCATCTGGTCTCCCAAAGTTCGCCAACGTTTTATGACGTAAATAAATCTTGCGATTTATTTTTCTTTTTGTTGAAGACAGAGACACTTAAGTGTTGTTAAAACATCACCATCCACTAGCTTGAAGTCCAAAGGTCCTGTTAATAAAGTTTCTTTGTAGGTTTAGTTTTTTTAAATCGTTTTATTACTCCTGAAATTATGCCTTGGATACAAAACGCGCTTTCGTTTTATGGGCTTAATAATTAACGAAATTAGTTTTAGTTTGAAGAAACATGTTTATAAAGTCTAGGTGATTACCGAAGCTTCAAAATAAATTATTTAAAAAAAATAAAATTACAGTAACTTTTATTTATTGCTTTTAATTTAAAAAATAGTGTAGTTCCGGTGATCAATATTAAAAAAAACATTGTTTTTCTCAGATTGACATTAAACGTCAGTTTTAGTGACATTTATCGATCATAGAAGTAACACTTTTACTGCCTAGGCAGTAAAAATGATTTTTAATGCCTAGGCATTAAAAAAATAATTTTATATCTCTAAACACAGATTAATCTCTTCTCCAAACAACTTAATCTTAAGATAAACGGATAAAAAATGGCAATTTTCAACTAAACAATTCAGAAACGGTACATAGCAACCCAGACTTTAATAAAGAAAATTGAAGCAAATTGAATGTAACAGTGGTGTCTTATTTTTCGATAGATATAATTATGTATACAATTTAAGGTCTAATCGACAATAATAATTAGAAAATACGATTTAATTATTACTTTTAACATACGATTAGAAAAAATATTAAAAATTGTGAGTTGTATCCGTTATTAAAAAGTTTTCATTTTAATTTGATTTTTTTAATCACACTGTACAAACAATCGGAGAAAAAATTATATGTTTCACACGCCAGAGAATCATTTCTCAAATATTCGTATCTATTTTGTAAAACGAAACCCAGTATATAAATAAATAATATTTGACAGGTGCTGCCCTTTCGATTTTACCAAAGACGTTAGAAAAAAGTTGACAACCACGCCACTTGAGCTGAACAACATAACAACACAGCTGATTTTAGTGATTTTGGAGTTAAATCAGTGGAGGGAAAAAAAGAAAAAATCAGCAAAAATAGAAAAAAGCGGGAAAAAAATAAGAAAAAATGGAGAACAATTGGAAAATATATGCAAAAATAGGAAAAATGGAAAAAATACAAAAATAGTAAAAAACAGGAAAAAGATGAAAACTTTAAATTTTAATGAATTACGGTCGAATTTCGACCACTGTGTGACCACTAGTAAAGCTAAAAATACAAACTTTGGGTTAGGTAGTTGTAAATTTATTAAAATGGTTAGAATATCCCAATAGCAATAACATTGTAATTTTCATTGCCCCTTTAGAATTTTACGTGTAAACGATTGTCCTTCTATAAAATTTTAGATCCAACTCGGTGTGACCTGAAGTGATAGGAAGCGGGAGGGAATTCGAAGTTGATGACGCGCTTCCCATGCCTCTTATCGGGTTTTTATTTTCTTGAAAGTTATCTACCATTTAATTAATACTACAATGTGTCTATCACTATTAAATATGCATAATATATATAAACCTAACATTATTGATTACCCTACACGAGACCCGGCAAGCTTAATTAAAGCGAAGGGCTCCTTTGAATAGTAAGTTAGCTGAACAATTTTAAACATAAATTCGTCTTGATATAAACAAAGACTAAACCAAAAACTGAAACCATTTTAAAGCATACGATACTGATTCCGAGTCACCTCTTGGTGCGTCTCACCTTATCTTGATTTTCCCCGCACGAACCTAACAGCATGTACAGAATAATTTGTCTATAAGTTAAATATATATTCATCAAATTTTAATCTATTATCAATGAATTTACATTAAAATAAAGAAAATTGCCATCACACCACTGTCTTATTTTTTTTAAATCTGCGATAATATTTTTTAGAATATCAGTATGCTTATAACTCCACAACATGGTCGTATCATCGGCAAAAATGGTAAAAAGGCTTCGAATTTTAATCGTTGATAAATCATTTATATAAAGAATAAACAACAAGGGACCGAGTACAGGGCATTGGGGAACTCCGTGGAGAATGTTACTAGTTTCAGAATATAAAGATCTGGTAAAATTTTTAGGGAACATAGGTAATTTGTAATGAGAGAAAGAAGAATGTGTTTATGCAACGATTCAATAGGTAAAAATAAGACGAAACATTGCCTCCACCATATTTCCACCACTCTAGGGTAACATGTTGATTAGAACGATGCGCTCGCGGCTGGCTTCACTTTAAATTATATTTATTTAGAAAGAAATTATTTGTAATTGCCAAATATTTTCTAATTTTTAGAATTATTGGATATGCTTACATTTTCAGCAACAATGACTATTCGTTAAAAAAAATAATAACGGATAAATAAAATAATAAACCTTCCAAAAATTCTGAAAAATAAAAGTAGATTCTAAAAAATAATATTGTAAAAAATGGAAACTTAATGAACTAAGGGTTGAAACAAACCGCTTCGTACCAATAAATAATGGCCAAATCTCTTGAAGAGTGATAATCAGAAGTCGGCTAGAGCTGAATTCGATCTGGCACAATAAACTCTTAAGCTAGGTACGCATATGAGCACGAATGGGAATGAGACAACTCGAGGACGATCCATTTGCCTCGCATACGGGAAGTTGGGGTTCCCGAATAGTGGACGCACGAGGCATTGTATGAGATCGATCCAGCAAATGTGGCGAGCATTTATGTTTTTTCAGTCGCTTTAAAAATATGGCCGATTCAGATGGCGAACGCACTGCGTATTTTATACTTTTGAGCAGTGTATTAAAAAAGATAAAAAAGAAAAAACCAATGCAATACTAGTTACGACCGACAGAATAGACCGCCTCGACATGAAATTTTTGTTTCTGCCCAGACTGAGCTCACAACGAGCACGTGCCTCACTTTGATGTACCGCCAAGAAACGGATCGGGATGACGCCGTATGCATACGGATTCAAACAAATTCGCACACATCATTCGGACGTACACATACATATGCTCATGCGTCCTCGGGTTGCCTCATTCGGGTTCGTGCTCATATGCGTACCCAGCTTAAGAGACTGTCTGTGTATTTCCCCAACCGCCTACGTAGATCCGATGTGCTACGATAAATTACGATTGTTTTTAGAAAGGCGTATACCAAAATATTTTGATCTTACTCCTCGCATATCGTTTATTAGGCTTCTTGTCTGATACATGAAATACCCTATGTTCCGCAAAGGTTTTTCCAAACCTGTATACCATTTTTACATACTGTTTGTGTTCCTTCTGATATGTAAGATCTGAACCAATCTAAAACTACACCTCTCATTCCATACTGGTAGATTTTGTCTAACAGCAGTTCATGATTTATACAATCAAACGTTTTTGAAAAATCGCAGAATACTGCAACTGCAACATCATCATCATTTAATTTTAAATAAAGATTTTCTAAGAGTTGCAAAATAGAATCATTTATACTTTGATGGGTTTTAAATCCAAATTAATTGGTAGATAGATTGCTTAAAAAGTTACAAATATGTTTCTCTGCCAATTTATCAATAACTTTTGAGAGGATTGACAATAAAAAAATTGGATTGTTTGGATCTAAACCTTGGAATAAAGGAATAACGAACGACGATTTCAAACTAGATGGGAATTTGCCGTTACTAAAGAAAATATTGATTGATTCACAAAAAGTAAGTAGCGCATGGTCTGGCAAACTAGCTCAAATTTTTATAGATATTTCATCCTCGCCACAACCCCCTTTTTTGTTGATGTCCGTAAACACGGCTTTAATCTCATCTAGATTTACAGGACGAACACAAAATGTTTCATTAACAAACATACTTACCAATAGTTGATATCAGATTTTCAGCTATTGAATAATAAAATTTATTTAATATGTTTGCATCCACGCTATTAGTATTACTGCTATATATAATAAAGCATTAATGGTATATTTCTTATTTCCGTATTCTACCAGTGACATTTTTAACAATAACATCTGCTAGTATTTACTAAAGTATACCACCCATTTTACACATTGTCGGCAACGTTTAAGATTATTTTTTTAAGCTATGGAAAAATATGCAACTACTTTTCAATTCCAACATTTCCATATTTACATATTTTCAATGCCTGTACTTTATGACCTCGCAATTTCATAAAAATCAAATAGCAGAACCGCGAATTGAGAGAGGAGTAGAACGATTTACACTGTGCTTGAGGATTTCGCTTTGTCATGTAAATTATTATCTAATTAAAATACGAAATCTTGAGGCATGAAACTAACACGAATATTGGAAATAGTCTAGGATAATTCTATAGTAAATCACTAAACTAGTTTCGTATTATTCTTGCTAACTGTAGGTACAGGAATTTTATCTAGTTACTATAGAAACATGGTTAATTATCAAAAAGATTTGGGTTTTTTCCGTGTTAATAATTGGCCAAGAAATTCGAAAAAGCTATTTTAAGCCACTAGGTGAAAAAAGGTAAACAGAAAGAAAATAGGCATATTATTTTTATGATGATAACTGTAGATGTAGAGCAGTATAAATGAAGATCATATTTACTACATACACGTTGAGTTTTAGAAGATTTGCAAAGTTTGTATTTTCTTTTAATATCTTCATTGATTAGCCAAAGTGGGAAGTGTCAATACCATTGAAGATGTCAATACCGGAAGGCATCGGTTATGGTGAGTTTTATTGTGATCTTGGTTCACTCAGTACTGAAGGTCGGCCAATTGCACGTTTTTCACTAAACATAAGAAGAGCATCAGCAATTTTTTTCTCTAAATTCAGGGAGCAAAGCAGCTTTTCATCTTCAGCTAAAATATTGGTCATATCTTGCATTTTTCGGCATGTATGCGTCGGTATAAAATATAGGCGTTGGTTACAGTTATATCCATCAAATGGTAGAAAATTCGAATCATTACATTTCTTGTCTTTGCTCTGATGTGGCAGTGACCCATAAAGGCCAGATGGACTCCACCCTATGGCTGTTGTACTAGCGAATGATCTGTGGGCAGTTAACTTCGACTTATTTCTTCTTCTTGTAATCATATCGCGATGCTTTTGCAATCTGTTCATTCGGATTTACTTTCGAAAATGACTCAATGCCAACATGAGTGGATGCTATTTGCACGTTCTTGGTATTTCCATAAATCTGTACTTACTAATATTACAGGTGCCATGATAAGCACTCCAACCGCTCCTATGAAAACCATACTAAACCTCCCGCCGCTTTGATATGAATTTGATATTCATATCAAAGCGGAGGCAAGAATGGGAGCATTCATATATAACTTCACGAAGCCATTCAACATTCAGTTAACTTGGAAAGGTGAAGACACATCAAACTGACGAGAGGGAACATTGGTATGGTATACTGATGGATCCAAAACCGACAGTGGAACAGGTGCTGGAATATATGGCGACAAACCTTGATGCAAAAACTGTGCGTCAGTATTCCAAGCGGAGGTACATACCATAGAGCTATTTCTAAGGGAGAACATTTAAAGGGGTTACAGAGGTAAAACAACCCTCATTCACTCCGATAGTAAGATAGCCCTACAAGCTCTAGCATTCAAAAAAAGCAGATCTAAACTGGTCTGGAACTGTCTACAAACCCTACTGGTTCTAGCAAACCAATACAAGGTAACACTTAAATGGGTTTCCGGAAACAAGGGGATAACAGGCAACGAGGAAGCTGACGCTCTGGCACGAAAAGCATCAGCGACCGAAATCCTCAGTACGACTCTGGCTGACTAGATGGGCTGCATTAGACAAGCTGGAATCTTGTGCCAGGTCAGAAAAACAGTAAACTGATGGTCAAAAAGCCATCAAAAGCACTGACCAACGATATTCTGCAGCTAAGCAGACATCAAATAAGGCATGTCACGGGACTAATAACTGGGCACTGCCACCTTATTGAACACCTACACAAAATGGACATCTACCAAGACGAACCCATCTGTAAGCTATGTAATAAGGAGAAGGAAACAGCCTCTCACATTTTACTAGAGTGTCAAGCACTTATACGCTGGAGGTACAACCTTCTGGGGACAGAAAATACACAGGAGGCCTTCCCCAGAGAAAATCTTGTGAAGAGGCTGCTAAGCCCGATAAAGGTAACAAACCTTTTCATCTAACCTAACCTAAGCTTGCAATTTAAGGACGTATAGAAATTAACAAAATAAATTGATAAGCAAAGTCCAGTATTGTCTGTGACAAACGTACGACAACGTTTGATGTGCTTCCGAGATGAACTTTTTCGTATTCTAGATGAGTACGAAGGAATTTGTCCTCCAGTAGCTCTCAAGATTGGAGTATAGATAAATCCACATGTACATCAAAATTCCGATATACTCCTCTGCATTCATGAAAAATTTTGTGTTGATGTTTTCGAGATGACCATCAAATCAACAATTTCTTATGTAAAGAAAAAGTTAAAGAGTTCTATCGGTGTTTTTAGCTCGTTTATTGATGATGGCAACCGTGAATCTCCTTGGGAAGCCACTTTGTTTGCATGCGTGCCACAATATCTTGGAAAATTGCACAGCATATTTTGCTATATCCTGAAAAGTCGAAAACAGAATACAAAAATGACTTTAGATTTTACGAAATTACGATTAGCGTAAGTAATAACTTTCACTGGAATATTATCCAGAATTCACAAAATAAACTAATATTTCTTTTAAATTTAATAAGATTCATTTTAATTTATGCTTTGACCAATACTGTATATTTTACCATACCATAATCTAAAAATAGATTGTTATTCTTTACGTACGTCATTATAGCTGTCGTCTCGTGTGCAAAAATATTGTTTGTACAAAATAATTCACCCTAAGCGATATAAGCGCAGAAATATCTATGATCGCGGAACTGGTCGGTTTCCTTATTGGAAAGAAGAAAACCGTTACAAATCCCCACTCATAAATCTTTTAGCACTATAAATAGTCTAATAGTCTCAGAGTCTCATCATATCTATAAGAGTTCAGTTGACATATCATGTCTCGACGTTATAAAAAGCGGTTGACTGCACCCTAATAATTATTAATATAAATTTTCTGAGAGTCTAAAATGTACATAAATTGTAACTATATTTTGTATAAGTGAGAGCAGTTGCTCTAATAATAATAATAAGAATAACTTGTAATAAAAAATGTAATATTAATAATGTTGGTTTGCTAATAAATGGGTGAGAAAATAGCCCTTACAGTTCACTTAAATGATTTTATTTATTTGTGGTAACATACTAAATCCTTATACTCTGTATTAAGGTTGGTTCTTCGAGAATTAGGCGGCGTTAACACGCTGTCTTCCGTAGTAAATTATTCCAAACTTATATCGATTCTTAATAATATTTGTTCACTACCTGAGCCTGTAGAACCAGCAATAGGAGGCATTCTGTCTCTAAACTATCTAAAGTTCCGGTTTATTCATTTTTTAAAACTTCATAAATATAAGAAATAAACTGGTGCCTGACAAAAAAAATCCTCTATACGTAGTACTCTGGCTATATTATAACCATACTATTGTTCAGGGATTAGTAAATTGATTTTTTAATTGCTTTAAATCTTTGTAGTACTATTTGGTCTGATAGTGTGGTATAGTTCGATTTTTTTGGCATCTCTACCTAATGTTAGCATTGTTATTACTATTGAAATTTTCAAACTAATCTTGTAGTTTAAAGATATCGTTTATATAACATAAATTGAGTCTGAGCCTGGAGCCCTGCCATTGGAAAATTTAGTATGATGTGGTGGATTACATTATAATTGATGGAATTCTTATTGTTGATGTTATCTCTAATCACATTTTGGAGAGGGTGGGTTACTCCACAACACACAAGTAGGCTGTCCTACCGCACTTAGGCCTCATTAAGGCCATTGTGGATCATCCTTGGTAAATGACGCCTTAATTAGCTCATCAGCTAGCCTACAGTTTTTATATAGTTGATGAGGTCGCCAACAGGTGCCTCACTTATGTTGGCCGGTGTTAGCCATAATACTCGCCGAAGATACTTTTCCTAGTTGATGAGAGGAATCAAAGAGGCTGTACACGATTGTCTCGTCTTCTTGTTCACATCCCCTGCAGAGTGCGGATTCTGAGGTGTTTTCGTACTGGACAGTTAATATGCAAAGATTTTTCCCAAGTATTTGTTGACTGTTGCGTTGTCATGGAAACCTAAGAGGTGCCTAGCAACTCTGTAGCGATGTAGCTTCTTATTTCATTCCATCTCTCCTTGAATTTTAGAAGAGAGTGATGCTTACTTAGATTCGTCACGACCGATGTCGTTAATTTAATGGAGCAGCCAGGTCCAAATAGTTTTTGGTTACGGTTACCTTTTGATGTGGCGTGGCCTTTAATCCATCTTAAGATGACCACATCGCTGATGGTTGATTTGACCAATGCTTGGTGATATTCTAGTACTAATTCTGAGTAAATTCGTAGCCTGTTCAGGGTGAGTAGTGTTTGTCTGCTATCTATATGGATAAGCATATTACTTTCAGTGATATTATTTCTGATGCCGTTTAAGCTATGCTGGAATTATTTTCCGTAGAAAATTTTAAATTTGGGTTTAAAGATCTGGATTATATACTGCATCCTGAACCTTGTTTTGTTCAGGAGCAGTAATTGCAACTCTGTAGGGCTTGTGAAAGTTATTTCTTGGTGAGATAGAGTCTATGTTCGCTTGTAGCAGTTGAAGCGTATCAAGTGCCTCCCGCCAAAGCAATATCTCACCTTTCCGGATCATACATCAGGTTCGATTAAAACCGAGTGAATTTTTATCACAGTCATCAACGCAACTTCCCTGATATAAATATCAAAGGGGTGAGACTGTGCATGACTTCCATAACTTTGGATGGTATTGTTTTCATGGTTCCAGTTCTGTTGAGACATAATGTTCTTCAAATTTGTTTTAGCTTGCAGGTAGTTGTCAGTTGAAAGGTTTTTGATCCCCGCATGACCGCATCTTATGTTAGCATAGCTCTTATGTTCGACGGCATTGTTCATAAGTAATGTATGCTTTTTTGATTCCGTTTTCTAGGAGTTAGTTCCAGATTTACTTGTTGTCAAAGGTGGAAATTAGATACTTCCTTTGTTGTGAAGTTTTAAGAAGTTCTAGAGGTTTTAGTTACAGTACCTTTTTTGGTGAAGAGGACCATTTCCTGTTAACAGGATAATTAAGTTATTGTTAAGGCGGATTATGAGAGTGTCCAAGATCATGTTCCACAGTAGAGATAATAGCACCCCTCCCTATTCAGTGATTTTTCAGTAATATTCATTTTGAATTGTTAGGTTTTTTTTGCGCCACCCTGTATTTTCATTATTCTTCTATTCAATAGATTATAGTTTCATACTCGCTTGATGTCCCCTTCTTATTTCCTCGCGTCATGTCCCTTTCTTCTCTTGGTACTTCTATAAAATGCCTTTCCCATGTTTATAATGTTCTACTCTTTATCAACTGAGTCCAAACAAGCAACTTTATATCGCCTATGTTGCTTACTGAAGATTTCTTTTTTTCTCTTCCTCATTCTATAGGGATTTTCGGTTCTTCGTATCTGAGACTGTTGTTTTCTCTGAAAAGTTTGTTTCGCCTGGTCCACGAAGTTTTTTTTTCCTCTGGACAGCTAATTGTGCTGAAACGAAGAAATTTTTGTCCACAACCGCAAGAACCTCAACTTCATAAAGCTAAGTTTTTTTATATGAAAAAAGAAAAAAATCTCTGAATATACTAGCCTAAAATAAACAAATATACCATTTCATTTGAGTTTAATTTCCTTAACCCAAAAAAACGAAGGACGGATTTTGAAATATATCGTTGTTTTTTGTCAATTGTTTCTAATCACATCAAAAAAATCAACTGACTGGCGTCCAATTTTTTTTTTTTGCATTTAATATTTTACTTCTGATTATTTCAAATTCTATTCATGGAACGAACCCATATTATAATTTGAGCTTAATCACATTAATTATTTATTATCAATAAATTAAAGTATCGTTTCAGAATATCTAATTGAAATTCCCTCAAACATTTTTATCTATCTGCGAGTCTTTGTGATGTACCAGGTCCTCTTGTAATATAACATTGACAGTAGTATCGTATTTTGTCAATTAATATTGATCTGTTACTTGTTTCAGCTCTTTGAAATTTTATGATTCCACTTTCGCAATGGATAAAGATTTCTGGAAAAGAGAATTGCTATTTTCACCTTGGAAACAAGATTTGGCAAAAATTAACATATTAACAACAAGGTTGATTAGATCCTCACCAGGTCCTCCTAGAATTTTGTCTCTAGAAGAACAACCGGGCATTGATGATCTCTCCAAGGTAAATCTGATTTCACCCCAACAAGAAAAGAGTGAAATGCAGAAACGTAAGTATAAATTATTCCTTTGTAATACTCATATAATTTAGAAATTAATTAAATTAACAATTCAAATCCACTAATCATCTTTATCGTTAATTTTGTTATAGTCTATCTACTGTCTTTATTATTAACTTGTGACAACATTTTATTCTTCATAAAAACTTCTAAATTATCTTAGCTGCAGTTTGTAATTTATAAAAACTATTAAAGAATATACAGGCGCCCAAAAATATTTATAATTTCCTTTTTACAGCCCTAATTATTAACTTTTATTTGTCATAAAAGTTTCTAAATCACATACACTATACTACGCCATATCAAGAAAATAATTCAAAGCAGGTAGGATGCAAAGGGTGTTACTTGGGGATGGTCCTAAGGAGTATAGGGTCACTTTTCATAAGAATTTGACAAGTCCATTATTATTTGTTTTTTCAAAAACTCCAAATCCATTTAATTTTTACTAAATTTATATAAAAATAAAAATAAAATTTTTGTTTTAGTTTTTTTTTTTGGTTTAAGTATGATTTATTAAACCATTCATAAACAGACTATAAAACTTGTACATAATTTAACAAAGTAAAGATGATCCTGGACAGCAAAACATTAAATTATAATTAACGAACCGGATATTTTAATCTATCAAGTAGTTAACACAAATCGATGACCGACCACGCAGCATGTAACTCCTGAATAGGGAATTTCGTTTGAAAACAAATCGACCACCGTTCCGCTTGACCAAAATAATTGTATTCCTAAACTTTGAAGTTGCGAGTTAATAAATCATGATCGATTTTAGCGTCAGAATTAATTATTTAAGTACTAACATAAAAATAAAATTAATTTTTAAAATTTTGTGAACTAGAAGACTAGTGCAAATACATTAAATTAAATGAAAATAAATGAAAATGGATGAAAATGAATGAAGATAAATGAAAGTAAATGCTAATACATGAAAATAAATGAAAACAAACGAAAATATACGTAAGTACATGAAAGTAAATGAAAATAAATGAAAATTAATGAAAATAAATGAAGACAAATGAAAATACATGTAAATACATTAAAGTAAATGAACATAAATGAAAATAGATGAAAATAAATGAAGATAAACGAAAATAAATAATAATACATGAAAATAAATGAAAACAAATGAAAATACATGTAAATACATGAGAGTAAATGAAAATAAATGAAAATACATGTAAATAAATGAAAATACATGTAAATACAATAAATTAAATGAAAATAAATGAAAATGGATGAATAAAAATGAAAATAAATGATAATACATGAATATAAATGATAATACATGAAAATAAATAAACATAAATAAAACTAATTGAAAATAAATGATATTGATAAAAGTTATAGAAATTGTACAAATTACAAGTCAGTCATTCAGAATATATTAATTGTAATTTTTATTTTTAATACTTAAACATGATTGAACAGAAAAAAAACAAATAATATTTTCTTAAGTTTCCTATTTATTCTCGACCCTGTGTATTATTTAATTTAGAGTCTCTTCATTTAGAGGAATTTACAATTAAAGCATTCTTGTAAATACAATTCAATTAAATTTTAAATAGTGGAAAGCAAAAGTCAGTTGTAGAATCTAGATATTCTTCTTTTCGACCTTCCAACATTTAGAACAAGAGAATAAATATAATGCAAGTTTATAATTGTTTCTCCCATCCTTTTTAAAATATTCATTATTCTTTAAATAATAGTAAATAATAATAATAATAATAATAATAACTCAAAACGTCATAGAATCAGACAAAAGTTATTACCAAGAGCGGGTCCTAATAGCAAGTTAACAGTAGTGTGGAAATGTGTGGAAATGTGTGAAAATGTAATAAAATGAGCGGAAAGGTGAGGAAAAGTGCGGAAATGTGCGGAAATGTGCAGAAATGTGTGAAAATATGCGGAAATGTGCGGAAATGTGTGGAAATTTTCGGTAATATCTGGAAATGTGTGGAAATGTGTGAAAATGTGTGAAAATGTGTGGATATGTGTGGAAATGTGTGGATATGTGTGGAAATGTATGGATATGTGTGGATATGGGTGGAAATGTGTGGAAATGTGTGAATATTTTAATTGTAAGAAATTATGTTATTTATTTTTTTTAAACAATAATGCGTATAATAAAGTATTCTTCCAAATAATTGATATAATTGATAATTTTATTTTGATTGTTGGTATGAAAGTTATGTATTATAATACACAGTCATCAAAATTTTAAACAATATACTAGTGATTATTTTATTATACATGGCGTCTCCATAATAATATTAAACTAGAAATCTTAATAAAAATATAAGATAATGCCAAAACATCGAAAAAAAAAATTAAAAATGTTATTGTAAAATACGGAAAAGAAAAACGAAAAAATAAAAAAAATTAAAAAAAAAACGAAAACAATCAAAAATCACTAAAGATCGAAGAGCAACCAAAAACCGGAAACAATTGTAACCATAAAAAAATATTTTAAAATGAAAAAAATCGAAATGGAAATAAATCGCAAAAAATCCCAAAAAATCGCTAAATCGCAAAAAAATCTCCAAAAAATCGCAAATAATCGCAAAAAATCAGAGGAATATGAAAGCATTAGAAAACAAAAGAAAGAAATCAAGAAAAAACAGAACAATGAGGAAAAATTAGCACAATCAAAAAAACTGTAAAAATTAACAAAAAAAACACAGAAAACAATGGAAAAAATTGAAAAAAAAATCAGAAAATATTGAAGAAAAAAATGAAAAATGAAATTGTAAAATACGGAAAAAAAAATAAAAAAAAAATCAAAAAAAAAACCGAAAAAAACGCAACAAAGACAAAAAATAAATCGCAAGACATCGAAATAAATCGCAAAAAAACCTTAAAAAAATCATAAAAAATTACAAAATATCGCTAAAGAGCAACCAAAAACCGAAAACAATTGTAACCACATAAAAAAATTTAAAATGAAAAAATTCGAAATTGAAATAGATCGCAAAAAATCCCAAAAAATCCCAAAAAATGGCTAAAAAATCGCTAGAAAAATTTCAAAAAAGCTCCGAAAACAAGCAAATAGTCGAAAAAAATCAGAGGAATAGGAAAAAGTTATCGAAAATTTAGAAAAATTCAGAAAAATTTAAAAAAACAGAAAACAGTGGAATAAAAATTGAAAGCAAAATCAGAAAATATTGATATAAAAATGAAAAATGAAATTGTAAAATACGGAAAAAAAAATAAAAAAAAATCAAAAAAAAAACCGAAAAAAACGCAACAAAGACAAAAAATAAATCGCAAGACATCGAAATAAATCGCAAAAAAACCTTAAAAAAATCATAAAAAATTACAAAATATCGCTAAAGAGCAACCAAAAACCGAAAACAATTGTAACCACATAAAAAAATTTAAAATGAAAAAATTCGAAATTGAAATAGATCGCAAAAAATCCCAAAAAATCCCAAAAAATCGCTAAAAAATCGCTAGAAAAATTTCAAAAAAGCTCCGAAAACAAGCAAATAGTCGAAAAAAATCAGAGGAATAGGAAAAAGTTATCGAAAATTTAGAAAAATTCTGAAAAATAAAAAAAAACAGAAAACAGTGGAATAAAAATTGAAAGCAAAATCAGAAAATATTGATAAAAAAATGAAAAATGAAATTGTAAAATACGGAAAAAAAAATAAAAAAAAATCAAAAAAAAAACCGAAAAAAACGCAACAAAGACAAAAAATAAATCGCAAGACATCGAAATAAATCGCAAAAAAACCTTAAAAAAATCATAAAAAATTACAAAATATCGCTAAAGAGCAACCAAAAACCGAAAACAATTGTAACCACATAAAAAAATTTAAAATGAAAAAATTCGAAATTGAAATAGATCGCAAAAAATCCCAAAAAAATCCCAAAAAATCGCTAAAAAATCGCTAGAAAAATTTCAAAAAAGCTCCGAAAACAAGCAAATAGTCGAAAAAAATCAGAGGAATAGGAAAAAGTTATCGAAAATTTAGAAAAATTCTGAAAAATAAAAAAAAACAGAAAACAGTGGAATAAAAATTGAAAGCAAAATCAGAAAATATTGATAAAAAAATGAAAAATGAAATTGTAAAATACGGAAAAAAATAAAAATAAAAAAATCGAAAAAAAAACCGAAAAAACGCAACAAAGACGAAAAAGAATTCGCAAGAAATCGCAAAAAATCCCAAAAAACCGCTAAAAAAAATCGCAAAAAAACAGAGGAATAGGAAAAAGTCAGAAAACAAAAGAAAAAAATAGAGAAAAAAAACAGAACAATAAAGAAAAACTAGCAGAATCGAAAAATGAGAAAAAATCTGAAAAAATAAAAAAAAAACAGAAAACAGTGGAATAAAAATTGAAAGAAAAATCAGAAAATATTGAAAAAAAAATGAAAAATGAAATTGTAAAATACGGAAAAACACAAAAAATAAAAAAAATTGAAAAGAAAACCGAAGAAACGCAACAAAAACGAAAACAATTGCAAAAAAATCGTAAAAAAAATTGTAAAAAAATCATAACGATGTGCAAAAAATCGTTAAAGAGCAACTAAAAACCGGAAACAATTGTAATCATAATTTTTTTTTTTGGTAGAAAAAAATAGAAATGGAATAAATCTCAACAAAAATGCAAAAAAACGCAAAAAATCGCAAATAGTCGCATAAAATCAGAAGAATAAGAAAAAATTAAGTAACAAAAGAAAGAAATAGAAAAAAATAGAACAATTCGAAAAAAAATGAGGAAAAATTAGAAAAAAATCAGAAAAAAAAAAACAAAACAAAAATAAAAAATCAAATAAATAAGAAAAAATCCCTCTCTCTCTCTCTGCCTCTATAAAATAATTATAAATGATATAAAAACCAAATAAGAAAAAATTTATATTGTAGAAAGACACAGAGAGTAAAAGAAAGAGAGGGAAGGTCGCCTGGAGGGAGCATAACGCTTTTTTCTAACGTAACGCTTTCTGCCAATTAACTCCGACCGCAAGCCGAGTTAGGGATTTTTATTAAAATTTCTAGTTTAATATAATTTTTTTAGCACCTTGTATAATTAAAAGGAAAATGGAATAATAGGGCATATACAAAATAAATTTTTTTATAGTTTGTAATGTTTATTATTATTTTTTTAATTTTATAGAATCCACCCCAAATTGAGATCACAAATTATAACAATATATACCACTTTGTCAACTTCAACAATAAAGCATTTTTTGATTTGATTTGAATTGATATTGTTAATATCATTTAGAAAAGCAACTGCCAAATTACTTTTATCGCTAAAGGTTAAGTTGATTAACTGAATAAAATTGCTACTAGAGTTACACGATAGTGTTTGTAGAAAAAAGTATATTTTTATATATATTTTATAGTGTTTAACTGTTTTATCGTATATTTTATCTAAGCCTTACATAGTTTCATAAAAAAATTCTACAAAAATACCTATTTCTCGACTTTTATGTAAATACCCTATGTCAGTAAAAATAAAATATATAAAAACATTTACCTGGATGATTTATATTCCTTCATCGTGTTTCTGCAATTCTCCTTAGAATTTTAAACATAAATACCCCTAACCTTGAACTTTCAAAGCGCGTCTTTACTTGTAAATTATTTTGCTTCTACCTCCCAGTTTAGTATCGCAATAAAACATTGTTCTAGATGTTTCATAACTCTTAAAACCCTTCAAAATGCTGTCAAATACACTTGCCTGGTGTATTATATATTTTTTTTATCCAAGCTTACAGCTTAATAAAATTGAATTGATATTAACTTTGTTTTGTATAAATCATACTTATTTCATGGTTTTGGCAGATGATTATAGAATTTGTTTACAATTTCGTATTTTCAAACTGGAAATAAATAACTTCGAGAATAGAAATGATTTTCTGCATCAAGTGAGTGACGAAACTTGCCTTACTTAAAATTTAATATCTCCCAGTAGCTCATTAAAGAGATGTTTTGGTATTTCTAAAAAAATCTTTATACATTTTTTTGTAACTTTAAAAATTAAAAATATACAGTCACAGTATACGAAAAATCTTTCATTATTTATGCTGTGTTCGAGTAGAGAAGTCAAATTTTTTTCCCACAAGTAGATAATTTTTTATTGTTAACTAGTAGTAGATAATAAAAACAATTGATCTTTCAAATTAATTATACACAATTGTCATTGCGTTTGTCAAAAGAGTTTTTTTTTAAAATTATTATGAAAAAATTGACAGCAAATAAGCACTTTCTTTTGAATTTCTATCCTTTCAAGTGAATTTTCGACCTAATCAAATAAGGTAGAGGCAAGTAATTCTTTATCAGATATATTTTCGTTTGAAATAGTTTAAGGTTATCTAATAAATACTTTGATACTAATTAGTACTTTTTATGCAATAATACCTATTCTAAAAAACTATTTAATGGTTTTTCAAATCTAAGTGTCAATTGAAACAAATTTTTCATGTCTTCATCTCTACTTGAAAGTTTTAAAATTCACAGTGCAATTAACATAAATCAATTAAATTTATAGAATATTCTCATTCAATTGTTTTCACAAACTGCTTCTTTTCGATTAAATTCTTTTCAAATGCCCAAAAAGATCCAAAAAATATTATTGTAAAGATGATGTAATGTGCTAGTAGTGGATAAAATTGTATATAAACCACGGCAGAGAAGATTTTTCTTCGGCTGAGAAAAATTACTTCTCGACCTTGGTGTATAATATATTATTATTTTTTTTCAAAAAACCAATATTAATTATTTCATTTTTCTAAAGGTTTGTGAGCCACTTAAAAAATGCACGCCACTGTGACATAATTTATTATAAGGTAATAAAATTCAAAATCAAATACCAAAAAATATATTAAAAATTAAGTTGTTACGAAGACATAGAAGGGGAAACGGCAACTAGTTTCGTCAGAACTGCCATCATCAGGCCTGTAAAACATAGCGTCAGGGAAAAATAAAAAAAAGCAAATTATAAATTAGTTACGTTTAACGAAAAAGTACAGAATTTTGTGGGATCTTGATATTGGAAATTTTGTTAGTTAATTCAACTGAATTCTTAATCGAATAATTATTGACGAAATCAGTAGTGTCTCTTAGAACCAAATTAAGAAAAGAAGCGAGTTTCGAAGCGGAAAAATTACAAAATTTAACAACTGATCTGATAGGAATATTAATTTTATGAATTTTGGGGAGGCCATATAACAAAGGGGTTAGGGGTTCATTGGACAAAGAGATATCGTGTCCGAGAAAGTTTTTAATAGATGTTTGAGTTTGCGATGTAAACTTGAGAAGCGTCTAGATCCCAATTGCAACTCGAGTGCCTACCGCTTTTGCAATCGTTTTTAACGTTAACTTGAAAGATTGATTATATATTATTGTGATACGAAGTGGTCCAGTGCTAGAGTGTATGCTTTACACATAAAACTTCCTGGTTCGAATCCCGAGGAATTTTTTTTTATTTATTTTTTTTTAATACACAGGTAGATTTAGATAGTCAAGACTTCTTTTAATAAAATAAATATTTTTTTTTTCGTTAATGAAACACTTAAACCTGGCAACAGTGGTAGGCACTCGAGTTGCAATTGGGATCTAGACGCTAGTGTAAACTTGTAGGGTCTTTATTGATAGAAGTGAAAGAAGGGTCATCATTAAGGAAAGTGACTACTTTGCTTTGGTAATCTAAATTATCAAATATTACAATGCAATTTCCTTTATCAGCTTTTGTTATGATTAAGTCATCCTCTAAAATTTTTTGTTTAAGTTTGATAATATCAGAAGTGGAAATTTTATCTATATTGTGAGAAAAGGGAGGTAAACGAAAACTAGAATTAAATTTGTGGAGAATATGGCTAAAATCAGTTCTAATAGGCTCTTTATTAGCGATATTAGATCTAGAAAGAACGTTTTCTATTTCAATAGATGTAAGTTGTAAATTTTTGGAAAAATTGTTATTATAAGAATGGGGACGAATTATGTAAAATTTTTAAATTTTTAAAGTCTGTTATCAAATATGCCTAGAAAAAAATTTTATTAATTTTTTAAACCTTTATTTTATTAAAAAAAAGTAAATTAAAAATATCTACATTATTTAATAATACTGTTCAGAGATGGCAGTATATACGAACTGAATTCCTTATTAAATAGAGGCCAGATCGAAACATGAGAAAAGAAGAAAATTGTATTGTTTTTATTTTCGCCGTGACTAGCAGTACATCGGATGTACTCGTTTTAAAATGATTACCAATCAATATTTTTATGTAGTTTTAAAGAAGTTAAAAAAGCGATATCTAATTAACATTAATTTTGGAGAAAAAAAATAGGTAAATTATCGGAAAAAATTTAAAGAAAAATCAGAAAATTTGGAAAAAAACCTAAAAAATCAAACGCTTAAAATCGCAAAAACGACGCAAAAAAAAGTAAGAAATCGAAAAATATAGCAAAAGAAAATTTAAAAAAAAATTAAAAATTCTAAAGAATTGAAATAAATTGTAAAACAATAACAACAAAATTTCAAAAAAATGAGAAAAAAAAATCGCAAATAATCGCAAAATTATTAAAAGAATAAGAAAAATGAAAAAAAAATAGAAAAAGAATAGAAGAAAAAGAACAATGATGAAAAAATGTGAAAAATGAGAAAAATCGACAAAAAAAAACGAAAAATAAGAAAAAGAAGTGAAAACATTTTAACAACCAAAAAAAAAGAACAACCAAAACAACAGAATAATTGTAACGATAAAAAAACGAAATAAATCGAATGAATTAAAAAAAAATCGCAACAAAATTCAAGAAAACGGCAAAAAAATAGCAAATAAACAGAGGAATAAGACAAAATGAGAAAACAAAAATTAGGAAAGATTAGAAAAATTCTAAAAAAAACCAAAAAAAAACGAAAAATCATAAAAATGAGAAAAAAAACGAAAAACTTTTTCTCTCTTCTAAAAATAAGAGAAGAAAATCGCAAATTATCGCAAAAAATTAGAAAAAAAACAACAATGATTAAAAAATGTGAAAAAGACGAGAAAAAATTTTAACAACCAAAAAAATCACAAAAAAAATAATAAGAAAAACAGAAATCAAATTTAAACAAAAATATTAAAAAAAATGAAAAATAAAATTGTAAAATACGGAAAAAACGGAAAGACCAAGCGCTCTAAAAATCGCAAAAAACGATGTAAAACAACGAAAAAAAAAAGAACAAAGAACAACAAAAAAACCTGAAAAAATCGTAACGAAAAAAAAATTAAAAAAATCGAATGAAATAAAAAAAATAGAAACAAAATTCGAAGCAAATGGCAGATAATCACAAAGAGGAATAAGAAAAAAAAATAAAAAAAAAACAAAAATCAGAAAAATGTCAAAAAACGAGAAAATATAAAAAACTTTCTCTCCCTATAAAATAACTATAAATAATATAAAAAAAATTAAATGTGACAAAAATTATATTGTGGAAAGAGAAGGAGTCGCTTGAAGGGGGCATAACGCTTTTTTCTTATGTGACGCTTTGTGCTGGTTAAATTCTACCACAAGTCGCTCCCAAAAAAAAATCCATTCTGAAAAAATGTACCGGACTGAAAAAAGGTACCGAAAAGTCGTTTCGGCATATTCCGGCCCTAATACACCCACACACCTCAATACAAATAGCAAACACACCTTTTAATACTGATGAGTTTATTATTTTAATTAAATTATTACTGTACAAATCAAAACCGGTTACCAATGACTGTGTTTATGTTGTTTTTAGGAAGGTAAAAAAATTATCAAAACATTAAAAAGTAATGGGAATCAAACTCCAGGCCCTTATACACCGAAACCATATAATATATGCATTACGAAAAAAACAAAGTGACAGAAATATTATCAAACTTATCAAGCAAATGCGCAAACATACTTCCATACTTTGTAAACCTTAAAACGCAGTGAACGACCGATATATAAAATAAACGTACATCCGATGTACTGCTAGTCACAGTGTTTTACTTGTCACTTTTCAGTATAACATAACCTATTATTTTAATGTTTATGTGTCGCCCAAAGAGATTATACAACCTCTTTGGTGTCGCCCATGTGTTTTGCTTTTTTCTTCTTTTTTTTATACTCAAAGTCGCTAAGGCTATTTGGTTTAGTAATACTCGACAGATAACTGTAAATTATGCCTTGTCGTGCCATCTACATTACTTTAAACAAATTAATGTAGCTGACGTCACTTGGAAATTTTGAAAATTTATTTCTCAGTAATCGTAGTGTTTCAAAGTTAGCCAAGCCTATTTTTGTGAATAATTTTAGGTATATTTTCATATACTACAAATGAATTTGCTGTAGCTACCACATCACACGTCCCCATTGTATTTAAGGCCTTTATTAAGAATATTAAGTTGAGTATTATTAAACGTAAAACTCTATTGTGAAACGGAAAATCTTAGAATTTAACCTTTTTATTAAGAAGAAGGGACGAATTGTCTTTCAGTGTATTCAGTTTAGATTTTAAATGAAAGAATAAATCATTACCTGAGTCTGCTACCCAATCCTTAATGGCCCTATCCAAAACGTCAAATTCAATATGATTAAGTTGATTAGATAATATAAAGTATAAAAATTTAAGTTTCAAACTTAGAAAATATAGTTAGGTTAGGTTAGGTTATAACTTAAATTATAGTGACGTTTAATTTCTTGATTGATCCAAATTTTATTGGCCGCTTCAATGGTGTATCTTGAAGTTCTAGAAGAGATGTTGGTGTGTAAAGAAATTGAAGTGTTTGCATCTATGCAGGAACCATAACTTAAGTGATGTCTTCTTCCGATCCAACTTACAATTTGTAAAATGGCGAATAACCATAGCTAGACTAGAGCATGTTTCAAAAACAGTAGATTTTCCATAACTCAAATGTGGTAAAATTATTCAACGAATAATTAAAAGTCCAAGTCATACCACAAAATTCCATTACCATTTCCTCTTCTTTTTTAATTAATTTATAAATTTCGCCTCTTACATTATGGTTTTCCACTTGTGGTCTGTTACCCTTTCCCTATTGGTTCTGATCTTTATGTCAAATATTTCAGTTTTGTCTTTCTGCCAAGTGTCATCTCAATAGCTGCCGCATGGTAGTTACTACTTAAAATTTTTTAAAGAACTTAATTTTTTCTTCCTTAGTGCATAGTGCACTTTGATGTTATAATACACTATTGTGACCCTCTAGTTTAGGGGGTTTTCAACATTATTTTTACAAAAAATTTTACTATGTTAGTGTTCAATTTTCATACCAAATTTTAACACCATGTGTAATTTCGTCAGTATTTTTGTAAGTATGTATTATTGTATTCAAATTTTTAATTTTTATTGTAGGCCTGTTGATGGCCATCGTTTGGCCGAAACATGTCGCCATTTTAATCTCATCTTAAACCAGAAATAAATTTTGTGGTATGACTTGGAGTTTTAATTATTCGTTGAAATTTTGTGGTATTTGATTTTGAATTTTATTAGATCATCATTCAACCACATTCGAGATAATGAATAACCTGTTGGAATTAATTTATTTTAATTTAATTAGCTCTAAAAGTTTTTTATTGTTATTTTTATTGTTTGTATTGTTACATGTATGACACTGTACGTAGCATTTTGTGAAATAAGAAAATTTTTAAAAAAAAAATTCATTGAAATAATTTATTTCCGGGCTGTTATGTCGTGGTCTTCTTTAGTTATTACTTCCAAACGTTTCGGCTGTAACTGCGACAGCCATTTTCAGTGGCGTGGGCGAAGTACTCTTCGTGACGTAACTGAAACTGAAACCTCCTTCGCCATTTATATTGCGTGTCTGAGCGCGATTTTTTGGTACAACTATGCGACGGTATTTGGCGATTTTATTTTCGCGCTCGTTAATGCTGTGTGTCAGATTCTAGATAATATTGTCGTTTCTTACTTTCTATCGAAATTCTCTTTGTGTTTAAATATTTCTATTACTTCTAAGTTCAATCTGGTCGAGTAATATCTTGATGTTGCTAGTAGGTCAATGTTTTCCAAAAAAGATCTTGTGTTCTCCGTCGGATAATATGTGTAGACTTTTCGGTTTGGCCTAAACGATAGCTTCGTTTGTGTTCTGTTATTTGCGTGCAAAGGCATCTATTTGTTTGTCCTACGTACACTTTTTATAAGTGAAAGGAATTCTATAGACTCCTGCTGATGTAAGCGGATATCTCTGCGATCTTTTGCTGTTAAGATACTTTTCTATTTTCTTTGTTGGTTTGTAGATAGAGCTGATTTTATTTTTCTTTAAAATTTTTCCAATCCGGTCAATATATGGTAGATAGACAGTTCCTTGGTGTTCTTCACCAGGATTGGTTTTCTTCTCCATTGGACGCGTAGCATGAGTTATCACATACCCTTAACGCCCTGTTTACTAAGGTATTAATAAAAGTTAATTTTTCTGGTGTGAATATTGGCCAAAAAGTATCATCAAATGGATAAATTATTTAAAAGTTGGCTACAAGTGCAGTTTTAAGCTCCTCTCTGCCTTGCTCTAAATTTTCCATACGTCTTTGCAAAAATATGTAGAATTTTATATAAAATATAAATATTTGATAAAAGTAGTTGAAATATTCCGTTTCTAGTATTCACAAAATCTGACGTGCCTGAAAGAATAATCTTATTTTAGATACGAAAGACCGAATACATATGGAAAAAGAATCAAAGATTACTGACATTCCGAACATAGAGAACAGATTGGGTTAAGTTTGACATAGTTTTCATTGGATAACGAAGTAAAGGAACTCTATTCAGAATCCTTTTTTTGTACGTAGAAGAAAAACCAAATTGAAAGCTAACTTCGTATAAAAAATACGGGAAAAATAGATTAGTTTTAGGAAATTATATTACATTAAATGGTGCCAAATCGGTCATTATTTGTAACATTTAATAATATATCTAATCTTTTGAGATGTGCAACAAATGAGCAATTTGGAAACTTTAAAATCGGTATAAGTGTTTTAATAAAATAAAAAAATACTAGTTGGAATACCAAAATACGATACAAAACTCATAATTGGAGACCATAATGAAAAAATAGGCAGATAACGGGAGGGAAAAGTATCTGTTAAGGCCAATATTATTTAAATTTAAAATTTCGCTCCATCTCATAAAGCAGGAGGGGGAGAAGGGATGATGCGGTGAGGTAGCAGGAGTTCGTTAGATTGGATTGATGGGTAAGGTCGCTTTGAGTCAAGACAAGTGATACATGCATTTTTATATCAAGTATTTTATGTTAATAAATTGTTAAAAGTGCATTGATAATTTTTTTACAAGTATCCATAAAACATCTAGTGGACTAAAATAGCGACCACTTTTTAGTAGTAGCAACATTGAAACAAAACACCAAAGAAAGTAAAACGAGAAAGATATACAATACAGAGAGACTGAAAGACTAAAAGTTACTAATTATTTTGCAAAAAGAAATAGAAAGACGACTAACTGAAGATAACAGTATTGTTCCAGAAATTCTATTCGCTGTTTACAAATTCAGTTCACAAAGGACAGTTGACACCTTGAATGTAACTCTATCTCGTTTTTCGTAGTTGTCATGTCATTTCACATAACCAATAAAATGTAACATGTGCTGAAAGAATTTTGTTTAATAAATAGCATTACATTAAAGTAACAAAGTATATTTCCAAGTTCAAGAAATAAATTCAAGTTAGCAAGGGTTAGTTCCCGATAAGTATAACCTTGACTTTGGAAGAAAAGTAAGAATAGATGCAAATGGCAATAAACGAGCCAGCCAAGACTAGTTTGGGAAATGTAGAGCAAAAAAAGAGAGCTGACTGGATTGAGGATTGTAAAAAGGTCTTAGAAAGAAGAAATAAAGCAAAAAATGAAATGGACAGAAACAAGAAACAGTTAATAGTTATAATGAAAATAGAAAAGAGACCAACAGATAAAAGAATCGAAACAAACGGATAAAAGGATACTCTACTGCAGAGATAAGGACGAATTACTCCTGCTAAATGACGTATAACGCACTTCGGTCATTACAGCTTACTTTGGCTCCTTAGTCCAGGTTTCGGATTGCCTCGGACGCCACCTTCGTTTATAATGTGAAGGCCACTGCAAGGGCAGCTTCAGGGGTCGTTATGGTATCGACCATAATCACATGCGGCCAGAGGGGCGGTCTTTACTTGCTCTAATAGGTTTGAGTACCTGGGTATTAGCTACTGGAATGTTAGTTTATGGGAACAGAAGAAACATAAAATAAAAAAATAAACCTTTTATTGTTTCTGAATGATACCAAAATTACCAAATCCGGAGGAGGGTGTGTAAAACGGTTCTTAACATTGGACTGTAAAGGCACGTCTTTCAGTCTGGTTGTTGACGGTTCTGGACTCCAGTACAATTGGAATTGGCTTCTCTCCCTTCAGCTAGACCTCAACTGGACTCGGACTTCGGGCTGCCATTGAATCTAACTTGATCAACTCCGGCTGCCGTATACCATAAGGTAGGCTGGGTATGCAAAGCAAATACGCGAGTGACTCCATCTTTCGGCGGGGGTTACAACTGGTATGACTGGCCTTATACTCGAAGCATCTCACTTTTTCATAATTTTCAGTTAATTCTATTCCAATTCCAATTCTACTCCAATTTCAATTTCCCCCATTTTTTCGCTTACTTTTTTACTATTTTCTTTGATTTAAACTTTTTTACAACTTTTTTCCACTATCCCCTTCTTCTTTCACCTACTTTTCTGTGTTTCTTTGTTTCAAACTTTTCCCATTTTTTTTCTAATTGCCCTCCTTTTGGTCCCCCCTGTTTTATTAATTTCTTTGTTTTCTCTAACTTTATACTAAGTTTTTTGTTTTAAACTTTTTTTCTACTTTTCCCCTTCTTTCCTCTACATTTTGTATAAATTTTTTTTATTTAAAAATTTCTTTTTTTTCCAATTGTTCCCCTTTTTTTAAACTACTTTTTTACTAATTTTGTTTCAACTGTTTTTTTGCAACTTCTTTTCTTTCCTTTCCTAATTAATATTCCACTTTCCTCCATTTTTCCTCTATTTTTTAGAAAAATTTGATTTACTCTTTTTTTCCCACTTCCCTCTTTTTTCCGACTTCCCTCGTTTTTGCCAACACTATTTACTATTTTCTTTAGGTTTAAAATTTTGTTTTGCCTTCTCTTTTTTCCCTACTTTTTTACTAATTTATTTACGTTTCAAACTATTTTGCTTAGTTGATTTGATTGCTCCGCACTTCGCTACGCTCGATACAGAGTTAATAGTGGGTAAATATTAATTCAAGCTGTTTTTCCCACTTTTCCCACTCCTTTTTTCTAATTTCTTTAAACTTTTCTTCCCACTTTGACCCTTTCTTTTTTCCCTACTTTATTATCAATTTCAAACTATGCTGCTTGATTGATTTGATTGATCCATGCCGAGTGTAGCGTGGATGGTTAGGAGAAATAACAATTCCAATTTTTTTTTCATTTTCCCCCTTTTTTAGGGTTCCGTACCCCAAAGGGTCAAAACGGAACCCTATTGCTCTCACTCGCGTGTCCGTCCGTCCGTCCGTCCGTCCGTCTAGCAGCTAAACCGTTGGAGCTAGAGACTTCAAATTTTTACAGTTTAATGTAAACTTTAAAAAAAAATTTAAAAGTTTTCAAGGGGGCTCCCATACAACAAAAGGGGGGCGCTGAAAAAAAAATTTGGCCTACCCCATCGAGTGAGGTATCGTTGAATAGAGCTCATTGAGTAGATAAAAGGCATATTTTTCATTTTAAAAAAGATTGCAAAACGTAGGCATGAGAAGCTGCCAAAGTCAGCATTTTTTGCAAAAATTTTGTTCCGAAGAATTTTTTAACTTTCCATTGACCTATAAACTTGAAATTTGGTGATAATGTTTATTGTTACGTATATTTTAAGAATAAATACCAATATATTAATAAATATAATTTTTTCATTACCATTCCCTCATTTTTAGGGTTCCGCAACTTCGTATATATGTAAATTGTGATACTCGATATTTTATTATTTTTATGTGTGCAATCGTATTAGTTTTATTAAAAAATGCATTTTTCATCTTATAATTTTTTTTCTATCTTTGTTGGTTACGCTGATATTAACAAATTTGTTCGTAGCATTTCAAAATTGGTTAATATATCTAAGTAAATATGGGGATTGTGATATTCGATATTTTATTATCTTTATCTGTGCTATTATTAATTTTGTTAAGAAATGCATTTTTCGTCTCATAATTTTGTTTTCTTCGTCGAACGCACATGCGCCTGGTTATTTTTCTTTTCAGTTCTTTAAATCTTTTTACCAATTATTTTTGCTTTATATTCTACATTTGGTACGGAACCCTAAATGTGCGAAGTCCGACACGAACTTGACCGATTTATTTATAAAGATATGAAGTCTGTACTGAATAGAAAGGAAATATAATTCAATGAACTAAAGTGACTATTACGGATTATTAGTATCTTATGTTGTTTTCATAGAAGTTAGCACGGAGTAGATGCATGGTGGGGGAAATGATACTTTTTCCGGATGCTTTCTTTCCTACTTATCTTTATGTTTTAAACTTCTGTTTTCCAACGTTTTAGTTCCACTTTCGCTCTCCACTTTTTCCCTACTTTTTAGTAATTTATATTTATATTTTAAACTTTTTCCAACTTTCCTCCCCCTTCTTTTCCCCCCATTTTTTTATATTTCAAACATTTTGTTTCTACTTTCCCCCCTTTTTCTTTAAATTTATTTTCTTTTTTTATTGGTACATTACAATTTTGTTTTCCCTGGGAATTGAATTTGTCTTTGCAATTACTTTCAATTTCCTGATTTTTCATTTTTTTTTTTTTTTTTTTTTTTTTTTTTTTTTTTTTTTTTTTTTTTTTTTTATAATTAGTTTTATTTAGTTGTGGATTTTAAAATTCATTTTTATCTTTGGTATATTCAATTGTTTTAATAATTCTTATAATTTTCCATGATTTCTCTTAAAACTGATGATTTTGCAATTGTTATTTTTAATTCAGAAAATACCAGGGAAATATTTATTATTGTACTGTTATTATTGATAGGTTATAAATTAAGAATTAATTGGAAAGTGTAAATTAATTGTCAGTTGAAATGTTTAAAACAATTTTTGAGGGAGTACTAACAAAAAAATATGATGTTTTTAATAAATGGAAAAATTGCTTGGTTTGGTTGGTTGATTGAGAAATTGTTTAAAAGATAGGTTGAAAAATCAAAAATATTTAATATTCGTAAATATTTTTTTTGTAATCAGAAATATGATTGCAGGCGAATCCTCTTAAGGATTTGTACATTTTTGCGAAAATAAAAATTTTGTATTTCACACTGGAATATGTTCAAAAACAAATGAATTACTTTCTAGTATAAAAAGAAAACAAATCTTTTAAAAAAAATTTATTCTTCCATTGTGTGACCGATAGAGTTTAATTTTTTTTTTAATGAAAAAAAAAATGGAATATTATAAAACAGTAGAAATTGTGAAAATCCTCTTAAAATATTTTATTGAGTGTTTCAATATAGAATATGTTTATTTTCATATTGAAACTTTTGTAAATAAACAGACAAAATATCAATATAATAATTTATTAGTTTTCGAAGCACTTGAAATTTGTAATAAATTTAATATTTAAATTCTAAAATTCAGGACATTTTCTGCAATGCGGACAATATAATATTATTATTTATTTTGCTTCATAGACCATAAAAGGATTTTATATGGGGAATTAAATAAGTTTTCGTGTTTATATAAGCGCTTTTATGGGGTTTTCTGGCGAAAACGATATATAGTCCAATAATTCAAGATTTAGGGTTGGCTATCAATATTTCATTATTGTACAAATGACAAACTGACCTTGATATTGTACAACTGCCGCAATTTAATTTGTCTTAAGTGGGGTAAAGGTCGCACAGAACAAATCACATATCGACTCTTAATATACCATTGGCGCAGTAATAAACTAATGAATGAAATTAATATTAAAATTTATAGTAGCAGTATTGCACAACCTGTTATTAAATAAGATCATCTATAGAAAAATGTCTAAAAAAAAACAACAGGAAAAAATTACGTCCACTATTTACAAAAAATTCTAGTTGATGTATATTAGGATGGTTATGAAAAAAGTGAGAAACAACACTAGAAAAAGATAAAATGAATAAAAAAGAAGTAAAGAACAACCACAAAAAAAAGAAAAAAAATTAAACCAAATATATGAAAAATGGGAACCTGGAACGTGAAAGAAATAAGTAAGAGATATAAATGACAAAACAGATTGTGACAAGTGTTTTTGCACATTGGACTAATTACGGACCTGTATTTTTTTGTTTAAAAATATAGATGTCGACTGATTTTTCTTCGAGTATAACTTTAAATAATATCAAGGATTTTAGTATATCATCCGGAAAATAAAAGAAAATTGATTTAAAATAAAAAGAAAATTTATTGAACTACTATTGAGACCCATTAGGGGGTTTCACTCCTTAATATGATATTTAATAATAATTATAACTAGGGAAAATATTTTAAAAATAAGGAAGTGGTCGCCAGTTTATTCTTGATATTGTTATATTTTTGTAAAATAAACAAAAAGTGACTGTTTGTTTAAAAAAAAAAACAAATTTGACAATTACTTGAACTACGAGACCGATATCACGTATTTATTCCAGATTGATATAAACCTTTGCTCGTAAGATTTAGTAACACTTCGGCAGTACCCATTTCGGTCGTTAAATAAAAAAATCTACTGTGTCAACCCAGAACTTTCCCGGCTCGGCTGTGGTGAATATGATTATTTTAGTTATAAAATACAAAATTCCTGAATGGGAAAATGATATAAAAATGAAGAAAATTGCTTTAAAATAAAAATAGGTAACAGTGCAAAAATACTCAAAAATTAATTAAAATAAGAAACGACAGAATTTACTAAAAATGGCAACAAGTTATTATAAATAGCACCAAGGTAACAAATTATTTCAAAAAAAAGGCAAAAAAATTGTTAAAAATGATAAATAATTGCTTTTTTCGCCAAAAAATAAAACTATAATAAAAAATGAGTGAAAATAGGCAACAATCAAAAACAGCATAAAAATCTTAATACAATTTGTAAAAATTGGCAAAGGGGCAAAAAATGCAAAAAAAAAGCAAAAAAGGTAACTAAAGGAAAAAAGGAAAAATAAAGAAGGAAAAAAGGCTTAATAAAAGAAAAAAGGGTAAAATAAAAAAAAATTAACAAAAAGTACAAAAAAAAGACAAGTAAAGGGAAAAAAGCAAAAAACGCCGAAAAAGTATAAAAAAGTCAAAAAAGACAAAATAGAGGCAAAACAAAGACAAGAAAAGGCAAAAAATGTTAAAAAATGGCAAAAAAACGTAAAAAAAAATTAAAAAATTTAAAAAAAGACAAAATAGAGGTAAAAAAAGGCAAAAAAGTTCAAGAAAGACTAAAAAAGTAAAAAAAAGATTTTTTTAAAGTTTTCAAAAAAGTTAAACAAAGACAAAATAAAGGCAAAAAAGTTCAAAAAAGGCTAAAATATCAATTTTTTTTAAACCAAAAAAAAGGGCAAAATAGTGGTAAAAAGGCCAAAAAGGGTATAAAAAGCAAAAAAAAAGACAAAATCGAGGCAAATCAATGCAAAAATGGCCAAAAAAGGCAAAAAAATAAAAAGGATAAAAAAGCTAAAAAAAGAAAAAGGTAAAAAAGCAAAAAAAAACAAAAAAAAAAGAGTAAAATAAAGGCAAAAACATGGCAAAAAAAAACAAGAAGGCACAACAAGGGCAAAAAAATTAGCCTTATTAAAGCCAAAAAAATGGGCAATAAAGGAAAAAGAATAAAAAAAAAACAAAAAAAAAGGCCGAAAAAAAGCAAAAACGAGACAAAACAAATAAGCCAAAATAATGCCAAAAAAGTAAAAAAAAAACGGTTGTGTCTCCCCAAATGTTTCCTGACGAGTGTCCACGAATACTTTTTCAAATATTTAATTTTAAAGTTTCAAATTTCGGACACCCGAAAATGGATATTTCCGTTTTTATCTCGAAATTTTTTTTAGCTCGTTCACAATACTTTCCCTTCTAGGAGGTGGGTCGGAAAAGTAAAAGTTGCATTTCGGACAATGTCATAATAATCTCCTTGCGTCCTAGAAAATGATTGTAGTACGTACTATGTATATAGTATTTGTCATTGTCTGTCATCAAAGATTGTCATCTATTTTATTATTGTGACGTCTTTTAAAGTTGAATAAAACCAATAGTCTATTTGGTATTGCTAGATAAATCCATATCAATTTATTTATCTTTCATTTTATCGCGTCTCCAAATGTACAATGCCTGACGAAAAGACATATATGTCGCGTTATCTGCGCCCCGAACGGTTTGATGTGGAGCCCTCAATGCCAGGATCAGACCTCAAGTGGGCCTATTGGAAATATTCCTTCGAGAAGTTACCTCAGTGGACGATGCATTTAAGTACCAACTGCTTATCAATTATATTTCTCCACAATTTTACAACTTCATTTAATTGGAAACCACGTATGCTGGATCTATTAAAACGCTAAATAATGTATACGAAAAAGGACAAAACATTACTCTGGCTCGGCATACCATCATATCAATGAAACAAGAACCAGGAGAGTTTATAACTGAATATTCTAATCGCTCATGGTATGTAAATTCACAAATGGAACTGCAGCTGATTACTAAAACCATATTGTATGTTTAGCTTTCATCTCTGGATTATCGTTGCAGAAAATAAACGAAAGACTGCTAGAAATTTCCACTGAAACCCTGAAAAAGACTCTTAACCTAGCTTTATCTCTAGAAACTGCGGGAAAGATATCATAATTGCTCGCCGGGACACCATCTATGTCTACTCATGTCAATGCTGTTCTTGAAACTTTAGAACATTTGCCAGTACTTAATCTAGCAGCCACGAATGCTCCAAATAAATCCCGACCAGATACATTAACCAAACTAGACGACAATGTTTTTTTCGAAATCAGCGAAATAGATGCCTTGCTTATAACACTTCATGTCAACTCTGTTTCAAAAAAAGGAGACTATCGAATGTTTGTCGTAGCTTTGGATCTAACCATCGTACAATGAACAAACTACTCAATCTACTGACTCTTACTTGTCAACTATCTCCGCCGCTGCTCCTGTAATTCTAAGAAAAGCAACTATTCCTGTCACAATCAATGAATATCGTGCAGATAGTCTTCCTGAAACAGCTTTATCGATAAAAACCTTGCTCGAACTATCGATCTCAAGCAAAAACCTTGTAACCAAGCAATATCTCTAGTGTCCCGTTATAATGTCTCTTTTTCCAACGATCCATGTTATGCAAAAAACACAAGTATAAACGTCAGCTCCTGTTTGCTATCAGGAATCTGTGCGCTGATGTCACCATCGTACTCGATGTTCTTGGAGAGCACTCGTCACTCGAACTTCAATTTGGAGGTGATAAACAACCTTTGAAAGTTATTTTGTTAAGCTAAAAATTTAATATTAACCTTCGCTAAACCTATTATTATACACAACCACTCCTTTTCTGTCTTACATGACTGCCTTATTGGAGATGTTTTAAAAATGATACTTCTGCTTGTCTTAACGAATAATTAAGAGAACTACATCTTACGTTACAATAAATTTACCAAATTACTTTGTTAGCATCACCTACTATCGAACTGTAGATTGCTTGTTAAATTTCCTCTTTGTATTTCTACATTGTTTGATTCTGACCTACAACCCCCTTTTTCCTAATAAGGCTCCTTTGTTTTTTGAGCTTAAATTAACCTAGTTTTTGCTCCCTGCATCTTTTCATTAATGTATGTCACCTGTCAATTCTTCTTTTTTAAAAACTACTTGGTCCTGTACCCATTATCTCTGGAGCTAATTTTAATTATTGCTTTTACTTATCAATAGTAGTTTAAATTTTATAGATTTTAATTGTTAATGTCACTAATTTAGTTTTTCGACTAATATGTACTTTTAACTACAATGGACTTATCCAGTAGGAATGAATTTATTGGTTTTATATTAATGAATGAATAGCTTAAAGAACCTAGTTGCTTATGTTGATTTTCATTGTTCTTATAATATTCATTAATTAATAAAAATCAATAAAAAGTAATTAATATATTTTGCGCTACTGTTTGACCAATAATTAACGTTATACTATCTACAGCATTGTCAAGATTCTAGCTTTGTTCGTTTGTAGAAAAATTTGACATACTTCTTTCCTTCTTTTAATCATAACAAATAAGAACTAGAGTTGGAAGTTTTATCGATATGACAACATAGCCAAATATAATCTGTTTCAGTTGGCCCACGTCACAAGCCACTATAGCCCCAATTTTCAAATTTTAAGAATTAATTACAGCCACAGAATCGGTCTCAGAAGTGCTGGAAAAAAAATCACTGGATGAGTCCATTAACAACACATATTACTGATGAATAAAACCCTCAGTATTTGTTTCGTGATAGCGAAAAAAATTTCTTACCCCCACTTTTTATCACATTTCTCGACGGTTCCGAGTTCCTTGAAGATGCAAAAAAAATCATGTCCGGACGTCTGTCCGTCTGTCTATCTGGATGTAAATACTGTAACTTTTGAACGAAAACTCAGATCGAGTTCCGGTTTTCACTTTAACGAGTTAGTTTTGTCCAAGGGAAAACTCTATTGAATTTGAGCAGGATCGGACCGGCCCTTTCGATACCCACCATACAAATTAAAGTGGATGACATGGGAAAACTTCTTTCCAATTCAAATTCATAAAAATCAAGTTCTCAAGAGAAAAACTTTTTTACACTGTAAATAAAAATAAATTACGTCAGATCTTGTATAATAGTGTTCTACGCATGTATTTCGCGCCAATGCTTCACAGCATAAAAAGTGTTCGCTCGATGGGCCGAAACCTTTGGCACCCACCCTTATTTCCTTCAAATTCCCACTGATACCACCATTTTCTAATTTTATTGCGGTTAGTTGGCGATGTCACGTGATTCTAAGTTAAATTTACTTTTCATTATTTTTTTATTTCTTAGGTGCTCGTTTATGATTCGTTCCCTGTGCGGATGCTTAATTTCAAGTCAGTTGCCCTTGAAGTATCTTCTGAATCTTTTAAGATTTTTTATCAGTATCGAGCTTCACTATCTCCTTAATCCTAGACTGATCGACCTACCTGGATCATCATTATGTTTGTTGCAATGTACTACCATGGTTCGAATTTTTATAATATATTTTTAAATTTAATTTTCTACCTTTGTACTTCATAAATAATTCTCATGTACTAATAATAGTTTTGCCCCCCTCCTATTTTCCTATAATATCTGCGGACTTAATAACTATAGCGTTATTCCCTCACTTTCTATGATTATTTACTACTTTGTTAAAATTAATATGGTAAGTTTGTTTTGTTTTAATTTAACTTTATCTCGAACATTGCCATCCCTTTCTAGACTTGAAGATGGCTTATTACCCGAAACTAGTCGCCGTTAAATTAATTAGTTATATTGTGGTATCTTTTAATGGAAGTTTATGAGATTTCACATTTTGGGCCATAACTCTTTATACATTTGAGAGCGACTTTTTTATTTAAATATTCTTCATATAATAGTCAGATCGTTATCAGGAGCATTTTGACATAATCTCCTAAACTCACATTTGTATATAAGAGATTTTATGAGATCTTAAATTTTGGGCCATTACTGTTTATAGAATTGAAAGCGACTTTTTTTTCATATTCTTGTTCAGCTGGTTGTCGCCAGCATTTTGACATATGAATGTCGAAACTCGAAAATCTCATAAACTTTAATTATCTCTGGACAACTTTATTTCCACCATGGTCCGAATCAGCAGAAATTTTTATTTTGTAAATTAATTTTAAATGAAAACTTCAAAAAATATTCCAAGTCTGTTTACTTTGTGGAACAATTATGGAGGAACAGTGAAAACGAATAAATGGCAATAGTGACATTTATTGAATAGTGACAGATGACAGATGTGATGACAGATGTGACTTTGCAATAATGATAGTCTGTGAATATTGACAGAGACCAGCTATGATTCGACTACGAAATTACAACTGTAACGTAATAAAAAATATTACGTGCTAGTCATTACATAATACTGTTTGTAATAATGAAATTACTAATCAAGTAGAGTGCGTAATAAGTAATTTACTAATAAAACAGAAGAAAAATATATTAACTCGATTCCAGTACCAAGCTTCAAAAAATCAGTTCCGCATTAGATAAATGAAATGATTTCTGTCAGAATAGCTCTAGAATGTGAGTAGCGTCTACGATGGTCCAACCGCAACTATAGGGAACTCAACGTATTAGAGAGAGATGTATAGAAAATTCAGCGAGTAAGACAGAGAGAGCGCTATGACGTCACTACGGAACCGGTCTTCAGGTCCCTCAGATGCATTAGGTCTGACAGCTCCACCAGAGGGTATTGTCAGACCTAACGCATCTGAGGGACCTGAAGATCGGTTACGTAGTACTTCAGATCTATCAGGCCCTTCTGCTCTGGTGGTACTGTCGGACCTAACGCATCTGAGGGACTGAAGACCGGTTGCGTAGTGACGTCATAGCGCTCTCTCTTTCTGACACGTTGAATTTTCTATACCTCCCTCTCTAACATGTTTAATTCTCTATAGTTGCAGTCCGACCAACGTAGACTATCTACCAATGTGGGAAATTTTAGCTAGTCACTAGAGCACAAAAATACAATTGAAAGATTAGATAACATTTAATAAAATTCCTCAATCGTAAGTAATATTATTCCATGGAATTTATCACAGTGAAATAATATAGTCTTTTCGTATTCTCGGACACGAATTCAGCATTCAATCTGATTTTTTTTGAACGTATAAAAAAGGATCTTTTATTTCGTAAAACTTGGCAAAATTCCAATTTACGTTTTTTATGTTTTGAGTCAGTAATCTTAGATTCTTTTTCGATATCTATTGGGTCTGTCGTCTCTGAAATTTTGCTCCAGACATGACGGAAATTTTAGCATAAAAATGACGCCAAAGGAATAAGTCTAGTCAATTCTAATTTGAATATTATAACAATATTAATCTATTAAAATTTTATAATAATTCAATTTTTATATTACTTTATTTATTATGCAATGAAAATGGTCGTAATTTCCTTATTATTGTGTCAATAATTTTTGTTTAATATTTGATTGATATTTAGAAATGTTTTTAGAAATTTTATAAAAACACATTTTTTTAATTTCCCAATTTGAGTATCGAAAAATGCATTATTGCTTATTCGAGTTCTAGTGCTAAAAAATGTATTTCTGCTTTTTCAGATGTTAGTGGAAAAAATCACTGTTACTTTTATAAAAATTTTAAAAAGTGATAAAATGATTTGTCGGTATATTTTGTTAAAGTAAAAATGCAGTAATTTTTATATCTAAACGAGAGCAAAAAATTTTCTCCAAATTCGAGTGTGGAATAATGCATTGTTGCTTTTCTCAAATTTAAATTTAAATAGCATTATTTTGTAATTTTTAAATCGAACTGAAGATAAAAAAAAATCTGCTGTGTCACCCCAGAACTTTCCCGACTCGGCTGTAGAGAATAGGATTATTTAAATTACAAAATACCAAGCATTACATTAATTTATAGAATACATTTACAATAGTAAGCCGGTGGTGAATACGTCTACCAAAGTGATATTTAAATATTTATAATGACATAAGCGGGCGCATGCGCAAATTGGATAGCACACTGCTACAATTACTATCTCCTAAAATCGCGGTTGAAAACTATTAAGAATTCAGGAAAAAGTTTAATTCAAAAGTTATAGGGAATTTTATGCTCTACATATTTGCACCAGAACATTTTGCACTAATGTGCAGTGTTTGTCTTCTAAAATAAAAAAAAAGGCAAAAACCTAAATATGTATTTTTTCGCCCTCTAGCGGCGAAACTATGGGGAATTCGGAAAAAAGTTGAGCATGAAAGTTAAGAAGTTAAGGAAAATTTGGTTCTCTGCAACTTTGCACTTAAACATTTTGCACTAAAGTGCATTGCTTTTCCTCAAAATCTGGAAAAAGTAGGAAAAACTTACATGCACATTTTTGCGCGCCCTCTGGTAGTTCAACTATTGGAAATTTTGGAATATAAAAATTGTAGGAAATTTTACGCTCTAAATCTTTGCGATAAAATATTTTGCATCCAAAGTGTATTCTTTGCCCTTAAAATTTAAAAAAAGGCAAAAAACGTACATGTGTATTCAATCAATGTCGTTCTTTACGACTTTCTACTGCGCCAATTTAAACCAAAAACTAATGGTTGCATTCCAGGCATACACCAACTCTTCATACCAAATTTCAGCTCGATCGGTCAAACGGTTCGGACACAGGCACAGAGACAGAACTTACTCTGGAAATGGTATTGATCTTCTCGGGGGAATTAAAATAGATATTTCCATTGATATCTTGATTTTTTTCTTTGCTCGTTCACTATATTTTCCCTTTGATGGAACCGGGAAAGTAAAATAATAAATACAAATCTAATGATAATACAAATTGTACCAATGAGTTTTCCAAACTCTAGTGTGAAAAAACTCATTGTTATTTTTTTAAAATTTGCGTGGAAAAAACCAGTGTTGGTTTTAAATTTATGCATAGAAAATGCATTGTTACTTTTTTTTATGGGATACAGCATAACGATCTTTGCGCCGTCACGCGGTCTTTTGGCATCTTGATCCAGGTCTCGGATTACCTAAGGTGCCACCTCCAGTTTATAATTGAAGACCACTTGCATCGGGCAGCGTCAATGAGGATGAAATACTCCAGGGGTCGCTATGTTATCGACAAAGAGCTATGCGACCAGAAAGGGGGGTTTTACTTGCCCTACTGGGTTGGGTTCCTGGGTATTAGCTGCTAAAAATCAGAAAGAACTAACTAAATAAAAAAGTAGAAACTGAAAATAGCTGTCTTTATTTAATACCATCCGGCGAGGAAAAGTGTGCAACAAACTTTATTCGATGACGTATCGGACAGTACACTCACAACATTCATGGTGTGTAGAAGTCAGATTAACGGTTACGGCACAACTGGTTAAGCGACTTACCGTCAACTGAGCTTGGCTTCTTCTACTCGATCCATCGCTAAAGGTCTCTGAACCAGTACTCAGTAATCGAATCGAACTAATTCCTCTAAACCGGTTCTCAGTACTCGATTCGAGCTCCAACTCAAACTTGGACTCGGACTAAGGTCTCTCAACAGGTACTCAGTACTCAGATCGAGCTCCAACTAGAACTAGGACTCGAACTAAGGTCACTGAACTGGTAATCAGTACTGAAAGTCTATCAGGCCGGAATATAAGGTACTGTTTGTTGCGTATGAAGACTGTCTTTATCTTTCGGACGGAGATTAACTTATAGCGCTAATCGCGTTTATATTTGAGATAAGGCCGTATTTATTATATTTTTAAGTTAATTTTAATCTAGTGCCGTGCGCGATATAATTAATATATTTGAATTATCATGGTAATTAAGTAACTTCGTTACATCTGTGTAGTGAGTTTTTTTTGCTTCATTTAAAATGAAAATTATAATCAAAATATTAGAACTGGTTTTAAAAATCCTAGTTCGGACAAATAGATTTTCTTATTTTGAAAGTTCAAGTGTAAAAAAATACATTGTTCCTTATTTTTTCTAATTCAAATTCTTAAAAATGCTTTTATACTTTTTTTAAATTCACGTGGAAAAATGTATTGTTTTTTTCCAGTTTCGTATGAATTACTGCTTGTTTTTCTAATTCGAATACGGAAAAAAACGTAGTTATTTTTTTTTCAAATTCTTGTGGAAAAAGGCATTTTGCACCAAGAAAAAACCAAAAATCATAAAAATTTAAAAAAAGGCCGAGAATGGTATAAAAATAACGAAGAAAACCAAATTTTTTTAACCAAAATGTATTATAATGGTTGAAGTAAGGCCTAAAGTGCATCCGAAATGATATTATTTTGAGCTAGGCTAAGAACATAAAAAAATGGTTTTTTGGGTAAGAGGCTGTGATTTTATTATTAATTCTAAACAACTTTCCGAAATAACTTTTTTTGATATTTTCAAAAATAAGGGTCAAACTTCCTATTTTTTGCCCGCCCTGTATACCATTAATAAATTTGGAAATGTGGCGCTCACAATAGCACTTGAATAATAAAAAATTTTCCCATATGGTGCAGACTTTTTGAGTTGCGCTGTATAAATCAAAAGGGAAGCAAATGGCAAATTATTATCTAGATTTTAGAAATGGTTTTAAAAATTCAGGTTATATTGTTCAAGTGTGAAAAAATGCATTGTTACTTGTTTGTTTCAAATTCAAATGCTTAAAATTGTATTTTTAGTGTTTTTGCAAAGTCGTGTATAAAAGTGCATTATTGTTTTGTTTAAAGTCATATGTATTTTCGAATTTTCATACGGAAAAATGCATTGTTACTATTTTTTTCAATTGCCTGTGGAAAAATGCGTTTTGCTAATTTCAAATTTAAATAGAAAATGCATCGATTGATTGATTTTCACATATAAATTTTAAAAATCCGAGTTTTGAAAAAGATATTTTATTATTTTTCAAGTTCGAGTTGCTTATTGTTTAAAACCGAATTGTTTGTTTTTCAAATTCTTGTGGACAAAATGCGTCATTATAAAAAAATCAAAAGAGCAACAAATATTAAATTATTATCTAAATTTTTTTAAATGGTTTTGATTTTCTTATTTTCAAAATTCGAAAGAAAAGCATTGGTACTTATTTTCTTCAAATTCAAGTTATTAAAAATGTATTGTTATTTTTTTGAAAATCCTGTGGAAAAATACATTTTTGTTTTTTTTTTTAATTCAGATGTGAAATTTGAAAGTGAAAAAATTCTTTGTTGCTTTTTTTTCAAATTAAGGCTATTTCAAATTCTAGTGGACAAAGTTCTTGTTATTTGATTCCAATTTTAATTTTTTTTAATCCAAGTAAAAATGCATAAATTTTATCTAAATAAAGAGGAAAAAAATTATAAAAAACATTTTAGAAATTCGATTTTGTCAAAATTTACCTTTCCATTCACCAAATTCAAACGTGAAAAAATCCATTGTTGCTTAATTTTTCAAATTTAAGTGTTTAAAAATATATTGTTACTTTTATTTAAAATTTCTATAGAAAAATGCATCGCTACTTTTTTCAATTTCGCATATGAAAAACACATTTTATTTAGTTTAGCAAAAATTAATAAAAACATATTAATTTTGCTTACAGCAGCTTTAATAAAAGCTATCTAAAATATCTACCTTAAACATAAAAATTTAAAATGAAGAAAATTTTGTTTCTTTAATTAAATATTATATATATTTTTTAATAACCCAAAAGTTAATGCGTTTTCTCTTCATAAAGAAAATAATGTTATATGCTTTTTACACTCTAATAATTTAACAGTATCCCAGCTACGGTTATTTTGTGATCAAAGAGAAAACACGAAAATAATCTTTTCTTTGTTGCTTAATGGACACTAATGGCTACGTCTCAGATGTGCCAAATTTTTTTAGAAATGGTTTTTTATTTTTATATCAGTTACATCGTGATACTAAAATAATGTTGTTTTTTTTATAGTTAATCAACCATTCCTGAATTACTTTTTATTGCAAAAAATGTAGTTGGTTTATTCAATTCAGATCATTGTTTTCTGATAATCTCGGTCAATGTTTTTTAGAAAGTCACACAATTAAAAACGTCCGCAATTTATTTAAACAAATATTTAATATTAATAATTTTATATAAAGCATCAGCAATCATCAGTATTCAAATAAAGAAGATATTTTATATCAGATTAAAAAAATTCCGGTCTATCTTTATTTTTAAATATGATATTTTATTAATTCACTAAGCTTTGGTAATGTTTGACAAGCTCAATTTTTATTTTTATTCCTTTTTTCTTTGAGGAAGAATATGATTTATATCTAATTAAAAAAATCTGGTCTATCTTCATTTTTGAATGTGATGTTTTCTATTTAAAATAAAATGTTGATTTCATTATTTCAGTAATCTTTGTCAACGTTTGATAAGATCAATATTTATTTTTATTTCTTTTTTCTTCGATGAAGAATATGATTTATATTTAATTAAAAAACAATCTGGTCTTCCTCATTTTTGAATATTATGTTTTCTAATTAAAATGAAATGTTGTTATTATTAATTCAGTAATCTTTGTCAACGTTTGACAAACTCAATATTTATTTTTATTACTATTTTCTTCAATGAAGAATATGATTAATATCTAATTAAAAAATTCTGGTCTATCTTCAATTTTGAATTTGATGTTTCCTAATTAAAATAAAATGTTGATATTTTTAATTCAGTAATATTTGTCAACGTTTGACATGCTCTATATTTATTTTTTTCCTTTTTTCTTCAATGAAGAATATGATTAATATCTAATTAAAAAAAAATCTGGTCTTTCTTCATTTTTGAATATGATGTTTTCTAATTAAAATGAAATGTTGTTATTATTAATTCAGTAATCTTTGTCAACGTTTGACAAGCTTCATATTTATTTTTTTTCCTTTTTTCTTCAATGAAGAATATCATTAATATCTAATTAAAAAAAATCTGGTCTATTTTCATTTTTGAATATGATGTTTTCTATTTAAAATAAAATGTTGATTTCATTATTTCAGTCATCTTTGTCAACCTTTAACAAGCTCAATATTTATTTTTATTCCTTTTTTCTTCGAGGAAGAATATGATTTATATCTAATTAAAAAAAATCTGGTCTATCTTCATTTTTGAATATGATGTTTTCTATTTAAAATAAAATGTTGGTTTCATTATTTCAGTAATCTTTGTCAACCTTTAACAATCTCAATATTTATTTTTATTCCTTTTTTCTTCGAGGAAGAATATGATTTATATCTAATTAAAAAAAATTTGCCTATCTTCATTTTTGAATATGATGTTTTCTATTTATAATAAAATGTTGATTCCATTATTTCAGTAATCTTTGTCAACGTTTGACAAGCTCAATATTTATTTTTATTCCTTTTTTCTTCGAGGAAGAATAGAATATGGTTAATATCTAATTAAAAAAAATCTGGTTTTTCTTCATTTTTGAATACGATGTTTTCTAATTAAAATGAAATGTTGTTATTATTAATTCAGTAATCTTTGTCAACGTTTGACAAGCTTCATATTTATTTTTTTTCCTTTTTTCTTCAATGAAGAATATCATTAATATCTAATTAAAAAAAATCTGGTCTATTTTCATTTTTGAATATGATGTTTTCTATTTAAAATAAAATGTTGATTTCATTATTTCAGTCATCTTTGTCAACCTTTAACAAGCTCAATATTTATTTTTATTCCTTTTTTCTTCGAGGAAGAATATGATTTATATCTAATTAAAAAAAATCTGGTCTATCTTCATTTTTGAATATGATGTTTTCTAATTAAAATAAAATGTTGATATTATTAATTAAGTAATATTTATTAACGTTTGACAAGCTCAATATTTATTTTTATTCCTTTTTTCTTCAATGAAGAATATGATTAATATACAGGGTGGGCCAATTACCTTCCCGCGGTTTGTGGCGTCGAAACTAGTAAAGATATCAAAATGAAAAAAAACTGTTTTACTACAACTAGAAAATATTTTCATTTATACAGAGTGATCCATATACGGGCGGCTAAAAAAATTGTAATTTTTTAAAAGACACACCCTATATATTTTTACATTTATAGATTACTACTTTAGTGGCCTTTATGACAATATTTTATTTTTTTAAATCGGATGCTGCGTTGCCAAGATATTCAAATTTTTATTAAATTTTCTGAAAAATCGCTAAATTTCAAAATCATTCAAAAATTAATGTATTTTCGAAATTTGAAAATGAAACTTTGGTTAAAGTTAGTTTAGATATGGATGTACCTCGTCCATATTTCATAATTATTTAAATATGTACAGGGTGTTTATAATATTAGATTAAAATTTAAAAATTTTAATTATAAAAATCTTTTTTTTAAATGAAACACCCTGTGTATTATTTAATATGGATCACTCTGTATAAATGAAAATATTTTCAAGTTCTAGAGATTTTCGAACCAAATAAAACAGTTTTTTTTTTCATTTTGGTAATTGGTAATTGGCCCACCCTGTATAATTAAAACAATTCTGGTCTCTCTTCAATTTTGAATATGATGTTTTCTAATTAAAATAAAATGCTGATATTTTTAATTCAGTAATATTTGTCAACATTTGACAAGCTCAATATTTATTTTCATTCCTTTTTTCTTCGAGGAAGATTACGATTTATATCTAATTAATAAAAAATCTGGTCTATCTTCATTTTTAAATATGATGTTTTCTAATTAAAATGAAATGTTGTTATTATTAATTCAGTAATCTTTGTCAATGTTTGACAAACTCAATATTTATTTTTATTACTATTTTCTTCAATGAAGAATATGATTAATATCTAATTAAAAAAAAATCTGGTCTTTCTTCATTTTTGAATATGATGTTTTCTAATTAAAATGAAATGTTGTTATCAGTATTCTTTGTCAACGTTTGAAAAGCTCAATATTTATTTTTATTCCTTTTTTCTTCAATGAAGAACATGATTAATATCTAATTAAAAAAAAATCTGGTCTCTCTTCAATTTTGAATATGATGTTTTCTAATTAAAATGAAATGTTGTTATTATTAATTCAGTAATCTTTGTCAACGTTTGACAAGCTCAATATTTATTTTTATTACTTTTTTCTTCAATTAAGAATATGATTAATATATAATTAAAAAAATTCTGGTCTCTCTTCAATTTTGAATATGATGTTTTCTAATTAAAATAAAATGCTGTTATTTTTAATTCAGAAATATTTGTCAACATTTGACAAGCTCAATATTTATTTTTATTCCTCTTTTCTTCAATGAAGAATATGATTAATATCAAATTAAAAAAAATCTGGTCTTTCTTCATTTTCGAATATGATGTTTTCTAATTAAAATAAAATGTTATTATTAATAATTCAGTAATCTTTGTCAACGTTTGACACCTCAATATTTACTGTTATTACTTTTTTCTTCAATTAAAGAAGATAATTTATATCTGATTAAAAAAATTGTGTTCTATCTCCATGTTTTATCATATATTTTATTTAAAATAACACGTTGGTAATTAAGCGATCTTTTTTAACGTGACAAGCTCAATATTTACTTTTGTTTCTTTACAATGGTGACCCACACAGTTAATTTTTGGGACTTATATTTTTATAAGACATTTACTTGGAATTGAGTTTCAATATTTTACTATATGTTGATAATTGTAATTTGTATCATTAATACACAGGTTCGACATTTTTGTTTTTTAACTGAAATTAAGAGATTGTGTTATTTAAAAACGATCAAAAAAAAATTGAGCGCAAAATATTAATATTTAAGTCCGCTATAAGCATTTTAAAATCAACGATCGACGAGAGGCTGGAAAACGGTACCTGTGCGCGAGACTAGTCCGGTGACGTCAGTAGCCATGAACGGTTCGCCCCTGGCCCGATGCTGCTCTGTATTCACACATTTTACAGGGTTACCGTTTTTAGTAAATTTCCTACTAAATTAGTAGATTTTTAAGAAAAATGTGGGTGGTTGGTAGAATTTTAGTAGAATTGATAATAGACAGGTTCGACATTTTTTTTAAACTGAAATCTATATATTTTTTTATTATAAAACGATCAAAAAAAAATTGAGCCCAAAATATTAATATTTACGTCCGCTGTAAAATTCAGTAGATTTTTCAGATTTGAATTTAAATCTATATTTTATCGCTATCTATCTATTGTATATTTAAGACGAGTGTCTCATCGCAGAAAAAATATTTTGTATCATCCATACGTGACACTTGATTCGCTTAAATAAGTATTTTGAACAAACGTAAGTATGAGCTCTAGTAGCAGCGTGGAATAGTGCTGGTTAGTGGTGCGATAGGTCCGGGATCGAATCCCGCACACAGCATATCTTTTTTTTGCTTTTTATCGTTATATTTTACTTTTAAACGTTATTAAATATTTTTTTTATTTTTTTTTTAATACACAGGCTAGTTTAGGTAGTCAAGACTTATTTTAATAAAAAAAATAATACATATCCCCCGGGCAGGTAAAAAGTATATATAAAATATATGATTTTGGTAGTTTATTATTGAAATGTTGGTACAATACGGTTTATTGAAAAATATTTAATAACGTTTAAAAGTAAAATATAACGATAAAAAGCAAAAAAAAGATATGCTGTATGCGGACCTATCGCACCACTAACCAGCTCTATTCCACCCTACTACTGGAGCTCATACTTTCCTTTGTTCAAACTTATTATTTAAGCGAATCACGTGTCATATTTGGATGATACAAAATATTTTTTCTGCGATGAGACACTCGTCTTAAATATACCATAGATAGATAGCGATAAAATATAGATTTAAATTCAAATCTGAAAAATCTATACTGAATTTTACAGCGGACGTAAATATTAATATTTTGCGCTTAATTTTTTTTGATCGTTTTTTAATAAAAAAATATATCGCTTTCAGTTAAAAAAAAAATGTCGAACCTGCCTATTATTAATTCTATTAAAATTCTACGAAACACCCTCATTTTTCTTAAAAATCTAATAATTTAGTAGAAAATTCACTAAAAACGGTAACCCTGTAAAATGTGTTTGTATCGTGAATATTAATATTTTGCGCTCAATTTTTTTTTGATCGTTTTTTAAATAGCAAAATCTCTCGGTTTAAGTTAAAATAAAAAAAATAAGAAAAATGTCGAACCTGCCTATTACTTAATTATTTTTTAATACTGTAGAGCAGTTACTTATATTTATAAGTAAATGGATAAAGTTTTTTTGTTCTCGGACCGTTCTTTATCAACCAGATTCCATGTAGCTTTGTGTGCTTATTATATTATCTCTCGTCTCGTTGTCTACTGCACCCATTTATTTCATCTTGTTACCTGTACTAGTTTGTACAGTTTCTTTAATGGCTGTTTGGAGGAGCCTCCTGGATCCAGTTTTTGTTTTCCATATCTTCTATGTCTTTTTTGATCCAGTGCCTTACAGTTGTACATTATGTGGAGTCTATTCTCGGTCTCTTTTGTTTGGATGCTATCCGGTGAGAAGGTGTCCCGTGAATAGCCCTGTGGTAATTCGTAGCTGATTCCTGCTCATTACAAGTAATTCTTTAATTATATTCTTTGATGGTTCTTGTATATTCTTTTTCCCATATAGTCCGTTTATTTTGTCCCAGTATAATTTCTGTTCTCGCTTAATCCAGTCTTTTATATGGTTCTGCTTTGGTACTCCCATCGCTTCTGGAGATCGAGCTTTCAATATTGAGAATAAAAGTGGATTGATAAAAATCACATCTCCATATCTCAATTAATTAAAAAGTTACAGATATATAAACGTAAAAGAAAAATGTTTTATTAATTAAATAAATTGAAAAATATAATTTTAGCTTTGATAATGAATTCAAGCAAAAGAAAATCCAATTAATCACTTTCCAATTTAAAAAAAAAATCCAAATGAAACACACAATTAAACACGTTGTATCAAACGAAAATTCCCCAGTGAGCCAATATTTAAATCAGTCAATTAACCCAAACCTACCCAAATTTCCTTCAAATATGCACGATTTAATTTTATTTTCAGATCTGCTTCTACCGTATTCATTAGCGTTGGCTGCCGCCTGCGGTTTGCTGATTCTCACCGTTTTAGTAGTCTACCTTTTCCTCAAAAGGAACAGAAGCAAGTATAATGACGAAGAGAAACAAGCTGCATCGAGTATCCTCGTTTATCCCACTCAGCAGAGTGGTTCGCCGCCTCAATTTTTGTAAGTTGGTTTTTTTTGTAGCATTAATTAAACGGTAGCAGAAATTAACGTTCTGTTTTATAGATTCACTAATTGACTAAATAAAGTGCTGTCGTTTAGAAGTCACGCTTTAAATTTATTCTCCTACTGGGATTGTCCTCTTTAACGCGTTAAAATCGAATAAAACAATCAATTGCTCATATGCAAAAATGCATAAAATCATCCCGAAACATATTAACCGACAACATAAAACTTTTATGAGAATCATAACCATGTTTAAATAAGCTTTTAAAATTTTAATCACTAGGAGATATGACGGACTATAAGCACTTTTGATAACTGGAATTTTATCTCTAGACTTGAGGGCAATGTAAATAATGGAAATTTAAGAAGCTAGTCGCTTTGCATAAAGGGGCAACAATCCTCTTATCTCGGGACTTTCAAGACTCGCTGCATTACGTGAATAGCATTATCAAAGAATTTTTGTAGTCGTCTTTTAAATCCTACGCTTTGCAAAAGCTCAATATTTAAAAATGTGCATATTAACAAAGTTACTACAGTGTGTCACAAAATTGGACTGTCAAAACATTAAGGAAAATTTCATACACATTAAGGTACATTAAATTCAGTGTAGATTTAAGTGGCAGGCGAGTTTGCCACATTTCAACATACCTCTCTTCTGGTGGAAACTCAACCTGTTAGTCATAAATAAATCCTCCTTTTTATATTTCACAGCAGTTAACAACGATAATCCTTTATAACCTGTGTGTAAGTATCAACAAATGTTTATACTACATTTCTTGTGATGTCTTCCCTATTATGGTTCCCTCAACTTCATAGGTAATATCTTTTACAATCTATCTAAAATTTTTAGAAAATTGAACATTAATGTAGGTAGGTTCAATGTGATTGGAGCGTTTGCTCGCCCCTCCACTGCGCTCAACAGAGGTCTATTGAGGCTCACCCCTATGGGCTATAATTCACCTTATAATTCACACTTTCTCACGAAGTGATGCTTCCTTGAAGTCCGTAGGCTCCAGCTGTACAAAACCAAACGTGCAAAGCCTATTCATTTCCAGGGCAGGGCAGGAGCATAAAATATGATCCGCCGTTTCATCTTTCATACCGCAGAAGCGACAGTCCGATGTTTGACTCAGACCAAGCTTTTTCAGATGGTACCGCAGACGACAGTGCCCTGTAAGTAGTCCAATTAGGATGGGTAGATCACTTCCACTCCATTCTAGGATCTGCGATAGGGTGCTACCTGAGGGTTTGATTATAAATGCCGTTAGAGTGAGCTAACCCAGGAATATCTTTCCAGTGCTGGAGAGTTTTCCTCTCGGCCCATTTCCAGATAGTGTCCGGTCCAATGAACTCGGATTCTGTACCTCTTCTCGCACGAGTGTCGGCTTTCTCATCGCCCTCCACCCCTTCATGCCCAGGTACCCAGAGTAGGGTTACTCTGTTACTGGTAGCAATGTGATCCAAGGATTCGATGCAGTTCCACACCAGATTCAAGTCCAGCCGGTTGGAGCTCAGTGCTTTTAAAGCTGCCTGGCTGTCCGATAAAATATAAATACTTATATTGATAAGATAATGTAGCCTTTAAAACCAATTCTAATATCTAGTCTTTCCTCGTCAACACTAATGATAAGATCCCCTATCTTTATAGAACAGGAGTGTATAAACTCAGTTGCCACGATTACAATGCTATCTATATCGGTCAATCAGGTAAAAAATTAGAAACTAGAATAAAAGAACACATCAGATACATTGGCAAATATAAAATCTCAGATATTACTAACACTCCATCTTCTTTTGCAAACCACATTATTTCTACGACTCATTCCTTTTCCATAAATGATTCTGAACTCATTCACGATATTGGTAAAGGCCAAAAACTTAACCTACTAGATATGTTTGAGATTAATTATTTTCTTCTTATTAATTCGATTTCTTGTCTCAACGAACAAATCAGACCTAAAGATAAAAATATAAATACATTTCTGATACTTTCAAAGATCTCCTATAATCGATTACTTTCTTCGTTCAGCATTGCGCCTATTATTTCCGTTCATATTTCAGTGGTTAAGTTAACATCCCATCATTATTAATTTTATTTAATTCCAAATTTACATACTCTTTGTTTTATTTACCTTCTTCTATTTGTCATCTTACGTTCCTCCTTTCTTATTTGACATTTCTTCTTCTCTTTTCTTAATTTAGATTCTTCTTTTCTCTACTCTATTCTTCTTTTTTATTCCGTTCACAAGTCTTGTCCTCGTGCCTGTTCTCAGTCATCCGGTAGTCACAAAAATTATTTGTTAATATTGTCAACTTTTACTACTTTATTTCACTTCCTCCACTGCTGTCTAGTATCCTGCACCAATCTCTTCTCTCTATCTTCTCTCTGCCTCAACTACTTCTTTTTAATACCTCCCCTTAACCCAATTCCCTGGTTTCCGCTTCTTCACTTCTATATTTCTATACCCCTTTCTTACTTGTAAAATTCCAATTTTAAGATCTTGTAACTTTTCTACTTCTATAATTGTCTCAATCATTTTAATTCCTATTTCTTTTTTGTGTCTTCTATTTTATTATCTGCATAATTCTTCAATTCTTCTATTTTCTGAATCATTTCATTTTTATTTTGTTTCAATTCTTGTGTTATCTCTCCAATCTTCGTTCCCAAATCATTTCCCATATTCTGCATCTCTTTTCGGCATTGTTCTTTATTTTCTTTTCTATTATCGTGCATTCCTGTTTGACTATTGTTCAATTTCTTCCCCATATCTTGCATTTTCCTAGTATTTTCATCCAATTTTGTATCCATTTTCTTGCTCTGTTTTCCCATTTCATTCTGGATCATCATTTGTCTTAATACATCAATTATATTTTCTTGTTCCCCGAATTTAGTTCAGAAACTTACTCTGAATATGAATATCTAAGACAGCTGCTTATTGGAAGAAGAACCGATCCCGAGCGAAGTTGGAAATTAACTAACTCAAATTTGGAAATAATTTTCAAAGTTACAAACGAAATTAGTGTCACACATCAAAATGCTTCGGGATTGGTTCGACCCCGTAAGCTTCCCGGTACCACCCTTAATCTTACTGGAATCTAGCAAATCAGAAATGAGAACATTTTACTAAGCGAACTAAGAAGGGCGTGTCCTTTTTTATTACAAATTTGACTTCCAGTAAATGCTGCCATATAATATTAAGTCTGATCTCTCGAGACAGGTAAAGGTCGGGTTACAATCACGAACTTTGGACTTTACAGGGATGGAAAAACCCGCCAAAAAAACCATCATCCAAAGCTATGCCCTGTTTCCAATTTCTTATCTAATAACATAATTTAACTAAACTAAATACGTTGTTTTATATTTTTATATTTTTGAACGAGTAAATTTAATTTCGAGTCAGAAAGTTTTATGTACTACATGTGTTGTGAGCCCGTAGGATTTTTTCTTTTGCAGAGGCCCTTCTGAGAAGGACCGCCTTTGTCCTATTGAATTATATATCCTTGTAAATATTTATAAAGTGAATTATCACAATGTATTGAATTTTAAACAAAATAAACTTATTTTTCTGAAGTGGCTGAGAATTTATTACTTCCCTTATGTCAAATATAAATCACTAAGACCCTCCTGAATATGCTACTGTTACACAAATTTCAGCTTGATTGAAAGGTTCGGCAGTTATCGTGGACACACAGACACACAGACACACAGACACACAGACACACAGACACATAGATACACAGACACACAGAGACATAGACACACAGAGACACAGATACACAGACACACAGACAGACCATACTCTGGAAATGGTTTTAATCTTCTTGGGGGACCTCAAAATGGATATCTCGAATTTTTTTTTTGCTCGATCACTATACTTACCCTTTGATGGGACCGGGAAAGTAAAAATCGCAAAATAAAAAGAAGATGCAAAAAAAAAGAAAAAAGGATAAAAATGGGGAAAGTGAAAAAAATTTAAAATATTAAAAATAAGTCTGCTTACCGTTATTTTTACTTTCTCGCTGCTTAGTCAAGTAAAAAATAGCAGTCGAAAAATTTCAAATCAATTGAAACAAAGTCGAAAAAAGTTTAAAAAAACAAAGTTAAAATCGGAAAAACTGAAAAAAATGAAAATAAAACGGAGAAAACTAAAAAACACCATAAAAAACAAAAAAACCAAAAAAAGATTGAAAAAACCGGAAAAACCCGGAAAAAAACTTCTTCCTTCCTGCCCCTTGTTCAACATATTTTATAATTCTTGTACTTGCATTTTTAGAATAACAATGAATAAAACCTTAATTTAAAAAAAATTGTTGAGGGTTGCATTTCAAAGACTATGGATATTTTCCTTATAGTTTTAAATTAATATCTCTGCAACTTTTTCAATTCGTACAACTATTGGATATAGTATTTTAATTCTATAGTGTAGGCAGTGTTGACAGATTGATACTATAGTACCACATGTGGTACTCTTGATCGTCAAAAAGTATAGTGGTGCTCCTTTGGTAAATTAGTTTCTGGGTACAATGAAAAATTATCAACTTTTTTATCGAAATCTTTAAACAAGAAATCAAAATGTCCATCGCAGATAATTATGAAAAGAGAAAGAAGCATGCTTAAAAAAATGTGTACTAGAAGAACCACTCTCGTGTTAAATTCTCTATGGTATCCACTATGAAGTGTCCACGAAGTAAATCACAGACTAGAGTAAAAGGAACAGTCGACATTCTTATAAAATTTTAAAACCCCTGAAAAATTCTTGAATAAATATCATCATTCAAAAATCCTAAAAAATATTTGAAACAATCTTAAAAAATCTTTATAGAAACCTTAAGAATCCTTGAAAAGTCCTTGAAAATTTCAAGAAGATTTTTAAAATCCTTGAAACTTATCTGTAAAAATTCAATCATTTCAAATCCTTCAGAAGTTCTTGAAAGTTTCTCGAAATCTGTTGCGTATTGACGCAATTATTTTTAATTTTTATCCTTTAATATTTAATATTTAATTTAATTTTTAAAGTGGGTTTCACGCAGTATAAGTCGATATGTGCTTATTGTGTTTTCATTTTTTACAATATCTTTAAGCCGTACGAATTCCACTTTTTGTACCTGTTTTTTGGGTGAAGACCAAGAGTATCGTTTTGGTATCAGAACACGATAGCATTTCTTCGTCAAGACAAACCAGGCAAAAACCGAAAAAACAGAAAAACCGGAAAAATTAAAAAAAAAAGTGAAACCAAAATAAAAAGTAACAGAATAAAAAGAAAATGACAAATAAAACCGAAAACATTTCTCTGTGACAAGCGATATGTTTAAAACCCTCTTGAACAAGCGCGACTCTGCAAGTTGCAAGTCAAGTCATATGATTTCCGGCGAGGCATCTATGTTTATGACAGAAAACTTGTCCAAAAATTGTCAAGCCAGCTGGGAACCAGCTTGTATCGCCAATAGAACTTAAAATATATAACATATGTTTTCCTAACTAAACAGATTCTTCTCCTTTGTTTGGACGAGTGAATTGAATTTGCTACCCATAAAAATGGTCACATTTAAATGATATAGTTTACTGGGTGTTTATCCACTCAGTTACAGCTCATATAAGTGGTACTAAACTCAATAAAAAAGGGATCTGAACCTCTAGAACTCTAAATAAAAGACAATATTTTTCGGAGTCAGAAACATTTTTCAATTAAAAGTGAATAATGGTGTACATATTCAAAGTTTATTAAAAAATTTCGTTAGTAGTCAGTATATTTTATGAATAATTAATTATAGACCATTGTGAGGGTTCTAAATGAACTAGAGTTAATGAGATGTGAATTATACCGAAAATTACCTTTTCTGTTTTCAATTCTAATATAATTTAATTTAAATTTTAATATATTCACAACAAGTTTCCCAAAAAAAGTAAATTCTCTGAAATGAATAATATGCCATATACGCATTTTTATCTCTAGTATTTTTATCACGGTTAAAACTTAATCATCTGTTTAATATGCAACGAGTTCCTGTGATAACTACATTGTTTTAATGTGTATAAATTTTCTAAATTTGTTATTTAATTTAAAATTTTAAGAATTCGTTGAAAATGTTTAGAATGGGGTAAGTTTACTCAAAATAATATTTTGTAAATTATAATTTAAACTCATACTGATTCGATAATGCGAAAATAACTTTCTTGTATATATAAGAAAAAATTATTATCGAACGCTTTAATATTTATTCTTACTAATTGACATAAATGATAAGATCATGATTTAAACTTTGAAGGTTATATAGAGAAAAAAATCAAATTCTGTCGTTAAATAATAATTTCATAATCTACTCTGCGTCGATTTATATAATAAAAAAACTAATTTCAATCCTTTATATCCCTCCCTATGAAAAATTTCACTGGACTATAATTTTGTGCTGATTACAAGTATTTGACAAGTCAATTTAAACTTTTATTTACTAACTAGTGAAATTATAATATTTATACATTTGTTGTTCTTGTTGTGAAATCTTGATCAGTTCCGTAAAATTATTTGAATCACAATTCACTTTTTTATTTTTACTGTAAAGCCATAGGAAGTTTTCTGTATTCTGTAAAAAAAACAAGCGACATTTTACGCAAAATAATAGATAATACTGCGATAGAGCCGAACAGAAAGGTTGGAACTAGAAAATCTAACCTTAAATTTTCCAACCGAACCAAGGTTTTTTAAAATGTCAAATTTCAATTTCTTTTTTGTACCTTTGTAGCTTTTTATTTTGTGAAGTCTTAATCAGTTGTATATAAGAATTATGTAATTCGCAATCACAATTCAATTTTTAACAATTTTATAATTTTGCTGAAAGCAAATTCTCTATATTCATTTTAAAATGAAAAGGAGAAGTGAAATTTTACTCAAAATAATAAGCCATATTATGAACGTTTCAAAAAATGCCGAACAGAGAGTTTGTAACAAGAAAATCTAATCTAAATTTTTCCTAGCGAAACGATGTGCTTCAAAAATTTCAAATTTCAATTTTATTTTGTGTATATTGGTTGTTTTTCTTGTGAAATCTTGATTAGTTGTACATGCGAAGTATTGAAATCGTAATTAAAATTCACATTTTAAACATTTTATAATTTTACTGTAAAGCCATAGAAAATTTTCTGTACTCATTCAAAAATGAAAATGGGAAGTGAAATTTTAGTTTGAACCGTGAAAAATACCGAACAGAAATGTTGTGTCTCTTTTTGGAGAAAATTTTAAATTTGTAGCTAGATGTACATATTCTACTCTTTATGCTCTTTAAAATGAGGTATCACATGACCTAGTTTTCATTTACAAATATTATTCAAAATGGTGCCATACGGAAATTTAAAATTTGTAACTAGGTATACTTATTGTACTCTTTGAGACCTTTAAAATGAGGTGTCACATGACATAGTTTCCACTACTTTTTCCGTCCGAAACGAGATTCCTCAAAATGATAAATGACCATTTTTTTTGTGTATATTGGTTGTTTTTTTGTTAAATTTTGATCAGTTCTATATGTAAATTATTAAAAGCATAATCATAACCGATTTGTTTATGTATTCACTAAGTGACTAGCTGAATGACAAAGGTCAAAGCAAAAAAAAATCACCCTTCACTTTTCAACAATTTTACTAGAACGCCATAGGACGTTTTCTGTACTCGTTTAAAAATAAAAAGGAGAAGTGAAAGATTACACAAAATTTTAAATAATGGTTCGAACTGCGAAAAAAGCCGACCAGATAGGTTCTGTCTCTTTTTTTGAATCGACACTTTATGTTGTTAAAAATAATTAATATGATTAAGCTTAAATTTTATTATGGGTTCGTTCCACGAATAAAATTTGAAATATATCAGAAGTAAAATATTAAATAAAAAAAAATTTGGACGCCAGTTAGTTGATTTTTTTGATGTGATTAGAAACAATTGACAAGAAAAAACTATGATATATTTCAAAATCCGCCCTTTCTTTTTTTTTGGATTAAGGAAATTAAACTCAAATGAAACGTTATATTTGTTTATTCGACGATAATGAAACAGTTTTTTTTTCTTTTCTTTTCAAAATTTTGTAGAGGGTCTTGTTTTTTTTTGGTAATGTGGCTGTCCATTTCGGACTGTCCCGTCTCCAGTTGTTCAGAAAAACAAAGGTCTTCTTGTACCCGGCAAAACTTGACCACCGTCCAGATAAATGACAACTGCTTTGGAAGTGGAACCAACAATGAGCAAACCACCAAAAAACCCCTATAAAATAAACGGGAGACAAGAAAGAAATCTTCAGTAGAAAACACTGGCGATATAAAGATATACAAAGTTTATTACTTGTACTCAATAGATAAAGAAAAAGCTGGTTATTAGCATGGGTAAGGCATTTTATAAGAATGCCAAGAGAAGAGAGGGACATGACGCGAGGAAATTAGAAGGGGAACATCAAGCGAATATGAAACTATAAAATATACGGAGTAGAGGAATAATGAAACAAAAAAACGTAACATTTCGATAAATCTAATCTAACTTTTCCCGAGCGAAGCGAGGTATTTCAAAATGTCAAATTCTTCTTTTTTTAGGATGTGGAGATAAAATTTATGAATTATGAATTTTTGGTAACAATTTTTTTAATAGGTTTGTAAAAAGAGTGGGAAAAAGGGGAAATGAAGAAGAAAAATGGTGAAAAAAGAAGTAAAAACAATTGTGAGAAAAACAGAGGGGAAATAGGGCAAAAAATTGTAAATAAAATGGTACATAATAAATGGAATAGAAAGGGGGTAAAAAATAAAAGATCTCAAAAAATGGGTTAAAAACAAGTATGAGAAAAAGAGAAGGAAAAAAATGAGGGAAATTCTGGAAAAAAGGGCAAAAAACAGAAGTTGATAAAAAGTAGGAAAAAATGGGGCAAAAAATAATAGTTGTAAAAAAATAGAAAAAAAAGGGACAACAAACACAAGTTGAAAAATGTAGGAAAACAAAAAAAGCAAAAATGTTAGCTGTAATAAAAATGGGAGAAAATAATTGGGGCATAAAACAATAGCTGTGAAGTAAAAAGAGGGAAAAAATGGTTCAAAAAAATAATGGTTCTAAAAAAAAATAGTTGAAATAATAGACAAAAAAACACAGGTTTGAAAAAAAAGAGGGGTATAGTGGGCCAAAAAAATTATTGTAAATAAGATGGGAAGAAAAATGTAGGGAAAAACTGGTAAAAAAGCAAATAAAAAAATGGGGCAAAAAAATAATAGTTGTTAAAAGGATTAAAAACCAAACAATTATGGTTGTAAATAAAATGAGAGGAATAAATTGGGCAAAAACAAGATCAGGAACAGAAACGGGGGAAACAAATGATTAAGTAAGAGAAGAACTTCGCTTTGGCTCGGTTTCTCCCACCCCACTTACCCTTAAAAATAAAAACCGTTCATATTTATTAAAAAACGGCACATGAAACTTTAACTTCACTTGCTCTTCCTGAAAAAAAAAATGACAAAGAACCTCGCTTCGCTCAAAAAAAGACAGTGAATGAAATTTATAAGGCAAATCCTACACTACAATTCCAAAATACATGCTTGTATAAGTTCCGTATTAATAAAAATATTTAAATTAAATCGCGCACGATACTGCATTAGAATTAAAGCGAGACGTACCAGTTGAACCTGCGCCCGACAGATGGAGATACTCTGTCCGTGCTTCTTAGACACCGAAGTTCTTATCGAGTAGTACGATTCAATCCGTTGTCGGTAGTTTTTGTGGCAGTCGCAATTGAAGTTGCAGTGACAGTCCGAGTTCCAGTGGCAGTTCGAGTTAGACAACCATCCGACCGCACCACCAGGCTACAAGCCTGCCTGTACCGTCCGATACGTCACCGTTGCATACTCTTCATCGCCGGATTTGGTAATTGGTATTTAATATACGTTATTTCATTTAATTAATGATTTTTATTTTTTCTCCTGAAGCTGCCTGTCTAGTGGTCTTCACACTATAAACGGAAAGTGGCGCCGCAGGTAATCCTAAACCAAGACTAAGGCGCCAAAAGATTGCTTGACCCAAAGTGCCTTGGAGTTTAAGAACAGAGGAAGGTTTTATCTTATATCTGGAGATAAAAGTTATGACAGCAGTCAATAATTGCACCGTACTAGTGTGGAAAATTTAAACACTATACGGTTTTTGCTATATGTGTATTTTTTTCTAATATGTCGATATAGTATCAATAAATAAAATTTACAATTATTTAATTTATTATTTTCCTCCTTTAACCTGAAACTATAGTGAACTTTTATCCACCACGAGACATAAATACGCCTACTTTTTCAATAGAGAAATAATAAAAAGTATGATAGGCTCGGACCTGTCAGGCTTTAATATATTATTTTTATAGTAATAGGACAATTACGATTCCCTGTGGAATTTTTATTTGAATTTGAATATCCAAAGTATAGATTATTAATTTCTACAAATATTTAACGAACTCCGCAGTACTTCAACGATTATGGGAATTTCGTATATAACAATTTATATTGGAATGAAGATTGTTATTATTAGTAACTTGATTTATAACTTTAAATGTGGAATCTTTTTTACGGTTTGGCGTCTTTTATTGTTAGATTTAAAATGACAATTTTATCACAACTAAACAAGTATCTTACTATTATTCTAATAACAATTAATTAGTCACTATCAATAAAATTTTGAAAAAAAAAAATTAAATTAAAATAAAAGCATATTTACTTTTACAGAACTAAGGAAATCCACTTTAGTCTACCTCCTTTAAGAAGCACTTCTTTAGGAGATTTAGTTCTATCAGCGGAAGATCCACCTTATGACGGGGAATTGGGAAGTGAATCTTTACTACTTCCTTCCGTTGGACACCACAATTTTAGATCGAATTCATTCAGTAAGTTATCATTTTCTTAACTAAATTAAAAAAAATACATAGAGCCCAGTAAAGTGGGCAAACGGCCCAATGCTATTTTGACAACAGAAAAAGTGTAAAACTGGTCCTATTGGTCCGATTAAAAAAACTAAATTTAAAAATATACATATAGCTGAGTAAAGTTAGCAAACGGCCCAATGCTTTTGGCCAAACGATCAGTAAGCTATTTTATTTTTTTAATGGTTAAAGAACCATAAATGAAGTGTAAAACCACCGGAATCCACCAACATTTTCTCGTGTAACATCGGCTATCTTGAAAAACGCGTTTTTCAGTCTAGCTCCGGTCCTATTTTTCCGATTTCTGATTAAAAAAACTGAATGAAAAAAAAATACATGTAGCCCAGTAAAGTTAGCAAACGGACCAATCGTTAAAGGACCTTGGAAGAACTGTAAAACCGCTTGAATCTAGCATAATTTTCTCGTGTAACATCGGCCATCTTGGTGAAACGATACTTTAGTTTGTTGATAATAAATAATTAATGTGATTAAATTAAAATTTGAAATATATCAGAAGTAGAATATTAAATAAAAAAAAAGGTTTTGGACGCCAGTCAAATTGATTTTTTTTATGTAATTAGAACCAATTGACAAAAAAACTATGATATATTTCAAAATTCGTTTTTTTTTCGGGTTAAGGAAATTAAACTGAAATTAAACGTTATATTTGTTTATTTCATAAAAAATAAGGTTCCAGAGTTTCTTTGCGTTTTCTTTAAAAAATAACTTAGCTTTTCTTGAGGTTTTTTTCTTGTGTTCCTTCTCCAAAGGAAACTATAGTGAAAGACTTGGTTCAAAGGAAAAACTAAAGAAAGTTTAGTCCAAGAAACTTGGTCCAAAGGAAACATTGAAGAAACTATAGTCCAGAGAAAAAAAACTTGGTCCAAAGGATAAACGAAATCCAGAGGACAAAAAGTAATTCCCAGGAAAAAACTTCTTGGCCCAGGTAAAAAATGTTTCGGCCCATGAAAAAACTCCTCTAAGATGAGGGGGAGAAAAAAAAGAAATCTTCAGTAAGCGACACGAACAACATATTTTGACTGAATAGGCAAAGAGAAGAACATTATTAGCATGGGAAAGACATTTTATAGGAATGCCAAGAGAAGAGAGGGACATGACGCGAAGAAATAAAAAGGGGATATCAAGCTAGTATGAGATTAAAATATATTGAGTAGAGGAATAATGAAAATACAGAGTGGCATAAAATAAGGTAACATTAGAAAACGCGTTTTCCAGTCTTCCTCCGGTCCTATTGGTCCGATTAAAAAAACTACATATAGTCCAATAAAGTTAGCAAACGGCCCAATCAGTACTATTTTGGCAAAACAAATAGTAAGCTATTTTATTTTTTTAATTGCTAAAGACCATAGAAGAATTCTAAAACGGCCGGAATCCACCGAAATTTCCTCCTGCAACATCGGCCATCTTGGAAAACGCATTTTCCAATCTATCTCCGGTCCTATTGGTCCGATTTTCGCCTTTTATTGTTTACTAGCTGAATAGCTGAATGCGATTACTTTGCTACGGAGTCTTTTTGGTACCTATTTTTCCGGGGTTTCACCATTTTTTCCTATTTTTCCCAAATTTACCTATTTTGGCAAATTTATTCCGATTTTTCGCCATATTTGTAACTATTATTTTCTATTTTTTCATAATTTCCCTTTTTTCCTTTTTTTCCCCTGTTTGTCACTATTTTTTCATATGATTATATATTTTTTTTCTTTGCCTTAATTTTTCCTATTTTTTTTCTATTTTTCATTATTTATACTTATTTTTCCCTGTGTTCCCCAGTTCCCCTATTTTTCCTTTTTTCCTATTTTTTCTTTATTTCTTTCTATTTTTTCCTGTTTTCTATTATATTTTCCTATTTTCTTTATTTTTCCTTAATTTTCTCTAGTTGTCCATGTTTGTACTTATTTTTCCCTATTTTGCCCTATTTTCTCCATTTTTGGCTATTTTCCTTACTTGATTCATATTTTTAACTATTCTCCCCATTTTTCTCTATTTTTCCCTATTTTTCCCACTTTTTCCTATTGCTTCATATTTTTCCTGTTTTTGATTATTTTTCCTGTTTTTGATTATTTTTCCTCTTTTTTACTATTTGTCCGTATTTGTCGCTATTATTCTTGATTTTTTCCTATTTTCATTTTTTTCCCCCTATTTTTCCTTATTTTTCCGTATTTCAACTGTTTCGTCTTTTCCCTATTTTGCACTGTTTTTTGCTATTTTTTTTAGTCTTTGTTTGCTCATATTCTTTTATTTTTTTACAATTATTTTTTGCGGCTATTATTTTTTTGATCCATTTTTCCCTCCTCTTTTTTCAAACTTTTTTGTTGCCCCAGTATTTCCCCCGCTTTTTTTACAATTATTATTTTTTTCACCCCTTTTCCCCCCATTACATATACAACTATTAATTTATGTCCCATTTTTTAATATTTTTTCAAACTCGTGTTTTTTGCCTCATTTTGCCACCTTTTTACCACACAACTATTGTTTTACGCCTCAATTTTTCCCCCCCATTTTTTACAACTTATTTTTTGCCCCATTCATTTTAACCCTTTTTTTAAACATTTTTCACACTGTTTTTTTTAACAAATATGATTTTTGGACCCAATTTTTTTTTGCCACATTTCCTCCCTTTTCTGACAACTATTGTTTTATACCCCAATTTTTTATTTTGGCATCTCATTTTTTCAAACTTGTGTTTTTTGGACCATTTTTTTTCCTTAATTTTTTTATAGCTGTTTTTTTTTTTTTTTTTTTTTTTTTTTTTTTTTTTTTTTACCAAAGAGAGAATATCCGATAATACATAACATAACAGTCTTTATACCTTTATACCGTCATTCGCCCTTTTCTACCCCTTAAAATCAAAATTTTGCAAAATCGTTTCAATCGTTTCTTAGTGGGTGTTACGAACAAAATAAATATTCTCAAAATTTTAAATCTCTAGATTCAGAAGATTTTGCTGTGCGTTGATTCTACATCAGTTAGTCAGTTAATCAGTCAGGACTTTGCCGCTTATGCAGGGTGAGTCTTTTAGAGGGCTAATTAGAGGTTTTAGAAGAATTAGGCGGAATTAAAATCTGAAAATTTGGCATATGAGGTTTACGGGAATGCCCCATCGACATAAAATATTTAGAACAACCAGCTACTTCCGGTTATTACGGAAGTTGGTATTAACTTCCCTATTTTAAATGTAACACCCTGTATTTCTTTACATTTTTAGATTTGTTCTAAGAACGTGATTTCAAAAACCTATTACACCAATATTATAAAATAAATAGTTTTGAAGTTATAGACAATTGAAAATCGTCTTTTTCCAAGTTTAAGTGATTTTAAGGGTGTTCCATTTAAAATAAAAAATAAGGAAGTTGATACCAACTTCCGGTATAACCGGAAGTAGCTGTTTGTTCTAAATATTTTAGATCGTTTGGGCGTTCCATATCCCAAATTTTCAGATTTTAACTAAGTCTACTTCTCTTGAAACTTCTAATTATCCATCTAAAAGAATCACCCTGTATTACGGATATGACATATGACCTGATCTGTCAATTTGTTAGAGCCGAATGTCTATGTGTAATAAAAAGAAGCGTTTTCCTATAAAAATATCGGATACGCCTCTTTACAGAAATATTTCTAAAAATAATGACATAAACACATTTATTTTTATCGTAAGGGCTTAAATGTTATAGTTGGGGCTTTTGCTGTTAATAAAATAATAAATCTAGTTGCACTCAATAGTGGAAAAAGCAAAAATTGTAGATAGGCCATTTTCTACTAACCACGGCATAATTAGCATCATAAAATTATATCATTCAAAGTATAGGCCAATGTCTTTTAAATATTTGATTAGTCACAAAATTTAATTTTCTTTAATCTTGATCGACTTTTTGTTTGGTAAAAAACAAATACAATCTTTACAAAGCGGTGTAAAACGATTTAAAACTCTTATTCAATTCGTTTGAGTTAATACAGATTCGAGTTTAATACAAACAGAAAATACTTGAGAAAAGTTGTATTCAGGTATTTTCGTTCTCTCTTTGTTGTTGATCGTATTGTTTTTAATGTAGCGCTAAGAAAAAAACAAACGAAAAGTTAAACTTTGAAGTCCAATGTTGTTAGTTCAACACACAGTTAAATGTATTATTTTTAATTGCTGTTTCCAATTTCAATCTTTTATTTTTAGTAATATACAGTGAGTTTCAAAATTTGAGTTGTTAAAATTCTATATTTCCAATATATAGGAAATTTTGAAACTCACTGTATATTAATTTTTTAATATTTTTTAGGTTGCTACGGACTCGGTGTGATAGAACCAGCATTATATAAAAGTACTCTAGATTTGGATGAGATACAATGGCCAGATGGACATTTAGGTAGATTGTGGTTTTCTCTAAGATATGAACCTTCGACTGAAAAATTGCTGGTGTCACTTTTAAAGGCGAAGAACTTACCATCGAGGACTATTGGAACTGTTAACAGTTGTGATCCATTTGTTAGGTAAATAATATACAATGAGTTAAAAATGCGCAAGCTAGCACTGCCAAGACGAATTTTTAATTTATAGATTTTAAGATTTTAAACTGTTATAACTTTTTTGTCTGAGAAGGTAAATACTTTTCGTAGTACCTTCAATGATGAATCTAAATGTGAAATCATAATTTTAAATTTTAAACCAATAAAAAAAATTACAAATTTTAAAAACTCTGTCCCCTATACCATTAGATACAAAAAACTTTTCTAAATTTATTTTTTGTTTACTTTTTTATGCCGACATAAAATCTGAAATCTGACTTTTTTTACACAAATAAAATAAATCACAGTTTAAAATTTCAGAAACCTGTAAATTTTTCGTAATACAATTTTTTGTTTACCATATTTTATGCTGAAACAAAATCTAAAATCTGAATTTTTAAATTTTAAAACTTACATAAATAAAAAAAAAGTATCAAATTTTAAAATTTTATACCCCTGTAACTTTTTTGTGTTAATAGGTACAAATTTTTCAGAATATTATTTTTGTTTACTATTTGATGCTGAAACAAAATCTGAAATTATAATGTTAAAATTTACATAAACAAGAAAAAAATCGCAAATTTTAAAATTTTGGACCCCTCTAACTTTTTGTGTTAATAGATACCTACAAATTTTTCAGAATATAATTTTTGTTTACTATTGTAATCTGAAACAAAATCTGAAATCAGAATTTTAAAATTTAAATAAATAAGAAAAAATCACAAATTTTAAAATTTTAGGCCCCTGTAACTTTTTTCTGTTAATGGGTACAAATTTTTTAGAACATAATTTTTGTTTACTATTTTATGCTGAAACTAAATCTGAAAACTAAATTTTAAAATTTTCATAAATAAGAAAAAAAAATCATAAATTTTCAAATTTTAGACCCCATTTTGTGTAAATGGGTACAAATTAAAATCATAATTTTAAAATTTATATAATTAAGAAAAAAAATCACAAATTTTAAAATTTTAATCCCTGTTACTTTTTGTGTTAATAGGTACAAATTTTTGAGAATATAATTTTTGTTTACTATTTTATGCTGAAACTAAATCTGAAATCTAAATTTTAAAATTTATATAAATAAGAAAAAAAAAATACCAAATTTTAAAATTTTAGAGCCTGTTGCCTTTTGTGTTAATAGGTACAAATTTTTCAGAATATAATTTTTGTTTACTATTTTATGCTGAAACTAAATCTGAAAACTAAATTTTAAAATTTTGATAAATAAGAAAAAAAAATCATAAATTTTCAAATTTTAGACCCCTGTAACCATTTTGTGTAAATGGGTACACATTTTTCATATCATAATTTTTGTTTACTATTTGATGCTGAAACAAAATCTAAAATCATAATTTTAAAATTTATATAATTAAGAAAAAAAATCACAAATTTTAAAATTTTAGGCCCTGTTACTTTTAGAGTTAATAGGTACAAATTTTTCAGAATATAATGTTTGTTTACTATTTTATGCTGAAACAAAATCAGAAATCAGAATTTTAAAATTTACATAAATAAAAAAAACACATTTTAAAATTTTAGACCCCTGTAACTTTTTGTGATAATATGTACAAAGTTTTCGTAATACAATTTTTTGTTTACTATTTTATGCTGAAACAATATCTGAAATCTGAATTTTAAAATTTACATAAATCAGAACAAAAAATCCCAAATTTTAAAATTTGTACCCCTATAACTTTTTGTGTTAATAGGAACAACTTTTTCGTTTTATAATGTTTGTTTACTATTTTATGCTGAAACAAAATCAGAAATCTGAATTTTAAAATTGAAGTAAATAAGAAAAAGAAATCACAAATTTTAAAATTTTATACCCTTATAACTTTTTTGTTTTAATAGGAACAGATTTTTGGTTATGTAATGTTAGGTACAAATTTTTTAGACTATTATTTTTGTTTACTATTTTATGCCGAAACAAAATCTCAAATCAGAATTTTAAAATTTACATAAATAAGAAAAAAAATCGCAAATTTTAAAATTTTAGACCTCTGTTACTTTTTTTTTGTTAATAGGTAATTTCGTAATATAATTTTTGTATGCCGAAACAATATCTGAATTCTGAATTTTAAAATTTACATGAATAAGAAAAAAAAAAGTCACAAATTTTAAAATTTTATACCCCTATGACTTATTTTGGTTAATAGGTACAAATTTTTCAGAACATAATTTTTGTTTACTATTTTATGCTGAAACAAAATCTAAAATCTAAATTTTAAAATTTACATTAATAAGAAAAGAAAATCGTAAATTTTAAAATTTTAAACCCCTGTAACTTTATTTTGTTAATAGACACAAATTTTTCGTAATTTAATTTTTGTTTACTATATGATCCTGAAACAAAATCTGAAATTAGAATTTTAAAATTTACATAAATAAGAAAAACAATCATAAATTTTAAAATTTTAGACTCCTCTTACTTTTTTGTGTCAATAGGTAACAAATTTTTTGTAATACAATTTTTTTTACCATTTTATGCCAAAATAAAATCTGAAATCAGAATTTTAAAACACACAATTTAGAAAAAAATCACAAATTTTAAAATTTTAAAATTTTAAACCCTGTTACTTTTTTGTATTAATTTTTCAGAATATAACTTTTGTTTTCTATTTGATGCTGAAACAAAATCTGAAATCAGAATTTGAAAATTTACATGAATAAGAAAAAAAATCACAAATTTTAAAATTGTAGACTCCTGTAACTCTTTTGTGTTAATAGGTAACAAATTTTTTGTAACATAATTTTTTGTTTAATATTTTATAATAAAACAATATCTGAAATCAGAATTTTAAAATTTACTTAAATAAAAAAAATCACAAATTTGAGACTCTATAACTTTTTTGTAATAGATACAAATTTTTCAGACTATAGTTTTTGTTTACTATTTGATGCTGAAACAAAATCTGAAATCAGAATTTTAAAATGTACATAAATAAAAAGAAACACAAATTTTAAAATTTTAGACCCCTATAACTTTTTGTGTTAATTGGAACAAATTTTTCGTTATACAATTTTTGTTTACTATTTTTTGCTGAAATAAAATCTGAAATCTGAATTTTAAAATTGACGTAAATGAAGAAAATAAATCACAAATTTTAAAATTTTATACCCCTATAACTTTTTGTGTACAAATTTTTTCGTAACTATTTTATGCTGATACAAAATCTAAATTCTAAATTTTAAAATTGACTTAAATAAGAAAAAAAAATCACAAATTTTAAAATTTTATACCCCTATAACTTTTTTAGATTAATATTTACAAATTTTTCAGAATATAATTTTTGTTTACTATTTGATGCTGGAACAAATTCTGAAATTAGAATTTTAAAATTTAGATTAATAAGAAAAAAATCGCAAATTTTAAAATTTTGGACCCCTGTAACTTTTTGTGTTAATAGATACCTACAAATTTTTCAGAAACTAATTTTTGTTTACTGTTTTATGCTGAAACAAAATCTGAAATCAGAATTTTTAAATTTACATAAATTAAAAAAAACACAAATTTTAAAATTTTATACACCTATAAATTTTTTGTGTAAATAGAAATTTTTAGTAATATAATTTTTGTTTACTGTTTGATGCTGAAAAAATATCTGAAATCTGAATTTTAAAATTTACATGAATAAGAAAAAAAACACAAATTTTAAAATTTTATTCCCCTATAACTTTTTTCTGTTAATGGGTACAAATTTTCCAGAATATAATTTTTGTTTAATATTTTATGCTGAAACTAAATCTGAAATCTAAATTTTAAAATTTATATAAATAAGGAAAAAAAATCACAAATTTTAAAATTTTAGACCCCTGTAACTTTTTTCTGTTAATGGGTACAAATTTTCCAGAATATAATTTTTGTTTAATATTTTATGCTGAAACTAAATCTGAAATCTAAATTTTAAAATTTTATTCCCCTATAACTTTTTTGTGTTAATATGTACAAATTTTTTCGTAACATATTTTTTGTTAACTATTTTATGCTGAAACAAAATCCAAGTTCTAAATTTTAAAATTGACTTAATTAAGAAAAAATCACAAATTTTAAAATTTTATACCCCTATAACTTTTTTCTGTTAACAGATACAAATCTTTTCGTAACACAATTTTAATTTCTTTAGACCCCCATTAACTAAATTTTTAAAGTTTGTCCAAAATGTATATTTATTAAATTTAATCTTCTTTTCCCCTTCAATTTCCCAAAATAATTAACTCTCCCCACTAATTTTTGCCATATTATTATATAAATTTTCGGCCCCTATAAAGTAAAGGGGCGCTTCCAAAAATTGCACTCACATTTAGTGGGTGCGAAAAATTTTTACAAAGGTTCCAGCAAGTACGGTCTCACTAGACGATCATTGACACGTCTCGCTCCCCTTGACAAGGAAGAAAGAATAAAGTAGAAACCCAAGCTTACTGCTATAGAATAGTTTACAAACTAAAATGATGCTACTAGCGACACCTACCATCAAGACGACGTATTAATGTATTCGGAAATGTAGATTACTTACTGTAATAGAGGGAATATTTACAGCGTTGCCATTGTTATTATTTTATCATTTATTTTGGAGAAATTTTATTAAAGTGTACATAATTATATACAGTGTCATCCCCAAAATATGCACTATATGGAAAACATATTTATTAATGGTTTTTGGACAAAAAGTTATTCTTGATAAAAGTTTGTGCATCCCCTAAAACCAAACATGCACCAACAAAATACAGGGTGTTTCATTATATTCTGACTGTTTTAAAAAGCTTATATCTTCCTAACGGTTCTAGATAATGATAGGCAGTTTTCACAGTTTGGTTTAAAATTACTTTAAGTTTTGTAGTGATATATTTATATAAATGGCTACTTCCGGTTTACCCACAATAAAAGTGGCGTGTTTTCAGTATCCCAGTTAAAGTTTTCAAACTTCGTTTTCTGTACCGTTTTTAAACTTTAAGGTACCGCTACAAAGTAAAAATATGTGTCGTTTAGAATATTGTTTAATATACAGAACATTTATTGTTTTCTGAAAATACGCCACTTTTATAGGGGGTAAACCGGAAGTAGGCCACTTATATAAATATGTTACAACTAAACTTAAAGTAATTTTAAAATGACCTGTGAAAACCGCATATCATTATCTAGAACCGTTTGGAAGATATAAGCTTTTAAAAACAGTCAGAATATAATGAAACACCCTGTATAGTAAAACACATGTAATATACGAGGAGCCTTCAAGAATTTAATTTTGAGACAAGAGTAAAGTACCCTTATTTTGAAAAATATCGGGAAATGTTATTTAGAAAAGTTGCTCTATAATAAAAAATACATCTATATTTGAACTCATGGCCATCTAAGTGAAGTTTTATTTTCTATCCAGTTTTTTACAATGGGGACTACGAAAAAAAATTTGCTCAAACGATAAATAGGAAACATCCTATATATGACGGTTTATTTAAAAATCTTGTAATATTACAAATTATTGTGTTAGCCACAGTCATTTTTTTTAAGAGTAAATTAATTTTCCAAGTTTTTGGTGCAAAGTTATTTTTGCGAAATAACTAACACTTTCTTTTTAAATAAGTTAAAAAAATATTTATACATACACAAAAAGCTTGCACCACATGAAACTATTTTTTATTATTAATTTGTAGGACAAAACATTATTAATAAAAGTTCTGGCTTTACCTAAAACATGATATTAAATTAAAATATTTAAAAACAAATTTACCACGTACGAGAGAAGTCAGTAATTATAAATTCAGTTTGTAACGCTCTTCCCGTCGTCAAGTGGTTTTTTTTACGCCTTAGTCCGGCTTTAGAATTGACTCGGGCGCCACCTTCCGTTAGAAGTGTGAAGGCCACTTGCACGGGCAGCGTCAGTGTAGAATAAATACTCCAGGGGTCGTTATGGTATCGACCAAATCACTGGCGAACGGAAGGGCGGTTTTTACTTGCCCTACTGGGTTTAGTACATGAGTATTCCGCTTCTGAACCAAAAAAAAATTCATCAAATAAATAAAAACCATTTATTTAATTACAAAAATCCGGAAGAAAACGGGTTTGTAACATGGTTCTTTCTGTGTCGTAACAGACAGTATAGGCACGTCTTCCAGGTCGGTGTGCATATATTCTATCAGTATGGCGACTCTCAGGCGATCCGTTTGATCTTTTTATGCACAGAAATTTAATCTTGACACCATTTTGCCGGTACTGTTTTTTAGGGTTGTCAAATGTAACACAAAAATGGCACCACCGCACGCACTATTGAAAAATAGACAAAACCAGCACTATTTAGTTCTATAACGTTTTGTTTTGTTAATCAATATTTATTGAATATATTTCTTGATCTGAGTATGTCCAGAAAATTATCAAATTTGTGAAATTAAGCACGGTTGAAGTCGGACCATCTATGGGTCAAACATAAAATACAAGCTACTACATATACCTAATATAGCAATGGCGAAAATAAAATAACTATTTAAACTATAACTTATATTTTATAATATATATGAAAATAACACAAATACACAACAACTGACTGTCAAGTGTCAACTAAAATTATGTGACTGTGGTCGGTTAGATCATTGGAGATTACATGACCTGTACAGAGAAGATGGCGACGATGCCTGCGCGAAGAAAAAACGCGAACTTTGGCACCAACCGAGAGTGGCTTTAAGATTGTACTCTGGTGTGGCGGTCGGTTTGACGGTTATATACTCCGGTACAGTTGAAATTGGCTTCGCTCTCTTTAGATTGCCCATCTTTAAAGATCGGGAGACTGCCACTGGAACTAGTTTCGGCGTCTAAGAAACACTGGCGCTAGTGTTTTCATCTGTCGGGCGGAGGTTCAACTGGTACGACTGACCTTATATTCGAAGCTTAATTCTTTCCTTTACTATACATTTAAGTTAATTCTAATTCAGTGCTGTGCGAGATTTAATTTAAATATTAAAATTATTACGGAAATTAATGTAACTTCGTTACAAGTTCAAGACTTCTGTTATATTCTTTGGTTCTTGTCCAGCCAAGTACATTGTTTAATCATCAAAAAAGCTCAAGCATTGGCATAATCATTCAATAAATTATTACAAAATATTCATATTTAGCTTTGTGATTTTATTTTTTATTTATTGTAATTACTTTGATTTAATCTACATGAAAAATGTAAATACTATCAAGTGCATTTAGTGCTCGATCAGTTGTTTTTTTATGCAGTTGTTGATTAAAAATAAGCCTCAGCGTCAGTTTTGCGAGCTTCTCTTAAATGTATAATTAATAGTTTTATAAATGGACTCATTCGATCGATGATCCTTAATGATTTTTTTATAAATGTCCTGGAAGCGTAGATACTAGATCAAAGACTTTTGTTTGCAATAATTAGCACATTGAATTTATGCAGTTTAATATTTTGTTCAGATGAAATTTCATCCCAGAATAGCCAGGTAGAAAGTATGTTAAATAAATTGCATCCCGTGAGAAACGAAATTGCGTCCCTGAAGTAAACTTGATTTGTAAGATAAAAGTGAAGTTATTTTCACAGTGTTGCCAAACTCTGTATTTGGCTGTAGCCCTCTTATTTAATAACTAAAAAAAAGTGACCTATATTTAACGCAATCAAGTCCTAACTACAAAATAGTGAGCGCAGTCTTGTCCTTTTTTTTATAAAATTCTGGTTACGAAAAATTCAACCATTATAGGGTTAGATGCGATTTTGAATGAGGCAAGTATAAGGATGCAATTTCGTCGCGTGGCCTTCTACAGTTCAGGCAAGCAACAATTAGGAAGAGATTGCGCAGATCCTAAAATTCGTCGTTACTCTACCCAATACTACGCGAGTTAATCTCTTTCTAGCAATGTTGCCAATCTGCGGGTAATTACCTGATTTTCGGGTATTTTTCTGCTTTGTGGGTATTCTTGTGAAAATTTCAATTTTCCGGGTAAAATTCTGGTATTTCCTTCCATCTTCATAGCATGTCAATTATTCCCGGTTTTGATGTTTTGTGGAAGTGAGGCCACTACCACTAAACCTAAAAATTACCGCTACAGCTATCTTATTTGTCAAAAAATCCATAAAAATAGTAATTGGTTTGAACTGAACATACATCATTTACGTCAGATGTCAAAGTCAAATAGCTGAGGAAAGTGATGGACATTTTAGTCCGTTGGGACTAGATCTAGCACTTTTAACACTGCTTTAGTCCCCTAGTTCGCCTGATAAAATTTTTAGCTAACTTTTCTTTTCTTCTTTTCTTTTGTCGTCTTGATCTGACATGACATTTCGAAAAAAAGACACCTATCCCATTTTTACAAAATAATTGGATTTGGATGCTCAACGCATTCCCGCCATCTGTCAAGAATTTAAATTTGTTGATATTTGTCAATATAAAAATGTTATCTGTCATGGAAAATGACATAAAACAATCACTGTGCACTATATAGGTAAACTATTAACTCTTAAAAAAAAGAAGAATTCTCAATTCTTCTTTTTCAGTAGCCTCCACAGTGAAACGCGAAGTAATTAACATATAAAAATTGAGTTTCTTCTTCTTTTAGAAAAATTTTCTTCTTTTTTATATTCTCAAAAAAATTATTTGTGTGATAAGCTATTTAGTGCTCAACGTGTTACTCTTTCAGTCCAATCCAACGGAGGGTATTTGCCAACACTGGCTGAGGCCTCAAAAAGGAAAAAGAAGAAGAATATTACTTATTTTCTATTTAAGATTTAAGCTCTTGTTGTCTTGGGCATTCTCAACTGGTTCATACTACATCTCCCATATAAAATATGCTAGCTTTAAATCATCTATCCTGCTCTGGGATTTTGTTTTACTAATTAATTAATTTTAATTTAAACATTAAGTTTTTAAAGTTGATGCTGACAAAAAATATATATTTTTCATCACTTCCTTTTATATATTTATTCTAATTGTTAAGCAATCACAATAAAAATTTTTATCATAATCTAATGATGACTGGGGATATTATTAATATTGATCTATAATTAAGTTATGCTCTAGTAAAGATAAATAAAAAATCTGTACTTAACCTGCGAATACAAATTCAGTACAACTGGCTAATGGTCCAAACGAAACAAATATATTACATGTATTAGTTTTGATCAAAAAACAGATAACTTTCACTATGACAAAAATTAGGCGTTAAAAAAAAATTTGTATCACTCGTTTATATTAAATTGCCTAAATTTGAATCTAGCGTTTCTGACGGACAATGAACTTTTATCTTATAAACTGTTAATTTAAAATATACTAAATAAAATAAATAGCCATTGAAAAAATAATTTGGTGAAAAAAAGAAAATTGGTACGTCACAAGCCACTGGTTAAAGCCGAAGTTATCATTTTTATTGTAATATTTTTAAGTTTTCCAATAATTTGTCTTCCATTTTTCTCAAATTTCTTCGGTTTTTCTCGCATTTTATGATAGTTTATCTTTTTGAATTTTCTAATAATTTATCGAATAAGCTTTCTTCCATTTTTTACTTTCTCGAGCTATCTCCGCGAAGAGAAATTATTGTGGTGAACAAGCTAAACCAAATTTTCGAGATAAAGATGAAAATATCCATTTTGAGGTCCACTGAGATGATTAAGACCATTTCTGTCTGGCTGTGTGTGTCTGTCTGTATCCTTCCACGAAGAGGCCACACGTTTAATCCGATTGAGCTGAAATTGGGTATATGGGTTTGGAATATATACCGAAAAAACTCATTAGTTTTTATACATCTGTCAAACGGAAGTGCCACTGCCAAAAAATGACACAAGCAATATGTAACGGAATTTGACTTGCAATATGTAATTTGAAAGCCCTTGAAAAACTCTATTCAGAACACTCAAAATTATTTCTCCAACTGTCACTTGTCAAAAATAAAAAAATGTCAAAATTTGAAACTTTAGCATTATATATATGAAAATGTATTCTCTGGATACTAGTCAGGTTAAAAAGTTTTGGGGCGTCACAACCGATTTTTTTGAAAGTTTTCAATAATTTTTAATGGTAATAATTGACAATTTCTAAAGCAATTTTTGTTGTTAAGTATTTTTATTAAAATTTAAAAATCGACATTAATTTCTGAGAGATTTGAAAAGTTTTTATCCCATTTTTTCTTGTATTTTCAATTTGTGATAATTTTTAATAAATTTTAGCAATTTTTATAGATTTTCCTTAATTTTTGGATATTTTTGAAAATTTCTACTAATTTTTAGTCATAACTGACAATTTCTAGAGCAATTTTTGTTGCTTTTCATTTTTCATTAATTTTCGATAGATTTTAAAAGTTTTTGTCTCATTTTTTCTTATATTTTCAATTTGTGATAATTTTTAATAAATTTTAGCAATTTTTAAAGATTTTCCTTAATTTTTGGATATTTTTGAAAATTTCTACTAATTGTTAGTCATAACTGACAATTTTTACAGCAATTTTTGTTGCTTTTCATTTTTCATTAATTTTGACAGATTTTAAAAAATTTTGTCTCATTTTTTCTTGTATTTTCAATTTTTGATAATTTTTAATAATTTTTAGAAATTTTTAAAGATTTTCCTTAATTTTCGGATATTTTGAAAATTTCTACTAATTTTTAGTCATAACTGACAATTTCTAGAGCAATTTTTGTTGCTTTTCATTTTTTATTAATTTTCGACAGATTTTAAAAATTTTTGTCTCATTTTTTCTTGTATTTTCAATTTTTGATAAATTTTAGCAATTTTTAAAGATTTTCCTTAATTTTCGGATATTTTTGAAAATTTCTACTAATTGTTAGTCATAACTGACAATTTCTACAGCAATTTTTGTTGCTTTTCATTTTTCATTAATTTTCGATAGATTTTAAAAGTTTTTGTCTCATTTTTTCTTATATTTTCAATTTGTGATAATTTTTAATAAATTTTAGCAATTTTTAAAGATTTTCCTTAATTTTCGGATATTTTGAAAATTTCTACTAATTTTTAGTCATAACTGACAATTTCTACAGCAATTTTTGTTGCTTTTCATTTTTCATTAATTTTCGACAGATTTTAAAAATTTTTGTCTCATTTTTTCTTGTATTTTCAATTTTTGATAATTTTTAATAATTTTTAGCAATTTTTAAAGATTTTCCTTAATTTTTGGATATTTTTGAAAATTTCTACTAATTTTTAGTCATAACTGACAATTTCTACAGCAATTTTTGTTGCTTTTCATTTTTCATTAATTTTCGACAGATTTTAAAAGTTTTTGTCTCATTTTTTCTTGGATTTTCAATTTTTGATAATTTTTAATAATATTTAACAATTTTTAAAGATTTTCCTTAATTTTTGGATATTTTTAAAAAATTCTACTAATTGTTAGTCATAACTGACAATTTCTACAGCAATTTTTGTTGTTTTTCATTTTTCATTAATTTTCGACAGATTTTAAAACTTTTTGTCTCATTTTTGTTCGGTTTTGCATTTTGTGAGAATTTTTATTACATTTCAGCAATTTTTAAAGACTTTCCTTATTTTTTTAGATTTTTTTTGTAACTTTCCTAATAACTTTAAGTAATAATTTATAGTTAGTGATTCTTAATTTTTCTGTCGTACTCCCAAATTATGCTTTATTCTTAATTTCATAATTTTTCCCACCCCCTCTCAAAATTTGGTAATTTTTTTGTATAGTTGTATTAAAATGGGTAAAAATCAAACAAAACAAAACAAAATAAAAAATTTAACAGGCTGAAAATTTTTTTGTACTTTTAATGGACTGTAATTATTTTTATTGATATTTTTTTATTGGAGATTTTAGGATTTATGAAAGTAAATATTAATGCTCCATTTAACAATTATATTATATAACCATGAATTATGTAAATGATTATTGAAGCCAAGATGTGTTTTCGTATTTATTCATTCATTGTTTTCGATGAACATTTTTGGTATACTACATCTTGGTTTAGAATTGCTTTTTCACTTTAATCACTGCACACTGAAATAGAAAAAAATAGGAAAATATATTTATTTTCTTATATTCTCCTATTTTTCTCGGTCCCTATTGATATAGTTATTTATTATATTAATATTTAATATTATTTAATTTTTTTTTGTGACATGATAAACATAAACTGATTAGAATATTTTTCAGACTCCATTTAATGCCAGATGAAAGAAGATATCTTCAGTCAAGACAAAAGAAAAAGACCTGTAATCCATATTTTGATGAGACATTGGTTTTCCAGGTAATGAAAAAAATTAAATACATATTTAAAAAAAAATACAACAATAATAGATATTCCCAAAATAAAAATTATTGTAGTAGTTCTTGTGTTAAATTTGGGTTTCAAGAAACCTATTTATAAACTTGAACTATAGTGAAGAGTTAATTTAATAATTTTCCTTCGCTTGTCCTCGATATAATTATGACATTGTAGTTTCCATGAAACATACTCGTCAGCACGATTTTTTCTAGACTAAACAAAAAGATCCCGGTATCTCCGCTCCCTGTCGCATTCCACTCATTCCATTTTCGTGCTCGTCAGCCGCGGTTTAAAAAGTGTTAAGTGTTTTTGAAAGTTCAAAATGCCAAAACGGGGACATTTTTCTCCAGATAGAGGTAAAAATAGTGCAATAAAAAAGTTTAAAAAGCAGTTACGTGAAATGCAAGAACAATTAAACAGAATGCAGAGTAGTGAATCTAGTGCTAATGAAAGCTCAAAAGGTATGTTCTTTTTGTGTATACTTAGTTATAAACATTAACTATTATTCGTAAAGGAAAAAACGTGCGTTATTCCTTCTGAATACTGGTTAATGGGATAAATAAATCAAAAAAGTGGATTCGGTTTTAATTAAATTTAATTCTTCATACGACGAATGCACTCATATTCTTATAATAATAACACACTGTAAGAAAAACAAACATTCAGGTCATAGGACCCAGACATCGTTCGTACACTTAAAAACATATATACAGAATAGTGTATTAATTATTAATTCTTTTTCGATCAGTAAAATAAACATTTGAATTAGTTTTGGTAAATATTCCAACACCAAGTAGTCGAAATATACAGAGTGTACTCCGTAAACTGTTTTTTATACCAACTTATAAATATCATTCCAAAGCGTAAAGTGAATAACGTGCGTTATTCCTTTACCTGTTTAAAAAAAAAAAAAAAAAAAAAAAAAAAAAAAAAAAATCATTGTACTGTGTGTAAAGTGAATAACGTGCGTTATTCCTTTACCTAATTATAAAAGCAATTTATTGCGTTTAAAGTGAATAACGCGCGTTATTCCTTTACCTGTTTTAAAAAAATCATTGTACTGTGTGTAAAGTGAATAACGTGCGTTATTCCTGTACCTAATAATAAAAAGCATTGTATTGTGCGTAAAGTGAATAACGTGCGTTATTCCTTTACGTGTTTATAAGAGCAATGTCTTGTGTGTAAAGTGAATAACGTGCGTTATTCCTTTACCTGTTTATAAAAAGCATTGTATTGTGCGTAAAGTGAATAACGTGCGTTATTCCTTTACGTGTTTATAAGAGCAATGTCTTGTGTGTAAAGTGAATAACGTGCGTTATTCCTTTACCTGTTTATAAAAAGCATTGTATTGTGCGTAAAGTGAATAACGTGCGTTATTCCTTTACGTGTTTATAAGAGCAATGTCTTGTGTGTAAAGTGAATAACGTGCGTTATTCCTTTACCTGTTTATAAAAAGCATTGTATTATGCGTAAAGTGAATAACGTGCGTTATTCCTTTACCTAATTATAAAAGCAATTTATTGCGTTTAAAGTGAATAACGCGCGTTATTCCTTTACCTGTTTTAAAAAAATCATTGTACTGTGTGTAAAGTGAATAACGTGCGTTATTCCTGTACCTAATAATAAAAAGCATTGTATTGTGCGTAAAGTGAATAACGTGCGTTATTCCTTTACGTGTTTATAAGAGCAATGTCTTGTGTGTAAAGTGAATAACGTGCGTTATTCCTTTACCTGTTTATAAAAAGCATTGTATTGTGCGTAAAGTGAATAACGTGCGTTATTCCTTTACGTGTTTATAAGAGCAATGTCTTGTGTGTAAAGTGAATAACGTGCGTTATTCCTTTACCTGTTTATAAAAAGCATTGTATTGTGCGTAAAGTGAATAACGTGCGTTATTCCTTTACGTGTTTATAAGAGCAATGTCTTGTGTGTAAAGTGAATAACGTGCGTTATTCCTTTACCTGTTTATAAAAAGCATTGTATTGTGCGTAAAGTGAATAACGTGCGTTATTCCTTTACCTGTTTATAAAAAGCATTGTATTATGCGTAAAGTGAATAACGTGCGTTATTCCTTTACCTAATTATAAAAGCTAATTATTGAGTGTAAAGTGAATAACGTGCGTTATTCCTTTACCTGTTTATAAAAAGCATTGTATTGTGCGTAAAGTGAATAACGTGCGTTATTCCTTTACCTGTTTATAAAAAGCATTGTATTATGCGTAAAGTGAATAACGTGCGTTATTCCTTTACCTAATTATAAAAGCTAATTATTGAGTGTAAAGTGAATAACGTGCGTTATTCCTTTACCTGTTTATAAAAAGCATTGTATTGTGCGTAAAGTGAATAACGTGCGTTATTCCTTTACGTGTTTATAAGAGCAATGTCTTGTGTGTAAAGTGAATAACGTGCGTTATTCCTTTACGTGTTTATAAGAGCAATGTCTTGTGTGTAAAGTGAATAACGTGCGTTATTCCTTTACCTAAAAAAAAAAAAAAAAAAAAAAAAAAAAAAAAAAAGGAGGGGGAATAACGTGCGTTAATTCTTCTGAATACTTACTGGAATAAGATCATGCGATCCTTTCAGTATTGTCACATACATTAGTAAACAGAATATACATATTAAAAATACCGGGCGGTATTGTCTTTAATGGAGAGGAGATAAAATAGAACATGTCTTTTCTCTTTACAGACTCTTCAGACAGCGAATCACAGGGTGAGGTTTTTAGAAACTTCGATCCAGCGCAGGCACCAGTAATTGAAACGCAGGCGCCTTTAGACTCGCACACAATAACAATCGAAGGAAACTGTGACCAACCGGCTGATGGTCTACCAGAACAAAACATTACTGTCTTGGGCGAAAAACCAGATTGCTATGAGACAGAAGGAAAGCCTATTCATGAAGAAATCCTTGTTCGTTGGAATTCATATTTGACAAAAGGCATAGCGAAGGAACAACGAAAGGAACTTTATACCAATTACAAAATTCCAACCAACTGTAGATCCTTAGTTCCTCCCCAGATTAATGGCGAAATTCACGCCTGCCTACCAAAACCAGCGCAGGAACACGACAAATACATGATGGCACTACAACAACAACTAGCGCATGGACTATCAGCAGCGGGAATTGTCATGGATAAAATGCTACCTATCCCCGAACATTCAGAAAATCTGAAGATTTTGGCGGATGCCTGCCAATTATTTAGCAATGTCCACTACGCCATATCAGCTCACAGAAAATATAAAATAATTCCACACTTAAATAACGATTGTCAAAAAGTCGCAAAGACGTTAAATATGGATGAATTTTTATTCAACAAAAAATTCGCAGAAGCAGTAAAAAATGAACAGACTATAAAAAAAGCAAGCGCAGATTTTCAAAAGAAAACTTGGCAACCAGCTCTTCCCTTACCAGGACCTTCAGGTATACAATCAACGTATCATTTAAACTACCAGCGCCATCAGTACAAAGGGAGAATGAAGGACAAGAAAAAAGAAGAGAGACCGTCGGACCGTTACCCAGACCGTTACCGCAGGCAGAAGAGAGAGACCAAGAAGCACTACTATCGGAAGTAACTTCCACTCCAGAGGTAAGCCGCTATGCTGGGTGTCTTTCGGGTTTCAGAAAGACTTGGAAGAACTTGACACAGGACCGAGCGGTCTTAGGCTGGGTTAAAGGAATATCTATACCATTTACCTTAAAACCCATACAAACAATCGAACCATCTGTTAAGATCCCAAAAAAATTAATTAAAAATTATGAACAGTCAGTTAAAAAATTATTAAAAATAGGAGCCATTGAAGAATGTTGTCCAGTAAAAGGACAATTTATATCCTCTTATTTTTTAATTAAAAAGCCAAATAAAAGCTACAGATTCATTTTAAACTTAAAAAATCTTAATACCTTTATTCAAGCTCCTCATTTTAAATTGGAGGACTACAGAACTGTTCTGAAGCTTTTGAATAAAAATTGTTTTCTTTCAAATATTGACCTAAAAGACGCATATTTTTTAGTCCCGGTGAAAGGGAAATATAAAAAATACCTAAGGTTTAGATTTAATAATATCTTATTTCAATTTAATTGTTTACCTTTTGGTCTTAATATAGCCCCTTACATATTTACCAAACTCTTGAAGCCAGTAACGAAGAGCCTTCGACTTTCAGGTATACTTACAGTTTTTTACCTGGATGATATTCTAATAATAAATGAAACCAAGAAACAATGTTTAAAAGATACTCTAACAACACTAAGGCTACTTAAAAGTTTAGGCTTCAGAATAAATCGGGAGAAAAGTACATTAGAACCTCAACAATATATAAAATTTTTAGGCTTTAACTACGATACCATAAATATGCGGATTTTTCTCCCCAGTGAAAAAATTAAGTTTATAAAAGAATTAATTAATACATTTAAAAAGAAAAACAAAAAACACACTGTCAAGGATTTTGCCAGATTAATAGGTAAATTCGTATCTTCCTGTCCTGCTACAAGTTACGGTTTCACTCACATAAAACCTTTCGAGAGAATAAAACATGTTTCACTAGAAGGAGATTATCGTAATTACCATAGGAAAATTATCATTCCGAATTCATTATCAGAAGAATTAGAGTGGTGGCAGAAAAATGTTGGACTAGGCCAAGCTATAAAACCACTATCCTTCTCGCGAGAAATATTTTCAGATGCTTCACAAACCGGTTGGGGGGCTTTTTCCAACGGAATTAAATGTCACGGTTTTTGGGATAATCATGAATCCAAAATGCACATTAACTCCTTAGAAATTAAAGCAGCATACTATGCCTTAAAATCCTTTGCTAAAAACGAAACAAATGTTCGCATATTATTGAGGGTAGACAACCAAACTGCTATTTCTTGTATAAATCGAGGTGGAAGCATTAAATATTTAAATTTGAATAATATTGTTAAAAAGTTGTGGAAATGGTGTGAAGAAAGGCAGATCTTAGTTTTCGCCAGTTATATCTCTTCGATAGCAAACACAAATGCAGATAAGGAATCAAGGTCAATGGTCATAGACACAGAATATGAACTAAACGACAGAGTATTTAAGGAGATTGTAAACAACTTTGGCTATCCGGAAATAGATTTGTTTGCCACAAGAATAAACAAAAAATGTGAAAAATTTATTTCTTGGTTTCCAGACCCCGAATCCTTTTCAGTGGATGCATTTACCCTAGACTGGTCAAGATATTACTTTTATGCTTTTCCTCCTTTTGCTATGATCACAAGAGTTTTAGAGAAAATAATACAAGAAAGGGCTTCAGGAATCCTGGTTGTCCCTTACTGGCCAACACAACCATGGTTTCCATTATTTAATAAATTGTTAACCAAAAAACCCCTTAATTTCAAACCAGAAAAATTTTTACTTATTTCTCCTTTTAGGAAGAATCATCCACTCCACAACAAGATTTCCCTGGTGGCAGGGAGATTATTCGGAGGTCTTTCTTGAAAAAAGGTATTCCTGAGAGTGCAATCGAAGTAATGATAGCATCTCTAACAGAAGGTACCCTAAAACAATATACAGCCTGTTTTAGAAAATATTGGACATTTTGTATGAGTGAGCAACAAGACCCTAGTGTATATAAGTTACAGAATTATTTAAACTTTTTATTATATAGTTTAAATAATGGAAATTCATTTTCAGTTGTGAATTCATATAGGTCAGCGCTAAATTTAATATTTAACCCACTAGAGCCCAATGATGATAAAATAATAAATAGATTTTTAAAAGGGGTGTCCAACATTCGTCCGTCAAGGCCAAAATACACTTCAACATGGAACCCCGATCCTGTTTTAAGACATCTGGAAAAATTTCATCCCTTAGAAACTCTGTGTTTAGAAGACTTGACACACAAACTTGTTACTCTAATGGCTCTAACATCAGCCAGCAGAGTACAGACACTTTCTCTAATTAGACTTCAATATATCAACATATTATCAGAAAGAATAGAGATTAAAATTCCAGATACAATAAAGACAACTGCCTCAGGTAAAAGACAACCTCTTTTAATTTTCCCTTATTTTAAGAGTAAACCACAATTATGCGTGGCGTCCACTATCGAAGCATATATTAAGAAAACTCAATCGTGTCGTAAGGCAGAACAACATCTAATACTGACACATAAAAAACCAATCCATAAGGCGTCTTCACAGACAATAAGTCGTTGGATCAGAAAGACGCTAAATAAAGCTGGAATAGACACATCTATATTCTCTGCTCACAGTGTACGCCACGCATCAACTTCCGCTGCCTTTAGAGCAGGCGTAACTATTGACCAAATAAGGACTACAGCAGTTTGGACACCTTCTTCTAATATTTTTTTTAAATATTATAATCGCCCTCTCATACAACCAAATGACAAATTCGCTAACACTATTCTTGAGTTATAGGCCTAATGAATTAAAGATATATCATGTGGTTCTCCATATTTTAGCTAGTAAGTTTTTTTTTATAACACTAGTTTTAGGGTAAAGATTGTTTTTCGTTTATTTATGTTTGTTATGTTTACATAAATAAATATATATTCAGAAAATCGCCCTTTTTGCTCTGAACATCTACAATGTCATAATTATATCGAGGACAAGCGAAGGAAAATTAAAAAATTAATCGACTTACCTTAAGGAAGATTAATTATAATTTTCCGAGCTTGTCCGAAGATATAATTATTACCCTTCCCACCCTAATATATGTGGATACATATTATTTAGTTCCCAGGTTTTTAGGCGATTTCCTTAACTCGCACTATAATGGAATGAGTGGAATGCGACAGGGAGCGGAGATACCGGGATCTTTTTGTTTAGTCTAGAAAAAATCGTGCTGACGAGTATGTTTCATGGAAACTACAATGTCATAATTATATCTTCGGACAAGCTCGGAAAATTATAATTAATCTTCCTTAAGGTAAGTCGATTAATTTTTTAATTTTATTGTATTTAGATGTTTTCTCATACAAAAAAAATGTGTATAATATAAATCATAAGAAAATTTTTTTGATAAAAATTTTTATTAAAAATAAAAAATAGATTTCTATCTAATTTATATAGTAAGTAATAATTAAAAATATAACAATTTTCGTATACGTATCTGACTAGTTAATAGACAAAATTTCTTTAAACCAATATTTCTACGATTTCTTTATGACTGATTTTACTTTTATTAAGTAAAACTTTTCTATTTTCTGACGTATATGAAAACGAAAAATAGACAAAAAAAGTCTCATCCTTTATTTTGAAACCAATTTAATATTTACAATAAGAAGAAATTTAAAACTGGTGGTTTTGAAACGATCAATTTTCGCGCTAAGTCACATTGGACTGATTACGGACCTGTGCATTTATATTTAAAGTGGTGAAGATTATTGGAAGTTCAGGTATCTAGATGAAAAGTCGTAGTTACAGTGGAATGTTATTTTTTGTTTGTGAAAGAAGATACTTGTAAATAAAAAGGGAGAAATAAGACAAAGTGAGACAAAAAACAACAATTGTAAAAAAAAGGAAAATGGTACTAAAAACAATAGTTGTAAAAAGAGGGGATAAAATGGGAGCAAAAACAAAAATAATAAAAAGGGAGAAAAAATGAGGAAAGACAACATATTTGTAAAAAAAGAAGAAAACCGTGATAGAAAAAGAGGGACAAACAATAGTTGTAAAAAGAGGGATTAAAATGGGAGCAAAAACAAAAGTAAAAAAAATGGACAAAAAATGGGGAAAAACAACATAGTTGTAAAAAAAGAAGAAAAAAAGTGACAAACAAAAGAGGGACAAACAATAGTTGTAAAAAAGGAGAAAAAGGTGGGGAAGAAACAATGATCGTATAAAATAGAGGGTTGAAAAAACACAAATGAGGGAAAATGGGATGACAAGAAACATAAGTGGGGAACAAAAATGAGTGAAAAATGATACAAAAAAAAAAAATGGGACAAAAATAATGGTTTCAAAAGTGGGTAAAAAACAGTAGTAATGCGGTTTTAAAAAATACAAGTACAAAAAAAGGGCAAAAATGTGGGGCAAAAAATATTAGTTGTAATATTAAGGAAGAAAAAATTGGAGCAAAAAACACAAGTGAGAAAAATTGGGCAAAACCAGTAGTTATACAAAAAGTGAGAAAAAATTGGGACAAAAACACAAGTGACAAAAAAAGGGCAAAGAAATAGGAAAATGAGACAAATAACAATAATTGTAAAAAAATTGTAGCAAAAACAAAAATCAGAAAAAAAAGGGAGAAAAAATGGAGAAAAAGAATAGTTCTAAAAAAAGGAGAAAAAATTGTATAAAATAGAGGGGGAAAATGGGACAAAAACACAAATGGGAAAAAAAGAACAGAAAATGGTGCACAATAGTTATAAAAATAGAGCAAAAAATAATAGTTTATAAAAGTGGGTCAGAAAACGGTAATTATAAAAAAATGGGGAAATCGGTATAAAAAAACACAAGTTACTAAAAAGGGGGAAGAATATGGGGTAAAAATAACAGTTGTAAAACAAAGAGAGAAACAAAAATTGGGGCAAGTTGAAAAAAAAACAAGTGACTGAAAAAGGAGATAAAATGTGGGACAAAAATAATGTTAAAAGGGGGGAAATTGGGTCAAAAAATAATAATTATAAAAAGGGGGGAAATGAGTTTGAAAAAAATAAGTAAAAATAAAAACAATAACTATAAAAGAAAACGGAAAAAAGATTGGTCCAAAAAAAAGGGAAAAAAAAGGGAAAAAATGGGTCAAGAATAAAAAAACGGTGGTAAAACATTAGGTCAAAAAACACAAGTGAGAAAAAGGGGTTTTAAAAAATCGGGCGATAAATTGGGACATAAAAATTATTTGTAAAAAAGGGGAAATAGGTTTTAAAAAACGCAAGTGACTAAAGGGTACTGGAAAATATGGAGCAAACATAATAGTTGTAAAATAAAGAAAAAAAAAACAAAAATTGTGGCAAAAAACCACAAGTGAGAAAAAAGCGAAAAACAAGTATTATAAAAACAGGGGGAAAATTGGGTTTAAAAAAACACAAGTGACTAAAAAAGGAAAAAAAATATGGGACAAAAAATGAAAGTTGTAAAATAAAGTGAGAAAACGAATTGGGGCAAGAAACACAAGTGACAAAAAAGGAAGAAAAATGGGGTAAAACAGTTCCTAGTTGTAAAAAAAGTGGGGAAAAAATTGGGGCAATAAACACAAGTGAGAAAAAAAAACTGGATAAAATCGAGCAAACAACACAAGTGGGAGAAAAAGGGGGTCAATGGGGCAAATAACAATAGTTGTAACAGAAAGGGGAGAAAAATAATTAAGCTAAAAAACACAAGTGGTTAAAAAAAGAGTGAAAAAATGAGAAAAAAATGTGGCAAAAGCAGTAGTTGTAAAAAATAGTGGAAATTTTTTTTGTCAACAAACACAAGTGAGAAAAAAAGGGGGAAAATGGGGCAAAAAATAATTGTTGTAAAAATAGGGGGCATAAAAAAATAAATGCTAAAAGGTAGCAAAATTCATTAGTTGTAAAAAAGGGGAAAACACTCAAGTGAGGCAGAAAGTGTAAAAATGGGGATAAAACAATAGTTGTAAAAAAAATATAAAAAGAGGCATAAAACAATGGTTGGTAAAACAGTGAAGGAAAATGGGGCAAAAAATAAGAGTGGCAAAAAATTATAACTACGAGAAGAACTTTAATTCCCTCCACTCCATCCTAAATAAAGAATTAGTAAAAATTGATAATTAGTAGGTAAAATAATTAGGTCCACTCCATTTCCTCCCTAAAAAAAATCTTTATCCCACTTCTTTACCTAAAAAAAAATCTAACCTAACATAACGTTAGCGTCAGCTTAAATCATTGTGACCAATTTTAAGTGACAGATTATGAATAAAATATTTAAAAACTGTCACTCCTTTTTTATCTGCCTTGCAGCCTTGCCAGCTCAACCAGTATTGGACTATTTTAGATTTACGTAAATGGAACAATTTACATGAAAATTATTATTGAACAATATATTGTTTTTTAAAAATTTTAAATTTCGAATAAATATTCGCTAATCGCTTTTTACTTTCTAGGTTTCAGCGAAAGATATGGCGGATCACACTCTCAAATTAACAGTGATAGATGGAGGACGTACAAAGAAAAAAGGTGAAATTGGTCACATCACGTTTCCTTTAAAAGATCTGGAAATTGGAGATGGATTGGAACAGGAACTGTTTAAAATGGATCTGGAGAAGGTAAATCAACTATTCTATATATTCTTTAATATTTATTAATATGCATTTTTACTTTCGGTTTTAACCTAATTTTTCCACATTTTTCCATTCTTATTAAACAATTTTTAAAGTTTCAATTCTGTTCTCTTTACATTTTACTCAAAATTAATTTTTTATTGTAGTGCAGGCGAGATATAGTCCTTTTTAGCGTTCTTGAGCTTTACGTCACACAAAAGTAGGCGAAAGTGTAATATCAGTATCGGAGTTACTCGGTACTGTTGCGAATTGTACCCTAATATTTAGACAACTAAACACACTATAATGTGTGTGTCTGGTTGCCTAATATTGACCTTAAGAAGCAATTAGTACATTGTGTTTGGCGATTGCCCTAAATTGAAATCCATCCTCAAAGTATTGGCTGTTTGCTGGTTGACTCATAATGAGTAACTTTCTGAATATCCATAACATACAAAATTTGCGGACTTTTGATCACCCTATATACATTTTGTTCTTATGACATCAATTAGAACTCAAAAACTTAAGATAGGGACATGTAAGCCGTTTTATTCGATTTCATGTCGTTTGGCCGGAGCAATCACTTAAATTTGAAACAGGGTTTTTGAAATCAGCTTCACGGGACGAGTCTAAAAATATAAAAAAATATAGGGTATTCCATTTAAAAAAAAATGACGGTGACTTCATTACTCGAAAGTAATTCACCCTGTACATTAGATTATTATTTTAAAATACGGTAAATTAAAATCAAAAATCGACGTGTTTCAGGATTATTTCTTAAAATGGCCAGTTTAGCTAAAAATGAATTTGTTCCATACTTTACGGACACACTGTATACGTATATACAAAATCTTATTTTCCTATATTTTACATAATGAAATATTATTACATACTAACTCGAACGCCTGTTCTCGTCTGACAAAAAAATCGACCACAAATACAAATTTTGAATGGGATCGGTTTATAAATCATAAATCTCGTCCGGCATCTGGGAATCGCCATCTTGTATTTAAAATTCTAAATTAGTTTCCTGCACATCTAGATACCATAACGAACAAACTTTACAAGTTTAAAATCTTTTCACCAGCAATACAAATCGCTACAACCGTAACAAACATCCCAACAAAAGAAAACTCAACGAAAATATGTAATAAAGATTAGTGTTATTTGTAGCCGTCTTCAGTGGAAGAACATTCATCTTCTATATCAATGATAATTTTATCTGTAACCTCATCACAAGCTACCAGGCGTGGCCAATCGTCCTGAATTATCTTTTCTGTATTTTTTATACAGTTAGTCAAGACTATTGGAGTTATACTGTTTCTAAAGAACGGAGAAGTTTAGCATTTTTTTATGAATGAGACTAATAAAATTAAAGCAAAACTGAACAAAAGCGTGAAAATGAAATTAAGATATCTCAAAAACTAACAAAGTTATAAAATTTTAAAGTTGCGCTTGGCATTCCGTCCGATTTGATGGCGTGACGTCATTTCTCCTATGTAGTATACGAGACGGGATTTTAAATAAAGCGACGTATCGCGCTTCTTTATTCTCGTTATTCCTCACATATATTAGTCCACGAGCCAGAGCAGGAAAAGTAGGTTCTACTATTTTTCACATACGATGCACGGTTCACGAGATATTTCACAAAACGTGTTTTTCAAGATGTTCTAACAACAAAATCTCTTCTGTAGAAGATTGCAGAAAAAAGCACCTGACTCTAGGACTATATTTTGTTGTATGACAGTTAATAAATCATGATGACGGAAATTATATGAAATTAAAGTCAGACATGCGTCAATCGTGCCGTGGTATAGAATAAGAGTTTGGTTTGTAGTACGGCTTTTGGCTATGCGGATACGTGACGTCATACACACCACAATCCGCGATAAATAGCAACAACTTTAATATTATATTTCTCCGTTATTTATTGACTGATTTAAATTTGTTTTTAACGATTTATACATTATACATATTATATTATCATTACCATGAAACTTCTCCATTGCCCCATACTATATTTAATTGGTTTTCTGAGTAAGCATTATGTCCAATGTAACGATTATAGTATTGTTTACAAATACTCCAGACCAGTTTAATTGTATTATATTGACAATGGTATGGAGGCATCAATAACATTATTTTTTTATATTCAACAAATGATCCATTATCTCAAATGTGGTCCGCTGATGCAGTAATAAAACTCAAAGTCGAGTACCACAACTTTTATTAAAGATGATAAAGAGAGGTTGGTAACTAGTTTCGGCAAAATGCCATCATCAGGCCTGGAATACAACGTTCTTAGGAAATGGGGGAGATAAACAAAGTCAAACTTACCAAAGGTTAAATTATAATGTATTGAATATGCTTATTGAAAATTGTAATTGTAGATTTAGAAATAAATGTATTTATTAAGAAAGAAGCGTGGTTGTCAATTAAAAATGTGCGCATCGGTAGATATGGGGAAATTTTTTTTTAAGAAGGGGAGGAAGGTTGTGGTAGGAAAGTGGGAAAAAGACTAAAGGTAGGGGTGATAAAATTAATAAGGGTAGGACATGTTTACGACCAAACAATGTTGATTAGTTATAGAGTCGGCCCGTTTAGAGAAGAACCCATTATGTCACACTTTATGTATCGACAAGGCCTCCCTTCTTGGCAGGAAGGGAGGCGATATCAGCAACCAGTGGCGTGTACGTTTTTGAACAGAATTAAACACTGTATTAAAAAGTAAATTATTTATTAATGTCAATTGAACATACTAAAATTTCGAATTTTGTCAGTGAGCATCGTGACGTAATGGGTTCTTCTCTAAACGGGCCGACTCTAACTGTGTTTGTGTCTGGGGCATTGACGGTATGTCAAAATGACCTGCCGGTAGCAGGGTCGAAAATAAAAGGAAGCCATGATAGATAGTAAAACTATTATCGATTTTAAGAAGATTAATTGGCGGAATAAGACAGGTAAGGAAAAGCGGCCTATCGGTGGCCAAACACACTTTTCAGTAAGACAGTACATAGTTGATCGAAAGTAAAAATTATTATAATTATATAAATTTAAAAAATATTTGTAAAAACTTGAAGGGCGACATTGTTAATTATATACGCAATGAGATAATAAAACTTAAGAATAAACAATACCTATTAAATAACTCAAATAGTGGTAAGAGATATACGTAAGAGTATACGTCAAAATGTGGTGAAGAAGAAAGTGAAAGATATTTGACATGTGACAGGACGGGATATAGTAAATACACGGAAAAGCCAATGAACTAACAAGGGTAAACCGAAAATAATATTTAAATGGGGAGAAACCGAGCAAATAAGGAATACGCAGAGAGTAGGGCAAATAATGAAAAGGGTAGGGGATGGTTGGCAACCAGAAAGTTAAATAAGATCCTTGAAATTATCTAATAAGAAAATGTAGTTTTATTTGGGTCGCAGCTGTTCGTAAAGACAAATAAGTGAAATATTTTGTAAACAAGAACGTATTTCAAACATTTCAAGGAGATTAAGTTTATTCCCTTTGCCTAGGTTGTGTAAGAGACTAAAGTCATTAATTGAAAAGGAATAGTTCGTAGAAATAATATGGTTGGCGAAGGATGAGGGAATATTGGTAATGTCCGAATTTCTGTATTTAGCATTGTACCTAATATGTTTATCTCCCCCATTTCCTAAGAACGTTGTATTCCAGGCCTGATGGTGGCATTTTGCCGAAACCAGTTGCCAACCTCCCTTTTTCATCTTTTAATAAAATTTGTGGTACTCGACTTTGAGTTTATTTACTGCATTATTTTTTATATCGTTGCTTATGAAAACGACAAGGAGAGTTCAACAAAAATATAACATCATGTTTTTTCCTAATTAACAGTTAGAATTGATCAAATAAAACCCATTGAGTTTAATTATCCACCGTAATTTGAGCTAGATTTTTGAATAAATTAATTTAAAAATTCAAATTTCCAATTATTTGAATATACCGCCATTACGATCGTGACGTCACTTATGTGCAATGAAGTTACCGTCAAGCTATTAACTGCAAATGTGTAAAGAAGAGAATACGAATGAGTAACAGCTGTTAAATCTCACTTATACAGACAAAGATGGAGAAAACCATTATATGATAATTGGATAAAGATGAAAACTTGGACCTATCCACTGTTAATTCGCATTCAAAATCGAGAGAGATAAGTACGTATTAGATTCCGCTGTTAGATAAAGAAAACGACTATTTTAACCAGATCAGTTAATAATTTGCTGTTTGGTACATAAGTTCTGGGCACAAGCGTTCCTGATTAAGTGAAAGGTCGCGTCCGCGTTTGCTTACTGCATAGTGCACTGTCACTTGTAGTTTGTACTCTGTAGAGCCGATGGTTGATGTTGATAATTTTCCGTGTTTATTTGTATTCGTAAAGATACGTAAGCAAAGGTAAAAGTAAACACAATTAAAAACATATTGACCAAACGACACTTTATAAGCAAACGTCATCTATATTTAAAAGCGTCAATTTTATTTAGAGAAACTGGCGAACGTTAATATTATGCATAAGTGACGTAGGTGCACTACAAGTTGCATAGATGCAGTAATTTTTAAATATCTATTTTTTCATGTTAAATTAAAGAAAAAAAAACAGAAAAAACATTTTTTTCATAAAAAGAAATTCATTTTTTTCTCAAATAATGCAAAAAAAGATGGACTAATATTTCAAGTTAAACTCCCCCATTCCCCATTCTTTGGATATTAATTAAATTGTTGTAAAAACGTATCTTGCTTGCACTATTGTATATGATCATTTTTAGAAAATATAAAATTTTACATTTCAATTTCAACTTTTAATCGAAAAAAAAATTGCTTATATGCAAACACATTTTTTCATTATTTATTGAATGAATTTAGCTCTGCGTGAAAAATAGCTGTGCTGTATTTTTCAAAAATTTCCTGGTCATTGTTATTTTAATATTGCAGATATATTCCACATGAATGGAGTTTTTAGTTTGGTGATTTCAATGCGATTAATTTATAATTTGGTAATTTATTTGTTTACATACAATATCATAAATCCAAAATGTACGCAATCCTAGAACGGAATTTATTCCACACAATTTAACAACCTATAATTAAAATTAACTAATACTAACCTACTCTATTTACAATAAATGATCAATAATAACAATAATTTTTGCTTAAAATTATCCATTTTTTTCTGTGAAAGTGATTATATCGACAACCATTAAATACTACATGAACTGTAACGAAAACCTCTTACTTTCACTTTGTAATACACTTACTTACCTGGTTAGTTGTATCCGATTTTATAAAGTACTACTATTTAAACAAATGAATTCCATTAAGATATAATATTAATTAAATGCGGAAGGCTAAATTAGACTGTGCTAATTCATGGTATTTGTGAGAGACTAAGAGATATGTGTATGAACTTAATAATTATAAGCTGTGGTCTTTTTTTTTGATCCATTACTAATTTAAATATTAAGTCATAATAATAATAATAATATAGACCTCAATTTTTCAATAACTGAAAAAAGAACTGGACATCACTTTCTATAAAAAAGTGGCATAAGCCGTACCAGAGCATTGTAAAATATTTTTATTAAATTTTTAAAAAAATTATTCGACCACTTATTTCTTGGTCAATTTGTTGCTTTGATAATGGAAACAATCAATACATTTCCGATATGTTGTCTTATTAAAAAATAATTTATGCTGCATTTTTAACCTGAAGGATTTTGTTTGTAAAATTAGCCCGTCAAAACATATATTTAATACTCATACAAAATTAAGAAAATATTATATACAGGGTGATTCATTAAGGGTTTCGTCCGCCGTATCTCGGAAATCGTTTGTCCAAGAATTTGGAGAAAATAAAATCGGCCATAAAAAATTGTTTAAAAATATTTTTAAGCTCGTGAATGTCTGCTAGGTGGCGCTCTCTATCACTTATAATATATAATTGGGTTTTTTACAAAATATTCCATAATTAAGGTTGGTAAAAAATATTAGCCTTATAAACTGCTGTCCCTATTCTACAACTTTTGTCCAAGTCATTTTTCATTATCACCTATTCATACGTGGGAGGGGAAGTGTACTTTCGTTGACATCAACAGAACTGTAACTTCCATATTCCTAAACCGATTTTCACAAACGTAGACTCCATGCAAAGGGCATTAAAGGGATATTTCAGAATTAAAAGACAATATCACATTTAATCTTTCAATACACCATATTTTTCTGACGTCACAGTGCGGTTGAAGGTCACTTCGCTATATCCAAACAAACTTTTGGCTCATGGCAATTTACATGGGTAGTTTTTTATTCCTATTATTTTTATGTTTGTGCAATTTTTAGAACATTGTAGTTGTTAAAATAAATATTGTTATAATTATGTGTTAGTTTTAGTTAAATTTGGTCTATATAAATTCGTCTTAAAGCGAGAAAAATGAAAATATAACTTAACATATACTGGGAACATTTAATGTCAACATTTTATATTAGTTTTGAAGCAATTTGTGTTATTTTTATACTGACATACATATATTTATATAATTTTGTAATTTTTCCCCATACTAAAACAAAAATCATATGAAAAATGTTGAATTTAGATGAAACATTGAGGTTAAATAGTAGTATTTTTATTTTTCTCGCCTTGAAATAAAAATAAATAACTTCTAAATTAATTAAAACTAATACTTGGGTAAAATAATATTTATCATAATTACTAAAATGTCCCAAAAAACTACACAAAAATTAAAAAACACGAAATAAAACACTACCAATGTAAACTTCCATTACCAAAAAGTTTGTTTGAATAAAATGCCATGACCAATCCAACAAAATTGCCGATGGTGACGTTTCTAGAAATGTGGCTTATCGCCAACTTCAGGGCGTTATGTGACATCTAGCTCTATTTAAATTTTTTTCTGAGAAATGTCTTATTGACATATCAAAACCGCAAACTGATATCTCTTGTCATTCGAAATATTTTGGCATTTTTGTTTAATTTCTGATTTTTGATGAGTGTTGGCTCACCCTGTACTTTGTGAAAATTATTTTGAGAACAAAATAACAAGTAAAAACTTTATTAAAATAAATAACCAAACGTAATAAAAATAAGTTACTCAAAACAGAAATTTAGAAAAAGTAAAAAAAAATCAACTACAACCTAATTATTTTAAATATTCAAAATACTTCTCATCATTTGCTATGCACAAATTCAGTCTTCCTATAGTTGAATTAAAACCAGTCTCAATTTTACTAAAGAGAAATACTTCGAACTGCTTTCCGAATCATATCTTTCATATCCTTTCATGTGTAATGGGGAGGTATTATGTAATTTTTTTAAATTAGAATTTCAAAGTCTGGTATCAAATATGCCTACAAAAAATATTTATAATTACCTCTCGCCCTTCAGATAAGAGAGGTATAGGAATCATGCTAAAAATTGGGTAGTGAGTTTTCAATTGATAAACACGTTTTGGGGTCCCTAGAATACGATTTTAATATTTTCGCGATGATGTCTGTGTGTGTGTGTGTGTGTTAGTGTGTGTGTGTGTTAGTGTGTGTGTGTGTTAGTGTGTTAGTGTGTGTGTGTGTTTGGATGGATGTTGTAGTAACGATAACTCAAAAACTACTGAATAAAAAAATTTGAAATTTTGCATACAGGATTCTGATACCCTAGATTAGATCTGATTAGATTTTGGTGCCAATCGCACAACCGGAAGTGGCAGTTGCTATGGGTAATGACTCCATTATTATACAAAACGGCAATAAAGTTTTACACATATATTTTGTATACCCTATAGTTTATTTTCATCTAATTAAAATTTTCGAAACTTTTGCCATTGTTGCCAGATTTACAAAAAAATAATTTTTTTTCATACCTTTTTGTGTCAACCTGTAAATTTTTGATTCAAAAATGGCGAGAGGTCATGTGCTGGCCACATCAGATTTTTTTTTTAAACCCTTATTATATTTAAAAAAAAATAAATTAAAAATATCTACATTAATTGATAATACTGTCAAGAGATGGCAGTAAATACGAACTGAATTCCTTACTAAATAGAGGCCATATGTAAATATGAGAAAAGAAGAAAATTATTGTTTTTATTTTCGCCGTGACTAGCATTACATCGGTTGGACTTGTTTACTTATATCGCACATAGGAAAATAAAATAAACTACCTAGTTTTTACATCTCGAACTTTGAGAAAAAAAAGTGAAAAAAAGACACTTTACTGTATAAATGAAACTTATTACTAGTCAATATTTTTATATGGTTTTTAAAAAGCTAAAAAAATTATCAAAAAATAAAAAAAGTTGGCCGTACCTACTAGGAATCAAACTCCGGCCCTTTTACACCGAAACCATATACTAACGCATTACGCCAAAACCAACGTTACAGAAATATTATCAAACTTATCAAGCAGATGCGCCAACATACTTCCATACATCCGATGAACTGCTAGTCACAGCGTTTTACTTTTGACTTCTCACTATAACATAACCTATTTGTGTTTTTCTCTTATTTCTTCTTTTTTTTTAATAGTATAAGCCACTAAGGCTATTTGGTTTAGTAATACTCGACAGATAACTATAAATTATACCTTGTCATTCCATCTACATGACTTTAAACAAATTAATGTAGCTGACGTCACTTCTAAATTTTGAAAATTTATTTCTTAGCAATCGTAGTATTTCAAAGTTAACCAAGCCTATTTTTATGAATAATTTTAAGTAGATTTTCATATACTACAAATAAATTTGCTGTAGCTACCGCATCACACGTCCCCAATGGGCGTGTTTTAAAAACTAAATCTTTGATTCTTCCCCATTAGTAAAAATCAAAAACCATAACTTTGCTGCCAATTAAATACTCCCTCGCCCAATCCACTTATCTGAAAATGGAGTATCTAAATAATGTCGAACATCTATTGCAAAATGCACTTGACAACCATCTTGTTGGTACCACATATTATCTAATCTGTTTTGAATAGTAATACTTGCTGGAATAATTGGTAAATCATTCGTTAAGTACCATTCTCCAACGATTTCGGTAATTGATTTCCGTTTGCCAGTGGTTGGTTTCTGACCAGTAGTGGCTGTTGTGCAAAATAATTATACCTGAAAAACGTAGCCTCATCCGTCCATAATATTTTAGATAGGAAGTTGGGATCATCGTTCTACATTCCTTTTAACCAGTTGCAATAGTTCAGTCGTCTATCAAAATCTATTTCTTTTAATTCCTGGTGTAAAACTAAAGCAACATGATAAGGATGCATTTTAAAATCGTTCAGGGCTGGTTGTATAAAACTCAGTTACTGGTAGATGGTCAGTTTTTATTATTTTTTTCTATACTTGGATTTAACATTTGATGAAGATTTCAACGAGTTAATAAATATGTATTTACATCCTCAAAATTCCAGAACTTTTAGAATGAGAACCAACCACTTTACTGAGTGGAGTGAAGTGAAATTTAGGTGCAGGTTTCGGTTATCGAAAGCGATTGTACGTATTCTGGAAGAAGAACTTTCTCCGGTATTAGTTTCGGAAACAGAGAGGTTAGTAGGTTTTTGGGTCATATCGAAATTGATTTGATTTCTAACCTTCGGCCACAATTTATGATGATACCACGCCTTATTTTTTTCCTGTTTGAAAATGGGATCAGTGCATTGTATTGAAATATTTTTTGACTATTTCAACAAGAAGCCTCTCTTCCTTAGCAGACAAATTAAGAGACCTTGTTTTTTATCTTTTATTTACTTTTACCGTTTTCGGAACCGGTAATATACTTACATTTTTCAGACTGCAGACCATAGAGAAAGTATAAATACTGCAGACTTGCTGAGACAGCATACTATAGAAACAGTAGAAACAGAAACAGACCATTTTTCTTTTATTGCTAGGTTATATTCTTGATAGTTCAATGCCATTTGAACTATTTTTGCGTTGTCAGCCTGATAAAAACAGCAGTTAACAAAATGGCTGCCACAAAATTTTATACAACAGGTAGATTCTTGATTGGTCAACTAAAATAAAGAGTTAAACCAAACTCCAGTTAATACAATTTGTATACAACCCGCCGTCAATAATCTATTCACCAAAGAATAATTTAATCCTAGATCTCCTACAATTTCCCGAGCTAATCTTTCGAATACTTTCCTAGAATGACGCCGTCTTTCAGGAAATCGTACCGCATATTCCCTTTCAGCAACTACTGCATTTTGTAGACTTTCAAAATACACACTAAGCTTATCATATGCCTTTTCATTTGAATAATAAGGCATTATAAAATAAAAGGTTATCCATATTCTCAAATGTGGTCAATTATTGAGGTAGTAAAACTCGAAATCCTGTACCACAATTTAATTGAAGGTAATAAGTTGATTACATCAGGCCTTGCAAACCATATCCTTACTACTAACCATTCCTTTTCTATTACTGACTCTGAACTCCTACACCACATTGGGAAAAGCCAAAAGCTTAACCTGCTAGAAATCTTTGAGATTAATTCATTCCTCCATAATAATTCTGTTTCTTGCCTCAACGAACAAATTAAACCTAAAGAAAACTACATTTTTCTATCTGACACCTTCAGAACACTTCTGTAACAGACACTTCTATATTTTCCTTTTCCAACTGACTCCTTTCCCCTATTCCATATATAATATCTTTGATTCATCTAGTTATTTTACCATCTTGGTATCCCTTAGATCTCTAAATTTCATTGTGATTGTTTATTTATTAAACATAACCTTTCCTAATTCTTCTTTTCCTGTCCGACTATTATACTCTCTACACCTCTTCTTCCTTTTCCTTATTGTCACTTACCGGCCTGTCCCCAGGTATCTGATAGTCACTTTCTATATTAGTATTCGTTAATATTCAAAATTTATGTAATAACAATCTTTTTGCCACTAACACATCGAAACCCTTCAGGTTTTAATTTTAATTATTTATATCTTTTTATGTAACTCAAATGTTTTCAAATAACCCGGACTTTGTAAAAGCTGTCACCTGTCATTGTCAATAGTTTTAACGCGCAGATTGCTGAACGCCATTTGATGAATTTTGCTAAATTAATTTTCAATTTTGTTAATTTGCGCCCGCTTATGTGGTTATACGCACTACTAATAATTCTGAGCTTAATTCAAGGGTGGCCACAATTCGAGTGGTCCCCCTTCATTATTAAATTGTTTTGCGCTAGTTTAAGAATAGTGCCGCATGTCCGGCTACATGTTTTCTTGCCATGGAAATTTCCTACTTTCTCCAACCTCCCGAAGCTATGGCCACTAGGCTACTCCTTGGGGTTAAAACCTCTATCCACCCACTTAACTAGTATTCATTTTCCTACTTACCTTTTTTGAATTTTTAATTTTTATCCTTTTACCACTATATCCCTTTCTCCACCCGTCTTAATATTATTGTATCCTGGCGTATTTTATAAATGTCGTTTTAATTTGTATATTTAAAATTTTCACCCCTGCATATAATTTATTTGGTAAGTTTTTAATTGTAATGATCTTAGCTACTTTGACACTATGTATTATAGGCCTGATGATGGCGTTCCGCCGAAACCAGTCGCCGCCCTTAAATCAATTTCATGTAATCAACTTATTACTTTCAATTAAATTGTGGTACAGGATTTCGAGTTTTACTACCTCATTATAAAATAGTTAGTTAGCAAACGTTAAAAAATCACTTTGACAGCAACAGAAACTTAAAAGTAAATATTAGTATATTATTCAACAAGCAGTAATGAAGGTAAAAACTCACACCGATGAAATTTGCAGAATGAGCCATAGACGAGTGCTGTAATTCATTAAATAAGTTATTACCATTACTAAAAGTTGAATACCATAAATAGGTAATTCAAATATTTCTAGTACGAGATTTTAGACTATTTTAGTACACCCTAAGAAATTTTTTTATGCAATTTTATATTTATCTTGATATCTTTCAGGTAACAAATTTTGAACTGCTTCATTCTCAATTTCTCTTAACTCTGGCATATTTTTATCCATATCCATATCTTTCAAATAGAATGTATCCATATTTTTTTACAAATATTTAGATTGAAATATCAAATGTCAAAGTTACAAACGTCAAATCAATTATAAAGATCATTACAAATATGCAAATCCACCGTCGCAAGTTGCGTCAATTTGACAATCTAGAAGTGAAAATGAATGGTTATTTTATTACTTACAAGTGAGTTTTTATAATTCACACTATTTATTTATAAATTATTCATACATAACTTAATAGGAGCAGATAAACATATTAAAGTAAAAAAAGCACCCCACTAAGGTTTGGTAACTACACCCTAAATTAAATAGAGCTCTTATATCGACAAATGAATAATAGATCTTTTTTAATTTACTCTAATATTCTGTATACATTTTTAATAGTATAATTTTTTTTCAATTGTCAACCGGTTTTACGGCAGTGCTGCAACGTTGCGCTCGTCACGCAGATCCATATTTTCAGCATTAAATTTAAAGTATTATAATTAAAATGGAGTTCCCAGAAATCCGCCCTTTTTTGAATTTTTTTTCCTCTGTAAGAATCTTGTTTTAAATTTTCTCTGGCGCTTTTAGTTTTTGACATATTTGAAAAAATCTAGGCATGCTTTTTTTAAATCTTTATTTGTTTATAACTTTTACAATTATTTATTTGCACATTTTTCATTCCGAAATTAATAAATCATCGACCATATTTTAATTCAATTATCTTTTAACTAACACATTTTTGAATTTGTCTAGTCTATACCCTATTGATTTGATAACCATCATTGATTTAATTTTCTTATAATTGCAAGAAAATAAATTTTTTTAAGTCAATTTGTTTTTCAAAATTTAAAAATTAAAGGAAATTGTGTAGAATGATGGGATGAACTCAATATTAACATTAATCTTTCATCGACATGATGGCATACTTAGGATACCACTTACCTGGATTCATTGATTTACTCAATAATATACAATTATAAAAACGTTTGAATAATTTATTATTTTTAAGTAGATCTATTATTGATTTTAACTAAGAATATCTATGGTAAACTAAAAATATAGAGCGCCTTCGATTTTTTTTACATACAGGTTTAATTAATAATTGCCCATATTGACCTAAAATTGTTACATTTTTTCTTGGGTCCAATCCATCTTATTTCGAAAAATTTCGGAAAAATGTATTTAGAAAAGTTGTTCAGCATTAAAAAATACATCTAGATTTGAAGTCATGAATATCTAAGTGAAGTTTTATCTTGGACAAGAAAAACTCCACAAAATAAATGTAATTAGTTTGTACCTTAATACTTACTTTATTTTGATGTTTTGTGATATTATATTATTAAATAATTAAGTTCTTGTTACAATACTATATAATTTTGAACAATTTTCGGTATAAACAAAAAATAAAAATAAGTTTTCACCAAAAACATTGAAAATTACTTTACTCTTCAAAAATATTGACCGTGGTTAACACAATAGTCGTGTAAATTGTATTATTACAGGCTTTTTAAACATATAGTCGTTTATGCCTGTTTATTGTTTTAGCAAAAAATAAAATTTCACTTAGATTGCCATGACTTCAAATCTAGATGTATTTTTTAATGCTGAATAAGGGTACTTTACTCTCGACTCAAAATCAAATTTTTGAAGGCTCCTGTGTTTTAATATATTTTGTTGGTGCATGTTTCGTTTTAGGTAATGCACAAACTTTTACCAGAAAATTTATACAGGTTTCCTCAATAAAAAGATCTGCACCATAATTATATTATTTTTATTGAAAAAAAAACAAAAAAAACAAAAAAATGAGAAAAAAACGAAAATCGAAAAAATCAGAGTAATAAAAAAAATTAGAAAAAGTAGAAAACAAAAGAAAGAATTAGAAAAAAACAGAACAATGAACAAATCAGAAAAAAAACCAAAAATCTCTGGAAAAAATTGAAAGAAAAATCAGAAAATATGGGGAAAAATAAAATTGTAAAACAGTAAAAAACGTTAAAAATTGTAAAAACTCGAAAAACCGCAAGAAATCGTAAAAAATCACAAAAAATCACAAAAACTCGCAGAAGAAACGCAAAAAATTACAAAAAAAACCACACAAAACCACAAAAAATAACAAAAAAATCGCAAATTATCACAAAAAATCAGAGGAATAAGAAAAAAATGAAATGAAATGAAAAAAAAACAGAAACAACAAAAAAATCACAAAAATGAGAAAAAACCGAGAACAAATCGAAATACATTTGAAAAATAAACAAAGAACTTTTAAAAAAATTGAGACAAAAATCAGTAAATATTAAATAAAAAATGAAAAATAAAATTGCAAAGTACGGAAAAATAAGAAAATCAAAAATGTAAATATCCGAAAAAAAAACGAAAAAAGTCACAAAAAATCGTAAAACAATCGCAAAAAATTGAAAACCGCAACAAAATTCCAAAAAAATAGAAAAACAATCGCAAATAATTACAAAAAATTAGAATGAGTAAGAAATAAAAATTAGGAAAGAAAAAAAAACGAGAAAATATTAGAAAAAATCGGAAAAAATAAGAAAAAACAGAAACTTTTGAAAAAGATTAAGAGAAAAATCAGAAAATATTGGGAAAAATAAAATTGTAAAGCACGGAAAAAATGAAAAAATCAAAGAAATAGTAAAAGAGCCGAACAAAGGGTAAAAAACAAAAATACTCAAGACATCGAAAAATATCACAAAAAATCGCAAAAATTACAAAAAAAACCACAACAAAACCCCAAAAAAATAACAAAAAAAATGCAAATAATCACAAAAAATCAGAGGAATAAGAAAAGGGGGAAAAATTAGAAAACAAAAGAAAGAATTAGAAAAACAAGGAGAAAAAAATGAGGAAAGACTAGGAAAAATTGAAAAAATAAGGAAAAAACAGAAAAAAACAAAAAAATCATAAAAATGAGAAAAACCAGAAATAATTAGAAAAATCGAATTAATAAGAGAGAGAAAACAAGGAACTTGGGAAAAAAAATGAGAGAAAAATCAGTAAATATTGGAGAAAAAATGAAAAACAGAATTGTACGGACAAACGAAAATATCAAAAATGTAAAAAAAGCCGAAAAAATTAAGTCGTTTTTGCGACTTGCAAGAAATCGAAAAATATCACAAAAAACCGTAAAACAGTTGCAAAGATTTGCAAAAAAAAACGCAACAAAATCCCAAAATTATTGAAAAAAAATCGCAAATAATCATAAAAAAATCGGAGGAATAAGAAATAAAAATAAGGAAAAAAAATCGAGAATATATTAGCAAAGTTTCAACTTTTGACATTTTTTTATTTTGACAGGTGACAGTTGTAGAAATAATTTTGACTGTTCTGTATAGATTTTTTCAAGGGCTTTCAAATGATATATTTAAAGTCGAATTCCGTAACATATTGCATCTGTCATTTTTTGATAATGGTACTTCCGTTTGACAGATGTCGTACAAAAATTAAAGGGTTCTTCCGACGGGTAACCCAAACCCCTGCACCAAATTTCAGCTCAATCGAATTAAACATGTGGCCTCTATCGTGAAAGAATACACACACACACATACACACAGACAGACAGACAGACAGACAGACAGACTTCCGTCTGAAAATGGTCTTAATCGTCTCAGATGACCCGAAACTGGATATTTCCGTTTTTATCTCGAAATTTTTTTTAGCACGTTCACAATACTTTTCCTTCTAGGAAGTGGGTCGGGAAAGTAAAAATCGGAAAAATAACAAAAAACAAAAACTTTTGGAAAAGATTGAGAGAGAAATCAGAAAATATTGGGGAAAAAATGAAAAATAAAATTGTAAAGCACTGAAAAAACGAAAAAATCAAAAAAATTGTAAAAATGCCGAAAAAAAGATAAAACCGAAAAAAAAAGACGCAAAAAACTCAAGAAATCGAAAAAACCACAAAAAATAGCAAAAATTGCAAATAATCACAAAAAAACAGAGGAATAAGGAAAATGAAGAAAAATTTGAAAACAAAAGAAAGAATCAGAAATAAACAGAACAAAGAGAAAAAAATCAGGAAAAATTAGTAAAAATTAAAAAAATAAGAGAAAAAAAACAGAAAAAACAAAAATCTTAAAAATGAGAAAAAAACCGAGGATAAATTAGAAAAAATCGGAAAAAATAAGAAAAAAAAACTTTGGAAAAATTTGAAAAAAAAGAAAAAATAAAATTGCGAAATACGGAAAAAATCAAAGAAATTATAAAAAGCCGAAAAAACGCTAAAAAACTTAAGAAAAGTCGTTAAACCGCAAGAAATTGAAAAATATCACAGAAAATCGCAAAAAATCGCAAAAAATCGCAAAAAAATCGCAAAAAAATCGCAAATAATTTCAAAAAAGCCGAAACAAAATCCCAAAAAAATGCCAAAAAAAATCTCAAATATTCATAAGAAATTAATATTAATAACAAAAATTGAGAAAAAAATTTGAAAACGGTAGAAATAGAAAAAAAAAACAGAAAAATGACAAAAAGCAAGAAAAAACTAAAAACATCGTAAAAACTGAAGAACACCGAAAAAACCGGAAACAACTGTAACCATAAGAAAATGAAAAAATGTCAACGAAATTCCAAAAAAAAAGGCAAAAAACGCAAATAATCGCAAAAAATCAGAGTAATAAGAAAAAATGAGAAAAAATTAGAAACAAAAGACAGAAATAGAAAAATAAAAACATAACAATAAGAAAAACCAGAATGAAAAACAGAAAAAGCAAAAAATGAGAAAAAATAAAAAAACTCTCTCTATAAAATAATTACAAATGATATATAAAAAAATTTAAATCAGAAAAAAATCATATTGTAGAAAAAGACAGAGAGTAAGAAAAAGTGAAGGAAGGTCGTCTGAAGGCCTTTTTTCATTACTTGACGATTTCTGCCAATTAACTACTACCGCAAACCGCATTAAAGAACTTCGTTCAAATAAAAAAAATACGGTGTTCCGATTAAAATAATATAAGTATGGTGCAGATCTTTTTTTCATATAGACCTCAAGTAAACATTTTTTACACAATCTTACGATTTTCCATATAAAAACCGATGCGAAGCTAATATGTCGCGCCACCCTGTATATTTCATTATACGGGTTTATTTATATTAATAAAATATAATTATTTTTTAAACATTTTTTAACTGTACAGGTTGGTGTATTTATATCGACATTTGAAGTTAAAAGTAATCTGTACTTTCCATATAAATGAGGCATCCTATATTTTCTAGATTGGGTTTATTTTTTTTTTGTTTTTTCAGCTCAGAAATAATTAAACTTTCTTTTACATTAATATTTACCTCTATATAAAATGGTAATAAAAAGTAAAACCGGAAGCTATAATTCTCAACTGAAGCAGTAAAAATATAGATATTTTTTTATTTTTATAGGAGGCTCCAGAACACAAGACTGATCTAGGAGATCTGCTGATTTCTCTGGTATATAACGAAAATATTAGTAGGTTAACGGCTACAGTAATAGAAGCAAGAAGGCTAAAAGTGAGTATGTGTGTTAATATAAACTTACTTATTTGGAATTTAATTAACTTTATATGTTAGCGTAATTAAATAAATTACTTAATCGGACATTTTAATCGAATATATGTTGATTATTTTAAAACTTGTTTAAGTTTTTTTTACTATTTTTTTTGTATTGTATTACCTTGAGGTATTCAAAATCGATATATTTTACTAATAAAAAATGCTGCATAAAATAGAAATTGGTTTTATAGGGAAATTATATGGTAGCTATATCCTTATTTATTCGTGGTTTAAAAGTTATGCGCTTGCTAAAGTGACAATTTTGTAATTAAAACTTTTTTCACTTTCCATGAATAATTGTGTAGCGTATAATTAAAATAATAAGGACAATCGGAAATATAAATTGAATTCTACGAACATTTGTAACTATCTACTTTTTTTATAAAAATTGTAATACAATTGTAACAGATTCAAATAATCCAAAAGGTTATCCATATCCAATACTACAACAGTATATTAGTTGTAAAATTTTTATAAAAGTTGGCTACTAGTTTCGTCTTCGGCTATCATCAGGTCCACAATAACACTCGTTACCATTATCGGATCTTTAAATGGGTATCAGAATCATCCTGATAATTGAAAACCCACCAAGTGTGACTTTGAAGTGAAACTTATTAAAAATTCTCATGTAGAATTTGTTAAAAATTCTCACATAGAGAGGGCCGAACCAGAAGGCTAGCTCAACCGTTGAAAAAACAAGCACCATTAAGGGAAATAATACCAGCACAAAGGAAAGAAAATTGGATAAAAAAAATTGTTAGCGTATAAGTGTGTCACATGACATGATAGTCTATGACATATGTAAACCGAGGAACTCACCAAAATATAAATGAGAAGCCAATCGCAAAAATAATAATAACCTGAAGGGTAAGCAAATAATATTTAGTTCAACCTTTCAGTGTAATATTTTCAGGAAAGGTATTTTTCAAGAATGATATTTTTCAGCACGAAAACCTTTTGAAAAACGATAATTTTTCAAAAACGATATATGTAGGGGATCTTTCAAGGATATTTCAGATATTTTTCAGCGATGATCTCTTCAAATTTTAGGAACTTTTCAGTAATGACCTTTCATTTCTCGTTCAGTGATGAATTCTTAGATTTCTTTCAAGGATCTTCCAGTGATTTTTCAGTGATCTTTTAGTGATATTTTAGATCTAAGTATATTCCTATTAAAGAGTGGAGAAGATGACGTATAGATTTGATACTATACGATACTGTTTGAGAGAAGTAGAGATTGACCGAACTATCGTTTCATCTTTTTCTCTCGAAATAGCACAATTCTCACCGCAAGGCATGTCCATTACTATATGTCTATACTCACGAAAATATAAATGACCAGCCAACAACAAAAATAATAATAACCTGAAGGGTAAGCAAATAATATTAAGTTCAGCCCTTCGGTCTAATATTTTCAGGAACGGTATATTTCAAGAATGGTATATATCTTTTAGCACGAATCTTTTTCAAAGACGATATCTGTCGCGGATTTTTCAAGGATGTATTTTAAAATTTTTCAGCTATGATCTCTTATACATTTTTTAAGCCCCTTTTAGGGATCTTTTAGTATTGATCTGTCAGAGATCTTTCAGTAATCTTCCAATGACGTTTCAAGGGCCTTTTTATGATCTTTCAGTGATGAATTCTCAGAGATCTTTCAAGGATCCTCCGGGGATCTTCCAGTGATTTTTTAGTGATATTTCATAATTATTTCAGGAACATTTCAGATCTAAGTATATTCCTATTGAAGAGTGAGGAAGATAGCGTATAGGTTCGGTCTAGCGGTATCTCCTAAAAAACTATACGATACTGTTTGAAAGAGGTAGATATTGACCGAACCATCGTTTCATCTTTTTCTCTCAAAATAGCACAATTCTCAGAATAGTATCTTTCAGGACGAAAATATTTCAAAAACGATATCTGTCGCGGATCTTTCAAGGATCTATTTGATATTTTTCAGGGTTGATCTCTCCTAACCTAGATCTTTTATTGACCTTTTAGGGTTCTTTTAGTATTGATATCTCAGAGATCTTTCAGTAATTTTTCAGGAATCTTTTAAGGACCTTTCAGTTATGAATTCTAAAAGATCTTTCATGGATCCACCAGGGACCTTCCAGTGATTTTTTAGTGATCTTTTAGTGATATTTCAGGAAGATTTCAGATCTAAGTATGTTCGTATTGAAGAGTGAGGAAGATGGCGTATAGGTTCATACGATACTGCTTGATAGAGGTAGAGATTGACCGAACCATCGTTTCATCTTTTTCTCTGGAAATAGCAATTATCACCGATGGGCATATCCACGAGTACATATGTCAATACTCACCAAAATGTTAAAATGTAAGCAAATAGTATTAAGTTCAACCCTTCGGTCTAGTATTTTCAGGAACGGTATCTTTCAGGAATGGTATCTTTCAGGACGAAAATCTTTCAAAAACGATATCTGTCAGGGATCTTTCAAGGATCTTTTAGATATTTTTCAGGAACCATTTAGGGATCTTTCAGAGATCTTCCAGTAATTTTCCAGTGATATTTCAGGAATCTTTCAGATCTAAGTATATTCCTATTGAAAAGTAATATGCTGTCATTACTTGAAATTCAGTGATACTTCGGAACTTTCTTGAAATCCAGTAATATTCCGTGTCATTTCTGGAAATTCAGTGACAATCTGTAATTTCTATGACATTTTGTGTAATTTCTTGAAATTCAATAATATTTCTTGTGAGTTCCAGAAATTCAAAGATATTCTGTGGCAGTTCTTAAAATTAGCTGATATTCCCTATGACTTTTTGAAATTCAGTGATAATGGGTGTCATTTCTTGAAATTCAATGATATTCCGTTTAATATATTATAATTATGTGTATTATTTCTTGAAATTCAGTGATGTTTCGTTTGATTTCTTGAAATTCAGTCATATACTGTCATTTCTAAAAATTGAGAGACAATTCGTGTGATTTTTCTTAAAAATTCAATAGTATTTTGTGTGATTTCTTGAAATTTAGTGATATGCTGTCATCTCTTGAAATTCACTATTTCGGGCAATTTCTTAAAATCCAGTAATATTCCGTATAATTTCTTGAAAGTCAGTGACATATTTTGTAATTTCTTAAAAATTCAGTAACATTTTGCGTAAGTTCTTGAAATTCAGTAACATTTTGCGTAAGTTCTTGAAATTCAGTAATATCCTGTCATTTCTTGAAACTCAATAATATTTCTTGTAGGTGCTTGAAATTCAATTGTGTGTTAGTTATTAAAACAATGATATTCCTTATGATTTATTGAAATTCGGTGATATGCCGTGTCATTTGTTGAAATTTAATGATATTCCGTATGACTTCTTAAAATTCAATATTTCATGCGATTTCTTGAAATTTAGTCATATGCTGTCATTTCTTGAAATTCAGTGGTATTTCTTGTAATTTCTTGAAATCCAGTAACATTCCGTGTCATTTCGTGAAATCCAATAATATTTCTTGTGGGTGATTAAAATTCAATGATATTCTGTGTCAGTTGTTAAAACTCAGTGATATTCCTTATTATTTCTTGAATTTCGATAATATTTCGTGTCATTTCTTGAAATTTAGTGATATTTCGTTTGATTTCTTGAAATTCACTCATATGATATTCTGTGTCATTTCTTAAAATTCAATAATAAGTGATTTGTTGAAATTCAGTGATAAGCTGTCATTTCTTAAAAAGCGGTGATTTATCGAGTAATGTCTTGAAATACAGTAATATTCCGTGTCATTTCTTGAAATTCTGTAACATTCTGTGATTTCTTAATAATTCAGTAACATTTCACGTAATTTCTTGATATTCAGTAATATTCTTGTCATTTCTTGAAATTCAATGATATTCTGTGTCAGTTAATAAAATTCATTGACATTCTCAATGATTTCTTGAAATTCAGTGATATTCCGTGTCATTTATTGAAATTCAATGATATTCCGTCTTATATATTAAATTCTGTGTATCATTTCTTGAAATTAAGTAAAATTTAGTTTCATTTCTTGAAATTCAATGATATTCCGTATGAATTTTTAAAACTCAATAATATTTCGTGTGATTCCCCGACACGTATTTCGTGTGTTTTCTTGAAATTTAGTGATAAGCTGTCATTTCTTGAAAACCAGTGATTTATCGAGTAATTTCTTCAAATCCAGTAATATTCCATGTTATTTCTTAAAATTCAGTGGCATTCTGTGATTTATTAATAATTCAGTAACATTTCGCGCAATTTCTTGAAATTGAGTAATATTCTTGTCATTTCTTGAAATTTAATGATATTCTGTGTCAGTTAATAAAATTCATTGATATTCCCCATGATTTCTTGAAATTCAGTGATATTCTGTGTCACTTCTTGAAATTCAATGATATACCGTGTTATATATTATAATTCTGTCTATCATTTCATGAAATTCAGTGATATTCCGTTTTATTTCTTGAAATTCAGTTATTTCCTGTAATTTATTTAAAAAAATTTGAAAATTAGTGATATTCAGTCATTTCTTGAAATTCTTCGTGTGATTTCTTGAAATTCAATAATACCGCGTGTTTCGTTATTTTCTGTCATTTCCTGAAATTCAACGATATTTCGTGTAATTTCTTGAAATCAGTAAAATTCCGTGTCATTTCTTGAAATTCAATGATATTCTATGATTTTTTCAATTCAGTAACATTTCGCCTATTTTCCTGAAATTCAGTAATATTCTGTCATTTCTTGAAATTTAATAATATTTCTTGTGGCCGCTTGAAATTCAACGATATTCTGTGTTAGTTATTAAAACTAAGTAATATTCCTTATGATTTCTTGAAACTCACTGATATTTTTTGTTATATCTTGAAACTCAATGATATTCCGTTTGAAATATTAAAATTCTGTGTATCATTTCCTGAAATTCAGTGATATTTCGTTTGATTTCTTGAAATTCACTCATATACTGTCACTTCTTAAAAATTAGTAACCATTCGTGTAATTTTTTGAAAATTAGTGATATTCTGTGTCATTTCATGAAATTCAATGATATTCCGTATGACTTCTTATAATTCAATAATATTTCCTGTGATTCCTTGATATTTAATATTTCGTGTGATTTCCTGAAATTTACTGATGGTTGTCATTTCTTGAAAAGCAGTCATTTTCACGTAATTTCTTGAAATCCAGTAATATGCCGTGTCATTTATTCAAATTCAGTGACATTCTGTTAAGGGCGTAGATATGGAAGGGGTAAAGGGTGTAATTACCCCCAGAATACCTAAAATATCATGAAAGAAGAAATAAAATATGTGAAATCTAGAAACATACAAACATATTTGTTTAAAAGTTTGATTACCCCCCAGGAGAAAAAGTACACACTCAGGAAAAACATTATCTACGCCTCTGCATTCTGTGATTTCTTAAAAATTCAGTAACATTTCACGTAATTTCTTGAATTTCAGTAATATTCTGTAATTTCATGATTTCAGTAATATTCTGTAATTTCTTGAAATTCAATGATATTCTGTGTCAGTTATTAAAATTCCCTATGATTTCTTGAAATTCAGTGATATTCCGTGACATGTCATGAAATTCAATGATATTGCGTGTTATATCTTAAATTCTGTGTATCATTTCTTGAAATTAAGTTATATTTCGTTTGATTTCCTGAAATTCAGTTATATACTGTAATTTTTTAAAAAAAATTGACAATTAGTAATATTCAGTCATTTCTTGAAATTTAAATTATTCATATGATTGCTTGATATTCAATAATACCGTGTGTTTAGTTATATTCTGTCATTTCGTATAATTTCTTGAAATCCAGTAATATTCCGTATCATTTTTTAAAATTCAGTGATAATCCGTGTGATTTTTTAAAATTCTGTGAGATTTCTGATTAAGTGCAATTTGTTAACTTTCTTGGAGCCTTTATAAAATTATCAGTTTTTTTTTGTATTTTTAAGATTCCATGGGATTTCTCGAATTTCAGCAAAATTCCTTTGGATTCTGTTTGATTTGTTAAATTTGAGATGATTTTGTCTATGAAATTATTTGTGATTTTTCAAAATTTTATAAATTTGAGTGTATGAATTATTAAATTTACATTAGAATTAATTTATTTTGATCGGATTTAGAGTTTTTGTTACAAAAAAATTTTTTATATTGGAATTTTGTAAGATTTCTATTCAGAATTCTATTAAATTATTTTCGGGTTTGCTATAATTCCATTTCAGACTTTATACCAAATTACCAAATGTTGAAATTTAGGATTTTAACATCAAATTTGCGAAAGAAATCGTATAATTTTTTGAATATATAAAAAACTAGAAATTTTAAAAATATGAGGATAAAATAGAAATTACTGTTTTCCAAAATAAACTAGTTTTCATACTGACATTTTTTGAGCAAAAAGTGTATTTTCTTTTAAATCATTTGGCGCCTGCCCAAGGCGCTTTCATTCCTAAACGACGCGGCGCCACCCCCTAACAATCCTCCAACATGCGCGTTTACCCCTCCACCACCCAAAAAAACCCATCAACGTAACCCGCGGACCGTCATTCCATATTCGAATGTTCCACCGATCCGAAGCAACCGAAAATGGCAAAGATAGAAAGTGAGAACGGCGATGCTGTGGTGCACGGTGCATGGGAAAATGTCATCGACATAGAGGAAGACCCGTCGACGAAGAAGTCGGCCTACGAGGTAGTGACCGTTGCCCGGAAGGCGTTCGCCTCCGGTAAGTCGCGCTCGCTCGACTTCCGGAAGGATCAGCTTAAGAAGTTTTTGGTATTTATGGAGGAGGAACGCGATGGTATGATTAAAGCGTTGCATAAGGTAAGTGGATTAATTGGTTCCTACTTTTATGGTATTGTTGTTTATTTATTAAATAATTAATTTCATTATAATACTAAATTTGTTGAAAGTTTAATAATAATTTAATTAAATATAAATCATTTTTTTTAATAATAATAAAGCAATTTATCAATGTTTAATATTTCTAAAAGTAATAAATGTTTATTGATAATTGGTACAAAGTTTTTAACAATTATTGTTGCTTTGTTTAATTTTTTTTTATAAATTCCAAAGTATAAAAATAATATCCAGTAATATCATTAACTATATGAATTATTAACAATTACAAATTGCTACCTTTATTCTAGATTGTAAGAAAAATTAGTATAAATATTATTTTAATCTCAGAAATTAGCTGAGATAAACAGGAACCCCATTTTTTAAAATATAAGTCAACTTTGAACTTTTACCATCTGAGCATTTGGTAATCTATTAACCAAAAATCTGGTAAATCTTATGAATCCTTCGCTCCCCCTCGTTGTCTGAGATGCGTAAGAGCTCTCACTATACCAGAGGCACGAACTAGCCCTTTTCTCCAAAAATAGGTATTTTCAACCCCGAAAAAGTTATTATTAATCTATTAGGAAAAAATGAGCTTAATTATATAGTTGTATACACCTATTAGGAATATTTCTGATATTTTTTTATAAATAACAAAAATGAAATAATTTTTCTCCCAGCTGTTCTTGTTTTATCGAAATTATTCTCTCGGAAAAGTATATACCTTCTAATAAATTATGCAATATAGATTTTCTACTAATAAATAATTAAATTACTGACACAATTCTGATATGTACATTAATAATTTATAATAAAGAAGCTAAAGGAGAATTTAATTCCTTTAACCCGAAAAACTAACATCAATAAAATACCTACAAATAACAGATTAAAAATTATTGAGTACTATTAGAAACTATAAATTGATTTCTGAAAAGTATATTTAAAGGAAGAAATCGTTATGGATAAAATTTTATATTTTGATTTTAAAATTTTCACATCTGAATAAAAAAGAAATTTTTAAACCCATTAGTTATTTTAATGGTTAGAATAATTAATAAAACATTTAGTTACGGTTTAAAATAAGAAAATTTTTGCACTTAAATAGTATATTATGTACGCAATGAGCATTTAATGATAGCTATTAGAATATGGGTATAATAATTACGACACGAGCCTTGTTTTAACACCAAAAGTGCAATGGAAGACAAAAGCTTACTCCATTTCAATAGTCACAATTAACTGAGGCAAAAAAAATAAAACAGCAAAACGGTAAAAAGGTAAAACGGTAAAACAGTAAAAACAGTGAAACAGTAAAAATAATTTGAAACATAAAGAAATTGGTAAAACAAAGTGAAAATAAGAGTGAGGAAAAAACATTTTAAAAATAAAAAACGATAGAAGGCAAAAGTCGGGGGAAAAAAGTGAAGAAAAAAATGGGAGAAACAAAATTTCTAACAAAGAAAACAGTAAAACCGTAGAAGAAAAAAAAGTATAGGAAAAAATGGCAAAAAACTGAAAGAAAAACAAATATGAAATAAAATTTCAAATAATAAAAACAGTAAAAACAGTAGAAAAATAGTGCGGAAAAAAATTGAAATAAAATTTGAAACAAAGAAAACAGTAAAACGGTGGAAGAAAAAAAAAGTATAGTGGAAAAATTGCCAAAAAGTGAACGAAATTCAAATTTGAAATAACGAAAACAGTAAAAACAGTAGAAGAAATAAAATGCGGGAAATAAATTGAAATAAAATTTGATACAAAGAAAACCGTAAAACAGTAGAAAAAAAGTATGGGAAAAAGAGTCGAGAAAAAAATTTGAAACATGAAGAAAACAGTAGAAGCAAAAGAAAAGTCGGGGGAAAAAGGTGAGAAAAAAATGAGAGAAACAAAATTGAAAAAAAAGTCTAACAAAGAAAACAGTACAAAGATAGAAGAAAAAAAAGTATAGTGGAAAAAATGGCAAAAAAGTGAACAAATTTGAAATAACGAAAACAGTAGAAGACAAAGAGTGCGTGAAAAATGGGGGAAAAACTGAAATAAAATTTGATAAAAAAAAACATTAAAACAGTAGAAATAAAGTATGAGAAAAAGTAGGAAAAAGAGTTGAGAAAAAAATTTAAAAAATGAAGAAAACAGTAGAAGCAACAGAAAAGTCGGGGGAAAAAAAGTGAGAAAATGGGAGAAACAAAATTGAAAACAAAATTTCTAACAAAGAGTAAAAAGATAAAAGAAAAAAATGGCAAAAAAGTGAAAGAAAAACAAATTTGAAATAATGAAAACACTAAAAGCAGTAGAAGAAAGAGAGTGCGTGAAAAAAGAGGGAAAAATTGAAATTAAATTTGATACAAAAAGAACAGTAAAAAACGGTAGAAGAAAAAAGTATAGAAAAAAATGGCAAGAAAGTAAAATAAAAACAAATTTGAAATAACGAAAACAGTAAAAACAGTAGAAGACAAAGAGTGCGTGAAAGAAAGGGGGGAGAAATTGAAATAAAATGTGATACAAAGAGAACAGTAAAACGGAAGAAAAAAAATAAAGGAGAAAAAATGGCATAAAAGTAAAATAAAAACAAAAACAGTAAAAACAAAAGAAGAAAAAAAGTGCGTGAAAAAAGTGGGGAAAAATTTTAAATAAAATTTGATAAATAGAAAACAGTAGAAATAAGTCTGGGAATAAATAAAATAGTAGAAGAAAAAAAAATAGTAAAAGAAAAAAGTTGAAAGAAGTTTCTAAAAAATTGGGAAAAAAGAGGGAAAAAAGTGTACAAAAAAGTTTGAAACATAAATTAATAGTAAAAGCAATAAACGAAAAAATAAATTGTGGCAAAAAAGTGAGGAAGAAATTGAAATAAAATTTGATACAAAGGAAACAGTAAAACAGTAGAAAAAAGTGCGAGAAAAAAGTGGTATAAAATGAATTGGAAAAAAAAATTAAAGAAAGAAAACAGTAGAAGACAAAAAGTGGAAAAATAAGGAAAAAAGTACGAGGACAAAAGTTGAAAAAAAGAAGTTTGAAGCAAGGTTATTAGGAAAATAGAGGGAAAAAACTTGTAAAAAAAGTTTGAAGCAAAGAAATTGGGAAAAGAGGGATAAAGTGGAAAAAAGTTTGAAACATAAAGAATACAGTAAAAAAGTAGGGGTAAAAAAATTGAATAAAGAGGTAGAGAAAAAAGTGGGAAAAAAATAGTAGTTAAACTTCATTTGCTTGCAGCAGATCTAAAATATAAAATTGTTAAGTTTTTCTGGAGATTGACATATTTTTTTTATTACTCTTTTAATTTACGAAAAAGTGGAAAAAATTGGTAAAATAGTTTGAAACATAAAGAAAACAGTAAAAAGTGAGAAAAAAGTTGAAAAATGTATCAAACAAAGACTTTGGTAAAAACAGTAGGTACTAAAACAAGAATAGGGGAAAAACAAGCGAGAAAAAAATTAACCATTAAGAAAACAGTAAAAATTCAGAAAAAAGGGTAGAAGAAAGTAGTGGAAAAAAATTGAAATAAAATTTGATACAAAGAAAACAAACAGTACAAAAACGTGGAAAAAAAATTTGGAACAAAAGTTTTGAACATATAGAAATAGTTAAATAATAGAAAAAAATAACGTGAGAAAAGTGGGAAAAAAAGTTTGAAACAAAAAGAAAACAGTAAAAACTGGGGAAAAAAGTTAAAACAAAAAGTATGAAACAGGGACATTAGTAAAAAGTAGGGGATAAAAAGAATGGGGGAAAAACAAATGAGAAAAAAAATTAAACATAAAGTACAGTGAAAAATCAGGAAAAAAAGTAGGAGCAAATTGTGGGAAAAATATTTAAAAAAAAAGTATAGAAATAAAAATGTGTAAAAGAAGAAGGACTAAGAAAATGTTTGATTTAGTGGGAAAAAAGAATGTGGAAAAACCAGTGGGAAAAAATTTAAACATAAAGAAAACAGTAAAACAGCAGGGAAAAAGAATGGGAGAAAATAGTGAGAAAAACAGTTAAAGAAAAGTTTGAAACCTAAAGAAAACAGTAAAATAATAGAAAAATATAACATTAGAAAAAGTGAAAAAAAAGAAAAGAGAAAAAAGTGGACAAAAAAATTTGGAAAAAAAAATGAAACAACTACATTAGTAAAAAAGTAGGGGACAAAAAGAATGTGGGAAAACAACTGAGAACAAAAATGAAACATAAAGAAACAGTAAAAAATTAGGAAAAAAAGAGTAGTAGAAAAAATAGTTGAAAAAAAGTATAGAAATAAAAAAATAGTTAAAGAAGTAGGAGTAAGTTGATAAACAAGGGGGAAAATAGGAAAAACTTTAAGCATAAAGAAAACAGTAAAACACCAGAAAAAAAAGTGGGAGAAAATAGTGAGAAAAAAAGATAAAAAAAAGTTTAAAATATAAAGAAAACAGTAAAATAATAGAATAAAAAATAACGAAAAATCAGGAAAAAAAGAGTAGGAGAAAATTGTGGGAAAAAAATAGTTAAAAAAAAATATAGGAATAAAAAAATGAGTAAAAGAAATAGGACTAAGAAAATGTTTGACTAAGTGGTAAAAAAAGAATGGGGAAGAACAACTGGGAAAAAATTTAAACATAAAGAAAACACTAAAACAGCTGTAAAAAAGAGTGGGATAAAATAGTAAAAAAAAAAGTTTAAAACATTAAGAAAACGGTAAAATAATAAAAAAAAATAACGTGAGAAAAGTGGGAAAAAGTTTGAAACAAAAAGAAAACAGTAAAAATTGGGAAAAAAAGTTAAAACAAAAAGTATGAAACAAGGACATTAGTAAATAAGTAGGGGATAAAAATAATGGGGGAAAAACAATTGAGAAAAAAAATTAAATAACGAAAATCAGGAAAAAAGAGTAAAAGAAAATTGTGGGAAAAAATGTATAGAAATAAAAAAATGGGTAAAAGAAGTAGGACTAAGAAAATGTTTGAGTTAGTGGGAAAAAAGAATTGGAAAAAACAACTGGGAAAAAATTTAAACATAAAGATAACAGTAAGACAGCTGGAAAAAATGAGTAGGAGAAAATAACAAGAAAAAAGTTTAAATCATAAAGAAAACAGTAAAATAATAGAAAAAAATAACGTGAGAAAAAGTATGTAGGGAGTTTGAAACAAAAAGAAAACAGTAAAAAATGCATAAAAATATTGGGAAAAAAAGTTAATACAAAAAGTATGAAACAAGGAGATTAGTAAATAAGTAGGGGATAAAAATAATGGGGCAAAAAAAAACTGAGAAAAAAAATTTAAACAAAGTAAACAGTGAAAAATCTGGAAAAAGTAAGAGAAAATTGTGGGAAAAAATAGTATAGAAATAAAGAAATTAGTAAAAGAAGTAGGATTAAGAAAATATGTGACTAAGTGAAAAAAGGATGGGAGAAAACAATGGGAAAAAATTTAAACATAAAGAAAACAGTAAAACAGCAGAAAAAAAAGAGTGGGACAAAAACTAGTGAGAAAGAAAGTTTAAAACATAAAGAAATTAGTAAAAGAAGTAGGACTAAAAAAATGTGGGACAAAGTGGGAAAAAAAGTTAGAAAAGTGGAAAGAAATTTTTTTGCTGTATTGTGTATAACAGAGGATCATTGTCAAAAATCCAAAATTTTCCATTTTCAATTTTTGTTAATTTTGAAGACCAAATTCCTACAATTTAAAAGCAGAACTGGCTCTGTAGACATAATAGTATATTTTCTATATTTTGTTTTTTGATCGATTTTTTACTTGAAAATTCAATCAATCAAGAGAACCAATAAATATCCACCCCCACGATAATCGATTGTAAAAACTGAGAATTATGTAAGCATAAAACAGTTAGCAGAATTAAATAGTATAAATCGATATATCGTTAAATATATAAATCGTATGGATTATTTTTTATACAAGTTAGCTCTCCTCTTTTTAATGGACCGGGCGTGTCGCAAAAAGTGCCTCATTTATTTTTTAGAATTGCTTTTTGCATGAAAATATTTAAAGATTTAGAGATTATCGAATCGGAAAAAGTTGTCGGATGGTATAAATTGTGTCAAAAACATTATTTGGTGCAATCAAAATATTTGCTAATAACATTTCGACTCCTCAAGGTCTATATTTTGAGTAAAAATAAACACTTAAAATTAATGACCGTTCTACAACTTTATTCGTTGTAATATACTTGAGTGGCCCACTGCAAACAAATTTAATACGTTGAGACCTTCAATTTGATTTGGTTTTATCAATTGTAAATGTAGATCCTTCATCTAGTAAATCAAATATTTACGCAATATTTTCAACATTCTTTTTTTAACTAACTTTATCTTAAAGATTGGTGAACGTAATTTGTTTTTAATTAAATAAGTAGTTTCTTGATCTTGTCGGTAACTGTATGTTGTTCCTTTTTTCTTCTCTTCATCTTAAATATGTATACACGAGAAAAAATACAGTTCAGATTTTAATTAAAATTTAATAATTTTAATTAATATGGTATATATTGTTATTTATGTTTAACAAAAGGGTATTAGACAATATCCACAAACAACATTATAATGATAGCATATATAACAAATAACATTTTTAATGCTTTGGAAAAGTGGATGATTTAATAATCGGAAATTCAAATTCAAACATTCCAATAAAAAGAAGTAATCAAGCCTACGTCACCTTAAGAAGTTTTTACTGAGATAAAAGAAAATATTAACCCAAAAAATGCTAACTGGGGAAATATTGAAACACATTCCAAGAAAAACTATAGTTAAATTAACAAACCTCATCAATGCTGCTTTTAGGTTAAGTACTAAATTTCGGAAAATGGCCGAAATCATTATGATTTCCAAGCCATAAAAACCTCCTCATGAAATAACGTCCTACAGACCTATATCACTACTGCCTGTAATATCAAAATTGTTCGAGAAACTCTTACTAAAATGGTTAAAACCCATCATAGAAGATAAGGAATTAATCCCTAAATATCAGTTTGGATTCAGAAATAAACACTTTACAATAGACCTAGTTCACAGAATAATAGACATAATAGAAAAATCATTATAGGAAAAAATGGTATGTTCTACAGTGTTCCTAGATGTAGCACAAGCATTTGACAAGTTATGGCATGAAGGATTGAACTATAAACTAAGATCATACTTCGAAACAGTACTCTGAAATTTTGCAATCATACATCTATGAGAAATTTGGTAAAATAAAACAAGAAGAAGCATTTTCAGAACTGAAACCAATTAAAAGTGGTGTGCCACTGGGAAGTGTATTGGGTCCGGTGCTGTAAGTCTAAAGACGGGTCCCCACCAAAGCAACATTTGTCGGCGACAAATGTTGGCAACGAAATTTCCGAAAATTCGGGAAAGTCGTCGACTTTTATGTCGCAAATTCAAGTTGCCGACTTTGTTTTCGTTTTCGCTCAAGGAGCGGTACATCAAAGAAAAATAGATTCCTCGACAATGTTTACAAACATGTCGAAATGCGTCTCCACCGAATCAACTTTATTACTGATTTTTTTCAGATATTTTACTATTTTGTGTTTGCAGTGTTTTTTGTTGTTGTTTAGTTTTTAATTTAGTATGGAGTGGAATAATGAAATAATAAGACAGCTCATCGAAAAATATCAGTCTCACCATGAACTTTGGGATTCGAAGCATTTATGGTATAAAAACCGAAACAAAAAGTACGATGAATGAATCTCCATAAGCTAAAAACCTAAGAGTAATTGCAAGTCGCTCTTGAACAGGAATTGCACCTCGGTAATTTGTGTCCATTTTACAAACCCTGGGGCCAACCATTTGGAGCAATGTTTCAAACTCAACTGAACTCATTCTCAAGAAATTTTTAAAACTACTTCTCAATTCATTGCGAAGGGGATTGAAATCTTCTAAATTAAGGTCAGTTAGCAAGTCACTACCACTATATACATCCAAAAACGACGTAGGTGGTGGCCACGACGATGTTTATTTCGCGAAATATTAAGGAATGCCGCCAAATCCTCCTCGTTCCACATGTTGCTAAATACTAGATGAATGATGAGTTTCGCTTTTTTTAATGTAACAAAGTTGGTCTACAATATTTCGTAGTTGGGGACGACGTGATATTTTTCGACAATGTTTATGAAAATAGCAACAAAGTTGACGATAATGCCGTCAACATGTCTTGCTTTGGTGGGGACCCGCCTTTGTACACGTGCGGCATACCACAACTAGAAAATAATACTATTGCAACTTTTGCTGACGATACAGCAATATTAGCAGTAGGTTAAAATAGTGAAGAAGCAACTGAAAAACTACAGACAGTATGCCAACATATACCAGTAAATATTAATAATACCACAGTACCATTTTGAAACACAGCAAAATACCTAGGTATGACGCTCGATGCAAAGCTCTGCTAGAAAAATCATCTTAAAAAAAAAGAAAAAAACTTGGTATAAGGTATAGGAAAATGTATTGGCTAATAGGGAGAAACTCCACTCTGTCACTACATAATAAACTTTTGCTATATAATCAAATATTAAAGCCAGTATGGACTTATGGTATACAACTATGGGGGTGTACCAAACAGACAAATTTAAATATAATACAACGATTCCAAAATAAAATATTAAGGAACATTGTTGATGCCCCTTGGTATATTCGTAATAGTGATATTCACAGGGACCTGAAGATGGAAACTATTGAACAAACTATTATCAATTTAGCCAAAAGACACGAAGAAAGGCTTCATCAATATGTGAACGTCGAAGCAATCCAGCTGCTAGACAACACAGGAATATAAAGAAAACTTAAAAGGACCAAACCATTTGAGTTAGTGAAGTGAAAGTGTTAAAAGCAGAGCCTAGTGCATTTTTACATGTTAAATTAAGTGTAACCTCATCTGATAGACCCTAAGGAACACTGCTGGGTATACCTTAGTTTAAGACTTAAAAAGTATTAATTTAGGTTAGAATAGAATTGATTATTTGTCTATTTTGACCAGAATGTAATGTAATAAAATGTTCAATAAAGTGAATATTTGACAAGAAAAAAAAGCGGAGGTACAGGAACTGAAACAGTGAAAAATTTTTTTCGTATCTGAAATGATCAAGTAAAAAGAAATAATTGTCTGATATGTTCATTAAGACAATTTACAGAATTATTATTAAGGCAAGAATGGATCTCAAAGAGTGGTTCTTAGAAATAATATGATTAGCGAAAGACGAAGGAGTGTTAGTAATATCTTAATGTGTTCTTTGATTCTAGTTCTAATCTTTTACCTGACTGGCCAACGTAAACTAAATTGCAATTAGGGCAGCTGAGTTTATAAATACCTGTTTTATGAAGATACTGGGTAACGTCTTTGGTAATTACAATGAAGGAGAATGTGCTGAAATTTAAAGCCGTATTAATATTGTATTTTCTGAAGACTTTAGATAATTTATAAGAAATGTTGCCGAGATAGGTAATAGAACCAAAAGAAGGAGATACATCTTGGGTATTAGCAAGTATGTGTAGAGAATTAAGTTCGAATTTGATAAACAATTTGTTATAAATATTATAACTTCAGTTCTCGACTGTTCCACATATTCTCTATGTTAAATGTCACTCATCTCAGTATTCTTAGTTGACACAAATTGGCTATGATAACATTACGACTTTTTTAACGAAAAAACTATTTCTTCTGTGGTCAATGCGACTACATTATGATTCCTTTCCTTTAGTTATTGGGATTCGTAAATTATTCTATGATAGTACAAAGCGGAGTTATTACAACTATTCGACACGAAAAGGATGGCATTCATCTTCTTTGTTTCATTGATTATAGAATTTTTGCAGCCATATTGGAACAAAAATATTGTAAACGAAAAATATATAAGACTATATATGAGTGTTATATCTTTTATAAAAACAGTGAAGATAGGCAAATGAAGTAGGATACGCACTATGCTCATTATATTTTAATAGAGAAAATATCATAAAAAAAAATTTCCAGCCAATAAATTTTAAGTGTGTAGAATTGAATTTTGTTCATGAAAATGGGTTTACTAAGTCACTATATACGGTCTCAAAATAAAAAACAAAGACAATATTATAATAATCACTTTTAGGTATCTTGATAGAGCTCGATTATTTTGAGATGAGTACATTTAGTTTTGGCCACGCCCCAGTTGGCGCAGCACGTCATAAACTTTGTGGACCTTATTTTATGGCGCTAAGTTCAAATCTGCTGCGGTAGGGGTATCTAATATTTTACCAGTGGCGTGTGTACATTAATAAAATATTACTAAACTAAAAGTTTAAATAAATAATTTATATTTTATTAAAATGTTTATAATTTTAACTGTTTTCATCACTATCTTCGAAGTGCGAAAGGTCGGAATCCCACTCATCGGATGACCCCGTATTGACGCAAAATATGAGGGAATCTGTATATTTATCCATCAGATGTTCTTTTTGAATATATGCATCCTCATATTTTGCGGAATGGTCCACCACGTTTGCCCATTCTTCCGACGTTATGCTTTCCAATTTTTTTCTTGCTAACTTTTCAACATCATCCAACTTAAATGTTGTATTATGTTGACCCACCCAATTTTTTACCGTGGTCCATATTTTTTCGATGGGATTTAGTTCAGGGTGATACGGAGGCAACCGTAATTCTTTGTGACCATTTTCTTCAAGAAGATCATCTAAAAGAAAATTCGGCGAGGGTCTGTGAGCTTTAATTAATGTGTACAGTTCTGGTTTTTTCATTTTAGCATCATACGGAATATGTTTTTTAATGAACCATCTTTAGCCTCGTTTTTCATAAAGTTTAACAGGCCTGAAATTATTTCCTTGGCTTGGCTTTAGGTTTCATTAGTATTTTTGAAAATATCATAAAAATAGGATACAAATTAAAGGCTCAGAAGGGATTTAAAATATTTCAGAATGTACGGTTTCATCTTAGATTATTATTTAGTTGTATTTAAATGTACTTACCAAAATACACACAAAATGAATTGAATTAAAGTTTATATAGACACACAAATCGAAGCACAAAAACTCAAGAAAACCCAAAATAGCTAAATAAATGCAACAAATACAAATAAGTAACACTACGCTACTGAATCCAAATTTCATGAGCGACAGGCGACTCGGACCACAGTTAAAGCTCTCTGACCACGCCTACAAACTCAAATTGGTTTCTGGATAATGATATAATGACAGTAGTATGACCACATAACAATGTAATAATAAAATTCAATCCAGCCCTTCTGACTGATATAAATATGTATTCACTAGTCATTACAGCTAAACTATAACGTCGATGTGACGTCACAAAAGTGTGCCTACCTACCAACGTTTCAGCATAATACAAGACATAAGTCAGGTACTTTTGAACATGGTCTTGTACATGCCTTTACAACCGATTTATAACTTAATGTGCTACTTGGGAGCTCAATATATAAATATAAAATAAATCCAATATAAACCTCAAGAAATAATAATTATAGGTTTTAAAATATTTACAAAATACATACCAAATTATCTAAAGTTCACTAACCTGAAAAAAAGAAAAAAAGGGTTATTGTTTTTATTTATTTTGCGATCGCGCCGCGAAGAAGGTGTTAAATAAATCATTTGAAATGAAATTATAAGTCAATAAATGATCAGTATTTCATTAAATATTATTTAAAATGAAAAATATTTTTTTTTTCAATTTTTTAGATCAAAATGCATTATGAAAGTTAAAAAAATAAAAAAAAATCAAAGTTTTTCTTTAAAATTTTCAAACCTTTTCATATTTTAATATATCTTACCTTGAAATATACGGAAGTCTTTCCCTAATCCTCCCCATTTTTCCATTTCCATTTCCATTTTACCATTTCCATTTCCATTTCCAATTATAGTATAACCTCTAACTGGATGTTTCCTAACACAGACACTCTAGTAACATACTGCATCTTTACGAGCCTGTGACGAACTGCTTTAGAGGTCGCCACTTTGACCGATTTTAAAATATCTATACATAATATTTAATCAAAGTTCCATATCTCAAAAAGTTTTAATTGTAAGGATAATTTATAATCGATCGTCTTTACCTGGTCAGATGCAGTAAACATACCTAGAGTGCATTTAAATTCAACATTAGATACACACCGGACGTTTAAAATCTGACGTATATCCAATATTAAATCTAAACAAACTCTATTACAACTCAATGTTCATCACCTAACATACCTACTACGATCACACTAACATACGCATCCCATAACAACCTGTAACGTGCTGCTATAGAGTCACCACAAGTCAATCACTCTAGTAAGATTAAAGAACAGCTAGATACAATATAACCAATACAATGTACTGACTATACAGTAGGTCTATCAATAATCGTTCTATTGCGTCAGGATATACCAGTGAATACCAAATTATTAATTATTTTTAAACTATAAAAATAATATCCATTGACATGCTGCTGCAATCCAGATGTTTGTGTTGATCTTGATCTTTACAAGGAAGGGTTTAAAACGTTATTTAAATTAAGACAAATTAAAAATTAATTGAAACTAAATGTTATTATTATTTAAAAGTTATTACAAGTTAAATATATTTACTAGTTTGTTAAATTTAAATAAGAGATAAATTTTTTGTTAAATTTAAATAAGAGATAAATTTAAAAATATCTAAGTACTAAATCCATAATTTCACCCTTTCAATATTAATACAAATTCTATAATCTACGATAACTTATGGGAGCTATTCATTACCATCGTAGCATTTAAAAATTAAAATATTTTAAAAAAATGATTTTGTTATCAATAATTTAATTTTATATAAATGATTTTAAAATAATTTGTAATGCTATCACTATTTAAACGTGATTTTATTTTAAATTATTTTTTATTAATTTTAAATAGTTAAATTATTATTAGAATTCACTTGATTATCATTTAAAATCTATGTTCAAGACCGCCCCCCCCCGTTCATGCGAATACTTCTCTTCTTAGAAAATATCTGCTAATGGAAGAATAATTTACGTTAAAAAGAAGATAACGTAATTTCTAGTATTTTTTTATTACCGATATTACACGATTGTGCATTCCAATATATTAAATATTGATGAACTAGTAAAATTTTATGTTAGTATATTGTCTAACCTGTGCGACGTTGCCTCGTGATCTTAACCAAAAATAATTGTCTGACTGCTGTAATTTTTATATTTTATTTGATTTGATTTTTAACTATTTTTAATAGTAGAATATTATAAATATCTGGAAGGATTTGAAATATTTCAAGTACTAGCAACACTGCAGTTTGTTTCATCTTATTACGCCATGCTCTTCTTAACGTAAATAACCCATAGAAATAAAAAATATAAAGATCAGCGCATGTGCAACGGCAAATCGGATGTATAATTTTTAATAAAAATAAGCTCGAGCACACAGTTGAGTCGAACGGAAACCGTGGCTGCCAAGAAGGACGATTTTGGCAGACAGCCCGAAAACAAGGATTATAGAATATAAAAGAATTGATTAATCTCATTTATAATTATATACGTTTTGCAATGTTGAATAATATCGTCATCACTAAGCAAAAATACACATTTTTAAAAATACTAGACGTACGTTTCATTAACTATTAACACCATCCAACGAATAATGAAAGACTAGGTCATAACACAATAATTTAATGAAGGTTGTAACAAATTTTAACACGGGGCGGCGATATGTTTCGGCCAATTTTAATCTGCCACTTTTCTTCTAGTCCTTCTGTTCAGTTTGTTGTCTGATGCTCCTTCCTTGTGGTTCTTCGGTTCAATGTGTCAAGTTTCAATCTGTCATTAGTCAGCATTAAATTGTCATTATTTCTCTTCAGTCATTTGCCGCATGGTAGAAATACGCAGTTATTAGCTTTTTGAAAAATTTTAATTTCAAAATTTTGATAGTGCATCGTAGGATGTGTATCCCAATTTGACCTCCAGAATGGAGACGTGACACTGTTTGTTAGCTTCTTTAATGATTTTTAATGTAACTAAATATTTAAAAAAAAAATTTGTTATTGGTTTTAAAAATGTCTGCGTAAAATTATATTTAACCATTTCAACTTCATACCATTTATAATCATTCAGTTTTCATAATTATTATGTTGTGAAATTACCAATTTGTAAGTAATCATATTTGAGCGCAATTTTTATTATAATTCTAGCTAGTGTCAATTTGTATTATAGGCCTGAGGATGGCCAATGATTGGCCGAAACATGTCGCCGTCCCGTGTTAAAATTTGTTACAACCTTCATTAAATTATAGTCTTTCATTATTCGTTGAAAATTTTTTTACCACATTTGAGTACGGATAATCTTCTGTTTATTAACACCATGATACAGTTTTATCATCAACTCCTCTGATGATGTTAATATAGCGAAACGTAGGTCAAATGTTTGTTTAAGTGTAGTTAAAATTTAAAAAAAATTCTAAAAGTTATTAATAACTCAAAAGCAAATAAAACTCAAAATCATGTACCACAATGTATTTATATACGGTAAATGGGGGTGGTGACTAGTTTCGGCTACTAGCCATCTTCAGGGCTAATACCAAATAACAATACATGGAGTACAAAATACCGTACTAATTTAGACACATAAGGGGTGGGAGGTAATACAATAGGGTGAGAGGAAGAGTACATGACAAATTGGGTAAAAATTAAAAATTGTCTTGACTTATTTTAATTAATTTTTACCTTTTATACAATTTTTCATGTACCCTTTCTCACCCTCTTCTATTTCTTCCCACCCTGTATTTGCGCACCTTTAAGCAGTCTGCTTATTATTTTTCATTTAGTATGGTATTGTATACTCCAATTATTGGTATTAGGTATATGCCCTGAAGATGGTTAGTGGCCGAAACTAGTCGCCACCCCCATTTAATATTTATAAATACATTAAGGTACATTGTTATGAGTTTTATTTGCTATTAAAGTTATAAAAGCATTTTTTTTAAATTTTAAAAAATGTATAAATGTATTTAAAAAATAATTTTCCTTTATAATATTTAAAATATAAATCTACCATCCGTAAAATTTAAATTATTAATATTTTACATTGAATTTTTATTTAAAACAAATTTTATCATAATTAGAGATTTTTATATTATTGTGTTGAGACGAATGTTTAAAAAATTAAAAAAATTATTTTAGCGCAATTTAGCAATTCTAATAAATTTTAATTTTCATAAATTTTATTCCAATCAAGTTTTAGTATAATGATTAATCAATACCATTAATTATTTACCATCCATTCGCGCAGCCGCCCGCGAACGAAACCGTGGCAACTATGAACGCCCGGTAGAGTTTAGAATCGTCGCTTGTCGCCCGGTCTTACGTATTGGTTCTAATTTATCGTAGAAGTAACACCCCCGTAATTCGACGTACTGCACTGAGATTTTGGACCCGATTAGACAATTTACCGATATGTGTGCGAGTAATAAACATGAAAGATTTGCCGTCGTATATGCGCACAGTTTAATTCGCTAGGTAAAAAATTTTCGTTTCGTTATTATGTTTTATTATAACCTAAATAAAATAACCATATTTTTTATTAATTAATAATTTGGTAACACCCCTAATCGTGACTTCTTACCTGTTTACAACTAACACCTGAAACAAAATGAAATAAAATTATACCATGTGAAAGATAAAGGGTTACCCCCTCCCTAGTAATTTTTGTACGGAAAAATGTTCGATAAAATATGCTCGGGGAGGTCAAAAAAATAGTCTGGATAATTGGTCATTGTCAAAGCAATCAAGATAATAAAAAAGTCAATTAAAAAAATAGTGTTCAATTAAATTTGCGCCACCCTGTATGAACAATAAGAAATGAAACCAAATAATTAAATTATGTAAAGAATATCCAGATATATTTTATTATACACTAAAAAAATGACGATCATTATTTTTTTTTCATCGCATAATGTTTTTTACTTTTTAGTAAATTAATATAAAAATTAAAAGTACAGAAAAGTATTTAAAACTAATAGAATCAAAATTTGCAAAAAATTGTTTCAAGAATTGAAAAAAAAGTGAACAAAAATTGATAAAAAAAAATATTAAATAATTATCAAAAATTGGAACAAACTTTCAAAATTGTTAGAATCTTTAATACATTATAAACATATGAAAATAAATATTCAAAATTGCAATCCAATGTTCAAGGTCGTAATAAAAAAATAAAAATCTTACCTTAAAATATACCGGAGCTTTGCACTAATCCTTTTAATTTTTCCATTTTTGTTCTGAATTCCATCTGAAACAAATGAAAAAAACTATATTAAAATCATTATATACAAATTAAGTTTGTTGACATTTATTATTTTTAAGAAAAATTAAATATAAAATAGTGAATTATAAATTATATAAAAAAATAATGACACAATATAAATCCCGTATGAATTACAACAAAACCAAAAAATAAGTTTAAATAAAATTTAGTATCTCTTTCAAAAAAAACAAAAAAAGTAGTACGCCGCTGGATTTAGAATAAAAATGTTAGTTTACAAAATTTTAATACATATTTAAAAAAAATAGTACACCGCTGGATATGAAATAAAATAATTTAAAAATAAAGAATAAATCGGACAAAATAGGAAAAAAAATCTGTCAAGTGCGTGTCGGATTTCATACATTTAGGGTTCCGTACCAAATGTAGAATATAAGCCGGTTGGGCATAGGCAGCAGTAGCTGAGTGACCTAAGTAATACTAGTTACATAGTTTTTGTGATCAGTTATCGATTGCTAAAAACGGAATTCCAGAATTCGAAGTCGTTCTCAATTTATTACTGAGGCAAACGGAAAGACGGACAAACGGACAGACAGACGGTCCAAGTTGACTTAGGTCATTTGAAACATTAGGTGGGCGAGCCAAGGTAATCAGCTGTCGATTGCTGAAAACAGAAATTCAAAATTCGAAACCGTTCTCGAGTTATCGCTGAGATAGAGACGGAAAGACGCACGCACAAACGGACAGGCAGACGGTTGCAGTTGACTTAAATTGTTGAAAATAGTATGTGGGTGAGCTATTATGACCAGCTATCGATTGATGAAAGGAGAGTTCCAAAATTCGAAACTGTGCTCGAGTTATCGCTGTGACAGATGGGCAGACAGACAGACGGACGGATATTTTAAAGTCAATAAGTACCTTCGCTTAAGTCCTATTCTAGCAGAAATTTCCATAAAAACACAAAAAAAACATATCGTTTTTTTTTACTGAACCTATTTTGATCAATTTTTTGTATCCAATTTTTTTTTATTAACGTATCAACTCACTTTAGCTAAAATAAAAGGATAAAATCTACATAAATATTTTTTGATTTTTTTATCATCAATATAGAAATAATATATTATTTTTTAAAAAAAATGTATTTTATTTTGCCACAGCTTTATACAAAATTCAATTTTTTTTATTGATTATAATGATTGTTAAGTTCTTTATATAAAAAAACTTCTTTGTAAACCTGGCACCATTGCAAGTACAAACTAAAATTTCTTGCAAGTCGTTGCATGCATGGCGTAAAAAGACAATTTTCTACCATGCATACACTATATATCTATAGTATTTTTTTTTTAATCATTTGATTATTACTTAATAAAAATTGTTCAAAATGTAATCAATATTATTAAAAAAACTCTCCAATAGTAAATATCGTATATCCATTTAGAAATATCAACTAGTTTAAAACTAAAGCTAACCATTTTATTTTACTATTTTCGAATAACTTAATCATTAAATATTTAATTTATATAAACTTACATTTGCATACATTATTGATCTTCTATTAACACACACTTATATTCACTAAATACGATATAAAATTCACTAATTGTACCACTTCGTTTCAGTATCTAAACGTCGCCAGATTTATTGTGCGTCGGCGCAGACTAGTCTCATGTAATACTCCTATATGGCCAGCTTGAGAGAGAAGTGCGTCGCCGATAGTAGAGTGTAGACGATCGTTTTTTTCTCACGCAGCCTCGGATAGTCATAGGCGTCACAGCTGTACGCAATTTTTTTTTTATTGGTATTTTTACATTTTCAGCAGAAGATATATTGTAATAAAAAAGTATAAATAATAGTATATTATACACCAAGGTAGAAAAATCTTCTCTACCGTGGTTTATATACTATTTTTTCCACTACTAGAAGTTAATCATTTTTACAATGATATTTTTTGGCTTTTTTGGGTATATATTTGAAAAGAATTTATTGGAAAAGAAGCAGTTTCTGAAAACAATTGAATGAGAATATTCAATAAATTAAATTGACATTTCATTGTGTTAATTTCACTGTGAAAACTTTCAAGTAGCGATGAAGACATGAAGAATTTGTTTCATTTAACACTCAGATTTGAAAAACTATTAAATTGATTTTTAGGTTACTTTTAGAATAGGTATTATTGCATAAATAGCACGAATCTATATCAAAATATTTATTACATAACCTTAACTTTTTCAAAGGAAAATATATTTGATAAAGAATTACTTACCTCTATTTCATTTGATTAGGTCGAAAATTCATTTTAAATTATAGGAATTCAAGAGAAAGTGCTTATTTGCTGTCGAATTTTTTATTATAATTTAAAAAAAAACACTTGACAAACGCAATGATAGATACGTATAATTAATTTGACAGATTTCCTAAGATCGCCTACCTATGACATCACGTTTAGTCTTCAATTGTTTTCATTATCTACTACTAGTAGATAATCAAAAATTATTTACTTGTAGGAGAAAAATTTAACTTCTCGACTCGAACACAGCATAAATAATGACATCTTCTAATACTAGCAGTGGAAAAACAATGTTATGATATATGCATTTATCATTTGTAGAATAATTTTCAAAAAAAAATCGCCTACATTTGCTTAACTTTCCTTTTTCCCCACGAGACACGACGCCAATGCAATTTATGTATATGCACATGAGTGTTAGTACCCGATTCCGATCTTGCATTTCTATCTGTCGGCACCTCAGAGTAAATATATATATAGAGAGGGCATTCTATCCTTTTTTATTAAGCCAACATCTAGTTAACTTTTGTTGACATCGTCCTCTAGAGATTCCATAAGCGTACTTTCAAGCAGGATAATTTAAAATCATACATTAAATAGTGAATTGATTTGTGTTATTTTTTTGTGTTATAGGTTGTACCTACTAAATATTTTTGTAAACATTTTGAACTATTTTAAGTGATTTTCTTGAGAGGTTCTTAACCATGAGAAAGAAATGTGAAAAATGTGGTGCTTTTCTCAAGCCATTAGATAATCAATCTTACAATTTACAAGTAAGTTAGGAAAGTAGTTTTTGAATAATTTAAAATATAATATAAGTTGATAAGATTTGATAATTTTTTATTTTGCTTCCTTTCTTTTTTATGTTATATACCTACCATTCACATTTTTTATGTTATTCGCATTTAGGTACTCCTTACTGTAACAAGGTTTTAGGAGCAATAAAAAATATTATTTATTTGATTCCATTATTAAATACGTACATTTAATATAAATTTACAAGCATTTGCTATGTTTTAATGTTAATATTTATCAGTATTACAGAAATTACAACTTTATCGAAATTATATAACTTCTCACGACATATTTAATTCAAATGTCATATATTAATAACATGTAAAATACAAAATTTTAATTTTCTTTTTTTTGCTAAAATAAATAAAAAGTTATAATTCTTCGCGTCGCCACTGTCTAATACATCATGTCAATTTTATTGTTGATTTCGTTCTCTGCACGAGATTTTTCTGCGCGTCTCACGTCCCTCGCCCACAAACTTTGCCGAGAGAGAGGGCTAGATGTTAGCTTAAATTTTGTAAATGACATTAGATATACAGTATACAGGGCATATCTAGTAGTTCCTTTATCTGAGGTCGGCACACGTTGTTTCTACAGGCTAAGATAGGACGTTGGCGATATAGGAGTATTACATATATGACGAGTCTCAGACCACAGACCAAGGTTTATATATCAGTAGGATAGCTCCATCGAACATTTCCGGCAGACATAGGGGGATGATGCATGACGTCATCACGGATCAATTCCACGTTTATTAGAGATTTATTAAAGTCTGTTTAATAACCAGGCGGTGCGATTTAAATTTAAGTTGGCAAATCTGTAGATTTTTGATTGGTCAGTTTGCAGTCAGTTTCACACAGCAAATTTTAGCATTAATATCAGCTGATAATTAACATTGATAGTTCTGACTCTTTTATTGCTACTTTTGAATATCCACATCGGATGCATCTGAGATGTTGTGAATTTTTTATCACGTGATAGAGGATTAGATTTAGATGTAAATATAATAAACAAACACTTTGGAGGCATTGGTCATGTGGTAAAAATGACAATGAAGTTTCTTTGCTTTTTTAATTCATTACGCTGTGATTTTAATGCTTTAAATTTACGAGATTTTCAGTTAAAAGTTATTTATAACATATTTGAATGGCTACATATAATTTTTTTATACAAAAACACTCTTTTTCGAGACTTTATACACTAACAAGTGCAGTGTTCTTCGTGGCTATGGAAGAAGCTGCAGAAGTTACGGCAATGGCAACATTTTCATTTGCGGCCAGAGACATTTGAAGCACTCTACTTACTAATTTATTTTTTAAATGACAAGTTTGACAATCTAAACTACAACATCTCATTTACATCTCATTTCACATCGAGATGTAAAAAATGTAATCTGGACACATACATCTTTAATAAACAAACGCAGATGTAGATGTAGTAGATGTGTCCGATGTGGATAAACAAACGCTCCAGATGTTAAAATGCATCGGATGTGGATATTTAAACGTAGCATATGTATGTTGTCTGTATCAAATTTTGTAGACATTTGGCAGGTGTTCACAGTTCCAATGACAATTCATTATGAAATTTTTGCTTAACAAAAAGACAAAATGGCAGAAGAGATGTATGATTACAGTCAGATTCTATTTAAAATTGATATTGTAGGGTGGTTTGTGGGCTTTTGTGAATTAAATCTGAGAACTTGGATTTGTAAGTATATTTTCACCATAACACAAAAATGAATATATATCTGTCAACTCTTTCTAATTACTATCGATTCTCTTGTCAATCGAAACTAAATATAAACATATGATAGAAGAAATGTCATTCGTGGCCAACCAGGGCCGGCGTCAGAATAATTCGAGTTCATGAGGAGGCTTTTGAGGTCGGAGATTATGAACTTTTATCAAAATTAATAAATTCAAAATGGCAGCTCCAAGATGATAGACGATATATATAATTATGGTCTGATTCTATTCAAAATTAGTATGTGGGGGTTTTTGAGGTCGGACATTATGAATTTTTTGTCAAAAATTAATAAACTTAAAATGGCAGCTCTTCGATAGCGGACGAGATGTATGATTATGGTCCGATTCTATTCAAAATTCGTATGTGAGAGTTTTTGAGGTCGGGCATTATGAATTTTTTGTCAAAATTAATAAATTCAAAATGGCGACTTCCAGATAGCAGACGAAATGTATGATTATGGTCAATTCAAGAGCCGTGAATCGGTCTGTTATAACACATTTAAAACCTCCGTACACTATTATAGTGCACATATAAAAATAATAAAATATCGGGAGAATGTTAATGAAAAAATTATATTTATTAATATACTGGTATTTGTTGGTAAAATATACGTAACAATAAACATTATCACCAAATTTCAAGTTCATAGGTCAATGGAAAGTTAAAAAATACTTCGGGACAAAATTTTGTTAAAAATCCTAACTTTGGCGGCTTCTCATGTCTACGTTTTGCAATATTTTTTTAAAACAAAAAATACAGCTTTTATCTACTCAATGAGCTCTAAACAACCATACCTCACTCGATGACGTAAAAATAAGTTTTACAATGTACGTGGCTTTGAGCTGGCTCCCAATTCACCCATTCCAAAGTTTTTATTGGCTGTAGAATGACGTTGGACAAAATTTAAATTCTTCAATTCTCCTTTCTTAATTTTAATACTTATTTTCGTGAATTTCGTTATTATCTTTTTCGTAACTTCCTATTACTCCCATTTTCATTATTTTTTTCCCTTAAATAATTTTTATGCATGGCCGGGAGATAGAGTCCAGATTATAAGTTCGTTTAGCGGTCGTAAAGTGCCACTTTATCGCCTGAGGACTACTGTAGCGGCCGAATTAGTAAAACAAACTGCATTTATTATCATTGAAATATTTGGTAATATATTTAACAAAATATTAAAGAAATTATAACATTAACAAATGATCATTAAATCCGTTGTGCATAAAATTTGGTATGTATTTCTAACGTAAACCGCGGTTATGGACCGTAGGTGCGTTACACGTTGCGGTCCATAAACGCTTATTTTACGCCCTTGATACATAAATAACTATTTTTTTGCCTAAAGTATTAAATAGAAGCTTCAGCTCCAGTAAATAGAGAGTTATTTATTTCAACTTCCGTTTTTCTGATACTTTAATAAAGTTTTACTTTATTTGACATGTAGGCATGCGCATTTAAAATAACGTAAATATTTTCTTTTAATAAAATACAGGCGTTCTCTATTGAATTTAAATATAGGCTATGACATTTTTAATTTAAAGTGCCTTAATTTTGACATATGTAAACATATTCTGTCAATGTAATTTCAAAATTAATAATCATAACAAATAAGTTTATACTTAACCTGCTTCTGTCTAATACTTTATGGTAAATTACTTAATGATGAACCAAAAAAATTTAAACCGTCTTTGTCGAGGACTGTGTTATTCTTCTCCCTCCGAGAGGTAGTGTTTAGAAATTGTCAATATAAGGTATTAAACTAAGAATGTCATTTCAATAAAATTGGGTAAAAAATTTAAATACAGGATACTTTATTTAAAATTTCTTTTACTAAAGTCAGCTTCTTTCACTTTGCAATAAGTCTTTAATGTGATTTTACATTTTTCTTATCCTGTTTTGAATTAATGTCAACGAAATGTAATATGTCGCCTTTAGTAAGTTTTTTTTTAAATTGAAACATTCTTGTTGGTCTACTTTTGATACTATTTGTTCTATTGATATTTATCATCAGTTTATATGTCTATTGAGGTAAACTTTCTTCTTTGTGATTATTACGTTTAATATTTAATTTATCATTCTCCCTAAGTTTCTTTTTTTATATTTTTTTCTTTTACCACTATTTTCCCTTTCTTTCCTTGATTTTTTTCATAAAATATTTTGTTTTTACTACTACTTCTAATTTATTTAATTTAAATTTTTTAGCAATTTACCACATTTTCTTGTATCTGTACTTTTATTACATTTTTTCTTTTTTCTACTTATTCTTTTTTCTACTTATTCTTCTTTCTACTCTACTTTATTATTCCTTAAATACTCTAATCTTACTGTTTTCTTACTTTCTTTTTGACATTATTTATTGTAATTTTTTTCATATTATTTCTTTTTTCTATCTATTGCTTCTTTTTTACTTGGTTTATTCCTATTTATATTGGTCTTCATTTAACTATACATGTAAGCTATTCATTTGTGTCTTCTTTTAATCTTTCTTATTCGCTAGTCTCCCCTTATGTTCTGCCTAAAGTGTCGCCTACTATAAAATGGCCTGAGTTAGTACCTTTCTCTGTAATCTAATTTTGGTCACGTGATTTCCAAGTTGCTTAATCTTTATTTATTAATAATATTATTTGATCGTTATCGTTACTTCTTTCATATATAGCTTATATTTAGTACTTTTTAATACCTCATCTATATCTTCATAATTCTACTTTCTAGTAATACATTGTCATCAAGCGGTCTTTTCTTGCTTTAGTCCAGTTTTCGTATTGTCTCTGGCGCCACCTTCCATTTGTAGTGTAAAGGCCACTAGCACGAGCAGCTTCAGTGGAGAAAACGATACTCCAATGGTCATTATGGTATCGACCAAATCATTGGCGACCAGAAGAGCGGCCTTTACTTGCCCTACCTAAAAAATAGAAATAATTCTTTATTCAAAGCCCTAAGTACTAAATCCGGATCAAGGTGTGTAACACGGTTCTTACTGTATCCTCTAGGTCGGACAGCACAGGCACGTCTTTCAGGCTATCGTTGACAGTTGGACTGATGGATCGGTTACCATTGGAACTTGGCTTCGCTTCCTTCAGCTTAACGTGTCTCTAAAGGTCGAGGGACGGCCACAACAACTCTTACTTCGGGCTGCCACTGCAGCTACCGAGAACGGATTGAATTGTCCTACTCGATAAGAACTTCGGCGTCTAATAAATACGGACGCGAGTGTCTCCATCTGTCGGGCGGATGTTCAACTTCTACGACTGGCCTTATATTCTAAACTTCTCGCTTTTCCATTTTTAAAGTTAATTCTACTCCAGTGCCGTGCGTAATTTTATTTAAATATTTAAATTTTCACGGTAACTTCGTTACAAAATTCTTGTATTTATCCGCCTGAATTCTTATAATTTACAGCGTATTTTGCCGGTGATTCTTAAACTTACCCCATATCGTCTAATTTTCCTGGTAATAACATTGTCGTTACATCCATATACTTATTTTGATCTTATTCGTTTGTTCCGTGTTTAAAGTTTTCTTATAATTTGACTTGTTCTGTTTTTACTATGCTTAATACTTATCTTAATCTTTTTTGATTTCATTATCATCATTTTTTGTTCCCATTTAACTAGTATTTTGTGATTTTTTCAACTATACAGTATCCCTGATTCATTAAATCTTTTTTGTACAGTTACACAAATATTTGTACCTTTTAAATTTCTTGTTTTCTGAAATATTTCCATTTAGTCAATTTTACTACAACTAAATAATAAAAATATATTTTTATTAAACAAAAATCAAGATGGTACTCTTTTTTCACCAATTTATTATTATTAAAAATTGGTATAACATTTATTATTTTTATTCCTACAAGCTGCATAACCATACAGGAAATTCTAAGTAAATATCAAAAATGCGTAAATACATACTATTAAACTTTCAACTGCACATTTCTTTTTCAAACTGGTAGGTACTCAAAGTGAAACCAATACACGATTTTATTTCAGGACTTACGTAAGCACAAACAAGAATCTGAAACCTGCGAAATCGAGCTTGTTGCTAACGATCTAAGACATACGTTAATGGAATTAAAAGAATGGGCACAACCAAGAAGGCCAGAAAAAAGACTTATAAATATGTTGGACGGAGTTTATATTTATAGCGATCCGTATGGGGTTGTATTGGTAATAGGAGCTTGGAATTATCCTATTTTATTGACATTAGGACCAGTTATAGGTAAGCCAATACCTTAAAAATCTTTCTTATATATGTTATAAATATAAACAATAATTCGAAACAACGTTTTTTTTTTTAATTGAAAATTAGACATTTTTGGAAAATCATAAAAATCATCATAAAATCATAAAAATTTTACTTACAATTTGGTTAAGTGTATAATATAAAACTGAAGGTTTAAGCTAAAAAAAATCTTTGAATCGACAAAATATCTTTTGATATTAAAAAGTTCTACTGTATGTTACTGTAAATGATTTTATTTGTCTTTCCACAAGCTGTTTTGGATAAATTATATTTCTTGTTCTGCCATCTTTTAATGCATGCTATAGCAATCTTTCCCGGAAAATTCTTCCTCAGACAATCAATCCCGGATAGTCCTTATCCCACGACAATCCTTCCCCGCGACAATTATCGTGGAAAAGGATTGTCGTAGGGAAGAATTGTCACTGGAAATAATTGTACTGGCGAAGAATTGTCCAGAAAGATTCTCATGGGAAAGAATTATCCAGAAAGATTGTGATTGATTCGGAATTGACTATTCTGGTTTTTAGTGGCAGTTTAGAGACCATTTCTATGTATTTTTCGCCGCTGAATCCGAATTTATGGTCAAAATCGAAAACAAAACACTCGTGTTTTTCCATATTTTACAATACGAAAATAGGCGTAAAATTATGTTTTTTAAGGTTAGAAAAAACCTTGAGAGTGATGGCGAAATTCCGACCACGGATTCGGATTTACTGGTACAAAATACATACGATGGTTCGTCTTACTTTTTTGTGGGGCTGTATAATTAAAGGGCACAAAATTCTCATTATTTCGTTCTACTTGTTTATGCATCTTGTTTTATCTTCTTTATACGTTAATCCTTTATCCAATTTGTTTTCATTTCCATTATTTATTCATGTTTAATTTATTGTATATTTTTATATCTTTACTTTTCTAATAATCGTTATTGTCTCTAACGGAATTATTATTTTCAAGATAAATAAATCCACTTGGCAACATCGCTTTTTTTAATTAAGGTAATTTAACGGAACGGGCCAGTAGTATAAGTAAAATAAAAGAAAATCACTCGGTAGAATATACTGTGAAAATACATTACGGACTCAACACGTCCTCACGGAATCGACAGAATCACCACAGCTAAAGACAGGTATTTAACACGTACCATTTGGGGTTAAAAAGTGTTATTTCCAGTTTAATACGCGGAACAAAAGTGTATTTGTGTATTTTTTTATACAATTTTTTTTCTAAACTGTGGCGGCGTGAATCTTTTATAGATAACCCATGCTATGCTTTAAGCGTGTGATAGTGTTGTACTAACTTCTGCTCGCCCTGTAGAGGAAGTAGCATACATACTTAACCATTCTCGGTATTGTTTCCTTGAACTGCGTCTGTTTTTCTGACCTTGTTCGAAGACTTTTCAAGGTCAATGACTCGGATTTTTTACAATGTGATTAGTAGAATAAGATATTCCATGTTTGAACCTAAGGTTCGAATTCTATATTGGTTTTTATATGATTGAACTTACATGATAAACTCTTCAGAAGGTAAAGTTCAGTGAGAGTTGTCATTGGTTGTTTCATCGACGAGATCCAGGAGCTCATCCTAATTATTATTGAGCCTAATAAAGGATCCTGATGTGTGACTGTGCAAATTTCTTTTTGAGTTTTGATTTCAGTGTTCTTTGATTTCTATCAACTGTTCATTTGGTTCGTAGGGATTCTTGAGCATAAGTGTTGGTGCTTTAAAGGTCTTTTAATTTAAGCTATATAAGGGCTACATTAATGCGAGTGAGATGGGTATTGCTAAGTAGTCGACTTGATTCCTAAGGATGAGTCTTTTCCCCCAGAGTCAAAGGTTGACTTCATTGAGAGATTGATCTATGTTTAAAGTTTAGTTTGGGGTGAAAATAATAATTTGATTTTTTTTGGGTCTAGAGTAATCTTCTACTTGTAAAACGTTGTTTTTGATTTGTTGATAATTAGTAATAGATGTGATTTAAGCTCAATTCTTTTTATTATGGGTTCGTTACACGAATAGAATTTGAAATATATCAAAAACTAAAATATTACATTAAAAATTTTTTTTACGAAAGTCTAATTGATTTTTTGATGTATTTAGAAACAATTGACAAAAAAAACTATGATATATATCAAAATCCGTCCTTTCTTTCTTATTGTGGGTTTAAGGAAATTAAAGTCAAATTAAACGTTATATTTGTTTTATTTTATACGAAAAAATTAAATCCATCGGAAACTTTTTCATTTTTTATCCTGCAAATGTGACTTAACTTTTGGCTTGTCTTCGAGTTTCTTCTAATAATTTCTTGGATCCGGCAGTAGAGACGTTAGATCCCAAAGAAGAAGAAAAAAAATTGCTAGTTCCAAAAGAAAACTTGTTCAGTCCAAAAACTTGTAGCCCCAAAAAGAAAATGTTCTGTCCAAAAAACTTGTTCCCAAAAAAAACTTTTGGTCCAAAAAAACTTGTTCCAAAAATACTTTTACCAAGAAACTTGTACCAAAAAACTAGTACCAAAAAACATGTACCAAAAAACTTGTACCAAAAACTTGGATCAAACCCCCTAAAAGTTTACATAAAGTAAATATAAGACAAAAATCTTAAAAATTACCAGATTTCGTGGCCTCTGTTAAAAAAAGAATATAAAACAAGAATAATATTAATATGAAATACATGAATTTTTAGATCAAAATATGAAATATAAAATAATCAAAGTGAATTAAATTTTAAGACAATCTGTAACAACAAATTAAAAATAGATTCTCTTTCTGTAATTGAGACTGAAAGAGCACCACAAAAATCAGATAATTTATATTTTTATAAATGATAAGATATGAATTTTTAAGTAAATATAACAAAAAATAAAAATAACAGTAAATAAAAGTTAAAGAGTCGAAATAATTAATAATTATAACAGGGGACAACAGTGGAAATATAATAAAAACTTAACCTATAGTTCGAGGGAAAAAAGAAATTTTCAATAAGCAACACAGACAGAATAGAAGCCAATTGTATTGACTGAAGAGGAAAAGAAAGAGAATTGTTAACATGGAAAAGACATTTTATAGTAATACCAAGAAGAGAGGAGATCTTGAGACACGATTCGAGGCAATTAAGAAGGGATATCAAGCGAGTAAAAATAATTTGTTGTATTAAGGTATTAAGAGCTCTCGTGCTTCGGGTGGTAACGAAAATTGAGGTGTCATCAGCATATAGCTTAGGTTAGGTTAGGCATGTGTGTAAGTAAAAATGGCATGTAAAAATAGTTGGAATATTCTATGGCAATAATATGTCATTATCTCAAAAAATCCTTATATAAAAATTCACAATAATCTTCCTGACAAAATACCCCATATAGAAGAATATAATGTAAATAAATTCTCTTCAGGCGTTATTAGTCTACTAAAACTTAATCATGGACGCTTTCCTTCACATCTTGAAACTTGGAATTATTAATTCCTCTATATGTTCGTGTAACCAAACTTCATTAGCTGACCTTCATCACTTAATATTTTCTTGCCGTAATCACGCCGATCAAATAAATAAAATCATCAATATGCTTCTTGCCAATAATGTACAATTTCCTACAAATTTAACACATTTTTTCTCTTTAAATAAAAAAAATTACCTTGATGCGTTAGTACTCTTGATAAAAACATAAAATATTCTGATTAAAAAAAAAAAAATTAAATTACCACTTTTACTACTTTTGGTGGCTGAGGACTAAGTTTCCCAATGCCAACGTCCAACACAACACATAAAACACACATGGGGTACGATTATTGTGTATACAACTCGGAACCTTGGAGAACTCCAGATTGGGAAATAAATGGGTCGGATAGAGAATTAGCTTAATCTCAAAAAGCTTCTGAATACGTGCAGCATTCCATAAAGCCTTCTAAATATCGAAAAAGATAGTTGATGCACAATGGCCAAGGTTAAGGGTGTTGACTACTAAGGAGTAGAGTCTTACTAATATATTCTGGGTGGAATAATCAAAACTAAATTCATGTTGAAATTGGAGCATGATTATCTTTTCACCAACATTCAGATATTTTTCTTGAGAAGTATCTACCCAGAATATTCTAGAGGAATATATCTCTGTTTAAGTTTGGGGATATGGGATCCTTGTAAAGTTTAGGATTTTGCGATGGGGATAGTGTCGGAGGTTTTCCAGTCTAGTGGAAAATAAGATCACAGAGGGCAGGCATTGGTTGTAATGGGGAGGATGATTTCGGCAAGATTTTTAATTACTTGTGTCTTAATTTAATATTGACAGGCTTCCGCTAGTGTGAATGGATTTAAGATATACTATTGGTTATCTTTCAAAATACATCAATAGATCTTCAGATTAATTTTTAGAATGTCTGTTAAAATTGGGATTCTCATGGTTGATGATAGTGGATTGGAGATGATATTTATGCTTTCATCTGTCTCTGAGCTCTCCTCTTTTTGAAAGTACATTGTCTACATGGACATGTTACGGTAATGTGGTAAGGTTTGAGTAGACGCAGGTTGAACGATGGCTCTGGATTGGTAAATGGTGACGAAAATTCGTAAAGTTGATGTATGCACTTTAGACATAAACCAATTAAGTCTCATGGTATGAACAGGTGTGATGCTTGTGTCAAAAGCTCCTGTAACTTTACACACCACAAACATGAGGTCAAGAAATTTTCTTAGTCTTACTTTTCTTACCTTCCATTTTTTTCTGTTTTTTTTTATTGGTGAGGCTTCATCGTAGGGGAAAACGTTAGTAGTCTATCCACTTTGATTTCTCGAAATGTTATTTTATATTGTTTTTAATGTTTTTCCCATATACAAAGTGGTTAGTACGGTTCTTTGGTTTTAAGCGGAAATGACTGCCATAAATGCTTGTATATATGTGATTTTGCACGAGTATCTAAAAGAAATAAGCGTATCCGTACAGATAGCCAAGCTTACTTTGAAGCAATTAAAAGGGCCGAAATACAGTCCAAGTTAGAATTAGACTGTCACAAAAACCTAAATGTCCTGGTAGAACGTAACAAGATAACACTTGAATGGGTGCCTGGGCATGAGGTTATAGAAGAATATAAAGAGGCAGACCACCCACCTGTCTGGTAAAAGAGCCGAAAAATCTTTAATTGGACCGTAACCCACATGTGGAATTTTCTACTAACATGTAAAGGGTATGCTGGAGAAACAATTAATGGACAAACCCAGGGAATACTGGATGGAACTTCCGGGACTAAGACAGTACAAAGCACTTATAGAAGGTCCACCTAAGAGCAAATACAATCTGCTGTTATGCTTAAATAGACAGGAGCTTAAATATGCACTAGATGTCACAGTACACTGCGGGCTCAGAAGACACCTGAACCTCATTGGGGTATCAGAAGATTTCCTCTTCATAGATTTATGCTATTGCACTTGAACAGGGAAAGGGAATGGCACTTTGGGGTACAGTATTCTGGCTTTGTCAAGAGTATTGGTCTAAGTTAAGAGTACTGGTCTGATATGGGATCTCCCATGCCTGATTCAGCTCAAATAGAATAGAACTGTGCTTTGGTTCTTGACAAAAAAATTCGGTGGTGTAAGAATGTTTTATACGCATAAGTTGTGTTATGGTCCTTTCAGATATTTACTGTTCGTCTAGTATTATTTTTAGTTCAATACTGTAGATTCTATAGAATATTATTGTTGTGCATTAAAATTATAAAATTTTTATTATTTTTAGCTTGTATTAGTACTAGGCAGCATTTTTAATAGAATAGCTTCAATGTAGTTGTCGTATGACTTTATAGCTGTAACAATGCCTCTCTTTCCTCTTTGGACATAATCATGTCTCTGATAGGATATAATCAAGCTTTTAAATTTTTAAAGTAAATTGTTAATAACAAAGTGAAAAATAACATTTTTTAATTTTTCCAACGGGAATCTCTTCTGAGACCATTCAAAAATAGGTCCAAAAAAGGAAAAAAATTCTGCTTTGTTATTTAACAATTATCGCACTTACAATGTTCACCTTCAAGTAGGAAAAAATTGTTAATTAACTAATGCATAATTAATAGAAAAATCGCGATAAAAATTTTTTGACCACGGATTATTGTTCATAAATCTGTTTAGTAGATGCCTGAATTTTTTCAATTTTTAATTTTTATACGCATGCTGGAGTCCCCGTTTTCGGCAGTATTTTCAACCCTCGGGAAAAATTATAAATATTGGTCCTACAGTTCCAAGCAGTACGATGTTTTTTTGGGAAATTTCCTCCTCGTTTTGAATCTTTTATCAAATTTTAAAAATGTCATATAGTTTTTAAGATATTTTCAAAAAACCAAACCCCATTTTTTTTTTTTAGATAATTGCTTTTAACTTTTACAATTTTTGCAATCGGCTCTTGATTTTTTTCAAAAATCATCTACATGCTATTCCGAATTGAATGACACCTCCGGAGGCGGAGGCGGAGAAAAAGTTTGACCCAAAAAGCACTTGCTGACTAGACTAAAACGCTCTTGTTATTTGTAGTTTTTTGATCACTTTCCATTAGAGATTGATTTGTAACAAAAGTTTTCCTCATTTTTAATTTCTCAGTTTCCGATTTCTTTGGCGATTTTTATCTATTTCTTAAATTTTTAGTTTGTATCAAATTTTGTTCGTTTTTTTCTTGTTTTGTAGAATCAGTTTTTAGATATTTTCTTTAGTGTGTAAATACTTTAAGGACTTAGTTATTAACCTAATTTCGAAATGTAAAAACAATAAGTTACTGTTTTTTATTTATGTCTATAAAAAAATCTATTAGTATGAAATTTCCATCGGTAATAATGTCTTTTTGTCGTAAAAAATAAATAGACAAAATGGTAATTAAGAAAATTTACTATTAACCTAAGTATTTTTGTTTATTAAGTTAATATTGTCTTAATGAAAATAATAAACGAATTTGTTCAGAACATATTATGAATCAATAATACTAAGCTGGATCATAAAATTAATTATAAAATTAATCAAAAAGTTTTATTACTTATATTAATTATATTTTATAAAAATGGAGGCTTTGATATATTTTTTTGTATAATTGTTAAAACGTTTATTTATGTAAACTGTAATCTTAAATCAACTTGCAAATACAGACTTTCACAAGAATTTATTTATGTCACAAAACTTGTTTTCAGTATATAGAATCAAATTCCAATAAAACAACTTAAACATTTATATGCGTTTATTAAAATTTTCTTAAAGAAAATATCCTTAACACGTTAAGTGCCACCATGAAAAAAAATGGTCCAAAGAGTTTTTTGTAGTAAAATTAACCAAATATACGTAATTCTCTCATTTCTCATTCATTTTTTGTTGTTAAATTCATATATTGTCAGAACCTTATGAACTGTTAAGAACTTTTTTATCATGTGTAGTAAAAAATTTAATATCGATGTAAATTTTTTTAGGTGCAATAGCTGCTGGAAACACAGTAATTCTAAAACCCTCAGAATTAGCTTCTCATACGGCTTATTTTCTAGCTACCGTTTTGACAAAATATCTGGATCGAGTCTGCTTTCAAGTTTTTTTAGGAGGAATCGAAGAAACTACAGAAATATTGGAACAAAAATTCGATTACATTTTCTTTACTGGATCCACTATGGTCGGAAAAATCGTACACCAAGCTGCTGCTAAGCACTTAACACCATGCACGTTAGAATTAGGTAAATAAGTATTTTATTAGCATTTAAGAAAGTAAAAATAATAATTTTTAGGTGGAAAAAGTCCGGTATATTTGGATGAAAGTGCAGACATGGAAAAAGCTACTAGACGAATCCTATGGGGTAAATTACTAAACAGCGGTCAAACATGCATATCTCCCGACTACGTTTTATGTACAAAAACAACTCAAAATATTTTTCTACAAGAAGCTAAAAAAATCTTAATGGAATTTTATGGTTCAGACCCTAAAACATCCACTTATTTAAGTAAAATAATCACAGAACGTCACTTTAAAAGATTAATAGATTTTATTAAACCTGAAAATATTGCTGTTGGTGGTAAAATTAACACACCTGATATGATTATAGCACCTACTATATTAATTGATGTTAGTCCTGATGATCCTGTGATGAAAGAAGAAATTTTTGGTCCAATTTTACCTATAGTAAATATAAAAAATTATAAAGAAGCTATAGATTTTATTAATAGTAGGGAAAAACCTCTGGCTTTGTATATATTTACTAAAGATAAGAATGTAAGGAATGCAATACTTACAAATACTTCTTCTGGTGGAGCTGTAGTTAATGATACAGCCACTCATCTAATAACAGAAAATCTACCATTCGGGGGTGTAGGAGGTAGCGGTATGGGTTCTTACCATGGTAAACAAGGTTTCGATACATTTTCTCATAAAAAGAGTGTTTTGGTTAAAGATTTTGCTGGTTTTACAGAATTATCTTTATCGTTAAGATATCCACCGTATAATGATGCTAAAACTGCTATTATGAATTGTGTTTTAAAAAAGAGAAGGGGTATTCCTACAGCTTATATAAAAAATGCTGGTATATTTTCCGTAGGATTTATATTTTCTTATGCTTTTCATTTTATGTGGTGCTTTATTACTGGTTGTAAACATTAATAATTGTTTTCATTATAAAAAGTGACACGACAAAATTTACATACAGTATTTTTTTATCCTAAAAGAAACCATTGGTTGATATTATTCAGGGTCTTTAGTATCTATAGCGGATATAGTCAAATATACGAATATACAGTGCGACTCAAAAAGTCTGCACCATATGGGAAAAATTTTTATTATTCATTTGACAGAAAATTTTATTAACTGCTATTACAAGCATCAAAACTTTACAGGGGCTGGCAAAAAATAGGAATTTTAACCAAGAGTTAAGTACCTTTATTTTTGACAATATCAAAAAAAAATTATTTAGAATTAAAAATTACACTCAGATTTAAAATCACAGCCTCCTATGCAACAAATCCATTTTTTTATGTTTTTAGCTTAGCTCAAAATAATATCACTTCATATACACTTTACGGCCCTTCCTTCAACCACTATAATACATTTTGGTTAAAAAATTTGTTTTTCTTCATTATTTTATCTATGTTCGGCCTTTTTTTTTTAATTTTTATGATTTTTGTCATTTTCTTGGTGCAAAGTTGAAATTTCACCCTGTAGACATGTACATAAAACTGCCATTATGATTTATTTAAGTTAACAAATAAAACGAAGCAACGAAATAATACATAGCAGCAAGTTTACAATGACCGTAGTAATTAAAAACTAAATTACGAAAGAAAAATAATTTCTACCCCATAAAACAATCTACAGGAGTGAGATCGGAAGACCTTGCTGCCCAGGAATTTACAGAGTATCTACCAATGTACTTACCCCTAAATTGGCCATCGAGATATTCTCTAATTAAAGTCGTACTGTGACACGTTGCCTCATCAAGCTGAAAGAAAATTTCACTGCTCATATTTTCTCGGAAAAAGAGCGGACCAATTATTTTGTTATTGAAGATGCCACACCAGACGTTTGTTTTGAAGTAATATTGGTCATTACATTGTATTTTAAAATGCGCGTTTTCATGAGCTAGGCTAAAGCCACAAAAAAATGGATTTTTTGGGTATATAGGAGACTGTGATTTTAAATCTGGATGTAATTTTTAATTCTAAACAACTATATTTTTTGCCCGCCCCTGTATACCATTTAGCAATTTGAAAGTTTGACGCTTGCAATAGCAGTTTTACGCAATGCCCCAACTTTTATCAAGAATAAAATTTTCTGTCAAATGAATAATAAAAATTTTTCTCATGTGGTGCAGACTTTTTGAGTCGCACTGTATGAGTTTGCTGTGAATAAATTAAAGCCGATCCACCACTATAATCATCTTAAATGTACACCCGTCATAGTCGGTAATAATCATGTTCTGATCACGTTTTTTACATTTGTCCTCTTGAATAAAAGTACACTATAGCGTTTGAGACTGTGACCTTAATTTTTTTTAAGACTAATAATTTTAATAAGGTTCAATCAAACGTAGTGATGGAAAGTACCATTGTTACCTTAATTTTCATTTATTTTAAGCCAAGATCTAGACCTTTTTTCATAAAATTTGTTACCGAATAACAAATTTTAGCCAGCTTATTTCTTAATTTATCAAAACTATTCTTATTCGCATTTAAATTACTTTACACCTTTAAATACATAATGTTGAATCCTTTCAATCTAGGTGCCACTCACTACCCTATAGTAATTAAAAAATAAAGGAATAGCTACCACGTGGAAGAAGTTGGAATTTGGGTCGAAAATCTGGATTGAAATGTGCGAGCGTTTTTCATTTTTACTTCTCGTCTTAATCATCACTGTATACTCTGAGATTTAACTTAAGCTTCTATCCTTTTAGTCCTATTCCATTTATTCTTTTTCTTCTGTAATATCCAGTTTCCGCTTTTTCTATTTTTTGGCCTAGTATTGTTTAATTCATTTCCTCTAGTATACCAGAATTTTTTCATCTTCTAGCATCGTAGCGACCAAGAATTTTAAACTTGTTACTATTTCTATAGGTGTTTCCCGGGCAATACAATCAGGTCCTAAAGATAGCTCGTGAGTTCTTTTTAAAAGATTGTGACAAAGTTTGTAACTTCTCTGAGAGGTTATTTAGGGCTCTATATCTCCACCAAATGTCCGCCTCTGGTGAGTTCTCTGCCAAATCTTGTGGTAAGTTCTCTGCGACATTTTGAGCGAGCACTTTGGGAAATTCTCATTTACTGCTCATGTCAAAGTCTCTGTAAGCTCGCATAAAAGCTAGCTGTGTGATCATCGTAGACAGTAACTCTCGCGAGTTCTGTAGGAACTGCTTTTGTTGAGATCTATGTCAGGTCGCTTTGAAATAATCGCATGCGATGCTTCTATCGTAGTTTTCAAAAGTTCTCATTGAGAGTTGTACAATATATTCTTATATACATCCTGTACAGTGCTTCTGGCGTGGAGATTGATTGCGCGTTGTACAAGATCTATATAATATTCACGGTTGAGCCCGACTGGCGTGGTCACAAATATCGAAATCTATCCCGTCAGTGAGCAACATATACTACTACGTCTACTCTAAGATGTCTAAATACCCTGGTGTATCTACTGATTCGATTTTGTTTCGAACTTTTTGGGATTACCACCTGTTGCGTTCTGTAAGATGGCGCTGTTTAGAATTGTTGGAGTCCTCGCTGACTTTGTCACATTTTGTGTGGACAGTATAAAGGTATGTTCATGTTCATACGAATTTCGCAAAATTTATGAGAATCGGAAAATATTTTGCCGTTCCCAAAATTTGATGTTCATACTCAGGCGATATAATTTGACGGTTTCTGTCAACGGTCAAGTCAGATAAGTCAAATTATTTAAAAATATTGTGCTGTGTTCGTGAATTTTGTAAACAAACTAAACTATAAAAAATAATGGATTCAGAAACAGAAACAAAACTAAATATATTGAACTTTTATAGATTATATTACGAACATTTACCACTATTGATATCTGTCACATTCAGTGATACGTCATCATCCTAATCAGCAAAAAAGTTCAAATACTTGCGAAATTTTCAGGCGCCATTTTATTGGCATAAATTTTGCGAAATTCGTATGAGCATGAACATGCCTTTAAGCTGCAGATTCGAGCATTCGTCTGTATTCAGTACTAGAATATAAATACACCCTGTATGATCTGTGTTTACAGTTTATTATGATCGATGTATGCTCCATCTGAAATTTCTAATCTGAAACGTTAGTAATCTCTCAAAAATTAGTCAAAATCAAGTAGGTAGAGATCTCCCAGTTTGCCCCAAACTTTTACAGGCATAAGTGGAAACACCGGGTTTTTAGACATAGTCTACTCACACCATGACTGTCCTGACTGACATTTTAATTATTAAATACCAAGACGTTAGGACTCGTAGACGAGTTAAATATCGGGTAACACTTCTGGTCCTTATTATATATTATTGTGCTCTTGTTATTGAAGTTCTCTTTGCGTTTAAGGTGTAGTTCGTTATTACTCGTAGATTAGTTAAATATCGGGTAACACTTCTGGTCCTCATTAAATATTATTGTGCTCTTGTTATTGAAGTTCTCTTTGCGTTTAAGGTGTAGTTCGTTAGGACTCGTAGACGAGTTAAATATCGGGTAACACTTCTGGTCCTCCTTAAATATTATTGTGTTATTGAAGTTCTCTTTGATTTTAAGGTGTAGTTCGAATCGTTAGGAATAACTTTAGGAACTCGCAGTGACAATTTCTTTTTCTGTTCACATTCTGGATAACTTTAGAAACTCTCAACAATTTCTTATATAGGTTACATTCGGGATATTTTTAGGAACTTGCAATAAGGTGGAACGTGGGAAATAGAATGTGAGGTCTCCAAGATTTCTTTTGGGGACACCAGTGAGAATTTTGCTTAGTTACAGCACATAGCGATCACTGAGATCTTGCATAATATCCTAATTAAAACCTCTCAGAGGTATCGAGAAGAGGTCTGTGTTACGTGCGTTCTTTATTATTATTTTTTCTGTACTTTTTCTTCTATTTAGTTTCCTATTTATCTAGTCAAGTGGTTCTCAAACTGTGATACGCATGTCACAGAGCTTCTCCAATTGGAACTCAACAGATATACTGCAGTGATCCATATTTGCAAATACAAATGCCAAAACATGCAATAATAAAAATATAGTTCCTTAAACTATTTTTCTATATGAGTGATGTGGAAAAAAAGAGAGCGACTACTCTGATCAATATGTTTATTAATTTCTGCATTTTGTTTATACTGTTCGCTTATAGGACAATATTTTCTTCGTGTAGAAAATTTCTATTGTTTAATTCTTCTTTTTTTCATTGCTAACATAAAATGTATCCAAGATTGCTACATTTTCTTTTATCATGTTTCTTTCCGGTTTAGTGGCAACCTCATATATTTTAAAGCTGGTTTGGTCTATATTTTTAACAATAGGATTGTTCTCCTTGCTTATAAATTGGTTACAGTAGGTTATTTTCAGATTCCTGTAGTATTTCTTGTCTATTTTTCAGACTTCTTTATAAAAATTGGTTCCTAATCAGTTTTTGCTGTTCTTTCTCAGAACCTTTATAATTTTTGGAGGGATATCACCTGCTCTTGGATTGATTTTTTGGAATGTTACTTCCATTTCTTTAATTTTGTTGCCCCTTTCTCTATGGTTATCTCAGTTTCAGTCTTTTTTCCATCTTTTGTAAGTAGGAGCTCTTCTAGTCTAATCATCTTCATAACCAGTATTTGCTGTACTCTCCAAAATATTTTATAATTTTTGGAACAATTTCATCTGCTTTTGGGTTGATTTTTTGTAAAAGTTTATTCATTTTTTTCTTCTTATTATTTCGGGTAATTGTGTTTATTTAATCAGTTCTTGTTGTTCTTTCTCAGAACCTTTATAATTTTTGAAACGATTTCACCTGCTCTTGGATTGGTTTTTTGAAATGTTACTTCCATTTCTGTTAATTTTGTTGTCCCTTTCTCTATGGTTATTTCAGTTTCAGTCATCTTTCTTCGATATTCTGTTAGTAGTAGCTCTTCCAGTCTAATCATCTTCATAACCATTATTTGCTGTTTGCTCCAAGATATTTCATAATTTTTGGAACCATTTCATTTGCTCTTGGGTTGATTTTTTGGAAAATTTTATTATTTTTTTTTCTTATTTTTTCGGGTAATTGTGTTTATTTCATCTTCAGTCTTTTTTCCTCGAACTTTTGTAAATAGTCTCTCTCTCTCTCTCAAATACATTATAATTTTTATAGCTATACCATCAGCTCTTGGGTTAATTTTTATCATGACTAATGTTACGTCAAGTTTAAGATTGACACTGATAATCTATACTGAAGATAACATTGACACTGATAATGTTACCCCAAGTTTAACATTAACACTGGCAAACTTAAACTTATTCGAGAAAATCCACATGTAATTTTATAAAAACAAAACACCATCAGATTTTTGCAAGAATAATTTTAATTATTAGTTTATTCTCACCGTTTTAAGCACAATTTGCAAGAGACAAATAGAACACCGACGAAGTTTTATCACATAAAAATCCAGCAACAAATTCACAGCTGACTAATTATCGCCATTTGCAAAAACTTTGACATACAGCTTCTGCTATTAACATAAAGAGGGTGCCACAATTGAATTCAAAAAAAGAAACAGCTTCATGATTTAAAAAAGGTGTCAATGTTGTGCCTATGTCAATGTTGTACCATTTTACCTTATATGTTTATTTTTAATAATTATAACAGTGATTATTTTATTTAAAATACGTCACAGGATCGCATAATTTGTAATTAGAAAGTAATATATTAATATTAAAAATGTAGTTATAAGTTTTATATGTTTTATATTTTAGTAAAATATTGTGCCTTATAAGAATATTTGTGTATAAAAAAAATGTTATGTTGTTTTTTTCGACAAATTCTTAAAAAATAATTCGAAAATTAATAATTTTTAAGCACTTCGGTAATTTTAAAGTTAATATTTTTTAAATTGTTCACCAATAATGTAAGTTATCGTACAATACATTCAATGCTTATTTATTATGTTACAAAAAAATTTATTAAAAAGAAAAATATTTTTATTTAATATTTTAATCGTTATTTTACTGATAGTTATTTTATGTAGTTTTATTATAATATAATACGATAATTGTGTTTATTTCCGATTTAGAACCAATACTGTGATAATTTCATTTTATTTAAAATATCACATTTTTATAAATGTTATTATTAAATAATATTAAACACGAACACATTTGTATTAATATTTAATAAATCCAAATTCAAATTTACAAATAATTTTTATTTCATAAAATATGCACACAATTAAATTTACGTTACACAAAATTCTAATTTTAGAAGAAATTATTCTGTATCGACAATTTAATGCATTCAAAGTACTTTCATTAGCATCAAAGTATACATGTCGTAAAAAACCGTTATATATAGTGTGTCTTGCACCATATGATTTCAACATAAGTAGACATACTGTATATATCTCGAAAATCTGAAAATACCACAATAAATTTATAATTTTATATCTTTTGGGCATTTATTGATGACAGTATTAGACTACAAACATTTGGTATTTTTTAATACACTAATAGCACAATATTTGTTATCCAATATCATTTGTTAGTAAAATATACTTAACAATAAACATTATCACCAAATTTCAAGTTCAAAGGTCAATAGAAAGTTAAAAAATACTTCGGAAGAAAAGGGCTTTTATATACTCAATGAGCTCTAAACAACGATACCTCACTTGATGGGGTAGGCCAAATTTTTATTTCGACGCCTCATTAATCTGTATGGGAAACCCCCTTTGAAAACATTTAAAAATATTTTTTATAATTTATATGGCTTTGGGTCAACAAGACGCATATACTGTGAAAATTTGAAGACTTTAGCTCCAAGGGTTTAGCTGCTAGACCGGTGTGACAGACGGACGGACGTTTCGGCCCTTTGGGATACGGAACCCTAAAAATACAATAAAATAACATAAAACAAGGTCATCTTTTATACTTTATTTATAACAAAATTATTTATTTATTCCCTACAAAGTATGTTAACTTAAAAATTAAATTGTTTTTTAACAATTATTTCCTAATAACAGTATTTTTATTATACATTTTTAATATCATTAAAAATTATAGTCCGACAAGGTAAAATCAATATATATATATAACAGGAAGTAGATATATCAATGTAAACAACTTGAAAATGTAATTATTTAATTAACAAAGTTGTTTTTTTAGATTTCACTTTTATACAGTACGTAACAATACAGGGTGGCGCACATTGAATTCAATATTATTGGGATTTCGTAAACCGTTATAGGTACAAAGTTGGTTAAATGAGAAAAAAGATGAGTATTTTCAAGACAAATTGGTCAGGGATTTTCAATACTAAAATATCAAAATAGAAAAAAACTTTATTATAAGCCAATATTTTTTTGAAACAAAGTTTAGTCTTATAAGGGTCACCCTTAACTATTTTTTTAACTACAGACCTGTACTTTGTATTTCATTTTTGAAATCCCCATTTTTTCCTCTATCCAACCATGTAAAACACACTAAAAGTTTCATTGTCAAAAACTATTAAAAAATTAGGTATTCTACATGGTTGGATAGAATAATGGGGATTTGAAAAATAAAATAAAAAATACAGGACCGTTAAAAAAAAATTGAGTGTGGCCATTCAAAGACGAAACGTTGTTTTAAAAAATTTGATACGCTATGTTAAGAGGTATTTAACTTTCAATATTTTTTTTCTGTCTTTAAAAATTATTGTTCCTAGAATATTAGATGAATGTTTTTTATTTAAATCCTTACTTTACATTTTTGCATTGAAAAAATGATAAAAATTATAATATACAAATTAGAGGAAGAGAGTTTTTGGCGTGATGAAAATACAGTAAGAAAATCAACAGAAATCTACATATTAAATCAAGTTTAGAGTTGAAAAAATAACATTAGGAACTTCGTTCCTGGCGGGGGTTGTTTCCTGTTGTTTTTTGTTTATATTATTATAATATGTTTATTAACTTCTAATTTCAGTCCATTTTGTTGTATGGTCAGTGTTTTGTAGTATTTTTTACATTCCAAGATTTTTCTTGTTCCATTTTCAAATTTGTACTAACTTCAAAAATCCCATTTTCACTTGTCTTCCATTGGTCCATTCTGATTTTACCTTCTTTAGATAGGTCATTGACAAAAACAACTCACAAATAAAACATAAGCAAAATTTATAAAAACTAAAAGTATATTTCAAAATAAATTTTTTACTTTATAAAAATACTATCACAACCTTTTACATAATAAATCTTAAAGAAATCAATTGCTAATATAAAAAATTAAAATATTTACATAAAAAATAATACACCTTTATAATAACTATTAACAAATTTAAATTTCGATTTACAAACTAACTGGTCTTTATAATTATTAAAAACTAAAAATATTTTCAGTTGTAAATTTTTAGTTTTAATTATGATTTTTCTTCTCTTATATAATGTGCTATGTAGTAGACCGATACTGTTACCGCCACTCCCAAAGTAAACATTAAAATATGTGGAATATATTTAGTTGGTAATGAATGATTATGTCTAAAACAAAAAAGGATTGATAAAGAAAAAAATCATACAGAAACTGGCAACATGAACATTTAAGCCGGCAACGGACTAGGCGCGATTATATAATATATTATATAAGTGTAATGAGACATAATATTAATTATATTATAACTGCAACGGACTGGGATATTACATTTTTATATTTAGTAGGCTGATGTATAAATTCGAGATATCGATGGAAATATCCATTTTGAGGTCCCCGAAGAAGATTGAAACCATTTCCAGAGTATGTTCTGTCTGTGTGTCTGTGTGTAATCTTCCACAATAACTGCCAAACCGCTTGACCAATCAGGCTGAAATTTGGTACGAAGGGTTGTTGTATACTCTGAATGCGACTATTGGTACAGTAGAAGGTCCTCAAGACCGACATTGATCGAATTCACATGTAAGAATTTTGACATTTTTTGCATTTTAAAGACAAACACTACGCTTTAGTGCAAAATATTGTAGTACAAACTTTTAGAGCATAAAATTGCCTGCAACTTTTGTCTCAAACATTTTCCCGAATTTTCAATAGTTGCGCCACTAGAGGGCGACCAATTATGTGCATGTAGGTTTTCTATGGCTTTTCTTGCATTTGTAAAATGTTCTTGTGCAAACTTGTAAAGTATCAAATTTTCTTTAACTTTTGTATTAAACTTTTTTTCGAATTCCTCATAGTTTCGCCGCTAGAGGGCGAAAAATACACACATTTAAGATTTTCACCTTTTTCTTTTAATTTTGAAGAAAATTTATGCACTTTAGTGCAAAATGTTTCAGCGCAAAGTTCCCTACAACTTTTGTATCAAAATTTTTCCCGAATTCCCAATAGTTTTGCACACATGATTTTAGGTGATCATAATTATAGCAGTGTGATATACAATGTGCGCATGAGCCCGCTTATGCATTATCAACATTGAAATATCAATTCAGTAGACTCATTCACTATCGGCTCGCTATTTTTAATGTGTTCCATAAATTTATGTAATGCTTAGCATTTTGTAATTAAAATAATCCTATTCTCTACAGTCGTGCTGGGAAAGTTCTGGGGCGACACAGCCGATTTTTTTCATAATGGCAAATAACTTTATTAGTGACATCTGACAACAATTCATCAGAAAATGAATCAAATGCTAAATCTTCTGCATCCATTTTCATACATGGATATTTTTTACACTTTCTATGAAATGTTCCATGTTTTATATAAAGAAATTGTTAACATACACAAAATTCACACTCCAGTTCAGAAAGATGTAAACAAAACCGTAGTCATTCATACTTGTAAAGAATAATAATAAACTCAAAGTCATTCCACATAAAATGGGCAACATGTTTCGGCCAAACAATGACCATCATGAGGCCTACAAGACAAATTATAAAACATGAATTACAAATGGTATGATATTAAATCAAAAATTGAAAAACCGAAAAAACTAATATTTTGGAAGAAAAATTAAAAAATTTTTTTTATAGAAATACATAAAAGCATTTGATACCTCCATACTGAAAATGAAAAAAATAGAAACGTAAATTTAGAAATAAATCCATAAAAAATAATTAACATATTTTGAAAGTGGCGTTGCTTCTTGACCAATAATTAACATTTTACTTTCTACAGAATTGCCAAGATTCTAGATTTGTTCGTTTGTAGAATAAGTTGACATACTTCTTTTCTTCTTTTAATCATAACAAATGAGAACGAGAGTTGCCAGTTTTATCGATATGACAACATAGCCAAATATAATCTGTTTCAATTGGGGGACGTCACAAGCCACTATAGCCCAGATATTCAAATTTTAAGAATTAATTACAGCCACAGGATCGGTCTCAGAAGGGCTGGACCTGGTGCAATGTGTTATGGTAGGCAAAAATTTTAAAATAAAAATATAAAAAAAAATCACTGGATGAGTCCATTTGATACAACTTGTAAGTTATTTCTTCATCTTTCTTAACTTTTGATCTCATACCTTATTAAGTTCTACTAGTGGTCTGTTACTTTTTTCCTTTCCTGTTTATTGTCTGTCACGTCAAATTGAACTGTGTTTGTCTTTGTCAATTTTGTCATTTAAATTTAATTGCCGCATAGTGAAATAAGATGTAATTTAATTTCAAATCTTATTTTCAACTATAATTGCATCGTAGGATGCACTTCGATATAAACTTGTAGAAATTTGAATCCTCCAGTGTGTAGGTATCAAATGTTTTTATATATTTGATAACTGTGGGGATGATTCATCCCCAATAAAATTCTTCATTGCTTAATTTTTATTATTGAATTTTTTTTCTGAATTACAAGTTTTTTCGGTTATTCAATTTTTGATTATGTTCATTTAATATCATACCTTTTGTACGAGCTGAAGCTATTTTGTAAGTAACTCAATTTTTGTAATTTCAGATTGTAATGTAACATGTTTTATAATTTGTATTGTAGGCTTGATGATGGCCATTGTTTGGCTGAAACATGTTGCCCATGCCCAATTGTTCAACTAATTTACCATATATTTTATATGGTATAACTTTGAGTTTATTATTATTCTTTGAATAATTTTACAACAATTCAGAATAGAGAATTTTTTGTTTTTTTATTCATACTTGTCTTGATACAAGGTGAGCAGGAGCGATCCTAAAGGGGGTCACAGAGGTCATGACCCCATCCCCACCCAAATAATCCACTCAGTTTCTTAAAACCTACTAAAACTTAACTGTGGTATACGAACATCTTAAATAAATTACTGCAACGTGAGAACAAGATACGATGGATGTTCTGCTTCGTAAAGGGGAAAATGAAGACAAAAATTTTCACCACTTATTTGTCGAGGCACAACATCTTGCTAGAAAACTGGATACAGATATAAAGACACCACGTACTGTTTCTCGACATACTCATCGAGCCAATCAGCAAGGAACGGAAGAGGAATATTTTCGGATGACTGATCTAAAAGACCGTCTCTCCGATACCTTGAACTATTTTAGGTTGGGCATTTTTATGCCAAAAAAAAAGGCAGCAGAATTATATACCCATTATTGGGGAGTTTCTGCTTCCATTGTAATTACAGAGTATCAGCTGTAGGTTTCAAAGTGGAGACGGGATCTCGCAGAAAATAGCTTGAAAGTACCCAGTTGTGTGACTTCTACAATCGAGGTCATTTTCCACTTTAAGGCGCCTAAAAACTTCGCTAACAGCAACTATGTCAGAAGAGAGGCTGACAGGCTTAGCCGCTTTAAATATACATCTCGAGATAACCACTGATGTCTTGAAAACAATCACCCCATTTTCTAAAATGAATAGAAATCTTCCTTTCAGTTTGTACTTGAGGTTTGTGTTATCTTTTTTTATTTTATTCAAAAATATTCCTAAATATTTTATTTGTTTCACTGATAAAGTTTCCTTTACTTGAACCAAGTTGCTTCCCCACCAAAATCTTGGGCTGTCCAGCACTTCTAGAGGTGATAGAATATCTAAAAATAAGTAATGTTTGTCTAATGAACCTATATCCAAAACCGTTTATTAAGGGTACGACAACCCCTAGAAACGATAATTGGTTTTTCATGAATATGTTTCGAGAGGGGTAGGTACCATACAATATTCAAATTTTAGGTAGTACCTAAGGGTAATAAGATACGCTATTTACGTATTTTGTCTTGATTCTTCAAATTCACTAAAGGTAGTTTTCAAGGGGTGGGCTAAACTTTTTTGGACTTTTTTTTTGTTATCAACCATTTTGGAAAATGCATATTAAAATAATCTTCAAAAAAGGTACATCCAAAAATTAATAGTTTTCGTGTAATTTTAGTTCTATTTGACAATCCATACACTTAGTTAAAAGTTAATAATCACTTCTTACCTCTATTTCTAATTTAATAATGACAAATTATACATTTTCAGATATAACTGATATAATTTTAACTTTGGTAAAATGTTCGGGTAACGCTAATGTTGATGTTAGACGTTACCTTGAAAAGTTTCCCAATAGAAATGTACCAAGTCGCGGAACAAACTTAAGAGCTATTGAAGCCGAAGAAATAAGCTCAAGACCATTAACGCTACGGTGCAGAACTTCTAAGTCTTCTCTATTAAGAATTCTTCATGAACAACGTTTACGTCCAATTTCATTACCGAAAAGTCCAAGAATTGTTACCAGACGATATACCGTTAAAAGTGGACTTTTGTGGGGTACTAGTAGAATGACGACGAAACTTTTTAGATAATATGCTTTTCAAGGAGTGTTTAATTATCGTAATACCCCTTTTTGTGGCTAACGAAAATCCACTTTTAACAAGGACAACCCATTATGAACATCAATTTAAAATAAACACGTAGGCAGTTACGTTAGGTAACCGTCTTGTTGGCTTTTACATTTTCACTTCCCCTTTGACAGATGACCAAGGCAGTGGCCAAGTAATAATTTTCCAAATAGATGGATTGGTCAAGGTGCCGAAGTACCAATCCATTGGCCAGCTCGATCACCTAATCCAAATCCATTTGGAGCTATTTAAAATCTAAAATATACCAACGCGAAATTAATCATATTGAGGAACTAAGACAAAGAATATTAACTGAATTCGCTCAGCTTCTAAACAATCCTCAAGTATTAGAAAATTTAATTCCTAACTTAAAAAGAAGAATTCAGTTGTATGTACAAGAGGAAGGAAGATATTTAGAACAGTTATTGTAATATTCACTTAAAATAATTTTTATGTACCTTATTTAATTGATAATAAAACAAGTTAAATTGTAATTTGTTCTTGGCATTATCACAAGTTGAGCACGCCCATTTTTGAACTCACATTACACGAGAACGATTAATTTTTGGATAATACACCAAGATTACCTTTTTTTTAAAAAAAAGCTCGAAAATATTATTTTAATATGCATTTTGCAAAACAGTTGATAACAAAAAAATATGACTAAAAAAGGGTAGCTCACCACTTGAAAACTAACCTTAATGAATTCAAAGAATCAAGAGAACATACGTAAATAGCGTATCTTATTACTCTTAGGTACTACCTAAAATTTGAATATTGTATGGTAGCCCTCTAGAAAGATCATGAAAAGCCAATCATTAAGGGTGTCGGCCAACTTGCGCCCGACCGGCTTGCGCCCGCTCATTAATTCAGCCAGTTTGCGCCCAATGTATTAAGGGTGCCTGCTGGATGGTCTGTTTGCGCTCACCGTAATAATTCTTAGAAGAGTTTATTTTGTTTTTAAAATTATAATTAATAGAAAGATCTCGAGAAGTAAAAGTATCTAAAAACTATAAATTAGAATGTATGGATGTTTTAAACGCTGAAATGAAAATATTGGCATCCTTTTGCCACTTCAGATTATACCAGAAGTTGGTGTTAAGTTCAGTTTTTTTAATGGAATACTCTGTATATTTTGCAATAGTAGTTATGAGAATTGAGATAGAATTTCGGGGCTACTCAATGTATACTATTAATACAGAAATTTATTAAAAAAATTGTATCTTTATTATTATTTATACAATCTTAAATTTTTGAAATGCTTTGGAATTGAAAAGATTTATATTTCATCGTTTTCTATAGTGACATTTAATAACAGTTTTCAGTTTTCGCATAAACAGAAGATAATTGCAATTATTTTTTAAACGTTTGAGATAAATAAGTTCTCGCGTAGATATTAACTACATCTTTTTATCGCTCTTAAACACTTATACAAATTTATAATTTTTTTTTTAATAAACGCATTCTGATGAATCCAAAAAAGTATAAATTAAGTTTAAAATGATTGTTGTGTGACCAATTTTGACTTGTAATGTACTTTTTAGCGACCTCAAAATTATCTTGCCTCGAAAATTCCACTCATGAATTGAATTTTCGCTAAATTACAGGGAAGAAAAAAAAAACTAAAAGACCACAACGAAAAGACCACATCGACAAGACAACCAGTATCTCAATATCAAATTATTTGTCATGTGTCAAGTTATGTTTTTAAATTCGCGGAATTTTCTTCCTAAATACCACTCGCGTTTTAAAATTAACCAAAAAATTTTTTACGACTGCGTGTTTCCTTTACAAATTTCACTCGTCCTACGGGCTCGTGAAATTTTAAGAAATCACGTAATCATAAAAAAATAATCGCTAATCTTAAAGCTCTTGTGGTATTACCCCCGATAATTTTTCTTTCGCTAAAAAGGTATTTCGCTTCCAGGTTAACAAATAACTATTTATTTGTCAAATACATTAACAACGTTATAAAAAGAGAAAGAAAACGCTGTACTTTATTTCAGTTTATTCGAAAGATAACGTATACATAAAATAAAATAATTGTACCTCTGTATTTTGATACTAACTGCTTTAAGATCCTTCAACAATATGTTTTTATTTATATTTCATGATTCGAATGACAATTGCAATATGGATTAATTATTTATTACGGGCGCAAATCGGCCGACCGTCAGGTACGTTTCGTATTTTGGGCGCAAACCGGTTGAATTAATGAGAGGGCGCAAGCTGGTCGGGCGCAAGTTGGCCGTATTCATCATTAAGCCCTTTCTAGGGGTTGTCGCACCCTTAATAAGCGGTTTGAGAGATAGGTTAATTAGACAAACATTACTTATATTTAGGTGTTCTATCACATCTAGAAGTATTGTTCGACAATTTCGGTCCACCTTGTATATAGGCTTGCTATACACACATATAGATTTATATTATAGGAATAGCGCGCAGCGTTTGGTTTTATTTAATCGTATCGATATTTTTATAATATTATATTATCGTGTGCAGCTGTTGCCGGCTTATGCGGTGTCCACATGATATACACTAAAGTATATACAAAATTATAAATTATTTTACTTACTTCATAACAGTTGTAATTAATTTCGTTTTTGGTGAAGTATATGGAGGATATTTTGCAGATTCCATTTTTTCACCTAATATGTTAAAGGATTTCGATAACACAGATTTTTTATGAACGAAAGTATCAAAAGAGCTTTTTCCATGATAAGCGCCCATTCCTGAAAAAAAAAATATTTTAAGTATGGGTAAAAAAGTAAATATCATATTCGAATTTTTTATCCTATTATAAAACATAGCTGTAGCAAAAAAGGTAAATGGCAACATTGTGGCCATTGAGATAAAATAGATACACGGTGGCACAAATTTTATAGAACACTATTGGGATTTCGTAAACCATTATTGATACAAAGTTGGTTAAATAGGAAAAAAAAATGTGTACTATCAAGACTAATTGAATGGTTTTTTCAAAATGAAAATATCAGTACGGGTTTCCCAGATATTTGAGGAAAACCGAAATTGACGATTTTCGTCTTATTTAATTAACACTTTAAAAGAGGAAGTGATACATGACAAACAGAAAGACCTGCGGGGTGTCGGGTGAGGCGGAGGTATAATATTCGCTACTGATAGGCGTGGCCTAAATACTACGAATACATTATTACTTAGTCGTCAATCCGTTCCTAGACCGAAGTTTATTGTCGAACACTTACGAGGGGGAGTCTAAATTCGGTATGGCGGTACCGTTAGTGGAATTATAAAATAACAAAAAATAAGAGCATGTTGTTGGATAGGAGCGAACCGTTGGCGAGTTTCGTATATAATATGCGACTGTAATAATAGCCATACGCTATTCTATTTTTTCTACTCCCATTATATTAATTATCTTAAATGAAAACGAACTTTTTTTACAACGTATTAATTAATTAATCTTTTTTGTTATTAACTTTTAAACAATTCAAAATATTTTGACAGTTGTCAAAATAACTGTCAACTTACCTAAAATTAATTATATTCTATTGGCTAAAAAAGTATCTTTATTGATACAAATAAATTATTTTGATTTTTATAATTAATTTTTTTAGAATTATTATCATTTTTTAAGTTATTTTTATTATTTTATTATTTCCCCTACAAAACTATAATTATAACTTACAGAATAAACATTAAAGTGACGTACCGATACGCGGCTACTACATGTAGTCTGATTATAAGGAACAGGCGTTTTTATCGCAATGTCGTGCACATGCGCAGATGCTATTTTTCAACTTTTCTTTTAGTTTAGGTATGAGGAGATATTTAAATTAAACTCATTTGTCACTTTTTATCTCTAAAGAGAGAAAAAAAGGGAAAAATATGGAAAAAAAATGGCGAAAAATATGAATAAATACGGCAAAATAGGGAAAATAGACAAATGTAGAAAAAAATAGGGCAAAATAGGGAAAATATGAAAAAAATGGATAAAAATAGGGAAAATAGGAAAATGAGGCTAAATGAGGGAAATAGTAAAAATTAAGACAAAACGGAAAAATAGTAAAAAGTAATTTAATTTGGTAAAAAATAGGCAAAATTGGACAAAACGGGGAAAACAGAGAAAAATGGTGAAAAATAGAGTAAATAAGGGTAAAATTGGAAAAAATACGAAAAAAATAAGAAAAATAAAAAAGAGGAGAAAGGTAGAAATAGAAAAAATGGGAAAAAGTAGAAAAAATGGGAAAAAAATAGGAAAAAATAGGAAAAAAAATGGAAAAAATAAAAAAAAATGGGAAAAAATACGAAAAAATTGGACAAAATTGAAAAATATTGGAAAAAAGGAAAAAACTGGAAAAAATCAAAAAAATATGTAAAAACAGATAAACATGGCGAGAAATAGGGAAAATTTGGGAAAAGGATAAAATATAGAAAAATAGGGCAAAATGGAGAAAAAGAGGAAAGAGTAGGGCGAAATAGAGACAAATAGGGAAAAATTTGGGAAAAAAAAGGAAAAAAATAGCGCAAAATAGGGAAAAACAAGAAAAAATAATGAAAAACAAATAAAATAAGAAGTAATAGGAAAAATTCAGAAACATACAAATAGAAATAAATGGTAACAAATGTGTCAAAATAGTGAAAAATATGGAAACGATAGAGAAAAATAGGGTAAAATAGGGGAAAATGGGGACAAATTGGAAAAAAAAGTCAAGATAAGGATAATGCAAAATAAAAAAAAGAATAGAAAAGAATAGGAAAAACTGGAAAAATTTGAAAAAATCAAGTAAAGCATGGTCGTACAGGTATTCAGCTAGTATTTAGTATAAAACTGTTTGATTTTTCGACACACAGAAAGTGGAAGAGGCCACGTGACTTGCTTTGTTGCCATTTAGAGAATTACCCAACGAAAATATTTATCAGAAGAGCGCATCTGTCCTACTTTTTCAAATTTATCTAGAGAAAAAGTTGATAGTCGTATCACTGTTACTAAAAATAATTCTAAAAATATACCATAAATGGGCTCTCAACAATTAAATGCAGAATCGATTGGTGAAAACCGCAGCTTCCTAGCTTGAATATTAACGGAGCGCCCGTAAAAATAACTATTTCAGACAAGATAGCATTTTGTATTGGTACCTCTTAATATTGGGAATTGGCAAGTTTTATTAAATTGCAGTGTCGCCTCTGTGCTGAATATGCGTTCTTTTCATAAGTATATTCTTCATTGCAATAATTTTATTTTTTATTTATTTATGACAAGTAAAAGTAGAATTGTGTGTGCAGCAAAAAATTGACTAAACAAATATACAAATTGTTTTCATCGGTTTCCAGCTAAATTCAAAAATAAATGTTTGGTCATGTATTTCAGGTCAGGTACTTTTATTTTTATTATTTTGAGTCTTCCTGATTTTTTTCTTTCCTACGTACGATATGAAATAATAATTTATTTTTTCACGAAAATTATAATTCTTTACCCTCGTAAACATTGTAAAAAGTAAACGAATTTCATCTCTATTCATAAATGATATAAAATGTTGTAATTTAAGGATTACGTAGTCCCTAACTTTTAAAGTTTATTTTTTATTATTAACGGATAAAAAAATGTGTACCTGTCGGTAAAGATCTGATCTATGTTACTTACCTCTCAATTTTTCGAAATTTGATTTGGATCTTTTCTAAAAAAAAATGTGAAAATAGTAAAAAACATGGAATTTTGCGATTTTTTTTTGAAAAAAACAAAATCAAATTTCGAAAAGGTGAGGGGTAAGGAGCATAGATCAGATCTTTATTAATACGTACAAATTTTTTAATCCACTAATAATAAAAATTAAAAGTTAGGGACTACGAAACCTTTGCATCCACTGCTTTATAATATAGTATAACATCCTCTTAATTTAAAAAAAAAGTTGATATAATTTTTAAGGTTAAATACCGTTTAATTCAATTTACTAAAACAACGTTTCGCCTTTGAAGGGCCACCCTCAAATACAGTACTTTTTATGTCATCTGTGAAATCCCCATTTTTTATTCTATCCAAGTTTATTTTTTATTAGGTTTGGACAATGAACTGGTACTACAGGAATTTTTCTAAATACAGCACTGTAAATGTTTATAAACCTTTTTAAATAAAATTAATAAAACATTGAATATACTTTTACCTTAACGCCCTAAATAAAATTTATTTAAACTTCAATTATTGAGTGATAACAGATAACTAAAAATTCCCATTTAACCAATTTTGTATCTATAACGGTTTACGAAATCCCAATAGTGTTCAATAAAATTTTCGCCACTCTGTATATGAAATATATATACATATATAATTTATTTATTACACAAATGTGTTATCTAAAGAATAATATTTTTCCTATAATTTAATTTCAATTTGGTGGTAATTTTTTCACTCATACAAAATAAAACTAATCAGAAACGTTAAATTTCCACTAAACTCGCCCAAATTGATTGAAGCCAATTGCAGTAATTAATGGAAATATTTTGACTAAAGATTGGCATAAATATACTAATATTTAATAATAATTTTTACTTAAAACCAGTTTTGTTTTGGCTACCAGCAATCAGTAAAACAATAAATTATATATTTTTCCCGAAAATATTTGTTTACATTAATTTGAATCTTTTCAGTCTGTGTTTTTTATCATTGTTTTCTAAATGCAATTATTAAAACTTATTTTGATCATTTTTAATAACAGTTGTATTAATAAAAAAAATCACAAATTAATATATATTAATATTTACTTGAATATTATTTTTAATTAGCTATATGATTATAAATAAAAATAATTATAAAGTTCATAGTTTATCAGACGCCTGTTATTATGTATCTAATTTGTATTTCAACAGTCAAGGACTATGTGTTTTTTATTTAAGTTACTTATTAACATAAAAGATAATATATTTTTTGTTAAACATATTTAAACAGGTTTTTTTATATAAAAAAAATATATTTGATAATATCAAGTCATTATGTAACTTTTGATGCTTATTTTATAAATGTTAATCTATAAAATTTAATGTCCTGTAAATTTTTATTTACCTCCAACTTTACTGAAAATTTTTAACCACTTCTCGATTATTTATGAAAATTTTAGCATTTTCGTATTTTCGATGACAAAGTAATATATATCGGTCTCGGTGGCACAGATCGTTGGCTGTCGGTCATATTCACTTATGGCTGTTTTTATGCTAGAGCCAACTTGAGTTCGTGTATCGTAACTGGCAGTGAAATTTAAATTTAAAAATTATGTATTTTAATTTGATTTCTTTATAATATTTTATATACGCAAAGAAAAAAACACAAAAAAGCAAAGAAAAACGCAAAAAAAAAGCTGAAATCGCAAAAATCCAAAAAAAAGTCGCTAGAAAAAGGCAAAAAAATCGAAAAATATCCAAAAAAATGCAAAAAAATCGTAAAAAATAGCAACAAATACAAAAAACTGGAAAAAACTTAAAAAAAATAAGAAATGTTAAGGATTTTATATAAATCGCAAATAATTACAAAAAATCTCAAACAAAAACGGTAAAAAAGCGTAAAAAATCAAAACAAAATCCTAAAAAAAAGCGCAGAAAATGGAAAAAAAATTTCAAAAAATCTCAAAAAAATCCGAAAAAAATTTTCAAATGCAAATGCGCAAAAAATCTCGAAAAAAACACAAAAATATCACAAAAATAAGCGCAAAAAAAGTAAACAATATCAAAAAACAACCCACAAACCGAAAACAATTGTAACCATTTAAAAAAATTTCCAAAAAAAATGAAAAAATTTGGATGATTTGAAATAAATCGAAAAAATCAGAAATTGGAAAAAAAATAGAAAACAATAGAAAGAAGTAGAAAAAATGAGGAAAGGTTAGAGACAATCGAAAAAAAATCAGAAAAAAACAAAAATATATGCAAAAATAGGAAAAATGGGAAAATTTTTAATAAAAATAATAAATAAGAGGAAAAAACGCAAGAAATCGAAAAATTTCGCAAAAATATCGCAAAAAAATGCAAAAAAAACGTAAAAAATTGCAAAAAATACAAAAAAACTGAAAAAAATTTAAAAAAAAATTAGAAATTTTAAGGATTTTATATAAATCGCAAATAATTACAAAAAAAATCTTAAACAAAATTTGTAAAAAAGCGTAAAAAATCAAAGCACAATCCTAAAAAAATCGCAAAAAAGCGCAGAAAATGGAAATAAATTTTCAAGAAATCGCAAAAAAAATCCGAAAAAAATTAGCAAATGCAAATGCGCAAAAAATCTGGAAAAAATACAAAAAAATCACAAAAATAAGCGCAAAAAAGGTAAACAATATCAAAAAACAACCAACAAACCGAAAACAATTTTAACCATCTAAAAAAATTTCAAAAAAAAATGAAAAAATTTGGATGATTTGAAATAAATCGAAAAAATCAGAAATTGGAAAAAAAATAGAAAACAATAGAAAGAAGTAGAAAAAAATGAGGAAAGGTTAGAGATAATGGAAAAAAACAAATATATATATATGCAAAATTAGGAAAAATGGGAAAAAATGGAAAAAAACATGAAAAAATAGTAAAAAACCCAGGAAAGTAGAGAAAAATAGGAAAATATGGGCAAAAATAGGGAAATGGGAAAAAATTTTAATAAAAACAATAAATAATAGGAAAAAATCGTAAAAAATTGCCATACATTGCAAAAAACCGGAAAGAATAAAAGAAAATGAAAAAATTGGAAAGATTTTATATAAATCACAAATAATTACAAAAAAATCTCAAACAAAAACGGTAAAAAAGAGTAAAAAATCGAATCACAATCCTTAAAAAATTGCGAAGAAAGCACAGAAAATGGCGAAAAATCGCAAAAAAATCCGAAAAAAATCACAAAAAATTGCAAATGTAAATGTGAAAAAAAAATTTGAAAAATTGCAAAAAACTCGCAAAAATAAACGCAAAAAATCGAAAACAATTGTAACCATCTGAAAAAAATGAAAAATTACGGAAATTTTAAATAAATCGAAAAAATCAGAAATTAGAAAAAAAAAATCAGAAAACAATAGAAAGAAATAGAAAAAAAAAGAAATTAAGAAAAAAATGAGAAAAAATGGAAAAAATCAGAATAAAAATACAAAAATAGGGAAATATATGCAAAATAGGAAAAATGAGAATACATGGAAGAAAACATGAAAAATAGTAAATAACACTAAACGGAAAAAATCGTAGAGAAAAATATTAAAATAGGGAAATACGGGCAGAAATAGGAAAATGGTGAAAATTAAAATAAAAACAATAAAAAATAGGTAAAAACGGAAAAAAATTAGAAAAAATGAAAAAATATGAATAAATTAGGTATATAAACTTTAGAATTACGGTTGAATTTCGACCACTGAATGACTAGTTATTAAAATTTACTGCTTGATTTTTTAAGATCTGCTGGTTTTGAAATTTTCAGCATATTTACTTTCCTGCTACATATACCATATTGTGTACTATATACTCTACAGGGTGTCTGTGAAAATAGTGTACCTATTAAAGGAATAGGCCGAAGACAAGATTTTTATAAAAATTTTCAAAAAACTCAAAAATAATTATAGTATATAGGAGCCCCTTGAATACACACCAGTTTGAGTACACTTCTTTTCAAGATGGCGGCGAATGACAGAGAGAGAGAGAGAGAGGGGAGGCTGATACGTGGAGATAGGGCAAGAAGAAGAATGACAGATGGACAAATGAAAGATGACTGGATAAATGACAGATGACTGGACAAATGACAGATGACTGGACAAATGACAGATGACTGGACAAATGACAGATGACTGGACAAATGGCAGATAGATAAATGACAGATGAACAAATGACAGATAAAAAAATGAGAGATGAACAAATAACAGACGGACAGACGTCAGCATCCTCTGATGGTATTTTATAGAAGTATGCGATTTTAAGATCTAATTTTTCCTTTAATGAGAGCATTAGGATTGTACGGAATTTCTCAGGACTTTGTCTTTTCTTCTCAGAAATGTAAAATTGCCTAAACAACACGAGTACTTCATATAATTTTGTCCTAAAATCCCTAGTTACTAAGTTACAGATACTCGAAATTAGAAATAAAAAAATATTTTTCTTTCAAATAAATATTGAAAATAAACCAAATATTGGTGACTGATAATACAAATGAATTCCTTTGATGGAGTTTCATGCATGAGTCAATTGGTTTGCTACAAAATTAGAATCGGACTGCCCCAGATGTTCCAAAATTAACTGAGATGTTTCAATATTTTTTAATTAAACAAAGTTTCTTGGACATATCTAGAATTATTTTTATCTAATCACTAAATATTGTGATACAAGGAAAAAATAAAAGTGGCATTTGTAATAGCTTATTAAAACAAAAAAAGTCAGGGTTATATGCAAACGAATAAGCATCGTTATATTTTAATATTTATTATCGATTCTCATAGATAATCATTTTTGAAACTTGCAAAATATTCGTTATTCAGAAAATAGTTTTTGACTATAATTAAAATAAAAAAATTAACAAATTTTGTGACTATTAAAAATTTATTAACAAGCATGGATACGTTAGTATGTGAAAAGAGAGCGAGCCGAAGAAAAAATGGGAAAATAAAAACATTTTCCCATTTTTTCTATATTTTTATGGTTTTCCTAGTTTTTTAATACTCATTCCTGTTTTTGCCTATTTTTACGATTTTTTCCTATTTTTTTTCAATTTTTTTTTTGCAATTTTTCCTAGTTCTCCCATTTCTTCCTTCTCTTCCTAATTTTCCAATTATCTCCTAGTTGTTCCTATTTTTTCATATTTTTCACTATTTTTCTTATATTACACATTTTTACATAATTTTCTACCTTTTCCTACATTTTTTCAAATTTTTTTTCTTCATTGTGCTATATTTTTCCAGTTTTTTTTTCAATTTTTTTACCTAGTTTTATCCTACGTTTTCCTGTTTTTTCCTAATTTTTCATATGTTTTCCTATTTATTCGTATTTTTCCAGATTTTTTCCTATTTATTTCTATTTTTTCCTTTTTTCCCTATTTTTTCCTATATTTTTCCTATTATTTACTTTTTTTTTTGCCAATTATTCCACATTTTTCCCATACACAAAAAAAAAGGTCGAAAGCAATCGGTCAACCCGTTTGCAAGATATCGCGACATCTACAGACCGTCGGACGGACACACAATACAATCTTATAAGCAGAGCTCGCTTCGCGCTTCTCGCTAATAATCTCGTTTTTAAACAATAACAAATTTTTACCTGATTCTCCAACTCCTCCAAAAGGTAACCCATCAGCTACCAATTGCATAATAGTATCGTTAACAAGAACACTACCACTAGACGTATTTTCCAAAAAATTCTTCTCAGTTTTACACTTAGTTGTAAAAATATACATTGTCAAAGGCTTTTCCCTACGATTAATAAATTCTATAGCTTCATCTTCATCCTTTACATTTATTATTGGAAGAATCGGTCCAAAAATTTCTTCTTGCATTATAGGATCTTCAGGATGAACGTCTATAAGGATTGTTGGAGATATGAATTTTTCATCAGCATCGACATGGCCTCCAATTGCAATATTTTGATTTTTGAGTAGATGCGTGAGCCTTTCAAAATGTCTTTGGTTGACGATTCTGCCATAATCTAGGCTGGTTTTTACTGCACCTAAAATAAAAAATACAACATGATATCTAATTTATCTTCTAATTCCTTTTTCAGTTCTTATTACCGTTAAAAAATTCTTTTAATGCATCTTCTATATGACCTAGAAATTTTAACTGAACATCTTTGGTACACAAAATATAGTCAGGTGCAACACAAGTTTGTCCACTATTTAAAGTCTTGCCCCATAATATCCTTTTAGCTGCTAGTTTTAGATTGGCTGAATTGTCTATGTAGACGGGACTTTTACCTCCCAATTCTAACGTTGTCGGCGTTAAGTACTGAGCTGCTGCTTGATGAACAATTTTACCTACCTAAAATAATCAATAATCTAAATAATACAATAAACAAAGAACTCCAATTACCAATTAAATCAGTTTTCAAGTGAATTAATGTTCTAAATTGTAATGATTTTAATAATTATTTTATAAATACGAACCTGAGTGGATCCAGTATAAAATATATAGTCAAATCTATGTTTAAGTAATTCACTTGTTTCTTCCACGCCTCCGGAAAAAACTGGATAGCAGTCATTGTCCAAATATTTAGGAAGTAGAGTTGCCAAGACGTGGGCTGTTGCTTGGGCTACTTCTGATGGTTTTATTATTACACAGTTTCCACCTGCTATAGCACCTGTAATTTAAAGTAAATTAAAATTAGCAAATTAATAATGTCTAAATATTTTGAACTTCCTAAGGTAAATGATCTTAAAAAGTATGTAAATTCAATAGGTTATCTATATCTCAATTGTGGTCCAAGTTTACAAGAAATAAAGCACAAAGTCAGGTACCGCAAAAATTTAATTTTGAATATGAACGGCAACTAATTTCGTTCACAGATCATCATCAGGCGTAACTTGAGCTTCGCTGCTGTTTTTTATAATTTACTAATTTTGAACGTTTTGTATCTTTAGGTCTGATAATGGTCTGTTGTGGTACCTGGCGTTGTGCTTTATTTCTCTTAAAATATTTTTTTAGGGTTGGGTAGTATGGATGTACACTAAGACCCATATTATCCTCCGGTTCGGTGCTATGATGGCCGAAGACACAACAGGTGGCATAAATAAACAAAGGCGATTTTTGTACTAACCAAAGAAGGTCAAACAGGTTTTAAAGGCCATAGATAATGGAATGTCCATGTTAAAGGTCATAAATAATGGAATGTCCATGTTAAAGGCCAGCAAAGAATTTAGGGAATCACGAACCACTTTTCGAAACAAAATCTTAGGAAAAAGTTGATTGTCCACTTCACTGTGGACCTGAGTCAGTTTTGGGGAAGGATAATGAAATTTTGTTGATGGAATGGTATTAAACTGTGCCAAAATGGGATTTCCCATTGATAAATAAGGGCTTTTATAATAGTTGATGATGCCAACATTAAAACTCCATTTTCCAACAATAAACCAGAGAAAAAAAGGTAATATTCCTTTCTAAAGAGTCGTCCTGTTCTATTGCAAAAGTACGTGGATTATATAAATAACGTTAGGGGCAGTGTTACCAATAGATAGAGAAATGGTTTACAGAAGTTAAGTGAAAAGGTTGCTCTGATGAAACCTAAGAGTTTTTAACATGGAATTCCAACGAAAAGAGTTATACAAATTGTGAATGCGAATGGTCAGTTTGCCCCATCACTGTGTACACATTTGAGAAAGTACCAGCAAATTTGGTATTGGTAGATCCAACCGGTTGGGGATTTGGCAAAACAGAAAATGATTGGATGACGTCAAATAATACTTGTGGCCTTTTATCAAAACTCTACTTATATCTTGCAATCGCTTGATGTAGCTGTTTTTGGGATATACAGGGTGTCCAGAGATGAAACCGACAAAACTTAGGGGGTTATAGAGACTGCCAATATGATTGCAAAAAGCCATATACAAATGTCCAAAACCGCTTCATTACTGATATACAGTGTGATTTGTGAATTTAGACAAAAAATTCAATCCGCCATATTAAATACAGGGATAACCCGATTTGATTTAAATTTGGTACATGAAATAAACTAAATGACCTTAATAAGTAGCCCTTTGAACGAAACCAATATCAGGACCGGAATATTCTTTTTGTTCCATCTTAAGTTCTTGTAAAAATAACTCACCCTGTATAATGATTATCAAAAATCTGAGCTCAGATTCGAAATCTACGGAAAAAATCCTACAGGAAAAAAGTTTCTGGCACATTTTCAGTTATTCCGTAATAAATTATGATGTTAAATGTTTTCACTCGAGAAATTAATTTTCGGATAAAGTACCATCAAAAATGGGTTAATATAATAAAAAAATTACGAAACCAAGACATAAATATTGTTATTTTCTTTAATTAGTTCGTAGTAAAATTTTATAAAATATTCTCATAACCCAAAAAAAAAGTGAAGAATAAATCCGTATCAGTAGCTTACAATTTTTGTCTAAATACAGTAGGCTTGTGTCAAGTGTCAATAACTGACTCATTCCGGTCCTGATACGAATTTATTTTTTCGTCTTTTCTTGTGTTATGAAAGTATTTTATAAAATTTTACTACGAACTAATTAAAGAAAATAACAATATTTATGTCTTGGTTTTGTAATTTTTTATTATAATAACCCATTTTTGATGGTATTTTATCCAAAAATTAATTTCTCGAATGAAAAAATTGAAAATAATAATTTATTACGGAATAACTGAAATGGTGCCAGAAACTTTTTTAACAAGTTCCTGTACCAGTTTACGATTTTTTACTTGTGATCTTGTCATTTAAATAAGCTAAATGTGGCCACAATCGGTGTCTTCACAATATGTCGAAATATTGTAAAGTAAACTAAATAAATACTGTAGTTAGAACATTTTAAAAATTAATATCTCGAAATTTCAATTTTTCATTATATTTTTTCCTACTTTTCATTATTTTTCCACTATTTTTCATTATTTTTGTCCCTATGTCTCATGATTTTTTTCTATGTTTCAAATTTTTTTTAATTCATAGGATCTTTTTAAGTACAAAAAAAGTACTCTTGACATTTTTCGATATTCCCCATCGTTTCCGAGATTTTCGGAATTTAGTTTCAAAAAATTTCTTTTTTTTTCCTAACTTTCTCAACAAATTTTGGAAAAATACTTCAAATAATACTTGTTGAGCTATTTCTGTCCTATATTTACGTATTTTTATTTTTGAATACAAAAATTTTTTCGATTTTCAATAGGCTTTGTAACAGTACTTCAAGGTATCTTTTTTCCAAATTTGAAGCTATTTGCTCAAAAATTACGACCTGCAGCGTGTTTCCTGCGAAACTAGAAAAAAAGTGAGAAAAGCCCGGAAAACCCCTTGATTCATTTTCCAATTCCTCTCATTTTTTACTTAAATGTAATACTCGTGGGTATTAAAAAATAGTGAAAATTTCACGTCGATACATTGAAGCATTCAAAAGTTAAGGCATTTTTAAGCATTGCGGTCGACAATCAGACATACAGCCCACCGAAAATTTTTGTTTTTTTTTTACCAAAAAAAACATCCCTTTTTTGTTTAAATTTACATCGTATGGATTGAAAAAATTTCAAAAAAGGCAATACTTTTCTTCATCCAGTGGAGAGTAGGTGGTGCCCTCTTTGTCTAATCTCAAAACGTTAAATAATAAAGAAATTATTGCAAAAAAAACGAACAATAAATTTTAACTTCAACACCCTGTATCTTAGAAGTAGATAACATTTGACGCTGAATTATTTAGTAAAATATTAATATTTGCAGGTCCTGAATATATGATTAAAATATTGACCATTCCTTATACTAAATTATTTATTTCCCATGATTTTAAAAATTTTAAAAATTTGGCACTTTTTTTAAACGTACTGTAGTAATACATAATTGATAATTTAATATCTAGAAACGCAATTTATTTTAAAATTAAATAGGTGTGAAGGATATAAGCGTTGATGCCAGATTAACATTAATTTTGATTTACAACCTATCGCGTTTTACTTATCTATAATTTTAATGTGGAATGCATCTGGCTACTTGTCATAACTCACATAACAATCATTAAATACAATTTGTTAATCGTCTGATAACATTTATAAGTCCAGATAACCTTGTAACCACGATTTTGTTATACATTCGGTTTCCGCATTTTTTTGATATAGCCAATTATAAACGATAATAAACATTTTCATAAATTTTATTAATAAAATATTTAGATTTGTATAAAAGTTAGTTTAGGATGAATATTTAGTCAAGGATTTCTCATCTAAACTGGTCTTACTTCTTCTACACGTGTTTGTTTTTTATATATAGGGTCAGATATCAAAATGCAAAAAAAAATGGAAAAAAAATGTTTTATTTCGTTCTACAATCCCTACAACTAGAAAATAGTTTCAATTATACAGAGTGATCTATATTTGAGTTTGAGTGTGATTTTTTTTTAAATAAGACACCCTATATATTTGTACATTTTTGGATTACTACTTCAGTGGCCTTTATATGGGAATAATTTATTTTTAAAAATCGGTTGCTGCGTGTTATATTTTCTGAAAAATCGCTGTATTTCAAAATTATTCAAAAATTGATGTATTTTACTAATTTGAAAAAGAAACTTTTGGTTAAAGTTAGTTTATATATGAATTTACCTCGTCCATAATTCATATTTTTTTAATTATGTACAGGGTGTTTATAACGTAAGATTAAATTGTGATTTCGGTCGATACCATAACGACCCCTAGAGTATTTCTTCTCCACTGATGCTGCCCGTGCAGTGGCCTTCACAATATAAACGGAAGGTGGCGCCCGCGGCAATCCGAAAACTGGACTGAAATGCCAAAATACTGCTTGACGACGCAAAGAACGTTACAACATTAGTTTGTTTCATTATCAAAAACATCAAAAAAAGATCTCCACAACGCCATCTCGATTAAATAATCACAACAAGAAAACAATTTAAAAAAAAACACGACACTAATGCAAGCCACTCGCTAAAATTCGCAACAACTCAGAATGAACTAATTTTATAAATCCGAACCCAAGCCCTCAAGCCGCGCCACTGACAATTAACTCAACACTAGTTACCGTGGACCCGACATTTTTTGACCTTCAAATTTTGCTTTTGTATCCACGAAATATTATTTGTTCTACCAGAAATTCATACGATTTCTAATCACCAATTTTATATTGGAGGTTTTATATCATATTAACTAGCAAATTTATCAGTCTTTTTTTTAGCTGTTCGGATTGACTTCGTATAGACTATACATGGTAATGTTTTTAAATAAAACACCAATTTTTAACACAATTTTTTTTCTGTGTATATAGAAAATTGAAAACTTTTTTTTGGATACTAATTAAAATTATTATTATTATATTTTACTATTAAAAAAATCGCAATTTTATAATTATATTTGTGCACTCTAATGTCATAAATATTATTCTTTTGTTTAATTTTTAATGACGGACCTTTGAGGCCTATAACCATTTAATTTAGGTAAAAGTGTTAATGAACTATTGTGACAATGCAAGTCACTTTTGCATTAATTTTTTTTGACATAAATTTAAATACAAATTATTGTGTAAAAGTGACTATTTTTTTCGCAAATAAATAAAATTTATATTCATGTAATTTAAATAAATCGAGCAATAATAACTTCTACATTCGAAAACCAACCACATTAAAGATTTCTTATCTTCTAAATATGACATATCCACCACTTATCCAGATCCAATACGTCATATCTTCTTTCTTGCTCAAAAACGAAGTACAAACCGGCGTTCTTTTTCGTTGGACCTTTGTGCAAGGTACATAGTTTCATTATTGGTACTGTTTGGCCAAAATAAGTTGAACCGCAATATGTGCAGTGAGTTTTATATATGAACCCAATGTTTTTTTTCATTTTGGAATTCATGTTGACAACACCACACTAAATTCTTGAATGATCTGGTTAAATAAGCTCTGTGATGAGGTTAATGGGGTAAAAAGCTACTGGGCACCCATGTTTCATAGCTCGACTTATATTTGCCAAATAGTACTTGGTTCTATTGAGTTTTCAGTTACTGAAATAAGGGATATACCCAAGCTTAAATAAACTTAAATATACTCAACACAACTACAACTTTTTATCTAGGCAAACTTTATTTACTTTCTTCTTTATGTACAAAGATTTTTGATCGTTATATGAGACAGCTAACTCTCGATCTTTTTCCTGTAAGTCATATTAAAATTTTTTTTATCACTGGCGATATTTCTCTAACATGCATAGATAGTTCTCGTGCTGGAATAAAGTGTCCTCCTGTCGATAGTTTTCATGTTTTCTCCGGGTTATATTTGAGATCAGCGCCGACGCGAAAAATAGTGGCCTAGCGCAGCGAGGTATGAAGCAATCAAATCAATGAAGCTCTCCTGCATTTTATTTATGACTTCACTTCAACTTTCTTCTCCCTTATGTTTCTTCTTCTTAAAAAAAAATGGAAAAAAAACTTTGAAACATAAAAGAAACAGTAAAAAAATAGTGGTAAGAAGAAGAGTAGGGGAAAAATGGAACCAATCCCCCACTGTCTACTCCGTACCTAGCGTAGCAACGGAGAAATCAATTCAATGAAACTCTCGTGCGTTTTTATATGACTTCTTTTCAAATTTCTTGCCCTCATTCGTTTCCCCTTTAAAAAAAATCGGTTATATCACACCAGAATTTTCCCTACTCGATTGTAGAGAATAAAATTATTTTAATTATGAAATACTAAGCATTACATTAATTTATGGAACAAATTTTTCACTAAAGTGCATTGTTTGTCTTCAGAATTAAAAAAGTAAAAAGCCTAAATGTGTATATTTTTTGCCTTCAAGCTGCGAAACTATGGAGAATTCTAAAAAAAGTTAAAGGAAATTTGGTACTCTACTAGAAAATTTTAGTGGCGCAACTATAGGACATTCTGGAAAAAGTTTGATATAAAAATTGTAAGACATTGCACTAAAGTGTATTGTTTGTCCTTAAAATTCTACTGTACCAATTTAAACAAAAACTAATGGCCGCACTTGAGACCAAATTTCAGCCTGATTGATGTAACGGTTCGACAGTTATCGTGGAAGATTATACACAGACACTCATCAACACAAACATACACACAGACAGACCTTACTCTAGACATGGTTTCAATCTCCCTATCTCGATTTTTTTTGCTCGTTCACTATACTAAAAAGTGGAAAAATAAAATAAATGAAGCTCTCTTGCAGTTTTTCCTCTTCTTAAAAAAAATGGGAAAAAATGGAAAGAACAACTTTGAAACATAAAGAAAACAGTAAAAAAGTGGGGTAAGAAAAAGAGTAGGGACAAAAAAAGGTGAAAATAATCCCCCTTTCCACTCTGTGCCGAGCTTAGCGACGATGCAATTAAAATAAATGAAGCTCTCGTGAATTTTTTTATGACTTCCGTTCAACTTTCAACTTATTCGTTTCCTCTTCTTTAAAAAAATGGGAAAAATAGAACGAACAACTTTGAAACATAAAGAAAACAGTACAAAAGTATGGGGTAAGAAAAAGAGTAGGGGAAAAGTGAAAATAATCCCCCTATCCACTCTGTGTCGATCGTAGCGACGAAGCAATTAAACTCAATGAAGCTCTCGTGCATTTTTTTATGACTTCCCTTCAACTTTCAACTAATTCGTTTCATCTTCTTAAAAAAATGGGAAAAATGGAAAGAACAACTTTGAAACATAAAGAAACCAGTAAAACAGAAGGGGTAAGAAAAAGAGTAGGGGGAAAAGTGGAAAAAATCCCCCTATCCACTCTCTGCAGAGCGTAGCGACGAAGCAATTAAAATCAATGAAGCTCTGGTGCATTTTTTTATGACTTCCCTTCAACTTACAACTTATTCGCTTCATCTTCCTAAAAAAAAATGGGAAAAAATTGAAAGAACAACTTTGAAACATAAAGAAAACGGTAAAAAAAATGGGGGTTAGAAAAAGAGTTAGGGAAAAAAGTGGAAAAAATCACTCTGTGCCGAGCGTGGCGACTAAGCAATTAAAATCAATGAAATAGTAAAAAAAGTAGAGAAATCATATCAATGAAGCCCTTTAAAAAAAGTGAGAAAAAAAGGATAGAGAAAAAATCCATCACTATTCATTTTCAAATTAATGAAGCTTTTTGCATTTTTTATGACTTCGCTTCAACTTTCTTCGTTTTTTTCTGAATATTAAATTTTTGGAAGCAAGCAGAACTTTTTTATTTATTCTTCAGGTGTATCAAGAATAGACTTTTGCTCATATTTTTCCCTTATTTTTGATATGTCCACCGCAACTCCTAATTGAAATGAAAAACTTATACATATAAGATCTAGAAGCACTCATAACAAGTAGGTATCAAATAAATCAATAAATTCTTGTTTAATTAATTTCTAATAACGAAAGTTATTATTCTTCACCATTAATTTTCTTTTTTTTTATTTAAGCGTAAAAAACTTTTGGTGTTACAAAATTATTTATTAATTTTTAATGTTTACTGGAAATTAGTGCTACAATATTAAAAAAAAAAACCAAATTAAGATTAATTTAGATTTATCAATAAAAAAAAACCGTAAACAATTTTATTCAAGATTGAAAACAATAAATACAGATTTAAACACAGTTAAAAACATTAAAAAAAATTTTATTTATTATTAGTAATTATTATTATAACTTTGATTATTTATTAATAATTATCGACTTTGTTTTGACGAAAAAGAGTAAAAATTATGTTTACGAAAAAAATTGTTTTGGTGACAAATAAAATTAATTAAAAAAATATGTAGCGTTCCAATTGTAAAGTATCTTATATTATTTAAAATTTCACTCATTTATGATATTAACATTTGTAAAATTTATTATATTAAAACAAATGAAACCAAATGAAAATAAACGAAAACAAATGAAAACAAACGAAAACAAACGAAAATAAACGAAAACAAACGAAAACAAACGAAAACAAACGAAAACAAATGAAAACAAATGAAAACAAACGAAAACAAATGAAAACAAACGAAAACAAACGAAAATAAACGAAAACAAACGAAAACAAACGAAAACAAACGAAAACAAATGAAAACAAATGAAAACAAACGAAAACAAATGAAAACAAACAAAAATAAACAAAAACAAATGAAAGCAAATAAAAACAAATGAAAATAAACAAAAACAAATGAAAATAAACGAAATCAAATGAATGAAACTTATATAGTCCTCTGAACTAGGAGCGAACCATTTGTTAGGTTATGTTGACATTACAATACGTGCAAGATAGGGAGGTGGGGAATTACGTCACTTATTAGCAGTCAATTATCTCTGAAGTCAGTTACGATTCCTCTCATACATAGAGAGAAGAATTTTTCAGGTTTTATAGACATTACAACACGTGCACGATTGGGAGGTGGGGAATTTTTACACTTATGATGGGACTTTAAGTATGGGGCTCTTTAAATGAAGCCTGCGCAGCCCTTTCAACGTGGGGCACTCTGTCACGTAGGTATGAGGAGGCTCGAAGAACTTTGACAGCTCACTTCAAGTTTAGGATGAACTTTTTTCTAAAAAAGATATGTTATTGGCACTCACCAAGAAAGTGAATAGATTAATTTTCGCTACTGGTGTTTTTGTTCATGTTAGATATACGATCAGGCTCCGATGCAGATCTCTATAAAACTGGTAACAAAGTAACTTGAAATTGTCATTCAAGATGTACTACACGATCTAGCCTAAGGTTTTCTTACGACAATTTACAAATTTAGTTTAGTCGCCTAAAATAACTCGCTAACACTAATTATTTACCAAGATTAGATGTACAAAAATTGAAAAAAAAAGTAAAAATCTTTGCTATTTTTGAAAATACTGAAACATATCCTGCAACTTTTTTCATGTCCTTATTATTAATTTGTCTGGAACTTTTTTTTATCCGACTTACGGGGGTGGAACTGAAAAATGTTGAATTTCAAAAAATTCGTATCTCTGCCATTTTTGAAAATATTGAAACACGTCATTAGACTTTTTTTATATCCTTAATTAATAGGCTTGAATCTTTTTTTGATCCGACCATATCGTGGGGTGGGAAAGCATCAAAAAGTCTAAAATTTAAACAGAAATCTACCTTCACCTGTCGACCATACTGACAGGAATTTTTTTACACTGAATTCAAGTCTGAAATCAGTATTGTAAATTTTATACAATTAAGAATTAAAAATTTAATATCACTTCCGGAAAACCGCAAATGCCAATTCTCTGCTAAAGTAGTAAAATATGGACAATATATTCTAATATAAATTTTTAAATTATTGCTTCAAAATTAACAAAGATATTGAGTGTTCCATCATATCGTTATCATTATAGCATATTAATTACATAGACGGAAAGTAAAAATTCTCGTGTGCCAAAAAATTCCGGGTAGAATATTTTTAAAATTAAACGAAACATAATTACTAGATGCTATCAATTATTTTTTTAATACATTTTTGTTCTTCGACGCAAATTTCGTTATCAAAAAATTAATTTTAACTATTTTTATGTTAATCAAAAATTGAACTAAGCAATTAAAAGATAGTCGGGTTTAGATCATTTAACCAAAATGCTTTGGTAAAAAAAAAATCGAAGATTATCCATACTCAAACATGGTAAAATTATTCAAATAATAATAATAACAAATAAAAAATAAAAAAAAAATAATAAAAGATAATAAGAAAGTGGTATGACTACGAGTTTTTTATTATTCTTTGAAAAAAAAAATGGGAATTAAACTAAAATGAATAAAGAACAAGAAAATTTATTAATCTATGAAAATACTGATAAAAATAAATCTACTGACAATTGTAATATTTAGAGAAATCGAAAAATATTTAGAATATTATCAAGAGTTTATTAAAAAATAAATAGATATTTTTCTTTTTATATTTTTTCCAAATTACTGTTTACGTATTTATCTCTGATTTAAAAAATTATAATTGTTCTAATCAAGTAATTAGGGTTTCTGATAAATAAGATAAATGATAAACGTTCATATCGTAAATTATTTTTATTTAACACGAATAATAAAATATTTTTTAATAAAGATATAGATTCTTACTTACCAACTACAGGAGATAAAAGTACGTATAAAGGATAATTCCAAGCACCGATCACTAAAACTACACCATAAGGATCACTATAAATAATTAAATCATCCAGCGCGTTCGCTACACTTTTTTTAACTTTTTCTGGTGTCATCCATGTATCTAAATTACTCAAACATTCGTTAATATCTTTTCTTATTAAATAAATCTCCGAGCACAAACATTCATGTTTAGATTTTTTCAAATCTTGATCAAGTGCTTTAATAAGATTTTCTTCTTCGTTCACCAAAAATTTAAACAAATTTTGTAGTTGTTGTTTTCTAAATGAGGCAGGTCGTGTTTTTCCTGATTTAAATACATTTTTCGTATGATCGACAAGTCCCGCAACGGAATTCTTCGTTACTGTGTGATTTTTTTCCAAGTCGATCACTGAGGTATGGGTCAATTTAGCCCTCGGTATAAACTGGCTGCTCATGGTGGTATGTGTTTATAAAACTTTTGATACTTTTCACATGCTTATATAAGTTTGCTATACTAGTAGCTGACCTTGCCCGAGTCGATAAGTTCAACTGATTTATACTCAAGTAGTGTTTTATTTTTTTCGATTTGGATGAAGCTCATTTGGCTATCTATCCGATACCGGTATAATAAAATAATAAGAAAAAGACACAACGTAATGTTTTTGTACCGGTTGTGTTAATTACGTTTAATATAGGATGTCCCATATACATGAAACTAAAATATACCTAATACGAATTTAGAAGAAACTAGTTAAAACAAAAATTATTATTATCATAATTTTTAATTATTTTTTTTTCTGTGATGGGGAAAACGTTTTATATTTTATCTCTGTTGACAGGAAACAAAATATCACTTTTTATAAAATTACTTTTTACCCCAGTAAATAGGTGAGTACTTCTTTCTCGGATATACATACACATAAGTAAAGGTACAACTTTGCAATTTTTAAATCAAATCACAGAATTAAATTGACAGATATTTAAATCCGAGGGTTATCTATTATCTCAAATGTGGTCTACTGATAAGTAGGTAATAAAACTCCAAGTCGAGTATGACATAAAATTTATTATAGATGAAATGCAGGGGTTGGCAACTAGTTTCGGCAAACTGACATCATCATAAAGTTAAAAATTGGCAATAATGAAATATCTTAATGTATAGTAATATTTAGTAATTATAAAGAACTCTTTAAAATAAATAATAACGACACACACTGAGCTCACTGAGCTCTCCAGTATAGTAAATATCAGAATATGAATCAATTTACAGGGCCGAATTTAAAAATATATCATATCTAGTTCATGTCAAGGATTCACCCTACATTTAAATTTTTCCACCTGCAGTAGACTCAAATCAGATAAAAAATGTTAGTATTAACCTAGTTTTCTCATTTGTTTGAGGGAAAATCATGTGTAATTATTTTTCTGCACAGCAACTTTTAGATACCATTTACGGAAACCGATGAATAGGACGCGGGGGTCCTATTTCATAAGCACCAAGATGTCCAGACTATAACCCAATTGATTATTACATTTGCGGCGATTAATAGAGCTGGTCTATGCAGAAAATATAAATACGCTCTTAAACAATCGACAAGAAAAGTGTATTTAATTTATGAATAAGTAAGCATTTCTTGGGCTTGTTCATTTCATTTCAATAAAAATAATTACACATGATTTTCCCTCTAACAATGAGAAAAGTTTTTTTATCTGATTTCAGTCCATTACGAGATTAAAAAGTTACATACAGGGTGAATTTATGACATGAACCTGATACCGGATCATATCCGATTTCAGAGAAATAGTATACAGGATGAAATAATGGATATGAAGTAGTCCCACAAATTTTCACGAAGCCGGACTGGTATTTTGTTATTCTAAATAGGTGAGTTAGTTTCTGGATATCAATTCAAATTTTTACAAAAAAAATGAGACAAATCGACTTAATCATTAAAAAGATATGAGTATACATTGTGTTGGTTAAGATCCATAATCCATCCTGTATATAAATAAAGAAAGAAAAAAGATTTTTTTTAATGGTCATTAAATAATACCATAAGGTGCCTCTGCTTATGGTAAAAGTATGTACAGGTTAGTCGTAACTCACCCTGTATTAATACACAAAGAGAAAACGTCGGGCCCAGTTTTAAGGGTAATACGCAAACGGAGGAGTATGAGATTTTGCATAGTTTGCGGAAAGTTTAAATTAATATACAGGGTGGCGCAAAATTTAATTGAACAATATTGGTATTTCGTAAACCGTTATAGATACAAAGTTGGTTAAATGGGAAAAAGTTGCATATTTTCAGGACGAATTGAATAATTTTTTCAAAATTAAAATATCAGGTCCGGTTTCCAAGATATTTGGGAAAACAGAAATGGGCGATTTTTGTTTTATTTCATTAGCACTTTAATTATTGAAGACAGAAAAAACTTTATAATTTTTTTTTTATTGTAGGTCTAATATAGCTTAACATGGTGTATCCAATTTTTTAAAACAACGTTTCGTCTGTGAAGGGCGTCCTCAATTATTTGTTTTTAAATACGAACCTGTACTTGTTATTTCTTTTTTGAAATCCCCATTTTTTTATATCCAAATATGTAGAACACTTAATTTTTTTATTAAGTTTCCACAATGAACTGTACTTCAGAAATTTTTCTAAGTACGGTTCTTTTCCAGTTTCACTGTAAAGAATTGTTCAAATTGTTCTCCCTCGTGTTCAAGATATTTTATAATCCTTGTACTCATATTTTCAGGTTCAAAATAAACAGGCCCGTATTTAAAAAAAATCTAAAGTACACTTTATAATCAAAGCCTTGGTTGGATAGAGAAAAACGGGTATTTCAAAAATAAAATAAGTACAAATCCGTATTAAAAAGAAATAGTTGAAAATGGCCTTTCAAAGATGAACTATTGTTTGAAAAAATTGGATGCTACTTTAAGCGACATTTAACCTTCAATAAAAATAATGATTATGAAGTTTTTCGATCTTAAAAAATCAAGGTGTATTAAATAAAACTAAAATCGTCATATCTCGGAAACCGTTCTCGATAGATGAATTTTGAAAAAACCATTCTTTGTATCTACAACAGGTTTACAAACTCCCAAGAGAGTGTTCAATTAAATTTGTGCCACCTTGATAAGAAATTATTATATTTTGTTCCCTAAGTCTCACCTGAAAGTCCTGAAGACCTCTCCACCATTTAGAGAAGGTACAAATCTACGCATTTTCTGCTAAATATTGTGAAATAAAGGAGTTACGTATTTTAGGATTATAAATATTATTTTTATGATACTATAAAGATTGTTTTTAGGATATATTAAATATTTGTTGACAAAAATTAAAATTAAATATTAAATTTTCATATTAAAATTATCAGTGGTTTTATAGTTTTGAATAAACTATCAAACATATTATGAACTCAACTATAAATATACGGAGTTATTAATAAATCTATGTAATAAATAAAAATGAACTTAATAATATAAAATTACAAATCAGAATTAGTGATTGATTATTAAATCTATATATCGCAATAATGACAGTAAAATATTTATTTATTATACAAGGGAAAAAAGTATTAGATTTTAGCTAGAGAGCTAAAATCAGAGTTTTCCCGTGTATAATACATTATTTTTTCTGTGACGAAAAGAACGACAATTTAATATTGAAAAAATATTATATTAAGTCAGAAAATTATCTAAGTGAAATTTGAATTTTTAAACTGATTGTAGGTACTTATAAGAGATTATTAGACCTGCGTTGCTAAGAAAACCTTTAAAGTAATCAAACATCTGTCAAGTAGGTAATAAAACTCAAAGTCGAGTACCACATAAATTTTATTATAGATGAAATGAAGGGGTTGGCAACTAGTTTCGGCAAACTGCCATCATCAGGCCAATATTAGAAGTGATCATTGATATTACTTAAATTATACATTTAATATATAGTGCACCCACATTTCTACACATTTTAATTTTTAAAAATTATTGCCAGCTAATACATTTGTATAATAACATATTCTAAAAATAAATATCTATATACAGGTTTCTGTCTATTTACTTCCTCTGAAAAAATCATATCAGATTTTAGAGATATCATATACAGGGTGAAATATTAGATATGGAGCGGTCTCACAAATTTTCGCGAAGCCGGCTCTGAATTTTTTTTATTCTCAATATGTCAGTTAGTTGCTAGACATTAATACACACTTTAACCACAAAATGAGACAAATCGACTTAATTATTGAAAAGATATGACCAAACAATGTTTTGGTCAAGATCCATACTCTACCCTGTATATTAATAAAGAAAAGAATACTTTTTAATAGTCATTTAAAAATCCCCTAAGGCCTCTGCTTATGCTTGAAGTATGTACAGTTCCTTGTGACTCACACTGTACTTAGATTTATTTAAACTTCAATTATATTGAATTTTAACAGATAACTAGAAAAGAATTACAATGTATTAAACTAAATAGTCATTGTGAATTATTTTAATTTTGTAAGAATTGCTCAAATTTTTCTTGTTCAAGATATTTTATAATTCTCTTATTTTAATTCTGTAGGAATTGCTCAAATTTTTCTTGTTCAAGATATTTTATAATTCTCTTATTTTAATTCTGTAAGAATTGCTCAAATTTTTCTTGTTCAAGATATTTTAAAATTCTCTTATTTTAATTCTGTAAGAATTACTCAAATTTTTCTTGTTCAAGATATTTTATAATTCTCGTATTTTAATTCTGTAAGAATTGCTCAAATTTTTCTTGTTCGAGATATTTTATAATTCTCTTATTTTAATTTTGTAAGAATTGCTCAAATTTTTCTTGTTCAAAATATTTTATAATTCTCTTATTTTAATTCTGTAAGAATTGCTCAAATTTTTCTTGTTCAGAATATTTTATAATTCTCTTATTTTAATTCTGTAAGAATTGTTCAAATTTTTCTTGTTCAAGATATTTTATAATTCTCTTATATTTTAATTCTGCTCAAATTTTTGTTGTTCAATATATTTTATAATTCTACCATTCGTAAGGTAAAAATGAACAGGACCGTACTTGGAAAAATTCCTAACGTACAGTTCATTGTCGAAAAAGATAAAAACATCGTCAATTTCGATTTTTCCCAAATATCTCGGAAACCGGACCTGATATTTTAATTTTGAAAAACCAATTTATTGGTCTTGAAAATACACATTCTTTTTCCCATTGGATACTGGGAGTATCGTGAAAGGATTTCCCAAAGAAAACATAAAATACTAACTGGAATTTATTAATAAATGTTTTACTACAATTAGTGTAGTAATCACTTTCCATATTATTACATATAATAAATTTCACTTAGTGCAGTCTTAAGTACCAAACTTATTACACCGTTTTAAAATACGTTCAAATGTAAAACATAATTGATAAGAAACTTTCCTAATTATTAAAACCTAATTAACAAAATATTAATATTTTTAAACAGCTTCAGTTTTATCAAAAAAAAAATTCTAGTATGATATAAATATAGAATATAAATAGTAATTTTGGATTTACCCTAAATATTCTAATAGTACACACGTCTTTTATTATACTAACTTTTTTAATAAATAAGTAATTTCCCTCTATGGAAGTTGTACCCATTCTGTATAACATGAAGGTAAGCTACTTAAATAATTGTAAAAAAAATCAATAAAATAAAACAGTAATGCATTTATTACATTATGACTAAGTTTTAGTCCTTAACCGTTTTGTTAAACAATTGTAAAAATAATATAAATTGAAACAAATATAGTGGAAGATATGTATTTCCGGCAATATTAAATTTAATTAAAGCCTTGACAATGTTGCTCTCTCAATGCCAAAAATTTCCAAATCTAGTGGTAACATTGACTGTGGTTTAAGGTTAACAATGAGTTCACATTGTTAGTAACCGGTTTTAATAATTTTAAACGTTTTTAGTTTATTTTTAGTATTTACGTAATTTGTTTACAAAAAATAATAAATGAAACTTTGTAGCCAGTTAATTTATCACTGTAAAAAGTCAACAAAAATTTATGATGTATTTATTTTCCACAAAAAAACCAAAATTAAAAGATCTTTTTTTGTGTTCTAGAAAAAAAATCAAACACAATTAAAAATATGTCAAAAATGGCACTATAAATTTATATCTACCAAATTGATATTCAAAATAAATAATTTTCAGAAAACAAACTCACACGTGCATGAGAGAGATAGGCTATGCTCAAATAAATAGACAAAATGTATTTCCAAGAATCAAAGCTGGTTTTTTACGCGGCAAAAAAACAGAGAATAATGTTTTGGTTAAGTTATCACTAATTATCACTATAATACCTTTTGTAAATTACTCTAAAATAATTAATCAATAAAAATAATTGAATTTGAATCGGTAAACTAATAACTATAAAATTTGATTCAAATTAATCCGGCTCGAAGGACCAACTTATGATTTAGCACAAAAGAATAATTTCTATATTTGTACAAAAAATATTAGAGGACTGTATGATACCGGCCGGTTGTAATCCCATAGTTCTTCGTTGAACTAGCTAAAGGTAATATGGGAAGGTAAAAAGGAAATTAATTTCACCTTTTGCGTTAATTATATTAACAAAAATCGGTTGTGTCGCCCTAAAACTTTCCCGACGAGTATCCACGAATACTTTTTCAGATATTTAATGTTAAAATTTGAAATTTGGACATTTTTTATTTTTGACAGGTGAGAGTTGGAGAAATAATTTTGACTGTTCTGAATAGAGTTTTTAAAGGGCTTTTAAATGACATATTGCAAGTCAAATTCCGTGAAATATTGCATCTGTAATTTTTTGATAGTGACACTTTCGTTGGAGAGACGTCGTATAAAATCTAATGGGTTCTTCCGACGGGTAACCCAAACCGATATACCAAATTTCAACTCAATAGAATTAAACGTGTGGCCTCTATCGTGGAAGAATACATACAGACAGGCAGACAGACAGACATACAGGTAGACAGACTTCCATCTGGAAATCATCTCAGGTGACCTAAAATGTATATTTCCATCTTTATCCCGAAATTTTTTTTTAGCTCGTTCACAATACTTTCCCTTCTCGGAGGTGGGTCCGAAAAGTAACAAAATTGTTGACGAAAGTAAGGAGAAATCAAAAAGTGCAAATTTTAACTGAAAAGGTCCAGATTAAACAAACAGGCCAACAGACATAAATATTCAGATGGAAACCGACTACCATTTCGTTAAAAATAAAAATAAAATTGTTGACGAAAGTTAGGAGAAATCAAAAAGTGCAAATTTTAACAGAAAACTCCCAGATCCAAAAAAAAATCGGTTTAGTCGCTTCAAAACTTTCCACGAATAAAGTTTCAAATTTTGAAATTTTTTTATTTTTGACAGGTGGCAGCTGAGGAAATAATTTTGACTGTTCTGAATAAGAGCTTTTCAAGGGCTTTCAAATGACATATTGCAAGTCAAATTCCGTGACATATTGCATCTGTCATTTTCTGTTAGTGACACTTCCGTTTGACAGGTGTCGTAGACGTGTAACTCAAACCCATATACAAATTCCAGCTCAATCGGATTAAACGTGTGGCCTCTATCGTGGAATAATACACACAGACAGACAGACAGACAGACTTCCATCGGTCTGTCTGTGTGTGTTCCTCCACGATAGAGGCCACACGTTTAATTCGATTGAGCTAAAATTTGGTATATGGCTTAGGGATATACATTGGAGGAACCCATTACTTTTTGTATGATATCTATCAAACGGAAATGTCACTATAAAAAAATGACAGATGCAATATGTCACGGAATTTGACTTGCAATATGTCATTTGAAAACCTTTGAAAAACTCTACTCAGAACAGTAAAAATTATTTCTCCAACTGTCACCTGTCAAAAATAATAAAATGTCAAAATTTTAAACTTTAACATTAAATATCTGATTATTTTTTTTATTTTTATAATATTTTCTGATTTTCTTTTGATTTTTTCCAGATTTTTTGCCAATTTTGAATGATTTTTTTCTGATTTTTTCAATTTATTTTTATGATTTTTTTCAATTGACTTTCAGAATTTTTGAATAATTTTTATAATGAGTTTTTTTCTGGTTTTTTATTTTTATTTTATTGTTTTTCTTTTTAATTTTTCTTATATATTATTTTTCGTAATTTTTTTCTGATTCTCCTGTTGGATTTTTTCTGTTCTTTTTGATTCCTTACAGATTTACGTCATATGTATAAGCTGTGAAATTAAGGATTTTAAATATATTTTTTCTAATTTTTTCCGGTTTTTCTGATTTTTTCAGATTTTTCTGATTTTTTGTTTTTTCCTGGTTCTTTTTTGGGATTTTTTAAGACTTTTTGCGATTTATTTCAAATCTTTTCAATTTTTTCTTTTCCTGTTATAATTTTTTAATGGTTACAATTGTTTCCGGGTTTTTGGTTGTTTTTTTTTGCGATTTTTGCTGTTTTTTTTATGATATATTTCGATTTGTTTCATTTTAGCGAATTCTTTTTGTATCGTTTTTTTGCTGTTTTTTCCGTATTTTCCAATTTTATTTTTCTTTTTTTTTAATATTTTCCGATTTTTCTTTCAATTTGTTCCAATGTTTTCTGTTTTTTTCTGATTTATTTTTGTTTTTTTCTGATTTATTTTTGTTTTTTTCTGATTTTTGCGATTTTTATTTTTCCGACTCATTATTCGATAAGGGAAGTATTGTGAACGAGCTAAAAAATTTTCGAGATAAAGATGGAAATATCCATCCTAAATTTTGAGGTCCACTTAGACGATTAACCCCATTTCCAGTTGGAAGTCTGTCTGTCTATCTGCCTGTGTATCTGCCTGTGTATCTGCCTATGTGTCTGTCTGTGTGTCTGTCTGTTTGTGTGTATTCTTCCATGATAGAAACTACACGCCTAAACCGATTAAGATGAAATTTGGTATATGGGTTTCGGTTATACATTGGAGGAACGCATTACTTTTTGTATGATATCTGTCAAACGGAAGTGTCACTGTCAAAAAATGACAGATGCAATATGTCACGGAATTTGACTTGTAATATGTCATTTGATAGCCCTTGAAAATCTCTATTGAGAACAGTCAAAATTATTTCTCCAGCTCTCACCTGCCAAAAATTCAAAAAATAACATTAAATATCTGAAAAAGTTACTAGTCGGGAAAGTTTTATGGCGACACAACCGACTTTTTTTTTAAATGTAATAACAAATAATATAAATAAAAAAATGTTCATAGCCTTAATAATTTTGTTGCAATCGTTTTTTTTTTAGTTTCAGGGTGAAAAGCACGAAGCTTACGTTCGTCTAACTCTTAGCCATCACTACAAAACAGCCAAAGAAAAGAGAACAGAAGTAGCTAAAACTTCGAAAGATAGGACTGTAACTTTTATTGAAGGTTTCAACTTTAAAGTCACTGCTTCTCAAATCGAAACGACCAGTCTAGCTTTCCACGTGTTTCAATCGACTACAGGCTACGGTAGGGGTATGTTTTTTTAAGTAGAATTTAGGTATCTCAGAAATTTTAATTCAATTAAAATATTTACTGAGATATGAGTTAGCAACCTCTAAATTTTTAAAACTGTATTATATTTTTCGGTATGTTTTTTTAAGTAGAATTTAGGTATTTCAGAAATTTTAATTCGTTTAAAATATTTACTGAGATATGAGTTAGCAAATTCTAAATTTTTAAAAACGTATTATTATTTTTCATTATTTTCCCATCTATTTTTCGGTTTTTCTCTATTTAACTCTAATTTCCCTATTTCATTTATATTTTTTGTTTTTTACGATTTTATGCAAATTCTCCTATTTTCCCCTTTTTTTCCTTTTTTTTGCAAATTTTCATATTTTACCCCATTTTCTATATTTTTCAGGGTTTTTCCCCATTTTTTCCATTTTTCCTGTCTCTTTCTATTTTTTTCTATCTTCAAAAAACTTCAAAAATTTTCAAAACTCTTCAAATATCTTCAAAAAACTTCAATAATCTTCAAAAATCTTCATAAATCTTGAAAAATTTTCAAAAATGTATCGCATTTTATACATATTTATGACAGAGATTATGTGCAACTCCTTCTATCAGTTAATATTCTCCCTGGGTCATATTTGAAGTTTCTAAATTTTTTTTTACAGTATGTAGTTCTTTATTGGATTTTTTTCAAAAAATTACCTTCTAAACAAGGTGTTAATTTTCTGCATTTAATAAAAAATGTGTTACTAAATTTAATCAAATTAATGTTAACGTGGGTGCGGTTTAATTGCACTCGTGAATTATAAATCTTAGTATTATTTTGGCATATAAATGTATATTTTTAAGTTTAAAAAACAAAAAAAATATGGCAACATTGATAAAATGAACTAAAAAATACACGAAGAAAAACATACACTGATTAGAATAATCAGTTTCCATTTAAACCCCCATATACTGAGAAAAAAATATTAAAAGGAAGTAAAGTAAATACTAAAACAGTAAAAAAGTAGGAAAAAAGAAAGGAAAAAATGAAAAATAGAAAACTTTCAAGCATAAAGATATTAGTAAAAAAAAATGTAAAAATTGGGTAAAAAGTGGAGAAAAAACTGAAACGAAAACAGTAAAAACAATAGGGAAAAAAAGATTGGAGGAGAAAGTGGAAAAAATTAGGAAAAAAAGTTCGAGGAACCTTACGTTATTTCTTCAACTCTAAACATGATTTTATATCCCTGTTCCGTTCTCTCTCTCTTAGGTACTCTCTCTCTCTCTCATTTTTTCCCAATTTTCTTATTTTTTTCCTAGTTTTACAATTTTTCTCTATTTTCTTTATTTTTATCCGTTTCTCCGCATTTTTTTCCATTTTAAATTAATAACCGTTACTAAAGAACGAATAGTTACTTTAACAACTCTATTTTTCTTTACGTGACCTGATTGTTAAAAACCTACCGCAAACCGCGTTAATGAACTGCGTACAATAATGAAATTAGTACAAAAAGTCTGAAGAGTGGACAAAAAGTTGGAAAAGAAACGTTTGAAATATTAAGTAAACAGTAAAAAAGTAGGGGAAAGAAAAAAATTGGAAAAAAAGTGGGCAAAAAAATTGGGAAAAAATACTATGTACAAGCGAACCCAAAGACAGTGAATATACCTTATACAGGTAATTGTATTACTATAAAAATTAGTAGGTAGTTGATGATTATAACCTTTGTTGGTTGTTATAACTTTTTGACTTCTTCATTTCCTTTTTGACCTTTAATATTTACCAATTTTTTCTTCTCATGTTAATTTTAATATTCACCAAATTGTGATCCCTTGTGTTTAAAAACGTTTTCTAAATAAAATTTTGTAATCTTCCACAAAAAATACGTTTTGGTGTATTTGAATGACGAAACATTAATGACCAAATTTTATGAAACTATTCAAACATATTAAATAAATAATATTTTTCCAGATAAGCTGATTGGAAAATGCGTCTTGGGATCGTATATGTTTGCCAGAGGTCGTGCATTAATACAATGGAACACAGCGTTTGCCAACCCAATGGAGCAATGTCAACAATGGCAAGCACTTTCAGAATAATTTATTTTTTTCTATTTATCGTACATTTATTTTCTTCATGTGATACATTAGAATAGACATATATTGATGTTTAGAAGTACTTGATAAATATTGTGGGCCATAGTTTAATTACTAAATACAATGAATGGATATTAGCTCTCCCACAAAATTATGTACCAATGTATAAAAAATATTGTAAGGAATGTAAATGTCACTAATGGTGCGGTTAAATAAATCTATTTTTATCACTTTAATTTTATTCTTTAGCTTTATAGTATAATAATGTCAATTTGTTATTATTTTAAGTTATAAAAATAACGAGATTTTTAGATATCTGTGATAATTTAAAAAAAATGTTTATATGCTTTTCTGTTATAAGTAGCCCAATAAAAGTTGTTCATTTCAAAGAAGCGAATTTCTTGTCAAACAATTTTATTATTCATAAAATCTTATAAATCACCTAAACTATATCAAAATATCCAATATTCCAAAAAAAAAATTTTCGCTTAAGACGGGATGATAAATTTTACATTTTATTTTTTGCGACCTTTATAATTAATTTATCAAAAAAAATTATTCTTCATAAAATCTTTTACATTTCAGAATCTATAATATCCCATATCAAAATATCCCATCGCGCAAAAAAACTATATTGCTTACCCTCTCCCAATATTTATTTTTCATTCTATAGCCTTTATTATTAACTTGTCAGAAAAATGTATTCTTCATAAAAACTTCTAGATTAGCTGAAATATACATTGTACATCAAAATACCTCAGTTCCCGTGAAAGTAATAAAAAATCATTTATAGTCGAGTAGGGCCACTAAGAAAATTTTTATTTTTCTTAATACGGACCTTATTATCAACTTGTCAGAAATTTTCATTCTTTATAAAAGTTTCCAAATCACATCTAAAAAATGAATCAAAGAAGTAAGGGTCAATGTGATAAGGGTGCTACTCGAAAATTGTGGTAATAAAGAGTAGCGTAGGTCACGGATTAATGACTGTATTTTTTTTTATGAATTTTATTTTTAATTTTAATAAACTTAACTTTACTAATTCGATTTCTTTGTTTTGAGCATACTTTAATTGAGCATTGAATTTGATATAGTTTAAGGATTAAAATTAATTTATATTGGAATGTTAAATATTATCGAAAATGTTACATGTACCTGTGGTAATATTAAAATAAATATATATTAGAAATATAATTATTGTTTTAAATACCAAAAAATCAGCAAAAAATAAGACAATTAAAATTTGAGTAATACTAGAAACATACAAGGTGTTTCATTAATAATTCTTTATATTTCAAGTGGAGAATCCATGACCCAAAATATGACGACTTAACCTAAACCACTATAAGATATAAAAAAATCTACAAAACATTTTTGAAAATCTTCAAATTCTTCAAAAATATACAAAATCTTCAAAAATGTATCCCATTTTATACATGTTTATGACAGAGATTATTTGCAACTCCTTCTATCAGTTAATATACACCCTAAATTTTTTTAAAGCATTTGATTTTTTTCAAAAAATTTGTTCTATAACAGTTGTTAATTTTCTGCATTTAATAAAAAAATGTACTACTAAATCTAATCAATTTAGAGTAATACTAGTAACATACAAGGTGATTCATTAATAATTCTCCATATTTTAAGTGAAGAATCTTTGATCAAAATTATGACGACCTAACCTAAACCACTATAAAATATAAAAAAATATTCAAACTCTTCAAAATCTTTAAAACTCTTCAAAAATCTTCGAAAATATTCAAAATTTTTCAAACATCATCAAAAATCCTCAAATTCTTCAAAAATATTCAAAAATATGTCCCATTTTATACATGTTTATGACAGAAATTATTTGAAACTCCTTCTATCAGCTAATATACACCTTGGATCATATCTAAAGTTCCGAATTTTTTTTTACAGTATGCAATTTTTAACGGGATTTTTTTTTTCAAAAAGTCTGCTTGCATACAAGGTGTTAATTTTCTGCATTTAATACAAAAATGTATTACTAAATTTAATCACATTAGCCTAATATTAGTATAATACTTTCATTAATAATTCTCCATATTTTAAGTGGAGAATCCTTAACCCAAAATATGGCGACTTAACCTTAACCACTATTAAATATAAAAAAAATTTCAAAACATTTTTAAAAATCTTCAAAAATTTTCAAAAATCTTCAAAAATCTTCAAAAATCTTCAAAAATCTTCAAAAATCTTCAAAAATCTTCAAAAATCTTCAGAAATCTTCAAAAGTCTTCAAAAATCTTCAAAAATCTTCAAAAATCTTCAAAAATCTTCAAAAATCTTCAAAAATCTTCAAAAATCTTCAAAAATCTTCATAAGTCTTCAAAACAGTTCAAAAGTCTTCAAAAATCTTCAGAAATCTTCAAAAGTCTTCAAAAATCTTCAAAAATCTTCAAAAATCTTCAAAAATCTTCAAAAATCTTCAAAAATCTTCAAAAATCTTCAAAAATCTTCAAAAATCTTCAAAAATCTTCAAAAATCTTCAAAAATCTTCAAAAATCTTCAAAAATCTTCAAAAATCTTCAAAAATCTTCAAAAATCTTCAAAAATCTTCAAAAATCTTCAAAAATCTTCAAAAATCTTCAAAAATCTTCAAAAATCTTCAAAAATCTTCAAAAATCTTCAAAACAGTTCACAAGTCTTCAAACATCTTCAAACATCTTCAGAAATCTTCAAAAGTCTTCAAAAATCTTCAAAAATCTTCATAAGTCTTCAAAACAGTTCAAAAGTCTTCAAACATCTTCAATAATCTTCAGAAATCTTCAAAAGTCTTCAAAAATCTTCAAAAGTCTTCAAAAATCTTCAAAAATCTTCAAAAATCTTCATAAATCTTCAAAAATGTTCAAAAACCTTCAAAAATCTTCAAAAACTTCTAAAATCTTCAAAAATTTTCAAAAATCCTCAAAAATCTTCAAAAATCTTCAAAAATCTTCAAAACAGTTGAAAAGTATTCAAAAGTCTTCAAAAATCTTCAAAAATCTTCAGAAATCTTCAAAAGTCTTCAAAAATCTTTAAAAATCTTCAAAAACCTTCAAAAATCTTCATAAATCTTCAAAAATTTTCAAAAAATTACGTAAATATATCACATTTTATAAATGTTTTATGACAGAGATTATGTGCAACTCCTTCTATTAGTTAATATACTCCCTGGTCATATTTGAAGTTTCTAATTTTTTTCTTTATTGAATTTTTTTCAAAAAATTGGCTTCTATACAAGGTGTTCTGCATTTAATAAAAAAAATGTATAACTAAATTTAATCAAATTAACGTGGGTGCGGTTTAATTCCACTCCAAAACTCATTGGCATAGAAATGTATATTTTTAATTTTAAAAAACAAAGGCAAGTATATCAAGTAAAGTAAATGCTAAAAAAGCATGCAAAAAAAATTCTCCGAGAAAAAAAGTACATATGTATTCGTTTTTTGTCTTGTTTTTATTTATATCTAGATAAGCATTTTAAAAATTTTTTAAAATCATGAAAGACCTTTAAAAGTCGTCAAAAATCTTTAAAGAGTTTCAAAAATCTAGACCATTTTATAAATGTTTATGACAGAGATTATTTGCAACTTCTGCTATCAGTTGATATGCTCCCTGGATCATATTTGGGGTTTCTAATTTTTTTGCAGTATGGAGTTTTTTTAATATTTTTTTCAGAAAATTGGCTTCTATACGAGGTGTTAATTTCTGCATTTAATAAAAAAAAAATTAAAATATATCAACACTGATAAAATGAACTAAAAAATACACGAAGAAAAACGTACACTGATAAGAATAATAAATTTGCATTAAAACACATATACTGAGAAAAAGTTATTAAACAGAAGTAAAGTAAATACTAAAAAAGCGTGCAAAAAAAATTATCCGGGAAAAAAGTAAATATGTATTCGGTTTTTGTCTTGTTTTTATTTATATCTAGATTAAAAATCATCAAAAACTTCAAAAGTTTTCAAAAATCGGATTATTTGCAACTTCTGCCATTAGTTGATATGCTCCCTGAATTATATTATTGGTTTTTTTTTCAAAAATTTGGCTTGTAGACAAGGTGTTAATTTTCTACATGTGCAGAGAAAAAATTATTAAAAATAAGTAAAATAAATACTTAAAAAATTCTTGTAGGCAGATTCTGGTTGCCTAAATTTGAGCCTGTTCATCCTTCTCCACCCCACGATACGGTCGGATCGAAAAAATAATCAATGGAATAATTTTTTTAATAATTAGGGCATGAGAAAAAGTCTAATGACTTGTTTCATGAATTTTTTGAAATTTCAACCCCCTCCAGATCCACCCGCAAGGTCACATCGAAAAAAGTTTCAAGAAAATGAATTTTATAATACCAAGCATATGAAAAAAGTCCATCGCCCTGTTTCAATGTTTTCAAAAATGGAGCGAAATATTTTTTTTGAAATTTCAATCCCTTCCAGTTCCACCCATTATGGCCATATCAAAAAAAGTTTCACGGGAATTAAATGACCTGTTTGAATATTTTCAAAAATGGCGGAGATATGATTTTTTTTTAGAAATTTTAACCCCCTCCAGTTATACCCTTAAAGGTTAAAACGAAAAAAATTTCAAAGAAATTAATTTTATAATAATTAGGGCATGAAAAAGTCGAATGATCTGTTTAAATATTTTCAAAAATGGCGGAGATCTGATTTTTTTGGAATTTCAACCCCTCCAGTTTTCACCTCCTTAGAGATAGAATGCCCATTTGAAATATGCAACGATATACTCTCCTAAATATTATTTGTACCAAATTTGCTGTTGATTGGACAAAAATTGCAACTTCTATCGTGCCGGATCGGAATATCTACACATATACTGTATATAGGTATAGGTATACCGATAATTTTTTTGCTGATTCTTATTCTCCTGGTCATAAACAGCGGAACGCCCCTATTCCTGGGTCTAGGTCCCGGTATTGAATCGATTACAATCTACCTAAATAGGTACTAAAAAATGACGCTACAATAATACGCCACTGTCGTAATCATCATAATGAGATATTTTTTGATTCCTCATTATTTTCTTGTATCACAGCCATATAGATTCAATGATTTTAATTTACATAATTATATATTGGGGTAAGTATTCTCCTGTTACAATAAGGATTTAATGAAACATCCTGTATATACTAAATTGGCCATGAATTTTTAATTAACCACGATTTAATCTATTAATATTTTACACAATTTCATATTTTTAATTGAATCTGCCCATATTTTGCTAAAGATTAAAAAAAAAATATGAAATTATATTATCCTCAATGCGATCCATCAAATAAGGTTCGAAAAATTTTAATAACTTTAAAAGGTAATGAGGGGTATGCATAATGTTAAGATTAAAAATTTAAAAAAAATAAAAATTTAGTATAATATTTTATTGTAAGTATAAATCACTAAAATACACAAAATATCAGTCTGTAAGTATTGGTTTTAATATTATCAGTTCATTATTAATTAGATTAAATTTATAGTAAAAACGTCGATTATTATTAGAATAAATAAAATTCACTGAACTAGTCTCCGGTCATCATTTCCATAAATTCTAGAACAAAAATAATTTTATTATTATTAAAAATAATGCTATTAATTTTTGTCTAAATTTAAAATTTTGAATAAAATTAAGCTTACCATCAAAATCAACAGTTCCAGATCCATCTGTATCTATTTCAGCGATAATTCCATCCAGTTCTGTATTATTAAGCTTATCATCCAAAGCTCTCAAGATTTCTTTAAGAGTAGCAGTTGTGATGTAACCGTTGCCTTCTTTATCATACAATCTGTAATAATAAATAGATAATAATTTAACATACAGAGTGAAACTAAAAAAGTGTATTTACCTAAATGCTTCTTTAAGTTCTTGTTGTGTTTTTTCTTCATCATCTTCTTCAAGAAAATGAGTGACGATGCCGCTGAAAGCGTCGAAATTAACTTGTCCACAACGATCAGGGTCATTTTTTGTAATTTGGTTATTCAATTCGGTTTCATCGAATAATTGACCCATACTACTCAAGATTGTAGCGATTTTTATGGTTTCGATGTAACCGCACTTTTTAATATCAAACATTTGGAAAGCCTTACGTAAAATGGCTTGTTTTTGTTCCTCGTCATTCTAAAAATATATAATATATAATAAATAATTATATTAATAATTAAAAAAAATTAATTTACCATTCTGTTTATTTTTCTTTCGCCGCTACCTTCACAAAGAGAATTTAAAATTACAACTAAAAGCAGCTGCCAAAAGACCAATTATTATATACACAATTATACTTGCTTTCCAGCACTGTATCTCCAGTAAATCTAATTTTATTTCGAAACACAGAGAAGCGGCTAGAAAATGTGGAAATATTGCACCAAGGAATGTAAAAGAGAGGTGAGAAAAACCTGTCTTGACAGAAGGTTGATCATTAGCGCGGTCAATCATCAATTTCCCAAGTGACACTTAGAAAAACAAAATATTATGGATAGTAGGTGGACAAAAAGTTACTTAAATATAATTATAAAATAGGAGCAATCCCTGTAACATATCTAATATTGTAATGAAATACTCTGTATGAGTTTTTCAATTTTATAAATATAATTTAATTGCTAAAAAAGTATGATATTTTAAAAGATTTATTGATATTAATTGGTATACTTAAGGTCTACTTAAGTTGGACTCATATGAGAAACTTTTTTATTATTGGGTTTTATTAAAAAAGTTATTCTTCATAAAAAGTTATGCATGGTCTACAATCTAAAATGCAACCATCAGATAATACATTTTTTTACCCGTATACGAGGGAATATAAACTTATATGAAATCGCAGCCTCCTATCTCAAATAAAAATATTTTTTCCAATTTTTTTCTTGGAGCAAGGTTTTCAGCACATTATTTTAAGCCAAAGGAGTTAACTTGGCTTAAAAAAATTGTGGAAACTAATTTTTTATGTAACAGTTCACTTTGAACTTTATTTCAAGAAAAAAATTAGAAAAAATATTGTTTTGAGACAGGAGGCTGTGATTTCATATTTGTACGTACATATTGTTTCTAAACAAAGTTTCTAATTAACATTTTTCTATATTTTTTAAAATGAGGGTACTTTACTCTTGAGTAAAATTTATATTTTTTGACGCCCCTCGTATACGGGTAAAAAAATATATTGTCTGATGGACGCATTTTAAGTTTTGGATCATGGACAACTTTTTATGAATAACTTTTTTCCTAAAACAAAAAATAATAAATTAGTTTCCTATATGAGTCCAACTTAAATATAAAAAAATGTTCTAAATCAACAATTGTTAAATATGAATGATTTTTATTCTTATTATTGTTATATCATTATTATTATAATTATAATAATTATTATTTTTACAACAATTTAATAGAAAAAATTTATTTTGGAAAATTATGTTCAAAGAAAAATTTGGTTATTCAATTAATAAGTAAATGGTAAAAGACTGTAGAACAAAAATTTCTGATAACAGGGTACAGTTTCCTACCCTGTGACAGGGATTTTTCCAAGATCGAAAAATTAAAAAATCGGTTGTGTCGCCCCAAAACTTTCCCGACCAGTATCCACGAATACTTTTTCAAATACTTAATGTTTTTTTTTATTTTTGGCAGGTGACAATTGGAGAAATAATTTTGACTGTTCTGAATAGAGTTTTTCAACGGCTTTCAAATGACATATTGCAAGGCAAATTTTTTGATAGTGACACTTCCGTTTGACAGATGTCGTACAAAACTAATGGGTTCTTCCGACGGGTAACCGAAATCGGATTAAACGTGTGGCCTCTATCGTGGAATAATACACACAGACAGACAGAGAGACAGACAGACTTTCATCTGGAATTGTTCTTAATCATCTCAGGTGACCTCAAAATGGATATTTCCATCTTTGTCTCAAAAAAATTTTTTAGGTTGTTCACAATACTTTCACTTCTCGTAGGTGGGTCGGGAAACTAAATTTTCAAAGTTTTTCAAAAATCTTTAAAAATCTTCAAAAATCTTCAAAAATCTTCAAAAATCTTCAAAAATCTTCAAAAATCTTCAAAAATCTTCAAAAATCTTCAAAAATCTTCAAAAATCTTCAAAAATCTTCAAAAATCTTCAAAAATCTTCAAAAATCTTCAAAAATCTTCAAAAATCTTCAAAAATCTTCAAAAATCTTCAAAAATCTTCAAAAATCTTCAAAAATCTTCAAAAATCTTCAAAAATCTTCAAAAATCTTCAAAAATCTTCAAAAATCTTCAAAAATCTTCAAAAATCTTCAAAAATCTTCAAAAATCTTCAAAAATCTTCAAAAATCTTCAAAAATCTTCAAAAATCTTCAAAAATCTTCAAAAATCTTCAAAAATCTTCAAAAATCTTCAAAAATCTTCAAAAATCTTCAAAAATCTTCAAAAATCTTCAAAAATCTTCAAAAATCTTCAAAAATCTTCAAAAATCTTCAAAAATCTTCAAAAATCTTCAAAAATCTTCAAAAATCTTCAAAAATCTTCAAAAATCTTCAAAAATCTTCAAAAATCTTCAAAAATCTTCAAAAATCTTCAAAAATCTTCAAAAATCTTCAAAAATCTTCAAAAATCTTCAAAAATCTTCAAAAATCTTCAAAAATCTTCAAAAATCTTCAAAAATCTTCAAAAATCTTCAAAAATCTTCAAAAATCTTTAAAAATCTTCAAAAATCTTCAAAAATCTTCAAAAATCTTCAAAAATCTTCAAAAATCTTCAAAAATCTTCAAAAATCTTCAAAAATCTTCAAAAATCTTCAAAAATCTTCAAAAATCTTCAAAAATCTTCAAAAATCTTCAAAAATCTTCAAAAATCTTCAAAAATCTTCAAAAATCTTCAAAAATCTTCAAAAATCTTCAAAAATCTTCAAAAATCTTCAAAAATCTTCAAAAATCTTCAAAAATCTTCAAAAATCTTCAAAAATCTTCAAAAATCTTCAAAAATCTTCAAAAATCTTCAAAAATCTTCAAAAATCTTCAAAAATCTTCAAAAATCTTCAAAAATCTTCAAAAATCTTCAAAAATCTTCAAAAATCTTCAAAAATCTTCAAAAATCTTCAAAAATCTTCAAAAATCTTCAAAAATCTTCAAAAATCTTCAAAAATCTTCAAAAATCTTCAAAAATCTTCAAAAATCTTCAAAAATCTTCAAAAATCTTCAAAAATCTTCAAAAATTTTCAAAAATTTTCAAAAATCTTCAAAAATCCTCAAAAATCTTCAAAAATCTTCAAAAATTTTCAAAAATCTTCAAAAATCTTCAAAAATTTTCAAAAATCTTCAAACATCGTCCAAAATCTTCAAAATCTTCAAAAATTTACGAAAATGTATCGCATTTTATACATGTTTATGACAGAGATTATGTGCAACTCCTTCTATCAGTTAATATACTCCCTGGGTCATATTTGAAGTTTGTAAATTTTTTTTTACAGTATGTAGTTCTTTATTGGATTTTTTTTCAAAAAATTGACTTCAATACGTGTTAATTTTCTGCATTTAATAAAAAAATTTATAATTTAATCAAATTAACGTGGGTGCGGTTTAATTGCACTAGTGAATTATAAATAATAAGTATTTTTTTGCTCAAAATTCATTGGCATATAAATGTATATTTTTAATTTTAAAAATCAAAAAAAAAATGTCAACATTAATAAAATGAACTAAAAATACACGAAGAAAAATATACACTGATAAGAGTAATCAGTTTGCATTAAAACACATATACTGAGAAAAAATTATTAAAAAGAAGTAAAGTAAGTACTAAAAGAATCGCCCCAAAATTTTCCCGACCAGTATCCACTAATACTTTTTCAGATATTTAATGTTAATGTTTCAAATTTTGACATTTTTTTATTTTTGACAGCTGATAGTTGGAAAAATAATTTTGACAGTTCTGAATAGAGTTTTTCAATGGATTTCAAATGACATATTGCAAGTCAAATTCCGTGACATATTGCATCGGTCATTTTTTCATAGTGACTCTTCCGTTGGACAGATGTCGTACAAAAACTAATGGATTCTTCGGACGGGTAACCCAAACCCACATACCAAATTTCAGCTCAATCGGATTAAACATGTGGCCTTTATCGTGGATGAATACACACAGACAGACAGACAGACTTCCATGTGGAAATGGTCTTAATCGTCTCAGGTGATCTCAAAACAGATATTTCCATATTTATCTCAAAAAATTTTTTTAGCTCGTTCACAATACTTTCCCTACTCATAGGTGGGTCGGGAAAGTAAAAGGTTTATATTCCAACTCATTGGGTCAGTGTCATAACTAACGGAAAAATCAAATAGATTTGTAGTTCAAATGATGAAAACAGATTATTTCAAAAACTCATTATTTTGAACTCTTTGGCTACAGCAAACTAGGACTCACACTCCTTATGGAAAATGGACCCCGGTCGATTTTTTTGAAACTTTGGGTAATTCTTATACATGACCTTCTAACAAAAAGTGTGCATGGGCACAATCAAATCCTATGACTAGTTAAATACAGGGTGGTAAAGTTGCCAAATTTCAAATTTACCACATGCAATATCTCTAATTTGTAGAATTTCAATAAATTTTTTGTAATCGGCGTAATCCTTGTACTATTTTGGAATATACATAGTTAATTACAGGGTGATTACGAAATTAAAAATCATAGTTTAAAGAAAATCAAATTCTTGTTACTGCTATCATAAAATAATAGCCCCTGTATATCTATAACAACGAATGTAATGCTAATATGTGCACAAAGTATATGCAGTATTAATTATACACGGCGATTTATTATTATGATTGCACCAATCCCGAATTTTTGCAAAAATCTTCCGGAGGACAATGTATAAACGAAACGATGTACGTTATTGAGTACCAGTTTTACTATTTTCTCTAGCTCATACCAGGTGATTCGTTCATTTTAAAAGATATAGAATGACTGGGATTGGGATTTTTCACACTCACCCTGTATATCGAAATCGGGTGGGTCAAATTTTTGTATGTTAACAGTTTTAAAACAAATATGTTGTTACTATCACGAGTCAATAAAATATATGGCTAGATTTCGAAAGGTATACAGAGTGTTCATGTTGCGTTTCAAAATCATATTGAATATCTTGAATTTGAAAAGTTTTATTTAATAATTTTGTAGATAGCATGGTTTTTGTATTTTTTTGGAATAAGTAAACATATACAGAGGGAAATAGTGATTATGAAATTAAAAATTATTATTTCTTGCAAATGTACAAAGTATACTGTAAGAAATATACAGGATAATTCATTTATGGTTGCACCAATCTAGAATATTTCAAAAATTATTCTGGTCTTATGTTGTTCATATCTATTTGGGTACAAATTTTACTACTTTTCGAGGTCATGCAAGGTAATTGGTCCATTATAAAAGGTATTATAATAATTTTGAAAGATATATATTAAAACAATTGCATATCAAAAATGTGACGGATTGTAATTTTGTAATTTCAGGGTTTGAAAAGAATCATGATTTTACTATTACATGTCGAAATGCCCAAACAATATCTTTATCTATTTATCGAGGTACAGGGTGTTAAAATTGCTAACTCTCGAATTTGAAACATGTTATTCCAGTTTTTGTACAAACGCACTCATTAATCTGTTTACACGTATCCATTATCACAAATATTTTGAGACACCCTTGTAGAACTGAAATAATTTTATATTTTAATTCATCTTATTATGTATTTACTTTTATGTGATAACACACTGACTTTAGATTTATAATAAAACAGTTTAAATAATTAGTTAACTTTATTCCGTTTATTACATGTGTATCGACCACATCGACGTTCGACAACTGACAGTCACCAGTTCTTAAAATATAGAGGTGGGTTTCCTAACATTGGAATCCACAACATAACATTTCCTTCCAAAAAAAAAAATTAAAGATTTAATCTTACTGGTGGTTTAACAATCCTCCCAGTACGTGTAACAAGAGGAGCTATGGGTGTACCTTTTATTGTAGGCGATTTTGCCTCTTGATTAACAGGAAAATTAGGTGTAGTTTTTATTGGTGATTTTTCATTAATTGGTAATCCCATAACTTCTGATGGTTCTGTAATATCATTAGGGGTGCTATCTACATTTTCTATATTATTATCCCTATTAATATTCACTTCACTTTCACTTAACACGTCACAGTATGGTTTAGCCCTAATATCATTTGCATGTACTAATTTAGTATTTTTATCAGTTTGTACAATATAAGTAACAAGGCTTACATTTTGTATAATTTTGCCCTGTTCCCATAGTTTAGATTGAATGTTTTTAACATAGACTAAGTCATTAACTTTGTATAGTGACACTTTAGGTAAGTTTTCATCCCTTTTAATTTTTGGTAATTTATTAGAGAAAGATGGTTTAATTAGATCGAATCTAGTGCACGGCTTAATTTTAAATACAGCTTCTGCTGGCGATAAACCAGTTACTGTAGATGGAGTATTTCTATATGTGAATAGAAAGTTTGCCAGTCTACTTAAAATCAAGTTTTTTGTAATTATTTTTCCTCTTTCAAAAAATAGTGATTTCTCCAAACCTTTTTTAATGGTTTGAACACCTCTTTCAGCAGAACCATTTGCTTGCGGATGATAGGGTGGTGTTTTAACAGGTTTTATACCATTTGCTTCACAAAAAGAAATGAATTCCGCAGCAGTAAATGGTGGTCCGTTATCCGAGACTAGTTCTTTAGGCAAACCAAAAATAGCAAAGAAAATTTTTAGTTTTAAAATAGTCTCTTTTGCGGTTGTACCGCTTTCCATAATGTTAACATCTATCCATTTAGTTTTACTATCTATGATAATTAAAAAAGTATAGGAAAATTTATGAAAAAAGTCAATATGAACCCTATAGAAATTGTTGGGTGCATTAGGCCAAGGTAGTAAAGAACTTCTATTAGAGAAATTTTGAAAGGTTTGGCAAACATCACAAGTACCTACAAACTGCTCTATATCACTGTTAATCCCAGGCCACCAACAATAGGATCGTAACAACATTTTAGTTCGCACAACTCCAAGGTGTTGTTCATGAAACATTTTAAGAATCTCTTTCTGTAAAGTTTTTGGGATTACCACTCTACTACCCACTAATAAACAATTATTTTGCACTGACAACTCTAAACGTTTTTGAAAAAAAGGTTTCAAGCCTTCATCATTTATGTGAGTAGGCCATCCACTAATAGTTAAATCTATAGCTTTACTTAGTATTAAGTCCTTGTTTGTTGCTTTGGCAATGTCCTCTGCATTCAAAGGAACATTATCCACTAAATTAAATGAATATACTGAATTTGGTATGTCAGTTGAGCATTGCATAGGTAACCTAGAAAGGCCATCTGCATTACTCAGACTTTTACCTTTTTTATACTGGATTTCATAATCGTAAGCAGAAAGAGTTATTGCCCAGCGTGTTATACGTGCAGCAGCAGTTGCTGGAATACTCTTATTTTTACCGAAAATGAATAACAATGGTTGATGATCAGTTTGTAAAATAAATTTTCTTCCGTAAATATATTTATGAAACTTCTTTAGACCAAAAATTATTGCTAGTGCTTCTCGTTCAATATTTGAATAAGCTTGTTCAGTAGGTGATAAAGTACTAGAAGCAAACATTACAGGTTTTTCTTTACCATCTACAATGTGGCTTAAAACTGAACCTACCCCATATCCACTAGAATCACAAGCTATAATAATGGGTTGTTTGGGGTTATAATGTGTTAGCACGTTTTCAGATGTAAGTAGTTTTTTACTTAACTGAAACACTTCTTCGCATTCTTTCGACCATTCAAAAATAGTGTCAGCTTTACACAAATCATACAGTGGTTTTAGTTTAGCTGAAAGCATTTTAATAAATTTTCCGTAATAATTTAATAACCCAAGATATGATTTAAGCTGTGTTACGTTTTGTGGTGATGGTGCACTCTCTATACATTCCATTTTTTTATTTGTAGGGTGCACACCTAGATAATCTATGATGTGACCTAGAAATTCAACCCGTTGACAATAAAATTTACACTTACTTTCATTTAATTTTACATTAAATTTTTGTAATCGAGTCATAACATTAATAACATTAACATGACATTCATGTAAGGTGGCTCCATATATCAATATATCATCTAAATAACATTTACAATTTGGAATGCCTGACAAAATGGTTTCCATGATAGCTTGAAAAATTCCCGGAGCTGAACTAATACCATATGTCAACCTATTAAACCTAAATAAACCCAAATGGGTGTTAATCGTAAAAAGATCTTTAGATTGATCCCCGATTTGTAATTGTTGATAAGCTCCCTTTAAATCAATGACAGTGAAATAACGACTACCACTTAAACATGCAAAAATATCCTCTGGTAAAGGTAAAACGCAATGGTCTGAATCTATGACTTTATTTAAAGTCTTTTTAAAATCTACACAAATTCGTATTTGATCTGAATTTTTCTTTGGAACTATTATGATGGGACTAGCCCACTGGCTAAACGTTACTTTACTTAAAATTCCTAACTTTACCATGTATGCAAGTTCATTTTCAACTAAGGGTTTGAGTGCATAAGGCATCTCATAATGTCTATGATATATAGGTTTTACTTCATCTTTTAGTTTAATTTCTACCTTAAAGTTCTTAATGAAACTATTAGGAACTTCTTTAAAATTTACATAAAACTTACTCTTGATTTCTGATATTAACTTTTCTATCTGACTTACATTTTTAACATCTATATTTGACTGACTCAAAATTTGACTTGATGTATTTAAAACATTAACTTTAGATGTATTAGACTCCGCTTTGACATTTTTAACAATGAACTTTTTCCAATCTGGGTTAAAAACATTCAACCAATTTCTACCTAGGAGTGGTACAAATTTATTTTTACTGTTCAAAACTACAAGAGGTAATATATATTGCTTTTGTTGATATCTAGCTTTAACTGTTATTTGTCCTACAATTACAACATCTTCACCTGTTACAGCTTTGAGTTTAAAATTAACTGTTTCCAGACCTAAATTACCAAACATTTCATTATAATCTATAACGTGAATGACAGATTTACATGCTCCTGAATCTACTTCCATAAGAACATTTTTATTTTCGATATTTAAAACTAATTTTAAACTTTCATTAACACTATGATTTGTAAGTACGTTTAAATTTTCACAATTATTTTTTACCTGTAAAAAACCTAATTCCAATGAATCATCTTCATCTGATGAAGGCTGCTCCTCTACAGTTTCTTCTTCTAACGTATGGACTCTACTTTTACAAAATATGGATTTTGCTGTGTGTCCCATTTCGTTACAAGCAAAACACTTCCAGTTAATGGCAGGACATTTTTTACCCTCATAATGAACTCGAAGACAACGTTTACAAGATTTGTTACAGTTCTTACCTTAATCTGACTTACTTCCTATATACTGACTCTTTCTAGACTGCGATTGAACTGCCTGAAACTTCGAATGACTTTGATTACTAGCCTTTGACTTTTGGACTTTATTAATAGACATTCCTTCAGGTACCATAACTTTTGCTTTTCCAATAGCTAATTCCATGGCAACAGCAGTCTGGTAGGCTTTTTCATATGTTAGGTTATCTTCAGTTAGAAGTTTACGTCTTACATTTTCTGACCTCAGCCCACAAACAAATTTATCTCGTAGAGCTTCATTTAAAAAAACACCAAAGTTACAGTGCTCTGACAGACTTTTTAACTTCTCGGCATAGGCTTTAACATCCTCTGCACTTTCTTAAGTAGAAATATAAAAATTATACCTCTCTGCAATGACCAGACGTTTTGGACAGTAATGATCCACTAAAGTTTTCTTTAAATCTGCATAGGACTTTTCACTTAGAGTCGTAGGTGCCAAAATATTTTTTAAAATACGAAAGGCTTCTCCTCCAATTAAAGTTAAAAAAAGTGGAACTTTTTTTGCTTCAATCACCTCGTTGCATAAAAATAGTTGCTCAAGACGTTCAATATATGACATAACATCCGACTCTTTTGGATTAAACGGTTCGATTGTACCGATTAGTGCCATTTTTTTACTGTTTTGTCTCTCTACACGTGGTGAATTGACTGACTTCTTTTTCACAAGACTTGACTTGACTTTGACACGCAGGAACGACCGACCTTCGTCGCCAAATATTATGTATTTACTTTTATGTGATAACACACTGACTTTAGATTTATAATAAAACAGTTTAAATAATTAGTTAACTTTATTCCGTTTATTACATGTGTATCGACCACATCGACGTTCGACAACTGACAGTCACCAGTCCTTAAAATATAGAGGTGGGTTTCCTAACATTGGAATCCACAACATAACACATCTATAGACCGGTTGTTTGACAGGTTGTTTAGTAGGTTTAATTCCATCAATAGTGTCTTTCTTATGTGAAGGGCGAGAGGTAAAAAATCATAAAAAACAAAAAAGAATTAAAAAACCAAAAACCAAAAAAAAAAACAAAAAAAAAATTAATTTTGATTTCATTATTTTTTTCAATTCTGAATTTTGCTTTGAGTGTCATATAGACCTTTTTCAAAACTGAGTATATTTTGTTTGTATCAGTTTAAATAAGTAGATAGCCTTCATTTATGGTTTTTTATTTTTTTTTTCTATTACTACTGCGTTGTGGAGGCGGGAATCTGATAAAGGCATCTCACGCTTGGTCTATGTGTGAGGTAGTATTGGACTCTCCCCTGGTCCCTCTGCAAGCAGAGTCAGGGGCATACCAACTAAACCCTCCTCGGTAATTTGTCCTGTTTTGTTTTGTTTCCTTGTACCCTGCTGTAAGAGAGAGGTTCTCCTTTTCAGGCATACAGTGGGGGCTGTTAATCTGAAATAGAATTTGTTAATTATCTTAAGATATTTGATGGATAGGTATTTGGATTGATAATTAAGAGCCTCCCGGGTTGGGAGGCTCAGAGAAGTGCGGAGCGTGGTTCTTCGGCGTCAGTGGTAGTCGAGCTCATATGATGTTTGGTGGAGCGTCCTCCAATAGACCTAGGAGCTCGTCCGGGAGATCTATGTCTTCTCTTGCTTCACTAAGGATCCTGAGGTTGGGTTGTGTGAATTTTTGCTTCGGTTTCCTGGGGATTGTTCTTCAGTTCCTGTCAACTGTCCATTTGATCCTTAGAGTTTCTTCGGCGTGTGTGTTGATCTGTCGCGACGTATCCTCTTTGTAGCTTCTTGAATCTGGAAATGATTGTGGGTATATTAGTGTGTTGGTAAATTTGATTGGATGGGAAGCTCCAGGGAAGGTAGGAAGTTTTTCTTGTGATCCTCCTCTCAGTTGCCGTGATTGCGTGCAGGAGATGAGGAGGAAGTGTGAAGAAGTTTAGAGCTCTATAATCCTGGATGTAGATTTTGTAGGTGTGTAGCAATGTCCTTGGGTTACACCTGCCAAATCGTCCACCAATGGCGCCAAGGAGAGAGGTCCGCCTCCTAACTCTGTCAACAGTTTTTTGGACTTCCCCAATTGATAGTACGCGTGAAGCATACTCCCAAGTAGGTAACCTCAACCGAAGGGACGAGTCTCTCTCCCAGAGCCTAAGGTTGATTTCATTGAGGTCTTGGTTGGATTTTCGTGAGTAATTCTGATGTTTGAATATAATGAGTTGGGTCTTTTGCGGATTCAGGGTAACCCTCCAGTTGGTACACCAGTGGGCGAGTCGATTGAGGAGTTGTTGGGTTTTGGTATTAAGAACTCTGGTAGAAGGAGCGGTGGGTGAGACTTGGGTGTCGTCTGCATAGAGTTGGAGATCTTGGCTAGAAGAGGGGGGTTAGGAATGTCGTGGGTATAGATGACATTCAGGACAGGAGCTAGGACGGAGCCTTGAGAGAATCCGGCTGAAGCAGTGAAGAGGTCAGAGAGGGAGTTTCCTACTTTAACGCGGATGGTTCTATTTTGGTATATCAGTTATAGTATAGGAAATTTCAATATCTACTTTTCACATTTAACATTTCAGGCTGCGAAATAAGTCTTTTCCGATCAGAAATATCAAAATAGGAATTTGCTTTTTTCACACTTAATATTTAACATGTTAAAATCAACTTTTAATGGGTTTTATAACTAATAAATAAGTACTAATATAAAAGTAATATAGAAATAAGTAGATACGTTTTTTCGGTTAATTTTTCTTTAGATTAAATGTTTTCGAGCAATTGCCCATTCGAGAAATTGTTCTTTCGAGCAATTGTCTTTCGATCAATTGTCTGTTCGAGCAATTGTCAATTCAAAGAATTGTCTTTCGAGAAATTGTTTTTTTAACACCAAATGAAACAAATTAAAATTATTTCCAGCTTGTCCGGAATTGCTCCCGTTATCAGCTATTTTATACGACTTGGCGACTGACCTAATAGTACCTATATGTTTTCTCATGATGAAACACATATATTTTAAAAACTATTAAATACGAATGAATAAATATACAAAGTTGCGTATTTAAGTAACAAATAAAACGACAAAAAAAATGCACGATGAAAACAAAAAATGGGTGTTATTTATTGATTTTAAGAAATACTTGTGTTAAAATAATACAGACTATAATCAAATTTTCTATACCGTGCTTCATCTCTTTAGAGGTAACATTTACTTTTTTTTTAAAATACGGATCTGAATTTATTTTATTTTTATTGGAGAAGATTATCATTTATGCGGATCTGCTTCATAATTTTAGCATAAATCTTTATTCAGGCAATTACAGAGCTGTCAAAATTTATATTCTATACTTCAAAAATAATAATTTGTAATATTAAATTTTTTCAAATAATTCGAATATTTCGTAGAACAAAATAATTAAAAATTCATCTCGGAGTGAAAATTTATTTGTGGTTAAAGTATTCAAAAGATTTAAAAGTATTTTGTTGGCCATAATCCAAATTAATTTTAAATACCGTCCGTCTACATTTTTCAACAATCCATCGTGCATTCTTACTACCGTTTGCTAACTATAATAAATCTATATGGGTTAATTACTTCTCAAATGTAAAGTAGGTGCCAAAAATTTTTTGATTTGTTTACGGTTAGTTGAAATATTGGCGAAAACATCAATCTACTTCTAAATGCGAAAATCGCTTTTTTTTACAATTATTGATTATTATTTAACTAACGAAACTTGAAATATTTAATACATTGTATAACACTTTTTTTTGAATTGCAAAAGTTATAAAAACATGAAAGGTTTTCGCAAATATCCCAAAAACTGAAATTTTAAGAAAGAGAAAGAATTTTCAAAACTTCTGGAACATTATATTAATTATTAATGGGTACTTTTAATTAAATACTGAAAATAAGGATGTGATATGATTTAACAGGTTTTTTCTTTATACAATCATTAATAAAAATTAATTGTAACAGTCCGTTTAAATTAGGAAAATTTAAAGGTATCGGTCTCCTGAAGAGTAGTTTTATAATGTGCAGTCAAAAAAAAATTGTCGTTTTGATAAAACTACATAAATATATATAAAAGTTCGGTGTTTTTGCTGCTTTTGAAATTTTCCCGGAAAACTGCATTTCCGAGAAAAACGTAGTACGACGTGATTTTAGATAATTAAATTCTTTACAACTTTTATATTAAACGTTTTTTGGAATTACGCATATTTTAGCCGCTACAGGGCTCGAAAGGAATGTATATGTATGCTATTCGGCCCTTTTTGTAGGTTTTCAGTAGAAATAATGCATTTTCAAAAAAAAAATATTATTAAAAATAGTCGTAGATCGTTAAACTTTTTTATTTAATTTCTTTTCCATTTCCCCATAGTTTCGCCGCTAGAGTTCGAAAAAAAATACACATTTAGGATTTTTGCCTTTTTTAAATTTTGAGGACAAACAAATGAAATTTAGTGCAAAATATTCTATTGTAAAGCTGTAGAGCATCAAGTTCCCTAAAACTTTTGTATCGAATTGCTAGAAGAACCATCAGGGAAGAAAAAATTTCAAAAACATCGAAAAGTGAAAAAATTATGCAGATTTAAAAAAAGTTTAAGGATGGAGGGTAAATTAGTAGAAATAGAAGAACATTATGCCAACAAGAATATTCCAAATTTCTACCAGGAGACAAAAAGAAGTATAGATTGTCCAACAACTAAACCGACACCTCCAACGTCCCCACTTCTCTAATTTTTCCTTTGTTTTTTCGTTCCCCACTTCTCTAATTCGGTCGCTTTAGAAGTTGGACAAAGTTTACCTATATACTGAACCAATAATGAACAAAAAGGGAAAGTTGAAAAGCGGCAAGAGTATTTTAAAGAGCTGCTGAAAACAAAGAAGAAAAATTGTACGAAGACAAATATCATGAAGATGGGGAGAAAGAGAGGGAAAAAACGAGGGAATAGAGCAAACCCCTGAAATCTGAAATAATAGAGGTCATTAATAAAATGAAAAATAATAAAAGTGCAAACGTCAATTTCACTAGGTAGGTACGAAAGTCCCGAGTTGAATTCAAAGTTGGTGTTTATGGCACAAAACTTTCATATTCCGTCTTTTTTTCTGTTTTTATATACTTTTTCAATTGTGGGTGAATTATTGGAGGAAACAAATTGAAATTTGGTAAAAAAAAATTCGATATTTTATTTTTTACCAAATTTCAGTTTAAATCGAAAATACTGAAAATTCAAGGAAAGACATTTTAAAAGTTGGAAATTTTTAATCACAAATTTTTCATTTTTCAAAATTGTATAATTTTTATTTTTTTTATATATTTTTTTAATTGTGGAAACCCTAAAGATGAATTATTTAAGGTAAAAAATTGAAATTTGGTAAAAAAATTGCTGATATTTTATTTTTTACCAAATTTCAATTTTAGTCGATTATACCGAAAATTCAAAGTTGGAAATTTTGAATCACAAATTTTTCATTTTTCAAAATAATTTTATTTTTTATTTTTTTTATACATTTCAATTGTGGAAACCATAACGATCAAATATTTGTGTAAAAACATTGAAATTTCGTAAAAAAATTGCTGAAATTTTATTTTTTACCAAATTTCAGTTTTAGTCGAAAATACTGAAAATTCAAGGAAAGACATTTTCAAAGTTGGAAAATTTGAATCACAAATTTTTGATTTTTCAAAATTGTATAATTTTTATTTTTTTATATAGTTTTTTAATTGTGGAAACCCTAAAGATGAATTATTTGTGTAAAAACATTGAAATTTCGTAAAAAAATTGCTGAAATTTTATTTTTTACCAAATTTCAGTTTTAGTCGAAAATACTGAAAATTCAAGGAAAGACATTTTCAAAGTTGGAAAATTTGAATCACAAATTTTTGATTTTTCAAAATTGTATAATTTTTATTTTTTTATATAGTTTTTTAATTGTGGAAACCCTAAAGATGAATTATTTGTGTAAAAACATTGAAATTTTTTAAAAAAATTGCCGAAATTTTATTTTTTACCAAATTTCAGTTTTAGTCGAAAATACTGAAAATTCAAGGAAAGACATTTTCAAAGTTGGAAATTTTTAATCACAAATTTTTCATTTTTCAAAATTGTATAATTTTTATTTTTTTATATACTTTTTTAATTGTGGAAACCCTAACGATGAATTATTTGTGTAAAAACATTGAAATTTGGAAAAAAAATTGCCGAAATTTTATTTTTTACCAAATTTCAGTTTGAGTCGAAAATACTGAAAATTCAAGGAAAGACATTTTCGAAGTTGGAAATTTTGAATCACAAATTTTTCATTTTTCAAAATTGTATAATTTTTATTTTTTTATATACTTTTTTAATTGTGGAAACCCTAACGATGGATTATTTGTGTAAAAACATTGAAATTCGGTAAAAAAATTGCCGATATTTTATTTTTTACCAAATTTCAGTTTGAGTCGAAAATACTGAAAATTCAAGGAAACACATTTTCAAAGTTGGAAATTTTGAATAACAAATTTTTCATTTTTCAAAATTGTATAATTTTTATTTTTTTATATACTTTTTTAATTGTGGAATCCCTAACGATGAATTATTTGTGTAAAAACATTGAAATTTGGTAAAAAAATTGCCGAAATTTTATTTTTTACCAAATTTCAGTTTGAGTCGAAAATACTAAAAATTCAAGGAAAGACATTTTCAAAGTTGGAAATTTTGAATCTCAAATTTTTCCCTTTTTAAAACGGTATAATTTTTTTTTTTTTATATTTAACTTTTTAATTGTGGAAACCCTAACGATGAATTATTTGTGTAAAAACATTGAAATTTGGTAAAAAAATTGCCGAAATTTTATTTTTTACCAAATTTCAGTTTGAGTCGAAAATACTGAAAATTCAAGGAAAGACATTTTCAAAGTTGGAAATTTTGAATTACAAATTTTTGATTTTTCACAATTGTATAATTTTTATTTTTTTATATACTTTTTTAATTGGGGAAACCCTAACGATGAATTATTTGTAAAAAAAAATTGAAATTTGATAAAAAAAATTTCGATATTTTATTTTTTAGCAAAGTTCATTTTTTTCCTCAACCAATTCACCGTTAGGGTTTCCATAATTGAAAAAGTTTAAAAAATAAATAAAATTATACAATTTGAAAAATGAAAAATTGGTGATTCCCGTTATTGACTTAAATTTTGATGTTTTTCGAATATTTACTCAGATTGTATAAAAAATCTAAAATTATTTCCTGAATCTACGATACTTGTTCTTATTATATGTGAGAAATTACTGGTTATTTTTTTATATAACGTTGAAAATGTCCTTCCTTGAATTTCTCTTTGAAAAATTTTCGATATTTTATTTCTTTACCAAATTTCAATTTTTGTCCTCAAATTGTTCATCGTTGAGATTATTTCCAAATCTCTCGATATTAACTTGTTTGTTTATATAGATTTAATGGTTATTACACAAATCTGCAGACAATTTCTGTACCTGAGGTGTTTATTAGAGGATTATATTCTCTTTCTTAAAATGAGTATAAATTTTATATTTTTAATACCCAACACATTGAATTTTTGATGTTTTATTGAGAAATGAAAGGATCAATAAATCTAGCATCACTTATATTATAGATATATTAAAATCATCACGGCACATCTGTCGTTGCCGTTTGAATTAATATTTTGACGTGCCATAATAATTCTATTTTCAATGGGTAACATCTGGTAAAAATTTGCGAAACACGTTCGCAATAAAAAAACTGTTTTTCAAATTGAGAAGAGGTAAAACAATGGAAAGTGAGGTTCGTTAAGCGATATAATTGTCATATTTTCATTGCTGTCAATATAATTTGACTCGGGAATGATTGAGCATCGCGATTCAATCGGTATCGACTGTAAACCGAATATGATCCCGACCGAAACCTACCGGTCGGGATATTAGGACCGTGAATGTTGAGAATCCCGCTGCAGGTGAGAAAGACATTCCTGCAGAAGTTTTTAAATATGGAGGTATTACATTGAAAGCTAGAATCTCTAAATTAATTAAACTGATTTGGAGGGAAAAAATAATTCCAACCAAATGCGGTTATATGCATAATACACAAAAATGGCGATAAGGCTTCCTGCAGTTATTATCGGGGTATACCTTTCCTATAAGTATTTTTTAAGGTCTTTGCTAAGCTATTAACGAAAAGGCTTGTGTAGCATCAGGAAAAGATAATTAGTGAGTACCACGGAGGATTAAGAGGAGGAAGGGGAACAAGTGATCAGATTTACACCGTAAAATGATAAAGATATCACCAATAGAGAATGGTACACCAACACCTACGTCACAGATCTCCGCGAACTTTGAATAGCTAAGCGTCTTCGAATTCAGTGCCGTACACGAAATTATATGTAGTCGGGAATCAGCATAACGAAATTCGATCATATACTATGTACTCGAAGATAAACATTTAAAACAATATGTACATTGTGGGGGATTCAAATCCGGAGGGCTTCATTAAATTCGTAATTGCAAATAAGAATAAAAAAATAACAGGTTCCAACAGGAAGCAATAAAAACTTAAACTTCTTTTAATACCTTAAGCCTTTTCGGCAAATGTTCTTTTTAAATTATTTGAAATTCTTTTAATCTTTAAATTCTACCTTCAATTTGTTTATGATTTGGTTCATTAGACTTATTATCAATCAGTACTTATAGATTTAGAATTTTGTTGTACCTGGAATATTTGTTAAGCTGTAAACACATTAACCCGATACTCGAGATTAACTGTCTTGAATTCAGAGAATGTATCAGCAATAACATATTTAATCCCTTCTTATGTAACCGGGACCAATGAGTTGCATCCCATTTGAGCAGGCCAAACTTTTGACCGCTGACTTGCATCCGTCCAACCGCTGAGTAGCATCCCGTCAACAAATTTAATATTGTGTCTAAAACTGGTGGATAATTAAATAAAAGTGGGCATTGTTGTCATGTTTATTCTGATATCGTAATTAATACTAAATTTTATTTCCGAAACTGCAATTAATACAGTTGTATAACAATATAGTGAATATTTTTTTTTATGTAATTATTTTTTGCCCATTTTAATTTTTCTTATTCATTAATATTATTATTTCATTATATCCTTTAACTGTATTATATATATTATAATGATCTGCATAATTATTATTATATTAAAACTGTTGATACTCTCTATCTCCATTGGGAGTGGGTTCTATATAAAAGAAAAATCATAAATTTTTACAATCAAAATTAATAATTAATAAAATTTTGAAATTTTAAGTTGCCTTCCAAGTTCCTCTTCTCCTTTTTCTTCGTCGAAGATAATTCTGAGATGTACCTTCCTCAACTGTTCAAAATTTTCCCCTATACTCCTACTTGATGCTGCTCCACTGTTTGATCACAATTCCAAGGAATATTTCTCTACCAAAAAATTTTTTTTATAAATCGTAACTTTTCCTTTTCTTTTAAAATAAAAATTGTATCCTTTTTCTTTTTTGGTTTTATTACTTGCAATATCTAAATTTACATATTTTAGGCATTTTTATTAAAATACAAAATTTAAATTCGTTGACAAATTGTATATAAAAATTATGACTTTTCTTATTATTTTTTTTCGTCTCTAATTAATTTCTATTATTTTTAAAACCTCCCAACCAAAATCATTACTTGATTTTTTGATCTTATCCCAAAATTTTTATACGGAACGATTTTATAGTTAAATTTTAAATAATTTTCTAAATATAAAACAAATTTTATTTCTATTAACATTTCATAAGATTCTCCTTCAATATCAAAATTTGTTGATTATACTAGAATTTTTATTTATATACCCAATTATTTTAAATTAACTCAATATATTCAACTATAAAAATTTTCGAATATAATTTTATAATACAAACTTCTTTATACTAATAACAATAATAAATTAACTTCTATAACTCATACAAAATGATTTCATTATAATATATATTATATATTAATATAATTTATTAATAACAATAAATGCCCATAATTTTAGTATTAAAACTACTATTATAAAATTACCAAAAAACTATTTATAATTGAAACAACAATCAATTATTATTATTGTTGTCCCAATGTTTATTTCACTTTAAAGTATTTGTTTTTTCTTTATTTCAATTTCAAAACTTTATTGAAAATTTATTTTATTTAAGAGAATATCTTATGTTTTTTTTTAATTAAAATATAGCGTAAGAAAATAGAAACTGATAACTGACTTAAATGAAAAATAGTAAGTATTCAGTACTATGTGTTCAGTACTTTAAAAGCTAAATACTTTGTAAAATAAAACTTTGAAGAAATACAGGGTGTGCAAAAAGTTAAGCTCAAAATGATTTGATCATCCTCCTGTTTCTATGCCAATGGATTATCCTAATTTGTCGAAATAAAGTGGTACTAATTCGTATTATTGAACATCTAATATGTACCTAGTTTCAAGTTAATGTTTCTACTAAGCAAAGATATTTAAAAAAATATGTATTTTTCACTTTCACTTTATCACCCTGTAGAATGGAAACGGGGTGGTTTACAGAAAAATGTTATTTGAATTTTCTTAATAATTCGTCAATTTACGGTACTTTATTCTGAAACACCCTGTATATTTTATTTTAAAATGTATTTAAGGTTAAACTAAATATATGATATATTATCTGTAATTAGCTTAACTTATCGGACTCTGCTTCACTTCTCATAAATTCCATAAAATTATAGATTATTTCTCTGGCTTGGCTATTCAGTACTCTTCCTTTAACGCCAACAGTTTTACGTTTATCCATAATTAGGAATAAATAAACAAACACTTGGTATTACTACTAATACTAGACACTGTCACACTTTCACAAAATAATTTAACTAATACTAGACACTGTCACACTTAAAAAAAAACCTTACTAATACTAGGCACTGTTACACTTTCACAAGAAAATTTAACTAATACTAGACACGTGAACTAGGTTATCCATTTCCCAAATGTGGTGAAGTAAGTTTAGGAGAAATCAAAATCTAAGTCTTACCACATGAAATGTGGTTTCATGTGGTAAGACTTAGATTTTGATTTCTCCTATAAATACTAGACACTGTCAAAAAAAATTAGTATACGCAGTTTGAACTTCAGATAAGTAGTCTTAGGGAAACTCAGAACTAAATTAAACATACATTTTGACTAGCGTTGTTACGCCCCTGAAAATTTTAATTTGCCCTTGTTGCTTAGCAACCGACTATGCCGACTGAATCTCGTCTGTGCGCACGGCCACGTGGTGTACCTTTCTCTATTGGTGATATCTCTACGTTTTCAAAATTGTAGGTTAGGTTAGTGAATGCTTAGGAACAAGAATTAAGTTTTCACATGCTCTTTATCGACTTTAAGCAAGCATATGACACCATATTAAGGATAAAATTGTATCAAGCTTTAGAGAAACTAGAAATACCTAGAAAAATAATACGGTTAGTAAAGATGACATTAAAAAAACCAACAATAGAGTCAGATTGGGAACAAATCAAGGAAACCAACAATAGAGTCATATTGGGAACAAATCTTTTAGATGAATTCAAAGTAGGCAGAGGTTTGCGACAGGGTGACCCGCGGTCAACTATTCTCTTTACCTAGTTATGGAAATAATTCTCAAAGTAAAATCAATACAAAGAAAACGATATTCCATAGTAGGACCAATGCGTAGCATACGCGGATGATCTGGCACTTTTAACGAAATCAAAAATAGAACTAGAAAAATGTTTAAGAGTAATAGACCGAGAAGCAAGAAAATATGAATTAGTAATTAATGAAGAGAAGACAAAGTATCTAGTAATGAATAAGAGTGAAATGTGAAATTCAAGGTAGCAGAGGATAAAGAGTGTACCTTCCAAGAGGTCAAAAAATTCGAATATCTGGGAGTGACAGTTACAGATGACGGAAAAGAGGCAGACGAAATAGAGAAAAAAATAGCAAAAGGAAAGAAAGTCGGCGGGGGCAATGCAAAGAATGTAAAATCAATAGAACGATAATCCGACCTACTATTATGTATTCAGAAACGTGGATTTTTAATAAAAAGGAAGAAATAAAATTAGCTGTCTGGAAAAGGAAAATCCTGCGAAAAATATACAGAGGAAAAACGGAAAAAGGATCAACCGAATTAGAATTGTTCGTGTCCTCGCTGTGTTTGTCACATTTTGTATGGATAGCATAAAGCTGCAATTTCGAACATTCGTCTGTATTCAGTACCAGATTATAAATACACCCTTGTGATCTCCGATTACAGTTTACTATGAGCGATATATGCGCCATCTGAAATTTCTAATTCGAAACTCTAGTAATCTCTCAAAAATCAGTCAAAATCAACTAGGTAGAGATCTCCTAGTTTGACCCAAACTTTTACAGGTATAAGTGGAAAACCCATTGTTTTTAGACATCTTAGCTCCGATCTCCAATCAGTGCTGAATGCAGAGACTCCTTGTCTTATGTATTGGTGAGGTTTCTCTTGGTATTGCCGTTATTGCAACGACGGAAAGTACCCTCTAGTGGCTTCGGTTACATTGTGCTCTCAACACCGCTCGATAACGCAAAGAGCGTTACAATCTTCCATAATTTGATCCTAACAAAAAAATTGGAACCATGAAAGAAACATTATAAGAAGAATTTTTAGAGGACTGAAATTATAAAAGATAACGAATTTCAGTGCTAGATAAATAGAACAGTCGAAGTATACTAAGTATAATAAGAGCCCATAGAGCGAAATGGCTGAAGAACATTCACAGGAAACCCTAAGAAAATTAATTATTGAAATAATTGATAGGTGGACAAGTAGGAAACATGACAAAATGTCAAGAGGAAGACCAATAGATAAATAAATTGAATCAAGGAAAATCTTAGAGAGCAAAATTGAAGGCAAATAGTTGAGGAGAGGAAATAATGAAGGAACATTAGTAAAGAAAATTGATTCCATGAACTTGCAGAGCTAACAGATAAAGAATTTGGTTAAGTGCGTTGAAAATGAGAGCCACTGAACTCTATGAATGTATCGAGACAACTCATTCGACGTTTATAATCATATAAATGTCCAGTGATCCATATAAGTGGTGAAATAAATATAAGTAAAACAGTTAAAGATTAATATGTGCAAAAACTACAAATATAAATGCATAATTAATCAACCAATCGTAAAATTTAGTTAAGTGCAGTGTTTGCATTGAGTAATAAACCGTGTTTCTACACGCTTTTATTTAACTCACACTGCTTGTGTGCGTCAAAATTTGTAATATATTTTTCGACTACTTCCAGATGTTCGATTAACTTTGAAATTTAGCAGGTGTTCATAGTTCCGGTGACAATTTCAAAGACTAGTAATTTAATTAGATCGGACACTCACATTAAACATTTGTAAAAACACCCTCCGCCTCATATTTATGTTAAACGAGGAGCAGCCGTATCGTCCTCTAATATATCCCCGAAACTGACGCAAAATAAATATTTTTTTTCAACGAATACCACGTACCAATTTTTGACCGAAACATGGGCGTACCATCCAGAAATACGAAATTGTAAATATTAGAAGGAATAAAAAGTAAACGAGCATCGATATTATTTATTATTTAAATATTGAAATTATAAACGAAGATAAACCACCATATTTTATTAATTAAGTATGTCTATTTTTTTTTGTTAATATTAGTTTAATTCGTAGATAAACACTTCTAAGCACACTTAATAATTTATTCAGTAGACTTAAAATTAAATGTCGTCTATTATCCATTTTTTATTTTAAAATTAAGTTAAAAAGCAGCTGTAGCTGATATTTCGCCTATCATTAATTTAAGTTTTTTTATTATTATCCTGCCTCGGTGAGTAAATTCCATATGTTATTATTATTTTTTAAATGCTGCTTAAATTTCAGCAATAATATTAAACATGTTGTGGAAATTAAAATTTTATTTTATAGCGTTAATTTCTTTGATACATAATTTCCTTATTAAAATAGACACTTTAATGTGCGATATACACCATATACATAATATTAAAATGAAATATTTGCGATATTTAACGATTTGGACGGTTGCCAGTTTAATTTTACCTGGCATTAATAATTTAATTAATAATGGCGAGAACGTCTACAAAAATAATTTTAAAATAAAATTACATTAGGCTAAAAACATATGTGAAGTTTATAGTTTTTTTAAAGAGTATTTTTAGTTATATTCATATTTTATAAAACAATATACTTAACTTACATATCAATGCCAAAACAAAAATAAAATGAATTAATAATAAGTTAATTTAACATAGGCAACGCAATAGTTTTTATATAATTATAAATATAGGATTAAAAAATGAGTAGGAAGCTTTGATTAGTCTTTTAACACAATTTTTTTTAAGTAAAAATTTTCGTGTCAACTTTTTTTATGAGTTAATCGGAGTCGATTACCGTTGTCCATTTATCATTATCTCTCACTGTTGCCGAGTTGAATCAGTCTAACAGACAGACGGACGGATGCACGCACAAAACCATTTTAGACTTCTTTCTTTTGTTTAGGAGTCTCAAAACTTCTACTAAGTAAATATTATTAATTAAACAATCTTCGCGAGAAAATAATAGAACTACCAAAATGGTTATAAATAAGATGGAAAGAACCGGCAAGAGTCAGTTGAATTTTGTATGTTGTGTTACATAACTTAATAAATTTTGTTAGTCGTGTCTGATATAAATTAGAAGTTGTATTACTTAAATAAAGTAGTTATAATTCGACGGAGTGTTTAAATTCGAACGAACCCAAAGTACAAAAATATTACAATACAGGGGACTGGAAGGTTATACAATCACGCGAATGGAATAATAAAGAATCAGAAAAGACAAAAATGTAAAGTAAACAAAGATTAGACGAAAAAATTGAAAATTTCAAGAAAGAAATAAAAAATAATAACAGGCATATAGGTTAAGAGCAAAATTATGAAGTTATGAATGAAATAAGTAGAATATAAATTAAAATTCCATAATTCAAGAAGTCTTCGTTCCATGCGTGTCCGATCAAGTGACAAAACCGCGAGGACTAACTCGCGAACGGACAAAATAGCAACAAACAGACAAAATCGCAAACAGATAAAACCACGAACGGACAAAACCACGAATGGACAAAACCACGACAGGGAATAACCACTGGCGTCTACGTATACTAATCTTGAAAAGTTAGGAGTTTGAGTTTTTTTTCATTTTGTTTGACGAGAAAGTTATTTTCATAAAAATAAAATAAAAAAAGGAGGTTCATTACTTAATACGAACTATTATTCGATATCATCCAATATGGTCTAGTGGTTAAGGTATAACTGTTTATATTTTTGTTTAAATAAAAAAAAAATGGGGTGTTAAGTAGATCACATCTTTGTGTGCCCTATGGGTAATGTTAAGAATCTACGACCCTGTCTGTTTTCGTACTTGATTATTTCCGTTCGGAGTTTTGTTCATTCGCAGTTTTGTCCGTTCGCGGTATTGTCTATTCGCTGTTTTGTCCGTTCGTGATTTTGTCCTTTCGCGGTTTTGTCCGTTTGCGGATTTGTCCAGCGCGATTCTGTCCATCGCGGTTTTATCCGTCGCGGTTACGCAATAGATTCCGTTCCAAGACCAATAATCAAAGAAACCATAACGCTCCAACCAAAAAAAAATATACCAAAAAAAACCTTAATAATAAAATCCCAGATCACTATCTGAATATTACTAAATTAAAAATACAGTAAGTACAAAAAGTTAATATGTGTTATAAAAAAATCTACGGATTTTAATGAAAATTTCACACCGCCATTTTTAAGCCAATCAGAGTCTATTTTTTTGTTTGGTTACCATGGTAACCCAAAAAATTTCCGGAAATTTTCATCCTCCAGGGTACCCTGGACGAAATTAATAAGTGGAAATTTTTATGTCAAAATAATGACACTTGTAATGGGCTTGATTCATATAAGACTTTTTGTTTACTTTTTGTGCAAATCAAAATTAAACAATTACTACTTAACTTTTAACATACCAACAAACACTCATGACTAACTAGACCAAAACTAGTCTTTCCTTCTAATCTTAATGTCAAATAAATAATTAATTACTTTTAAATTTTTTAGGTGTGAAATTTTTTTCTCCACGACCATTACTGAATGTATGAATTCTGAAATCATTTTTAATAATAGAATGTAAACATTCACACTCTAGAGTCTGAATATTTATTCTAAAATACTTGCCTCTTATGCATTTTGCATGTATTTTCATTCTTTATCAAGGTAAAGAATGAATTTTCTGTAATCGAATTAAACAATATCGATTGCCGTGGACTTCAAAAGTGTCAGTGTCAGATATAAAATGGCGACGGTAATAATTATTTTCAAACAAGTTTTAATTTAAACAAAATAATGAGTGAAAAATCAAGTGAAGTAGATATAGAATTTAATAATATCTGAAATTGCAAATTATGAAAAAACACCAATGCACCAGATTTTAATATCGTTAAGTGTACCACAGCACTATAAATATTAATACAATGTAATACAAATATGTCAACAACTTGTGTTCAGATTTAATTTAATTTTGATTTATACTTTTTGATCGTGGAGAAAATATAGTCTGTTACTCGGTCAGAATGAAAAAATTCGACACTCGTGGTTCCTCACACTCGCTTTCGCTCGCGTTCGGAATTTTCCACTCGTGTCGAATTTTTCATTCTAACCTTGTTACAGAATCTACTATTACCGAATACCCCACGATCTTGAATTAATAACCGGAAACTTTTCCTCCTACACGATTTTTTAAGAAAATTTCCGGGAATAATTCAAGCTCTAGGGAGATTACTAGTGACAATTTAAATCCCACAACCCACGAAAGAAAATAATGGTAATTAATTGACAGAATAGTATATACTATATTACTCTTTGTTTGGTAAATTGCAAAATTACCCATCTTACGTGAAATTGAAAAATTACCCTTCATCTTTAAGTTAAAAAACTACCCTTCTTTTTGAAAAAAAAAATTATCCTTCGATAAATTTCAAAATTGCCCATCTTCGTTAAATTAAAAAATTATCCTTCTTCTTCAAATTAAAAAATTACCTTTCTTCGGTAAATTAAAAAATTACCATCTTTGTTAAATAAAAAAATTACCCTTAATATCCTTCTTGAAATTAAAAAATTACCTTTCTTCGGTAAATTAAAAATTTACCCTCTTTGTTAAATTAAAAAGATTATCGGAAAAAAAATTAAAAAAAAAAACAAAAACTTTCAAAAAAAACTGAGAGAGAAATTAGAAAATATTGGGAAAAAATGAAAAATAAATTGTAAAATACGGAAAAAATGAAGAAATCACAAAAAAAAGCTAAAAATCGCAAAAAACCGAAAAAAAAATAGACTAAAAAAACTCAAGAAATCGAAACATTTCACAAAAAATCGTAAAACAATCGCAAAAACGCAACAAAATCACAAAATAATGACAAAAATATCGCAAAAAATCAATGAAATAAAAAGAATGAAAAAAAAAAACAGAAAAAAAATAGAAAAACAGACCAATGAGAAAAAATGAGGAGAGATTAAAAATAATTTAAAAATAAAATAAAAAAAAACAGAAAGAAAAACAAAAAATCGAAAAAATTTGAAAAAAATCTGAAAAAAACGAAAAAAATTAAAAAAAAAACAAACGAGTTTGAAAAAAAAATTGAGGGAGAAATTAGAAAATATTGGGAAAAAATGAAAAATAACATTGTAAAATACGGAATAAACGCAAGAAATCAAAAAATATCACAAAATATAGCAAATTATCATAAAAAATCAAAGAAATAAGAAAAATCAGAAAAAATTAGAAATAAAAAAAATTGAAAAAAAAAACAGAACAATGAGAAAAAACCGAGAAAAAATCGAAAAAAATTAAAAAAAAAACAGAAAAATGACAAAAAGCGTAACCTAAAAAATGAAAAAATTCAAAAAAATTGATATAAGTTGCAAAAAACAGAAAAAATCTGAAAAAAAATAAAAAAAAAACAAAATCTTTGGAAAAAATTGAAAGAAAAATTAGAAAATTTTGGGAAAAAAATGAAAAATAAAATTGTAAAATACGGAAAAAATGAAGAAATCACAAAACCTAAAATAAAACTATAAATACGCTAAAAATCGCAAAAAAAACTAAGAAAAAAATCGAAACATTTCACAAAAAATCGTAAAACAATATCAAAAAACAGCAACAAAATTACAAAAAAATGACAAAAATATCGCAAAAAATCAATGAAATCAAAAAAAATGAGAAAAAAAAACCAAAAAAAAGAATTAGAAAAACAGAACAATGAGAAAAAATGAGAGATTAGAAACAATTGAAAAAAATTAAAAAAAGTAAAAATATAAAAAATCATAAAAATGAAAAAAAAATGAGAAATAATTGAAACAGTCGAAAAAACTGAGAAAAAACAAAAAACTTTGAAAAAAAGAAAAAAATTGAGAGGGAAATTAGAAAATATTGGGAAAAAATGAAAAATAAAATTGTAAAATATAATATAATATTATCATAAAAAATCAAAGGAATAAGAAAAAATGAGAAAAATTAGAAACCGAAAAAAATAGAAAAGAAAAACAGAACAATGAGGAAAAATTAGAAAAAATCGAAAAAAAACTGAAAAAAAAATCAGAAAAATGAGTGAAAAGCAAGAAAAATCGAAAAAAATCGCAAAAACCAAACAACCAGAAAACAACTGTAACCATAAAAATGAAAAAATTCAAAAAAACTGATATGAATTGCAAAAACTCGAAAAGAAATTCCAAAAAAAGTCGCAAATAATTGCAATAATCAGAAGAAATGAGAAAAGATTAAGAAACGAAAGAAAAACCCACAAAAACAGAAAAAACAAAAAATCAAAAAAATGAAAAAAAACTAGAACAACTAAAAGTTTTGTAACTAACAAATAATTTTCACAAAAGTAAAAACTTGGTACATGGTGAAAAAAATCAATTTAATATAAATCAAACCGAGGTTATTTATTTGGAGAAAAAAAAATTAAAAAAAATTGTTTACTATAAAAATCACTTACAGATTTAGATAAAAATATTGAAAAAAAATATTAAAAGATATTATCTAACATTCACAGGCAAGTTTATATTCACTCAAAATTTAAACCCTTCGGCGGACGCTTCATCTGACAACTAAGCAAGATTATTGGAGGATAATAAACATTTAAATTTTTACGCCATCTATCGAACATTTAGTTAATTAATAGTTTGTATTATGAAAATGATGGGGTGCTAATTCCGTCTTAATATTTCTATAGCGTGTTTTAAAAGGTGTAACATGGAAAAATGTGCAAAATTGCATTATTTTAAAAACACGCTGTATTTCAAAATTTCGTTAGTGAAATTCCGTATTTTTTACTTTCCCGACCCACCTCCTAGAAGGGAAAGTATTGTGAATGAGCTAAAAAAAAAATCGAGATAAAAACGGAACTATCCATTTTCGGGTCCCCTGAGACGATTAAGACCATTTCCAGATGGAAGTCTGCCTGTCGGTCTGTGTGTGTGTATTCTTCCACGATAGCGGCCACACGTTTAATCCGATTAAGCTGAAATTTGGTATAGGGGTTTGGGTTACCCGTTGGAAGAACTAATTAGTTTTTGTACCACATCTGTCAAACGGAAGTACCACTATCAAAAAATGACAGATGCAATATGTCACGGAATTGGACATGCAATATCTCATTTGAAAGCCCTAGGAAAACTCTATTCAGAACACTCAAAATTATTTTTCCAACTGTCACCTGTCAAAAATAAAAAAATGTCAAAATTTGAAACTTCAGCATTAAATATCTGAAGAAGTATTAATCCGATTGAGCTGAAATTTGGTATATTTGTTTGGGTTATCTGTTGGAAGAACCCATTACTTTTTGTACGAGATCTGTCAGACGGAAGTATCAGTATCAAAAGATGACAGATGCAATATGTCACGGAATCTGACAAGCAATATGTCATTTAAAAGCCCTAGGAAAACTCTATTCAGAACACTCAAAATTATTTTTCCAACTATCACCTGTCAAAAATAAAAAAATGTCAAAAGTTGAAACTTTAATATTAAATATCTGAAAAAGTATTCGTGGATACTCGTCGGAAAAGTTTTGGGGAGACACAACCGATTTTTTTTCTAGGTGGTAAATATATTTATCAAATATGAACGTATTTTAACGACCAGTTTTCGAGATATAGGGTGTTCAGGTGTCCAATATCAACGTTAATAAGAGCTCATTAGACCTACATTTGTTATGCATTAATTGCGCTTAACAAAACCGGATCAAAACTTTGCCGGTGCAAATGGCTTCACATAAAGCTAGGTTTAAATATTAAAGCTAACTTAACAAAACCGCGCTTAATTGTCCGTCGGTGCAAACGGCCCCCAGTCAAGAACGGTCCGAATGGCCCTTAGCCATGTGAAACGGTCCGAATGGCCCTTAGCCGTGTGAAACGGTCCTTAATCATTTTACAAGACCCACGACGTTTATTGAATGTTTACTATGCTAAGTAGACAACTTATTGTCTATTATATTTTAATCTAACTAAAAATTGGTCCTTATTAATCATCTAACCTGTCACCATTATTAATCTGGTAAGCTTAAAAATAAATCGTTATTTATTTTTCTAACGCTTGTAGGTGAAGGTTGAAAATAACTTATTTGATGTTAAAACAATATTGTTGGAAAATTTAGACGCCACGCCATCACATGTTTTTTTTAATTAAATTCCATTAGCTGACGTGTTTCTTTTGCGTCATCATCAACGAAAAAAAGTGTAAATTATTGTTCATTCATAAATCGAATTATAGACCAGTCGAAATATTTATAGCTTTTTTTTTTCAGTTTATTTTTAACCACAAATGTAGTTCTGATATTTATCGAGTTAAAAATTAAAAATTTAATAACTAAAATTATAATTTGGTTAAAATTACAATTTAGATTCAATATGTTAATTCGTAACAAATTATTTTATTAAAAAAATTCTTTAAAATTTCTGTAATACGAGTTGCTTATTATTTACAGACTTTAAAACTTATATTTTGGGTTATCTGACATTTATTTATTTAAATAAAACAATTAGTTAACCAGTGCATAAAATAATATGCCAACACCCGAGATTTTGTCGCCCAGTAACTGAAGCCTGAATTTTTTTTTATGAAAATTCCATTGAAATTAAGTAAAATCACGTTTTCAGGGTTAAAAATTTTCCCGGAAGAGGACCCTCAGACCCCTCGTTGTCACATTGTAATACACTCAAAAAAAATTCTAAAAAAAATAACAAATTATTGTATTAATGCTTTATCGACAACTAAAATCGATTATTTCGAACAATTTATAAATTAATATATAATTTTATTTTAAAAACTTTGAACCAGTCTATAATTTTCTATTCTTCGAAAAACTTTTTATAATCAAAAATTATTTTCGGATCCGTCTAATATAGTGGTTTGCTTCCAATATAATATTTATAGTCTCAAAGTCATACATAACACACATATTTTCAACTACTAATTTGTCTTATTTAATGAAGTCCCGCACTGATAATTACTCATTTTGTCTGGGTGGTACAAATTTACTAATTAGAGTTGATGTACATACTAGTACAATTGGTTCTAATTAGTTTCAATAATATAAGTTTATCTTTGTGCCAAATTACAAAAAAATCGGTTGCGTCGCCCTAAAACTTTCCCGACGAGTATCCACGAATACTTTATCAGATATTTAATGTTAAAGTTTCAACTTTTGACATTTTTAATTTTTGACAGGTAAAAGTTGGAGTAATAATTTTGACTTTTTTGAATAGAGTTTTTCAAGGGCTTTCAAACAACATATTGCATGTCCAATTCCGTGACATATTGCATCTGTCATTTTTTGATAGTGATACTTCCGTTTGACAAAATCTCGTACAAAAACTAATTGATTCTTCCGACAGATAGCCCAAACCCATATACCAAATTTCAGCTCACTCGGATTAATACTTCTTCAGATATTTAATGCTGAAGTTTCAAATTTTGACATTTTTTTATTTTTGACAGGTGACAGGTGGAGAAACAATTTTAACTGTTCTGAATAGAATTTTTCTAGGGCTTTCAAATGACATATAGCATGTCCAATTCCGTACATATTGCATCTGTCATTTTTTGATAGTGGTACTTCCGTTGGACAGATACAAAAACTAATGGGTTCTTCCGACGGGTAACCTAAACCCCTATACCAAATTTCAGCTCAATCGGATTAAACAGTTGGCCTCTATCGTGGAAGAATACACACACACATACACACAGACCGACAGACAGACTTCCATCTGGAAATGGTCTTAATCGTCTCAGGGGACACGAAAATGGATATTTCCGTTTTTATCTCGAATTTTTTTTTTAGCTCGTTCACAATACTTTCTCTTCTAAGAGGTGGGTCGGGAAAGTAAAAATATAATTCATTAAAGAGAACACATGTTGTAGATATTTATTTTATCACCTTTTTGGTTAATGAATTAAATAAATCTACACTACGCAAAATATTTTAATTATTAGTTATTTAAGGACGATGTTTTTTTATAGATCAAGGTGATATTATTAATGTTAAAGTATAATTAATTAGGTAAGAGTATTATATAACAACCTTCTTATCAAAAACATAATATTACCTACATTTACAACGGTCAATAATGGTTTTAATTTATGTTCGAAATAATTATTTATACAGGGTTTTAAATTTTCTAAATTTTTTAAATTTTTCTACCAAGTACCTAATCAAGTCATTAACCCTTTAACTGCGGCTGTCGTATATAAATGATTCGTAATAACTAAGCTGTGATGTGGGCATGGTAAATGGATATTTTTGTATATTTTGTTATTTACAGTTTTTTACATATTTTACAAATTTTCTACAAATTTTACAATTTTCGGAATATTTATTTTCTAATAATTTTTTTAGGCTTTTGAAACTTTTGGTATTTTTGAAATGTTTATAATTCTTAAATTTTACTTTTTTTTAATATTTTTAATTAAATTTTCCATATATTTTAGGAATCTTTGAATGTTTTGATATTTTCATGTTTTTTAATTTTTATTATTTTTAGGTAGATTTCCATATATGGAATCTACCTATTTTAATCGATTCAATGACGGGACCTAGAACCGGGAATAGGGGCGCTACGCCGTTTGTGACCTTCTGAATAAGAATCTGTAAAAAAAAAATTATCGGTACATACCTATATATATGTATGTGTAGACATTCCGTTCCGGCACGATAGAGGTCGCAATTTTTATCCAATAGACACCAAATTTGGTACAAAAATTCTTTGGGCCAGTAATTCGTTGCGTATTGCAAAATATTAAAAAAGACCATGAGACTTTTTTTATGCTCTGATTATTATGAAATTAATTTGTCTGAAACTTTTTTCCATCTGACCCACGGGGATGGACCTGGAGGGGGTTGAAATTTCAAAAAAACTATATCTCCGCTATTTTAAAAAATATTGAAACAGTTCATAAAACTGTTTTTATGTTAGAATTATTATAAAATTAATTTATCTGAAACTTTTTTTCATCTGACCCACGGGGATGGACCTGGAGAGGGTTGAAATTTCAAAAAATTTATATCTCCGCCATTTTTAAAAATATTGAAACCGGTCACAAGTCTTTTTTTGTGTTCTAATTATTATAAAACTAATTTGTCTGAAACTTCTTTTCATCCGACCCACGGGGATGGAACTGAAGGGGGTCGACATTTCAAAAAATGTATATCTCCGCTATTTTCAAAAATATTGAAACAGTTCATGAAACTTTTTTTATGTTATAATTATTATAAAATTAATTTGTCTGAAACTTTTTTTAATCAGACCTAAGGGGATGGAACTGAAGGGGTTGAAATTTCAAAAAATTTATATCTCCGCTATTTTAAAAAATATTGAAACAGTTCATGAAACTTTTTTTATGTTCTAATTATTATAAAATTAATTTGTCTGAAACTTTTTTTAATCAGACCTAAGGGTATGGAACTGGAGGGGGTTGAAATTTGCAAAAAAATATAATATATCTGCTATTTTTAAAAATATTGAAACAGGTCATTAGACTTTTTTCATGTATTAATTATTATAAAATTTATTTGTTTGAAACTTTTTTCGATCTGACTATATCGTGGACTGGGGAAGGATGCTCAAATTTAGACAATAGAAATCTACCTCCCCTGTCGACCCTACCGACAGGAATTTTTTTAATAAAATCGGAAAATTTTGGAATCACACAACATTTTTGGCACTTTTCAACGTTTCTTAGCTCTACCTAAGGAAATTTTAATTTTCCTTAAAATGAAATGTTCGACACTACAGAAATGTAAAATTAAGTTGTAGATGTAAAATTTCTATAAAACTTTGCATTTTTAACAGTGTAACGAAGTTACTTTAATTTCCGTAATAATTAAAATATATAAATTAAATCGCGCACGGCACAGGAATAGAATTAACCTAAATTTGTGAGAAAGGCTAAAAGCTTCAAATATAAAGTACTTATTGTAACCACCGCCGAAAAATGGAGTCACTTGCGTACTTATTTCGCTACCGAATAAAATTGCAAAATTTCAAATTTTTCGAAATTTTTAAAATAGTTTTGAAATTTTCGAATAACTTTTTAATGTTTATTGAAACTTCTGACATCTTTAAAATGTTTAAAATTCTTGAAATTTTTGAATTTTTTTTAATTAGACGATTACTTTTGATTTTTTAAGTTTTTGAAATTTTTAAATATTTTGACATCTTTACTTTTTGACATTTTTCGAAATTTTTGATATATTTTTTAAATTTTCGAATAACTTTTTAATGTTTTCTGAAACTTTAACATTCTTAATGTTTTTAATTAGATGAGTAATTTTGTTTTAAAATTTTCGATATATTTAAGAAATTCTTGAATATTTCGTCACTTTTACTTTTGAAATTCTCGAAAAAAATTTCAAAATTTAAATTTTTTTTTGAAATTTTACAATAGTTTTTTAAACTTTTGAAATATTTGAAACGTTTGAAATATTTTAAATTAGATAAATAATTTTGTTTTTTGAAATTTATATATTTAAGAAATTTTTGAATATTATGTCATTTTTACTTTTTGAAATTTTCGAAACAAATTTCAAAATTACATATTTTTCGATATATTTTTTAAATTTTCGATATACTGTTGAAATTATGGAAATTTCTAGACATTATTTTTTTTCTGAAACTTTGGAATATTTTGATATATTTTCGAAATTTTTGAATCGTAAAACCCAGTTTTGTTCCTAATTTTGTAAAAATTATTACAATCAAGTTTATTGATATTTTATTTAAATTGACTCAAAATTTAACTAATGCCAAAATATTTTAATGTATTTTTCAATATTTTTGTCCCTAGAGCGTTCAGCTCTGCAAAATTTTGCCGCAGTTAAAGAGTTAAAAATGGCTATCTATTGTTATGAAAATGTTCACCCTGTATAGGGAATTTTAGAAATTAAATTTTTTTATGTTTGAGTTGATATTTAATTTATTTAAAGATTATTAATAGTTAAATGTTATGTTTATTAAATGGAATAGAATAGTTGATACGTAAGTAAAGAAAAAGAAACGAATGCAATAAATTTAGAAAAGTGAAAGAAATAATGAAAATTGAAATTTTGGAATTGTCATACATGAAATTTAAGTCAGATAGTAAACAGGGAATATAGGGTTAATAAACTAAACTAAGGCTGAGATATTAAAAAAAAATTCAAGTGGTAAATTAAATCTAAAAAAAAAGAAAAAATAATAAACAAGATGGAATGTGTCATGAATTTTTTTTTAAAAAAACGATGTCATATTTACAAAAATTTGTTAATTAAAACAATTATAGAAGAGAAACGAATATGATTTGTCAATAACTATTGTTAGATTTTTAAAGAATTTAAAAATAAAAAAGAATTTCATACGTTTTAAATTTTTTTTTGAAAAAGTGAGCTGGGCTGATTGGTGTTGTGGAAATAATTTAAAAAGGAAGCAATCTGGGAGAAAATTTGAAGAAAGAAGATATAACGGTTGAGAAAAAATAAAAAGAAGCTATTTTGAAGAAGGAAGCGTGATACATGATTTGAAGGTGAATTTGCCGGATGAATTTAAAGAAGAGGAAAGGAGTTTAAAGAAGAGGAAGTGGATAGGATCTAAAATTTAATTTTTTTTTATATTTTTTGCAATGTTTATTATCTTTTTTATTAGGACCCAGCCAAAATTCTGAGATATTTTGTAAATATCATTACACACTATATTAATATACAAAGCAAAAATTTCGGACCCCTTTTTAAGCTTAATACGCGAACGGGGGCGTCTGATATTTTGCATAGTTAAAGTTTATATACAGGATGAGAATACGCTTAAAGCATTTTTTATATGCTAGAGATTTACTGTGTTTTGTAAGTAATAAAAAAATATTAAAAAGTATTTATTAGCATAATAACTTTTGGTTTTAAAGCCTTTTTTGATAGTAGTATACGAGTAAATTATGAACTTGAATGAAAAAACAAAAACTATAATTTATCACCGAATTCCTGAAATAATGCCAAGAAATTTTTTTATGGTTTCCTACAGAGTTTCTTATGTAAATTCCGAATCTGTAGTATGATTTTTTGTATACAGAGTGAATTTTTTAATTATAGATATAACAACAATTTTTTTTCGAAGCCGATCTTAATACTGATTTTCTACAAAATTTCAATAAAATCGATAAAATAACAAAAAGAATATATCAGTTCAAATTCAATAAATCATTTGATATATCGGATAAAAAAAACAATTGAGCATTATATATTTAGGGGGGTTGTATAAACTTTTTTTCATATATCGTATTTGTTGAATAATGTCGATTTATTATTTTAAATTTTTGTTCTGTACCTACATTATCTGTAAATAATTAATTAGATTTTATTTTTAAATGTCTGTGTAATCAGCTTTAAAATTAAATCAACTGTACGACAATTTTTTTTTTGTTTTTTTTTTTTATAAAATTATGAGAATAGTTCTATATATTATTTTTTAATTATAGGATGCCACCGCAGAATCTTTGAAATTTCGAGAAACACGAAAACTAATTATAATGAGTCAACTCAAAAACGAAATAACTATAATAATCCTAGAATATGCCAAACGGAAACTAAGGAATTTGGCAGGGATATTCATTACACAACGAGATTTTAATAATAATCTATTTTGACGTCATTATTAGAATAAAAGAAGACAGAGACGTGCTTTCAGGAAAGTTTATTTTGTTTGAAACCCGATTAGTTTAGTTTTATTTATAACAAAATTATTTGAAATTATAGAAAAAATCATTGAAAGTGAAAATATTGAATTCTGGTAAAAATATGATTTTGTTTATAGTTCTTCCATTCTCAGTTTGAGGACACGTGCTACTATAAAAGTCACAAATGATTGTGGGCGGCATGCCGACAACGGGCGTGCATATAAAATTTGTATAGGGAGAAAAATGAAGTAATAAAATAAAATAATTCCTTATACAAAAAAATTGTACAGTTTCTTATAAGACAAATAATAATTTAGGTAAATACATTAAAAATAATAAAACAAACTCAAATAATTCAAAAGTTTTAAATTCGGCATCATCAATATTATCATCCATATTATTTAGTTCTAATTCATTTGGCGGTGCCAATTCAATTTCCGGCGCTATTTCAATACATTCCAACATTACATCATCTCGAAATGCTGTTTCAAATGGTCGCCAAAACGCCATTCTGATTATACAAACCTTAAAAAACTAGTATTAACACACACTACCCCTATAATACCCGACTTGAGGGTTACACTGTTCGTAGAAAAGTTATGGTCAATTTTTCCAAGAAGTGGTTTTACGATAGCAACAAACCCTTAGAAACTACTGTTTAAAAGATTTATAACCCATTGTATTTATCCGCAAAGACAGGCTGTTGCCAAGTTATCAAAATGTTCATGCATAAGGCGAATTTTTATATTTAACGTGAATTTTATCATTGGTGGAACTAATTAATTATAATATAACACTAATACACTTATATCTATATATTTACAAAAAAATTACACTATCTGTCTAACAGCGTCACTAACTAAAATTGTACTGGAATAACGAGAACATTTTTATAGTAAGGCTAAGAAAGAATTTTAGAAAATAAATGTGACAACCTCGATTCATTTCAGCCTCCTCAAACTGAGAATGGACAAACTATACGTATATGTGTCCGGATTTTTCCTCAAGGATTTCAAAAAAAAATATTCACCAAATTTAACCAAATGCTTTATCAGCTAAGCATAGAATTTTATGGCCCTGGGTCAAAAGAACATAGGTAAAAATAGCCCGGACAAAAGAGCGCAGTAAAAAAGAGCTCACCGACAAAATAGCGCACGAACAAAAGAGCGCTTTATTTGGTTTATTAAAAAAAACAACCATTGCAGTTTTTCAAACTTATCTATTAACATCCTATACAAGTATGGTTATTTTAATTGTCTAGTCTAAGTGACTTTTGTGGTCATTTCAAAAAAGTGAGTTGTTAGTTTTTGTCTAAAAAAGGGAAAGACATCTTATTTTTCAACGGATATAGATATCGGAGAGACAGGATCACTTCTATCTCGGAATCATTGAGGCGCAGTATGAAAACATGTAAAGGTAGATTGGTTTGCAGCGGAAAAGAAAAGAACGAACGAACCCTACACAATCACGGACCAACCCCCTCCATGGCGGAGGTGAATAGGGCCCAAAATGTCATAAAAGACCTCTCCCGAACTGCTCCGTTGAAGCCAAGGGCCATAGTTCAAGTTTCAGTAAATCAAATGACATGTTCAATTTTCGAGCCATCAAGCAAACCAAAAGGCTGTTGTGATGTGGGATAGTAAGGTAGCCATGTAGAGGATCTCATTGTTTGGAAGATAAACAGTAGATACTTTCAACAATAAATTTACTCACTGGTACATGTTTACTATAATATAATAAATCAATAACTCATTGATATTGAATCAAGAATCGAGAATTAATAAGAATCAAGAATGACCCCTCTCAAAGAGATAACCGGGGCAAAGCCAACAATAAATATTTCCTGACCTGGGCAACGGCCGGCATTCAACCTGTCGGCGTAACCTTGCTATATCACGTTACGTATAACTCACGTCTCAATCTTTATATTGTTTAAATTATAACTAGTTTAATGAACTACGATATATTATTATTTAAGGTTATTCTGTGTGGCCCAAAAGGCGTCACGCTGTAAAGCAGGTGAGACAAAAAGAAAATTCAACGAATACTATTCTAATAGACAAGATATTACAATCTCTAAATGACGCCAATTTTTTTATGGGACTCCAAAAATGATAATGAATAACATTCAAGGATTCTTTTGTTTGGCACAAACGAAAACCTATCTGTTGACAGCATTTCGAGACTGGGCATTTGATGAAATCTATAACGTCGCACCTAAACTCTTATTTGCGCAATTATTTATAATCCACATCATTATTGGGACCGGTTCTATACGCGTTACTTGAAAATTATTAAAGAACTCAAACCCGAATTAAAACCCAACAGCATATTAGTAGACATCGAGGAAGCTTGCTTCTTTTTAGAACATCCTCCTAAATTTGGTCGTAAAATGGCTTGGATTTATCAAAACAAATTCACAGCTTAAGTACTTTATTTCAACGGTGTGCGATTTCCTGTTAGTATACTTGTTGGGAGTCTATTATATAGATAAACAGCAGTTAAAATTGCATCTTTTATATCTAGATTTGCTTCAAAAATCATACACTTTGACTTATCTAGTATTGTCCTGTTAACTCTTTCAGAATACCATTCGGCTCAGGGTTTCTAGGTATTGTATATATTATTTCTATACCCTTTTCTTTACAGAAATTCTTAAAATCTTTACTATTATATTCTCCTCCATTGTCACATCTTATAGCCTGTACCTTTTCATTCGTTTTTGTTTCTACAAGAGTTACATACTCTTTGAATTTATTAATTACCTCAAATTTATTTTTCGTTAGATAAACCATCGCAAAATGACTATAATTATCAATAAATGACACATAATATTGCATATGTGGGAGGATTTATTTTTCCACAAACATCAGACGAAATTACTTGTAACATAACATCTGTCTTTCTTTCTTCAGGAAGTTTCTTTAAAAAAGGCTTTCTATTTTGCTTACCTTTTATGCATATTTCACAAAATACCTTCAATAGGATATTTAAAAGAATGTAATATTTCTTTACTTTCCCCCTAATAACACAGAAACATCTGTAAGACATTTTAGAAACATTCATATGGGACAATAGAAACATCTCTGGGAAATCCCTATTTTCTGTGTGACATTCTTCTGATGTTGTTGGCAACACCCGTGTCAGTATTTGCGATGTCCTATAAACATCCCTTCAGAATGTATGTGACATGACCGGGGATGTACTTAAGACATTCAGGGTACTTACTGTAAAACATCCCAAAGATAGTTTTGGGAGGTTTATTAAATTATTAAAAATGGGTTCAAAATTTAAAAAAAATGTTTCAACATATTTTTTATTTAAATAAAACAAAGTATTCTGAGAAATACATAAAGAAAAAAAAAAAAAAAATACATAAAATATCTGTGATAGTTTTTTTTAATTTGTGCTCTAATATTTCGTTCTTTCACTCTTTGCAGCCAATCATCAATCCTTTGCTCGGTTTCCTTGTTGTTAGATGCATGACCCGATTTCTGTGCCCCTTCTAAAATAATGATACATAAATCAGTAAAGAACCATCTTTTCTCTTTGGTTTTCATAGAAAAAAAACATTATTTTTTATGAAACCAGGATAAAATAAATTGTAAACAAATTTAATGCATAATGTCCAAATCTATATTGTAATAATGGATTCAACAGGTTGAACTCAATACACACTTTTTCTGATACCTTATTAGAAGTTGATTAATTTTAGAGCTTTCACCTTTGTTTATTTATGCGTTTAAATCGTTGCTCGACTTATTTAAAAGCTTTTTTTCTCGGGAATCCCATGAAAAATTGAACAAAAATTTTCACTTACCTTATAAAATAACAATTATTGCGCCATTTTCCATTCCAAACGACACCCGTCAAGTTCATCCATTCGATTGATAAAATGGCGTGCTGCTTCTTCTTTGCAGCATAAATAACGCAATGGCGGGTCGGTTACTAAATATTTTCAAAAGTATAAGTATAAAACTGATGCCTTATACAAGATTTTTTTTCGAGCCGTTTATTAAATAACAGAGTGAAGAATCTAGGTAAACGTATTGTAAATATTCAGTTATTATTTTGATTTATTTAATATTTAGTAGGTATACGAAAATTCCTGAAAAAAATAATGTGAAAAATGCATTATTTTTATTTACGTTTTTCTACAATTGATATATCAAAGTCCACAACTGTTTAAACTGTTCAACCAAATTAATCAATTAAAATTAAGCAAATATTTTTTTATAATAAATAAGGATGTTTCTAGAATATCTGAGGGATGTCCCAAAAGAAATATCTCTGGTATGTCGTACCTGTGTTTGAAACATTGGGACATTTGTAGGACCTTAGTGGGATATACCAGCAAGATCCTGTGTTATTAGGGTGCTACACTGTTTTCATAATTCTTCCTAAATTTCATTTCAATAACATACATATTTCCAATAAGTTTACCTTGCTTTACGATGTTTTTGTCTTTTTCTATTAACACTTTTCCATTTTTAAATATAACACTGAATCCTTTTTCTTCTATTTTCTTTACTGATAGTAGGTTTGATACAAGATCTTCACATTGCAAAACATTTGTTAATATAACAGCATTCCCTTCATGACCTAGTTTTTTCATTGTAACAAATTCACCTCGTTTTGCAACCGTAATCTTCTGTTCAGTGTCTTCAACATTTATTAAATACTACCCTGCATTTTTCGTAATCAGGTCATTTGTTGCACCACTATCCACGATAAATTTTATTATTTCACAATCATGTTTGTTGACAAAAATATACTGTCATTATTATTATTTAAGATGTCTAAAAACCCTGGTGTAAATACTGATTCGATTTTGTTTCGAACTTATTGGGTTCAATAAAACTTACCACAATTCTGTAAGATGGCGCGGTTTAGAATTGTTCGAGTCCTCGCTGAGTTTGTCACATTTTGTGTAAAGCTGCAGATTCGAGCATTCGTCTGTATTCAGTACCAGATTATAAATACACGCTGTGTGATCTGTGTTTACAGTTTATTATGAGCGATATATGCGCCATCTGAAATTTCCAATGTGAAACTCTAGTAATCTCTCAAAAATTAGTCAAAATCAAGTAGGTAGAGATTTCCCAGTTTGACCTAAATTTTTACAGGTATAAGTGGAAGAAACACTAGGGTTTTTAGACATCTTACTATTATTTATAAACAATTCTTCTCTTTTTGTGCTGTCAGTAACTGTCATTTGAATTTCTTCTTTTTCTTGTTCAAATAAGGTATTTTCACATTTTGTTATAAAAACAACTTTCTTAATTCCTGATACTGATTTGTTTTGTGTCCCTGTGTCCACTTCCTCCACTATAACCTGATCTGGCACTACTAGAATAACCACGGTTATCTGTGTTGACAAATCTTAACCACGGTTATCTGTGTTGACAAATCTTTAATTAAAATGTCTACGAGTTGTAAAAGCCACTGATTCCGCTGAACTGTTTGATGCACTATGTCGAGTTTCTTCCTGTAACAGTTTATTTTTCACAAATTGAAATGTTATGTCTTTTGGATTCTGTGCAAATATAACATCAATTGTTGCTGTAATACCATGATATTTTTCCGGCGTTGTGAGATTAATTTTTCATCTGGTATTGTACCTCCACCGCTTCTTAATTCAGAGACAGTTTTTTCCGAATTCATTAAATAAATCTGTTAGATTTTCTTTTTCAAATCTCATAGACCGTAATTTCCTTTGTAATTCCACTTATTTACAAGTGCTGTTTTGGTAAACGTTACACACAAGTTTATACATTTTACGAGCTGTTTTCTTGTCCTCGACCGTTTCCACCACATTATCGGCTAAGCATTGTACAATTATATATATCACATCTTTCTTTTTAAATTCTTCTTCCGCTGCTCTCGTAGGTGTAATATTTTCACTAATTGCTTCATCGACATGACTTTGTTCCAGTATAAGTTTCATTCTAAATTCTTAATTTGAAAAACCTGTTCCATCAAATTGTTTTAGCTTCGAAACGTGTACCTGTGACGACACCGCCATTTTGTCGATCAAAATTACAAATTCGAGTTTAACAGAATGTCCAGTAATATTGATTACACCGTATCTGTGGGTCCATAACCTTCCTGAATTTGGTCGTAAAATGGCTTGGATTTATCAAAACAATTCACATAGTGCTTTTGAAGGAACATTCAAAAACTTGGCTTATCTAATAGATATAAATCCTCAGGAAATTTTCGGATTAACTGCAAAATGTTGGCAGGATTGGCATTGGTACCAATAAAAAACGTACAATTTGCTCTTGAAATCGTTTCTGAGAATTTGGAAGCGGATATGAAGCTATTAGTCGATTATTGGGAAAAGAATTACGTTGTAAAAAGAATCGAAAATGTTCAACCAAGATTTAGCTTAGACTTTTGGAACATTTTCAACAGATATCAGAAAGATTTGTCTACCACAAACAACAGTCTGGAAGCATGTCATTTGTCATTCCAAAAGACCTTAAACTGTTACAATCCATCTTTGCAAAAGATTTCTCTACAATTTTTAAAAGAGCAAGACAATACCGAAATGTTTAATTTAAGATATTGTACGTGCCCTTTTTTATCCGTGGGCTCTTTTGTCCGTGTGCTCTTTCTTACTGCGCTATTTTGACCTGCGCTCCTTTGACTCAGCGCCATATGTGTCCGGCTTTTTCTTCAAGGAATTAAAAAAATATATGCACTAAATGCCATATCAGCTAAGTATGGAATTTTATATATGACTATTGGAAAAGTAAAACAAATTTAAAATTATTGTGAAACTGAAAAACAAAACATAATTAAAGGGCAAATAAACAAACAATTACGCTACTTATTATTTTATTAAGTAAAAAATATAATTCTTGTAATAAAAAATATAGAAAGACAAATGAAACCAAATTAAAGAGACAAATGGAGACATAATTTAACATTGGATTATTCGCTACGTAAATAAGTTAATTATTACAATTTTGAATCTTCAGATACGCTAATGAATCTATTTTAACTGCCGAGTTAAGATTAGAACAGGTGTAGTTCAAATTAAACTGTCTTCAAAGTAATACGGTTTGATTAGATAATTTATGATCGTGTAAAAAACAATTATTTTAAAATTACAAATGTGATGTCTACATGATATATATTCCAAATTTAAATATTATATTTTTACGCTTTTATTATTATTTTTTTCAATGAGATTATGTTTATGTGAAAAGGGGTGGACACATTTCAATCACGAGACTGTGTCAGTTTTAGACCTTGCGAATATTTTATTCATTTTTACTTTTGTATGTGTCAGCAATCTGGCCTACTTAGTGTTAACTTGCCAAAAAATTATGAAGTAAACAGGGATGTATTAAAAAAATTTTGTGTCTCAAGATCATCATTAATTTTGTTGTTAAATTTTGAAAAATACTGAAAATGACACTTTTTATTTATTATGAAAATCTTCCTTACTTATATCTAAAGTTTTTATTCCAAAATTTGAATGTCGGACTATAATAACAAGAATACTATTAAAGATATTGAAATGAAGAGAATAAAAAATATTATAACTCTAAATTATGAAAAAATAATTTTAGTAGAGGACTAGCTTCTCCTAGTATTATGATTAACAATATTTGTGTTCCTGTTGTTGAACACTATAAAGTACTGGATTTGACGTTTGATGCACGTCTCACTTAGAAACACCTGTACGCACTTCGTTCGTTACTTACGGGTCACTTTGGCGCCTTAGTCCAGGTTTCGGATTGCCTCGGACGCCACCTTCCGTTTATAGTCCAGTAGAATAGGAATTGGCTTCAGCTTGACATATCTCTAAAGGTCGAAGGACTGCACTGCTGCTCTAATTGGGCAATTGGGACGGCCACAGCAAATCTGACTTCGGGCTGCCACTGCAGCTGCCGACAACGGATTGAATGGTCCTACTCGATATGAACTTCGGCATCTAAGAAGCACAGACGAGAGTGTCTCCATCTGTCGGGCGGAGGTTCAACTGGTACGACTGGCCTTTTATTCGAAACTTCTCTCATAATTTTAAATTAATTCTACTCCAGTGCCGTACGCGATTTAATTTATATATTTAAATTATTACGGTAAAAAGTAACTTTGTTACAGACCATATTTTTGAAATAAAAGGTGAAGAATGCACAAGATTGAATATTAATAAAATCCTCTTGCATTTCCACTGGAGTGTAGGCAAAAATTACCCTCTTAAAGTATATAGATTCCTTATACGCTTAAAACTAGATTATGGCTGCCACATTTATATGTCTGCTTCCAAATCAGTTCTTGACCTCTTAAATTTCATGCACAATACAAATTCTACGTCTTTGTCTGGACGCCTCTCGATCTAGTCCTGTAGAAAACATATATTGCGTAGCCAACGAACCCCCTTAGATAAGACAACACCAATTACTACTTTCTTAAGCAGCCACCTTATCGTCTATCTCTTCCAATCTTGTATACTCACTGTTTGTATCATCTACATGCAAATCGCCTAACACCCCTCCTTTGCCTTTAATAAAACCTATTTTGCTAAGCGACTTTAAACTATCTCAAATAATTCCACTTCCTCTATTCCTGATTCTTCCTTGTACTATCCATACTTCCGTATTTAATACATCACTGACAAGATATGATAATCATATATCACCTAAGAGACTAATAATAAAAACTTTTAATGAAATCTTAGTTACAAATGAATACGACTGACGCGTCAAAAAATGAAACAGGAGTAGGCTGCTCTTATCAACTCATCTTTAATCCCCTCATTATGTAGTATTCACACTGGCGAATTATTTAGCACATGTCAAGCCATCAAATATATCTCTCCATCCAATAAGCATGTGGCTGTATGCACAAACTCACTAGCCTCAATTCAATCCATCTAAAACGCATTCATAGATCATCCAATTGTCCAAATTATCCATGATACCTTATCGCTTCTTATAAGATAACACTTACCTTAATGTGGCTATCATCCTATATTGGTATAGCAGGCAACGAACTTGCAGATCATCACTTTAAAAATGGCACAATATGTACGAATATTACTGGTACCATCCAAATTAGTAACGACCTAAAGTCTTATATAGCCAGGAAAAAAAAAATTTTATGCTATGTATTCATGAATGATTCTGACGCTATCTGTCCAGTGCGAGACCTGCCTATTCCTGATCCACTTGGCACTTTCGATACAATGTGTTTAGGAATCCAATCATATGGGTAAATAATCATAGTGGGATCTAATTAACCAGCAACATTTCTAGTGATCAAGACGGTCCTTTGTCATATTCAGACCTATCATAGTCCATTTTGGTGCCAAACTTTTGACCCCCCGTGTAATAAAAAAATGCCGATTCATCTGTGTTGAATATCTTTTTCGGATCATTGATGTTTATACTTGACGAAGAAAAATATTCCTGTATTTCTCGAAACCAGTTCTGTATTTTACTTTCCCGACCCATCTCCTAGAAGGGAAAGTATTGTGAACGAGCTAAAAAAAAAAATTCGAGATAAAAACGGAAATATCCATTTTCGGGCCCCCTGAGACGATTAAGACCATTTCCAGATGGAAGTCTGTCTATCGGTCTGTGTGTGTATTCTTGGACATGCAATATGTCATTTGAAAGCCCTAGAGAACTCTATTCAGAACACTTAAAATTATTTCTCCAACTGTCACCCGTCAAAAATAAAAAAATGTCAAAATTTGAAACTTCAGCGTTAAATGTCTGAAGAAGTGTTAATCCGATTGAGCTGAAATTTGGTATATTTGTTTGGGTTATCTGTCGGAAGAACCCATTAGTTTTTGTATGAGATCTGTCAAACGGAAGTATCACTATCAAAAAATGACAGATGCAATATGTCTCGGAATTGGACATGATCAATGATGTCCAGAGCTGCCATCTGTAAATTTATTTGGACGTTGTAATTGTTTCACCAACATTGTAAGGTTGTTAAGTAATTGATACTTAGCAGCTGGAAAGTCCATCCGCCCTATTCTGATGATCCATGTTTCCAACAGATTTTCTTCATCTGAAGTTAAAACAGTTGAAGCACCACATATTCCCTTAATTTTTGCAATAAAAATCGTTCTCGGAACATTGTATTGTTTATCTGAAGTAGCACAGGGTAAAACCTATAATTTTAATGCTTCCAAAGCATTATTGATATTTTGGTTTCTATATTTATAATACGTTTCTGTAGACATCCAGTGAATAAAAAAAAGTTATTGAAAGCAGGTCCATGCAGATAAAGTAAATCTTTCTCAAGTATCTTCCTGATTGCACATTCCCTGTTAAACTCAACGCCCTACAATTTCCCTAATTCAGGCACTTTATGTATGTACATTCGACATTCTAGTCGGATTTGTGACCTGAGCTCAGAAATCAACTACCAAATAAAGTAAAAGAGAGAAAACGTGATAGTGGTCAGTGAAAGAGAGAATGGACTACTTTCTTTGGCTAATCATTTTTGAGTTAGTATAGATTTGTACTAGACTATGTTTTTGATAGCATTTTAACAAAATTCAATCATAACGACAGAACTGCTATTTAAAACGTGTTTTTGTATACTAAGGATGATAATGGATGGATAATATGGATAATAACCCTGTACATTGACCGGCCAAAATGCAGCGTATCCGTTTTACTTGAAACGCATGAAGAGGACAAGGGGCCGAAATGGGATAAAAAGAATTAGATTTTTTTTATAGATATTTTAAAATCCGTCCTTTCTTTCTTCTTGTTAGTTTAAGGAAATTAAAATCAAATTAAACTTTATGTTTGTTTTATTGTAGAAGAAAATTTAGCTAATAATCCTTCAGAGACTTTTTCTTTTATTTGTCGGTTAAATTTAACTTAGCTTGGTTTTGTTCTTGTCTTCGAGTTTCTTGCAAAAATTGCCTGGATCCGGCAGTAAAAGAGGTCATCCCAACAGCAGGTTCTGATCCAGTAAGAAAAGAAAACTCGTTCCAAAAGACTAGTTCCAAGGAAAAAAACTTCTTTCAAAAAGGACTCGTTCCAAAAAAAAACGTTCAATTAAAAAAACCCTAAAAGTTAACATAAAGTAAATATAAGACAAAAATCTTATAAATTACCAGATTTCGTGGTCTCTGTTTTTATAAAAAAAAATATAAATTAATGATAATATTAATATAAAATACATGAATTTTTATATCAAAATATGAAATATAAAATAATCCAAGTGAATAAAATTTTAAGACAATCAGTAAAAACAAATTAAAAATAGATTCTCTTTTTGTAATTGAGACTGAAAGAGCACCACAAACATCAAATAATTTATACTATTATAAAAAATAAGATATGAACTTTTAAGTAAATATAAAAAATATATATACCTACCGGAATAAAAAAAATAATCAAAAATAACAGAAAATAAAAGTTAAAACGTCTAAATAATTAATAATGATAACTTACCCTACATATCGAAGGGAAGAAAAGAAATTTTCAATAAGCAACACAGACCAAATAAAAGTCATTTGTTCCCACTGAAGAGGCAAGGAGAGAGAATTGTTAACATGGGAAAGACATTTTATAGTCATACCAAGAGAAAATGGAGATCTTGAGAAGGGACACGATGCTAGGAAATTAAGAAGGTATATCAAGCGAGTCTGAAATTAATATATACTGAGCAGAGGGATAATGAAAATACAGGGTGGCATAGAAAAAATCCGTAACAGTTTCCGAAGTTTGGGTCGCGACTTCCTGGGGTATCTTGTTAAGGAACGGGAATGATCGCAAAAGGATTTCCAAAATATTGAAAAATGTTTATTTTTTGATTCTGTATTTTATACAAAAACAATGAAATTATTTTAAGTACCATCCGATTTTTTACTTTTTTTTAATAGATGCACATAATTTCGTCATGGTATGTCTGATTCGAGAAACATATACCTTTATTGGTACATGAATTCGACACCATAAAAATAATCAAAAATTGTTGAAAATATCAATAAATTCTTATCTATAATGAATATTCCATATATATTGAGACTGGAATAAAAGAATCCTTATTACTAACTCTACTTTGTCACATGTCGATTAGACAGAAAACTGTTTTGCACACTATCAATTACAGTATTCTATTGCATGTGAATTATTCTGAATGTGTTTTTATATTATAATTTTCTAATTCAACATTGTCTAATTTTGGGTCAGTTACCTTATATAAAATGTGTCAAGTTTAAAAAAAAAATAATTTGAATATCCCACTTCTTAGTCCGCTCCTGGAACAAATTTGAAATTTTCCGAATCCGTAAAGGCGCGAAAACGTTTCCAAAAATACCTTTCACTTCATTATTCCCAATTGACAGGCAACAATGCGCTACACTTTTGTAGTAGATTAAAACTGTAATATTCTCAAAATAATTCGCAAACATTTTTCTAATTGAATGTAGTGGGAGAAATATATAATCCCGCAGTTTTTCACGATATTGTTAGTTTTGATTTTATCAGCTGGAAACATTAAAAAAAACTTAAATACATTATATAAATAGTTAAAAATCATTTTCCAAGATGGTATGTGGGTTTTATTCAAATATTCTATTGCGTGAGTGTGTTTGTGTGAAGTTTTTGTGAGGTATACTGGGTGTTTTTTAAATTAATTATGTGAATAAAGGTACGTCCTCTTAAGGTAATTCCAAAACAACTATTAAATTTTTTTTTACTTTTTTTAAAAACTTCATTTTTATGTTAAAACTAAAATGTTAAATTGGGGAAAAGAAAATTATTTAATTCGTCCATTTATCTACATTTTTATGAAATATTACATTAAAATCAGTCTTTGGGGTTATCTTAAGAGTGTTAACTATTCCTCCAGAAAATAGAAAACTTTAAAGAGTAAAAATTTTTGTCAACAGTAAAAACACATAAAGATAAATTTCTTTTAAACTCAAAATTTTTCCATCAGTAATTTTGCTCGTAAAACTAGCATGGAAAACTCGCTATTTGAAGAAAAATTCCAAGCTCTATTCATAACAATCTTTCTGTATTTTCCTACTTAACATCCCCTTGTAATATTTTTTAGAGGTCCGCTTTCAAAGCAAGAAATTTCAATTTAACCATTATCATTATTATCTACTTATTTCGCCCCTTATTCCAATATAATACTCTTCCCTTATTTAATACTACATTCAGTATTATGAGAGAAATGGGTAAGTACTAGTGCCACTACTGTTTTTTAGTATTATTCAATATCCGATTATGATCCCTTTTCTAATTATACTTTATAAGCTCTATTTTTTAATAAATCTAGGGTTATACCAGGTGTCCAGGTTTCTTAAGGTTTAATTTGAACACAAACGTAACACACAGAATACAGATAAGTCTTTGGCTCCTGGACTATTGCAGCAATATTTTTAATTAGTAATACCTTTTTTATTTAAACTGTTAATAATATTTAGGATTGTACTTTAAGTATTATATCAAATAATAATTCATTGGTAAGATATTTTCAGTTGTTTTTACAATATTTTTTTCTCTTCCAATTTTTTTTTTTTTGAACGGTTTATATTTATTTATCACTTGGTTATTTTATTGGTTTATGTAAGAGGTGAAAACACATTGAAGTAACTATTTTTTTTTGGTCATTAAAATAATTTTAAATTATTAATTGTCCCCACATTAACTTCATAATCATTCGTAACGCAATTTTTTTAACACTTTAAGTACCACTGCAAATTTAAAGTAGAAAAAGTGTGCCAGAAATTTTTATTTAATAAATTTACGTTTTACACTATTTTTATCTAATTTTCTGGGCATATTAAAATAATGTAAAATTATTGATTGTCCCCATATTAACCTTATAATCATTCGGAATTCGATTTTTTTAACACTTTAAGTGCCACTGCAAATTTAAAGTAGAAAAAGTGTGCCAGAAATTTTTATTTAATAAATTTACGTTTTACACTATTTTTATCTAATTTTCTGGGCATATTAAAATAATGTAAAATTATTAATTGTCCCCATATTAACCTTATAATCATTCGGAATTCGATTTTTTTAACACTTTAAGTGCTACTGCAAATTTAAAGTAGAAAAAGTGTGCCAGAAATTTTTTATTTAATAAATTTACGTTTTACACTATTTTTATCTAATTTTCTGGGCATATTAAAATAATGTAAAATTATTAATTGTCCCCATATTAACCTTATAATCATTCGGAATTCGATTTTTTTAATACTTTAAGTGCCACTGCAAATTTAAAGTAGAAAAAGTGTGCCAGAAATTTTTATTTAATAAATTTACGTTTTACACTATTTTTATCTAATTTTCTGGGCATATTAAAATAATGTAAAATTATTAATTGTCCCCATATTAACCTTATAATCATTCCGAATTCGATTTTTTTAACACTTTAAGTGCCACTGCAAATTTAAAGTAGAAAAAGTGTGCCAGAAATTTTTATTTAATAAATTTACGTTTTACACTATTTTTATCTAATTTTCTGGGCATATTAAAATAATGTAAAATTATTAATTGTCCCCATATTAACCTTATAATCATTCGGAATTCGATTTTTTTAACACTTTAAGTGCCACTGCAAATTTAAAGTAGAAAAAGTGTGCCAGAAATTTTTATTTAATAAATTTACGTTTTACACTATTTTTATCTAATTTTCTGGGCATATTAAAATAATGTAAAATTATTAATTGTCCCCATATTAACCTTATAATCATTCCGAATTCGATTTTTTTAACACTTTAAGTGCCACTGCAAATTTAAAGTAGAAAAAGTGTGCCAGAAATTTTTATTTAATAAATTTACGTTTTACACTATTTTTATCTAATTTTCTGGGCATATTAAAATAATGTAAAATTATTAATTGTCCCCATATTAACCTTATAATCATTCGGAATTCGATTTTTTTAACACTTTAAGTGCCACTGCAAATTTAAAGTAGAAAAAGTGTGCCAGAAATTTTTATTTAATAAATTTACGTTTTACACTATTTTTATCTAATTTTCTGGGCATATTAAAATAATGTAAAATTATTAATTGTCCCCATATTAACCTTATCATCATTCGGAATTCGATTTTTTTAACACTTTAAGTGCCACTGCAAATTTAAAGTAGAAAAAGTGTGCCAGAAATTTTTATTTAATAAATTTACGTTTTACACTATTTTTATCTAATTTTCTGGGCATATTAAAATAATGTAAAATTATTAATTGTCCCCATATTAACCTTATAATCATTCGGAATTCGATTTTTTTAACACTTTAAGTGCCACTGCAAATTTAAAGTAGAAAAAGTGTGCCAGAAATTTTTTATTTAATAAATTTACGTTTTACTTACACTATTTTTATCTAATTTTCTGGGCATATTAAAATAATGTAAAATTATTAATTGTCCCCATATTAACCTTATAATCATTCGGAATTCGATTTTTTTAACACTTTAAGTGCCACTGCAAATTTAAAGTAGAAAAAGTGTGCCAGAAATTTTTTATTTAATAAATTTACGTTTTACACTATTTTTATCTAATTTTCTGGGCATATTAAAATAATGTAAAATTATTAATTGTCCCCACATTAACTTTATAATTATTTGTAACGGGATTTTTTAACACCAAAAGTGCAACTGCAAAAAAGTAGAAAAAGTGTGCAAGAAATTTTTATTTAATAAATTTACAGTTTACACTATTTTTATCTAACTTTATATGTTTATCAAAATAATGTAATATAATTAATTGTCCCCACATCAACGTTATAATTATTCCTAACGCGATTTTTTAACACTTAAGTGCTACTGCAAATTTAAAGTAGAAAAAGTGTGCAAGAAATTTTTATATAATAGATTTACATTTTACGTTATTTTTAACTATTTTTTTGGCTTATTAAAATAATGTTATATTATTAATTGTCCCCACATTAAGTTTATAATCATTCGTAACGTGATTTTTTTAACACAATAAGTGCTACTGCAAATTCAAAGTTGAAAAAGTGTGCAAGAAATTTTTATTTAATATTTAATAAATTTGGTCTCCAGTTGTAAATTTACCACATCTACAATTAACAAGTAAAACTATTATTCTATAATTAGGTACGGGAATATCATGGATTTTTTTAGTTTTTTATGCTGTGACCTTCAATGTTTTAACAATGTGAAATCATTTGCTTAATTTAATTTATCATTTACGGCCAAAAAATGACTTTCCAATTTAATTTGTTCAACTATATCTGGAATTGCATATTTACCAAGACAAAAATGAGACTGGATACATTTTTGGTTGGACTCATTTTAGCATATTTTTTACTCATTAAAATTTTATTTAACAACATTAAAAAAAAGATAAATGATATATTTAGAACCTTTACACATGCGACTGATGGTCAGTACTGACACTCAGCGCTCACGGATTGCATATATTTTCACATTCAGCGTTGTGTGTAAAACGATTAATATTTTGAAGGCAAGCAAAAAAAACATCTATGTGTATTTCATATACACTCTTTGTCCACTAAATTAATTAATATATGGGTATCAATTTTAAAATCGCTAGACGACACTGTCTATCAAGACTCATAACGCCGATGGCCCACACTGACGCGTATACCATACGCATCCGCAAAGGCTCAGCGGATGCTTCAACGGACCAATCAGTCGACGGATGATACGATATGTTTATGAAACCCCCAATAGAATCAATGGGACTGACTGATCGTCAGTACTGACCGTCAGTCGCATCTGTAACGGTTCTTAGAAGCGACAAGAAGTAGCACGCATCTAAAGCACTAATTATACGATAACTATTTAATGTTTGTTCCCACAGAGATTCACTGGCAAGTTATCGACATTTCTCAAAGAAGTTTCAAACCAATGTTAGGAGCATATCTTATTTCTGATCAATCCGAAACCGTTTGTAGGAACAGTTGACACTGCCGACCTTATCATAACCTCATTTATTTCAAAACATTTTGTTTATGTTTGTAACTTTGGTGTTTATAATATATTAAAATATAGGTGTGCTGCAATGAACCTAATTTTCCCTAAGGTCCTGCTTGTGTTGTCTAATATTTATACTTGTCGCAAATCTTTCAGCAATTAGATTTGCTACGGTGGGGCTTACTCTGAATTGTTCAATAAATTCGTCTCTAACTGCGGAATTATGTTCTCAAAAAAGTTTTGATTTTTGGGCCTAATCCTTTCTTCCATAAAGTCTTCAACGTCTGAATCTGAATGCACTTCAGAAAGCGTTGAAGGGTTTGTATCGTCAGATGATTCAAAATTACTCATTGTTTTAAATTAAATTTATGAATGGCACTAAGGGAATGAGAACGAGAACGTATTTTGTCACTCGTTTTAAAAAATTGTGAGGACGCATAATTCGTACATATTACTGATGATAAAAGATCCGCAATCTGTTTTGACAATTTGCAAACATCCATAAAACGTGTGGAAACACAGTACCTCGAGTTTCCAATCAATCACAAATCTTTCTAGAATCGCTTTCGACTCTATTGCGCCAAATCGGATTGTCAAGGACTGTCTGTGATGCTTGTGGGAGCAAACCTTTACTTGCACACCATTCAACGGTTCAATTTATTATAATAAACCTTTATAGTAGCAAAGAAAGAAAGTAATCAACAGTCTCACCAATTTGTAGGGAATTTTCTATATTTTAATATTGGTATAATTTGCTAAGTATAATAAGAAATGAAAAATTAGTAATTTATATAAAATTTTATCCAATACTTTCATATACGGTATTCATTATTGTTGACATTTTAAAGATATTAAATAAGCATGTAGAGTAAATGAAATGTGAAACAGCGTTATACAATAGTGCTATCTATATATAGTAAAACTTGGTCTTTATGTTTATTTTATCTTTTTTAGAGTGACGATGACCAGAAAATGGAAATTATCCGGAAGGCATTTACCATGTTCGACACGGGAAAAACGGGATTCATCGAAACTATTAAAATCGCCACCATCTTGAACACAATAGGTCAACTTTTCGATGAAGCTGCACTAAACGAACTGATTAAAAAAAATGATCCCGACAAAACCGGTCAAGTTAATTTCGACGGTTTTAGTGAAATTGTTGCACCGTTCTTAGAGGAAGATCTTGATGAAGCGGAAATGTTCCAAGAATTGAAAGAAGCGTTTAGGTAATTTTTATGACTTATATTTAAAACTAGTTTTGGAGTAACAATATAGGACGCATATCATTAAAATCAGTTGGTACCACTGTTATGTCATATGTCATATATCATATGTCATATTAAGTTAGGTTAGTTATATAGTTTGTTGAGGTATTCGGGCGTCGTATCAAATAACCGCTAAAAACATAATCTCCTCCTGTCTTTTTCTTTTCCATCCCTACCAACATCTCAGTGTCACCAATCCAAATAAAATAATTCGTCGTCTTAGCAACTTAAAGTAGGTAACCCACAGACAAACATTGTTGGTTGTCTACCCAAAATCCTATTAGTTATTAGAAAATCAAAAAAAAAAAATCGACACTATAAATTATACTGAAACAATTTAAGAACTGTCAAAGAACTGTTAAAGCGTCACATATACATAAACTACGCGTTTTGACACCCTCTTCAAAGAAAAAAATAGGCAACGTTAGATTTAATATTTCTACTATTTTTTTAATGTACTAACCTAAATACTGTCTAATTAATCCGTTTCAGAAAATTATTTTGCAGTTTTTATTGTATGTTTTAGGTTGTATGACAGAGAAGGAAATGGTTACATTACAACAGGAACACTGAAAGAGATTTTGGCAGCCCTTGATGATAATCTCACGAGCAGAGACTTAGACGGAATCATCGCTGAAATTGATACTGATGGATCTGGTACTGTAGATTTTGACGGTAAGAAAATAAATAATTTTTTAACGAGGCGGTCAATCCAGGACGGCACGCGAAACACTATTTATATTTATTTTATTAAAAGGAGTATTGGATATCTAAATCTAGCCTGTGTATTGGCCCTAATCGGCTTTTATTGTAACTTGAAACTTTGATTATTTATCACTTTAGAGTGTAGACGTTACAAATGAAAGTTCCAGGATCGAATCCTATATTTTTTTACGAAACGAATGGAAGTTGTATTTTCTTTTATTTTAAATACCCAGGCTAGATTTAGATACTCATATACAGGCTAGATTTAGATAGGCAAGACTTCTGTTAATTGCCATATCGTTTTAAATCGAAAGTTTCTATTTTTTATTTACTTTTAAACAAATATATACTTTGTTTTTGCAATTTTTCCCAAATATGTATAATAATAAAAATATCGTTTTTTACAGAATTCATGGAAATGATGACTGGAGATTAAGTTACCCAATTTAAATATCTGGACGAGATTAGGAAAATATTTCGATACACCAATTATAGTATTTCGACCAAAATTCCAGTTTAGAATAATTAAAAAAGACATCAGTGATATTTAATTATCAATAAATGTAATTTAAGTAAAAAGTGAATTATTATTTTGTTGATACTACCTTAATTTTTAATTTAAGATTGATAAGAATTTGCAAAATAACGAATTATTTAATCTTGGAAACAGCGCAAGGAATTTTTTATGTCTCATGGATATAAAGGAGATTGCTAAAGGCGTATTTTATCAAATGAGCAAAAGTTGTCAAATGTCAAAAATGCGCCACAGCCAACTAGGAAAAACTTGTGTCGTTCGGTTCATTGTATTTTTGTGTGTCATTGGTCAAATTCAAAAATTCGCGCTCCTTTTGAAAAAAATGTTCAATAGACGAGGAAAATCATGACGTCACAAATGTCATTCTTGTCAAAAAGTAATTTCGAACAAACCTCTGTCAAATTTAAATCAGCTTGTCAGATACACAGAAATGTAATTTATAACATACTGACTTGAACTCGCTTTCAATCTCGCGAAATGTCCTATATATTTGGACGCCATTATTGTTTATGTCCTCCTCCCAGTAGCGGAGCAATTTCAGTGGCATTGCTTGTATTGGAAAATAGGGTATATTATAATAATAAAAACATTTTTAGTAAATGGTACAGAGAGAAATGTTATATACCTATGTAAAAAATGTTTACTCTTCCGCCATACAATATTAGGAACTCTAAGGGATACAGAGGCGGTTAGATGGGAGAACATTGTATTGGCTAAAAAAAAATACAGGAGCTCTCGACTTTCTCGAGATTTACAGGGAAAACTAAAAATGCATTGGTGGTTTTTTATGCATAGAATTTTTATTTCAACAAATATCAAAAAATTGAAAAGTAAATTTTTATTGCATCTTATATTTGCCACAAAAATGTACTAATAAATCGTCGAAAAGACGTTTCGTGTCTTAAACGCAAGTTTTTTTCAAATGCGGACATATCTTTATATCACACTTTTCATTTTTACGACATTTTATCTAAAATAACATAGCGAAAATTGAAGATTTCAAATCTGATTTCTAAACCAATTTTTCATAATTTTTATATTTTTCCAAAAGACGATTATTTTTCTGTTTGGTTACTTTCTACTATTTTGATAATTTTTTTTAGTTCACTCCTAATGCATTTTTATTATCAAAATTGTTAAGTAATATCGAAGTATGCCTATTGTTATATTCGCTTTGATGAAATAAATAACTACGACAGGACCATAATTAAAAATTGTTGTCACTGATGATGTTAGTTATTTCAGGTAAAACATCATTAAAATAACAAGCGTGATATATCACTGATTTTGAATTTTAACGGTTTATCAATATCAACAAAAAACACAGGTCCGTATTTAACAAAAATAACTTGATGGTGGTCGTTAAAACGCGAAATGTAGTATCGAAGATTTATTAGTACATTTTTACTATTAACGAGATTCAGCAGGGTTATTTCAGCATCAATAAAGCAATACATGAATTTAACGTCCCTAAAACAACAATTATTGACCGTTTAATAATAAGATCAAGAGAAACCAAACGAAAAACTCAGTAATGTTGAAAAGAAACTTAAAGATTGGATCCTTACTATTGCCAAATGTGTAGATCTTTTTGACATGGTAGAAAAAATTGTCAAAGATCTAGGGAAAACACATATTTTCAAGGATGGAAAACCTGGAGAGAAGGGGTACCAAAATTTTATGAAACCTAATCCTGAAATAAGCTTTCGAGAAGCTCAAAGCATTAATAAAGCTCCTGTAATTATCACAAAAGAATATATTAGGTTATGGTTTCGTGATTTGAATGATTATCTAGAAGTTAACCAATTAATATGTCAGATCCTGCAAGGATTTTTAATGAAGATGAATCTGGCTTTTCGGTGTGTCCAAAATGAGGGAAAGTGTTGGCACCGAAATGCTAGAAAAAATTATGTAATATAACATTACGTCAAGAAAAGAATAATATAACAGTATTGATAACATTTTCTGCTGATGGTGAGAGGTGGGTTCTCATTTTCCCTTTCCTTTAAATTTTCCTTTTCCTATTTATTTTTATTTTCATTTTCGTTTTCTCAAATATCACATGCGTAATACTGCATAATAAAATATTGAATTCGAGGTTGTATGATAAATTATCAATCAGTATCAATCTTACTTGATTAGATTTTTGACCAGCAGCGCCATACACTATAGAACCATATCAGTTAATTCAGTGTTGGAAAACATTTTACCAGACAGTAAAATTGCACTTCAAAATCACTTTACAATTAACAATCTCACAATACCGCTTAAATGTCAACTGATTGATGTAAATTTATAACCGATTCTTCAAAAAAACTCAAACGTATAAACTTACATTCCGAGATAAGAAATTCACTTTATTCGGATCAAATCTAATACAGTGACGTACTTCAAGAAACTTTCAAAACATTATTGGTTATTTAATAAGTCGAATTAAAAAAAAACATAAGCTTGTTGCACCTACACAGTTTAAATATTTGTACACACTTCGAGAATTCTAAACAACTTACAATCCAAATAGATTTAAATTTTATGGAACCGTAGTCGAAATTTTAAAATTTGGCATTTACTGTTAATTTTATTAATTTTTGACTTAATAAGGATCATAGTCAGATGTGTCTTGATATAAATTTCTTGCTTGATTAGATTTTTGACCAGCAGCACCATACACCAGACCCATATCAGTTAATTCAGTGTTGGGAAACATTTTTCCAGGTAGTAAAATCGCACTTCAAAACCAATCTCACAATAGCACTTGAACGTCAACTGATTGGTGTAAATTTATAACCGTATAAAAACGAGACATGGTCTGGTCGGTATCTCAATTATAATTCAAATCATCCTAAATCTCAAAAAAAAACAGTGTAATTATTGGATTAATAGCTAGTGTCATCAAACTTACTTCTACAGAATACCGTTGAGGAATCCTAAAAGATATCAAAAAAAACCCTGCAAAATTTGAACTTGGCTAAACTTTTCTAAATGGTACTTTTGATTTTTTTCCTATTTGTGAGGGTATTTACTACCCCTTTGACGGCCTGCAAATAATTCGCATCTTAATACGATTATTCTACATGTAGTCAGTAATGTTTGTGCAAAATTTGAACTTGGGTAAACTTTTCTGAAGGGTACTTTTAAGATTATTATCGATTTTTTAATTGTGATGCTGTAAACTTTTCCCTAAAAAGCCCTTTATAATATTTTTTTAGTGTTTCTGATATATGGAAATATTTAATAAAAATTTAATAATTTTATTTTATATGTTCCTTTCCACAGGTCTCTTTAAGGAATTTTTTACGAATAAAATCATCTTCCGACGCCACTGGTCATTTGGCTGCTGGATTAAAATCGGCTGCCAGAAAGTAGCTGCTAAGTTCACACCGGTTAGTTTTTTATATTTATAAATCTGTCGTGAGAAGCTGATTTCAAAAACCTATTACAGTTATATTATAAACTAAATAGTTTTGAAGTTATAGTCAACTGAAAATCGCATTTTTTCAACTTTAAGTGATTGCTCTGAACAACTGACATAAAATAGGACAAAACGGTTTATACATGTCCCTATCTACTTTGTGGTATAAGAAGAAAATTCATAGAGGGTGATCAGAATTATACAAATTTTGATCAGCCTATTTACATTTTCTTCTTATGTCACCAAGTACAGGGTTATTCATTATAAATGTCCCAGCCCTTACCATAGTTATTATTGCATAAACAAAAAAATTTTTGTAATAAAAGTTGTGTGGTTATAAACTAATTTTATTATAACGTTAACAAAACTACAGTGGCGTGCGTTGTTTATTGGACACAAGCAAATATTCGTTATATTTTTGAATTCAGAAGAAAAATATCTTTTCAAAAATTCAATAATATACAGGGTGTCTCATTTAAAAAAAACTACGCACGCCACTGTAGTTTTGTTAACGTTATAATAAAATTAGTTTATAACCACACAACTTTTATTTCAAATTTTTTTTTGTTAATGCAATAATAACTATTGTAAGGGCTGGGACATTTATAATGAATAATCCTGTACCTATACAGGCAAATAACTTCATTCGCGCCCAGCTAAAGAAATTTGAAAACATTAAACAAGCTGAAAAAAATTTTCACCTTCTGCTGCCAGTTTCCTCGCTTCAATCAAGATTTTCCAGAAGAGGTTATTCTGGGAAATTGTCCCTTATTTTTGTAGATTTTTGCTGCTAATCTGTCAGTTAATAGTCATTTTTTTATTATGTCGGACAACGAAGATCAACAAATTGAACTGGAAGATAATTCAAAATATCTCTAAAGTTCGTTTACCACCTTTTTGGACATCAAAATCAAACTTGTGGTTTAAACAAATCGTAAGTCAATTTTACAACAATAAAATTGTTTCAGATAAACCTAAATATCATATTTGTGATATATCACTGAATTTTGAATTTAACACGGCTTATAAATATTTGTAATAAAAAAGACAGATCAGTATTTAAAAAAAAAATATTTTGATGGTGGCTGTTAATACACGAAACGTCGCGTCGTATCAAAGATTTATTAGCGCACTTTTGTAGAAAATTTCAGATACAATAAAACTTTCCTGTTCTATTTTTTGATATTTTTCTCTGCGTAGAAATCCAAATATCATATTTTTAGTTTTTTATGTATAACTCGAGAAGGGGGAGAGTTCATGTAAATTTTTTTCGACCAATGTAATGTTCTTCAACATAGTTAAATTTTTGCCCATTTAATCATCTTCGTATCTCTTATGGTTTAAAAGATGGCAATGTTAGCACGTGATAAAAGAAACGTCCTCTATGTATATACCTTTCTGTATATATTGTATATATGCTGTATGTTAGTGAATGTCCAAACTAATAAAAGCAGTTTCAGCTTTCTCAAGCAACCATGTTTTATTTACATTCATGTGTCAATTTATACTTAACTTTGCACATAACTTTCATATTACTTTATTAATTGACAAGTTTGACCAGAAAAAACTAAAGGAATATTGATATTCTATGCCCTGGCTATATCTGAATTTAAATTTTGTAGTTTATTTTAATAAAAATTAAGATACAAAATAGTACTATAATTTACACGATTTTTATTGTGATTTTATTTGTTGAAGAATTTATTCGCAAAGAATTAACCTTTATAAACACATTTTTAATTTATCTTTCAATATATTTGCTCTTGTTTGTGCGAAGTAAGGTGAACACTATTGTCTACATATGTCATTTCCCGCCTAACAACCCCCCCCCCTCCCCTCAAATTTAAGGCAAATAAATACAAAATACTCATGCCTGAAGCTATGCAATCAATATTCAGTGTGGTGTACCTAGATTAGATTTCGATGTAGTTCATATACCCAACTGATGCAGGCCATAAAGGTCAACAAAAAGAAGATAGTGCAATTAATTAACATAACCACTTTATTTATCAATGTCAAGGTCGGAATGCAAGTTAACAATATAAATAAATTGATACTATCGGATAAGATTAAGATACATTAATGAAAATTTAAAATTCGTAGAAATTATTATCAGTGCTAATTATTAATAATGCTCACAACATCCGATTTTCCACTGGTTTGCAGAATTTGTTTGCAAAAAGTGGTTTTACTGCCAATCGATGAGTATTGTATGAAATTAATAGAAACAGTCGTAAATATAGATGTAAGTAATTATATTTTATTACTTATTTTCAATGTAATTAAACTATCTTGTTTTTCAGGTTACAACTGAAATAAATTTTCCGAAAAATATATGCAATGCTTGTGTTAAATTTCTGGAAGAAATTTCAATATTCTATAATAAAACCAAGTACAATAATATATTTCTTAACTACTTAATTTTAAATGATCAGAATACCGTAAAAGAAAAATCTGTAAATGAAATTTGTGATATAGAAGTCAATCAAATTAATAATTTCACAACTAAGACTGAACAAATAGATGTACCTAAAAATGCTTTCGAACAACATAAAAATGTTGGAAATGATAAGAAGAAACATTTATGTGCCAAAATTAAATGTAAAGAATGCCAATGTGGTAAGTAAATTTAAATTCCAAAGATTTTTTTAATATTTAGGTAAATAAAACAACTATTTATGGTTTTCTCGAAAAATATATAACAAAAAGTTATTAAAAGATTAGTGACATGTTTTGTTGTAAAACAACTTCATCAGACTAATATTATTTACAAATCAAATCAAAAATATATACTAAAACAACTGAGACTTAAAAATGTTGGAAATAACATTCGTTGGAGCCGTTTAAGGACCACAAATTTCCGGAAAAGAATTTAAATGAAATTTAAAAAAGTTTAAAAGCGGTAATTAACATTTATCGGTTTTACAAGTATTAAAAAAGATTTAACACAGTAGAATGGTTTAGGGCAAGCTGGTCGTTTAATAATAAATCGGATTTTTGAACTTTATTTATTTCTAATAATTCTAAGTAATTTAGACGAGTGCCTTGACTTTGAATATGTAAATTTTAAAATTATTATCAAAATTATGATTTTCATTGATTAAATGGTTGGAATAATTTGATTCTGTTTAATTTAGTCCAAAAGATATTTTATGTTCCTTAATCCATTTTGCAAATATTCTTCCCGTTTGACCTATATATCTTTTTGGACAAGTTCCACAACTTAACGAATACACTCCCGATTGAAATTGTTTTTATTTGTTTTGTCTTTTATTTTTTATAATATATACTTCGACTTTAATCATAACTATTTTAAAATTATTACGAAAGATATATTTGTCTCGCATATCAAGTACAAATATTTTATTAGATTACGATAATATCAATATCTTGAATTCAACGCCAATAATCTTAGTAAAACTGCCACTATATAATAAATTAGTCATGAAAATAACAAACAAGGACTCTTACAAAACATATATAACTAATAAATTCTTTGTTTTCTTTCCTTTTAACAGTATTTGGTTCTTCCTTTCCTGTTTCTTTAATCTATTAAATCATCTTAGGTAAAAGTTAATTTAATTTATATTTTTTCTCTTAGACAGTTTTCTCTTCATCTTTCTCGTTTCGTATTCTTATGAGGCTATTAAGTATATTCTTGTTAATTTAAAAACAATTTTTATAACAGAAATTAGAATGTTCTATATTTAGAAATAAAATAAGTAATAAAACAAGTGATAATTTTAATATACAAAAAAAATGTATTTCAATGTATTACGGGAAATAAAAAACGCTTTTCCATATCAAAATAACAATAAAATACAATACAATACAATATTTTTTTAAATGTTCTAAAATATTTATTTTAGTTGACTATTGATATTTCCTGTTTTAAACTCATCTTTGAGGCATAGAATTTGTATTAAAAATTTCTATAGCATTAAAAATTTGCTCTTAACAAACTGGAAAAAGTAGAGAATTTAAAAGTAGATGAAAAAACAGAATTTCTTAAATATTGAAATTATAAAATCTGGAAGGAAAATTAATAAAACCGAATTTAGTTTCATTGAAAAAATAACTTTTTTGTTTAATAAAGGATGAAACAACTCGATGTCATACCACAAAAATAATTTAATAAAGACAAACAGTCTAAAGAGGCGACATGTTTCGGTCTACACGACCATCATCAGGCTACAAACAAATTGGATCCAAAACGTTGAATAAACAGTTAAAAAATTGGTATGATGTTACATTAATAAAAATTAAAATTTAAAATTAACTTAAAATTAATAACTCCTTTAATTTTAAGTTAATTTTAAATTTTAATTTTTACTAATGTAACATCATACCAATTTTTTAACTGTTTATTCATCGTTTTGGATCCAAATTGTTGGTAGCCTGATGATGGTCATGTAGACCGAAACATGTCGCCTTTTCAGACTGTTTGTCTTATTAAATTATTTTTGTGGTATGACTTTGAGTTGTTTCATTGAATATTTGAGTATGGATAATATTTTGTTTTTTACTTTTTTGTTTGTCTAATATCTAAAATATTTTTTTTTTTAAGTTAGATTCCGCTTGATAGCCATTATATATATTTTCTAAGTTCACACTTAAATGATCAAAGGACTTTTAGGATATAATTTTCAATTTAAAAAATTGCAAAAAAAGTCGGATTGAGACAATAAAAATGTAGACAATAAATTTGAAATTGAAATTTTTAAAAAAATATTTAAATTGATTTTTTTGGAAATATATAACTTTCTAAAAATATTAATTTCAATGATTGTTTTGCTAAATCAGTTTCCAATTAGCAAATTAATGTAACTTGAATTATTTCAGTAATAATTTAACGCTGTGACTGCAGGCTCGCTAACGTGCCTCGATATATTAAATTAGAGACACGGAAATTGCGTCATTATACGTTATTTCGCTTAAATATCAAGTTTGAACATATTTAAGCATGAGCTCTGGTAGCCGATAATTTAACTAATTTTAAACTTGGATTTAAAAAATTATCAAAGGCCCTCCCTGTCCTGTTGTAAACCATTTTTCCGCTTCAAAATTAATGTCTAATTTTATACAAATCCTTTTGTATCAAAACTATGTATCTGCCACCTTTTTTACTCATAACCAATTTTTGACAGCTATTTTTATTCATTCCCTTGCTAAACATCCATGTTTCATAAAAATACAGGTTTGAATGTTCTCATTTTCATCTCTTGAATATCCTCGCGAAGAATTTAATTGACTAGTTATTTCGTTATACAATAACTAATATTGTTTACAAAACTTTCCTGATTTAAATACTTCAACAACTAGGATGAAGAAGTTCCTCTTCCTCTGTAGTTATTTTATAGTAAATTTTATGAACGTATATTCTGCAAACGAGTCAGCAAACGAAAGGTTTCTGGGCATAACTCCTAGATAAAAAGACGGTTTAAAGTTTGTGTGACATTTCCAAAAATAGTCAATATACATACTGACTTATTTTTAGCCAGTCACGCATTTTCCAACGCTTTCCCGGACCGCAGATATCTTTTCCGGCGATAACTCAGAGCAGAAACATCGGGACTCTATGGTTTCCGATCTTTGTCAAAAAGATCGATTCGAATCGTTGAGCCAAAGATCGATCTAGAAAAATCGGATGGACAAAAATCGATCTCATAAAAATCGATTCAATTTAAAATCTGAAATGAAACTATACTCTATTCAGATTTCATTTACGCCTGAAGTAAACAAAAGCACGTGGATGCTTAGCAGGGCTGTATTTTACTTTTTTGTCTTTCAAAAATGTATAATAAAAGAATATAATTTTGTAATATATGTACATCCAAACTATATAAGGAAAAATAGACAATCAAACGTACAAAATGTCCAAACTAACCAGCGTCGTGAATACTAAATCAAAACGCCGTTTCTAATTATCAATAAGTGCTGTGTAATCGCTGCGAAAACCCAACTGAACTTAATTCGACTCTGAAAGTCTGAAAAAAATATTTGTGCGTCGCCTTGAATGATTAACGACCGATCAACCAATAGGGAGCGAAATAAAATGCCACGTAAGCTGTTGTCGGGTGGGAGCGATTGTTATGACGCGGCGTAAATGAAGTTTTTAAGAACTTAGAGACTAAATAGTGGTTATTATTAACTACTTGTTTCGTAATCCGGACCTGGATTTATCTTGTGATTAGTAACTGGCTCATTTGGTTTCTGAATAAGAAACATATTTCCAAAATATTAAAGAAATATAGATTCGACAGTTATGGCCTCAGAAAGAAATTAGCAAAATCGATAAAACACCCTGTATATCGGTTACAAACTCCGCCAGAGCCAATAAATGTGATATATCTAGAGCCGCCTCGGTGACCTTTATTCGCGTTTTAAGTATTTCCGTTTCCCAATGAAACACCCTGTATAACGAAATACGTGACTAGTCAATAAATAACTATTCAAATTTTTTTGAAAATCATGAAACGGTGGTTTATATATGAAAATACAGTAATTTTCATCAAGTAAAAGTAGACAAAGTTAAACATCTGTAAACAATTTTTATATGTTTTAAATGACTTTTTTCAGTTTCAGTACTAGCATTTTGTATATACTAAATGAAAAATTGAAATCTTTACACTAATTTAATTTTAAAATAACTTAAAATCTTAATTTTATTCTGTCTTCTCACAGTTATTGTTTGAAAATAAGTTTGAATCTAAACAAGGAAATTGAGGCAAATTGCTATACAGGGTGTTTCAGAATAAAGTACCGTAAATTAGGGACTATATATAGATCTTGACGAATTATTAAGAAAATTCAAATAACATTTTTCTGTAAACCCCCCCCCCCATTTCCATTCTACAGGGTGATAAAGTGAAAGTGAAAAATACATATTTTTTTAAATATCTTTGCTTAGAGTAGAAACATTAACTTGAAACTAGGTACATATTAGATGTTCAATAATACGAATTAGTACCACTTTATTTCGACAAATTAGGATAATCCATTGGCGTAGAAACAGGAAGGTGATCAAATCATTTTGAGCTTAACTTTTTGCACACCCTGTATTTCCTAAAAGTTAAAGCTCATGGTTATTCCTCATACAGTTGTCCACAGAAAAGGTACTTCTAGTTCATCTCTGTAGAGCATTCCATTTTTGAGATATTTCAAGTTTAATGCTACTATATACAACGCGATTTATTTAATAAATTAACTCCAAAAATAAAAAGTTTTATTGTACAAAATAGAAACTGATAACTGACTCAAATGAAATGTAGCCAAGTATTCAGTCCAATGTGTACAGTACTTTAAAAGCTAAATATTTTTGTATTATTTATTTAATAATAGAGATTTTAATAATTTAATTGTCATTATCTGATAAAATAAACCTTGAGTTAAAGCCTAGGGTAGAGCTAATTTTTTTAAAAGTTCTCCAGATTATTAAAAAAAATAAGCCAAATCTTGCGCAAGCGGCATTTTTAAATTAGCCTTCAAAACTCAGAATCTACTTAATTTTGAAATCGTATTTTGTACTTTTTTAGTTGTTATAGTATTTTTTATAATTTTCAGATTCAGACTTCGATTCTCAACCACTTCTAGAAAATCATTTAAATATTTACAATTCGCCAGTAAAATCTTATAATAAAATATCAAAGTCGGAACTGAAAAACTTTGTCTGTCCTACTTGTTCAAAAACATTTGCAAAAAATCAATACTTACGAAAACATATTGCCAGGCATACTTGTATCAGTATTCAAACAAAACACAACGATACTCAAAATTGTACTAAAACTAGTGGAAGTATTTTAGCATTAAATTTTTTTAAAAAGAAAAATATAAAAATTGATCCAGAACAAGTTATTGTTAAGTTGGAATCTAAAAAAGAAAATTATGGTTACTTTTATTCAATGCAAAATGAGGAAAATGAACGACTTAATGTTAATGTGAAAACTGAAATAAACTATGAACCAACTGATGATACCTTTATAGAATTATCCAAATCAATGGAAGATATAGTTAATGAAGAATTTCCATCATAATGGTTGGATATTTTAAAATACATTGAAAACCAAAAACAATTATTAAGTAAAATACCTTTACTAGTTACCTTTTATTTATTTAGTTTTGCAGAAAGGAACTAACCTTATATTGTGATAAATGATAAAATATCAGTTAATGTTGAACTTAAATTCACTAAAAAATATTCGCATCGTGTACTAAAGAATAATGTATAAAAAAGCAGTTTTGAAATCATTTTCTAGGTTAGTTCTGTTTTGCAAAAAGTGGATTTTATTTTTATACTTATCTAAAATAGGTTCTTGTTTATTTATATTAAATAAATTTTTTCTTACTTGTTTGTTTAAATGACCAATTTTCACTTTGTTACTAATGACTATTATAAATACAGTGAAAGATTGTAGAACTATTTAAATATTTTTTCAAGTAGTGTCTGTAAGTTAAACAATGCATTTTTAGTTATTTAGTTACATATGATTTGTATTGTGTTATATCGTTATTGGCGAAAGTAGAATTCGAATACGCCCTCTGGCGGAAAAACAAACTTTATTTAACATGCCCAATATTCGGTTTTTAATGGTTTGAATGTGATAAATTTGGTTTGTCTTTTTTAAAAAGTTGGATTTCTCCGATTATCTTATAAATTGTATTTTAATTTCAATAAAATTTGACTGTATAGTGGCGCCAAACAATAGAAATTTTTGTGTAAATGGTTGACATAGTGGACAATTGAAGAATCCCAATTTATCATTTCATAACTCCCTCACTGAGAACTATTAAAATTGAAATTATCTTTGGAATAATGGAAAAAATACTGCAAATAAAGACTTGTATAAATAAATTAAAAATGGGAAAGGCCTTTACTGAAAATATACGAATTTGCTCTTAACACTTTACAAAAAAAAATTTATCCGCCCAGATTTGTAATAAAAAATAGGATTTAGTGGTTTTTTAATTACTATTTAGGTCTCTAATAGGACTTGTTTAATATGGTAATTTTTTTGTAGGTATTTTAAAATTAAAATAAAATAAGTCTAAATTTAAATTAGTCTAAATAGATAAAGTATATTAATATTTAATAAAACAATCTCTTAATTCATGTAAACTGTTACGAAAAGAAAAATAACAACATTTTATTCTCTATCAGGAAAATTCTTAGGTATATAAATAACAGATTCAAAAAATTGGTCACAGTTCAAAATTAAGTATAAATTATCAGAATTTAATGTGTCACATCTTTCATCGATAAACTTACAGACAACTTTTTTACAAAAACTATCTTGTTCATCGCTTATACAATTTAAATCACATATGTCTTGACAAAGTTTTTTCTTAATTCCAGTAGAAGTATGCATTTGGTAGCAATTTTCTTCTTGTTGAAAAATTAGAGTATCGTTTTTCCATGTTGTTACGCCTAAAGAGTTGTTAAAATTTGGTAAATGATTAATGCTGCAATTTTGGAAATAGGTTTCGTTTGAGTAAAATATTTTTACAAATTGGTTTTTTTGGAAAGTTGGTAATTCTTGACCTGGAAAATAATTTTTTTAATGAACTAGAAAATATGTAAAAATTGCAAATTCAATATTAATATTACTTTGTAATTTTTTCGTGTTAAAATTCAAATACAAACACTTTAATTCATTTATAAATTTAATTATTTAATTTTTAAAAATGTGACACAATGCCAATTGTTCTTAATTAAAAAAAAACATAAAAAAAATAAAATACTGAATGCTATGACATCATTACTTACTTATTGCACAAAATGATGAATATGAAAATATAAACCAAATAAGATAACCTTTCATATTTGCTCTTAAATTACAAATAGCTTGATATAACAAATCTGAAATGATCATAAAATTTATGCATGATTATAAATATTTATATTTTATGCCGATTATCAACAAAAATAAAATTTGTTTGTTTTATTTTAGTACAATATTTGTTCGAATTTGGCTTTTTTTAAATTACACAATTTTTTTACGAAATATTTTAGGTTTTTGTGTACCAATTAAAGGGTTAATCACGTCCCTTCTTCCAAACAAACAGCATTATAGAAAAATCATATCGTAGTGCAAAAAACTGCCAATAACTTCAAAACAGTTCTGCAAATCTAAAAGGAAAAAAGTGTTCAAAATAAAATTTAACATTTCATATTTTATTTTACAAAGATTTTCCGCAGTCTTAAAAAACTTGATATACGGAGTGGAGAAAATTTTATTGAACGCTATTGGGATTTCGTAAACCGTTATAGATAAAATATAGTTGGTTAAATGAAACAAAAGATGCTTATTTTTAAGACAAATTGATTCTTTCTTATTTCAAAATTAAAATTCCCATTTTTGCCTAATCCAACCATGTAGAACATTAAATAATTTTATTAAGTTTGATGCTATGGGAATGTTTCTAAACACGGTCCTGTTCCATTATCACTGTAAATATTTATAAATCTTTTATTAGAAAATAAACAAAATTTATATATAAGTTCTTTCCTAGTTTCAAACTTCTTGAAAATTTACATCCAAAGTTATTTAAAAATTATTCAGGGTAAAAATGAACAGGGCCGTAATTATAAATTCCTAAATTGTGTGTGTTCTTCAAAAATTTTGCAATGTTTGCAGTCATTTTTTTTATTGCTCGTGGAACATTAGTGCGACAAAAAATTCTCTCGTTTTACCCAAAAAATGTGCCAAGCGGATACTGCTCTCTGAGAAACTTCTTTACTGAACCCTCGTTATCTGATTTATCAATTTGTATCGGATTTAAAATGGAGTATATTTAGAGTTCAGGAATGATTTTTTCCGTGCGAATCACGGTTTTCCCGCACTCTTTTTGTCTATAAAAGACCAACTTTCCCGCACCAAGAGAGGGATTTTCCCGCACTCCGCTAGTCTGGAGTTACTACCGGAGAAATCAAATGTCAGGTATGAGAAACAATACCAACATTCCTAATATTCTGTTTTTCTTAAACAATAAAATTTTCAAAATAAAAATTATACAATTTTATTAAGGCTTGTAGGAAAAATGTTGATCCTAATAATACGTGCCAAAAGCACTTTCCGCACTTATTAGGATAATAACTATTTAAGTCGATGTAGAATTTTCTTTAACTATTACAGCGTTGCCAATGATGATTTTGTAAAGTACCTACCCAGAAAGATTTTGAAATTCCGCCAAATTTCCAATTATTAAAATAAATATTCCCCACTGAACGAAATAAGGGAATAATAATCGATTGGAAGGTGAACTAAATATAAAGTAATAGTTAAGACTCGAAAGATCAATTATTATTAAAACTAATAATATTCTTATAATATATAACGCATAATATAAGTAGTTTAAGAGCCAAATACTGCTTATTTATTGAAAATAAAACGGCAAATTAATTTCTTTATAAAAGAATTATTTCCACTTTTATTATAAACACATGTTTTTGTTCAGTGTTAATCTTATTTATGTGAGTTGGTAGCACTGATATGTGTCAGATGTCATCAACGAACCCAACATTCAGTTTTTAGTTATTGTTTTATTAATCGTTATATTTTATATGTTCCGAATAATAAATATTATACTCAAATATCTCCGTATCATACATTATAATATCCTCACCAAATGGCGCTGCAGAACCTATAAATAAGTGTTGAAGATAAAAGTAAGAACTATAACCATTATCACCCGAAATTGGTCAGAAAGAAATAGGGTTATAAAGTTAACAAAATGGCAAATATAAATACGGAACCTGTAAAGTTACACCCCCCCCCCCCGATTTTGATCTACAAAGCCAAAGCGCGGCAACCGAATGGACATTCTGGAAATCGTAGCCACATACGTAAATCTCAGGTCCAACGAGTGCTTCGAAAGGAACAAATTCTTGAGGAGAGTCCAGAAAGAAGGCGAACCCTTTGAGCATTTTTTAACCGAGTGTAGACAACTAATAAAGTCCTGTAACTAAAATGTGGTTGACCCAAATGAGTCTGCTGAGGACAAGACTCTTAGAGACAAAATTGTGATGGGGATACGTGACCCCCCAGCAGAGAAGCCCTACTTCGTATATGATCAACTCACCCTGAAAAAAGCAATACACCTTTGTAGGACTAATGAACAGAGCAAAAGTTAAAATCAACAATTTGAACAGGGTGAAACCAGTGATGAATTTAAAATAGGTAGGATTTAACGAAGGAAGGATAATGTATGTAACAATAATAAAACTCCATATAATTCTAGAGCAGAAAACAAATATACTAAAGACAAAAAATTTCAATTCAAAAGGTGCCAAAATGTTCATGGCCCTCGTGAATGCCCAGCATGTGGGAAAAAGTGTACCAGATGTGGCATATTAAATCATTTTGCAATAAGGACATAAAAAATATTTAACAAGACAGTGACAGTTCTAATGACGCATACACTTAGACCATTTACTATTAGACATCAATTTTCCATCCTTCTCTTGAAGTCAATATCTAAGCACAACATATGTTGTGATATGTCAGTTTGTTTGTATACTAACACGTAAACAAACAGTATCACAAGTAACTCTTCCAGCGTTTAATAAATGGCCGAGTCATTTTCTAAAGCATTTATTGAGTTATCTAAATTGTAAACGATACTTGTGGTAAGTTCCATGGGCGTACGCCACTTTTATTGATGTTTGTAAACACTTCCCCGCACACACCGGATACCCCCGCACCATGTGAAATGTCATGAGAAAGAGACAAGATGTATCGACATTGTGTATAAAAATGTAAACAAGGCAGGTCTGATAGTAAATGGTCTACGCGCATAAATTTGTAGTTCTAAATTGTGTAATTGTACCCATAAAAAAGGTGAGTGGGAAGAAATAATAGAGATTGAAGGGAAAAAGCTTAAAACAAAATTATATACAGAGGCTGATGTAAATGTATTGCCTTATAAAATATTTAAACAAATAAATAGACAGTTTAGAATAAGGACATGCAAGTACATGTTAAAAGCTTTTGAAGGTACCTTGTCAAAACCTGTAGGAATTGTAAATCTAGACTGTAAGTTTAAAACCAGTTCTATTTATGAGGATTTTGTTGTTGAGGGTGCAAACCAGGTTTTTTTAGGTGGCCAAACTTGCTTACATTTAAATCTGATCAAAAGAACTAGATGATAATAGAGCGAAAGACATAATGATCTATACTTGCACACCACACCATCATCAAAGCTTATCCGAAAAAGCTGTTAATATATGCAAACAAATTCTACGCAAAAGTCTAGCTGAGAAAAGTGATTTCAGAGACTTATTGTTAGAGTATAATAACTCGATAATCATTAGTTTAAATGCATCTCCAGCTCAAATTCTCCAGAGTAGAAACCTTAGAACTCACAATTTATAAGGACCTAGAACCAAAAATACAAAACCATATTTATAAATGTTTAAGTGAAAAAAAAATAAAAGTATAAAAAGGGGGATAAAATAGTTGTTAGAAGCAGCAAAGATAGTCAATGGTACAAAGCGACAGTAGTACAAAAAGCTAATGATAGTTATTCGCAATTCGAGTCAGATGAAACCATCAATTACAAAATCTAATAATAATGATCACACACTGGAACCAGAGTTGTACCCTGATCAACAAGAACAAAGTATTTATGCTGGAAGTCAGAAATGTACATCCAGTGTTATTTATAATGACGAAGTACATAATGATATGTAACTTCAAATTGTAACCCTCCAGCACAGATACCTAGAGATCTAGACACCATTCCAAGCACTCATAATTATAATCATATCAAGTCTCGGTTTGGACGTTTTATTAAAACAATTAAGAAACTTGATTTGTAAATAATCATTAATGGGAAGGTGTTCAGTGTTAATCTTATTTATGTGAGTTGGTAGCACTGATGTGTCACATGTCATTAACGAACCCGACCTTCAGTTTTTAGTTATTGTTTTATTATTTATTGCGCATATTTTCCCTAAAAAACGCACTTACAACAACAGAATTTCTCGCAATTTAGGGAATTCCCCACGCATTGGCAACTCTGCTTATAGATTTATAAATAAACAAACACTATAATACCAAAGAAGCAATACCAATAATAATAAAATACAATTTGTCTTTTTTAAATCATATTCATAACAATTACTAATTTACGTATAATATCGTATTTTCAAAAAATGTATTAAATTACTGTTCTATTCGCAACTGGGATTAAGATTGCAGCGCTCATGCGGTGACTTTTTGAAACCGTTTAAGGAGTAATAATTTGTTTATTTCGTAAGTTTATATCGTATTTTACGTATTATATTCTGCTTATTTTCTTGTAAGTTTTGTGTTATGTTTTTATCAAGTGTTTAGTGTTATATTTTACAAACTATACATAATAAACATTTATTTAATATTTTTTGTTACATTTTCAGTTGTATTTAGGTGAGTGTTGGTCACGAGTTTTACTGAAATACAGTCTTAGTGTAAAATAATTGACAAATTGCTGATAGCAATAGCGTGCAACTTTAATATTTTCTGTTTTACTCCAATTAAAGTTCTAAATCATTGTTCTTATCAAATCTTTCTTAACAAAATCACTTTCAGTAAAATGTAGAGAACACACCCTCATGGTATTAAACACTTTATTGCCATTTTTAATGTTATGTTGTACATTTTTTTCCTATTCAAATTCTTTATTCACCGGCTTTGTTTCAAAAAACACTTTGGACGTGTCTGCTTTTGGAAGTGATTGGAATTGGTTCAGGGTTTTTTTACTCCGATGAATACTTGGGTACGTAACAATAATGATTACTCATAATAAAAAAAATCAGATTATTTATAAAAAAGGCAAATAGTATGCGAGCAACATTCAACAACAGAAAGAAATAACACAAAATGTCAAAACTACTCCTTAGCTCGCTTTTCACAGATTTCACCAGAGGGCGCATTCGTTAGGACGAGAAGCGTTTCTAATAACTCTGGCAACTCTGTAATTACAACATCAGCAATTAGTTATCTAGTATCGACAAGATGGCAGCACGTACTAAACACGGCCATTTTTAGTCCACAAAAATAAGTACATAATTGCTAAGAGAAAGTGTATCTAATCTATGAAACGATTGAAAAGTATCAGCAATTTATTTATTTAAACAAATATAGCGGCTCAATGGTCTAGGGGTATGATTCTCGCTTTGGGTGCGAGAGGTCCCGGGTTCAAATCCCGGTTGAGCCCATTTTTTAATATAATTATTTTTTGTGTAATATAAAATTTAAAACAATGTATAAAGTATGCTAAAATAAAATATCCATATTGTTAGGTAATATCGAAGTATGCCTATTTTTTTCGACGAAATTAAAACGAATTTATAAAAGAACTACGACAAGACCGTATACACTTTTGTAGCAAATTGGAGATACAATAAAACTTGCATTTTTTCGTGCCAGAAACTTCTGCACTCGTGGGAAAAGTGACGCTTTGCGCACTTGTTGTACAAACTCTATTTCATACCATTTTGTGATGCATTTGTTGTACGAGCGATCTTAATTTTTGCCTGATGATAGCCATTGTTTCTCCGAAACATGCTGCCCATTTGTTCAACTAGATTCAATAAATGTATGTGGTATGACTAGGAGTTTTTCTATTATTCTTTGAATAATTTTACCACATTAGAGAATGGATAATCGTTTGATTTTTTTTAATAAAAATTCTATGCATCAAAAACTAATAATAGCATTTTTAGTTCTCCCTGTATAGCTTGAAAAGAGCGAGAGTTTCTCTAGATTTTAGACTATTGTAATGTAATTTAACTTTTTGTCCATTTAATCGTCTGGATTAGAGTTTATAGAAAGGGCAGGTTTAGACACCATAGCCCTTCATCAAACTAATTTAAGGGAGGAAGAAAAATTAAAAGATGGAATTCAATACACTAGATGCGACGGTTCAAATCAAAACCAGTTACGGTTATGTAAAAATCGCATAGGTGTACGTTAGATCTACGAGCAATTAAAAATTCACGAAATCGATAAACTTTTACAGGATGAAAATACTAGTTTAATTGGGGACCTGAATACTAAATCACGTATGTCAGGAAAACACGAAAGAATTGAATTATTTCCAAAATAATCCTGATTGCCACGCAATAGCCCCACGACTCCGATGCACTATCCAAGAAATCTAAACCAGAGGCCCGACGTACTGGACATCGCGATCGTGAAGGATTTTTCCTTACGAAATGTATAACCCTTCACGAATCAGGAGAAGGAAACCAAGTAGTTTCCCAGACATACACATCTAAAACTACCAACTGGCTTACATTTAGGAGGGGTACAGGACACGAAATGATCCATCTCCACTTATAGAAAGTACGGAGGAACTTGAGGCAGAAATTGAAAGGATCGAAAGCGCGATCACAAGAACGATCGCGCCTACCACCAAAAATAAGGGCAAAGAGCGACGGGACATTTATTCGGATATCAACGACGATCTGAAGACCCTAATTCAAAATAAGAACAGAGCCAATAAGGGGCAAACAAACGCGGTATCATTGATAAGAGAACAGCTACTCGATTACGTGAGCAAGTCTCAGCAGCTCTAAAGGAACATCGAGAGGAAAACTGGGAACGATGGATTAAAGAGCTTAATCCACAGGAGGCCATTCTCAAGAATTCTATAACTTTACAGGGCGAGAATGGCTTAAGGCACACTGCTATAGGAAAAAAGCGGACGCTTTTAAACATAACATGGAAACAGCATGAGGATGAAAACGGCGATTTTATAGAAGAGGTCGAGGAAGCTGTTTAAAACTACATAAATACTTTGACAAACCCAGATTTGGTCATATCCCACACTTTACCAGAAAAGTTCATTTCAGCTAAAAAAGTATCAGGATGCGTTCAGATATCAAATAGAATTATCAATCATTTTCCAATCAAAGAAGTAGTGCACTTAACAACAATAATCAACGTAACATTAAGAATGAAATATTTCCCAAAGAGATGGAAAAAAGCTAATGTCATCATGAAGCCTAAAACTGGAAAGAATCGCAGTTTTCCTCAAAATAACAGACCAATCAATCTACTTCCTGCTATAAGTAAAATCGCTGAGAGGATAAATCCTAAAACCATGAATGAGACAGAAGTACTAAATGTCATACCAGATGAGTAACTCGACTTTCGTGCCGCACACTCTACTGAGACGCAGATCCTAAAACTGGTTGAATACCATACCCAGGGTTACAATATCATACAGTCAACGGTAGCTGTCTTTCTGAATATCAGCAAGGCATTCGACAGAGTTTGGTACGAGGGCCTCATATTCAAAATGATGGAGGTCGGGTACACAAGACTTATAATATCTACTCATTTCTGTCCGACAAATAGTTCAAAATCAAGAGGGTACACGACCTATCAGATTACGGAATACTGAAAGCAGGATTACAACTATATACCACATATATACCTCAGACATTCCCCGATATTCATATACAATGCATGACAGCACAGTCTTGGCACGCAGCCTTAGGTCTCACCTAGTCAAAGAACACATTTGAGCCCACATAGATGAACTAGAAGATTGGTTTGTAAGTTGGAAAATCGTAATCAACCCAGATAAATCCCAAGCCATCTGTTTTAAAAAACGATGAGAAGTTCCAGACGGGAGATTGGAAATTTTAGGCACAAACATTCAATTGCAGGACAAAGTAAAATATCTGGGGTCACTCTAGATAGGTCTAACATTTACCGAACATACAAAGACAATTATCAATAAAACCAAGTAAGCGAGAGCCCTCGCCTGTAACCTCTTATAGAGCAGATTAGTAAATTATCAATAAAAAGCAAACTAAGAATTATAAATGCAATTATTATTCCACTTGACACATGCATCTTTAGGGTGGGGATTAAACGTGTATGACAAATCGACAACGAATTCAAAGTCAAAAAAATATCTGTTTACAGGAAGCCACAAACTTACCTTGGTATGTGGCCAACCGTTGGATATTCAGGGATCTAAAATCTATCAGGGTTTTGGCCACCCTGAATAACCGTGCAAAACGGATATTTAGCAACTTGCAGAGACACCCTAATCAACTTCCCCTATAGTCAATAACTTCTGTGAGTGGTCGTGTAGGAGTTCTCTCTCACAATTTAGCTTTACTGCGGATGGTAAGAGAATGCACGTACTCCTATGCGAGTACTCTACTGGGCCCCTATTCACTAACTTGTGTGAGTGGTCGTGTAGGAATTCTCTCTCACAATTTAGCTTTACTGCGCATGGTAAGAGAAAGCACGTACTCCTATGCGAGTACTCTACTAGGTAAAACCAAGAGAATTGCTGGATTTTGAGAGAATGAACTTGCGCACGTTGTCTTCTGTGATACAGAGTGTGGTTATGTTTATGTGAACTGTAAGTGAGAGAGTACTCCTACCGATGAGTAGTCGTGCACGAGCACTCTCTCGAGTTACAGAATAGGGGAACCCTATTTACTAACTCGTGAGAGTGGTCGGCGTGCACGACTAACTAATCGGTAGGTACTCTCTCACTCATCGCTCACATGATCCCTAAAAACCGTATTTTTTTAAACACAGGCTAGATATTTAGATAGTTAAGACTTCTTTTAATAAAATAAATATTTTTTTAGGCCGAGACTACACACACGTTAACCTGAGGATAATTTCAGAAATTCCCCACACGTTAAAATATTAAACTTGGTCATTTGACCTAAAAAATATTTATTTTATTAAAAAGTCTTTACTACCCAAATCTAGCCTGTATATTTAGAAAAAAATATTAAAAGAAGTCTACTATCTAAATTTAACCTGTGTTTAAAAAAAGGGCCATATGGGATTCGATCACCGGACCCACTGCACCACTAGCTGGCACTATATCCACGCGGCTCAATCATACGTATGTTTTTAACTTATTGTTTAAGCGAATCACGTTTCACGTGTGGGTAATTTCTAAAATTATCCACAGGTTAACGTGTGGCTAGTCACAGTGATTTTTTTAATTACACAGGTTAGCTTTAGACAGTCAAAACTTCTTCTAATAAAATAAATATAAATATTTAAGTCACATATGTCAAAATTATTGTCTAATATCTTTTGTCACTTGGAACGCTACAGTCGCGTGCCGTCCTGGATTGACCGCCAAAATGGTCTAGGGGTATGATTTTCGCTTTGGGTGCGAGAGGTCCCGGGTTCAAATCCCGGTTGAGCCCGTTTTTTTATGCGAAATTTAAATTTTGTACTTTTTTTGTCAAAAAATAACACTAAAAAACCATAATTCAAATCGCAAATTTAACCTTTTTCCTATTTAAAAACAATTTCTTGTATGATAAAATTTTACTTATCTGATAAGATATTTCCAATGAGTATAAAAAATTAATTTAAATTAAAATTTTTCAAATTTGTATACCGTTTTTCGGACCCTATTTTTTGCTAAAATAAGATTTTTTTTAATTGTTAACTCATTATTTAAAACAAAATTTTATGGCAAGTAATAACGATCAAAAATAGTTTTTAGAAATACTAAAAATCCATTTAAATTGAGTTTGTTAATATTTATTATAAGTATATAAGATTACCACCAGAGGGAGACACTATTTTAGATTATATATAATTAAAATCTTGTGAAATCATGTGCTGTTTGCGCTTTAATTTTAAACCGCAATTTACAGATTATTGTTACAATCCTTTAAATAATTAAACTTTAATTTGACATTTATACAAATTACGAGAAGTCCAAAAAACATCAAACTTTATATCTGTTCGATATTTATGGTACCTGAATGTCACTACTATCCACTAGATGGCAGTAGGTAGAAAAGAAGCCATTTTTAGTCAACATAAATGACCTCGAAATAAATAATTGCTAATAGAAAGTTTACAATTTATTTAGCGTATATATGAACAATTTATTTATATAAATAAATATGACGGCTCAATGGTCTAGGGGTATGATTTTCGCTTTGGGTGCGAGAGGTCCCGGGTTCAAATCCCGGTTGAGCCCGTTTTTTTTTATACGCGAATTTGGAAATTCAAATTTTGTAATATTTAGATTTTTCTAAATACAATAAAAATATTGTAAAGTTACCCATAATTGAAATAGCAAAATTTCCTATTTAAAAATAATTGTTTTTATGACCAAATCTTTCTTATCTGATAGGTACCTACCTATAATAAATTTGAAATGCGCAGAAAAAATTAATTTTCAAATTTGTATAGTTCGTTTTTCAGATCTAATTTTTTGCCAAAAAAATTTTTTTGTCAACTTTAGAATAATAACAAAATTTTATTTCAAAATAACCAAAAATATTTTTTAATCCCAGTTTATTTGAAATAATTAAGATAAGAGAGAGACGCATAATATTTTAAATTAAATATATTTAAACTCATGACAATCATGTTTTGTTTCTGTATTAATTTTAAATAATAATTTACAGATTATCTCATAATTAATAATTTATACAAAAAAAAGATCAAAAAACATCTAAATTTATTTCTATTGTACCTACTCAAGTTCTGCGTGTTACTATTATCTACTAGATGGCAGCACATAGAAAAGTGACCATTTTTAGTCAACGTGTATGACCTCGAATTAAATTGTAGAAAGTTTATAATTTATTTAGCGTTTATAGGAACATCAACAATTTATTTATTTAAACAAATATGACGGCTCAATGGTCTAGGGGTATGATTTTCGCTTTGGGTGCGAGAGGTCCCGGGTTCAAATCCCGGTTGAGCCCGTTTTTTTATACGCGAATTTCGATATTCAAATTTTCTAATATAATTAAAATCGCAAAATTATTTTTAAGACAAATTTTTTCTTCTCTGATACCTAATAAATTTCAAATGCGCAGAACAAATTAATTTTCAAATTTGTACAGTTCGTTTTTCAGATCTTATTTTTTTGCTAATAGTTTTTTTTTATTTGTCAGCTTAAGAATATTAACAAAATTTTATGGCAAAATAACCAAAAATATTTTTTAATCGCAGTTTATTTGAAATAATTAAGATAAGAGAGAGAGACGCATAGTACTTTTTAGATTAAATATATTTAAAATCATGACAATCATGATTTATTTCTGTTTTAATTTTAAACAATAATTTAAATAATTTATAATTGTACTCAAGTTCTGCATGTCACTATTATCTACTAGATGGCAGTAAAAATTTTTAGTTAACGTGCATGACCTCGAATTAAATAATTGTAGAAAGCTTATAATTTATTTAGCGTTCATAGGAACATCAACAAATTATTTATTTAAACAAATATGACGGCTCAATGGTCTAGGGGTATGATTTTCGCTTTGGGTGCGAGAGGTCCCGGGTTCAAATCCCGGTTGAGCCCGTTTTTTTATACATGAATTTGAAATTCAAATTTTGTACTTAGATTTTTTTCAAAATAATAAAAATAACGGGAAGAAAACCATAACTGAAATACCAAATTTGTTTACTTAAAAATTATTAGTTCTATTACAAAATTTTGCTTCTCTGATATCTAATAGATCTCAAATGCGCAAAAAAAGTTAATTTTCAAATTTGTACAGTTCGTTTTTCAGACCTAATTTTTTGCCAAAATTCGTTTTTTTAAATTGTCAACTTAAGAATATTAACAAAATTTTATGGTAAAATAATTAGGACCAAATAGTATATTATACACCAAGGGACTAAAGTGCATATCTTTTAATCCCGACGGTGAAGAACAATCACCATCGGGATTAAAAGACACTATTTAGTCCTGTGGTATATATGCTATTTTTTACACCGCGGTGCCCAAGGCCCCTTAAAATTCAAATAATTATTTAAATATAACTTTTTTTTAAATACAATTTTTTTTTTAATATATGTAACTTTGTTCTAAAACTTCTTTTAAAGAATTTTAGTCGGTTAAAATATGTTTTTACACAATTTAAAAAACTTATAATTTGATATATAAAGGGTTCACGAAATTGGAGAGAAACGAGGGGAAATTTTGGAGAAAGAGAGGAAATTTGAGACAAAAATAGGTAAAAAGAGGTAATCTAAAAAAGGGGTTATTTCAGAAAAAAGTGATAAAATTTGAGATAAAAGAAGGGAAATTTGACAAAAATGAAAAAGAAAGGTTTAATTTAAAAAAGGGGTATTTTTAATGAGACAAAAGAGGTTTAGGGAAAAAGAGGAAATTTTGGAGGAAGGGGGAAAATTTAATGCAAAAATGTGAACAAAATGAGAAAAAAGGGTAATTTTCGAAAACAGAGGTAATTTTTTAAAAAACGTGTAATTTACTCAAAAAAGTAACAAAATTTGAGAGAAAAGAAGGGAAATTCGAGAAAAATGAAAAAAAAGAGGTCCTTTTAATGAGAGAAAAAAAGTAATTTTAGGGAAAAAAGAAAGGAAATTTGAGGCAAAAAAGTGACAAAAGTTGAGAGAAACAAAGGGAAATTTTATAGGAAGAGGGAAAATTTAAGGCCAAAAAGTGACAAAAATGAGAAAAAAGGGGTAATTTTAGAAAAAATGGGTAGTTTTTTAAAAAACGTGTATATCTGCAAAAAATTAAGAATTTTTAAGAGAAAAGAAGGGACATTCGACAAAAATAAGAAAAAAGAAGTAATTTTATAAAAAAAGTGGTAATGTTCGAGAAAGAAAATTTCAGGACAAAAGTGACAAAATTTGAGACAAAAAAGTGAAAAAACCTCGGAAAAACGAGAGGAAATTTTGGAGGAAAAATTTAAATAAAAAAAGTGACAAAAATAAGAGAATGGAGTAATTTCAGTAAAAAAGTGACAAAATTTGAGAGAAAAGAGAGGAAGTTTTTGAGGAAGAGAGAAAATTTAAATCGAAAAAGTAGTAAAAATGAGAAAAAAGGGTAATTTTAGAAAAAAAGGATAATTTAAAAATAATTATTTACTTGTTAATTTTGTAAATATTTAAACGTAACAATTAATTCTATTATTTTTAAGTATCCTACTTCTGATTAGGTAATCATGTTTGATATTAAATTATTATGTATTTTTTTATAAAATACCGACTCTTAAAAAAGTTATAAAAAAATCGGGGTTCCCGATGGGACTCGAACTCAGACCAATTTCGATCAGCATTCAAATCAATAATGTCAGAAGATTGCGACTTGTCACATTTAAGATATTTTAGAAAAAAATCGTAAAAAATATATAATAAAGCTTACGACGATCTGGTAAAATGGTGTTGGAGAAAAGAAAATTGAAGACTGTACTACCAAAAATTGTTTCCTATACTCCTTTGTGGAAGTATTTGACAGTTCTGAATTAAATTAGAACAAACAAGATAGCTGATTTCAATTGTTTTTTATTTGCGGGACTAAAAAAATTTAGTCCCGAGTCAGTAAAAGTGACACTTTAGTCCCGCAAATGCGGGACTAAAGTACTAGTTTCACTCCCCGCGGTGTAAAAAATATTTCTTAGTCAGTTTAAATTGTATTTGAAATAAATAAGACCATAGTGATACTTACCGGGCCCATACTATTTTAGATTAAATATATTTAAACTCATGACAGTCAGGTTCTGTTTCTGTTTTAATTTTAAACAATAATTTACAAATTATAGCTACAATCATAATAATAATAATAATAAAAATAATATAATAATTTATACAAATTACAAGATCAGAAAACATCTAAATTTATTTCTATAGTACTCGAGTTCTATGTGTCACTACTATCTAGTAGATGGTAGCACGTAAAAGAAAAACCATTTTTAGTCAATGTATATGACCTCGAATTAAATAATTGTAGAAAGTTTATAATTTATTTAGCGTGTGTAGGAACATGAACAATTTATTTAATTAAATAAATATGACGGCTCAATGGTCTAGGGGTATGATTTTCGCTTTGGGTGCGAGAGGTCCCGGGTTCAAATCCCGGTTGAGCCCGTTTTTTTTTTATACATGAATTATAAATAAATTTTTTTAATTATAAATATTGTTGTTATTGAAATTATTTTTATTCACAACGGCAATTTTAAAAAGCAAAATTTCTATATGATAAGAATAAAATATAAACAAATAAAAAATTATTGTAAATTTTATTTTGATATATTTTCAAAATAAATTCTTATTTCTATTTATTTATACAAGGTTTGTATCGGCAAAAATTTTTATATGAATTAGTTGTTGTGTATTGAGTAAATAAAAATATAAAGGGGACAAATTAACTTCGGCGGTAGGATATTTACTTAATTTTAAGTCCAAAAATCTTTATGAACTCATGCACTTTGTGTACTATAAATGTATAGAATTTAGAAAAAAATGTCAAAACCAAAATTTTTCCAGTGGCGTAAAAATTATTGATACACCTGTTGGACCTCTATCTACTGTACGTCACTGGTTTAAGTTACAGACAAGTAATTATTACTGTAACATTAGACACAAAAAAATCATTTTGGAATTATACAAAAAATGTTGTTTTTCTGAAAACTTAATACCCTGTAACTTCGTTAATACTCGATTAAGAGAATGGGCTCATAAAGACTTTTGGTTTTAAAATTAAGTAAATATTCTACGCCGAAGTGTGTCCTCTTTATTCTGGGACACCCTGTATATAAGTATTTTCGATGTTCTTATTTTTAATATTATTCGATATTTTTATAAAACATGACATCTTAGGGAAATGATTAAGATTTCTGAATATTAGACTAGTAAAAGAAGCCGGAAAAAGGCCTGTACCCATAAATTTTTTGAATATTGGCCGATTTATCTGAAAATTTGACACAATGTTTTTTGAGGCAAAATTGAGTAAAATTTTGGGGTTGAAAACGAGACGGCTGTCTTTGTTTTCCTGTAACTGTGTTACTATTACAGATGTTAAAAATGGTATTTTTACCAAAGTTGTAGCTATAAAATTATTTTTAATTCGGTTTTCTTTATTGTTCTAGTGTCAATTTTAAACGAGATATGATCCTTTGAAGAGACAGATTGAAAAATAGTGGTGACATAAAACAAAAATTTCCAAAAAAAATTTTTTTTTTACCAAAATTTGTGTCAATGTTTCTTAGGGTTAATTACTCAGAATAATTTGAGACTAAATATACTTGTGGAGTTGAATTGGCATGTAAAATAATTTTTTTTTCGATTTTTCTGTAAATATATCAAACATAACAAATCTTACAAAAAATTTTATTCTTCAAAAAGTTTACTTTCCCGATCTCATCAAAGGAAAAGTATAGTGAATGAGCTAAAAAAATTGAGATATCGATGGAAATATCCATTTAGAAGTCCCCCGAGAAGATTAAAACCATTTCTAGAGTAAGGTCTGTCTGTGTGTCTGTGTGTAATCTTTCACGATAACTGCCGAACCGTTTAACTAATAGAGCTGAAATTTGGTATGAAGAATTGGGTTAAGAACGACATTGATTGAATACACATGTAAGATTTTTTGCCTTTTTTTAAATTTTAAGGACAGACAATACACTTTAGTGCAAAGTTTTAGAGCATAAAATTTTCAAAAATTTTTGTATCAAACTTTTTCCAGAATTTCCAATAGTTAAGCCACTAGAGGGGCAAGAAAAATATACATATAAGTTTTCCCTAGTTTTTCCATATTTTGAGGACAAACAATGCATTTTAGTTAAATATGTTCTTGTGCAAAGTTTTGGAGCAACAAATTTTCTTTAACTTCTGTATTTAACATTTTTTTTGAATTCCTCATAGTTTCGCCGCTAGATGGCGAAAAAAAAATACATATCTACCTACTAGCAAGTGTATTTCTGTGCCACCAACCCATATCAGTTCCACGCGATATCCAGCCTGGTTACCGGAGTGAATGGAGCTGTTGAATGGCACAAATATCTTTTTGCACTTGCTCAAAGTCTTATCTGACTTTTTTCTACTTGAGTTTCCATGGGATTCGAACCCATGACCCGGACATCGACCAAGTATAAAGGCTGAGATGCTTTAATCAACCTGGGCACAGTGTCTGGCAGCCTATTATTGCACCCAGTTGTCGCCAACTAGGTAGATTTGGACTGGTTTTTCGCATTAACTATAGATGCAATGTTCTGATACAAAAATGTCAACATTTTGACTCAATCTCGAAAAATACGCCGTTTCTCTTCTCAAAATTATAAAACAATGGTGACCTATGGCATGGTCCAAAACGTATTAAAACATTTAGTTTTGATTTTTGGAACGCATTGATAATACAAAAATGGGGTCGAAAAAGACGAAATTTTGCAGAATTCCGAATTTTTCGACTAAAAGTCGAAATTCTCAAAAATCTACGTGGTCTCTCAAGCAGACAATGGTAATTGATTCTACAGATGCTAAGGAGTCTGAAAATGCCTCCACTTGCAAAAATCGGTGGGTTTTACCTGCCAAAAATTTATTTTTTATAAAAGGGTATAAACTTTTTTCCCGTAAAAATGCGAAAACAGAGAAAAATAGAAAAAAACGGGAAAATGATACGGAAAATAATGTAAAAGAGGGAAAATATGAAAAAATAAGAAAATTATTTTGGTCTGGAAAAATGCATAAATATGAAAAAATTAGGTAAAATAGGGAAAATGTTTTTCAAGGTGATAATATTAAAAAATAAAAAAACGGAAGAATCAGTAAAAATAGGAAAAAAACGAAAAATTGGAAAAACAGGAAATAAAAACAAAGCAAAATAGAGAAAAACGGGGTACAACAGGACAGAATAGTAAAAAATATGAATAAATAAAGGAAAAAATACGAATAAATAGAAAAAAATAGAAAAAATCGGGAAGAACAAAGGAAATGGGGGAAATAGAAAAAATAGCAAAAATCCTAAAATACAAAGAAAATAAAGTATTGACGTATGAGCATTCGTGACATAAAAAATAAGACGCCAAGCAAAGTTCAAGGTATAGTTTAAAGCAGTCAAGCGAACTTTGATCGGCGAATTAGACTCACTGACATCACACGAGTTTCCGCAATCTTTGATATCGTACTTGAACTTGCACGCGCCTCCAGTTCCCAATTGTGATGGGTTTCGAGGAGACCATCCACAAGTCCCAAGGTCTAACATTGAATCGTTTCGACCAAAGACATCTTTGCCAATGCACAAGCATACGTTGCATTCAGTCGCGTCAAGAACGCAGACTTCGTACGACCATCAAACTGCCCGAGGTTGCAGTTCCTCAACTTGAATTTGACTATTTTAAAGTGAACAAGGCTCACACTTTGCGCAAACGCGCTCCTGCGTCTAAAAAATTAATTTCTGTTATCATTTCGACCAAGAGACGTTCCTAACCAAACACTTCGTTCAAGTCGGCCACATCATTATCACACTACTAACCTGAGCTTTGGCTTTGGCAAAAATGATCAACTCGTCCACAAAAGTCTCCTGAACTTGTATTTGTTGTATATGTATTTTGCCTTTGTATTGTAACCTTTCTCATAAAAATTCTTTTTCGCCCACCCGCAGGTACACTGTACGCTTTATACTTCTACATTTCTCTATACTTCGCACCAACACGTTAGCGTAGCAAAGAAGGGGGCGAATTTGGACTCGAATTCATGGGTTTGTTCCGACCCAGCGATATCTCGACTATCGAATCTTGGACTTGTGGATTTTGTCGAAGGTTGGGGCCTCTGACAAGCCGAGACATTTCCTGGCTGTTCTTCGGTCGATCCCTATGATTTCTCTGTTTTTCTTCGGTCGCTCTTAGTTGCTTCTGCAGTTCGTCTTAGTGATCCTGGATTCCATTAGTCTTGTGGTTTCCAGAATCTGCTCTTGGGCTTAATAGTTCAAATGCTCTATTCCTCTGTCGGGAACTAACCCCTGTTGTTGTGATTTTATTTCTTGAATTTGAAAATATACTTTATTACTTTAATGTAATATTTGCTTGCTTGCTATTAATTTTAACGTCTCTTTTTTGCTACCGGGGCTAATCTGGACGTTACTTATATCTTATCGTGAGCTCAGAACCACGGTCCTCAATCACCCTAAATCTAGGACTATGCCCTTTGTCATTCAGGTGATCTACCGACTAGCAAGTGTGTAATTGTGCCACCAACCCCTATCAGTTCTACGAGATATCCGATCTCATCCGGCCTGGTTACCGGCGTGAATGAAACTGCGCATGACACAAATACCTTTTTGCACTTGAACCCACGATCCGAACAATGACCCAGTATAAAGGCCGATGCCTCAACCAACCTGGCCACCGTGTCCTGTTATTTAATATTTATTCAACGAAATTATGTCAATACATTTTACATTTTTGGTTATATTGTAAGAATGACAACTGACAACTGCTAAAAAACGAGGGAGAGTGATATTCATGTTGTCAACGGCCTTATGTGCCTGGTTGAAAGTTACCAACAATGGCCTGAACTAAATTTGTACACAGTCCATAGAATTTCTGGAACACTTTATCTTGATGGACTCATGTAGTAGTTAATTAGTATTTGTCTTGTCATATTTGAGTGATTTTTATTGTATACGATCTATTTGTTAGCTCCTGAAGCATTGAGAAATAATTTGTTGGTCTTGATAAATATCGGATTATGTCATTGCATCCCGCACAAACACTTCAATTGTTTTATGCGTCGCGGCACATTTCGTTATCAAGCCACCTTGGCCTAGAGTGCATCTCACTTTCGCATGACCTACTTCCTGAAAATGTTCATTGAAATACTGAAAAATAATTTTTTAATATACATTAAAACCATGCACGATAAAAATCTTTCAGTGACAATTTAATAATGCATTGAATACTATCATTTTTACTTGTTGCAATTTCACTATTGTTATCTTTTGTAAATTTTAGCACCTTTTTCACAATACAACAAAATAGTTGAAATAAAATTTTACGTAATTTAGAATAATAATAAACGATTATATTTAGGAAATGGTATTGAGCAACGCAATAATTTTTTGTCAGATTTACTGACTGTAAATCACAAACATTTTGTATTCAATTACATCCCAGACATATATGAACGAGTTATGTTCTTACATAAGATTTCTTGGCGCAATAAACCGACCACAACAAAACATCCTACATATACTTTCGACCATTCAAGTTGGCAATGATCTTAGCGAACCGGGTTGATTTTCATGTTATTATTTTTTTTTAATTTACAGGAAGTAGGTCATGCGAAAGTTAATATGTGCTCTAGGTCAAGGTAACTTGATAATCAGACGTCGCGACGCATACTTTATTTATTAAACAGAGAAAAAATAAGAAATTTTAAACTTTTAAAATTATTTCACCAGCAAGTACATGCATGATAAATATTGGAGTTTAAAAATTGGTAAATTTGTTGTTAGATTTAAGTTGCGTGAAATATATTATTAATATCGATAATTTTTAATCTCTTTAATCCACCAAATCAATCTAATATGTTATCACTATTACAATCATTTGATTCTTATTAATTTCTTGAACGCTCGTATGTTTTTTGTACAGTTACTTATATCACAACAAAAAGTTCAATAAACTTTAAAAATTATTATTGAACCATAAAACGCAATTCGTTTAATCTTAATCGCTTTAGACAATTCTTTTGTCAAATCTTTTTCGCTAGCACCTGTCCAATATAGAAGGTCAGATTTTAAATTAAGATTAGTTCTTGTAGTCAGAAGATTCGTGGTACCATATAGTTTTTTATACTAACATTAATTAATTCAGTCATCCAATTAGTTGTGAGCAAGTAATTATTTTTTACATCTACAAAAAACATTATCTATTTTAATTTTAGGAGAAAACAATTTTCAACTTATGTAATCAAAAATAAATATGCATCGAAGTAGAGCAAAATATTAATTATTTGCAAAAATGCGTGTGGGTGATTAATAAATAAATTTTATGCAAATTTTACGTTTTCTGTTTCATCGCAAACGGGTCAATAACAAGACGAAGTTTGCGACCCTGTTCTGGAAACCATGAAATAAATATTTTATCTTAAGTTTATCTTGGGTGTTGCAAATAACAATATTGACATTTTTACACGCAGGGACATCAAAGGTAACGGTGACCTTTTTATTGTTTGATTTGATAAATAAACATTGAACTAGTTCGATAAAGGATGCGGTTTCGTTCTAATTAATATTCAATATTTGTTGTACATGGAATGAGTGCCTATTCAAGGTTCTTTCTTTAACATTATTAGGTATTATTAACGATTTAAGAAACTGTACTTAATATATGATATATTATCTTAAGATAATAGTGCAGGCGAGATACATTTTTACAACAATTTAATTGATATCCAAACACCTGCAGTGGGAAATGTTAAAAGGGACCACAAGGAACTAGGGACCCGGACCGGACCCTTAGAACCGAAAACTGGACCGGAACCGATATTTTTTTCTGGATACATGTCATGTGCTGGGACTGCAAATGTGTAATACTGATTAGTAACTAACTAACTTAGAAAAGACTAGCTTAAATTTTTCCAAAAAAATTGTTTTGTCGAAAAATCCTTTGCACCGAAAACTCTGGACCGGACCGAAACGAACCGGACCGAAACAGAAAATTTTCAAATTATATAGAACCCGAACCGGACCGGAACCCTTATTTCATTTGGGCCCGTTTCCCTGAAAGGAACATGTAAGAAAAAAACGGCTCACTGGGGGTTGGTCTAATTTATTTGGGGGTGGTTAAAGTGGGTGAAAAATTTTTTTGCGATTTTTCACGATTTCCAGCAAAACTTTATGTTATATCAAAAAACATTCAACGTCAAACTTGTTGCTTATAAAAAAACCTACATCTTCTATTGAATTCTTTTTTGCCAATAACCCCAAAATGAGGTAATTCGTGGTTAATTTATTTTCTCGTTTTCATTTTTCTCTTCCGCAAAAGTCATTCTATTGTAATGAACCTTTCTGAAAGTATGCACTTGTATGTCTTAAATAACCAAAAAAATTTTGAGATAAATAGTTTAATTTTTTTTGAAATTTTTTTCAGTCAAAACATTTTTTTCAAATTAAAAGAGAGTTCTTCGGGAATACATTTTTTTAGTGTGCCTACTTTCTGATACAACTACAGTTCCCATTTAACAATATGCCCAAAAATTGAAAAAACTGAAAATATAAGTTTTCAAATAATTTTTTTAATAATTATTGATAATTTATATCAAATTTTAAGAAAATTGCAAAACTTATCTACTCGTCCAAAAAAACAGTATTTTCCAGGCTTGTTACGTAAATTACTATTCTGGAACCCTCGTAAAAATATTTCCTCCCTCCACCACTAAAAAAGTGACCAGAATCGGAATTAAAAAAAATTGGAAAACTTGTATTCGAGTTTTTAAATATACCAGAGCCTTTTTTCGTTCATAAAATTAATTTTCTTTTTTGAAAATTGCACTGAAATGGTTTTTCTAATACGAAAATTGAATTGGAGCTTTTTATAACAACAAGAAATCTGCGTAGGTAGATAAAAAATTGTTCCTGAGCTATTTTTTCAGTGAGCGAATTGTATTCCAGCTTTTTTACGTGGGAAAATTATACGTGATCCATTTTATTAATAAAAAAATTTTATTCGTTTTTCCAATTGTGATAATTGACACTAAAACGGAAAAATTCTATTTAAGATGCGCTTTTTTAATATATTTAATACCGTAAAAAAACGCATACTTTTAGTTGCTATATTAGGCGAGATCTCGTCCAAAAACGAATAATTATGTTTTGTGGCGCTCTGCCCTATTCTGCGCAGAACAAATTGGACTGGATGGTAGGAATTACTAAACATTAACCGGAAAATACTAAAAAAATAATTTTTACACCATTTTCGTTGGATACTTCTCTAAACGACAATAACGCCGCTTAAGCTATTTTCCCAATGAGAATATTGCACGCCAGCTTTTATTTTCTACTAAGATAAATGCACTTGAGATTTTTTCTGTTAAATTGATTTGTTTTTGAAAATTACGCCAAAAATTGTTTTTAATGCGAATGTTACATTCGAAATTTTTAACAATCTGCACTAGATTTTTTCTCCATACAACAAAATTGCACCTTAGCTATTTTTTCAGTCAGAGCAGTTTTACGTTGGCAAATTGAACCTGAGCAATTTTCTTAATGAAAAAAAATTAATTCGTTCTTTCAAAGACACTCAAGTAACAAAAAACTGCACTCAGTTTTTTTTTACTGAGAATATTACACTCGAATTTTTTTCTAAGCATACTAGAACTTTTGCTTCGTTTTAATTGTCTAAGTAGCCAATATAGGGTGATGCTAAAAATATAATCAGTCTAACAATAAAAAAATTTATGGTAAGAATATTTTAAATATTGTAACAGTTAATTTCCATAGAACTAAACAATGGTTACTCCAACGTTATAAAAAATAGTTTATAAAATTCGTAGTATTAGAATGATTTTATTGAATGTCAAATTTTAATCAAAACGGTACATTTTTGATGTTGACTAAACTAGATCTTAGTTTAATTAAATTTATGTTAATATATTTTACAATCCATTCATAAAGATAGGTCATGATAAATGATATTCTTAGAAATTAAATTAAATGACTCATTTCTTTTAATGTATAACTGTATATACAGAAATTAATACAGATCAATCTTCACATGTTTTTGTGTCATTTTTTCATAAAAACTCTTACCACAAAAATGTACCACAAAAGTTACTGTGTCTTTTATGTCTCAGTTCACTTCGAACTTTGCTACAAAAAAAAAATTGAAAAAATATCGTTTAGAGATAGGAGGCTGTGACTTTAGATTTGGAGGTAAATATTATTTCTAAAGAAATAATAGTTTTCTATATTTTATAAAATTAGCGTACTTTACTCTTTTCGAGCAAAATTTATATTTTTTGACACACCTCGTACACGGCTCAAAAAATGTATTACTTGATAGTTGCATTTTAGGTTTTAGACCTTGTAGAACTATTTATGAGGAATAATTTTTTTTTCGAAAAACTAATAAAAAAAAAGTTTCCCATATGCTGCAAATTTAACTTAATTCGTAATATTGATTTTATACTGTATTTAGGATTGTATCGTTTTTTTTTATTTATATTATATAGTAAAAATTGTAAAGTTTTAAACTTTCTCTCATTTTGAAAAATAGCAATTTTTGTCATAAAAAAGCAGAAAAGCGGAATAACCTTTCAGAAGTATTATTTTGTATAATGATTCTTTTTAAATAGATTTTTTCTTTTGAAAATTGCACCAATTTTTTTTATTCAAATATTGCATTCGAGTTTTTTAACCATGAAAATTAAATTTGACTTCAAGCTTTTTCCACGGGGAAAAATTGCTTTTAAGCCATTTTCCTAATGAAAAAATTTAATTCGTATTTTTTTATCGTTGTTAAAAAATTGTAATAAAAATTTTGTTGTTCAATGTAAAAAATAGTCAAGTTTTTTTTATGGAAAATAAATAAATATACTAGAGCCTCTTGTTTGTGCATAAAATTAATTTTTTTTAGAAAATTGCACTACAAGGGTTTTTGTAATTGCATTCGAGCTTTTTGACTGTAGGAAATCTGCACTAGTTTTTTCTCTCAATAAAAAAATTACACTTGAGCTATTTTTTCAGTGCTAGAGTTCTTTTACGTAGGAAAATTCCACTTGAGCAATTTTCTTAATAAAAAAGTTTAATTCGTTTTTCCATATGTGATAGTAGACACTCACAAGGAAAAATTGCACTTAATTTATTTTTCTAGTAAGAATATAGTACGCTAGTTTTTTTCAACTAAGATAAATGCACTAGAACCTTTTTTTGTTAAATTGATTTTTTTTTGATAATTGTGAGAAAAAGTTTTTTTATGCGAATATTACAATGGAGCGTTTTTAACAATGAGAAATCTGCACTAGATTTTTTCTCTAAAAAAATTGCACTTTTGCTATTTTTCAGTGAGATAAGTGTAGTTGAGCTTTTACAAGATGGAAAATTGCACATAAGCAATTTTCTTAATGATAAAATTTAAATGTGACAATTGACACTCAAACGGAAAAATTGTATTAGAGCTATTTTCCTAGTGAGAATATTGCACGTAAGCTTTCGACTATGGTAAATGAACTTGAGCTTTTTTTATTAAATTGAGAGGGATAGGAAATTTGCACATTTTTTTCCCAATAAATAAAATTCCACTTGGGTTATTTTTTAAGTGAGAGACCTTTTGTTCGTGGAAAAATTACACCTGAGCAATTTTCTTAATGAAAAAATTTAATTGGTATTTCCAAATATGATAATTGACACTCAAACCAAAAAATTGCATTTAAGCTATTTTCCTAGTGAGAATAAAGCACGCGAGCTTTTTTATCAACTAAGATAAATTCACTAGAGCTTTTTTCATTTGTTAAAATTGTTTTTAAATTGATTTTTTTTTGAAAATAGTGAGAAAAAGTTTTTTTTATGCGAATACAACAAATGAGCTTTTTTAACAATGGGAAATCTGCACTAGATTTTTTCTCCCGTTAAAAAAATTGCACTTGAGCTATTTTTCAGTGAGATAATTGTATTTGAGCTTTTTATAATGTGATAATTGACACTCAAACGGAGAAATTGTATTAGAGCTATTTTCCCAGTGAGAATATTGCACGTAAGCTTTTCACAATAATAAAATTCCACTTGAGCTATTTTTTTAGTGAGAAAATTACACCTGAGCAATTTTCGTAATGAAAACATTTTTTTTTCTTAACGTGAAAATTGAATTTAAGCTATTTTTACAGTAAGAATATTACACGGGAACTTTTTTTTGTTAAGAGCGTGATTTATTTTACGAACAGAAAAAGCAGTAGTTTCGTAGTCCCCGATTTTTTTTTTGTTAATTTTAATTTTTAAGAAAGCAAAAAAATATACATAAAGAGATAAAGGTTAAATTTAGGCTTCTACTCTCCAAAAGTGTGAAAATATGTTGTAGTTTTTTCTAAAAAAAAAATCGTGAAAATCATTAAAAACCTAAAAATGTTCTACAAGTTTACGAATTTTTGGGAGAGTAGGAGCAAAGATTTAACTTTTATTTACACATAAATATTTTTTTTTAATCAAAAATAAGAACGAAAATTGGGGTACTACGAAACCCTTACATGTTCTAGAATGGGTCTCGTTTCTGTTTAGGAAGTGGCTCCCTATTTTTATAATTAAATGTGTTATTTATTTCTTTTGCTTATTTACATTAAATCCAAATCTCTTATACAAATGTAACTATTGTGATAAATCCAGTCGATACGACATTTATAGCTACCCTGGTAGAGAACGAGAAACGTGGTAAAATGAGATAAGCCACGCCCCCAATCATAAAATCTGCTTCCTCCGACGACACTGATACCCTTCAGATCTATCTGTTCATAAAGTAAATCATGCTCCTAAAGCGATTTTTTTTTTAAGTTGCGCCAAAAAGTTTTTTTTAATGCGAATATTGCATTCGATCTTTTTAACAATTTAAAATCTTCATTATAAATTTGTATTCGAGAGTTTTCCACGTAAAAAAATTACATTTAAACAATTTTCTTGATGATAAGAATTTAATTCGTACTTTTTTTTATTGTTGATAAAAAAAGTATACTATTTTGTTTTTTCAATGGAAAACTGCATTCGAGCTTTTCCCCCAGTAAGAATATTGGATCTGACGTTAACTTGAAAGTTTGATTATTTTTTATTCTTTTTTTTTCATACACAGGCTAGTTTAGGTAGTCAAGACTTCTTTTAATAAAAAAATATTTTTTTTAATACGATTTTTATAATATAATTTATAAACACTATTTACATTTGGCAGATTTCACATTAAAATGCAGTGACAACTGAGTGGAAATAAAAGTAGAATTTCTGTCTCTAGATACTAGTCCGTAAATGTACTACAGCTTGTCTCGTTTATAAAACTGATTAAAAAAACTGAACTAGAAAGTTTTTTCAATGCAAAAATTTGCATTGGATCTTTTCTCCTATAACAAAATTGCACTTATGATATTTTCCCAGTGCATTCGTGTTATTTTCACGTAGAAAAATTGCCCATGAGCAATTTTCTTAATAAAAAAAATGAATTTGTTGTTCTCAATGTGAAAAACAAATTAAGTACACTACAATTTTGGTTCATTAATAAAATTGATTATTTTTTATAAATTGCGCCAGAATGTTTTTTCTAATGAAAAAATTGCTTTTATTTGCATTAAAACTTTTCTCCGAATAAAAAATCTCCAGTGAGAAAATTCTAGTATCTTCAAAGTGAAAAAATTGCAATTGAACAATGATCTTGATCAAATCTGGTATGCCGGACTTGTTCGGAAGCTTTTAAACATCAAACTTCCTATTCTCCTCAATTAACTCATTCACTCCTATCTCAAAACCACAACCAAACGTGTCAAAGATAGAAACTCTAGCTCTGATCCCGTAACTCCACAAGCTGGAGTCCTCTAAAGCTCAGTGTTTGTCCCCGTGCTGTACCTGCATGCTGATGATACTGCGATCTGTGCAACATCCACATCCACTAGCTAAACACCAAAACCCAACAACTTCTAAACCACTTGTCTCAATGGTGTAGTAAATGGAGGGTTACTAAAAACCCCAAAATAACGCAACTCATCATCTTCAAACATCCTAACCACACCTTAAAAGCAAATCAATCTCTCAATGATATCAAACTGAGACTGTGGGGAGAGAGATTCGTCCCCTTGAACGAAGTTATTTGGGAGTATGCTTTACGTGTAATATAAACTGAAATCCAAAGAACTATGAGAGATGTAACCCCCAAACCCCACACTAAACTTCTCCATCCCCCCATCCTCTCTTGAACGCCGTCATGGCAACCGAGAAGAGAATACTCAGAAAATGCTCTTACCTTCTATGGAACTTCCCATATACAACGAAATCCACGAACACACTAGTAGTAAGCATCGATTATTTTCTGATTAAAGGACCTACAAGGAAGATACGTCGGGAGAAAAATGGACAGTCCCAACACACATGCTCAGGAAACACTACGGATAAAATGGACAGTTAACAGGAACAGAAGAGCACTACCAAGAAGACCACTAAAGAAATTCACTGAACCGAATCTGAGGATTCTCCATGAAGCCAAAGATCTTCCGGGCGAGGTTCTAGATCTCATGGGGGATGCATCCCTATGCATCAGATGAGATTGCCCCCTACCGGCACCCATGGACTTCACTCTCTCAGAGCTGCCTTTATTCCCGGGAGGCTCGTAAGTATCAAGAAAATAATCACATTAATCAAATAATAATTTTCCTTTTCAGACCAACATCCAGCCACTGTACCCCTGAAAAGGAGTAATTCTACTCCCGCAGCAGGATACAAGAAATAAATACAATACCAGGAGGAGGAGGATCAGTGGCGAGTCCTGAACTACCTCAGGAATATAACCTAGCATGAGGTGTCTATAAAATATTCCCACTTCTACAACTCAGGACAATAGTTTTAATAAAAAATATAAAAAATTTCAATGTTAAAAAAAATTGTAGTAGAGTTTTTCTAAATGTGAAAAAATGCACTCATCGAAAACGAAAGCGGTTTACTAAATAGCCGTATATATAAATTACGATCTACAGGGCTTCACGTACAACAGTAAAACCCACAAAATACCTAAGGCAAACCGCTATTGTCAAAAAAAGTGTGTTTTAAATAGTTGCAATTTTCATAGCCTAGGACTTGATTAAAAAACTTCCTTATAGTATTAGTAAAATAGTTATTTATTCAACAAGTGTATAAAGTAATACTTTTTTCACGAATGTGAATTTTGTCAATCACATAAGTGAAAAGAGGCACTTTACACAGTGGTTGCATATAATAATTTTTCTACTACCAAAAAATATGTAGGTATTAAGTAAAAAATAAGCAATCTACTTTACGCACTAGTGCGTAAAGTTAAACTTTACATACAACAAAGTATGTGTAAAGTTAGTAATAGTTGAAAAAGTTTTTATTCCAATGGGTCTATATCATAATTTCATAAAAATATTTCTTATAATTTTTATATTTTATTATTAAAATTAACTAACATTGTAGTTTTATCATAAATGAAATCATTGATTCAAAATAACCAAAATTGGTTCAGCTCCTTAACCAAACAAAACCATGCAAGTGCACCTTATGAACATGAACTTCTCGATTATCAAGAAATAACATTGAATATTCGGCGGTGGGAGTGGGATTAGCCCAGACCATAAAAAGATACCGACCGCCTCGTGGAATTCGAGTTCTGTCAGCGATGAACATTCCGAACGCACTCGTTCTCTTGTTCTTCGCCTCGCCGCTAGCGCTTGTCTTCGTAAGCGCTTCCAGAACCCCGCGAAGCGACCACCCCAAGTTCCCGCAGAGTTCGGGAGTGTGCGGGACGCGGAAGCTTCAGTGGAAGGCGGACAGACAACCGAAAGTTATCGGCGGGCAGGTGCCGCCACCGGGTGCGGTACCTTGGCAGATTGATCTGAGGTTGGGAGACAATAAGCATTATTGTGGTGGTGCGTTGATTAGTAGTAGGTTGGTGTTGTCGGCGGCGCATTGTTATAATGACGGATTGGTGGCTGTTGCTGGTGCTCATGGATTACCCGGTATGTAGTTAGTGAATAAAGTGTTTTTATCAAGAATATAAAAATCTAATTGAAATATTTTTTTAATACCATAATATTATATATTTTTTTTTAAATTGCCTGTATGTAAATTTAAATACAACGAATAATGAAACTCAAAGTCATACCACATACATTTATTTATCAGTTTACAACAGGAGGCGACACGTTTCTTCCATAACGATAGCCATCATCAGGCCTACAATACAAATATAAACCAAGTTAGACAAACAATCAGATAAGTACTTACAGTAAAATTGAAGAAAAATTCAATATGATGGTATGAAAACACAAATTATATTGTAAAAATTGATAAAATTAGTAAAAATATAAAAAATAAAATTTGTTGAAAACTTGAACCAATAAATAATTTAAATAGTTACATTTTTCCGAGATTTTCTTTAAACGATGTTACTTGGAGTTTGCATTTTTTCATACTTTTTATCATCGGCATAAAATTTAACCAAAGGCACATATCACCTGAAAATAAACATTAAACATATAATAAAATTATAAATTTTTAGTGTGAAAGATGAAGCTAAAATCATTTTTGTTCGATTGTTTCATATATTTAAAAATAATAAATTACTCTTTCTTGTTATTTTTTACTAGTGAAAACAATACTTTTATACAGGGTGTTTTATAAGGAATGTTCAATATTTTAATCATAGGTACAGGACATCTAAATATTAATATTTTACTAAAAAACTCAGGGTCAAATGTTACCTACTACTGAGATACAGAGGGTGTTGAAGTTAAAAATTATTTTTCATTTTTTTGCAATATTTTCTGTATTATTTAACGTATTGACTTGAAATTTGGTATGGGTATATTTTTAAGTAAATTATAAGCATGTTATCAATTTTGAGATTAGACCTTTGTGTACACTCTATCGGATGAAGAAAACTATCCATTTTTTTTTTAAATCTTGGCCTTTTTTGATTTTTTTCAAGTCTTCAGTCTAAATTTGAACAAAAAAGGTATACTTTAAAATGTTCTAGCTATAGTGCCTGCTTTTTTTATAGGCGCATTTCACTACATGCGAACCTTATTGTTTTGGAAATATTTCCAAAAATAGTTATATCGTTTGATAATGCTGATTGACAATTGATCAAATAGAGTTTTTAGAATCGTTCGTTTTGTCTTTCGTTCGCCAAAGATAATTGCCAGAATGACCGTTTTTTAACTCTCGCCCTTCAGATAAGAGAGGTATAGTAATCATGCTAAAAATTGGGTAGTGAGTTTTCAATGGATAAACACGTTTAACCCTTTAACTGCGGGCAACATTTTGCAGCGCTGAACGCTCTGGACAAAAATATTGAAAAATGCATTAAAACATTTTGGCATTAGTTGAATTTTGAGTCAATTTAAATAAAACATTAATAAACCTGATCGTAATAATTTTCAAAAGGTTAAAAACAAAACTGAGTTTCAAAAATATATCAAAAAATTCCCATCAAAAAAATAAAATAAGTAAAAATGTCTAGAAATTCAAAGATTTCGATAGTTTCAAAATTATATCGAAAATTTCCAAAATGTATCAAATTTCGAAAAATTTGAAATTTGGCAATTTTTTGCGAAAATTCCAAAAAGTAAAAATACCAAAATATTTAAAAATTGCAAAAAACATAACATTATTTGATTCATTCTAAATATTTCAAAAATTTTAATCATTTCAAAAATGTTAGTTTCAAAAAACATTATTATTATTTGAAAATTTTAGAAATATATCAAAAATTTCAAAAAATTTGAAATTTCGCAATTATTTTCGAAAATTTAAATAATTTAAAAAAGTCAAATGTCAAAATATTCAAAAATTTCTAAAATATATCAAATATTTCAAAAAGCAAAATTATTCGGTTAATTGAAAATATTTCAACATCAAAAGTTTCTAATAAATATTAAAAAAATATTCGAAAATATCAAAAATTGTAAAATTTATCAAAAAATTTGTAAAAAATTTGTAAAAAATTTGTAAAAAATTTGTAAAAAATTTGTAAAAAATTTGTAAAAAATTTGTAAAAAATTTGTAAAAAATTTGTAAAAAATTTGTAAAAAATTTGTAAAAAATTTGTAAAAAATTTGTAAAAAAGTTGTAAAAAATTTGTAAAAAATTTGTAAAAAATTTGTAAAAAATTTGTAAAAAATTTGTAAAAAATTTGTAAAAAATTTGTAAAAAATTTGTAAAAAAATTATAAAAAATTTGTAAAATATTTGTAAAAAATTTGCAGGGAAATAACAAAATATACAAAATTATTTATTTACGATGGCCACATTTTTACGAATCATTTATATACGACAGCCGCAATTAAAGGGTTAAAGGTCCCTATAATACGATTTTGATATTTTCGCGATAACTCAAAAACTACTGAATTAAAAAAATTGAAATTTTGCATATAAGATAAGATATGATTAGATTTTGGTGTCAATCGGAAAACCGGAAGTGACGCCATTACTAAACAAAATGGCAATAAAGTTTTACACCTATATTTTTGTATACACTATAGTTTATTTTTGTATCATGAAAATTTTCAAAACTTTTTCCATTGTTGCCAGATTTATAAAAAAGTCAATTTTTCTCATACTGTTTTGTGTTAACGTGTACATATTTGATTCAAAAATGGCGGAGGTTATGTGCTGGCCGTATCAGATTTTTTTTTCTGATTTTTATTTTTTTTCTGTTTTTTTTTCAGATTTTTTTTGATTTTTCTTTCTTTTGTTTTCCGATTTCTTTCTTTTTTTTCTTATTCCTCTGAATTTTTCGATTTATTTTAAATAGTTTTTTCATTTTTAAAAAATTTCAATTACAAGTTTTTTTATGTCTACAGTTGTTTCCGGTTTTTGGTTGTTTGCAATTCTCTGCGTTTTTTTGGAAGTTTACTTTTTTACGATTTCTTTGCAATTTTTGTCACATTTTTTTGCAATTATTTTGCGATTTTTATTCGATTTTTTGCGATATTTTTTACAATTTTTAAGATTTATTTCAATTCATTCGAATTTTTTATTAAATATTATTAAAAATTTCAAATACAATTGTTTCCGGTTTTTGGTTGTTCTTTTATTTATTGCAATTTTTTTACCAATTTATGGCGATTTTTTTGCGTTTTTTTGGGATTTTTACGATTTTTAGAGTTTTTGCTGGTTGTTCCGTTATTTTACAATTTTATTGAGATCCTGGTTTTTTCCGTATTTTCCAATTTTAATTATCATTTTAATATTTTCAGATTTTCTTCGATTTTTCGATTTTTTTGTTCTAGGTTTTTCTAACTTATCTCTTTTTTTTCTAGTTTTTTTCGGTTTTGTCAATCTGATTTTTTCGATTTTTCGGGTTTTTCGATTTTTTTCTCATTTTTCTGTTGTTTTTTGATTTTTTCGAATTATTCTAGGTTTGTTCCAACTTTTCTCTTTTTTTCTGTTTTTTTTTCGGTTTTTGTCAATTTTAGTCGATTGTCTTGTGTTGACTACACCAGATTTTTTTGAGGGATTTCAGGATACAGAGTCATCCATTCAGCGGAGTCAAGATTTTTTTGGTAAAATGGAACAAAAAATCAAGAAGTCATAGAAACAGGCAAGAAAATAAAAGGAAGATCATCAACATCAAAAACAAGAAAAATCATTATTTTTCCACGACCTTTTGTTAATTGAACACCTTTATTCGTTTACAAAAAAAATCCCTTTATTATGTTACAAAAAAATAAATAACAGTTGTTATGTATGGTGAGGTTTTCCGGGTTTTCCTACACCTATAGCCAAATGGCGCCATCAATCCTCAGTAAGTCGCCCCGGAGCGCTACGGCAAATAATTATAATAGCCGTCTCTTCCCCGCACAAGCCATTGGCTTTCTGGGGTTCACTTGTAAGGGGGTGAAATGTAGGGCGAGTATTATTATTATTATTATAATCCAACATGATTTTATGTAAGAAACACAATTTATTTTTCTCGAAAACTGACACGATTGTGATGGATCTGAATAAAATTATTTAATAGCGACCGACGGGTTTGTAACTGTTTATTGATTATACCAAGTTTGAATTTTTTAAGTAACGCCATTTTTGAATAATTTGAAGAAATCTCATATAAGGACGTCTTCTTTAAAGGGCTGTAGCTCCCTTAGGAAGCATTTTCCGATTTGAGCTAAATCGACTTAAAATCACCTCTAGTAACTGCAGTTTCCGTTTGGCAGAAGAGTTCCTGGACACCCTGTATACTCACCACTTCCTCTACTACTTAATACGTATTATTTACCTCTGTTTAACTATTTTCAGGTTCATCACCACACGAGCAGACCCTTAAAGTAGAAAAATTCATCCCACATCCCGACTTTAGAAAACTAGGGGCATATTCTCACGATCTCGCAGTATTACTCATAGCTTCACCAGGTTTCATCTTTAACGATATAGTGAAGCCAGCCTGTTTCTCCGACGATTCTCCACCTTCAGGTACTTGGTGCGAGGTATCAGGATGGGGCGCTGTTGATCCAAATGATATAGATACCAGCTCGTCAATTTTAAAAGTTGCTGCCGTACCAGTAATATCTTTAGATACTTGCAGGTACTTATTTTATTCAAATGTCAACAAATTATACTTATTATTATTCTTGATCATTTTATGATAATTAAATATATAATTTTTGTTCAATTCTAGATTAAAAGCAATTTACGGAGGTAGATCTCAACAAATTTTGGACTCAATGTTATGCGCTGGATATTTAAGAGGAGGTACTGATGCTTGCAGCGGAGATTCTGGAGGACCTCTTGTCTGCGAAAAAGATGGAAGAATGGAACTTACCGGTATAGTATCCTGGGGCGATGGCTGTGCAAAGAAAAACAAACCCGGAGTATATACCAGAGTTTCAAGTTTCATGTCTTGGATTTTGGATTGTGCTAACGATCTGGGAGTTGACGTTTAAAAAAAATTACCCAAAGTCAAATATTAGTTACCGGAGTAATTAAAATATTAGGAAGAAAGATCATATTGAATTTTGTAGGTTCAAAATAAATAGAATGTTCTACATAGTTTGATTCTATAGATCAACATGTGATTGTGAATTTGGTTACCATTTTTTTTATAAAAGAAATGTTAGTAACGACATTATTTAGCTGTTGTATTTATTTGTAAGATATTCCCTAATACCACAAAAAGTTCGAGGACCAAAATAAAACGTCTTATTAACGTTTCTTCAAGAAAGTTTTTAAAAGGGACAAAAAAAATGTCCAAAATATGTCGACAAAACGTTCGAACTCATAAATTAAAACCAAAACGTTTTTAACGCTACAGTAATCAGACGTTTTTAAAACCTACGATAAAAACGACTACTAAACGTTTCTTTAATGTCCATGTCAGAAAGTTTTTTAAAACGTTATATTTGAGTAGTTTTTAATTGGACAATGAAAACGTTTTGTCCAGGTTCTTAAAAGTAAGTTTTCAGAAAAAATCAGAAAGTTACGTTTTTTAAACGTTTTTGTATGTGGTTTTTAAAAGCACTGTCCAGTGGGCGCTCTAAAACACGTCCAAAAAACGTCTTTTGTCGATGCATTTATTTAGTCCGTTTTGAAACGTTTTTAAAACGTATTTTTTCGACGTCAATATGAAGTTGTGACATTAGCACTAGAGAAAAACGTATTATAAACGTTCTAGTGTACGTTTATAAAACATTTGTTAAACGTCTTTGTGCTATTAGGGTTTTAGCAACAGTTTTATTGAATTTTAATTAACTTTAGAGCAATGTCAGTATTTTTATAATCGAATAAATTTTAAAATAAACTCTGTTACTTTTAGACCTCAAAAATAAAACGTTATATGCATATAATGTCAATATAATTTTGTATTTCAAATTAAAAATTACTAAATACTGCATATTCAGTTAAATTCTACCAAAAATTTTATTAGATGCCATGTTTTTCGTTGTTATTAATACACTGTATGTATATCATTGTAGATAAATTGTGTAATATACATTAAACTGTATCAATATTATCTTTAACGTAATAATTTCGTGTTATCCATTTATTTTATCACGTATTTGTGAATCTTCAATAGAAATAGTAAAAAGTGTATACGATTTTATTTTTATTGGACTATATTTATATAAATTGATGTAATTAATCATTAATATAATTTATATACCATGTATATATTCTTAGTTTAACAATTATTCATTGTGAATCTTTTAAGCTTTGTTGGAATCCAATATACGATTTAAAAAAATCTGTTTTTGTTTTATTTGTTAAATAAAATAATAGAAAAACAATTTGTTTATTATTTATTTACATTACAAGTATCTTTGTCGTTATATCATATATAATAAGAAAAAAACACCTATTTCATTTCTTTTTATATGGTATTTGGATATCTATGAATACAATACATATAATTAAAAAAAAAACACGTATAATTAGAGGCTTATAAATTTAAATTCGTTCAAGAACAAAAATATTAGACTTCTTTCCTCCTAAACGGAAAATAAAGCCAGACACAACAGCCGCGTCTGAGATCAGAAAATCCTTATAAAATTCAGAGTATTTTAAGTAACAGATGCTTATATTGAATCCATGACAATGCTTCCCCATACACTCTTTCCGCGGATTTTTCTTCCCCATGACAATTCTCTCCAGCGGCAATTCTTGCCAGCTACATCATTCTTCCTCACGACAATACTTCCCCACGACAAATCTTTTTCATGACGTATATTTTCCATATTCCAGCAATGCTGTAAACCAGTCATTATTTTTTCAGATGTTCAATTTGATTATAAATCGAGATACCACTAAAAAAACCCGTAAGAAAAAGAAGAAGAAATTTTATAGCTTTGAAATTAATAAAACAGATGGCTCCCATGAATTCCAATTAACTTACTATATATATACATTTTCATACAAACCGGAGAGAAAAAAATGTGACCCAAAAAAAGTGCAAGGCATAGCCTTCAAAAATCTTCAAAATTTGTCATGGTTTAAATTTCACCGAAAATTGGTACACCCACATTCTAAAGGGCGTTGACTCCAAAAAATTAACAGTTCTTCTCTAGCTCTATTGGTTCCAGAGATAATATTTTTTTTTGAACAATTGTGAGACATTCAATTTTTTCAAATTTTTCAAATTAAAAATTTTATGGCTTTGAAATTAATAAAACAGATGGCTCCCATAAATTCCAATTAACTTACTTTATATATACATTTATTTTCATACAAACTGGAGAGAAAAAAAATGTGACCCAAAAAAAATGCAAGGCTATAGCCTTCAAAAATCTTCAAAATTTGTCATGGTTTAAATTTCACCGAAAATTGGTACACGTACATTCCAAAGGGCGTAGACTCCAAAAAAATTAACAGTTCTTCTCTAGCTCTATTAGTTCCAGAGATACTTTTTTTTTGAATAATTGTGAGACATTCAATTTTTTCAAATTCTTCAAATTAAAAATTTTATAGCTTTGAAATTAATTAAACAGATGGTTCCCATAAATTCCAATTAACTTACTTTATATATACATTAATTTTCATTCAAGCCGGAGAAAAAAAAAAATGTGACCCAAAAAAAGTGCAAGGCTATAGCCTTCAAAAATCTTCAAAATTTGTCATGGTTTAAATTTCACCGAAAATTGGTACTCGTACAATCTAAAGGGCGTTGTCCCCAAAAAAATTAACAGTTATTCTCTAGCTCTATTAGTTCCAGAGATACTTTTTTTTTGAATAATTGTGAGACATTCAATTTTTTCAAATTTTTCAAATTAAAAATTTTATAGCTTTGAAATTAATTAAACAGATGGCTCCCATAAATTCCAATTAACTTACTTTATATATACATTAATTTTCATACAAACCGGAGAGAAAAAAAAATGTGACCCAAAAAAAAAACAAGGCTATAGCCTTCAAAAATCTTCAAAATTTGTCATGGTTTAAATTTCACCGAAAATTGGTACACGTACATTGAAAAGGGCGTATACTCCAAAAAAATTAACAGTTCTTCTCTAGCTCTATTAGTTCCAGAGATAATAATTTTGTTTTGAATAATTGTGAGACATTCAATTTTTTCAAATTTTTCAAATTAAAAATTTTATAGCTGTGAAATTAATAAAACAGATGGCTCCCATAAATTCCAATTAACTTACTTTATATATACATTAATTTTCATACGAACCAGAGAGAAAGAAAAATGTGACCCAAAAAAAGTGCAAGGCTATAGCCTTCAAAAATCTTCAAAATTTGTCATGGTTTAAATTTCACCGAAAATTGGCACACGTAGATTCTAAAGCGCGTAGACTCCAAAAAAATTAACAGTTCTTCTCTAGCTCTATTAGTTCCAGAGATAATAATTTTTTTTTGAATAATTGTGAGACATTCAATTTTTTCAAATTTTTCAAATTAAAAATTTTATAGCTTTGAAATTAATTAAACAGATGGCTCCCATAAATTCCAATTAACTTACTTTATATATACATTAATTTTCATACAAACCGGAGAGAAAAAAAAATGTGACCCAAAAAAAGTGCAAGGCTATAGCCTTCAAAAATCTTCAAATTTTGTCATGGTTTAAATTTCACCGAAAATTGGCACACGGGCATTCTAAAGGGCGTAGACTCCAAAAAAATTAACAGTTCTTCTCTAGCTCTATTAGTTCCAGAGATAATAATTTTTTTTTCAATAATTGTGAGACATTCAATTTTTTCAAATTTTTCAAATTAAAAATTTTATAGCTTTGAAATTAATTAAACAGATGGCTCCCATAAATTCCAATTAACTTACTTTATATATACATTAATTTTCATACAAACCGGAGAGAAAAAAAAAATGTGACCCAAAAAAAGTGCAAGGCTATAGCCTTCAAAAATCTTAAAAATTTGTCATGGTTTAAATTTCAACGAAAATTGGAACACGTACATTCCAAAGGGCGTAGACTCCAAAAAAATTAACAGTTCTTCTCTAGCTCTATTAGTTCCAGAGATAATAATTTTTTTTTCAATAATTATGAGACATTCAATTTTTTCAAATTTTTCAAATTAAAAATTTTATAGCTTTGAAATTAATTAAACAGATGGCTCCCATATATTCCAATTAACTTACTTTATATATACATTAATTTTCATACAAACCGGAGAGAAAAAAAAATGTGACCCAAAAAAAGTGCAAGGCCTTCAAAAATCTTCAAATTTTGTCATGGTTTAAATTTCACCGAAAATTGGCACACGTACATTCTAAAGGGCGTGGACTCCAAAAAAATTAACAGTTCTTCTCTAGCTCTATTAGTTCCAGAGATAATAATTTTTTTTTGAATAATTGTGAGACATTCAATTTTTTCAAATTTTTCAAATTAAAAATTTTATAGCTTTGAAATTAATTAAACAGATGGCTCCCATAAATTCCAATTAACTTACTTTTAATATACATTAATTTTCATACAAACCGGAGAGAAAAAAAAATGTGACCCAAAAAAAGTGCAAGGCTATAGCCTTCAAAAATCTTCAAATTTTGTCATGGTTTAAATTTCACCGAAAATTGGCACACGGGCATTCTAAAGGGCGTAGACTCCAAAAAAATTAACAGTTCTTCTCTAGCTCTATTAGTTCCAGAGATAATAATTTTTTTTTCAATAATTATGAGACATTCAATTTTTTCAAATTTTTCAAATTAAAAATTTTATAGCTTTGAAATTAATTAAACAGATGGCTCCCATAAATTCCAATTAACTTACTTTATATATACATTAATTTTCATACAAACCGGAGAGAAAAAAAAATGTGACCCAAAAAAAGTGCAAGGCTATAGCCTTCAAAAATCTTCAAATTTTGTCATGGTTTAAATTTCACCGAAAATTGGCACACGTACATTCTAAAGGGCGCGGACTCCAAAAAAATTAACAGTTCTTCTCTAGCTCTATTAGTTCCAGAGATAATAATTTTTTTTTGAATAATTGTGAGACATTCAATTTTTTCAAATTTTTCAAATTAAAAATTTTATAGCTTTGAAATTAATTAAACAGATGGCTCCCATAAATTCCAATTAACTTACTTTATATATACATTAATTTTCATACAAACCGGAGAGAAAAAAAATGTGACCCAAAAAAAGTGCAAGAGCCTTCAAAAATCTTAAAAATTTGTCATGGTTTAAATTTCACCGAAAATTGGAACACGTACATTCCAAAGGGCGTAGACTCCAAAAAAATTAACAGTTCTTCTCTAGCTCTATTAGTTCCAGAGATAATAATTTTTTTTTCAATAATTGTGAGACATTCAATTTTTTCAAATTTTTCAAATTAAAAATTTTATAGCTTTGAAATTAATTAAACAGATGGCTCCCATAAATTCCAATTAACTTACTTTATATATACATTAATTTTCATACAAACCGGAGAGAAAAAAAAATGTGACCCAAAAAAAGTGCAAGGCTATAGCCTTCAAAAATCTTCAAATTTTGTCATGGTTTAAATTTCACCGAAAATTGGCACACGTACATTCTAAAGGGCGCGGACTCCAAAAAAATTAACAGTTCTTCTCTAGCTCTATTAGTTCCAGAGATAATAATTTTTTTTTGAATAATTGTGAGACATTCAATTTTTTCAAATTTTTCAAATTAAAAATTTTATAGCTTTGAAATTAATTAAACAGATGGCTCCCATATATTCCAATTAACTTACTTTATATATACATTAATTTTCATACAAACCGGAGAGAACAAAAAATGTGACCCAAAAAAAGTGCAAGGCTATAGCCTTCAAAAATCTTAAAAATTTGTCATGGTTTAAATTTCACCGAAAATTGGAAGACGTACATTCCAAAGGGCGTAGACTCCAAAAAAATTAACAGTTCTTCTTTAGCTCTATTAGTTCCAGAGATAATAATTTTGTTTTGAATAATTGTGAGACATTCAATTTTTTCAAATTTTTCAAATTAAAAGTTTTATAGCTTTGAAATTAATAAAACAGATGGCTCCCATATATTCCAATTAACTTACTTTATATAAACATTAATTTTCATACAAAAAGGAGAGAAAAAAAATGTGACCCAAAAAAAGTGCAAGGCTATAGCCTTCAAAAATCTTCAAAATTTGTCATGGTTTAAATTTCACCGAAAATTGGTACTCGTACAATCTAAAGGGCGTTGACTCCAAAAAAATTAACAGTTCTTCTCTAGCTCTATTAGTTCCAGAGATAATTTTTTTTTTGAATAATTGTGAGACATTCAATTTTTTCAAATTTTTCAAATTAAAAATTTTATAGCTGTGAAATTAATAAAACAGATGGTTCCCATATATTCCAATTAACTTACTTTATATATACATTAATTTTCATCCAAACCGGAGACAAAAAAAAATGTGACCCAAAAAAAGTACAAGGCTATAGCCTTCAAAAATTTTCAAAATTTGTCATGGTTTAAATTTCACCGAAAATTGGAACACGTACATTCTAAAGGGCGTGGACTCCAAAAAAATTAACAGTTCTTCTCTAGCTCTATAAGTTCCAGAGATAATAATTTTTTTTTGAATAATTGTGAGACATTCAATTTTTTCAAATTTTTCAAATTAAAAATTTTATAGCTTTGAAATTAATAAAACAGATGGCTCCCATGCATTCCAATTAACTTACTTTATATATACATTAATTTTCATCCAAACCGGAGACAAAAAAAAATGTGACCCAAAAAAAGTACAAGGCTATAGCCTTCAAAAATTTTCAAAATTTGTCATGGTTTAAATTTCACCGAAAATTGGAACACGTACATTCTAAAGGGCGTGGACTCCAAAAAAATTAACAGTTCTTCTCTAGCTCTATTAGTTCCAGAGATAATAATTTTTTTTTGAATAATTGTGAGACATTCAATTTTTTCAAATTTTTCAAATTAAAAATTTTATAGCTTTGAAATTAATTAAACAGATGGCTCCCATAAATTCCAATTAACTTACTTTATATATACATTAATTTTCATACAAACCGGAGAGAAAAAAAAATGTGACCCAAAAAAAGTGCAAGGCTATAGCCTTCAAAAATCTTAAAAATTTGTCATGGTTTAAATTTCACCGAAAATTGGAACACGTACATTCCAAAGGGCGTGGACTCCAAAAAAATTAACAGTTATTCTCTAGCTCTATTAGTTCCAGAGATAATAATTTTTTTTTGAATAATTGTGAGGCATTCAATTTTTTCAAATTTTTCAAATTAAAAATTTTATAGCTTTGAAATTAATTAAACAGATGGCTCCCATAAATTCCAATTAACTTACTTTATATATACATTAATTTTCATCCAAACCGGAGACAAAAAAAATGTGACCCAAAAAAAGTACAAGGCTATAGCCTTCAAAAATTTTCAAAATTTGTCATGGTTTAAATTTCACCGAAAATTGGAACACGTACATTCCAAAGGGCGTAGACTCCAAAAAAATTAACAGTTCTTCTCTAGCTCTATTAGTTCCAGAGATAATAATTTTTTTTTGAATAATTGTGAGGCATTCAATTTTTTCAAATTTTTCAAATTAAAATTTTTATAGCTTTGAAATTAATAAAACAGATGGCTCCCATAAATTCCAATTAACTTACTTTATATATACATTAATTTTCATACAAACCGGAGAGAAAAAAAAATGTGACCCAAAAAAAGTGCAAGGCTATAGCCTTCAAAAATCTTAAAAATTTGTCATGGTTTAAATTTCACCAAAAATTGGAACACGTACATTCCAAAGGGCGTAGACTCCAAAAAAATTAACAGTTCTTCTCTAGCTCTATTAGTTCCAGAGATAATAATTTTTTTTTCAATAATTGTGAGACATTCAATTTTTTCAAATTTTTCAAATTAAAAATTTTATAGCTTTGAAATTAATTAAACAGATGGCTCCCATAAATTCCAATTAACTTACTTTATATATACATTAATTTTCATACAAACCGGAGAGAAAAAAAAAGTGACCCAAAAAAAGTGCAAGGCTATAGCCTTCAAAAATCTTCAAATTTTGTCATGGTTTAAATTTCACCGAAAATTGGCACACGTACATTCTAAAGGGCGCGGACTCCAAAAAAATTAACAGTTCTTCTCTAGCTCTATTAGTTCCAGAGATAATAATTTTTTTTTGAATAATTGTGAGACATTCAATTTTTTCAAATTTTTCAAATTAAAAATTTTATAGCTTTGAAATTAATTAAACAGATGGCTCCCATATATTCCAATTAACTTACTTTATATATACATTAATTTTCATACAAACCGGAGAGAACAAAAAATGTGACCCAAAAAAAGTGCAAGGCTATAGCCTTCAAAAATCTTAAAAATTTGTCATGGTTTAAATTTCACCGAAAATTGGAAGACGTACATTCCAAAGGGCGTAGACTCCAAAAAAATTAACAGTTCTTCTTTAGCTCTATTAGTTCCAGAGATAATAATTTTGTTTTGAATAATTGTGAGACATTCAATTTTTTCAAATTTTTCAAATTAAAAATTTTATAGCTTTGAAATTAATAAAACAGATGGCTCCCATATATTCCAATTAACTTACTTTATATAAACATTAATTTTCATACAAAAAGGAGAGAAAAAAAATGTGACCCAAAAAAAGTGCAAGGCTATAGCCTTCAAAAATCTTCAAAATTTGTCATGGTTTAAATTTCACCGAAAATTGGTACTCGTACAATCTAAAGGGCGTTGACTCCAAAAAAATTAACAGTTCTTCTCTAGCTCTATTAGTTCCAGAGATAATTTTTTTTTTGAATAATTGTGAGACATTCAATTTTTTCAAATTTTTCAAATTAAAAATTTTATAGCTGTGAAATTAATAAAACAGATGGTTCCCATATATTCCAATTAACTTACTTTATATATACATTAATTTTCATCCAAACCGGAGACAAAAAAAAATGTGACCCAAAAAAAGTACAAGGCTATAGCCTTCAAAAATTTTCAAAATTTGTCATGGTTTAAATTTCACCGAAAATTGGAACACGTACATTCTAAAGGGCGTGGACTCCAAAAAAATTAACAGTTCTTCTCTAGCTCTATTAGTTCCAGAGATAATAATTTTTTTTTGAATAATTGTGAGACATTCAATTTTTTCAAATTTTTCAAATTAAAAATTTTATAGCTTTGAAATTAATAAAACAGATGGCTCCCATGCATTCCAATTAACTTACTTTATATATACATTAATTTTCATCCAAACCGGAGACAAAAAAAAATGTGACCCAAAAAAAGTACAAGGCTATAGCCTTCAAAAATTTTCAAAATTTGTCATGGTTTAAATTTCACCGAAAATTGGAACACGTACATTCTAAAGGGCGTGGACTCCAAAAAAATTAACAGTTCTTCTCTAGCTCTATTAGTTCCAGAGATAATAATTTTTTTTTGAATAATTGTGAGACATTCAATTTTTTCAAATTTTTCAAATTAAAAATTTTATAGCTTTGAAATTAATTAAACAGATGGCTCCCATAAATTCCAATTAACTTACTTTATATATACATTAATTTTCATACAAACCGGAGAGAAAAAAAAATGTGACCCAAAAAAAGTGCAAGGCTATAGCCTTCAAAAATCTTAAAAATTTGTCATGGTTTAAATTTCACCGAAAATTGGAACACGTACATTCCAAAGGGCGTGGACTCCAAAAAAATTAACAGTTATTCTCTAGCTCTATTAGTTCCAGAGATAATAATTTTTTTTTGAATAATTGTGAGGCATTCAATTTTTTCAAATTTTTCAAATTAAAAATTTTATAGCTTTGAAATTAATTAAACAGATGGCTCCCATAAATTCCAATTAACTTACTTTATATATACATTAATTTTCATCCAAACCGGAGACAAAAAAAATGTGACCCAAAAAAAGTACAAGGCTATAGCCTTCAAAAATTTTCAAAATTTGTCATGGTTTAAATTTCACCGAAAATTGGAACACGTACATTCCAAAGGGCGTAGACTCCAAAAAAATTAACAGTTCTTCTCTAGCTCTATTAGTTCCAGAGATAATAATTTTTTTTTGAATAATTGTGAGGCATTCAATTTTTTCAAATTTTTCAAATTAAAATTTTTATAGCTTTGAAATTAATAAAACAGATGGCTCCCATAAATTCCAATTAACTTACTTTATATATACATTAATTTTCATACAAACCGGAGAGAAAAAAAAATGTGACCCAAAAAAAGTGCAAGGCTATAGCCTTCAAAAATCTTAAAAATTTGTCATGGTTTAAATTTCACCAAAAATTGGAACACGTACATTCCAAAGGGCGTAGACTCCAAAAAAATTAACAGTTCTTCTCTAGCTCTATTAGTTCCAGAGATAATAATTTTTTTTTGAATAATTGTGAGACATTCAATTTTTTCAAATTTTTCAAATTAAAATTTTTATAGCTTTGAAATTAATAAAACAGATGGCTCCCATAAATTCCAATTAACTTACTTTATATATACATTAATTTTCATACAAACCGGAGAGAAAAAAAAATGTGACCCAAAAAAAGTGCAAGGCTATAGCCTTCAAAAATCTTAAAAATTTGTCATGGTTTAAATTTCACCGAAAATTGGAACACGTACATTCCAAAGGGCGTAGACTCCAAAAAAATTAACAGTTCTTCTCTAGCTCTATTAGTTCCAGAGATAATAATTTTTTTTTGAATAATTGTGAGACATTCAATTTTTTCAAATTTTTCAAATTAAAATTTTTATGGCTTTGAAATTAATAAAACAGATGGCTCCCATAAATTCCAATTAACTTACTTTATATATACATTAATTTTCATACAAACCGGAGAGAAAGAAAAATGTGACCCAAAAAAAGTGCAAGGCTATAGCCTTCAAAAATCTTCAAAATTTGTCATGGTTTAAATTTCACCGTAAATTGGGACACGTACATTCTAAAGGGCGTTGACTCCAAAAAAATTAACAGTTCTTCTCTAGCTCTATTAGTTCCAGAGATAATAATTTTTTTTTGAATAATTGTGAGACATTCAATTTTTTCAAATTTTTCAAATTAAAAATTTTATAGCTTTGAAATTAATTAAACAGATAGCTCCCATAAATTCCAATTAACTTACTTTATATATACATTAATTTTCATACAAACCGGAGAGAAAAAAAAATGTGACCCAAAAAAAGTGCAAGGCTATAGCCTTCAAAAATCTTCAAATTTTGTCATGGTTTAAATTTCACCGAAAATTGGCACACGTACATTCCAAAGAGCGTGGACTCCAAAAAAATTAACAGTTCTTCTCTAGCTCTATTAGTTCCAGAGATAATAATTTTTTTTTGAATAATTGTGAGACATTCAATTTTTTCAAATTTTTCAAATTAAAAATTTTATAGCTTTGAAATTAATTAAACAGATAGCTCCCATAAATTCCAATTAACTTACTTTATATATACATTAATTTTCATACAAACCGGAGAGAAAAAAAAATGTGACCCAAAAAAAGTGCAAGGCTATAGCCTTCAAAAATCTTCAAATTTTGTCATGGTTTAAATTTCACCGAAAATTGGCACACGTACATTCCAAAGAGCGTGGACTCCAAAAAAATTAACAGTTCTTCTCTAGCTCTATTAGTTCCAGAGATAATAATTTTTTTTTGAATAATTGTGAGACATTCAATTTTTTCAAATTTTTCAAATTAAAAATTTTATAGCTTTGAAATTAATTAAACAGATGGCTCCCATAAATTCCAATTAACTTACTTTATATATACATTAATTTTCATACAAACCGGAGAGAAAAAAAAATGTGACCCAAAAAAAGTGCAAGGCTATAGCCTTCAAAAATCTTCAAATTTTGTCATGGTTTAAATTTCACCGAAAATTGGAACACGTACATTCCAAAGAGCGTGGACTCCAAAAAAATTAACAGTTCTTCTCTAGCTCTATTAGTTCCAGAGATAATAATTTTTTTTTGAATAATTGTGAGACATTCAATTTTTTCAAATTTTTCAAATTAAAAATTTTATAGCTTTGAAATTAATTAAACAGATGGCTCCCATAAATTCCAATTAACTTACTTTATATATACATTAATTTTCATACAAACCGGAGAGAAAAAAAAATGTGACCCAAAAAAAGTGCAAGGCTATAGCCTTCAAAAATCTTCAAATTTTGTCATGGTTTAAATTTCACCGAAAATTGGCACACGTACATTCCAAAGAGCGTGGACTCCAAAAAAATTAACAGTTCTTCTCTAGCTCTATTAGTTCCAGAGATAATAATTTTTTTTTGAATAATTGTGAGACATTCAATTTTTTCAAATTTTTCAAATTAAAAATTTTATAGCTTTGAAATTAATTAAACAGATGGCTCCCATAAATTCCAATTAACTTACTTTATATATACATTAATTTTCATACAAACCGGAGAGAAAAAAAAATGTGACCCAAAAAAAGTGCAAGGCTATAGCCTTCAAAAATTTTCAAAATTTGTCATGGTTTAAATTTCACCGAAAATTGGGACACGTACATTCTAAAGGGCGTTGACTCCAAAAAAATTAACAGTTCTTCTCTAGCTCTATTAGTTCCAGAGATAATAATTTTTTTTTGAATAATTGTGAGACATTCAATTTTTTCAAATTTTTCAAATTAAAAATTTTATAGCTTTGAAATTAATTAAACAGATAGCTCCCATAAATTCCAATTAACTTACTTTATATATACATTAATTTTCATACAAACCGGAGAGAAAAAAAAATGTGACCCAAAAAAAGTGCAAGGCTATAGCCTTCAAAAATCTTCAAATTTTGTCATGGTTTAAATTTCACCGAAAATTGGAACACGTACATTCTAAAGGGCGTAGACTCCAAAAAAATTAACAGTTCTTCTCTAGCTCTATTAGTTCCAGAGATAATAATTTTTTTTTCAATAATTGTGAGACATTCAATTTTTTCAAATTTTTCAAATTAAAAATTTTATAGCTTTGAAATTAATTAAACAGATGGCTCCCATAAATTCCAATTAACTTACTTTATATATACATTAATTTTCATACAAACCGGAGAGAAAAAAAAAATGTGACCCAAAAAAAGTGCAAGGCTATAGCCTTCAAAAATCTTAAAAATTTGTCATGGTTTAAATTTCAACGAAAATTGGAACACGTACATTCCAAAGGGCGTAGACTCCAAAAAAATTAACAGTTCTTCTCTAGCTCTATTAGTTCCAGAGATAATAATTTTTTTTTCAATAATTATGAGACATTCAATTTTTTCAAATTTTTCAAATTAAAAATTTTATAGCTTTGAAATTAATTAAACAGATGGCTCCCATAAATTCCAATTAACTTACTTTATATATACATTAATTTTCATACAAACAAAAATCTTAAAAATTTGTCATGGTTTAAATTTCACCGAAAATTGGAACACGTACATTCCAAAGGGCGTAGACTCCAAAAAAATTAACAGTTCTTCTCTAGCTCTATTAGTTCCAGAGATAATAATTTTTTTTTCAATAATTGTGAGACATTCAATTTTTTCAAATTTTTCAAATTAAAAATTTTATAGCTTTGAAATTAATTAAACAGATGGCTCCCATAAATTCCAATTAACTTACTTTATATATACATTAATTTTCATACAAACCGGAGAGAAAAAAAAATGTGACCCAAAAAAAGTGCAAGGCTATAGCCTTCAAAAATCTTCAAATTTTGTCATGGTTTAAATTTCACCGAAAATTGGCACACGTACATTCTAAAGGGCGTGGACTCCAAAAAAATTAACAGTTCTTCTCTAGCTCTATTAGTTCCAGAGATAATAATTTTTTTTTGAATAATTGTGAGACATTCAATTTTTTCAAATTTTTCAAATTAAAAATTTTATAGCTTTGAAATTAATTAAACAGATGGCTCCCATAAATTCCAATTAACTTACTTTTAATATACATTAATTTTCATACAAACCGGAGAGAAAAAAAAATGTGACCCAAAAAAAGTGCAAGGCTATAGCCTTCAAAAATCTTCAAATTTTGTCATGGTTTAAATTTCACCGAAAATTGGCACACGGGCATTCTAAAGGGCGTAGACTCCAAAAAAATTAACAGTTCTTCTCTAGCTCTATTAGTTCCAGAGATAATAATTTTTTTTTCAATAATTATGAGACATTCAATTTTTTCAAATTTTTCAAATTAAAAATTTTATAGCTTTGAAATTAATTAAACAGATGGCTCCCATATATTCCAATTAACTTACTTTATATAAACATTAATTTTCATACAAAAAGGAGAGAAAAAAAATGTGACCCAAAAAAAGTGCAAGGCTATAGCCTTCAAAAATCTTCAAAATTTGTCATGGTTTAAATTTCACCGAAAATTGGTACTCGTACAATCTAAAGGGCGTTGACTCCAAAAAAATTAACAGTTCTTCTCTAGCTCTATTAGTTCCAGAGATAATAATTTTTTTTTGAATAATTGTGAGACATTCAATTTTTTCAAATTTTTCAAATTAAAAATTTTATAGCTTTGAAATTAATAAAACAGATGGCTCCCATGCATTCCAATTAACTTACTTTATATATACATTAATTTTCATCCAAACCGGAGACAAAAAAAAATGTGACCCAAAAAAAGTACAAGGCTATAGCCTTCAAAAATTTTCAAAATTTGTCATGGTTTAAATTTCACCGAAAATTGGAACACGTACATTCTAAAGGGCGTGGACTCCAAAAAAATTAACAGTTCTTCTCTAGCTCTATTAGTTCCAGAGATAATAATTTTTTTTTGAATAATTGTGAGGCATTCAATTTTTTCAAATTTTTCAAATTAAAAATTTTATAGCTTTGAAATTAATTAAACAGATGGCTCCCATAAATTCCAATTAACTTACTTTATATATACATTAATTTTCATCCAAACCGGAGACAAAAAAAATGTGACCCAAAAAAAGTACAAGGCTATAGCCTTCAAAAATTTTCAAAATTTGTCATGGTTTAAATTTCACCGAAAATTGGAACACGTACATTCCAAAGGGCGTAGACTCCAAAAAAATTAACAGTTCTTCTCTAGCTCTATTAGTTCCAGAGATAATAATTTTTTTTTGAATAATTGTGAGGCATTCAATTTTTTCAAATTTTTCAAATTAAAATTTTTATAGCTTTGAAATTAATAAAACAGATGGCTCCCATAAATTCCAATTAACTTACTTTATATATACATTAATTTTCATACAAACCGGAGAGAAAAAAAAATGTGACCCAAAAAAAGTGCAAGGCTATAGCCTTCAAAAATCTTAAAAATTTGACATGGTTTAAATTTCACCAAAAATTGGAACACGTACATTCCAAAGGGCGTAGACTCCAAAAAAATTAACAGTTCTTCTCTAGCTCTATTAGTTCCAGAGATAATAATTTTTTTTTGAATAATTGTGAGACATTCAATTTTTTCAAATTTTTCAAATTAAAATTTTTATAGCTTTGAAATTAATAAAACAGATGGCTCCCATAAATTCCAATTAACTTACTTTATATATACATTAATTTTCATACAAACCGGAGAGAAAAAAAAATGTGACCCAAAAAAAGTGCAAGGCTATAGCCTTCAAAAATCTTAAAAATTTGTCATGGTTTAAATTTCACCAAAAATTGGAACACGTACATTCCAAAGGGCGTAGACTCCAAAAAAATTAACAGTTCTTCTCTAGCTCTATTAGTTCCAGAGATAATAATTTTTTTTTGAATAATTGTGAGACATTCAATTTTTTCAAATTTTTCAAATTAAAATTTTTATAGCTTTGAAATTAATAAAACAGATGGCTCCCATAAATTCCAATTAACTTACTTTATATATACATTAATTTTCATACAAACCGGAGAGAAAGAAAAATGTGACTCAAAAAAAGTGCAAGGCTATAGCCTTCAAAAATCTTCAAATTTTGTCATGGTTTAAATTTCACCGAAAATTGGCACACGTACATTCCAAAGGGCGTAGACTCCAAAAAAATTAACAGTTCTTCTTTAGCTCTATTAGTTCCAGAGATAATAATTTTTTTTTGAATAATTGTGAGACATTCAATTTTTTCAAATTTTTCAAATTAAAAATTTTATAGCTTTGAAATTAATTAAACAGATGGCTCCCATATATTCCAATTAACTTACTTTATATATACATTAATTTTCATACAAACCGGAGAGAAAAAAAAATGTGACCCAAAAAAAGTGCAAGGCTATAGCCTTCAAAAATCTTAAAAATTTGTCATGGTTTAAATTTCACCGAAAATTGGAAGACGTACATTCCAAAGGGCGTAGACTCCAAAAAAATTAACAGTTCTTCTCTAGCTCTATTAGTTCCAGAGATAATAATTTTTTTTTGAATAATTGTGAGACATTCAATTTTTTCAAATTTTTCAAATTAAAAATTTTATAGCTTTGAAATTAATTAAACGGATGGCTCCCATAAATTCCAATTAACTTACTTTATATATACATTAATTTTCATACAAACCGGAGAAAAAAAAATGTGACCCAAAAAAAGTGCAAGGCTATAGCCTTCAAAAATCTTAAAAATTTGTCATGGTTTAAATTTCACCGAAAATTGGAACACGTACATTCCAAAGGGCGTTGACTCCAAAAAAATTAACAGTTCTTCTCTAGCTCTATTAGTTCCAGAGATAATAATTTTTTTTTCAATTATTGTGAGACATTCAATTTTTTAAAATTTTTCAAATTAAAAATTTTATAGCTTTGAAATTAATTAAACAGATGGCTCCCATAAATTCCAATTAACTTACTTTATATATACATTAATTTTCATACAAACCGGAGAGAAAAAAAAATGTGACTAAAAAAAAGTGCAAGGCTATAGCCTTCAAAAATCTTCAAAATTTGTCATGGTTTAAATTTCACCGAAAATTGGGACACGTACATTCTAAAGGGCGTAGACTCCAAAAAAATTAACAGTTCTTCTCTAGCTCTATTAGTTCCAGAGATAATAATTTTTTTTTGAATAATTGTGAGACATTCAGTTTTTTCAAATTATTCAAATTAAAAATTTTATAGCTTTGAAATTAATAAAACAGATGGCTCCCATAAATTCCAATTAACTTACTTTATATATACATTAATTTTCATACAAACCGGAGAGAAAGAAAAATGTGACCCAAAAAAAGTGCAAGGCTATAGCCTTCAAAAATCTTCAAAATTTGTCATGGTTTAAATTTCACCGAAAATTGGGACACGTACATTCTAAAGGGCGTAGACTCCAAAAAAATTAACAGTTCTTCTCTAGCTCTATTAGTTCCAGAGATAATAATTTTTTTTTGAATAATTGTGAGACATTCAATTTTTTCAAATTTTTCAAATTAAAAATTTTATAGCTTTGAAATTAATAAAACAGATGGCTCCCATAAATTCCAATTAACTTACTTTATATATACATTAATTTTCATACAAACCGGAGAGACAAATAAATGTGACCCAAAAAAAGTGCAAGGCTATAGCCTTCAAAAATCTTCAAATTTTGACATGGTTTAAATTTCACCGAAAATTGGCACACGTACATTCCAAAGGGCGTTGACTCCAAAAAAATTAATAGTTCTTCTCTAGCTCTATTAGTTCCAGAGATAATAATTTTTTTTTGATTAATTGTGAGACAATCAATTTTTTCAAATTTTTCAAATTAAAAATTTTATAGCTTTGAAATTAATAAAACAGATGGCTCCCATAAATTCCAATTAACTTACTTTATATATACATTAATTTTCATACAAACCGGAGAAAGAAATAAATGTGACCCAAAAAAAGTGCAAGGCTATAGCCTTCAAAAATCTTCAAATTTTGTCATGGTTTAAATTTCACCGAAAATTGGCACACGTACATTCTAAAGGGCGTAAACTCCAAAAAAATTAACAGTTCTTCTCTAGCTCTATTAGTTCCAGAGATAATATTTTTTTTTGAATAATTGTGAGACATTCAATTTTTTCAAATTTTTCAAATTAAAAATTTTATAGCTTTGAAATTAATAAAACAGATGGCTCCCATAAATTCCAATTAACTTACTTTATATAAACATTAATTTTCATACAAACCGGAGAGACAAAAAAATGTGACCCAAAAAAAGTGCAAGGCTATAGCCTTCAAAAATCTTCAAAATTTGTCATGGTTTAAATTTCACCGAAAATTGGTACTCGTACAATCTAAAGGGCGTGGACTCCAAAAAAATTAACAGTTATTCTCTAGCTGTATTAGTTCCAGAGATAATAATTTTTTTTTGAATAATTGTGAGACATTCAATTTTTTCAAATTTTTCAAATTAAAAATTTTATAGCTTTGAAATTAATAAAACAGATGGCTCCCATAAATTCCAATTAACTTACTTTATATATACATTTATTTTCATACAAACCGGAGAGAAAAAAAATGTGACCCAAAAAAAATGCAAGGCTATAGCCTTCAAAAATCTTCAAAATTTGTCATGGTTTAAATTTCACCGAAAATTGGTACTCGTACAATCTAAAGGGCGTGGACTCCAAAAAAATTAACAGTTATTCTCTAGCTGTATTAGTTCCAGAGATAATAATTTTTTTTTGAATAATTGTGAGACATTCAATTTTTTCAAATTTTTCAAATTAAAAATTTTATAGCTTTGAAATTAATAAAACAGATGGCTCCCATGAATTCCAATTAACTTACTTTATATATACATTAATTTTCATACAAACCGGAGAGAAAGAAAAATGTGACCCAAAAAAAGTGCAAGGCTATAGCCTTCAAAAATCTTAAAAATTTGTCATGGTTTAAATTTCACCGAAAATTGGTACACGTACATTCCAAAGGGCGTAGACTCCAAAAAAATTAACAGTTCTTCTCTAGCTCTATTAGTTCCAGAGATAATAATTTTCAAAGACATTCAATTTTTTCAAATTTTTCAAATTAAAAATTTTATAGCTTTGAAATTAATAAAACAGATGGCTCCCATGAATTCCAATTAACTTACTTTATATATACATTAATTTTCATACAAACCGGAGAGAAAGAAAAATGTGACCCAAAAAAAGTGCAAGGCTATAGCCTTCAAAAATCTTCAAAATTTGTCATGGTTTAAATTTCACCGAAAATTGGGACACGTACATTCCAAAGGGCGTAGACTCCAAAAAAATTAACAGTTCTTCTCTAGCTCTATTAGTTCCAGAGATAATAATTTTTTTTTGAATAATTGTGAGACATTCAATTTTTTCAAATTTTTCAAATTAAAAATTTTATAGCTTTGAAATTAATAAAACAGATGGCTCCCATAAATTCCAATTAACTTACTTTATATATACATTAATTTTCATACAAACCGGAGAGACAAAAAAATGTGACCCAAAAAAAGTGCAAGGCTATAGCCTTCAAAAATCTTAAAAATTTGTCATGGTTTAAATTTCACCGAAAATTGGTACACGTACATTCCAAAGGGCGTAGACTCCAAAAAAATTAACAGTTCTTCTCTAGCTCTATTAGTTCCAGAGATAATATTTTTTTTTTGAATAATTGTGAGACATTCAATTTTTTCAAATTTTTCAAATTAAAAATTTTATAGCTTTGAAATTAATAAAACAGATGGCTCCCATAAATTCCAATTAACTTACTTTATATATACATTAATTTTCATACAAACCGGAGTGAAAAAAAAATGTGACCCAAAAAAAGTGCAAGGCTATAGCCTTCAAAAATCTTCAAAATTTGTCATGGTTTAAATTTCACCGAAAATTGGCACACGTACATTCCAAAGGGCGTAGACTCCAAAAAAATTAACAGTTCTTCTCTAGCTCTATTAGTTCCAGAGATAATAATTTTTTTTTGAATAATTGTGAGACATTCAATTTTTTCAAATTTTTCAAATTAAAAATTTTATAGCTTTAAAATTAATAAAACAGATGGCACCCATAAATTCCAATTAACTTACTTTATATATAACTTAATTTTCATACAAACCGGAGTGAAAACAAAATGTGACCCAAAAAAAATGCAAGGCTATATATAGCCTTCAAAAATCTTCAAAATTTGTCATGATTTAAATTTCAGCAAAAATTGGAACACGTACATTCTAAAGGGCGCGGACTCCAAAAAAATTAACAGTTCTTCTCTAGCTCTATTAGTTTCAGGGAAAATTTTTTTTTTGAATAATTGTGAGACCCTCAGTTTTTTCAAATTTTTAAAATTAAAAATTTTATAGCTTTGAAATTAATAAAACAGATGGCTCCCATAAATTCCAATTAACTTACTTTATATATACATTAATTTTCATACAAACCGGAGAAAGAAAAATGTGACCCAAAAAAAGTGCAAGGCTATAGCCTTCAAAAATCTTAAAAATTTGTCATGGTTTAAGTTTCACCGAAAATTGGTACACGTACATTCCAAAGGGCGTAGACTCCAAAAAAATTAACAGTTCTTCTCTAGCTCTATTAGTTCCAGAGATAATAATTTTTTTTTGAATAATTGTGAGACATTCAAATTTTTCAAATTAAAAATTTTATAGCTTTGAAATTAATAAAACAGATGGCTCTCATAAATTCCAATTAACTTACTTTATATATACATTAATTTTCATACAAACCGGAGAGAAAAAAAAATGTGACCCAAAAAAGTGCAAGGCTATAGCCTTCAAAAATCTTAAAAATTTGTCATGGTTTAAGTTTCACCGAAAATTGGTACACGTACATTCCAAAGGGCGTGGACTCCAAAAAAATTAACAGTTCTTCTCTAGCTCTATTAGTTCCAGAGATAATAATTTTTTTTTGAATAATTGTGAGACATTCAATTTTTTCAAATTTTTCAAATTAAAAATTTTATAGCTTTGAAATTAATTAAACGGATGGCTCCCATAAATTCCAATTAACTTACTTTATATATACATTAATTTTCATACAAACCGGAGAAAAAAAAATGTGACCCAAAAAAAGTGCAAGGCTATAGCCTTCAAAAATCTTAAAAATTTGTCATGGTTTAAATTTCACCGAAAATTGGAACACGTACATTCCAAAGGGCGTAGACTCCAAAAAAATTAACAGTTCTTCTCTAGCTCTATTAGTTCCAGAGATAATAATTTTTTTTTCAATTATTGTGAGACATTCAATTTTTTAAAATTTTTCAAATTAAAAATTTTATAGCTTTGAAATTAATTAAACAGATGGCTCCCATAAATTCCAATTAACTTACTTTATATATACATTAATTTTCATACAAACCGGAGAGAAAAAAAAATGTGACTAAAAAAAAGTGCAAGGCTATAGCCTTCAAAAATCTTCAAAATTTGTCACGGTTTAAATTTCACCGAAAATTGGGACACGTACATTCTAAAGGGCGTAGACTCCAAAAAAATTAACAGTTCTTCTCTAGCTCTATTAGTTCCAGAGATAATAATTTTTTTTTGAATAATTGTGAGACATTCAGTTTTTTCAAATTATTCAAATTAAAAATTTTATAGCTTTGAAATTAATAAAACAGATGGCTCCCATAAATTCCAATTAACTTACTTTATATATACATTAATTTTCATACAAACCGGAGAGAAAGAAAAATGTGACTCAAAAAAAGTGCAAGGCTATAGCCTTCAAAAATCTTCAAAATTTGTCATGGTTTAAATTTCACCGAAAATTGGGACACGTACATTCTAAAGGGCGTAGACTCCAAAAAAATTAACAGTTCTTCTCTAGCTCTATTAGTTCCAGAGATAATAATTTTTTTTTGAATAATTGTGAGACATTCAATTTTTTCAAATTTTTCAAATTAAAAATTTTATAGCTTTGAAATTAATAAAACAGATGGCTCCCATGAATTCCAATTAACTTACTTTATATATACATTAATTTTCATACAAACCGGAGAGAAAGAAAAATGTGACCCAAAAAAAGTGCAAGGCTATAGCCTTCAAAAATCTTCAAAATTTGTCATGGTTTAAATTTCACCGAAAATTGGGACACGTACATTCCAAAGGGCGTAGACTCCAAAAAAATTAACAGTTCTTCTCTAGCTCTATAAGTTCCAGAGATAATAATTTTTTTTTGAATAATTGTGAGACATTCAATTTTTTCAAATTTCTCAAATTAAAAATTTTATAGCTTTGAAATTAATAAAACAGATGGCTCCCATGAATTCCAATTAACTTACTTTATATATACATTAATTTTCATACAAACCGGAGAGAAAAAAAAATGTGACCCAAAAAAAGTGCAAGGCTATAGCCTTCAAAAATCTTCAAAATTTGTCATGGTTTAAATTTCACCGAAAATTGGGACACGTACATTCTAAAGGGCGTAGACTCCAAAAAAATTAACAGTTCTTCTCTAGCTCTATTAGTTCCAGAGATAATAATTTTTTTTTGAATAATTGTGAGACATTCAATTTTTTCAAATTTTTCAAATTAAAAATTTTATAGCTTTGAAATTAATAAAACAGATGGCTCCCATGAATTCCAATTAACTTACTTTATATATACATTAATTTTCATACAAACCGGAGAGAAAGAAAAATGTGACCCAAAAAAAGTGCAAGGCTATAGCCTTCAAAAATCTTCAAAATTTGTCATGGTTTAAATTTCACCGAAAATTGGGACACGTACATTCCAAAGGGCGTAGACTCCAAAAAAATTAACAGTTCTTCTCTAGCTCTATAAGTTCCAGAGATAATAATTTTTTTTTGAATAATTGTGAGACATTCAATTTTTTCAAATTTCTCAAATTAAAAATTTTATAGCTTTGAAATTAATAAAACAGATGGCTCCCATGAATTCCAATTAACTTACTTTATATATACATTAATTTTCATACAAACCGGAGAGAAAAAAAAATGTGACCCAAAAAAAGTGCAAGGCTATAGCCTTCAAAAATCTTCAAAATTTGTCATGGTTTAAATTTCACCGAAAATTGGGACACGTACATTCTAAAGGGCGTAGACTCCAAAAAAATTAACAGTTCTTCTCTAGCTCTATAAGTTCCAGAGATAATAATTTTTTTTTGAATAATTGTGAGACATTCAATTTTTTCAAATTTCTCAAATTAAAAATTTTATAGCTTTGAAATTAATATAACAGATGGCTCCCATGAATTCCAATTAACTTACTTTATATATACATTAATTTTCATACTAACCGGAGAGAAAGAAAAATGTGACCCAAAAAAAGTGCAAGGCTATAGCCTTCAAAAATCTTCAAAATTTGTCATGGTTTAAATTTCACCGAAAATTGGGACACGTACATTCTAAAGGGCGTTGACTCCAAAAAAATTAACAGTTCTTCTCTAGCTCTATAAGTTCCAGAGATAATAATTTTTTTTTGAATAATTGTGAGACATTCAATTTTTTCAAATTTTTCAAATTAAAAATTTTATAGCTTTGAAATTAATTAAACAGATGGCTCCCATGAATTCCAATTAACGTACTTTATATATACATTAATTTTCATACAAATCGGAGAAAAAAAAACCTGTCCTTAAACGAGTGCAAGACTATAAAAAATTTACAGAACTAAGAATTAATCAATCGTTTTTAAAATTTCGTGTTCATTTTCGTCTAGGTTCGCTCCACCTAACGAGAGATGTTTTGTTGAAATAAAATTGGTATTTAAATAGAAAGAAAACACCATGAGGCACAAAGTCGTTCAGTCCAAATTGTTGCTGGGCAATCCAATTCTTTAATAAAATCGGCAATAACTTCTCGTTTTGCAGAAGGTCTAAAGCAAGTGATAATCTGTTTTATTAGTCCGACATTTTTTAAACAAACAACAACAAATAATTGATGAATAATTTATTTATAAAGTAAATACCTTTATACAGGAAAAGATTACAGACATAATATTAGTAATATGTATATTGTACTAGATACTATCCAATTTATTGCTTCTAAGTAGACTAGTTTAATGCCGCTCTTCTGGAACCGGGGCGATAAGTCTCTGCATAGTCAAATATTCGTTGCCTGATCGCGGCCTCAAAGTGCAACTGGGTGGCGGAGCATCGCTGGAGCTGTGAGAAGACAAAGACAACGTTTCGAAATAATCAGACATATCCGAGGTGCCGCTGCTAGTAGAACCAGACGGACATACCGGCACCTCGGCTTCCGCGCTAGCCGATTTGTTTTCTGTTTTGGTAAATTGAAATGTCAAATCCCTAAGGGGATCGGAAGATTTCGATCGTCTCGGTAGAGTTTGATTGGCGCAAATTTGGGGTTTTCTTGGCAGCTCGAATACCCCAGAATCGTTCGAACTAGAAGAATCTCTGTTAGATTTACAAGGAACCGAGGAGGATCTTCTCACGGCTATTGCTGTGTGGTTGCAGTGACAAGGAGACGTTTCCGGTTCCGGTTCTGGCTCGTACCGGCTAGTTGATGAATCCGCAGAATTTGATCTCCTTCTTTTTATATCCAAGTTATCGACGTTATCCAGGATTTGCTTTCGCTGATAGATAGTTCCTTGTAACATGGAAGAGCCGGATGGTTTGATGGATCTGTCCAAAGTCGGACCAAGATTTGGGTTGCTATTAGAAAGGACTTTACCGAGGCGCTGTTTAACAGCTGGCGACATGGGAATGTACCCTGGATGAGGCTGTGATGGCTTATTAGATGGCTCCATCATGAGGTAATCTTCTTGAGCGTGGCCACATTTTGTGCACAGGGTTCTCGCTTTTTCGGCTATGTCTTTACTATTCTCGTATAATTGAAGAGTTTGAGCAAATTCCATGTTTTCGTAATTGGTGGAAGTTGGAGCAGCTGTTGGGGTTATAGTAACTGGGGCTAAATTGGCGTAATTTGCTCCTGTAGTTACAGGTTGCTGGCGGTGAGTTTTCTTAGAATAATCGACAGTGGCGTAGATGGCGTGGACGTCTTCTGTACCTGACCAGCAGGACATGAGGCGTTGACAAACGCACGGTCTTTCCGGTTCTGGTTGACGGATTCGTACTACACAACCACAAGGTTTTTGAACGGTATCGAAACCAAATCCTTGAATGCATTCCTTGAGTTTACGCGGGGTGTCGTATAGTTCTTCTGCTTTAGATTCCTGCAAACAATAATATTAATGTAGATTTAAAAATTAACCCTATAAATAATAAACTCACCACCGGATATGGTATCTTAGGAATGTCGTAGTTATCATAGGACGGTTGAGGAGGTGGCGCAGCAGGTTTCTTTGCATTTGGTGAATTTGTTCCTGGCTTTGGAGGTCTAGCCGGTGGTTTGGTAACTGCTTGGCTCCAACCGCTACTATCTGAGCTGCTGCTGATTGAATGACGATCACAAGCATGTTCCCAGCATGGGGTTCCTACTGTTACTGTTGCCGTTGAAGACCTTAAAATATAAAATCAAATATAACTAAATCATATAATCTGATAGCTCTTTTTAATTTTTAGACTGCCATAAATGATATAAAAGTATAATAGAAATAACAAGTTAAATTGACAGCGATGATTTACTAACAGGAGATAACGAAGGAAGTAGAAGGGCATTTAATGAAGTAAAAGAGAATTTATACAATAAAAAAACGACAAATAAATTGCGAAAGATTGCACAAACTTAGCTTAACTAAGTGTAATGAAGAACCCGCCCAATGTCGGCAGAAATTAAAGTGTAGCAGATGAGATCAGAGACTAAAAGGAAGCTCAGTGGACAAGAAATTGGTTTTGCAATCGAACGATTATAGACAAAATCGTAGGAGAAATTGGAAATCATTTCATATTTTTTGAATAATTAAAAATTGGATTTATGGAATCCGTCATTAACTATTGGTTTCCAATTAAAAGCGGTATTCCTGATGCGGAGATGAGAACGGCAACATGCAGAAAATGTTTGTTCCTAAATAAATAAACAAAAAAATAAATGAGTAAATAAATAAAATAAAAAATATAATAATTTGTGGATTAGAAATCGACCCAAATAATTAAGAAAAACTTTATGAAGAAATAAAAAGCATCTGTGTCGTTATAAAAACAGTTACAAAATGAAGAAAAATTAAAAGATCTAAAAACTGAACTAATATATTAATACGGAAAAATAAAACTTCAGACCACTTTTTAAGAGTAATGAGCGAACGGAGAAGAGCAAGATTTTGCATGGTTAAAGTTTATATACAGGAGCAGTGCAGAAAACTAAAATTTATATATAATATGTGTTACAAATTGTGGGCCAAGGGGCTGGTATTAAAATGCCGGACTATCGAATCAACTTTTTTTATTTTTTTTAGAAACAAGTTTTTATTTTTCTTTATTGCAATTTTATTTTTGAAGTGAAAACTTCACCAGGCGCGTTTCACCATTTTTAGAAAGGAACAAAATAGAAGAAATGGTGGCGATAATAGCAAAAATATGGAAAAATATTAATAACAGGAAAACAGGACAAAATAGGAAAAACAGAAAAAGTAAGAAAAATAGGAAAAAAACAGGGAAAATTGGAAAAACAGAAAAAGAAAAAGAGGAAAAAACAGGGAAAAATGGGATACAATTAGAAATGGGCAAAATAGAAAAAAAATGGAAATATGAGTAAAAATGGGCAAAAGTAGAAAAAATACAAAAAAATAAAATATAATAGAGAAAAATAAGGAAAAATAGGAAAAATGGGAAACATAAAAATAATAAAGAGATATAGAGAAAAATAGGAAAAATGGGAAAAATACGAAAAATCGTAAAAAACAAAAAAAAATAGTAAAACCGGAAAAAGGCTTAAAAATATAGGCAAAAATAAGAAAAATGAGGAAAATAAAAAACAAAAATGAAAAAATAGTAAAGAACAGGAAAAAGGGAGAAATATAGAAGAAAAAACAGAAAAGTAGCAAAAAATAGAGAAAATTATGAAAAAACAGAAAAAAATTGAAGAGAAATATAGGCAAAAATAGGAGAAATGGGATCAAATAGAAAGAAATATGAAAAAATAGTAAAAAACATGAAAAACAAAAAAAAAAGGAAAAATGGAAAACAATAGGAAAACAGGAAATATAGAAAAAAATATTAAAAATGCTTAAAAACAGGACAAAATAGGAAAATAGAAAAAATAAGGGAAAATAGGAATAAATAAAAAAAAGAGAAAAATAGACAAAGGTAAAAATAATGTAAAAAATAGGAAACAGTAGGGAAAAATAGGGGAAACTAGGAAAATTAGGAAAACTTAAAAAAAAATAGAGACAAATAGGAAAAATACAAAAAAAGAAAAATATAGACAAAAAGAGAAAAAAATGGGGAAAATGAAAAACAAACATGAAAAAATAGTAAAGAACAGGAAAAAGGGAGAAATATAGAGAAAAAAAATAGAAAAAAAAGCAAAAATTTTTAAATAATTTTAGTTTAAATAATTTTTTAAACTATTTGTACTGTCTCTACGATTTCTGACTAATCATTGGTATAATCTTTTAAATTGTAAGAACCAGCCTAGTAGAAAGTTTATTTGGGGTTGGAAAACTTATAAATATATAAATATTTCTGCTCATATATCAGTATTGAACATTTTTAAACTTGTTTTATTTATTTAATAATAAACAACATTTTAACCTATTTATAGCCAGTATCCACGAAACCGGTGAGAAAATAATTAAAGCCTGGATTATCACTTGTGCTTATTTAATCGAACCACTGGATTATCTTTATTTACTACTGTAAAGTTTTAGAGTGTTTCGTGTGTTACGAGACTTTGGAGCGGGTTAATCATTTCCAAAAATGGTAAGGAAGAGACTGAAAATATAAAAATTCAAAAACATAATTGAGCAAAATATACACAAAACAAATAGAAATTAAAATAGATTAGCAACAAAGTTTTACGATAGTTGTAATGAGAAAAATAATACAGAAATGCTCCGAATATACATTATACGTGGATTTTAAGTAGGAAATTAAAGACGCGATTCTAGAAACGTACCTAGACATTGCACCCAATTTGCTGATACAGCTCATGCATCGTTCAATTGGCGGCGGACCCCAACCATCATTTGATATACTATCACCACAGCCGTAATTGCTTTCCATGTCTGTATACGGAGAATCGGCTCGTGAAATTAACGACGAATCACTCAATTCTAAACCTATTCCACCTGTCGCTCTCATTGGCCCACGACGAGGACTATCCATAACTAAAACAAAAGAATAATATAGAACATTCTATGAAATTATCGAAAGTTTCTTACCTGACATATTCCTAGAAACGGGCCTCCTTCTAGACGAATGAAGATTTCCTACCGAAGCTGCTTTCAACGTGGTCGTGATTTCTTCACCCTGATCTGTAAGTAGTACGTACAATCCTTCACCTTTTATACATCTGGATCCGCCTTCGAAACAGAACCTGCCTTCTACCACTCCATATCTCCTTAAATTACTAATAAGCCACTGACCAGCCACCCTTGGGGGAACCCCCGTCGTTAGGCAAAAACCTCTTTCTTGGACGTGCAGCCGGGCCGGACCTGGAGGCAGTCTGGACTTTGGCGGCGAGGAAGACACGAGGACTAAGAAGTGAGGACCGTCGTTGAGGTGCGAACTTAGTTTTACCTGAAAAAATGTTAATACAAGTTCAAAAGTAGTAAATTTCATTTTAAAAACAAATTAATCTTATAACCCTTTTATAATTTGTTGTTGAAAACTTTTGTTAGTACCACTTTTGAACATATAAAAATTACGGTTTCACCGTGAAACCAGTGGGAAACTACAACTTCTTTTATTTCAGGTACTATGGCACGTAAGAAGTAGTGTTATAACGAATTAGAAACGATGACTGAAACCAATTGGACCTTTTTTTAGCAGAAATACCATCAGATACCGAAACAGTAGTCAGTTCAGGTTCCGATAGTGACTCTGAAGATCTACCAGTATTTCTTAGAGATACTCTTTTAGAATCATCTCCACCGAAAAAAATTCAAATTCCATCGAATATTACCATATTACCGAGTACTAAATCAGCAGAATGTTCGTCAATGATAAATGACAATAAATCTGTAGAGCAATGCTCTACGAGTACAAAAGTTGTTGCTCCTCGAAAGATTTTGACAATGATTGAAAGTGAAGGAGAGGACAGCGAAGATGAAGCGGAGGAAACATGCAAGAGGTCAAAACGTGACAAAAAAAAAGAGAACCAATAGGGAAAAGCAGGATAGATAAACCTGCTAAAAATAAAAAGAGCACATCTAAAGGAGCAGTAAAGAAAAATGTATCAAAAAAACCAGATATTATTTGGAATATCCTTTTAGATATCAAGACATTACCAAGCTACAGAGATTACTGGTCTTCACAGGATATTTTGTGATATATTTATATTTCGAGCATTATGAGCAGAAATAGATCTGATTGGTGACTTGGGCATATACATTTGAATGATAATGCTCTTCAGCCAAATAGAGGATTAGCAAATTACGATAAACTATGTTAGAACAGCTGGTGGACGCTTTTTAGTACTATAAGGCTGGAGAGCATCAGTCTGCGGATGAAAGTATGATTCGCTTCAAATGCCGTTCGACTCTAAAGCAATATATGCCCAAAAAACCAATAAAGAAAGGCTACAAACTTTTGGTACGTGTTAATGCCATTAGTGGCTATGTTTATGAGTTTAAAATGTATACTGGCAAAATAGACAACGTAAAAGTTGAAACTGGTTTAGGGGAACGTGTTGTGAAAGATCTCACAAAAAGTCTTATTGGTAAAGGACATAAGGTTTATTTTGACAATTATTAGTCTTTTGTGACTTATTTATTAGAAAACAATATTTAAGCATGTGGTACAGTAAGATCTGTTCGCGCAAATTTACCGCAAAATATTATAGAAGAAAAAGAGATGGAACGAGGAGAAATAGATTGGCGGCAGGCTTCCAATAAAGTGATGTTCACTAGTTGGAAAGATACAAAAATGGGTTGTTCCGACGGGTAATGGTCTAAATCGCCTCAGGGCACCCGAAAACGGATATTTTCGTTTTTATCTCGAAATTTTTTTTATAGCTCGTTCACAATACTTTCCCTTCTAGGAGGTGGGTCGAACTTTCATGATCCTACTAAAATCGTATCTGTCGAAAGGAGATAGAAGGATGGTTCTAAATTATATTTAAATTTACAAGTCCAGGACGTTCATTATCTTTGAAAGAATTCCGAATAGCCGTTGTTAGAGGTCTTATTGGTGCTAATACAGATACACCAAAAAGGGACCAAAACATGCAGTAAATAATTTAAAAAAACATGTACCTATCGAAATTAGATATGATAGTGTGGGTCATTTGCCTTTACATGGAATTTCCTCTGATTGAATCTTGCATACTAGATGATTTATTAAGGGTATGGCAAAGATCATTGGAGTTTTCAAATAGCTGGAAAATTAGATGGGAAATGTTTTTGTTAGGGGCTAAATCACGGGTAACCCTATAAAAAAGTTGTCTATTCCAAGTAAAGAAGAGTGGGGAGTTTTTGTTTGGAATCGTATTATAGAAATTAAGAGTTTAACAGACACGGGGTTGTGATGCCCGGTATTTACTAGAATCCCGATGGTGGGAGGGGCCCGAATAGCTTTATGGAAAACCCAGTTCATAGCCTACATAAGAGATTGAATGCGATGAATCTGTCATAGCTCGGGAGAAAAAGAAAAGGGTTCATTCTTCATTAGTTTTCTGCAACTCAGACTACTGGCATTTAACATATTTTTGGCAATATAGCAAAACCACAAGAATGATTGCTTGGATTTTGAGATTTCCTTTTAATACTAAAAAATTGCAAGGTTCACTGACTGCTGAAGAACTAGAACAAGCTGAATTAATAATAGTCAAAATCGATCGTACAAAGTGAATGTTTTGACGAATTTACAAACAAAAGACTGTTCGATTTAAACACGTTTACGGATTATTTAGATTTAATCCGGGTAAAAACACGAATCAGTTCGCGAAAGGATACTTTAGACTTTCGTTTTCCGATAGTTTTATCTGGTAAACATCCTGTAGTTAGGCAGTTAATATTTAGCTATCATCAAAATTTCTGCCATGTACGTACACAACGGTTATTAGGTATACTTCGTGAGTGATTTTGGATTCTTGGTGGTAGACGTTGGATTCAGTGGGTGATCAATAAATGTGGAGTTTGTAAAAGATATGTCTAAACCTTTTCAAGTAGTAACGCCTCCATTGACATTTGATCGTGTCGAAAAGGTATGGGTTTCTTTGTTTACATGTGCCGTATGTCGTGCGATATATTTAGAACTTGCGGGGTCGTTATCCATGGCGAGTTTTATACAGTGCCTTCGTTGTTTTGTCAAAATAATTTATAGCGACAATGGCACAAATTTTGTCGGTACCGAAGACGCGTTTGGGAAACTCAATTGGTAAGATATTGTCGGATTTTCTTCAGTTTAACGTATAAAATAGCGGCTAAACCTCCAACAGCGGCATGGTGGGGTGGATTTTGGGAACGGCTAATTGGTATGTTGAAAGGTTTGTTACGTAGAATTTTAGGAAAAGCATCTCTCAATTAAGAGGATTTATTGGCTGTTATATGTGAATGTGAAGCCTTAATAAATGCTAGACCAATCACATATACATCAGCCGATTCTACAAATCTAACACCTCTTACTCCTGCAATGTTTTTACGCGATCTAGTAGAAGTTTGTATGCCTGATTGCGATTTGATTAATCAGTTATCAGCATGTCGTAAGTTACAACATAAACAAAATTTAAGAGAAGATCTTCGAAAGAGATTCAGAAGCGAATATTTAGCACAACTTCAAGTATTCCAGAAGAAGAAGATGTCGTAAAAAAGAATACAAGTTGGTGACGTTGTGTTAGTAGGTAATGACCAGGATAAACAATTAGAATGGCCACTTGGTCGAATCACAGAACTAATCAAGTGCCGATATAATGAAGTTCATCTGGCACGAGTTAATACGGCAAGAGGTCAACTACTTCGACCATAGCAAAGGTTATATCCTCTTGAATGTCCATCTGAAGATTTCGGTGTCGGAGCAAGTACTGTCAAGGAATCAGTTCAGAACATCAGATGGTAGGAGAGCAAGCGGAACACCCTAAAACTGATAGTGCGGAAGTGTTTGACGTCAGTAAAAAATTAATAAGTGATCATAATCAAAGATCTTGAAGAATGGTGCTTCCATTCCATTTCAGATTAAGGATTATAAAAAATAGAGAAGACCGAAGGAAATTACAAAATAATATTTTGTTGGATAAAGATTGCGCGACTTAAGTCATATTAATAATTTAATACAAACTACGTACCTGCCATTGCATAAGCCTTTCTCGATTGTCGAACGCTAGAACGACGACGACATCTTGGCATAAAATAGCTACCGTATTTGATTCCTTATCTAATGTAAAACCAGACTCTAATCCGAGAAAATGTTCCAGAGAAAGGGATGCTTTGGTTTGGCCCTGCTTGTAGCGATCTTTGGAGTCTCTGTACAGCTGCAGGTGTAAACAATCTGTAAAAGAAAAAATAAGCATTTAAGTATTATTAAAGAAATTCATTCATTTCAAAATTCAAACAAATTCAACGCTAAAGCCCGGTGATCTTGCAGGCTAATACAAGTTATTTTTTCTTTAAATTATCTCACCCATTAATGATATAGGCAAAATTATTAATAATTCACAATTATGTTAACAATTGAATGATTTCATTTCTGTATTTAAATCTATAAGAAAAATACAATAATTGTATCAATTTTGTAAACTACATGACAAACTTTTATCTATTTATTTCATTGCTTCTACAGAAAGAATTTTATATAACCACATGGTGTGGTGATTGAGAAAGAAAAACAAAAACACTTTGCCCCAACTTTATTGGTTGTAATATGTTCGTGTCCGGACTAACGTCTTCCCTTGACAGATAAGAGGATTTCGCAGCGCAGGATAAGGATTTGAAGGAGATGTGCTTTTGTGTATATTACTAAGGGTGCAAGGGTGTACACAACAAGATTATTATACAGGATGGTTCCAAAATTTCACACTTTTATATGTAATGAATATCCGTAATCAGTAGATGTGTTAAGTGGGTAAATGATAATGGATTTAATAAAAAACAGAAAACTTATTTCTTGTATAAGAATGTTACAGTTTTGAAGAGGATTAATTATATTTATAAATGGAAGTTGATTTGTAGCACAATTAGTATTTATAATACAAACTTGGGAAAGAAAGCAGAAAAAAAGAAATTTATACAAATTATTTACATTATTTTCAAATAATTGAGGTAAATAAAATGTATTTCAAAATCCAAGACCGATGTGTTAAAATTCAGCATTTTCATCTGTTATTATCTGAAATCGCTTTAAAAATTTTCCAGGATTGGACATCATAAGAATTTCGGTTATTGGTACATATTTCAAAAAACAAATCTTAAGTATTCCGTATTTTCTTTTATTTATGTGTCAATTTCTTTTAGTCTGTTGTTCTTATTTAAACGAGGATGTTCTTAGGAAAAATTATTTTTTTAAGTATAAAACACTTGTCCTTTTTATTGCGTATTGTTAAATCGCTTTTATTTAATTAATGTAATTGCACGTATACTGGGTGGCCCAATAAATTTTCAATATATGATACTAATTAATGTTAGGTAGCATTTTTCTAAGAGGAAAATTAGAGAGTTATCGCCCAATGGTCGCAATTCGATAGTAATTATTTAAAATTTAAAGTTGATGCCTATATCTATTTTTTTATATTTCTCTCTATTTTTTCCTGTTTTTTCGTATTTTTTACTATTTTCTTACTGTTAATTTCCATTTTTCCCATTTTTCCTAATTATTTTTTTGCGTTTTCCTATTTTTTCTATTTCTTCTCATTTTTCCTGTTATTTCCTATTTTCTTCCCATTTTTTTTCTACTTTTTTGCCTTTTGTCACATTTCTCTATTTTTGTCTATTTTTTCTATTTTTTCGATTTTTTCTATTTTTTCTATTTTTTCTATTTTTTCTATTTTTTCTATTTTTTCTATTTTTTCTATTTTTTCTATTTTTTCTATTTTTTCTATTTTTTCTATTTTTTCTATTTTTTCTATTTTTTCTATTTTTTCTATTTTTTCTTTTTTTCATATTTTTCCCTGTTTTTACCTCTTTTTCTATTTTCTTTCCATTTTTTTTCTACTTTTTTGCCTTTTTGTCCCATTTTTCTATTTTTGTCTATTTTTTCTATTTTTCATATTTTTCCCTGTTTTTACCTCTTTTTCACGATTTTTCCTATTTTACTTTTTCTGTTTTTACTATTTTTTCCGATTTTTTACTTCTAGTTCACCAGGTTCACCAGGTTTTTCCTATTTTTTCCCATTTTCTGTCGTTTTCTCTATTTTTTCCCATTTTCGTTCCAATTTTCTATATTTTTTCCTATTTCCCCATTTTACTTTCCAGATCCACCTCCGAGGAGGGAAAGTATTGTGAACGAGGTAAAAAAAAAATTCGAGATAAAGATGGAAATATCCATTTTGAGGTCACTTGAGATGTAAAAGACCATTTCAAGATGAGAGTCTGTCTGTCTGTCTGTGTGTATTCTTCCACGATAGAGGCCACACGTTTATTCCGATTGAGCTGAAATTTGGTACATGAATTTGGGTGACCCGTCGCAAGAACCCATTAGTTTTTATATGACATCTGTCAAACGGAAGTGTCACTATCAAAAAATGACAGATGCAATATCTTACTGAATTTGACATGCTACATGTCACATTGAAAACCCTTTGAAAAACTCTATTCAGAACAGTCAAAATTATTTCTCCAACTGTCACCTGTCAAAAATAAAAAAAATGTCAAAATTTGAAATTTTAACATTAAATATCTGAAAAAGTATTAATCCGATTGAGCTGAACGTTTGACTATTATATTATATTTAATTTATTTGTAACACATACTTTATATTAATTTTAGCTTTATGCACGCCTCCTGTATATAAACGTTAACTATGTAAAATATCACAGTCCTCCGTTGGCGCATTACGCTTAAAGAGAGGTCCGAAGTTTTTTCTTTGCGTATTAATATATAGATAGGACTCTCGTGATACTGGGTGACCCAATAAACACCCAAAATTGGTAATAATTTGTTGAAACCTAAAGCAAGATTTGTCCGTTGTTCTTACACAGTCTTAATGGCGTCGATATAGTTCCAAATAAAGACGTTCCTCCTTATCAACTCTCTCGGAAGTAGAACGTCCCGTTTATGGCTTCTACGGCGGTGAGAAGTCTTCCAGTAATAGACTCTGATAGGGGAGAGGAAGAATCTCGATACTTAGACACAATATTAAATACTTATTTTTTCGACTTTATGATTGTATTACCTGTAAGATTTTTTCTTTTTTTTATATTTTTACACTCATTAGTGAAATTTAAGTATGGTTTAATTACAAAAATATAAAAATTTTAACAAATGAATGTATGAACATGATGACAATTAATTTGAGTAAATTTAAATTGACCATCTAGGACATGTATGACATGAAAAATCAGGTCTGGCTACGATTACACTTAGAAGAAAAGAGGTCCAACAGACCTGTATGAAATAATCTCGTTAATTATTTGTTCAAATATTTACCCAAATTTTTATCTTGATGCCTTACAAAAACATTAATTAAGTAGTTATACAGAAAAAAAAAACATTAATTAACTTAGTGATGCTCACGAGACCAATGAGACGAGCCTTTCATACTTGTCTCGTTTAGATGATGAAATAAGAAGTCTTGTCTCGAGTCTCGTCTCGCAGCCTCCAGTCTCGTCTCATACGAGAGTCTCGTAAAAGTATAGAAATCTCGTCAAGTATGTTCCAGTATAGTAAGGGATACTTACCTACTTGCTATTGTAATAGTATAGGAAAATAAAATTAACATTATTTTAGAAATAAGTAAAAAAATTTGCTAATAGTCTTCTCGGTCGCAAATGTTTCGATTTTTTACCCAGTCGTTCAGGCAAATTGGTACTTCCAATTTTTTTTACTTTTATTTGTTTTCAAATTCTTGAATAACGTAATTTTAAACTAAAAACTTTTTCTTTGGTAAGATACAATTTTTATCAGCATTTTATCTGCTCAATTTTTTTGTTTCACTTTTTTTTCTACTTCTTTTACTTCCATTTGTCACATTTACTTGTTTCTTGATTGTTATACCTTAGTTTAGTATTTCAATGGACACAGTATTTTTCGGCAACTGTCATCCTTTTTATCCATTTTTTTCTTAATACTTTTTTAATGCTTTTACCTAGGTACACATGACTTCAACTGCTATTATTGCATTATTGGAATGTAATACATAAATGAAATATTCCTATTGAACAAGTTCATCGTATTTCTGAGAAAATTAATCAAGCAGTTGAGAATAAAAAATACTGCTCTGCACCACCAATTGTTCCTAGTCCTCCAGTTATATCTGTAAGATAGGAATTGCCTAGTAAAATACATAGATCAGTTCACAATCTTGCATCCAAAACTGCCAGGGGTGCCCCAAGGAAGCGTGCTTAGTCCAGTCCTGAATCTTCTATTCACTGCTGATCAAAATCCAACTACTGCTACTCAAGTGCTACAGAACATCCTTCTGGCTTAAAACATGGCGTATTAAAGTAAATGAAACTGAATCCGTTCAAGTTACTTTCACTTAACTTAAAGGCAACTGTCCAACTGTCATATTTAATGTCCACCTTCTACAACAATAAGAATATGCCAAATATCTGGGGATACACCTAGATCGTAGACTAACTTGGAGAACACACATATTTATGAAGCGAAAGCAATTGGGACTACAACTGAGTAAACTTTATTGGATAATAGGACGAAGATCACAACTATCCATTAGTAATAAGATATTGGTCTACAAAGTCATTCTAAAACCAATATGGACCTAGGGAATACAATTCTGGGATGTTGCAGCTAAATCTAACATAGACATTTTAGAAAGGTCTCAGTCTAAACTTTTTAGAATAATTGTTAATGTTCCATGGTATGTTCCTAACAGAGTTATTGCCCACGACCTTCAAGTAAAATCTGTAAAAGATGCAATATCCAACTTCTCCCATATATATTAACAGAGGCTTTGAAACGTCGCCCGGAAGTTGGCACCCCAATTGCCGGAACCCCTTGATTTTGGACTCGTCTCGAAGAGTTCTAGAGTTCAGATATAGTTCGGCAATTTTGGAGTGCTAACTTCATGCCGCACCCCTTTTGTGAGAAAAAAGAGTTCTGGGTGAATAGATATCTCAGAAATAAAGAGTTCTAGAGTTCTCGGTAGGTTTTGTAATGAGTTCTGGGAATTTTCGGAAATTACAAAAAAAAATAATTTTGGGGTGCTAACTTCAAGCCGCACCCTTTTTTATTTACTGGGTAGTTTTAGTCACTTAGGGCCGGTTTTAAATACAGCACCCCTGAGTTCTGACTCGGAAAAATACTGAAAATTATGAAAATGGATATTTTCAAGGGGTGCTACAAAGTTACGTTTTTTGTCGCTAATTTGTCGCCAGAATATTCAATTTTTTATTTACTGGGCAGTTTTGGTCACCTAGGGCTGGTTTTAAATACAGCACTCCTGAGTTCTGACTTGAAAAAATACAAGTCCAGAACTCCGAAGAAATCAAAGGGTTCAGGCAATTGGAGTTCCAACTTCCGGGCTTTTTAAGAAACCACCAAAGTACACTGGTTAGGAGTATAATTACACCACCCATTAGATGACGGCTAAGAAGACCTGCCTACAAGATTCCAGTAATTTAGATGCCCCATATATCATGTAAATTTATTTCAATTTAAATTTTTAAAATGAAGGGGAGCTGTCACTGGACAATGACCTACATGTCCTTGTAATATTATTATTATAAAATATTTGCTTACTGTATATATTTTTATCTACAACTGCCATGTAATGACACTGATTTGACACTTATTTGAATTTTGTAATGACGTATATTACCGCACTAGTGCGTTACTGAAATTATTACCGCACTAGTGCGGTAATGACGCGGAACTAATAGTTAATCAAAATTAATCATTTATTTAACAAAACGGAACAAATATAACATTAATAATAAACAATATAAAAAAATTATTTGTTATAGATATTTATAGTACAATCTTTGTAATCGTACAAATTAATTACACCATTTCTCATATTTGTCATAAGTTAAATGATATCTCTCACGTGATTTCAGTGGTACTAAATTTTCTATAACGCCGGTTGCTGCATTGTAAATATCTTGTGGAAGATCATCTTCACTTGAAGACATTATAATTGATTAAGTCAGAATTTTTAGGATTTTAGACGCCACTTTGACAGAAGTTGATTATTAATTCTGTTGCTATTGTTACAAAATACTCACAGATTACTTGTTTTCTCAAATAGTCAATTTTAACGATATGCCGACATAATTTTATTCAATATAATTTTGAATTTTCGGAGTTGTAGATAAAATATTGTACAATATTCGTGCGGTAACACATTATTAATATATACCTGCTCCAATAAAAACCGATTTTGCAAAATAGGGAAAATAAAGAAAAATAGGGAAAAAATAGGGAAAAATAGAAAAAAATTGGGAATAATAGGGAAAAATAGAAAAAGATAATGAAAAATAGATAAAAATGGGGAAAATGGTAAAAAATAATGAAACTAAAGAAAAATAGGGAAAATATGTAAAAAATGTAAAAACAGGAAAAAATAGAAATAAATAGGGACAAATACGGAGAGCGAAGAGAGAGGGAACGAAGAGAGAGAGGGCGAAGAGAGAGAGAGTGCGAAGAGAGAGCAAAGAGAGAGAGAACGAAGAGAGAGAGAACGAAGAGAGAGAGAGAACGAAGAGAGAGAGAACGAAGAGAGAGAGAGAGAGAGAGAGCGAAGAGTTATAGAGAGAGCGAAGAAAGAGAGAGAACGAAGAGAGAGGGGGCGAAGAGAGAGAAAGCGAAGAGTTATAAAGAGAACGAAGAGATATAGAAAGAGTGAAGAGAGAGAGAGAACTACCACTCCTCCACCTTGAACTAAGGTGTCTGTATACCAAGTTTGGTGTCAATCGGACTAAGAGTTTTATCCCCTCACTCACTTTACCACCCCTACTTAACCCTTCCACTCTCACTTTGACCCAAGGTGTCTGTGTAACAAGTTTACTTTCAATCGGTCCAGTAGTTACACGCAGACGAGATCGTGATCTAATTAACTACTATAATATGATTCTTGGGTGCGGCCTCTTTAGCTTATGCTGTAGCGTGTCATATACGCACTCGTTGGGCAATTTTCACATGCGTATATTAATAATGTTCATACCGCACTTATATCGTAAATATCTATTACAGATTGCAAATAAAGTGCGCTAATAAAAAAAAGTTTTGTGTTTCACTTTTTTTTCCTATTTTTTTTCTTCCTTTTGTCATATTCACTTGTTTCTTGATCGTCATATTTTAGTTTATATTCCTTGTATCAGTATTATATTAACTATGGGTCTATAAATAACAAATATGCAAATCGACAAAAAACTAGTAAGAAATCAATAAAAACCAATATTTCTCAGAGTCAAAACACGGGAGTATAACTCAGCCGAAGTTATCAGGACAGCCCATCTTTCTCCGCAAATCCCATTAAGACCCGTGTTAAAAAGAAAGTTGGCGACAATAAAATTTAAGTTGTAGACAAGCAGCGCAGCTAACACAGCGTGTCGCAAATAAACATATCTTCGGTAGGTGACAAACTCCCCGAGTTTTTCGGGAGTTTTTGGGACGACGGGAAGAGATAAACGACAAATTCGGCACCGGAACAAACAAGCCGAATCATTTTTCTTTATCAGCCATGACGACGACATTTCTTCCTTGAACTTGAATATAGTTTCGGATGAAATATGGTTCGCGACGGGCACCTCAATTACCGCCAGTCGTTCATTATTCATGAAAAAATAGGGATGGATTTTATTTAGTCCCGACCACATTAATTTTTATTTCCTCGGATGCCACAGAAAATGGAAAAGTAATAATAAGTGGTATTTAATTTATTTCTCGAGTATTTTAGCTGAACTTGCCAAATATAAGAACTTGATCAAAACAAAAAAATATATATTAAATGTAACAATTACTATATTAATAAACATTTGGGTTCTAAAATAAAAAAAAAATCAATAATTATAAATTTAAAAGGATACTCAGGTAGACAGCTAACGCCATCTATTACTTGGAAAAAAGATTCCACCTCTTTAATAAGCGCCAGTAGATATTGGAACCGACAGAGGGCCCATATCTTTTACGGGTCAAATAAAACCCAAAACAAGTTTTAAAATATGGGCCCTCTGTCGGTTCCAGTATGTAGTGGAGCTTACCACACAGTAGGAATCTATTTACAAATAATAAGTGATACCGTGTCCCATTTGTAGATGGCGTTATCTATCTACCTGAGTACAACATCCTTTTAACTCAGTATTGCACAGGTGTATTTCGAGTTGAGAATTTTTTTCATCAGCTCAGAATTATAAAATGTCAAAAAATTTCAAGAACAAAATATGATTGCCTAAATGCAATGAATAAATTCATACAATTATTTACTGAAAACACGAAATGTGAACCAGATATGCTCTAACTGGAACCCGAAATGTGCTAAATGAGAAAAAATCTGCGTATATTCCTAACAAAAAAATATATTCTTTTGAACTGAATATATTTAAGTTTAAATTTTAATGTATTATAAGAACAAAAAATACTACCATCGTAAATGATCAATCACCATTTTTAACATTTGAGAGCGTTTTTTGTCAAGTTTCAATAAAGGAAAACAAACATTGAAAAATAAATTTAATAAAAAATTACTTGTATGCTATTTGGAAGGAATCAGAAAAAAATTAGAGACCTATGCCATGAATTAGGCTCTTTACAAATGGATGGCGCAAAACAATTAATTTGAATTTAATTATTTAACATTTTAGATAACTTGTATTATTTTAAAATATGAATTTATATGTGGAAAATTTTTTTAAAATTTACAAATTGTAAAAATTATTTGATAACAAAAGCATAAATAATTGAAAAATTGCGAAACAGATTATTAGTCATTCTTGTATCAAAATGGTATCTGAATTTTTTCGTTCCTTAATATTCATATTTAGGGTTAAAAAAATTTTGATATAGAAAAATGACAAAATTAAGATAAAAAGAGGGCAAATTTTCAAGAGAAAAGGAGAATTTTGATAGAGATAAGTGATAAAACTAAGAGAGAAAAGAGGGGGAATTTTAAGAGAGAAAAGTGACAAAATTAAGTGAGAAAAGTGACAAAATTAAGAGAGAAAAGAGGGTGAATTTTCATGAGAAAAGCGGGGAAATTCTCATGGCAAAAGCGGGGAAATTTTCATGAGAAAAGAAAGGAAATGTTTATGAGAAAAGAGAGGAAATTTTTATGAGAAAAGAGACGAAATTTTTATGATAAAAGAAGGCAAATTTGTTAGAGAAAAGTGACAATATTAAGAGATAAAACAGAGGGAAATTTTAAGACAGAAAAGTGACAAAAATAAGAGCGAAAAGAGAAGAAATCTTCATGAGAAAAGAGGGGAAATTTTTATGAGAAAAGAGGGGAAATTTTCATGAGAAAAGAGGGAAAATTTGATGGAGAAAAGTGAAAAAATTAAGCGAGCAAAGAAACAAAATTAAGAGAGAAAAGAAACAAAATTAAGAGCGAAAAGAGGAGAAATTTTCATTAGTAAGTGCGAACATTTTTATGAGAAAAGAGGAGGTAATTTGATAGAGCAGATAAGTGGCAAAATTAAGAGAAAAAGAAGGGGAAAATTTAATAAAGAAAAGTGACAAAATTAAGGTAGAAAAGAGAGAAAACTTTTACGAGAAAATTGTGGAAATTTAATATAGAAGTGACAAAATTAAAGGAGAAAAACAATGGAAAATTTAAGAGAGAAAGGTGACAAAATTAAGAGAGAAAAGAGGAGAAATTAAAAATTTTTATGAGAAAATAAGGGAAATTTGATATAGAAAAGTGACAAAATTAAAAGAGGATAGGGGGAGGAAAATTTGTATGAGAAAAGAGGAGAAATTTAATCAAGTAAGTGACAAAAATAAGAGAGAGAAGAAAAATAAAATTTAATAAAGAAAAGTGACAAAATTAAAACAGAAAAGAGTGTAAATTTTTATGACAAAATAGGGGAAATTTGATAGGGAAAATTTACAAATTTAAAAGAAAAAAGGAGGGAAATTTGAGAGAGAAAGGTAACAAAATTAAGAGAGAGGGGAAATTTGGTAGGGAAAAGTGACAAAGTTAACTGACAATATGCGGGAAATTTTCATGACAAAATAGGGAAAATTTAATAGAGAAAAAGTGACAAAATTAAGAAAGAAGAGAGGGAACTGTAAAAGAGAAAAGTGACAAAATTAAGAGAAATTTGATATAGAAAAGTGACAAAAGTAAAAGAGGGAAATTTACATAAAAAAGAGAAGAAATTTTATAGAGAAAAATCATATAATTTGGATAAAAAAGGGGGACAAAAAAACTAAAAAAGTGACAAATTTGAGGAAAAAAGGGCTAAAACATACATTATTGATCTTTTAGTAAATTTCCTACTCTTTAAGGATCTTTTTAAATTTGCCATATATGCAATAATTTTCAAGACATTCACAAAAAAGAAAATTCTTTTTTTTTACTAAATTTTTCGAAAAAGGCCGAACTGGAATTCGTAAACAGTGAACTTGCCTTATTTATGTTTGTATAATTTTTATAGTTCCTGGTGCTTCTTCAAACATTTCTATTGCTTAATACATTATTTAATATATGTTCAAAATAAAAAAATCAATTGTATCTTTCCCTATAATTAAAATTACCTCAAACACGTTATTATTGAGATAGTTCCTAGATTTTGAAATAAAAACAATATTGATGTGTCTTTTATTGCCCCACGTTGAATTTTTTTTTCGTACATTTTAATCACTAATACACTCAACAGTATCTAAATATATTCTAAAGCTCCACGTTGGGCGCCAATTTAAAATAATTATAATTGCATTAATTAAATTAAATTAATTAAAAAAAACATCCATAATTAAATATTTAGTTTTCCTTTCGGCTTTGTCTCGGATTAATTAAAACCTGGATAAAATCTCTAAAGTTGAACAATAAAATTTAAACAATAAATAAAATAAATCACAGAAAATGAAATAAATGAAAATATAAATAATTTACACATTTAAACAAGGAATTATTATAAATTAATTACTACTAAACAAATATTTTAAGGTGTATCAATTCTCTATATTATTAAAAATTCTCAATTTTGTAATGACTTGTGAATAGACAAAAAGAAAAATCTAAACACAAGGATATCATCAGACCTAATAAGTTCTGAAATGTCACTGTTCCTCTCGGAAAAACTCGATTCCACGACATTTCCCTGATTTCGATTCAAATCCCGCATGATTTAGAGTCCCTAGAGTAGTCACCCTCTCACTTTCTAAACATTAAATTTTTGTTTTGGCTCCCAAGTTCCTTTTAGGTAGAGTTGGAGCACCAGAGCGACCTCTACGACGAACGGATCATTTGCGTTTCGAGGTTTATTAGCCATGAAACCTTCAGTGCCTTTCAACTGGAAGAAAGGGAATGTTGGGAAATGAAAAATGTTACCTGATGCTATAAGAGACTTGAAGAAAATATTTTTTAAAGGAAAGAAAATTTATCTCAAAATTTACATGTAGTTAAACACAAAATTATACGTGACCGCAATAGCACAAATCGATCATTATGTCCTCTAATCCAAAGTTCGACTATAATACGGTTATTATGAAACTAAATCAATGTTTGACAAAGCGATAGGTTCAGCGAGCTCGGTTTCGGATTAACGGTCCCAACGATTAAATAATTGGAGCCGATATTAATTGGTCAATGGTATTGTCCCAAGCACAACTTCACCAATATTTTCAGTAAATTCACATGCCGTGATGAACTTTCGGATAATCAGGATAATTGTCCTTTGAAAGTTAACTGTTAACGATAATTAATTTAAAAACAAAACTGACGCTTGTAGTGTTATTAGCTCGAATAATGAGGGGTACCAACTAATTTAATGTGTTATTGGTTTATTTATTATTAAAATGATATAAAATATCTACTTTAAAAACTATAAACGATGTATTTGAATGCCAGCTATAAATTTTTAACAAGACTTTGACCGAGCGTTTCGTGCATGATTATTTTATTTAACTCAGTTATATGGTCAGTGTTTAATAGACACAGTAGAGGGAATTTACATTTTTTTGTATCTAAATCTTAAACAATTCTAGTAAATCTTTGCGCTCCTTTACAAGCTTTATTTTAAATGAACAAAACGTTTTTTTTATATAATATATCTTGAGATGAACTAAATAACAAATTGGAACAGGATTAGTCACTATATTCTAAAAAAAATTGCTTGCCAAACAACAATCAAGAGTGGATGAGATATAATTAAACTAAGTAAGAATTTAGTCACGTATATAGACTTCTTGGAGTTTCAGCTAATATAGAAAGTTAGATTCGTGTTCACAACAAACAAATCGAATCAATGTTTCCTAATCGGAATCGGAATCTGTTTGGTTAAACATAATTAAGTTTCTGAAATAATTCTTATTGTTGGAACTGAATTAATAAGAACAAACATAAAATAAAATAGATTAAGCCAAAAACCGAACAAAATAATTGTTATTACTATTTTTTTATTAATCATCTAAGTATGGGGTAAACAATATTGTATTAGTATTATTAAACCATTTATCGTGGATATTGTGACAGAGTTATACTGAATGTTTCTCCAAAATTGATAATGGACCATATTTGTTGTTATTAATCATATATTTGATGAATTACAAGTGATTTAAACTTTTAAGGTAAAAAACATATACTAAGTAAAATAAAGTGAAGATTAAATCATACATATAATGTGCAGTTGATCCAATTGTTGTTTTAATTCACTTTACTAATTTTACAGGACTTTAAAATTACTACTGAACTGATAAAATACGTAACACGACAATCTTTCCCAGAAAACTATTCCCTATACAATCCTTCCAGAATAAATCACCCCCCCCCTCCGGCAAACCTTCCTGGCTACAACCCTTCCTCACAGTAATTCTTTCCCACGACAATGTTTCCCCGGATTGTGCGCGAAGGATTTTCTGGGAGTAATTGTCGAGGTTTTTCCGGGGAAAGATTGTCCGGGAAGGATTTTCCAGGAACGATTGGCCAGGATGGATTTTCCGGGAACGATTGTCCGAGAACAGTTATCCGGGAAGGATTGTCGGGGAAAAAATGTCATGGATTCGAAAATTCTTCCCTTTACAATCCTTCCCAGATAATCTATCCCCCCCCCCCGCGATAACCCTTCCTCACAACAACTCATCCTCACAGAAATTCTTTCCACGGCAATGTTTCCCCGAAACAATTGTAGAGGAAGGATTGTCCGGGAAGGATTGTGCGTGAATGATTTTCCAGCAGTAATTATCCGAGGATTTTCCGGGAAGGGATTGTGACAAAATTATTCTGAATGTTTCTCCAAAATTGATAATAGACTGTATATTTTTGTTTGATGAATTACAAGTGAATTAAATTTTTTTGTTAAAAAACATATACTAATTAAACACACACAATTCTTTCCCACGACAAGGATTCTCTGCAAGAATTATAAGGTAAGGATTGTCCGGGAAGGATTGTTCGTGAAAGATTTTCCGTGAGTAATTTTCCGTGGATTGTCCCGGAATCATTTTCCGGGAACGGTTGGCCAGGATGGATTTTCCGGGAACGATTTGCCAGGATGGATTTTCCGGGAACGTTTGTCCGAGAAGAGTTATCCGGGAAGGATTGTCTGGAAAGGACTGCCTGGAAAAATTGTCATGGATTTGAAAATTCTTCCCGGATAATTTACCCCCCCGGAAACCCTTTCCCGCTACAACCCTTCCTCACAACAATTCTTTCCCACGACAATGTTTCCCCGGAAGAATTGTAAGGGAAGTATTGACTGGGAAAGATTGTGCGTGAAAGATTTTCCGCAAGTAATTTTCCGTAGGATTTTCCGGGAAGAATTTTCCGGAAACAATTGTCCAGTGTGGATTTTCCGGGAACGATTCTCCGAGAAGAGTTATCCGGGAAGGATTGTATGGAAAAAAATTGTCATGGATTCGAAAATTCTTCCCTATTCAATCCTTCCCTGATAATTCACCCCACCAGCAATCCTTCCCCGCGACAACCCTTCCTTGCAACAATCCATCCTCACAACAAATCTTTCCCACGACAATGTTTCCCCGGAAGAATTGTAAGGGAAGGCTTGATCAGGCAAGATTGTGAGTGAAAGATTTTCCGTCAGTAATTTTCCGCGGATTTTCCATAGAAGGATTGTCCGGAAAGAATTTTCCGGAAACGATTGTCCAGGATGGATTTTCCGGGATCGATTGTCCAAGAAGAGTTATCCGGGAAGGACTGTCTGGAAAAAAATTGTCATGGATTCGAAAATTCTTTCCTATTCAATCCTATCCAGATAATTCTCCCCCCCCCTCGTCAATCCGTTCGCGCGATAACCCCAATGTTTCCCCGGTAGATTTGTAAGAGAAGGATTGTCCGGGAAAAGATTGTGCGTGAAAGATTTTCCGCGAGTAATTTTCCGTAGAAGGATTGTGCGGGAAGAATTTTCCGGAAACTATTGTCCGAGAAAAGTTATCCGGGACAGGATTGTCTGAAAAAAAATTGTCACGGATTCGAAAATTCTTCCCTATTCAATCCTTCTCGGATAATTCACCCCCCCCCCCCGGCAAATCTTCCCCGCGACAACCCTTCCTCGCAACAACCCATCCCCACAACAATTTTTTCCCACGACAATGTTTCCCCGGAAGAATTATAAGGAAAGGATTGTCCGGGAAAGATTGTGCGTGAAAGATTTTCCGAGAGTAATTTTCCGTAGAAGGATTGTCCAGGAAGAATTTTCTGGAAACGATTGTCCAGGATTGATTTACCGGAAACGATTGTCCGAGAAGAGTTATCCGGGAAGGATTGTCTGGGAAGAATGTATGTATATATTTTATTTTGTTTCGACAAAAAATGCAAAGTGTGTGTAAAAATTTTGTTTTTGTTGATTGATTATTTATTAGAGATTGATTGAAAGATTTTTGGGACGAAAAGTTAAAAATAAGTATTCAAAGAAAAAAGGTTGAAAACTAATAGAGAAATAAAATTTAAAAGAATTTTGGTGGAGGAAAAAGTTTTGTGAAAATGGATATATAAAGATTGAAGGGATGAAGGAAATATGAATGTTAGAAGTGGCTATAATGAATAAAAAAAAGTTAAAGAAGAGTACTCGATGGAATAAAATAATATTAAAATATATGTCAGGATTTTGGGAAGATGGAATTATAATAAGTTTTCCCGGAACGATTGGCCAGGATGGATTTTCCGGGAACGATTGTCCGAGAAGAGTTATCCGCTAAGGATTGTCTGGTTTATTATTTTTGCAAACAAGGAAAATTGCAGATCTGAAATATTTATTGGTAAAATTTTTTAAAATTATCAAAATTAAAAAATCAATTTGTGATTGGTTTGTCATTAAATGACTGAGAAATACATTTTATTTTATTCTCATTTGAATAAAACTTTTAATTGAACTTACCCAGAGAAAACAATTTTAATTCGTTAATTTAAAACATAAAAGACAAATTTAGACTATATTAACCGCTTTTTTCTAATACGCGAACCACTTGGCGGGATAATTGTAATTAGCTTTGATTTAAAATGTGTAACATAGAGTTGACCAGGTGTTTTCAGATATCATTGGAAAGACGCGTTTTATAAACTTTTTTTTGAATACGAGTGTGGATATGAAAGGTCTATGTTATGACGGAGATGGATATATACAGCGTATTTCAAAAGTCTATCATCATATTAACTCAAGTTCAAGATGGCCGAATGTAACAAAAACAAATGAATGTTTTTGAATTTTAAGTGCTTGAAAATATGAAAAAAGACTAAATCTCAAGTTTGCATTCCAGGACCGTTTCCAGACTTCTTAAACACGCTATATATATGGCGAAAAGTGGTAGTTGTCATGTAAAAAGTGATTTATAACTTTGAAGACTTTATTTGAAATACTTAGAATAAAATAAACGGCAAATAGAAATTTTCAAATTTTAAATTATTTAGTCTTACCAAACTATTTCCACTTTCTCTTTAAATTGTTTTTAACATTACACTACATATTTTTAAATTTCACACTCATATGTTTTTCTTTTTTATTTTTAACTATTAAATTTTTTACATTTACCAAATCCATTTTTTTTCTAAAAAACGAACTATTTTTTTTATAATACATTTTGTTGTAATTTCTTTATTACTTTCATATAATTTACTTCTTTATCTATTATTGCTACTATTAATATTATTACATATCGTATACTTTATCCTAATTATAATTTATATTTCTTTAAAAACTAATTGATACTTATATTATTTGTAATGCTCTACTTAATTCTTCATTTTCTTCTTTTACTCATTTAACACTTTTTATTTATTATATTTTTTCACAAGATCCCAGTTTCAATTCTTATTTGTCCATTCGCCATTTTCATTTTAGTTCTTTTTTTCAGACTCTTTATCCCCATTATTTTTGTCCGTATTTATTTTAAATCCACCTTGTGTTTTATTTGTCATTTATAAAATTTTACTTGTTTTAACTTTATGTTTCCATTTTTATTAGTTTCTAGTTAATTCGTTTAAAAACATTTCGGTCATTCGGGTGGACCCGAAAGTGAGGAATAAAATTGCTTACCGCCGATCGACCATCTTGGGACTCTCAGCACCCCAACAACTTGCCACTGCGGAAGTTATTGAGGAACGCCTGATGGTACTTTTGGGCCCAATCTGACTGAACTAGAAAAAAAGTATTCCCCGGTCGGTCATCTATATTGAGCCTAGTACCCGAAAACTTGCGACCGCGGCGATCCGCAAGTTTTCTGGTGCTGGGTTGATTCAAGATGGCCGACCGGTAGGCAATAATTTTTTTGTGGTTCCTGTGAAACCACCTGACTAACTCAAGGTTAGATCTGATCCAAAAGTACCGTCAGGCCCCCAGCGTTCCTCTATAACTCTCGAAGTGGCAGGATGTCGAGTGTTAAGTGTACCCAATATGGCTGACGGGCGAAGAATACTTTTTTCTCATTCCTGTAGAACCACCCAACTGATCTAGGATCAGATCGGGTCAAAAGTACTGTCAGGCACCAGCGCCCCCAATGAATCCCGCGGTGACAGGTTGTCGGGTGTTGAGGGTACCCAAAATGACCGACTGGCGGGGAGTAATTTTTCTTCTCACTTTCGGGTCACTCGACTGACCCAGCATTCTGCTTAACTTAGCCGTGATCTTCAGTTTAATCTATTCGTTAGTGTGCGATATGTTTAATTCACCCGTAATTTCGATATAATTATCGTGTTCTTCTGTCTCTTTGCTTCTTTCTATATTGTTGTCTCTAATATTTACTAAACTGTATATACACTTTCCATTTATTTATTTTCTTGACCGATTTTTTTTTATATTGTCTAATTTTCTTAATTTCTTTTATTTCTCTAGATTCTTACTACATTCAGCTTTTTTTTATTCTGTTTATTCATTTTCTTGGCCAGATTCTTATTAATCTTTTGTTCTGATTCTATTTTATGTCATTTCTCCATTGTCTTTGTTCATTTACCTGTTTTTTCGACAAATTTATATCTAGATTATTTTCCCTAATTCAGGCACATCTGCTTACCCTCCTTTGTTCTAAATCTTCCTCTTGTTGGTCGTTCATTGATACTATTTTTTTGCACTTATTCCATTGCTGTTGTCTTCCTGCTTAAATAATAATTAGTTTCAGTTGAGGTTATTGCAACCTTGCTACTATTTTCTGATTTCTGAATAAGTTAAATAACATTTAAATTTATTTTATTACGTTAACAAGAAAATTTGAGATGAAAAATTTATATCCTTAGTCTATGAAAGAGTTTATATGTTAATTGAAGTGAATTTTTATTCATAGTTTGTTCTTATGATGAAAAGAAAACTGAAGTTTTTCATTAAGTAGTCTTTCATAAGTTCAGACATAAAGTTTTACGTTATAAAAATGAGAATATAAATTCAGTGATAAGTTATTTTTCTAAATAAGACATAAAACTTTTATTACATCTTGAGCTAAATCACTTAATTGAATTATGAAATATTTTTGCTACTAGAATTTGAATTTTCAATAAAGTTACATTGTATTATAATTTTTTAATTCTTTATCACAAAAGAAATTCTATTATGCTTAAAATTAACTACCAGGTAAAGAGCAATTATTTTCAAAAAACAAACACAAGTTGCTACGATCTAATTGGTCTTCCAAAAAGGAATTTTCAACTTAGACATCAAAAGCAACTGTATCTAGAGACCTGTGACAATGACAATACGATAGCGCGGACCGTGTCGGCGTTTTCTTGTTTCGGGTTGCCCAACGTCTAAAGCCAACACCGAGTTTGCTTTTCTCACTACATTCGCTTTCTGCTTTTATTGTGCATGGAAACAGGGTTGGTAAAGCCAAAACTGCATATAAAATTACAAACTATACCAATAATCGTTTGTCATCTATGATCGCTTTGAAACAGAGAAGTGCTTCTTTGTGTCTAGTCTTCAAGATCGTTTAATCAAATTTGTAATGATTTTTATTCTGAATAAAATTTTTAGATATAAGTGAAATATATTCCATGGCATTTACTTCATTACCAATTACAATTTTATATGTTAAATGCCATCTTTAAAGACAAAAGATGGTTTTTGCTTAAAAATGAAAATATAAGATCCATATTGGGCAGAATGTTTTAAAATTAAATAATCTTTTTGATTGAAACTTAAATTATTTTAGAAACCAGTCCTGTCTTTTCCCTGTCCTTGATTCCCCTATAAGGTGGATCAACTGAGAGGCGACCCCACACCATATCGAGTTCCCGATCTCCTAGCTTTAGATTTCTCATTTTCAAAGGTAGACACCGTCATTCGAATTATGACGGGAATGCTGGGAATTTACCGAAACAATGGCAGAACTATTGATGGAAAAAGCGAAATTGGGAGAAAATTGTTTTTGAAAGGGATTAGAAAAGTAATCGAACGGTTTAGGGAGTTTAACTAACCATCACAAAGAGTAGAATGATGGTGTTAATGAACGATTTTGCTACCGGTTAATAAGTTATAAAATCAAACACGATTATACCAAAATAGTTTGTATTTCAATTTACTAAGTTTTAAATTAATATTATTATTATTATTTTACCGCTGTACAAGGTATATAAAAATTTATAAATATATTTTTTACGGACCAATCTATAATTTCATGAATAATTAATTCCCGCTATGTTCAAAATTATATGGTAGAAAATAACAATTGCGTTCAAGTGATTTTATGATTTAGTATGTTAGTTTGGCACCTAAATCTGAGAAAATCACAAAATGCCCCCTTTTTCGAGGGTGGGTTTTTGCATACCGAACGAAATTGCCCCTTTTTCAGTTTTTTTTTTTCAAATAACTAGAAAACAAAACAAAATTCTAGATTTTTATAAAAATAATACATTTTTGTAGAAAAACAAATTTTCCAAATTTTTTATACGATTTTTAGTACAAAAATAATTGAAATATTAAAATTTACGAAAAATCACGTTTTTTTGTACTTCGTTCATAACGTTTTTTTGCAGCATCCTAGGTATATATAAATGTTCAGAAAAAAGAAGGGATTTGAAAAAACGATGAACTGGCTTTTTTTAAATCTCCGTAAAGTCGGCTCGTTTAGAGAAGAACCCATTAAGTCACATTTCGGACTACGACAAAGCCTCTCTTCTTCGCAGGAAGATAGGCGATACTAGCAATCAGTGGCATTTACGTTTTAGTATAAAATTAAAACTGGTACTAAAAAGTAAATTAAGTAATACTGTCTATTCAACAAAAAAAAAATGAGATGGTCTCTTGTAACTAGATGCTATATTATTTTGAGAGTGTGCATCATGACGTAATGGGTTCTTCTCTAAACGGACCAAGTCTACGACCAACGGTGACCAAGATATAGCCATTTTTAGATACTTTTTAGTGGCAAATAAATTTGTTTCTATGCGATTAAATAACAATTTCAAGGTAATTTACAAAATACATTATTTTTATTCGTAGAGGTACAAAAAAAGTACATTATATGTTGATTCTTCAATATTCATTCTTCCGATGACAATATGAACTTAAGTATTCATTAATTAATCTTCTTGGGACATTGTAGTGTGTAAAGTGATACTTTTTTACGAATTTGAATTTTGCCATCATATGAGTGAAAAAAGACACTTTACACAGTAGTAATATACTATGTTTTTTCTACTACCAAAAATAAGTTTTAATTGAAACATAAGAAATTTATCAACTTATCTTTCAATTGTGAACTCAACTTTCACTCGTCACATTCTTCTTCTTTTCTTCTCCTTTACCTTCTTCTTTCTTTGGGTTTAATTATTCTGGTAACTAACACCACACCCCATTTTTCATTACTTTTACAAAAACAAAAAAATCAGGATTTATGTCTTGCACTTGATCTCATTTTTATAATAACCTTTTAAAAATAACGGGTAAATTAGTAATAAAATTTTTTTTCATATTGTTTTAGAACATCACCTTTCAGGTTTTCTTCTTTCACAGTGACTAGTTTACCTACTCCATTGTATTCATGGTTTAATTGTCAATGTCAAAATATTTTTAATTGTCAATGTCAAAATATTTTTATGTTTCACTCCATTTTATATTGTCGGTTTTGTGTTCATTGATCCTAGTTTGGGCAATGACACATACATTGTGCCCACTAACAGTGGTACGTTAAGGTCGCATTCCTGGTCCTTAGGTGGTTCCTGATAGTATTATTATACCTATTCCTTTTACCGGCCCTTGGTCGCTTCCCTATAGTCATTGTCTTTTTACAAATTTAAATTTACATTTATCCAATTCTCAAATTTTCCGCTTGGCTTCAATTTTTCCAAATTAATTGGCTGTTTCACTCCCCTAACTTTGGTAGACTTCCTTTATGACCCTTAAAGGATTTCCTCATACCCATATTAAGATTTAAATTGTATTGACCGTAGTTTTTGTAGGCCTGATGATGGCAATAATTTGCCGAAACCAGTTGAACGCTTTCCATTTCAATCTTTAATAATAAAATAATTGTGGTACTTGACATATTATTTTATTACCTCACGTACATTATTTATTATAAAAGAAACTTCAAAAAAATGTGCTTTTTTTCGGATGCTAGTCCTGTTACCAGCTACACTTCAGCCTTTTTGTGTATTTCGATTTTTGATCTACAGCACCCACTCCTTAGCACTACTTATCTGTATTAGCCTGTACAGGATTTTCACAGGTTGGCAGTTATATTCTTCGGAGGTTAAAGCTGCCCGAATATAGGTTGTCATTCTGGGTCTAATCTCTCGAATTCTAACAATATATGTTTGGCCATTTCTGTCCCTTTGCCGCATTATCTACAGGAAATTGTATTATGCAACTCCATTTTATGCAGGTATCTTCTTATTGGACTGGTGACCCTTGTTATAGTTCCGACTTGGTTCCTACTCATTTCAAGCAGTTCTTCAGTATTTGCATGAGAAGGGTTTTATTGAAGCGTTCTCTTTATTTTCGTTTGACCAATTCTCATATGCATCTTCGGATACCAGATTTTGTCACCCCGAGTGCAAGTTCTGGGTCCATATATTGAGTTGAATATTTTCTGGCTAGTTCATCAGCTTTATCGTTGCCCTCGATGCCACATGATCCTGGAACCCAGGTCAAAGTTATTTTGTTGCAATTTGAGAGGACACTGAGTTCTTCTTGGCATTCCCATATCATTCTTCATATCACTTTTAGGTTCATAAGAGCCTTCAGTGACGCCTGGCTGCGTCTGTTCATATTCTGAATCTATACGTTGCGCACTTTCCTCCTGTTATTTTCTCTCGCGCATTATACGATTGTATACAATTCCGCTTGGAATATGGAAGTATTTATTCCCAGTGGGATGCCTAGTGTGAAATTCCTTCTATCGCTGTATATTCCACCACTAGTTCCTTTCCTGGTCCTAGATCCGTCTGTATACCAGATTCTCTGTCAAGGTTTGCCCGTGATGTTGTCATCTGTCCATTTCATTCGATCTTGTGTGTTCACCTCGAAGTTAGTGTTGAAGTATACAGTAGTTGTGTAATCCGTTGATTTTATTTCAAGAATGTTACCTCCAACTGTTTCATTTATCTTGTTGTGATCCGATCTGTTACTCATATTTTGTACACAGAGAGAAATAGGTTATTTGAATAAACAATATTATTTGTATGAAATAAATTGTGTTGTTTGTACATACCAATATGATTATTTGGAACCGAACAATGTTTTTTGAATAAACAAAATTTAAACGGTATACGTGTCACATGACTGTAATCTTTGCTCACAATTGGTCAATTGAGGAGGGAAATTTTTCAAAATGTTAGACAAGAATTCCAAGACAGACTTGACTTTTGTTTAGCACACGATGGACAACATTTTGAGCAATTGCTGTAATTTTTTTTATTTTTACCTTCTTTTATGTCCGGTTTCTCCAGTGGAACTTAATATAAATATTATGAAATATCGACTTAAAAGTACTATGAGCTTAAATCAAAATTCTGTTGCACCACGTTAAAAATTGGAAATATTAGCCAAGATCAAAATTAAGTTCGATAAACTTGGCAACGCTGGCACCATTCAATCGTAAGCTCCAAATTTCTTTTTGTAACATTTTCCACCCTGACTAGTTTTCGGTGGTAATTTGAATGAATGTATTTGATTGGATGCTAAAAGATAGTGGGATGATGTGTGTGTGTATTACCACTTTACATTTGTCATCCTTGTTTGCAATTTGCACATTACTCATTGTCAATCAACACAGCAAATAAAATGATATTTAATATGGAAGGTGATAAAAAAAGAGTAAATTATAAATTACACCAAACCTGGCAAAAAACCTTTTGTCACATAAAGTCTCAAAATAATTGTTGCGATTATAAATGTGACGAGGAATTTGTATCGCATTATCATCCACTACATTTACAATGTCTACAGCATCTACATCTTCAATTTCAAACATGTTGATATAAAAAAACGGTAAAAATGTAGCTGTGATTATTTATAGACACGAAATTTATATGAAAGATGACAAACAAACGTCAAATTTTCGTCTTAAGTCGAAAAAATCGGTGACTGGAATTTAAAGTCGGCGTTAAGCCATTTTCGACTTAAAATACAGTGGTGCAACATTATTTTATTCTAATATCGACTTAAGTTCAATATTGATATTAAGTTTCACTGGAGAAACCGGACATTAAATACCTAACAATAAACTGATAACATTATTGATACAAATTATGTAATGTTTTTTTGTCCTAGCAGTGGACAAAGGGTATGATTTGAATTCTGCATTGAATTACCTTTCCTCTGATGTGCCACACATGGTGTATCGCCCATCCAAATTTTCATTTTACGGGGTGGGGGTGAAGGGGGTTAAGGTAGGGCGACAAATTTTGTCAAAAATTTCGTTTCGTTAAATCAAAAGTCGACGTGTCTCACTATTTTTCTCAAAAATTATTGTGCGAGAGTAAAGTGAGGGAAGGAAAAAACACCCTGTATTTCTGTTCAGGGGGTAGTAAAAAAATTAAAACTTATTGATTTGAATTCTGCATTGAATTATCTTTTCCCTGATGTGCCACATACGGTATGTTCCCTATTTAAATTTTAAAGTTGAGGGGCGCGGGGTGAAGGGGGTTGACGTTAGAGTGATGTTTGTTATCAAAAATTTTGTCCCCCTCAAATCAAAAATCGACGTTTCTCGCCATTTTTGCCAAAAATTATTGGGTAACCCTGAATCGGGGGTGGAAACTTTTTAAAAAAACACCCTGTATACTGAATTTTAATCAGTTTAACTACAAAGTCAGCTGTATCGAATTATTTATATATAATATATTAATAATATTACTTACTAAAATGATTAAACAGTCTGTTATAACTAGATTATGAACAGAATGCGAATAATTGACAATCTGTTGTTTGAGTCAAGTCACATTATATGTATAAATAAAACTACTAATGGAAAGGAAATAACCAAATTTCCTATTCATCCACTTACCCAAAACACAAACACGTTGTTCTAAATCTCTGTTTCTGACAGTTGGCTTTTGATATTTACCAAAAATTTCCACCCCAAAACCTAAAATAGGCCTCTCACATTACCTGTTCAAAAATACCGTTATGGGAATACAGACACGAAAATATGAAAGCATTAGTTAAGATTACTTTCTTTATTCTATTATTCTCGCCTCGAAATGCGGGAAAATTTCTGTATTTTAGGTAATAACAGGGCCCCGTATCGCGACTTTTGTGAATAATCTTGAAGGTTAATTCTTGAATTATGTAGTTCTTAAGTATGAAAGTGAAATTACAAATCATTTTTTTACAAAACTTTCATTCTTGGAATACATTTATAAATACTAAAAATTCGTTAAATAAACATTTAAACAACATAATACCATTACTTACTTTTATTTGACATTAATTTGACTTAATCTGTACACCCTTTCCGAGTTAAATCCGCAGTAATTTCTAAATAAAACCCTAATAAACGCAAATAATCATAACTCTTTCGAAAGCCAAACAACGCTTAAAAAAAATCATATCTATATATTAATATTTTTCTCCCCAAATTAATTTATAACCGTGTAATATGACATGAGGTACCAGATGGCGCAACCATTAATACGAGTCTTGGGATTCATCAATCTTGCCGAGAGATTCGCGTCTCTGACAGTGCGATTGCCTATAAAGAGAGATAAAGAGGTATAAAAGAGAGAAAAATACAGAGTCGGACTTTCCAAAATTTCGGAATAAATATACGTTATAAGTTTATCTTATGTTGGTCAGTCAGGTAGGTAAACGAAGACAGGGATTAAAGAACATAATTCTCATAGAAACATATAGAACTTTATTATCTTTTGCAATTATGAGAGAAAGAGAACAACATTAACTATAAAGTACAAAATGTCATTATTATACTAATATCAATATTTAGCATATAATATAAACAAACTTATTTTATTCTTTCTTTTCTCTTGCTTTTCGTTTATCTTCTTTGCTATTTAAGTATTTCTTTAAATACTACATTCAATGTCCTCTTAGTTCTATTTTTTTCTTAGCCTAAATTATTGTTTTTCATGTTGTTTTTGTCTTTCATGTTTCTCTCATTCTTTGCACTATAGCGAATTCAACGTGTTAGAGAGAGAGGTATAGGAAATTCAGCGTTTCAGATAGAGAGAGCGCTATGACGTCACATTTTACGACGCTTACCTCGTTTTTTGACGATCAGTATTTTGAAGCATTAAAAAACGTTCGAAACGTCACATTTTACAACGGTTTCAACGTTTTTTAATGCTTAGAATTTTGATTCGGAAAAATACGTCAAACAATGTCATATTTCATCGATTTTTACATGTTTCCTTATGGGAAATACGTGTATTTGATGAAAAAAAAGTGAAAGTTTTTTCACATCAAAAAGTAAACGTTAAGAAACATTGAAAACCGTCGTTAAATGTGAGGTTTCAAACGTTTTTTAACGCTTCAAAATACTGAACGGCAAAAAATGTCGTAAAATGTGACGTCAAAGCGCTCTCTCATTCTGACACGCTGAATTTCCTATACTTCTTTCTCTCTAACACATGGAATTCCTTATAGTGAAAGTCGTATTAATGTAGACCATCTACTGTACTTCTTTTGTAATTCATCTCACTAGTTTCAGATATTTCTGCTGCTTGTAACATGTTTTTTTGTTTTTCATAGTTTGTCTATAATTCGCAGCAAAACTATAACATTCTTCTTTGTATCGCTTCTTTCACACGGACATTCCACTGGACTGATTTGCTTCAAACTTGGTCCTCCCTCGAGTTTAAAATTGAGTTCTATAGGTCAAAGTGGACCGAAGATATGGGGTTCACAAGGTCACATGTATTTCAAATGGCAAAATTTGGTCTCCCAACCGCACAATTTTTTTTGCTGGTTGATACATACAATATTCATTATCATTATTGCACAATACTCAAGGTTTACACCTCTCTAGCTAATATATTTGTTTTTGATTTGCATCTGGTACTGAATAACTTCATATCCAAGGGCATAAAACTTCAAAGTGTCAATATTCCTGTCACATCAAAATTGACATTCAAACGTTGACAGGAATAATTTAGGTAAACAGTGTGCCAAAGAAGTTTAAAAGAACTACAATCAATAGCAGCCTTCAGATATTTTTTAAGCTGTACCAATTAGGCTTCTTAAACGCTCTTTTTTCTCAATTTTTTTATTTAAATAGTTTACTTTATTTAAAATCTATTCCATTACAAGAGAGTATTAGTAAATTTGTTGGATGAACTATTTCTATCAATGGGTACGGTCCACCTAAACTAACTTCATAAGAAATGGTTTGTGCCACTCCACCTTGTAACAAAGTTACTTTTTTCCGTAATAATTAAAATATATAAATTAAATCACGCACGGCACTGAAGTAGAATTAATTTAAAATTATGAGAGAAGCTTCGAATAAAAGGCTTGTCGTATAATTTGAACCTCCGCCCGACAGATGGAGACACTTTTGTATGTGCTTCATAGTCGCCGAAGTTCATATCGAGTAGGCAAACCATTGTCGGTAGCTGCAGTGGCAGTCCGAAGTCCCAGTTCCAGTCCAATCAGAGTTCGACCTGAGAACCAATCAGCGACATAGGTCAAGCTGGGGTTGAAGAAGCCAAGTTCCATTCCATTGTACTTGGACAGTACCGGAACCGTCAATCCGACCACGCCAGCCTAGGAGACGTGCCAGTACAATCCGACATCACCGATAGAGAGCGTTACACACCTTTTTCCTCTTCGCCGGAATTTCGGTATAAATAAAAGTTTTATTTCTTGAATCTTATTTTTGTTTCATTCCAGCAGCTAATATACCCAGATACTCAAATCAGTAGGGCAAGTAAAGACCACCCTTCTAGCCCCTAGTGATTGTGGTCGATACCATAGCGACCCCTGGATAATTTTCTCTCTCCACTAACGCTGCCCGTGCAGTGGCCTTCACACTATAAACGGAAGGTGGCGCCCGAGGCAATCCGAAACCTGGACTAAGGCGCCAAAGTAACCCGTAACGACCGAAGTGGCGTTACAACCCAGTCACCTAGGTCTTCGGTTCAGATCGTGTTAAGGTGTCTTGCATATAGTGTGGTTGGTACAGTTCTCTTATGATTTGACTATCGTGTGTTGAGTCTGTGTTAGCGTGAAGGTCAATGACTTCTCTGATGAATGTAATTCCAAGATCGGTATGTATGGTTTGGCTTGAAAGATACCAGGGAGCATTTGTTATAATTTGAATGATTTTAAATTGGAAATTCTGGAGAGTATTGGTGTAAGAAGGTTTATTGCAGTCCCGAAGCTCAATTCCGTTTGTCCATATGGGCTTTAATGGGCTTTAAGATCTGTGATTAATTTATCTATCTTGTTGCTTTTGTTTTATATATCTATTCCTAAATATCTGACTGTGTCATCCTTTTGTTTCTGCCTGTCTTCTATTTGTCTTATTTTTTTGATCTCTTACTGTCAAAATCATTATTTTTTTTTGTTAATTTTCGTTAAATTTTAAATTTACAGGAATTCCTGTACTTCGCTCCTGATAATTACTAGAACCACTAGCATTACTAGAATATTCTTCTCTGGATATTGTTACTCTCTATAGATTTATAAATTCAATACCTAACTATTTGCCTTGTTCTTAATATTGGTAAATTATATCGTTTGTGAAAATAATAAACAAAAGGGGACTCAATTCTCCCAAACCTTCCTTTTGTGACGATGTGGTTTTGAATTAGTCATTTAGGCCGAATACGAACCTGTGGTTTTCAATGAATATGTTTTTATCAGTTACCAAACAATAAAGGTATTCCTGGTTAAATAGGAGATTCTGGAAACATAGAGTAAAAAAGTGAAAGGGGTAACTAGGAAGTTTGTTTATTTTTACATTTTGGCAAGTTCTTGGTTCAGTATAGAAATTTTTTGATACATTTCGTGTAAAAAAAGAAATGTAAGTTATGGTTGTCTTCATGACTCTACATTCTAACTATTAATGAAAAACAGCGAGTACGCAGGGTACTGAAAGGGGCGAGACTTTTTAAATGCTTTGGAATTAATTTGTTTAGTGAAGGAAACTCGATCTTGGAAACGCTGTTTCTTTGAGATATTTGGGGAAAACCGAAATTGACCATTTTCGTTTTATTTAATTAACTTTTTAATTTTTAAAGATAGAAAAAGATTTTTTTATCGATCAAATAGCTCTTAACATATCGTATCTAATTCGCCTTGAAAATATATACACATCTTTTTTCATAAATTAAAATTTTCGTCACCCTGTATATTCTTATAAACCTTTCACTCTCTCCTCTTTCAGTTGGAAAATAGTTGGTTTCGCTCCCCTTTTTGGTAAACTTTTATTCGGAATTGTACAGTTATGAGGATTTGTGCTATATTAAATATTGAATAATAAACATGAAACTTCCCACTACTAGATTTCACTTTAATACAATTTATGTAATCCATTAAAACATATTAATATCACATTTAGTTTAATATGCTAATTATGTAACTAGAAACGTATCATTTGTACACAAAGTCCTGAACTTAAATCCCATGAAGCTTTCTACAAACTACAACGTTACCCAACCTGTTCTAACCTGCAGAGTCCTACAAACGCCGGAACAACAGTTTCTCGCTTTATTTCTCCGTAATGGACCAAATCCGACAAGAGCTTATCCCATTTTGTGCATTAATCACAAAACAAAACTTGTAACAACATCCCTTGTAGGAATTTGCGGACTCAGTTTAGTAACGATGCTATAGTCGGAGTCGGGGCACAACATGTACAAATTTAAAGCGCCCTTCCGACAAGTCATTCATCATATAGCGCCCCCTTCCGACCCAAGTATTAATTAGCAATAAATAATAAATCAGAAAGGCGGCAGCACAACGCACCGACCGGTCTCTTATTATTCATAAGAGATTGAACGCCTCAGGTGGTAAGTCGATGGACAGGATTTTGCCGATAGCGAGGAAATGCAAAGAAAAAAGAGTAAATATCCAACCGCTCTAGCGGAAATTAAATATCAACAGAATAAAAACTGTTGAACAGTATTGTTGATTGTAAAGTCCCATTGTGCAAAGTAGTTTGGAAATTTTTACCACAACCGCATTGTTAAATAGAGTTCATTATAATTGTAATTTTTTCATGAAGCTTAGTTTTTAATGAATTATGTATGTTCTTATAAACAATTTTCAAGTTTCAAGAAATATCGATTTATAAATAGTTTTAAATACAAAAAACCAAACTCACTATAATTTTGGTCAAATTGGTTTTATCACTATCTAAAAAATTCTTAAAGTCTGTTTGTTGGTTTGGGACTTCAAGACCCAGTCCACTTTTGTTGTATCCAACTAAAAGTTCCAAGGACAGCTCCTACTCAGCTCCCTTCTTTTTTTTAATAGTTTATTTTGCTTAGATTCATAGCTAGTTATTTAGCCTGCTTAAAACATCTTAAATGACTATAATCAACCGCTGAAGGAAGAAGAAGTAAACTTTTTAAGTTAAGGGCTGGTTCGTATATATTATAGTGTTTGTAATTTTATGGTTTTCTTCACTTTATTGTTTTTAGGTTAACGAGCAAAGTTCGAAGGACCAGTTGCAGAAGCAACAAATATTATAATAAATAGTTACAGTTAAAATTGAATAAAACTACACTATTCTATGGGTAGTACTATGTTATTAAACTCAAAAGAAATGTTTGATTAAAAAATCCCTCCCGCTCCAACCCGAACAAATAATGGCACAATAATTGCATAAATTATAATTAATCTATATTCAGACATTAGTTTATTATGATAGAAGTGGCAACAGCGCGACACTCTCAATTATAATTACGCCTACGAAAGATTGGAAAAAATTTACAGGTTGCAGAATACAAAACAGACTTGGGATATTGGCGATCCGAGTCGTTTGGCACTTTTCACAAAAAGAGATCGATTGTTACGTCGATACGAGTTTAATAAAAAATGTTTCGCGGTGGTTCGGGACGCGGCGGACATGCCCGATTAATATTTATTATATAAAATATTTAAATAAATGATGTTTAAATTGGTGGTCGCTAAGGGCGACTTCTATGTAGGAATTTAAATTTAAATTAAATCTCTAATTACTATAACAAAATTATCTACACAATTTTTCCTTGCGTACATCTCTGTTAGTTCTGGCTTTAATCAAATTCTCCAGGCATATGTTCGAAAAAATTACACACAATCGAGGCTTATCATTGATAAAAAAAGAAACTCCTAAGGTGCATTATTAAATGAACTGCAAAAATTTAATAGAAGGTGAAATTATTAATAAAGAGGCCAATGTAGTATTTATACTAGCCAGAAAAAGAAATAATTTGAGAGGGGATTAACTTTTATGCTGACATTAAAAGTGAAGTAAGGGGAAGGTTGCAGGTAGGATTGGTCCTGTACGGGGTAGACGGATTGGGTGGGATGTTTCTACTCTGGGAAGACTGAGTAGGCGGGATGTTGCTATAAGGGAAAAATTGAGGTAGATTGTTTTGATACGGGGTAGACTGGATGTTTCTGTACTGGGTGGAAAAGTAGGCGGAACGGGTGTCGTAACAACTCGTATTCGCGGACCACCTTGTCGAATCTATTGGCGTTTGTGAAGTCGGTTTGGCGGATTTGACAGCGAAATTACGGGTGTACGTTCCAGTAAAACCACTTTAGTTCCTGGTCTGGTGTAATGGTTCCATGTCAGCGAATAAGTGTCCTCCTATAGGTGATGTGTTCTCTACTGATCGCAGCCTCCAGATCGATGCGGTAATCCACAAGAAAGAAGAAATCCTGGAAGACAGCACATAATTCTCCGGAGTTAGTCTAGAAACGAAGGTTGTTTCTATACCACAAGGTAGATATTTCCTTCAGTAATTCGGGCATGGCTTGCAGGAGTTGGTCGGCGGTGATCCCTTGAGATTCTTGAATCTCCTCTAGTCTTCTAGAAAGGTAGCGGGGCCCGGGACCCATCAAATATAACATGCCAGTCCTTCACTCTTGAGGGCGGTATCACGGTGCTCAGATTTGGACCTGGTTGCGGCTTGTTAATTGAGCTGCGAGAAGAAAATATCCAAAATATTTTGAAATTTTACATTAATTTTGGCAACTCTGAGTGATTTCTTTAATATGTATTAAATGTAAAAAATATATACTTTCAATTTAGTGTATTTATGTCTTCTCAACATTGAGTCATAACTTTTCTGCCTTACTTTCTGATATTTTCTTAAGATGTTTCAACTCCTAATTTCTAATTTTCTAACAAGTACAGGTTTATTACTAATATAAATAATCTTTGCTCTGCTTCTCGTTCCTCTAATTATATGGCCAAACTCTTTAATTATACAACGTATCTCTTTATTTATTCTTCTATCTTCAGAATTATTATTTGAAAACTATCGCTTTGCAATAAATAATGTTTTCTATTGTATTTGTATAAATCAGATAGGTCAGAACATCTAATTTTATGAAAAATGACTTTAATTCATATGTATTATCTTTTCAGAGTTAAATCCAGTCCGTTTGTTTATTGGTACTTGCAACTTCAGTCTTTCCAACGCCACTGGTTGAAATTGTATTTTTTTCAGTTGCTTGTTTAATTTAGTGAAAAAAATACATGACGAATGATACGGATAAATATAATAATTTTTGAGAAAAATTAGATGCAAATGAGGCATGCAGTATACCGCATTGCGGCATTTTTTTTATTTTTTATTTTTTTTTAATTAATGCCTTTTCTTGTCCAAGTCATTTTAGCATATTAAATTTTAGATCCTTAAAATACAATATTCATGCAGCACATAATTATGACGTCAGGATTCTCAGGATTTTTGCGATTCTAAATTTTTGAAAATCGTGTTGTAGCACGTTTCACCTTTAAATAAGTTACTTATATGTTATACACTTTTTGCCTTCAAACTGCATAATTAAAAATCAATAAGAGTGGATTAATTTGAACAGATTTAGTGCATTTATAATGGTTATTGGTTATTGTAAATACAAATTTAAAAATATTATTGGATTTAATGACTTGTTACACCATTACACAAAAAAGACAGCCTTCTTAGTCTTGGCAATTATCATCCAATAACTGTCCAATCTGTCATCTTAAATTTATAGAACTATGTATCTATAGACAAATCGTCAACATGGTTTCTTAGTGGAAGATCAACGGAGAATGCACCCATAGCTCTATTTAATTTTATCTATATCAATAATAAGATCGACAGTAGTGTCTTTTTGTCGCTGCTGCTGCGCAATATGTTTCTTTACGTATTTATTCTATGTCACGTTTATAATACAAACAAGTTTTTTTATTAAAATTGAACCGTTATTAACGAAGATAGACACTAGTGCATTTTTGTTGTTGCAACTGTGCAATAACTTTATTTATTTTACATCACACTTATAATACAGAGCACTTTCTCCCATTTAAATTGGACCAATAATGACCAAGATAAAGTGGTAGTGCCATTCTGTAGTTGCTTCTGCGCATGATTTTTCTTTACGTATTTATTCCATATCACCCATATAATATAGACATTTTTTATTAAAATTAAACCAATAATAACAAAGATAGACGCTAATACTTTTTTGTCATTGCTGTTCCTCAGGATACTTTTTTGAGCAGTTCAATTATTTTCAAATTAAAAAAATAACGGCGCGTGGCATACTTCGATGCTGATTGCAGCACCACTACTAGCACTATCCTTATAAATATAATAACTGTTTCATAAAAAAAATTGATAAAATTATTTTTAATCCATAAAATATTGATTTTTTAAAAAACATACATTAAAAAATTTATAATTGTTAAGTATCCATACTTTTCACGTTACCTTCTATCTCTTTATTAGGTTTCCAAATCCGGACTAATCCGTGTTAAAGTTAAAAAAGTTTTCTCATTAAACTATCACAAGGTAATCTCCAAAAACCAACATTAAGTTTTGATTATAGGTTATCTTGGTAAAACGAGACAAAGTAAAATGTCCATTGATATTTTGTTCTATATTAAAAACCTTTAAATACATCAAATATTTATTTTAATATTTTCAATCAAGGTTGCAATTTCTTCTAATTTATTTTTATGGACATTTCTTGCTTTGTTATTTATTCATTACAAGCCTTCCTTAATATTTTATATATTAATTAATCGTTTGTATTTAGTGAACATAAAATCCGTATACAATTAAAATTCTTTTAGATTTAGATAATTAATATTTAATTAATTTTCATTTTAAGATAATTAATATTAAATTAATTTTGTCCTCTTATAAAGCAAACAATTTGACAGTTTATTGATTGCACTTTCTTCGTTCTTATACCATTTTATTAGGATCCCTTGTCCGAATGCCAATCTCATCATCTTCGAATATATCAATATTTGCCGAGTCATCTGGTCCTCCCTGTTAATTACAAAATCCTCTATTGTTCTTGACTAAATGAGCTACTGATTTCGTCGACCCTTTCCATTTAGCACTCATACTTGATGGTAGGCTATATAGTGGAAGTGGTATCATCAAAAATTTAAATCAGACATTTAAAAATAGACGTCAAAACATATAAAAACTTTTATTAACGAACTCTAATAAGAAACGTTGAAGCTTTAATATTAAAATTAAAAATTAAATTTTGGTACTCATTGCGACATCGACAAATACGAAACCGAATCTCTTATTTTAGATTACCGAGATTCTTATTGACTAAAACTGTATTATATCGTTTATATTTTTCTGACTAAATATGCCAGTAGACTATAAATACTTATTATTATTAAAATATAATAAACTTTAGTAAAAATAAGGTATTAGATAAAACTCTTAACTCCAGAATGAGTGAACGGATTATTTTAAAATTTTTGGTGGTTATACTAGACCTAAATTTCGAATTAAATAACAGACAAATCTAGAATGGTGGACGTAATAACTGAATTTCAGAATGGAACACTCAGTATCGGGACCTGATCATTAACGAATCACGACCTGATCAAAAGCGGATCGAAAGCTGATCAGAGATGAATCATTAACAACATAAATAAAGATAATACATTAAAAAAGAGACTTAGGCTCGATTCACACTGTGATGCCGTTCACGGTTCAATCTCGCTCCGATCAAATCTCGCTGTTTCTACACTACTAGTCTCACAATCAGTCTGTCTCGAATATCAATCTAAAGTCGACATAGAACGTTTCTTTAAAAAAAATCAGATACGTTTGACTCGTCAAAAAGGTGGAATTTAATTTTTCAGTTGAAGAATTAGCTATTACTTTTTATTAACAGGATACAACGTAAAATGAGAAGAAGAAGAACATCCCAGTTTATTAATGAGAGAAAAAGGCAAATATCACACTTTATATCGTCATTTGATGGACGATGAAGAAAATTTTTTACATTATTGTCGAATGACTCTCGCTTCAGTCAAAAACTCTTCTCGACGAACCGGTACCGGTGCGATATCGGATCGGAACTAGAGCAATACAATACTGAAATTCCTCCGATTATTTCTTGTTTAAGAATATTTGACCGGACCGTGAACAGTCCGAGGCCGGAGCGAGATTTAACCGTAAACGGAATCACAGTGTGAATCGAGCCTTATTCTACTACTACTTCTTCTGGTCAGGTATCGATCCGCTTTGATAAGGTCTCGTTCCGCTTTGATCAGGCCTCGAACCACTGCACCGTATTGCGTGACCTTGAATTAACGCAATTTTGCTAGAACATACCTTGGCGTTTTATTATGGGATTTAATATGGGGAACAGAGACGAATGGATTCTGCTTCTTTATTCTTTCTACTTTTTATCATTTATCTCGACGTTTCTAAGCTCTCACAGTCCGAAAATTCGAAAAAATCCTGTCTGGATACTTAATACTCTTAATACTCTCGAACGAAAATTCCGACCGAGTTCCGGTTTCCACTTTAATAGTTGAATTTGAACAGGTTCGGACCGACCCTTCCGATACCCGCCATACAAAATTAGGTGTTTGGCAAGAAGTTAAAATTTTTAGAACTTTTTCCACGTCGCATTATGTGGATAAATTTCACTGAAAACTTATTCAAAATTTACAAACCTAACAATATATTGCAATTCAGTGAAGAAGAAATATTTAAGGGGTCGTTATGGTATCGACCAAAATCACTAGCGGTCTTTACTTGCCATACTAGGTTGAGTACCTGGGTATTTATGCTGCTGGGATGTTAAAACATACAAATAATTAAAAATAAAAAGTAGAAATAATTCTTTATTCAGAAACCAAATTACCGAATTCGAATGAAGGTGTGTAACACGGTTCTTACTTTATCGTGTCGGTTGGACGGTAAAGGCACGTCTTCCAGGCTAGCGTTGATGGTCGGATTAACGGACCCGGACTCTGGTACAATTGGAATTGGCTTCGCTCCTTTCAGCTTGAACTGTCTCTAAAAGTCAAGGGACTGCCACTGGAACTCGGGCTACCACTGCTACTCCAATTGGGACGGCCACAGCAACTCACTAAATCGACTCCAGCTGTAATATACCATAAGATCTGCTGGGTACGCGAGTGACTCCATCTTTCGGCGAGGGTTACAACTATTACGTCTGACCGTATATTCAAAGTTAATTCTTGTCCAGTGCCGTGCGCGATTTTATTTAAATATTTTAATTATTACCGATAAAATAACTTCGTCAGAATATGTTTTCAGAACTCAAGTTAAAATAATATATAAATTTTATTTCCCAACTCTTTTAATGCTTTCCAAACTGTTAATACTTTAAAAATGCAATATCTAAAAATAGATTCACATCTCTTGCTATTTGCGCCCGTTTCTCTTGTTATATCTTCTTTCCCCGTCGTTACTGCCCTCTAACCAAAAACAAATTCGTCTAAATCTAAAAGTATTATCTATCCTAAATGATACGTATGTCAAATTTTGTTGCTATATGGTTTTTCTTTCTTCTCGTAGATTTATCAACATAGTAGTGACTAGAATAGGTATATTATCATTACACTGGTAGCAGTTGCAAGGTCAGAAAAAGCGTCAAAATCTTCCACCTAGTCTAACATCTTTTTAGCGCGGAAAAGCGATCTTACGACATTATTAATTTATCAATGCTTTGATCGATTAATCGGTTATGATGAAAGCTCTTCATATTAACATGGCTGCATGACTGCACCCATATTTTAATAAATTAATTATATAATTTTCAGAGATTTCAATTCGTCATATAATTGGTTAATACAGTAAAAGTGAGTGACAACAATTGCTTTGATAGTGTTTTTGTGTTACAAAATAATGTACCTTTTATAATGTCTTTTTAGTACAAATAAATGGGTGAGAAAATAACCTTTAAAGTTCACTTCAATTTGTTTTTTTTTTTGTTGAATTTCATAAAACTGCTTGAAATAATAATCAAACAGTATTGCAGTTTTATTTGGTCCTTTGATAATTAGTCGATGTTAACACGTCGACGGCCGTGGTAAATTTTTCCAAACATTTATCGATTCTTACTCGTATTTGTTTATTATGTATAATATTACCCTACATGTATGTGAGAAGTTTTTCCAGGATCGCACTAGCCATTCTGGAAATTCTGGATCGAAATTGTGCATTTTCGTTTAAGTGTCCGTAGAATTTTATATTTTTTTAACAAAGATTTATTATAAAAAATATCTCTATTATGTAAAATGACCAATATAATATATTGCAAAATGGAAATATGAAAAAAGCATTACTTAATTAATAATAATATTTAAAATTGCTAGATTCCTATACTGGGAAAATACCCATCCATATTTATTTATTTTATTAAATATTATAGTTAACCAACTTTTAAAAGATCAAATTTTTCTGTCAATCTCTAGTAATTTCCACTAAGTATTGTAACGAGGCCGGTCCTGTGTACACAGAATCTTGGTGACTCAAGAATAGCGCGCGAGAAATCCATCGACTATTATGGAAACAATTGAGCGTTTCAAATCAACCAAAAGAATTATAAATAATCGAAGGACAAGAGGCAGTTGAATTTTGTATGTTGTGTTATATAAATTAATAGATTTTGTTAGTCTTGTTTTATATAAATTAGAACTTGTATTACTTAAATAAATTAGTTACAATTTGACGGAGTGTTTAAATTTGAGTGAACCCAAAGTACAAAAATATTATAGTTGTGTCAGGTGTGGGGTTTTATTTTTGTGAATTTTAACGTGAAAAAAAAATAAACTAAAAACGTCAAAATCGGTGAGCTTAGATCAATTAAAGGTGGTTGATTTAACAATAGAGCTGGAAGGAAGAAACTGGTGGTAAAAAAATTATCCCGATATTTATTTGTTTGAGGTTCCAGGTAGTGGTGAGATGAACGTACTGTTGAAAAAAATGGAAGAAAATGCGAGAAAATAAAAGAGTATTTTATTTTATTTGACAAAAAACACCATTTTTTAATTTATACCATTTTATACGTAACAAATTATTGTGACACATTATTTTGTTTTAGATACAAAATTAGCTAAAGCTAATATCGGACTTTTACCTTAATCCTGAAGTTTTTTAGTTATTTTGGTTTATTAAAAATTATTTTTTATTGTAATTTACTATCATATTTATACAGTTTATCATCATAATTGCGCATATCTTGGCTACTAAAAAGGGCGACATGGACGAAAGGGTATGAGAAAGGGTGAAGATTTTCATTTTCTCTCCCTAATTACTCCAGGCCGACTATACGTTAATGAGAATGCGTTGTAAATATTCATATAATGAAGACTTATGAACACGAGGAACGGTTCGAGCCATGTGTAATATGGTTATAATGAATGTTGTTCAAAACTCCATCATGATATTTTTATTGCATCGATGGTTACTCTTAGCGCCCAGTGCAAAAAGAATTACAATTATAATATGAAGGAAACATAATCATTTTCAGTTGGTTAGTAGTTATATTTTTACATCTATATGAAAAGGTTCAGAATTGAATAATAATATGACTTAATTTTCAATTGTCAAAAATAATCATTAAATTTTAAGGAATTCTGTTTACAAATCATTATTATTTAGCAGCAATATTACACGTATAATCCACGTCTTTTTTTAACGAAATAAATTAATTTTTTCTTAATAATTAAACCCAGTTTGACTTGGATAGTAAATAGATTTTTTTAAATTTTTTCTCAATAATAGAAACAGCTAATATTTATTGGAACCGGAATAGATAGATTTTATCTATTTTTTGTGAGAATCTGGCAAAATATTTTATCACAACATCAAATTAAAAAGGAACATAAGCTTTGTTCGTGTTTTTCGTTTTGCTTGTGCAGAACAGTTCTAGACATGCGTAGTAGACTAAAAGTGTTCGTGTTTTCTGGAACTAAGTTCTGAACTGAGAATCCTGTATTTTAACTTTTTCTCAGGACGATTCTGAACTGTTTCAAATAATTCTATGTGATTCTTGTTAAAAGTGTGAACTGACAAAAACCGTTCAAGTCACACATGAGCATTGCAAGGCATTGTATAAAAAAGAATAATAAATAAGGTTTAAGGTTATGTTTATATTGTGTAAATTCTTTGTTTATCTAAGATCAAATACAATTATATATTGTGGAATTTTTGTCTTCTTTAAACTAAACTAGTTTGATTTGCAAACTTCTTAAGGAAAATATCCTTTTTGAAGTAAGGAGCTGGACTACCGGAAACCACAAAAAAAATATTTTAAAAAAATGGCTTGTTTATGACACATTATGTTTCAGTGCTTGATAAGGCTACGATTTGCTGCTTTCTAGATTTCCTTATTGGTATACGCATAGATCTGTATCTGATGGCATCATTCCAGTTTTTTAGTATTTTATCAATATTTTTATACGGCGTAGACTGATGGGTTTACGGAGATAAATAATTATATGTAAAGCGGACTATATGAATATTTTAATTATAAAAACACATAAAAAACTCGTGAGTGTTAAAACAATAGTAACATGTTTGCTCATTGCCTAGTTGCGTGCGTCTGCTCTTCTTCTCCCGCCAATCGCGCCAATTTGGCAGTTTCGACCGTTGAGGTTCATAGGCGTAACAAGGCATTTTAAATAGCAAATAACAAAATAGTTTATATTTTTCCTAACATGGACCATATAGTACTTTTTTCATGTGACATGAATTTTCCCCATTTCTTAGATCTTCTAGCAATTTTTGTGCTGTTTGCTGAATATTTTTACTTCTGATCGGATCATTTTTGGCTTTTTCTAAACTTTCTTATAGGAAATTTGGAACTTTTATATAAATGTTTTCTTCTACCAAGTTAGTAAGCTTTAAGATTATGTTCTGCTACGATGGTCATGATGGTACGTATAGAACAAAGGTTTCCTGGCAGTCAATTCCATGTTTTTGTTTAAATCCTTTTGCTACCAAGCTTTTTTTTTATCTTCTGACCCATTAGATATTTTTATACAAGTACCATTTTTCTGTCAACTAATGTTTTGTCAACAGGTTTTTTCTTGAATTCCAATACTTTACTTTCTAGAAGTACATAAAATTGGCTTCCACATGAGTTTTTGAAGTATCGGAATTATTTTTATTTCTCCAATATGTTTTGCTTCCATTTGCCATTTGCGTTTGTGTTAATTTGTTTAAGGTTTTAAACATATCTTTTCTTGCATATGTACAGCCGCTGTCTAGACACCATCAGTTTGAATTACCTTGAACTTTTAAATACTGTTTTCTTCTGGAAACCTTTGAATTTGAATTCTAAACCTTTATGCACATCGATTGCCCCGAAATTTGAATTTTTTATTATCGTTTTGATTTTTTTTAACTGTTCGTAACCTTTTACTACCAATGCATTTGAACCAATTAATCTTTAATTTCTAGCATTTATTTTAGGTATCTTTATCTTCAGGATCTCAAGTATTAGTAATTCGTCACGTGATTGCATGGTACAACGAAAATTTTAGGTTAGGTTTAATGTGAGTGGGGCATAAGCTCGCCCCTCCACTACGGCCAGCAGAGACCTATTGTGGCTCACCCCTACGGTCTACATTTTACCATACAATGCACACCTTCTCACAAAGTCTTTAGTTGATTTAGGTGAAGCTTCTTTCCTTCTTCAGATGGCACAACAGTGCCCTGTAAGCAGTCTAATTAAGAGGCGTAGATTATTTCTACTCCATTTTAGGATCTGCGATAGGGTGCTACCTGAGGATTTGACTATGAACGTCTTAGAGTGAGCTAACCCAGGAATATCTTTCCAATGCTGGAGAGCTTTCGTCACGGCCCATTTCCAGATAGTACTTTCTGCTATACTAAAGAATGGTTACGGTCCAATGAACTCGGATTCAAAATCTTTTCTCACAAGAGTGTTTTTCTCGTTGCCCTCCACACCTACGTGCCCAGGTACCTAGAGTAGGGTTACTCTATTACTGGTCGCAATGCGATTCAAGGATATGGTTCAGTTCCACAACAGCTTCGAGTCCAGCCGGTTGGAGCTCAGTGCTTTTAAAGTTGCCTGGCAGTTCGACAAAATGTAAATACTTGTGTTTACTCCCGCACCACTTGGGGTATTAGAACCATCTGTGTACAGTAAATAAGGCGTCCCTGGAAACAGGATCTCCCCCTTTTTCCAATCGGAAGAAGGACGTTAAAGGACTTCTGTATGTGAGTTATGAAGGAGAGCACTCTGAAAGCATACCGAGAGTCTGGTGAGTATTCATCTCTCGCAGCAGTCCAGAGTTGTCCTATACACTCTCCCCCTCGATTTGACTAGCCACCAACACGGATCTATAGGTCATTCGGGCCTCCTGCTCCAATAGTATGTGGAGAGAAATAAGACCCAGATTTCTTTCCATTGCCGCTGTCGGGATAGTTAACATGGCGCCTGTAATGCCCACACAAGCAAGTTTCTGAAGTCCCAATAACTTAGCCGCCGCAATAGACTGGAGCCCCTTTGTCCACCAGGCCACTGCGCCATATATGACCATTGGTTTTATCACTGTTTGATACATTCAGTAAATCTGCTTAGGGTTCATTCCCCACGACTTGCCGTATACCCTTCTAATACTCCAGAGGGATACCCTGGCTTTATTATTTGTAATTTAAAGATGGTAGTTCCAGGTAATTTTTCTATCTAGATTGATCCCTAGATATTTTACTTCCTCCGCAAACGGAATGGTTATACCTTCCACAATTGGATGACGTAGCTTAACAAGCTTCCTCGTTTTTGTAAAAAGAACTACTACCCTCTTATAGGGTTTTACAGACATCTGTTCCTCCTCACACCAACTGTATACGATGTTAATGGCTTCCTGATGGATATTAGATATAATTTGTTCAAACAAACCTCTAACCATTATTAAAAGATCATGGTCATAGCATTGGAAATCCACTCCCAGCTGGAAGAGTCTGATCAGAAGGGGATTTACCAAGAGCGACCAAAGAAGTGGAGACAGCACCCCACCTTGAGGACACCCATTAGCCTCCCTAAATATAATAGTCTTCTCTTGCAGTGATGATGTCACAAAACGATTTTCAAGCATGCTATTGACCCAATTACAGATTAGTCGGCTTATTCTCCTCCACAGCAGTACAGCGTAAAGGGATGGAGGTAGGGCGTTGTTGAGGACAGCTATCAGCCCAAATGTCTTTATGTTCTAGAGTGGCCTAACTTTCCTATAAACCAAATCTATAGAAGGCATATTGTCAGGGTTTCAGGGGAATTTCCCTGCAGTTCTCATCATTAATATGCTTATCTAGAATTCTCTCTGACGTTTTTAGTACGAACGAGGTAATGCTCATCGGTCAAAAGGATTTAGGCAGGGAATTGTTTCCTTTCTCACTTTCCGTTTATATACTACCCCAGACATCATCCAGCACTGTGGTATGTAGCTCCACACCAAGTTCACTGTAAATAGTGAGAGCAGCTCTTCTGCCTCGGTTTGCAACAGGAAAAATATCATCTTCTCCTGGTAATTTCCATGAGTAGAAAGGCGGCCATAAGATTGAGGGTGGAGTGACCTTCGTAAGTAGGGGGCAAACTGTATAGCAACATAATTGACAAAAGATCAGCAGTAATGTCAACATTCATTTTATCAAGTTTTTCTACTGCATCAACAAATTTTGCAACATGAACTTTTAACATCATAATTTTCTTCCGAACTTTGAGTTTCTGGTTCTTTCTATTTACGTAGTCCTATATTACTTTCTTCCCAAGAAGGCTTTTATTTGAATTTTTCGAGTATTAAAGTTATTTTTATGTTTTCGATTTTTGTTGACGGAATTTTAAAATTTTTAGAATAATAGAAATTATAAAGTTTAATGTCATTTATATTAGAATTGATCTTGTTTTCAGTTTATTGAGCTTGAGGTATGTTGTGTCTACTGCAAATATGTCAATAGTCAAATTATTCTTCATCTCGTTTGTGAGGCACGTCCGATCAGAAAAGTTTTACATATTCGTAGACCTATTAATTATCACTTTTTCTTTTTATTATAAATTATTGCTAAAATACATAAAAGCAAACTATTATTAATTTAATCTAATATTTTACATTTGGTATGACAGCAATTAATAAAGAGATATGTGACAAAAATTTTATAACTAATAAAACTTCGTTCGAAATAATTTTTCCGCTGTAAATCTGATATGTAGTAATTTTTAACTTGTTGGTTTAGACTAATGAAGATAGATGGGTTGCTCCAGAAATAATTCAGGAGGGAATTTTTCAACCAGGGGATTACGGATATATCATACCTCGCGCTTGACGGGATGTCACTGAAAATTCCGACTGGCTTATAATATTATACAGGATGTTCCAATAATGAGACAAAATGTAAATAATAGTTTTATTAGAAAAATATGGATTATGACCAACATAATACTTTCATACTATTTTAGTTTCTTAGAATAAATAAGTCTTATTCTTCTCTGTAAATAATTACAATATAGTGTATATAATTTTATATTTTAGTCCATGTATAATAAAAACGCTTATATTAGAGTATCATTCTAAAATCAAATACTTCCTCATTTAACTGGTTTAATCTCAATTTCGCCATAATTTCTATTAAATTCATTTTAATTACCATTAACGTAATTTTTAAATCGTTCTTTCGATACGCTTCGGAAGAGTAATAGTTATTTGAAGTCTATTATAATGCAAAAATCGTCTTCGCTTAATATTCGACTCATCTTCGGCAATCGGTCCATTAATTAAAATGGCTGCTTAACATGCAAGTCCGCAAACGGCCGTTAACACTAATAGAAACGGTAACAGCTTAGTTAGAGCTTTAATGAATGTATGTGCTTTTTATAAATTTTATTAAAAGCGATTTTTTTTATAAAAGAACAAAAATAGCTATCTTTTAATTTATAAAATTTAAATAATTCACCTTGTTTGTTTTAAATTAAACGAACTTAAAACCACACAAACCGTTTCCGCTTGTGGGTTTAGAAAACTACACCTGTTCAATTTAAAATTAGACCAACGGATTAAATTTTCAATTTCGCCTCAAATAGTTTTAAAACACCGTTTCTCTACCGATAAAGAAAACTTTCCATTCAATTTATCCCTAAACGTCGAAAACTTTTGACAAAACAATTAATGGTTCGGCACCTACGAAATACCTTTTTCAGACCATCAGCGACAACTTCACATGTGTTCTAATCACGTGCTAACGTATTTTGCACCACGGATAACTTTAATTCGAGTTTATCCCTCTCGACAGTCTAAACTTCAACAATATCAAGAGGATTTTTGGCGTAAATCCTGGAGGACCAACGGTCCATGAAATTGCGCAAGGCTGTCACCTTACCACTGATATTGTTCTCCCGCAACAAAGCCAAAAGCTATTAAGTAAGGAATGATAAATATTAGGAAGACGGTGAGTTGATGAACTGGAGAGAGGGGTGAAAATGGATTTTTATATTTAAAAAAATGTAAATGTAAATTAGTTCAGTTAGTTTGATTTGCAATAATTTATACAATTTACTAAAATTAAGTTACAGTAAATTTTGGATAACCCTGTAGATCGTTAAATATAGTCAAATAAAATAAAGTTGTTTTGGTAAACAAAACACTTTCCCACACGAGTCGGAAAGATGAAACGAAAATACGCCATTTGCACCGGGCAGCGTCAGTGAAGAAATATACTCCAAAGGTTGGTATGGTATCGACAGAGCCATTAAATTTGATGTTTTTAAAGTTAAATTTGATCTCGCTATGAACCGCTGACTGTATATTTAGTTCGGTTACTTGTAAAAAACTTCCATGGGTTACACGACAAGGAGACTAGAAGAAGAAAATTGTCTTTTGGTAGAAGTAACAGAAGACGAAGTTACCAAAGTTATTACTTTAATTCTGAAGTTAAGACACTTTAATTTTAATCAAACACACGAAACACTCCTTCCGTTTAATTTATTTTTCTTTATTATTATCTGCATAATCTCGTAAGAATAATACTCGATAATAAAATCTTTCATAATTATTTTTTACATGGCTCTGCAAAAAGGTAACTGACATAAGTTGTAGTAAAATTAACGGTCAAGGCTAATGGTATAAATACTTTTAAAACACAGAAGTAAAATTTAAAAAAAAATTATTTATTTTAAAACGTTCAAAAATTACAAGATAAAAATTTGGACATTTGCAATTGTTATTGATTGAAATTAATTGATTAATTACAATGTGTATAAGTGATGAAAAGGAAAAATATGATTAAAAATTCACATGGTTTACATTTTTATTTTTCATATCACTGCAACAAAATGATCAAGGAACCACATTTGCGATCTTTGAGTCAGAAAAGAATAAATAGATTCTAAAATCGATAAATTTCATTATCTCGCTAGATTCGGTTTCACATTTGTTAATGGCGCATTGAGTACCATTTTTAATATATTTAATTTGAATTCACAGACGTAAATATTTTACAATTCTACAATGTCACAGAACAGTTATTATAATTAAAACAAACTATGAGGAAAAAAGTGTGTGCTATATTATTTGATATAAAGCAGGCTTTTGACAAAATGGAGAAATTTACCATTTTTATATGAATGGAACTGATTTAAGCAAAACTGAACAAAAGTGTGAAAGTGAAATTAAAATATCTTAAAAACTAACAAAGCTCTAACATTTTGAAGTTGCGCTTGGCATTCCGTCCGATTCACTGGCCTGACGTCATTTCTCCTAACTAGTGTACGAGACAGGACTGTAAACAAAGCGACGTATCGCGCTTCTTTATTCTCGTTATTCCTCGCATATATTAGTCCAAGAGCCAGATTAGAAAAAGTAAGTTCTACTCTTTGTCTTGAACGATGGGCGGTTCACAAGATATTTCACAAAACATGTTTTTCAAGATGACGGCTGAAGCTCGAAGCTCCAGTATTGCCAACATGAATTTACTTTCAGAAGACACGTTCCAATAATTAAATCTCTTCTGTAAAATATTTCAGAAAAAAGTATCTGGTTCTTGGAATGGATTTTGTTGTGTGAGAGTTTGATCTTCAAGGGGTGAGTGTTTGTGACCTTCATCCTCTACTGTTATTTTTGAGCGGCACATTTGAATTAAATCAAATTAAGTTAGTGGGAAGATTGAATTTCACGTTGACAATTGTAATACTTAGCCACAGAACATAAAATTTGGACCGCCGCTAAAAACCAGTCTGGTTGATGTGGTTTCTCTTTTAAATAAACAATAACCATATAAGTAATTGCTTATGTAATAATAACGTAATGGTTAAATGGTTTTATCTAAAACTGAACTGGTATCCTGAAATTAAAATTCTGATTAAATAGCTTTTGGATCTGCTCAGTATATTTTAATTTAAGACTCGTTTGATATTTATTTAATATCCCAACAGGTTTACAACCCAATTACAAATATATCTATAGTACATAAGATATAAGAAATAATTTTATTATAAGTACAAGTATATCCCTTGTCAAGATCTCCCTCTCTTCTAGGTATTACTATAAAATGTCTTTCCCATGTTAACAATTTGCCTCTTCAGTCAAACAATTGACTTTTATTTCGTCTGTCGCTTATTAAAAATTTCTTTTCTTCTTGAAAACGTATGAAAACAAATGAAAACGAACAAAAACGAATGAAAACGAATGAAAACGAATGAAAACGAATGAAAACGAATGAAAACGAATGAAAACGAATGAAAACGAATGAAAACGAATGAAAACGAATGAAAACGAATGAAAACAAATAAAAACGAATGAAAACAAATGAAATCGAATGACAACGAATGAAAACAAATGAAAACGAATGAAAATAAATGAAAACGAATTTCAACAGGGTAAGTTTTGCTTATATTATATTTTCACTTGGGTCCCCTGTTATCATTATTAATTATTTCGACGCTTTAACGTTTATTTACTGTTGTTTTTAAATTTTTATTTTATGCCGGTATATTTTTTTTGTTGTATTTACTTAAAAGTTCATATCTTATCTTTTATAACAATATAAATTATATTTATGGTGGTCTTTCTATCTCGATTACAAAAAGAGAATCTATTTAATTTATAAGATTTTTGTCTTATATTTACTTTATGTGAACTTTTAGGGTTTTCTGGAAGGAGTCCTTTTTTGGTACAAGTTTATTTTTTTTTTGGAACAATTTTTTTTTGGACAGAACATTTTCTTATTTTATCAAGTTTTTGGTACAAGTCTTTTTGGGACTACAAGTTTTTGGACTGAACAAGTTTTCTGGAACGAGCAAGTTTTTTTCCTCCTTTGGGACCAACGTCTCTACTGCCGGATACAAGAAATTTTTGGAAGAAACTCAACAAGCCAAAAACCAAGTTAAATCACATTTCCAGAAAAAAAACAAAAAGTTTCTGAAATATTTAATTTTTTCGTATAAAATAAAACAAATATAACGTTTATTTTGAGTTTAATTTCATTAAAACCACAAAAAGAAAGAATATATGGATTTTGAAATATATCACAGTTTTTTGTCAATCGTTTTTTTGTAAATACATCAAAAAAATCAATTAGACTGGCGTCCAAAATTTTTTTGTTTAAAATTTTACTTTTTGATATATTTCAAATTCTATTCGTGGAACGAACCCATAATAAAAACAATTGAGCTTATCAACAAATTAAAATAACGTTTCACGGATCTTTAAACTCTTACCATATTCTTCTTTTCTGTATATTCTTGATATTGGATAATAAATCAATTATGCTTTTTGTTGGTACTTGAAAATTCTTCTAATAATTATGGCATATAAAGTTTTTAATGTTTAAGTTTTTTTGCAACCGGAAAGATTACCTGCTCTTGGACTATAGCTACTCTTTTTCAATGGGATAGTTTAGTAACAAAATTTTGGTAAACTGTACTGACAGATAAAGTTCGTTAAAACAAAAGAAGAAGAATAAATCAATAGTTTTAGAACAACTAAATATTAAATTGGTTCCTAATTGTATAAATAAAAAATATTCTATCATGATATTGTAGAGTTTCAATCCAAATCAGCTGACATTGACAATCTTTGAAATATCACAATGTAGCTAATATACGGAAAAAGGTGCGGAAGCCTACATTCTCCGTTTTTTTCTTTGTTTTATGTCCTCGCTCGGTTTTTATGACTTACAAAATACACATACAGATGAGACCGATTCCTTTTCTATTTTCTTTTTCGCCCCATTTCATCGTAATATATCCTGGAAGCTGTATATTGATGAAAAACGATAAATATTTCATTCCAAAGCCGAAGCGCTATTCCTTTTGATGAGCCAGAATTTTCAGAATATATTTCAAATTTTTAAATTACTTCAATCGATATTTATATTAAGTTTTGGATCGGTTGAAAAATCTGAATAAGATAAATAGTTATAACAAATATAAATTTTTATTCTCGTAAATGTATCCTTGGTAATAAAGTAAAATAAAATTTTTCTGTAAACACATACTTCACTCCGAAAACCTCATTACTTACATTCGAAACGCAAATTCAATAAAAGAGAGATTTTTTTGTTGTTGTTTGCTCCTTCGTTCCATGTATCAAAATGGCTCGTCGACTAAAGCAGGGCTCTTCCATAGTAATAAATAAGACATTGTTTTCCGTTTTGGGTGTAGAGCCATGTTTTTGTGGAACCCCATCCACAGAACTCCAACCGAGAGTCAGAACGTAAAGGGTGGAGTCCAAGTACATACAGACTAAAACGATTTTCGACGATTTATAATCCTTGGCCTTGGGTTTTGGAAATTTAAGGTTAAATATGGAGTGCTGGGAGGTATTGCTCTTTTGGCTTTTAACGTAGAAGTAGTAATATATCTGTAAATTTGTTGTAAGTAAAATTAATGATTACAGATATTTTTTTATGTATAAAAAATAAGTAATGTAACACAGTTACTAATTCAGACTAATTTATAAAACCAGAAAAGCATTAATTATTATTTCCGTTAATAATAATCGTACAACAACCATTCTTTAAAATTCACCTTTTAATATACTCTACAATGTCGCTTTAACCCTTTTTATGTATCGACGCCCTTTCACCCTTAACGGAGCCATCGAGTCCTCCCCTCTCTACACCGTATGTAGCAACGATCGATCGAAAATCAATACGGATAGGGAACGCGATATTAAGGATGTGCGATTCTTTCCAAAAGATCGATCTTCTGAATCGATTCAGATCGTTAGGTATTCAATCGATGCACTTAAAGATCGAATCGAAAAAATCGATTTTTTAAAAATCAAATTTATAACTTAATATTTACACAATTTTAAAATACCTCGGTAGATTTTGTTTGTTCTGTGTGTCCTTTAAGGGAATAATTTATTTATTTACAATTACAATTGTAATTTACATAAACAGAAAAGATTACGGGTTGCTTTATTTATATTAATTCTCAAGACATCTGTAATTTGATGTTTCTGTCTAAATTTAAATACACTAGATGTCGAGATGTCGCAGTAAAAATATAATTTGGGAACATCCGATCTTTGAATCGATACACCGATTAATGGCTTATGAAAAGATCGACCTAAAAGATCGAGAATCGCAGATAAAAAGATCGATGTAGTGAATAATCGATTTAGATCGAACATCCCTACGCGATATTTAATCCACTGTTGTCAGAGTGACCACATGTGGTACTCTTGATCGTCAAAAAGTAAGATGGTACTCTTTAGATAAATGTGGTACCTTAAAATATTTTCTAGTTACAATGATTAACGATTATTCCATCCATCCATATACAATGATCATGAGAATGAAGGATCAATCGTCAGGGATTTTGATGTAAAATCCATCCCCGACATGAAAACCGGTCTGGAGACTGGTGTTCACCGCTCCTCATTTTCCTCTCTCCTTTGTTGCTCTATACGACCCCAAAGGGTACTGGTGAATTTCTGGCTTGTCTTCTAGGCTGTAAAATTAGGGACTACTGAAGCCTCTATCCCTTGGTGTTAAGTCTGTGTGGTCCTGTCTCGAGTGGAAGGGTTGTCTGTCTGTCATATGTGGATTATTTCAAACAAGAAATAATTAGCAGATGACTATGAAAAGAGAGAAGCATGCTTCCAAAAATTTGGGTCATTCTGCTTTTAGTTTCTCTGTTATGTCTCTCTCAAGTTATTTGAGTTTTGTTTTATTCGGTGCATTTAAAAAAGAACTTTAAGGACACGATATTGGTGATTCAACTATTTTTTCCTAATTGGATAATGAATGAAAGGTCTCACTCAACAATCAATCTTTCTTCTGAACCTTGGGCTATATGTATATCGAAATAATGTGTTTTTTCGTTTATACGGAATGGAATATTAAATATTGCTAGGCTGAGGCAAAATGTAGTACATTTTCATCCAGTATGTGGTACTGAAAATTTTTCCTATCTGGCAACACTGATTGAATCAGCGGTCAGTTAGCTCGCAGACACCGCCAGAGCCAGTCGACTACCAAGCAGCTACCGTACGATACGATATACCGGGTGAACTATAAGTTTAAATAATAAATAAATAAAGGGCTAAATAAGAGAGGGCAATTGAAAGATTAATCGTGAAATTAAATTCAGTTGTGTCTACCGCTTGGAACAGACCAGTCGATGATATTGTTAGCTCCGCCGAGAAAGGTATTATTTTGGTTTTGAGAAAATTACCAAGTCCGCGGTTTTGGTAACGCGCATGTCCGACTCCATCCCGTCTAATGATTAAGAGTAAGAGTAGGAAATTGGAGAGTTCGTTCTCACTCAAGGCATAATTAAAGTTCAGTTCTACGAGACCTATCAGCCTGACTACCACGCCGAGACAACAGATAGCCAAGAGGAAAGGAACCGACAAGAACAGAGGTGCCGTACGACTGATTGTCGATGAGACAATATATAAGGGTATTTCTTGCTAGTTTCGAAGAGTTCTATTTTCACCGGCGATTAAGGTTTAATAATGTTGTTTTTTTCAGCCGTACCAGACACAGGACCACCAGGGGAAGGCGACCGTGCTCAGAGTAAGTTTATCAAGGGGCACGGTCACCACCAATTTACTAATTTCTTTTCTTTACAGGAAAACGTAGCCGTGTTCACACTGAGTTTATCAAGGGGCACGGTTGTCAACGTTTAATAACTTTTATTTATTTCAGCCGTACCAGACACAGACCAGGCGAACGTGAGCGTGGTCACACTGAGTTTATCAGGAGGCACGGTTGCCACCGGTTTACAGATTTTTCTTTATTTTCAGGAAATTGATAATTTTTTTAATGTTGCTTCTATGTATGTATTGCGGGAAAATAGAACTCTGTTGGTCAATGTAGAATTTGGTTAAGGTATAATTTGCATTTTCATTTTTGGCACGCATTGTCTCAATGGCCTCACCATCATAACTCGTGTCTATAGATCTCAGTTTATTAGTGATAGTCAGTACAGTGCTATTTAAAAACCTTTCTGGCGAGTTTTATTTTTTCTATTTAACAGCTTTTAGGGATCTATATCTCTCTAAAATATATTTATTAATTAGGCTACGTGTAGGCGTGTAAAGCAAAAATTTAGATGATTTTTTTGAAATGCTGTAATGGTGGTAATTTGGAATAATGTTGGTGAAGATAATTTGGAATATTCCAAATTGCATTCAGTTTTGTACACAAACAATGATTCTTTTTTGTTGTGAGTTAACCACCCTGGACTGCTGCGAAATATAAGTACTCACCACACTCTCGGAATGGTTTCGGATGTACTCTCCTTCAGAGCTCACATACAGAAGTCCTTTAATGTTCTTCTTCCGAGAAGATACGAATAGGAAAAGGGGGAGATAATCTTTAAAGGGACGGCTTATGTACTGTACACAGATGGTTCAAAGACCCCAAGTGGTGCGGGAGAAGGAATGTACAGCAGTTGACATCACAGTTAGCCTCGGCAAGTATGTTACAATCTTTCAGGCGGAGGTCTTCGCTATATAACTGTATGCAAGAGAGTTGGCAAACCATCCTCTTGTCAACAAAAGTATTTACATTTTGTCGGACAGCCAAAAAGCTTTAAAAGCACCGAGCTCCAACAGGCTGGACTCGAAGCTGGTGTGGAACCAAAGACTATCTACTATAGACGTTTCACGTAAATGGATCAAGGTCAACTTGTTTTTGTATTTTGGGACCAGAGCCCTAGATGGCTCTGTCAGTATGAATAATTAAATTTAGGTTGGCTGCAATGATAAAGTTTTAAATTTTATTATTTAAAAGTTTGCTATACTGGTAATTATTGTTGATTTTTTGGTTTAGTTTTATTTGTCATTGTGACAGTCATTTCCTTATAAAACTTTTATGAGTATCTTTCTACCCAACGTTTATTGTTTTTTTCAATTTTCGAACAATTCCTTACAATGAAATATGCTGTGTTCCAAATTGTGACCAAATTGTTAAGATGGCTACCTCTTTTAAAGAAGAATAAACTAAATAAAATGGATCCACTGTTAGTTTTTTCTAAAAAGCGGATGTGTCACAGACATTTTGAGCCAAAATATGTGTCAACACGATCTAGTAAATTACTTTAGATACCGTTCTAACTTTAAATTAACCTGGTAAGCCAAAAAATATTCTTTTTAAGTACATATCAGAATTTAATTAAATTCTATTTTAAAGGCTTTTAATTCAATACCAAATACAGTCTTCATCTTTATTTATACAGCTATCATCATCATGCAATATACAGGGTGGGCCACGCTCAACGGGACGGAGCTTACTAGGAAAACGAAAAATGTTATGAAAAAGTTATTTGGCAGGAGTACGTAGGTTAGTGACGACTACATTTCGAAATTAGTTAGACATATACAGGGTGTTCCAAAAAAGCGTGATATATCAAAGTTACGTTTTTTTTAATGGAACACCCTGTATTTTATTTTATTTTTGAAGTATATTGAACAAAATAATGTCACTTTATTAAGTGCTCCCTATACTCATTCTTGATAGTTTTCGATTTAAATGACTTTTTTTGCGAAATTAATATGGTTTAAATACATTCATTACACTTCGTCGCATAAAAATTAACTAATGCATTTTTGTTTATTAATTGCCGATTAGGGAGGCCATCGATACGAATTAATGTAATGTAAAGTTTATTTACAGGGTGTTGTTAATTGAGAGTTTCATGACAATACAATATTTTATACGATTACTGCGTTATTCTAAATGGGACACCCTGTATTTTGTTATTGTAATAAAAGGGTAAAACAATTCATTTTCACCTACGTACTCCTGCCAAATAACTTTTTCATAACATTTATCGTTTTCCGAGTAAGCTTCGTCCCGTTGAGCGTGGCCCACCGTGTATAATCGTTATTTAGAAAGAAGATTTTCAAACTATTTATTTTTATATAGTAGACTTTATCATTTTTGTACTTTTAATAATGTAGTTTGTTTTATAATAAATATACAGAGTTGGGCATAAGTTTGGAACCAGAGAAGTTTTGAGAAAAAAATTTTAAATGGTGCAGAACTTAAGCCCAACTCTGTGTATATTAAAATTCTAATTTATTTTTAATTTATTTTATTATTATTTTTTGTTTTGTAGCACATTATAGTAAGAGATTGTAACATATGTATAAATGTATAAAATAAATATAAAATTGATAGTAGTTTATCCCATTGATTTTTAACATTTTAAATTTCCCGCTATATTTGGTAGATGAATAATTTGGAAACAGAGCACCAGATGGAGTCAACTTTATTACCAATATCTAATAAAATTGGAAATTTTATCATTGCAGCCAACCAAAATTTAATATTCGTACTGACAGAGCCATCTAGGGATTTGGTCCCAAAATACAAAAGCAAGTTTATCCTAAGCCATTTACGCGAAACGTCTATAGTAGATAGTCTTTGAGTGGAACTGAATCGCATTGCTACTTGCTACCAGTAACAGAGTATCCCTACTCTGGGTACCTGGCCTCGAAGGGATGGAGGGCAATGAGAAAGTCGACACAATAGCCAGAAGAGGTGCAAAATCCGAGTTCATTGGACCGGAACCATTCTTTGGCGTTCTTTTACTTTTCTTGCAATTTTTTTATCTTTTCTTTTATTTCTCTTATTTTTCATATTATACATACTTCACATTTTCTATAAATTTGCTAGTTTTGAAATACTTGTCATATCTTCTTAAATTTGCTTGCATTTCTTATACGTTTCTGTCTATTTATTTTTCTTTCATGTTCCTTTGATGTTCTTTATGATGACTTTTTGACCAATGGTTCTTTATTTCCTGATCTTTTGAATTCTTTTAAAATTATTTCTTTCATTTTTATTTATGATGACTTTTTGTCCATTTTTTTCTTTTCTCTTCTTTTGAAAGCTTTTTCCTTTCCTTGTAATATTAATATATATTCGTCTTGTAATTTTTCAACTTTTTTTAAATTATTTGCACTGTCAAGTCTTCTTTTATTATTTTTTCTCTTCTTTTGAAAGCTTTTTGCTTTCCTTGTAATATTACCGAAACTGATACGTAGAGCCATATTGAATTTCGCTTTAGCTTAGCAGCCTTAGAGTGCGCTTTTATGCATACTTGAATCCAGATACATCTCGTTAATGTCTTTCCCATAGATACAGTTTTAAACCGTGAGCCATAGTAACGGATAAGCTGATTACCGAGGATGGTTCAAATCATGATACTCGTGGAGTAGTTACATAGTAATGTTAATGTATATAAAGTTATTAAATACAGTGACGTTTATTATAATTACAATTTATTTTTAATTGTTAGAAACAGTATTTAAATACAGGGTGTTCCAACATAAAATGTACATACGTTACAGGCATATTGGGGGCACCAAAGTGAATCTAAAAACCCTACTGACGGTTGGTCCAATGTCATTTTTTACTGACATGCTTAATAAAGTTTGGTCAAAACTTCTTTCGCCCATATTTCTAAAACCACCTTATTCAAAAAACATGACTTGCTTGATTGAAATTTAAATAGCAATATTTGTATGTATTGGCGTTTTTATTATTTTTATTTGTAATATTGCTTATTAGAATCTGTAATATGTAAAAACTAGTATAACTTCGCAAATTTAATATACAATGAATGCGTTAATATTGGTAAATTTAAATAAAATAATAATTTCTATTCAATGTGAATGTGATTAAAAACGATATTTTTGATACATCATTTTACGAACAGTATTAAAATTTTCCAGATCTCTCAAGCGAATTATTGAAATTTTTGATTAATTTTGAAAAAAAAAATTTTTATAACTTAATTAATTGGAAAAATATATAATAAGCTGTAAGAACACGGTGAGTGTGGCATTTTTGAAAATCTTGGAGAAGACTCAGTTTTTCATGAGATTTTCGATTATTTTAATCATTTTTAAAAATTTTGATATACAGGGTGTTATTGGACCCAAATAAAATACAATGAGTTTTTTGAGTACGTACCTGGATTTTTAGATTTGCTTTGGTGCTATCTGCCTGTAACGTATGTACATTTTATGTTGGAATACCCTGTATACTAGTTGTCACCCAATGGTCAAAATTCGACCGCATTTCATTAAATTTTTAAGTTTATGTATCTATTTTTCGTTTTTTTCCCTATTTTTTATTGCGTTTTTTTCATTTTCACCATTTTCTCATTTTTGAAAATATTTCCTTATTTTCTCTACTTTCCTCTTTTTTCTATTTTTTTTTCTTATTTTTTTCATGTTTTTTTCTATTTTTTCCCAGTTTCGTATTTTTACCTATATTTCAATATTTTTTAATTTTTCTGATTTTTTCGATTGTTTCTAATCGGTCCTCATTTTTTTCTCATTCTGTTTTTTTTTCTATTTCTTTCTTTATTTTCTAATTTTTTTCATTCCTCTGATTTATTTCAATTATTTTCAGTTTTTTTTAAATTTTTTTAGATAGTTATATTTTTACTATTTTTTTTGATTTTTTTATTTTCCCCATTTTTCCATTTTTGCCAAAATTTCCCTATTTTCCTATTTTTCTCAAATTTTCCTCTTATTCTGTTTTTTCCTATTTTTTCATGTTTTTTTTTCTGTTTTTTTCCTATTCTTAGCTATGTTTCAATATTTTTTAATTTTTTCTGATTTTTTTGATTGTTTCTAATTTGTCCTCATTTTTTTCTCATTCTGTTTTGTTATTCCTTTCTTTTGTTTTTTGATTTTTTCTTATCCTCTGATTTTTTGCGATTCATTTCAATTCGTTTCAGTTTTTTTTTTTAATATTTTTAGATAGTTACAATCGTTTTCGCTTTTGTTGTTGTTTTTTTTTTCGACTTATTTCCATTTACAATTTTTTGCGAATTTTTTTTGCGACTTTTTGGGATTTTGTTTTGATTTTTTTGTGATTTTTTATTGTTTTTTGTTTGAGATTTTTCGGTAATTATTTGGGATTTATTTCAAATCTTTAAACATTTTTCTTTTTTTAATTCTTTACGTTTTTTGCGTTTTTTTGTGATTTTTTGTAATTTTTTGCTTTTTTTATATTTTTCGATTTATTGAATTTTTTTTACGGCTTTTTGTTTTCGTTTTTAGTGATTTTTAGCGCTTTTTTTAATTTTTTACGTTTTTTTTTCGGTTTTTTTAAATTTTTTAGATGTTCTCGTTTTTTTTCGTATTTTAAAATTTTGTTTTTCATTTTTTCCAATATATTCTGATTGTTCCAACTTTTTCGAACGTTTTCTCTTTTTTTCTCATTTTTCAATTTTTTTCCCATTTTGTTCTGATTTTTTACTTTTTTTCGATTTTTTTTTAAATGTTTAATCACCTTTTTCTCATCGTTCTCTTTTTATTTATTTCTTTTCTTTTTTTTAATTTTTGTCTTATTCCTCTGATTTTTTTTCGATTTATTTCGATTTTGTCGATTTTTTTCCTGTTTTTTTTTTTTAAATTTTGTTAGATGGTTATAACTGTTTTCGTTTTTTTGGTTGTTTTCTGCGATTTTTTTTAGATTTCTTTTTTTCCGTTTATTTACATTTACAATTTTGTGTGATTTTTTTTTCACTGTTTTGAAATTTTTCGGTCATTTTTTCTTGCGTTTTTTTTGCAACTTATTGCGATATTTTTCGATTTCTTGTGTTTGTTAGCGACCTCTTTTTCTTTTTTGCGTTTTTTTAACTTTTTTCTCTATTCTTTTATTTTTCCTGTTTTTAAATATTATTTTCCATTTTCACCATTTTTTCTAATTATTTACATATCCAAAAATTGTCCAACGTCTCCAAATAAGTTTTCACTTCAAAAATAAAATTACAATAAAGTAAAGTAAAAACTTGTTTAAAAAAAATACCCATTAACTTTAACCATGCAAAATCTCACATTCCTCCGTTCTCGCATTAAAAAGGGGTCTGAAGTTTTTTTCTTTGGGTATTAACATTATATATAAATTTTGTTTATATCTATTACAAAAACGGTCTAATCAAACCCTTTATTTCATATTTTTCCGATCGTTCGGTCCACTATAGGAAGGATTCCGCATTTTCAGCAATATATTTCCAATTCCAACCGCAATAAATGCCTTTACAATCAAAAGACGGTTATTATCCCTTTTACTTGGAATCGATATAAAGGATCCGGGTGGTCAGCAATGGTCAGTGCTGCGTGCAATGCTGCCTTTTCAGAACTTAGATTTGTTTGATGTGCCGTTCTTGATCCGTTTCGGTAGGACGATTTAACGATCAGAAAAATCGCACTAAGAGCCTGAACCATTTTATATTCAAAGGAATTTTAATTCGGTAAAAAATATTTTATTATAAACATGAATGGACTTTTATAAATTTTAGTCAGCAAAAATATTTTTAGAGCATGAATTATATTTTCTACTGAAATTAATTCTATTGTAAATATAATTTATCAGTTATTATGCTTCTTTCTTCATTAAAGGGCCAAAAAATTGATGTATTTTAAACCTGTATACAAGGTCAATCTCTTTCTATTTTACAAATTTGAAACATTGTTAAATATAAATAATTATTATAATTGTTTACAAATTTTACAAATTACTGATGAAATGAATCAGTTTTTTATTTCTTTGTATTCCTCTATACTAGAATCGCAATAGACAAGGAGTATTGAATCAAAATTTTATGAAAGTTTTACAGCACAGGCGGCTCAAACAAAATCTGTGATCAAAGTTTCAGTAACTGCCGACCTTTTTCTATTGGAAACTATCTGTCGGCTGGACTATATTGGTTGTGTGGCAAAATTACTAATCTTTGCGGAAGATTCAGTTAAATTAAGTGAAGTGTTAGTAAAAAGTTGTAAGGTACATGTAATCATATCAAATTCAAGTTACTCTATCAACAAATTATTTATTGATCTGGTTTTGACTTGATCGTAATATTTATAAATATATACATGCAATATATAAGTTGAAGATCATTAATGTTTTTTGTAAATATTAAACTATCTATTAAAATTATGATCTGTTTTAATAAACGTTAAACTGAACCATTCTACAACAATTATTAAAACGTTTTATAATTTCTATGAGGAATTCTAAAATAGTGCTTAAACTCAATTCGGACAACTATCTATTCATAATGTAACGGAATCCCTAGGCCATACACCAAAAACCCGTCATATTCGGTAATTGGTTTCGTTTTAGAAAAGGCGCGTTCATAATTTAATGCAATTTACAGACTGCGTTGATTTCGCTGTCTGGGATTTTCTTGGAAATTGGTATTTTGTGAAAAGCTTCAAATAGCAAATTGCGCTCTTATTGAATAACCGGCGGAGAATTATTCCGATAAATAGGGAAAAACTTGAAAACGGCAATTTGATGTAGAGATAAAATTACAGTGATAGATTTTCAGTCAGTATAAATGGGATTCTGAATGGAAAAATTTTGTTATGAGTCGAACGGTAAAAGCTTTTCATTGCATTTTCAACCATTCTTTTCTTTTCTGCTTTTAGTACGCCGGGAATTATCAGATTCCATTAGTAATTTAGTATCAGATAGAAAGCTCACGAATTTTTGGAATTGAGTAAGAAGGCATTATGAACTACATTGTAAGAGTAAGTTTAATATACGCTGTAACTGCATTATAATTAAATAGTATACAAGAAGACAAAAAAGAATAATTCACACAAGGAAACTAATTTTGGTGATTCAAAATTGGAAGATTCAAAATTGGAACGATAATTTAGTAATATTTTGCGATTTGTATTCGATTCCAGCGAAATAAATAAAAACTAAAATCGACCATCCTGCTAGTGTGTCTGTGTGTCGGTATGTTTGTGTGTTAGAGTGTCTGTGCGTTAGTGTGTCTGTCTGTGAGAACTGTCATGGCCGTTCCACTGGACCGATTTGCTTTAAACTTGGTATGTAGATACCCTAGGGTCATACCTCGGTCGATTTTAAATTTGAAGCCCATAGATCAAAGTTTACCGGATATGTAAAGGTAAAAGGGTCACAAGCATTTCAAATGGAAAACTTTTTTTGATGGTACAAAGCAAAGCATAACATACAACATTCATCATCATTACTCTGAAGTCAATTTCCCTTCAGGATTTAGACAACAAAGTTTTTTTTGCTGTACAGGGTGACGCAAATTTAATAGGACACTATTGGGGATTCCATAACAGATACAAAGTTGGTTAATTAAGAAAAAAAAAAGGAATTAATTGGTTTTTTCAAAATTAAAATATCAGATCCGGCTTCCGAGACGTTTGGTAAAAACCAAAATTAATGATAGATAGAAACAAACTTTATTAGATATTTTTATTGCCGCTTAATATAGCGTAATCAGTTTTTTAAAACAAGTCACTTTCAAATATATATTTTTTAATACGGACCTGTACTTTTTTATTTCATTTTTGAAATCCCCATTTTATCTCTATTCAATCGTGTCGATAATCAACTGTATTTTATAAATTTTACTAAGTACAGTCCTGTTTTATTTTCACTGTATCTATTTGAATAAAATTAAATAAAAATTGAATTTGAGCTTAAAGTATACTTAATATTACTAAAGAAATTTAATTTTTAATCAATTCCAAAATTTATATTGCCTTTTTCTCGTTATTAGAAGACAAGATTAATTCAGTAAAATTTTTGTAAAGTATTCCTTTCAGCTACATTATTGGGGTATTCTTCTAACTGGTAAATTAAAAATAGTTCTTCAGTCATTGTTAATTATAACAAGAATGCCAAGCAGGAAGTGAGAGAGATAAAATTTAAAAATAATGGTATTATAATTATCAGCAAATTAAAACAAATTCTCTAAGTAGTGGTAGAAAACTAAATTATTTATATAAATAAGACTAACTTACTATGACTATTAAACATATTGTGGTATAGTTCTTATAAACCATAATCGCCCAGGACGTACGGGATAAAGAGAATGGAACTTAGTACGAGCGCTTATGATTATTTAATTTAATTTAAGTAATTATCCAGATATGTAATACATTATTTATTACAAAACTTATTCATTTCTAAAAGGAACAAGTTTTTATTGCTTAATTTCACGTAATTCATTGGATACATTTCAGCGCGACCTATGTACTAAAAAAAGGCGGCGTGCTTGACTTAAAACTGAGAAGTGTGCAAAAAATGAATATCACCGTGTAGCACCTGGCCGCGACAACGATGGAGAATCCTGCCCAAATCAGAGGACGAGTTTTGGATAATGTCCCAGCTGCGATTAAAGAATGCTTCCAAGTTCCAGTGTTTTGCGAAGAAACATTCAAAGAGTAAGAGTAACCATGTCAAAAGCACCCGCCAATCCAGAAACTCTTAGTGAAATTATCATCCCAGAAGTTTACTCGCAATATTACTACAGCCTTACTCAATTTGATAATTTTTTGCTGGCAGATTTCGGAAGAGATCAGGTGGATCCACATTGAATTCTGATATTTGCAAACATGAAAGAATTATTTGTTGACGGCACATTCTTATTGTGTCCTCCACTTTTTGCTCAAATATTTGTTGTTCTGGCAAGAAAAGATACGCATGAAGAGAACGGTCCGGTTTTCCTGTACTATATTGCTTGCTTCCCAATAAAAGGGCAGAAACATATCTCAAATTGTTGAACATGATAAAAATTCTTTGGCCGCAATTAAATCCAGAAAGCATCAGTGTCGACTTTGAATTGGCAATTCACCAGGCCGTAAGACAAGTTTTCCCAGAAGCCGAAATTAGAGGATGCTTATTCCACTTGGTAAAAAATCTTCGAAAGAATTTATCTTCTTGCAATCTCCTAGGAATTTACAATACTGATCCTGAATTTGCACTACAACCAAGTAACATCATTGGCATTTGTCCCAGAAGAGGATGTGATTGATGCCATTGAGGGAATGGGAAAATGAGTTGCCAGAATTATTAGAACCAATTTTAGAATGGTTTACCAGAAATTATATCGATCGACTTAGGAATAATGGAACCAGAGCGCCAGCAACGTTTCCATCAGCACTTTGGTCCGTTTATTTTCAAACATTGAATAGACGAGATAGGACAAATAATTTTGCAGAAGCATGTCATCGCTAGTTGCAACTGGCTTTTGGTTCTGGCATTACTCATCCTTCGTTATGGACATTCATAGAAAATTTACAAAAAGTTCAGTCTTCGTACGATGCGGACTATGACCGAGCAATTGCCGGGCGAAATGGCGCATCAAAAAAAGGAGACCTTATAAGTAAGCCGACGAGAGGATTTTAAATAAAACAGGCAAAATTTAATCGAATATCTCAGAGGGATATCACACAATTACAATATGAACTTCTTTTTTTAATAGATTGTATATTATATTGTATTATAATAAATAATTGTATTATAATAAATAATTGTATTATAATAAATAATTACATAATATATTATTGTATTATTGTATTAACATGCAAAATTTGATCGAATATCTCAGAGGGATATCACACAATCCTTTTCGCCGAGTTGATCGTCGCCGAGTTAACCATCGTCGAGTTGACCATCGCCGACTTGGCATCGCCGAGTTGACCGTCGCCGGATTTGCATCGCCGAGTTGTCGCGTACCGTGTGCAAAAGGATCAAGGTCTATTGTGTTCTTCTAAGATAATAAGAAATTTTGGATTTTATGTAATATGTATAATGTTTATATGCACAAGGCGGGTTAAATCTGTTTATAAAAATATTGACGTCTATCAACTTAGCAAGATAACTTCGGAAAATTACAACGGTATCTTATTAGTAATTTGCCGCTTTTTTGCCGTTAATTAGTTGTGGAAAAGTAAATCTTGCCGCTCTTTTTTTTACCAAAAATTCAATGTCTTGCTAACTTGATAACAAGTTAGCAAGACAACTGCGTAAATAATGACGATATCAAAAAACTAATAGCTAACTTGATATCAAGTTAGCAAGATGTTTAATTTTTAATAAAAAAAAAGTGCGGCAAATTTTTTTTTCCACAACTAATTAACGGCAAAAAATAAGGGTTTACTTTACTTAGAAATTAGAAGTATGAAGTTATGTTTTAGATCAGTTTTCATTTAATATAGTTTGGTTTGCTTTTATTTCTTTGGCAACGTCTCAGGAAAATCGATGTATATTTGTCTCCAGACTAGTGTTTTCTAACTCTTTGAAATTCCGTATAATTTCCGTACATTCTGGGAAAAACTATAGATCTTTTTGGATTTCCATTTATTTCCGAAGTAAGTTTAGACACTCCTGAGTTTATTTGGACAACTTAGTTGTTTCAGTGTGTCTTCTGCTCTACTTTTATTGAACCGCGCGCAGACTGACTGACTGGTAGCTGGCTGCTTATTTTAGAGAAGGCCACACTCCATGTCATTGACCAATGAAAACAGATTCGGAGCCGGGGATTCACCGAACCGATATTGTTCGTATTTATGAAATGCACTTTGGAACTTTTGGCAATCTGTCTGACTGAACAGATGTGGTGTGACTGCAAAGCTAAATCTACAAAGGCGTATAAAAAGTTTATCAATATTTCAAATTTGGGTATTGACAAGACTGCGCCAGACTGAAATTGGTTTTAATTTTAATATTACGTTTCAGGTAGTAGTGTGTCCAATATACACAATAGGCAGTCGACATTTTTCTTATTTTTTTAATTTTAACTAAATCGAGAGATTTTGTTATTTAAAAACGATCAAAAAAAATTTGACCGCAGAATATTAATATTTACGTCCGCTGTAAGCAGTTTAAAATCAAGGATCGGCGAGAGGCTGGAAAACGTACCTGTGCGCGAGACTAGACCGTGTGACGTCAGTAGTCATGAAAGCTTCGGCCCTGGCCCGCTGCTGCGCTGTATTCACGATACACAGACATCCTACAAGCAAGAGTTCCTCAGGAGAGTGTGGCACAACAACAGCTACATTTGCTGATGACACTGCAACTTTATATGGATCCAAGTGGCCGGTTAAGACATAAGTATATCCTTGACATATCTTTTATAGTATCAAATTGTAAATTGTTTGTTTTGTATGGAGAATAAAGTTATTATTATTATTATTACTATTGCGGTAAAGGAGTGAGTTACAAATATTTTTGTCGCCAATCCAATCAACTAAAATTAAAACAAAAATTTTTACAACTCAATAACATTAAAATTTCCCAAATCACGCAAAACGTAACAGCTTAATGGGGCTCCCTAAAACGCAATCCCCCGCAATTTAGATATCATTTAGAAATTTCAGGTGACTTTTAAGTCTTAAATAAACAGAAGCATCTCCGCACGCGGAATATAAAGTGGCCTACTGGATGGAATTAGTCTGACTTTTAGTCATTAACGGGAGTTGATTAAACATTTTAATGTGCAGTTACGCCAACTGTTTTGTATTTAGGAATAAATTTTGGCGGATAGCATAACCTTCTCAATTAATTTATATTTTACTTTAGTCAAAAAATAAATTAAGACAATTGTAGATTGTAGAACATTTATTAAAATCGGTAATTATCACTTTTTCGAATAGTGAAGACGATATACAAGCGGTCGGAAAATCATAAAAACTAGCCAAAATTGGAAAGAATTTTATTTCTCGTAATCAAATTGTTGTACAGGGTGTCCCAAATTGGTATGTTTTGCAGGGTATCTCGTAAACTACAAGAGATCGAAAAAAAGCAGTTAAGATGTTATGACTTCTTTTTTTGTTAAAGTAACGATAGCTTAATTAAATCTTTAGTAGCTCCCTGCATTTGGAAGATACAGGGCGATTATCGGAAACTGTCGAAAACTACAAGGTTCTATAACTTCTTAATTAAGAAAAATATAAAATAACTTTATAAAACCTTTTAATAGATATATTATTAAAGAGTTCACTGGCGTACAAGAATTTTTTTAGGGGGCCTCACTAATTAAATATAATGCAAACTTATATTTTTTTAAATGGGACACCCTATATATTTTGACGTTTTTTGTTTCGTTTTTTATTTCTCATTCACGTGATATGACATATTACTTATTTATTTTCAGTGGTTGGAGCTACAGTGCAAATAGACCATTTATCAATGTTATCAGGCGAAAGACCCTTAAAAAATTGAACACTCAGTAACGAAATTTAACATTTCATTATAAGGATACTGATGTGTGGAAATTTTATTTATCAAAAGTATAATTAATAAAAAAAAACAGATTAAAAAAATTAAAACAATAAACTTATGAAATAACAATAAACCTTGTATAATCTACCTCTAACTAATTTTAGTATAATTTGAAAATTACATTAAATATTAAAAATGCCCTCCATTTTGTTGTAATAATAATTGGCACCTTTTTCTTGCTGATATTACAAAATTGAAAATGTGCATTGGCTTTAATTTTCACTATCTAATAACATGTTAAATTTCGTTACTGAGGGATCTTTCACCTGATAACATTGAGAAATGGTTTATTTTCACTGTAGCTCCAACCACTGAAAATAAATATATAATATGTCATATCACGCGAATGAGAATTAAAAATCGAAACAAAAATGTCGAAATATACAGGGTGTCCCATTAAAAAAAATATAAGTTTGCATTATATTTCCTTAGTGAGACCCCCTAAAAAAATTCTTGTACGACAGTGAACTCTTTAATAATATATCTATCAAAAGGTTTTATAAAGTTATTTTATATTTTTCTTAATTAAGAAGTTATAGAACCTTGCAGTTTTCGACAGTTTCCAATAATCGCCCTGTATCTTCCAAATGCAGGGAGCTACTAAAGATTTAATTAGGCGATCGTTACTTTAACAAAAAAGAAGTCATAACATCTTAAGTACTTTTTTTCTATCTCTTCTGGTTTACGAGATACCCTGCAAAACACACCAATTTGGGACACCCTGTACTGAGATATTTTCCGATATTCACGTCACGTTTCAGTGTCGAGTTGGCCTATTCAATTAATTTGCTGCGTACTTCTCGCCAAAATGAATCAACCAAAAAAACCAGCAGACTTCACTAGATCTGAAAGAAAATTAACATGGAGATGCCAACAAAATTTATGCAAATATGAAGTCAAATTAAAGAAAAAAATTGTGGAAAGCTCGCCGAAGTCCAGCAGAAATATGTTGTGTCGTGGGCTGTCAGAATAATAGTTTGAACAGTTCCAATACAAAATTTTATCGGTTTCCGCAAAGTCCATACAAATGTGAATAAAGAAAAGAACCGTAGGTACTTATGTAAGCTTTGTCGTTATTTGGATTGAAAACTTTGTCCGCGAAATTAAACTCCTTCGAATGATTATATGACAATGAAAATTTTTCTGCCACATAAACCGAGTTGTGACGAAGCCAAAATTTTTAAATTTGACTTAGTTCAACCGCTAAAAATTAAAATTAGTGTACGTAAGTTATATGAAATTAATGATAAAATTCTTGCGTTGGTTCGATGGTTATGCGGTTTAAGTCACGGATTTGAAAGCAGAGGGTCGTCGGTTCGAATGCCAATGGCTTGTTAATTTTTTTTTCGAACAATTAACTTTTTTCTATTTTTTAAATCTTCGATAATTTTTATTCAGAAAATCCAAGAATCACTCGAAGCAGTTTAATTTCGCTGACAAAGTTTTTAATCCGAGTCACGACGAAGTTTTTACCTACGGTTCGCTTTGATTAATATTTCATTCAAAATGAAAAACAGATTTTTTTTAGGTTTTTTGAATAAAAATTATCCAAAATTATAATAAGAAAAATAAAAAACTTATTTATTGAATAAAAATTAATGATCTTGGTGAGATTCGAACCGACGACCCTTAGTATTCAAATCTGTGTCCTAAACCTCATATCCAGGGCACCATTAAAAATATATAATCTTTAATTTAATATAACTGATCTACCAATATATCAATAATAATTTCAATTTGTAGCGGTTACATATAAGTAAAATTTTAAAATTTCGGCTTAGCCACAACCCGGTTTTTGTGGTCAGCTAATTGCAGTAAAATTTTTATTGTCATAGAATCACTCCAAGGAGTTTAATTTTCGGATCAAAATTTTCAATCCGAGTCAGGGCAAAGAAAATTTATCTACGGTTTGCTTTAATAAAGATATTACATATTGTGAATATTAAATAATAATAAACTTAAAAAATATGTATTTCAAAGAGCATATGTGACGAAATGCCAGTTTTGCACCATTCTTTAGCGCATTTTGTTTACATTTTACATATATCTTGCGTTATTTCCTCAAAACCAGTTTAGATATCAGAATGCCTGCATTTGATTTACAGGAAAAAGTTTTACATGTCAGCCTACAGGTGTCGCCACATGGCAAGTTGCATATAGCGAATAGGTATAAGGATCTCGATAAACTGACACCGAGAAAAATATAATTAATGACTAAACTAATTATACTAAACTAGCTTTTGCCCACGACTTCTTCCGCGTTGATGTCGGAATAAATAAAAGTTTATTTTCTGTGCCAGTTTTCTTCCCCGATTTTTCAAACTTTTATCCCCATTTTTACCCTTCCAAGTGGAGTTAATATATCAAGTGTTATATCAAATGAAAGGTCATTGTTTGCAAATTTCAAAACAATTTTTTGTTATAATTTTGTTTTTTTTTTATAATTTTATATGACCTACTTTTAGACTTATGGCGAAGTTTTCAGGTCGAAATAATTAATTTATACCGATAGGAAAAATAAAATTAGCTATCCAAATTTAATAATTTTTGTGAAAAGAACAAAAATTTGAAACAATTTATACTGATGGACAATCATCAATATTTTACAGAAATAATAAAACTAAGTATCTAAATTTAAATAAAAATAGCTATTGAAGTTTCAGTTTTAGCTGTTTGTTTATTTATCAAAGGAAATCTATATATCAATTTTTAAGCGCATATTTTTTGTGAGGTTTTCTTGGAGGAAGGGGCGCTTTTATTTTTTAAAAAACATTTCTTTAGGTGAATCTACGTACCAATTTTCAAGCGTCTATCATTTAAAATGTTCGAGATATTCAATATTTGTTGCTGAACTTTGACCCAAATTTTAAACCCCTTAAAGTGCGAATTTTCAAAATTCCTTTCTTAGTGCTCCCCTGCACTAATAAAGGAAGCTACCCTGAAAATGTCACGTCTCTATCACCTCTAGTTTAGGCTGTGCGTTTTTCCTCTATTTTCCTATTTATCACTATTTTGACACATTTGTTCCCACTTTTTCCTATTTGTTCAAACATTTTTCCCTATTTATCCGTATATTTGCTATTACTTATTTTGCGCTATTTCTTTCCCGTTTGTCCTAATTTTTCCCTATTTGTCTCTATTTCGTCCTACTTTTCTCTATTTTTCTCAATTTTGCCCAATTTTTCCATATTTTAACCTAATTTTTCCATCTTTCCCAATTTTTCACTATTTTCCAAGATGTTTATCTATTTTTTCGTATTAGTTTTTTCCTATATTTTTATATTTTTTCCTATTTTTTCTATTTTTCCATTTCTCCTCTTTTTCCTATTTTTCTTATTTTTTCCGGTTTTTTTCCTGATTTGTGTTATTTTACCCTTATTTACTTTATTTTTCCCCATTTTTACCCTTTTGGCCGTATTTTTGCCTACTTTTCACCTAATTAATATACTTTTTACTATTTTGTCTTCCTTTTTATTATTTTTGATTTATTCTATTTTTCCTATTTTTCTCCATTTTGCCCCATTTTTTCCTATTTTTTTCTACATTTGCCTGTTTTTCCTATTTTGCCTTATTTCATCATATTTTTCGATGTTTTTTATTCATGTTTTTCTCTTTTTTTATCCATTTTGCCTGTTTTCCGTATTTTGTCGTCATTTTTCTACTTTTCACTAATTTAAAATATTTTATCCTACTTTTCCTGTTTTGCCCTATTTTTGTGTTTTTCTTTATTTTGCCCTAGGTTTTCGATTCTTTACCATTATTTTCCAACTTTCCCTATTTCCCCCTATCTCTATCTACTTTTTCCTGTTTTTCTCTGTTTTTCTCTATTTTTTCCTGTTTTCATCCTACATTTTATTTTTTTGATCCTTTTTCTTATTTTTCTGTATTTTTCCTATTATAGCTTATAGTTCCCTATTCTACCTTATTGTCCTCTACTTTTTTTGATTTTACCATATTTTTCATTATTTTCCTGATTTTCCTCAATTTTTTTCTATTCCTGTTTTGACTGCATTTTCTATTTTTCCATTTTTGTTAATAAAAAATCAAATGAGAGAATATCCGATAATGTCGAGAATATATTAAAGTTATTTAGCTCTTATTTTTAAACCAAATAACTTACGTTTTTAAAATTAAAGTAAAATTAGAATTTTAATTGATAAATTTATAATAGAATGTATATACAGTGCGGTGGAATAAGTGTTACCCCCACCCCCTAATAACTACTCTATTTTTATATCTTAAGAAAAAAGCTCAAACAGGTCAATTTTTATAATAAACGTAGTATGTTATGACATAAAAGTTTCTAACCTGACATAATCCCTCTTCATGGGGGTGTCACCCCTTTGATTTTTTTAAATGAGAAAGTGCATCATGCGACACCTCATTTGAAACTTATTGAAACACTGATTTCAAAAATGTATAACACTTTGGTTCAAAAATTAACGGAGTCTGAGTTATTCGAGAGTTTTAATCTCACCTTGCAAGAATTCAATGAATTCTGTTGGCTTGACGGTAGGTTTTTTCATTGGTTTAATATAAAAATTGACCTGTTTGAGCTTTTTTCTTAAGATATAAAAATAGAGTAGTTAATAGGGGGGGGGAACACTTATTCCACCGCACTGTATATATAATTCTGATAGAAGTATATTTAATAATTTTTTGTTGTCGTTGATATATTTCTTATTTTGTTTCTTTATTTTAATCTTCCTAGATTTTTCAACCATATAACAATCTTCCAATCAGGACGAACCAAAAAGAATCCTTCCCAAAATTGGACAAAGACACAACCTTGAGTTTTCGGTGAAGGTCCCTTAATAATCGCAGAAATCTACTACCAATCTGTCAGTTCTTGTCATATATATAAAAACAAAACTTCCATCTAATGACACATCAAAAAAATTGTGTCAAACTTGACACTTCAAAATTTGTCAATTAAATTTCCCTTCTATAACCCTTCAAATAAAAATTTCGCAAAATCCTTTCTTATATTATAGATTGACTTATTTAAAACAAAACTTCAGATAAAATGACCAAAAGTAATAATTATCGACTTCATTTAGATAATATTTTGTATTGACTCAATAGACTGTGGTCGAAATCGGTGATCGTGTTATTCCTATTCATTGAAGTTAGGACTTCTAATAAATCTTATATATATCAACAATTTTTTGTTGTTACTCTATCATAGGATTATTTATTAACCGGATCACCCCGCCGAGATTATATATCAAATCATTACATAGCGCAGTCTGTGCTCGGCGTATCTCTACGAACAACAAAAATATTTCCCGAAACCGGCATGGGATCAACTCCAGCCATAATCCTTATCGATGAGAACACATCCTCGGAGGCGCTGGAGCTGCTCGCGGGCTCCTGCGATACGAGAAGAAGCCGAAAATTCCCCGGCATTATGATAATCCAGAATAGAAAGTCCGGGTGAGGAGTAGAGGTGCGAAGGGTTAAGTACAAATCACTAGATAGATCCGGTATTTCGTTTTATTTGATGCATTTTAATCGAGTTTAATACCAGATATTTTCCAGTTTGGTATGAGATTTTTTTAAACAATATCGTTAAAAAAATAACCGTCCAACTCTACACCCGTAACCAAAAGAATAAATGACATTTCGAGCACCGCCGTCTTTTGTTTGATTGTAACTACCCCGCCAAGGCTGCATCTTAAGATTGCCGGGCGATTGTCGCAATTGCGGCACTTTCGCTTGTCGAAATTTCACCGAGTTTGGAGATAAATTGTGTGAGATTTCCGGAAAGAAATATAGAGAATCGTGTAAAGAGACATATATCGGCCTTACCGTACTAGTTTCGTGACATTACAGTGGTAAAAATAGCTTAAACGATGTTGGGGATTTATCCTCATAAGGCGTTTATCTGTAGGATAGAGAAAATATATATTTTTTTGTAGGTATTGAGGAAAATATATTGTTAAATGTCTTTTTTTTGTAGAAATGGTTAATATAACAATCTACAAAATATTTAAAGTCCGGAAAATACTGTTTTTTAGACGAGTAGACGAAATTCCAGGACGTGCTGTAAGCGAGTCCTGGAAGTCTGCGAGTCCAAAAAACTGTTTTCGGACGTGTTACGTACACTATTTTTTGGGCAACCATGTAGAATAACAAAACCCATGCATACTTACAAAAATCAAAAGGTCAACTAATTTCATGTCAAATAGCTGTCAGTCGTTATTTCGCTGCTATTTCAACTGTATTTATTAGAACCATCCCTATCAAGATTTTCATATTTATAATGACAAGAGCAATGTGATTCTTACCGGCCTAGTCCGGGAAATATGTACTTTCCGGACTAGACCGGAAAAACGCTACTTTCTCAAAAAAAAAGCGTCCGGGAAAAAATATAGAAAACAGGGGAAAATAAAATAAAATTTCGAAAAATAAAGTGAAATAGGGTAAATAAAGCAAAATAGGGATAAATAGGGAAAAATAGGGAAAAATAGAGAAAAAATAATAAAAAACAGCGAAAAAATTAGTAGGAATTGGGAAATACAGGAATAATCGGGACAAATATAGAAAAATTTATAATGATAGGAAAAAGAAGGGAAAAATATGCAAAATAGTGAAAAATAGGGACAAATAGGGAAAAACATGGGAAAATAAAAAAAATTAATGGAAAAAATTAGTTCGCCAATCGTGTTCTCGTATATACAAGAGGAACTGTATTGTTTTTAGGCATTCTACCTGTAATGGGGTGAAAACTGGAGGGGGTTGCACTTTCAAAAAAATCATATCTTCGCCATTTTTAAAAATATCGAAACATTCTTAAGACTTTTTTCATGTCCTAATAAGCATAAAATTAATTGGCTCAAAACTTATTTCGAATTGACCTTCATGGATGGAACTGGAGGGGGTTGAAATTTCATAAAATTTATATCCGCCATTTTTGAAAATATTGTAACAGGTCTTCACACTTTTATCATATTTGCATAAAACTTTTTTTTCCACCTACGGGGTTGAAATTGAAGGGGGTTGAAATATCAAAAAAAATATTATCTCCGTCTTTTTTTAAAGCCGGAATAAGTCACGTCTTAAGAAATTGTACAAATCAGTAAAAAAATCGTAAAAAATCGTAAAAAGTCGTAAAAACTCGCAAAAAATCGTACAAAACCAATAAAATCCATAAACACAAGTAAAAATGGTAAAAACCGTAAACAATCGTAAAATACGTAAAAAATCCGTAAAAAACCGTGTAAAATCGTAAAATTTCATAAAAAATCGTGTAAAATCGTAAAATTTCGTAAAAAATCGTGTAAAACCATAAAAAAGCCGTAAACACTTTAAAAAATGGTAAAAACCCGTAAAAAATCGTAGAAAATCGAAAAAAACGTGAAAAATCGTAAAAAATCGTTATGTCCATAAACGTGTATACTTCGTGTGTTTATTGTTGAAGTGAATTTTTCGGGCCGAAGTACAAAAAACATCATGTTTTTATCCCGTGTAATATTTTTCTTATAACTAGTTCTGAATGCGCAAGCTGGCATTGCTATGACGAATATGGTGATGGAAATTATGTTTAATGTAATAATTTAATTATTGCATAAATTTTATAAAATTTTAATGGAAAAAATTACTAATTTTAAAACTTTAGTCATTATAACTTTTTTGTCTTTGTTTCCATTATTATTTAACTTTATCGTATGCCGATTATTTTAAAAAAATATCAGTAAATGATGGATTCGGTAATCAGAATTTTATCCGTTGATACCTTTTTTATTAACATTAACAAGAGAATTAATAAAAATAAAATAATTATTTTAATATTATACGTATTCACCAATATTTCAATTATTTTAAAATTATACGCATTCGCCAATATTTTAACCATTTATAATATTTACGCGCATTCACCATTATATACGGTGGAGGCATTTAAGAAAATTTGTAGCGACTAAACTGTTTTTATTCAATATATTTCTTAACTATCAGAATTATTTTAATAAGTAGACTTACTATTATACAACGAAAAAAATACACTGATGACATACCTGAAACAAAAGAAAATATATATATTAATAAAAAATTATTGAGTATATAAACATGAAATTAACAAAATATTTTCCAATTTGTTTTTAATAAGAATGTTATTTGTAATTCAGGCAAATATGCTGAACATGATTTGCTTCTCTAATAATCCATCTGGTGCTAGATTATATACAAAAAATAGGACCATTATGTAAATAGTGTAAAATACTTGTTACCGACATAATTTTTTCGTTAATTTTTGGCTTTATTAGTATCGTACAATTTACAATACCTTGTTACAAATAAGAAGCAAAGTCAAACTTATTCTCTATGACATATTTAAAATGACAATATTAATTTTTATGATAATAATAATAATAACAATATCTTTACAACATGCTGTTAATGTAAATTACATATATAACGGATAATTTCATTAAGTCACCATCAAACAAACGTGCCCCTTGAGCTTTGATTAAATTTAACTTGTAATTTTGTTGTGCGTTGGTTCACAGTCAGCCAGTCATTAAATCAGTCAGAACTTTGCCGCTTATATTATAGATAGAGTAAATGATCCAAAACTGAGACTTGCGGTACACTAGAAGAGAAATTAGATGATATATTGTTTAGATAGAAAGAATTTACATGAAATAGAGTCAAAACCATTAAATTCCAATTTAGTACATATAAGCTCTTTATCGAGAGTATCAAATGCTTTTGAATAGTCCAACTGTACTAACGTAGTATCAAGTCCAATGTAAAGCTATTTCACTATGTAATCAGTAAGATTAAGTAACAAGGTAGTGGTACTATATTCTTCACGAAAACCTGATTGATAATTTTGTATTATTTCATTTTTAATTAAATACTCGTAAATTTGTTTGTATGGCAACATAAAAAAATCGGCTGTGTCACCCCAGAACTTTCCCGGCTCGACCGTAGATAATATGTTATTTATTATTATTATTTTAATTACAAAATACTAAGCATTACATTAATTTATGGAACTCATTAAAAATAGCGAGCCGATGGTAAATACGTCTAGCGAATTGATATTTCAATGTTGATGACATAAGCTGCGCATGCGCACGTTGTATATCACACTGCTACAATTACTATCTCCTAAAATCATGTGTGAAAACAATTCAGAATTCTGGAAAAATGTTCATACAAAAGTTGTAGGGAATTTAATGCTTTACAACTTTGCACTGAAACATTTTGCACTAAAAAGCATAATTTACCTCCAATTTTAAAAAAATGGAAAATTATAAATGTGTATTTTTCTCGCCATCTAGCGGCGAAACTATGAGAAATTCGATAAAAAGTTAAAGAAAGTTTGATGCTTTACAACTTTGAATGAGAAGATTTTGCACTAAAATGATTTGTTTGTCCTCAAAATCAAGAAAAACTAGAGAAAACCTATATGCACATTTTTTACGCGCCCTCTAGTGGCGCAACTATTGGAAATTCTGGAAAAAGTTTGAAACAAAAGTTGTAGGGAATTTTATGCTATAAAACTTTGTACTACAACATTTTGCACTAAAGTGTATAATTTGTCCTTAAAATTTAAAAAAAGTAAAAAATTGTTACATGTGCATTTAATCAATGTCGGTCTTGAGGACCTTGTACTGTACCAATTTTAACCAAAATCTAATGGTCGCATTCTAGGCACACACCGACCCTCCATACCAAATTTCAGCTTGATGCACACATAAAAAAATTATTTTAATTTAAATAAACAGAATTACTTGAAAATAACTCTTTAGATTAAAATTACACGACATTAATTTAAAGAAATTACGTTAATCTAAAAACGTTCATTTATTTCTATTAAGAAAATCATTTTATTGGTTCGTTTTCTTATTTCAAGAATATTTTGTTGCTTCAATAAGCTGGTAGTTTTCTTATAAAATTTTCGTCATTGTTAAATCAAAGATATCAATTATTTTAATTTGATAATCCGATTTTTTTATAATTAACAGCAATTATTTTGAAATAATAATTTCAAATATCTTAATAGAATAACCCTGTGATTCTTTAATCAACTTTTATTTATTTTGATTTAAGTAAATCAGATTCTTAATTCATACTTACTCACTCTTACTTTTATTTTAAGAAAATTGCTTGTTTTTTTTTTTAATAAACATAAGTTCAATTTTAACAAAGCGGATTTTAGAAATTTGAACCAAAATAAAATAATTTGTTAATAAAAGACAATATTTAAGTACCTATATTAAGATACATAAATGATAATTGTTTTATTTGTATTTAAAAAATATGAGATAGGGTATCTATTCATAAATTCATATCTTAATATTTAATAAGAAATATTAATTTACTTAAATACAAATGACAATGAACTTCTTCTTTTCTATTATATTTATTTTACCCTTTTACCCTTATGTTTCTTCTGAATTACCTATGATTCACTTGCATACATTACTGTTGGAACTATAATATTGAGTTTAAGTTTGCTTTCTTTACTTATTTCTTTCTTATCCATGGTGTTATTATTTAAGGCGTAATAGTAATACAGATTATTTGCTTGTTTAGATAATTAGATAATTAACTAAATATATCCAAATTAAATATATATTTTTTTGTTAATCTAATCAAATAAAATTCCCAGATCAAGACAATCATATTGTTGAAACAAGTTAAATGAAATTCTTGATCCAAGAAATCCATTTTCTTCACTTAAATAATTATGGAATTGGCAGTGACCAATAAGAAATCCTCTAATTTCAAATTGTTCAACAATGTTGCCGGTCTTACAATACATTTTACTATGCATGCATTATTATTAATTTACATTATCATTTAATTAAATAAAACCAATTACAAATTATCTGATATTTATGGAAACCTGTAAATAGGTATATCAAATTTGGTTTATCGGAATTCTTTGAGCATTAACATAAGTAGGTATGTTTTATGTGTGTCTAATAATCAATTATGGTGGTGTACATGAGTAAAATTAAACAAGTCATTATCGTCATGTTTAGATTTAAAACGTTTTTACATACTTCCGTAAGTACCCTAAATTCATTTTTTATTTACTTATTTACAAATTTATTATTACTTGGAAATTATATTTTTTAAATAAGCTTGACAACATGTATATTAACAACCGTTTAGATTTTCAGCGGTCATGCGTAGGTATTGTCTTCTATGTTTGTCCCAACTCCCAACCGGCTGTGTCGAGTCTCGTTAGGGGTCGTGGGTCGAGTCGTCCATTTTTATTTTAAAGCAAGAAGGGAAAAAAGTCAAAGTGAAGCCATCGATAGTATTGATTGTTAGTATTCTTTGCCGTAAATTAAATATGGAGTTATCCACGTTAAATGAGAGGGTAGATGAAGAATATATATAGAAGTTTAATGGTAAGTTTGTATATATTTAGATTTTTAACAATTTTTTCACTTTGAACTGTTTAATGGCGTTTTTCTGGAAAACGGTTTAGTAAATTTATTGCTAAAATATTTACTTATTTTTTTAGAAATGGATAGGTATTAACTTGGAAGAATGTACTATAATGGAAAATGATACTCTAATGGAAATCATTAAGCCCTTAAAAATAAGAACAAAATTGTTAGAAATTATGAAAAAGTAAAAGGGCTATCACCAAGAGGTATGTATATAGTCTAGGGTTTTTAAATGAGGAAATACTTATACATATATGTTAAATGAAACACTATAAAATTACATTTTCAATACTAAAAGTACACTTCCTTATTTTGAATCAAGAGGAGAAGTGAACTTTTTTAAATACATTTTTCAGGCAGCGTCTGATAGCACAAGAACGACATCAACGTTGTCTTATGTGGAGCTTTTGTGCCAGATCTAGGAATTTCCGATTTGTTAAATGTATATCCCTTTCCGATCTTGATGAATACATTTTTAGATCTAGATTTGACGATTTCGACCTTAAAATTTTATTAACATCTCCTTTGAGAAATTCTATTCTGAAATATTATGACTAATTCCAAATTAAATGAAACATCAAGAAACCGATTAGTGGATATAGGTAACTATTTACTTTACACATTAAATGTTACTGCTTTTTTTTCATTGCCAAACTTATATTAAGTTATATACATGTACCTGTGTCTTTGTGTTTGTTAATTTTACTAATCTTATGTTAAATTACATCTACATGTTTTTTGTGTTTATTTTTTTTTTTTTCGTTTGTACTTTCATAAGTAAATTTTTTATATTATTAAGTGTTTTATTGCAAATATCACGGACCCTTAACACAAATGGAATATTTTTGTATAAATATATTAATTTTTTCCAACCGTATAGGAGTTAAAATATAAATTTTATTTATGCTACAAAAATATATTTTAAAGCAAAATAAAATTCAATCATGCAAGTAAATAATATTTTTTATTCAAAAAGTTGAATTTCATGATACAAAAAAATAATTTTTATAATTAAAAAAAGGATCTTCGTATTGCAAGAGACTTATATCTTCTCTATAGTTTATTTCTAGGTTCTGCTTGTATTTTAAAATAATATTATGGATATTAAAGTCACATGTGGCTTTATTATATATGGATAATGAGCCATATGTGGCTGTATTATCCAAGAAAGTATTTAAATAATACAAGAGAACTATTTTCTTGAAGTAACAAAACTGATTTTCTTGAAACAAGAAAGTGGTTTTCTTAAAGCAACACAATTCAAGTTCATAAAACAAAAATATGATTTTGTTAAAGTACGTAAAACCAATACTTAAAATAAAAAAATATGTTCACAACACAAGAAAATTATTTTGTTAAAGTAAAATTATCTTTCTCTTAAAGTAAGAAAATAAAAATTCATAACGCAAGAAATAATTTTCTTATATTAAGAAAACAATTTTCTTAATTTGAGAAAATACTTTTCTAAATTTAAGAAAATCTTTTTCTTAAGTTAAAATAATTATTATTTTTTAGGAAGACATTGAATCGCTTAAATTAAGTATTCCAATAATTTTAAATTAACAATGTCAGTGCTATTAATTTAATCATTTAAATTCTGAATTATCTTTACACAAAAAAATCATCTTTTTAAATAAAGAAAATTTCTAAAAAAATGGTTTTCTTCAAGAAACAAAATATTTCTTAGGGCTATATATAACCGTTTAATTTACTTGGAATAAAACAGCCTGCTTTATTTTGAACAATTATTTTTATGTGTGTGGGTCAAACGGTTCGGCAGTTATCGTGGAAGATTACACACAGACAGACCATGCGCTGGAAACGGTTTTAATCTTCTTGGGGGACCTCAAAATGGATATTTCCATCGATATCTCGATTTTTTTTGCTCTTTCACCTTACTTTTCCTTTGATGGGTCCGGGAAAGTAATACAAGGTATAAGGTACATGCAATATTTATAGCTAGAGAGGTTTCATTAGCTCTCCCGAACATTGAGTCGAACATTGAGTGGCCGCCGTTCCACCATTTTTGCAAAAATATCAGAATTTTAATTCAATAAAATAAAAATTTAAAATTATTTCAAATAATTTCAGTACTTGCTGAAAATATTTCGAAACAGTCTAGAAATAAAAAAGTGCAAACTAATTTGCTTAACCGTGTATACTACAAGTTCTAACAAATCGGCAAGTACTTGGACCGAGAGTAAACTTTTAGCAAAATGCAAGTGACTTGTGAGAGTACTCTAGGTAAAATTAATTGCTAGTGGACACGAGACTTAAGCAGTTTTTTCTTTTCTGATAGCACTATAGTTACGGTGTTACGTAAATCCTTATGCAATTGAAATATAAAATGTTATTCGATTGTATATTTAAAAGTTTAACGTAAAGATCTTAATAGTTAACATTTTATTCAAAATTCGATCAACATGATTTCAATGTTCAATTTTAACTTTGTACCTGTATAATTGCTATTCAATATTTATGAATTCGAACTGTTACACATATATAAGCCCAATTTTCAACCACCTAACTAATAAAAACCTCTTACAAACCCTCTATTCAACATACATTTAACCTCAATGAGTGCTATACACGAAATTTCACTCGAATTTTCACGACTAGTTACCCATGCAAACGCTCCACTGAATGTTTAATAATCTCTTAGATTGCTGTAAAATATTGATGAAACCGCTTGTCAACTGTTACTTGTTCGGGATTCAGGATCTCGGAATCTTGGCAGCGCCGGGATATTGCTACTGGCTTATTAAGCGCATTGATTGAAAAATCCCATTTGAATAATTAATACCGGTTAAAGGTAAATATATAGGGGAGCACATTTTTTAAATTAAATAACAAGGTATTTATTTAGGAACTAAATCTAAAAAGATTATTTTCCAAATAAATATATCTTTTCAAATTAAAAACAAATTTTAGTTACAACATTACCTACGTGGACATTAAATTGTTAAAAAAAAAACAAAATTGAGCAAAGTTCCTTCCCTTTGTCTAGTCCGTTGATCAGTTTATTCTTGTGCACAATCAGAGTAGAAGACAATGTTTGGTTAGGATGTGAATTCGTGCTGGAGACTTGTTTAGTTTTTATTTGATTCGACGGAATATTTGTATTCAGCAAACGTGTCGGGAGGCTTTCCAGCCCGAGGAAAAAAGGAAGTAGATGTAAATAGACCAACAACTTATAAGTTATTTGGTATATATCTTTTCTTCATTTAGAAATTAATAGTTAATTGAATTAATTATAATATATTATAATAGTTTAAGTTTGTTTTTAATAATTTTATGTATTACCAATTTGCAATTTTAAATTAAATATTTACTTAACTCTCCACACCGTCTTGGTTTATCTAAAACAGATAAGGATTTTTCGGGATCCTTAATTTTTCTAGGCACAATTTCATATAAAATCTCCAATGTCTTTCAAAAACATAATATTAACATAACTTTTAAAACTAATAATAATCTTTAATCGCTTCTAGTAAACTCGAAGGACAAAATTCTGTCTCTTGACTATCCAGGAGTTTATAAAATTTGTTGAGCTGATTGTAATTCTGTTTATATTGGTCAATCAGGTTGAAGAATAGAATTAAAGAACACATTAGAACCATGGATAAATGTAAAGACATTACCAAAACACCTTCCTCTTTTGCTAACCACATTCTATCCTATCAACATTCCTTCTCAGTATCCAACTTTAAAGTTTTCCACGATGCCAGAAAGAAGGACTAACTTTCTTGAGATATTAGAAATCAACTTTTGTCTCCACAACGTAAATTTCAATAACGAATAATTACGTCCTAAATAAAATTACATCTTTTTATCTGACTGTTTCAGAGACATTATTTTAGGTTATTGTCTCTCTCTCTCCTTACCTACGTTCCTAAACCACCTCCCCCCCTTTTGTAGTTCATCACCATCGCCAAACCTTCTAATTTTACAGCTTCCTGTCTTGGGGCCCTTTATTTATATCCCAGCGTCAGTATCCTAACCTCTCTCTTTTCTGCTACTGTCTCTTGACATCTGTCAATGTCTCTTCGTCTTTCTCTTCTTTTGCGTTCTTCTTTTTAACTCGTCTTCTTTTTCTTCTTTCCCATAGTACCTGTACCCTCTCTCCACCAAGCGTTTCATCGCTAAACATTCCAGTTTTACAGCTTCCTGTCTTGGGTCACTTTATATATATCCCAGCATCAGAATCCTAACATCTCTGTTTTCTCCTACGGTCTCTTGACATCTGTCAATGTCTACTTCTTTCTCTTCTTTTACTTTCTTCTTTTACACTATTCTTCTTTTTCTTCTTTTCTATAGTACCTGTACCCTCTCTCCATCAAGCGTTTGTTATTTTTATATAAAAATCTATTCATTGTGTTTGTTTCATTTATTGTTCAATAGAAATAATTTAAATTTTTAACTTTTGCCTAAATTTTAACTTAAAATTTATATTGTTAATTAATTCTAACCTTTCACATTGTATCATCATTACCATTATTTTTACTGAGTCATTTAATCTCACGGCCTCCGCATTCTTTGCTGCTGCGTAATTTTAGCGTCCCTTTTTCTGCTACTAAGGCTAATCTGGACTGGACTTACAGCTTATCGTGGGCTCCGAACCACGATCCTCGATCACCCTAAACCTAGTACTATGCCGTAGTAATTCAGGTGATCTACCGACTAGAAAGTGTGTAATTGTGCCACCAACACCTATCAGTTACACGAGATATCCGATCTCATCCGGCCTGGAATGGAGCTGCGTATGACACAAATACCTTTTTGCCCAAAGTCTTATCTGACTTTTTTCCACTCGAGTTTTGGTGGGATTCAAACCCACGATCTGGACATCGACAGTATAAAGGCTCATACCTTAACCAACCTGGCCACCGTGTCCGGTCTCTCACAATTTCGATGTCATTTGTTAATACGTCCATTCTGTCACTTGTCAGTATCATTCATGGTGAAAGTTTTAAATTTTGCTGCGTAGTATGGACCCCACTTAGTTAGGCTTACCCCCTGGAATTTATCATCAAGAATTTATTGTCAGCTATCGGCTCCATGCGGTTCCTTCCGGCTAAATAGAACACACTACTAGCCTTTTTTATTAATTTTTTACAATGTTTTTTCTACGTAGTTTTAAGTTAACTCCCAATTTTTTTTAAATTTTTTTCAAGTACTACCTGTGTTTTTATAACTCTCATTCTTCACTAACCTTAATGGGTCTCATGATTGGTATTTAATAAAATATTGCCCTTCGATGGTAAATAATAATACTAAGTTGAGTTTAACTTTAATTTTATATTAATTAATTTGAACGTTTTTGCATCTATAGGCCTGATGATGGTCTGTGATTAAACTGTGGTGGTACCTGACTTTGTGCTTTATTTCTTGTAAACTTGGACCACATTTCAGGTATGGATAACCCTTTGGATTTAAATATTTAAGAGTTTAAAGGGTGTTTTATAAACTTTTATGTGAATTTTCTTTCTGGTCAAATATGAATATTTTGTTATTTTATATATAAAGTAAAGTCATAACCAAAAAGTTGGTGAAATCCGGGAGATACCGACACCTGTACAAAATTGAAATATTTATTTTTGTAATAAAAAGCTGGTTGAAAATTCTAACAAGATCACCCTGTACGTTAACTGTAACATTGTGGCAGTTTTCACATTAAGACTAGTAAGAAGTTTTTCAGAAGAATTATCTTAGTAGCTCAACTCACGAGTCAGCAAACTGAGTTGGTTAAATGTACGATATAAAGAAAAGAGCAAAATAATGTCTTAGTTGACTTTGGACAGATCCAAAGACCGGACAAGTATTTTTTCAGAAAAGGAAAATTTCTCTTCCATACTGTTAGGAAATAGATTTAAAATTTTGTCATAGCAAATAATAATAATCAAATAGATTTATGTATTTATAGTGAATTAACAAAAATCAAGAAAAAAAAATCGGCTGTGTCACCCCAGAACTTTCCCGGCTCTTCTGTGGAGAATATGATTATTTTAATTAAAAAATACAAAATACTGAATGGGAAAGTAAAATGCTGTAAAAATGAAGTAAGTTCATGAAAACAAAACGGGTAAATATTGCAAAAATGCGCAAATATTAATTAAAATGAAAAACAAAACGACAAAAGTTACGAAAAATGGTAACGAATTAATTCCAAAAAATTGTTAAAAATGATAAAGAATTGCCAAATTTGAGTAAAAAATAAAACTATAAAAATTGTAAAAATTGGAAAAAAGAGGCAAAGATGCAGAAAAAGACAAAGTAACAAGGTAACTAACAAAAGGAAAAAAACGTAAAATAAAGCAAAAAAGAGAAAAAGAGGCCTAATAAAGGCAAAAAAGGGTAAAACAATAATCAACAAAAAGTCTAAAAAAATGCCAAATAAGATAAAGTAAAGGCAAAAAGCAAAAAACGCCAAAAAATTCAAAAAAGGTCAGAAAATCACAAAAAGGACGAAAAATTTAAAAACTATTAAAAAAAGTTTCAAAAAGCAAAAAAAAAGGCAAAAAGTGGTAAAAACAATGCCAAAAAAGGAGAGAAAAGCAAAATAGAGTCAAAAAAGGCAAAAAGCTCAAAAAAGACCAAAAAAATTAAAAAAGCAAGAAAAAGGGCAAACAAGGGGTAAAATGGCCAAAAAAAGAAGAAAAAAAGGTAAAAAGTCAACAAAGGTAAAAAAAAGAAAAAAAAGTCAAAATAAAGCCAAAAACATGGCAAGAAAAAACAAAAATGGTACAAGAAGGAACACATTATATAGGGTGGACAGGATTTAATTTGCGTATACAGAGATCTCGTAAACCGGAATAGATACAATATCGGTTAAATGGGGAAAAGATGTATATTTTCCAGAATTTTCTTTGCAAAATTAAAATATCAGGTATTGAAGGACAAATATGGCTTAACATAGCTTATCCAGTTTTTTAACACAACGTTTCGTCATTGAAGGGCCACCCTCCTCTATTGTTTATTAAATACAAACCTGTACTTTTTATTTAATCAATCAAAGTCGGTCTTAAGGACCTTCTAGTGTACCAATTTAAACCAAAACTAATGCTCGCATTCCAAATTTCAGACAGATTGGTCAAACCGTTCGGAAGTTATTGTGGAAGATTACACACAGACACACAGACAGACCTTGCTCTGGAAATGGTTTTAATCTACTTGGGTGACCTCAAAATTAATATTTCCATCGATATCTCGTTGCTCGTTCACTATACTTTCGTTTTAATGGGACCGGGAAAGTAAAATAGTAAGTAGGTTTTTTTTGTACTTTTCTACTGATTGATAATAGTTTCATGCAACGTCCTTTTTTTTAAGAAAATTTTTTTTTAGGAAGTGGAAATGGAGTGGGGGAATGCTTTCATGCACTCTCTTATACTAGAACCGAGCGAACTATTAAATTTTATTACAACAATTTTTTTTAGGGAGGATGTGAAGTGGGGGACACCTAGAGTAGCGCGATGTTTTTAGAAACTATTTTAACTAATTATCTAATTACACATTTTTACTAACAATTTTCGTTTTTAAGGGAGTGAAAACATTTATTCCCATGTGCGTTTTTCGCCCCACTTTTTTTACACCTTTTTTTTGTCTCATTTATTTTTTTTCTCTTTTTTTTTCCATTTGTAACCCACTTTTTTCCTCATTTGTGAGCTATTTATTTCTTCGTCACTTTTTTCACAGACTTGTTTTTTGCTTCATTTACATTCTCACAGTTCGCTTTTGCGTCATTTATTTTTCTGCCGCTTTTTTTACACATTTATTTTTTTTTGATTTTGCCCATCTTTTTTATATACCACTTACCCACATTTAATCCATATTCTTGCCCTTTTTGCCCCACTTCTTTTTTAATTATAAATTTTTACTAACAATTTTCGTTTTTTAGGGAGTGGAAATAATTATTTGTTTCCCACTTTTGTTTTTTGCTACATTTTTTACCACTTGCGTTTTTCGCGTCATTTTATTTCCACGTTTTTTTTTTGTCACATTTATTTCTTTTTCCCTTTTTTTAAAAAAACTTTTTCCCTATTTTTTGACCCACTTTTTGCCACTTTTTTGTTTTTTACCCCACTCTTTTGTTTTTGCCCCAACTTATTTTTTATTTTGCCATATTTTAATTGTTTAAAAAATTATTATTATTAACAGAAAAAATAATTATTTAACTTAACAAAAAAAAAAGTGTATATATTCAATATATGTATCAACCCCTTTGGGGACCAAAATCTAATCGTCCTTCGACGATGACTTATCCAACACAGAGGCCTCCAGTGTCTTGCACTACATTGTTCTCTGATTAGGGTATTAGCAAACAAATGGCTCCCCTGCTGGTTAACTACACCAGGAAAATTTTCTGCATCCCTAACAGACATCCCTAACGGATTACCAGACCACTAAATTTAAGCCGGTGCATAATTTTTTCCTGAGCTAGTACACGTTATGTTTTTGTTTGGAATACAAAATGGGAAATATAAAAACTATAGGATTATGTAAATTCAATTGGTTTGGGATCTGGGTTTAATAAATAAAGTTAAAGTAATCTATAAAGTGTGAGTATTAATGTTTAGTTAAAGTATAGATTCATTTTATCTTGTAATTTTCTATATTTTTCCTCTTTATAAATTATGAATATCTCAGTTAGGCAAAAATTTGCATTTTTCATTTTCCTTATTTAACTTTGCGTGAAACCAGTGACACACTTTTTTCTGAAACGTATACAACATTAAACGAAGCCTTCGGGGAGACCTTTTCCCAAAATCTTGATCAATTTATCAAGGAACGGATGTTAAATTTCCTTATTAACCTTATCGCATCAGGCAACTCCGGAGATCATGACGAAACTTCTCTCAAGTTTTTGCTTGTTGAAATTAAGTTAAGGATGTAAATTAGATACTTGAAGGGTGAAAAAGTTTAAATGGTATAGATGGAGATACAGAACGTGCACACTTAGATCAACAAATGAAATTTGAGAAAGTTTTTGTTCTAAGATGTTTACTTTTCTAAAGTTTAGCATATTTATCAACATTTTAGTACATGCTTGTTAATTCTATTCAAAATCAAATTAAATATTTCCAACACAGAAACTTTTAACATCCCTTTCACATGTACATAAAGAACCGCTTGTCCCTTAACCGATTATTACAAGAAATTTCGGAATTCAAGTTGCGCAATTATTGCGCTTTAGAATTTCATGAGCATTCCTGAATACCTACCGTGCATAATTTGTCTTGAAAAGGGAACTAAATGAGTTCGGGACGTCGGAAGTTTAGATAATACAGTAATCAGGGACACCTTTTTCGCCCTGTAATTCTTCTAAATTAGGGTTCACAAAAATAGCCCTTTAACTAGAGTTATGTTGCGTTCGAAATACCCGAAAAATAGTCAGTGTGTCTATAATAGAATAGATACCAAAGTACATAATTCATTAATTTTTTTTACTGAGGTTCAAATACATCAGTATTAATTTCGTGATGGCGAAAAAAATTTCTTAACCCAACTTTATTTCGGCATTTCTGAATTCCCGGAATCCGAAAATGCAAAAAAAAAATGTTCGGACATGTATCTGGATGTAAATACTGTAATTTTCGAACGAAAGCTCCTATCGAGTTCTGGTTCTTATTTTACTACTTAATTTTCTCCAGAAAGAACCCTATTGAATTTGAAAAGGATAGGGACGGCCCTTACGGCACCCGTCATAAAAATTATTTATTTTGCATAAGAAAACATTTGTTCCAGTTTAAATTTGTGGAACTATTACCACGCCACATCGTGTATAATATTACCCTACAAGTTTTTCCAGGATCGTACTAGCCATTCCTAACCTAACCCGATGGGCCGAAGTCCCGAAACGGTGCACCACCGATTCAGAGTCATACTGTGCTCTGTACATTACACAAGACCACTTTGCCCCCTTCAGTATTCTAATACGGTATTGATTAAGAATCCATGATAATTCTTCCCTGAACAATTCATTCCCATAACAACCCTTCCATATATTAATCCTTCCCCACGACAAATCTTACCCGTGAGGTATATTTTTCACGTCTGCTCACTCGAGTAATGAAATGGAAACTATTAACTATTTTTGAGTATTAAAAAAAAACAAACTTAAATGTTAAAAATTCAACAAATTATCCATTATCTCAAACGTGGTCCGCGTGGTCTAAAACTCAAAGTCGAGTACAACAAATTTTATTAAAGATGGTAAAGGGTGGTTGGTAACTAGTTTCGGCAAAATGGCATCATCAGGCCAAAAGGTTAAATATGTTTATTGAAAAATGTAGATTAAGAAATAAATGTATTGATTAAGAAAGAAGCATAGTTGTTAATTAAATATGTGCACACCGGTAGATATGGGGAAAATTTTACAGAAGGGGAGGTTGTGGTACAGGAAAAAAGGAAAAGGTAAAGGTGATAAAATTAAAAAGGGAAGGACATCTTTACAGCCAAACAATCTGTTTAGCTAAGAAATATATATATATATATATATATATATATATATATAACTGTAGTTTTTGGACCCAGAATAGTCTGGGGGCGTTGACGGTATGTCAAAATGAATACCACGATAGATAGTAACTATCATCGGTTTTAAGATTCAACTGGTGGAAAAAGCCAAGTAACGAGAAACGGCCTATCTGTGGCCAGCCACACTTCCCAATAAGCATCATCAATAGTAATAATAACAGTAGCAATATTACCAGTAGCATAAAAAACATAAGCACCAACAACAAACGCATTGAAAGGTAGATTGTGTCTCTTAAAAGATCACGTCCTGGAACCATTCACCACTAATAAAATACAAAGTTCTCTTGTACTGGTAGAATCTTTTCATTCGCATTTAACTGTTGGCGCTATCTACAGTCCACTGAGGCATGAATTCCGACGAGTATCGAGAATTTCTGACTCCACTTGGATTTCGTTTTATAGTCGCTGGTGACTGGAAGAAGGGAACAAATCTAATCCGAATAGTAGAACAAAACAACCCAAATTATCTAATTGGCCAACCGATTTAAATAAAATTCCAGGCTTATTGGATTTTGCAATTAGCAAAGGGATTCCAGATATACACAGCTATATTGAAGGGAATCCATGATCTAGACTCAGATCACACCACAATTATAATAACACTAAGTAGAAATATGATCTGGAGAACGCCTAGACCAACACATTGCACCAATAAGACCAGTTAGGAACAAGTTTAACTCATTATTCACAGATATATCAACATAAACCACAGATTAAAAGAAAAAAATCTGGCCAGCACATGACCTCTCGCCATTTTTAAATCAAAAATTTACAGGTTGACACAAAAAAGTATGAAAATAAAATATTTTTCTGTAAATCTGGCAACAATGGCAAAAGTTTCGAAAATTCTAATGAGATAAAAATAAACTATAGGGTATACAAAATATATGTGTAAAACTCTATTGCCGATTTGTATAATAATGGCGTTATCACCCATAGCAACTGCCACTTCCGGTTGTGCGATTGGCACCAAAATCTAATCAGATCTAATCTAGGGTATTAGAATCATGTATGCAAAATTTCAAATTTTTTTATTCAGTACTTTTTGAGTTATCGTTACTACAACATCCATCCAAACACACACACACACACACACACTAACACACACACACAGACATCATCGCGAAAATATGAAAATCGTATTCTAGGGACCTTAAAACGTGTTTATTCATTAAAAACTCACTACCCAATTTTTAGCATGATTGCTATACCTCTCTTATCTGAAGGGCGAGAGGTAAAAATGAAATTGAAGAAGCAGTGGATTATATAACAATATTAATTTAAGAAGCTGCGTGGCAAACAACTCTACATAACAAACTTTTCACCAGATGATCGTTCCAGTTGGAAAGCAACCAAAAAATTCAAAAGACCGACTACAGCAGTCACACCAATAAGAAAATCTGACGGAAACTGGGCTCGAGCCAATAACAATACAGCCAATACATTTGAAAAATAGCTTGTCACTGCCCAAAAAAAATCCAAATTTCGACAAAGAAATACATAACTATCTCAATTCTTCGGGATAACTATCATTACCTTTAAGATCATTTAGTCCAGCAGAAGTGTATACAGAAATCAAACAAATCAGGCTACGATATACTGTACTGTAACATATCCTAAGAAAGGCTGTCTTACTCATCACAACTATTTTTAAATATAGGATACTTTCACGTTAACTGGAAATAGAGACAAATAATCATGAAAGTGAAACCCAGTAGACCTCCAGAAGAACTCAAGTCATACACACCAATCAACATACTTCCTCTATTATCAAAATTATTTGAACGACTTCTCCTCAACAGAATAGAGGAAACAACACCAATTCGGATTCAGAGAGGGGCAATCTACTTTTCAGCAATATCACAGGATAGTTAACTACATCAAGAATAGTTTAGAAGAAAACCAAATGTGTTCTGCAGTATTCCTCGATGTCCAGCAGACTTTCGGTATTCAAATTATAATTACCTGACCAGATTTACAGCAAATTGAAATCCTACTTAAGCGACAGATATTTTGAGATTAAATATGAAAACAGTTTATCCAACTACCATTACGTAATGTCTGGAGTTTCACAAGGAAGTGTCCTTGGTCCTTTCCTATACCTATTATTTACAGCAGATGTACCAACCCCATTCCTTAATCGACACTTCCGCAGACGATACTGCTATAATATCCGTTAACACTAATCATATACAAGCTCCATATCACCTTCAACAACATCTTAACCTACTATAAAACTGGCTGAATAAATGGAGCATTAAAATAAATACCAGTAAATATGCCCAAATAATGTTTACCACAAGACACATCAGCTGTCGCCAAGTTAACATCAATAACACGATAATAGATAAAAAACTGACTTGGAAAACTCATATTAAGGCCAAAAAACAACAATTCAACCTGAAAGTCAGACAAATGTATTGTCTTATTGGGCGCAACTGACAATTATCACTATAAAACAAATTGTTAACCATCAAACCATCAAACACTAAAATCTTGCAGAACTCCCAATCCAAAACATTACGCATGATAGCTAATGCTCCATGGTATATCAGTAACCTGACACTACATAACGACCTAAATATTCCAATCGTAAATGAAATAATTAAGGAGTCAGCAATAAAGAATAAGGACCGCAACATAAACTATATCAAAGAACTAATCACCAACTTGTACAATGCTCCTCTCTAGGGATCACAAGATTCAAGAGAACCTGACCAGAGGATCTCGCTGTCCATCTCATGTTATTTTTACAAAACACATCCAAGATATTTACTTAGGTAGGTGTCAAAATTCGAATGTCAATTATTTTTTTTTATTTTTGATCAGTCATAGTCAAATTCTTTAATCTCATTTTTTTGTTAGATAATTCAATTTTTCTCCTTCTAATATTCTGTTTTTAACAAAATATTGTAATATTGTTTTTAAATAAATCACGCTTAAAATTTCATTAGCGTATTTTAATTTCTTCCAACCTATGGAGGAACAGAAAGGGGGAACGTACGGGTTCAGAAGCCAGCTAAAAGAATCTATAATAATTTTGAATCTGTAACAGATATTTACGCTACAAAAGACAACCTTCCTCATTTCCTAATCCTGTCTGTAATGTGAAGACTCTTCAACACCGCGAGAGCACGAACTGCCCTTTCGTATGAAAAGTGGTCATTACGTCCTCAGAGAGTTCAGTAATGGAACACGTCCATTTTTACAGTGCCTTGGCTAACGCTCAAGGCCGTAACCTTTTTTCTCCTAGGAGAGTAGTGATAGTAGCGCTGCCGTTACAGATTTGTTATAGGTAAAGTATCACAACAAAAATAAATAATTGTTCATGACGACAAAAAATAATTTCAAAACTTGTGGGTTATTACACAGATGGTAACAATTCAGTCTCCTATTTGTATAAAACGCTTTTCTTGTAGAAATTAAGGAAAACTATCATTATCAAAATGTAATAAATATTCCTCTAACCATGAAGAAAAAATCACAGTTAATATTATTATTCTCTATAATCAATTCTAGTTTGCTCACAGACTAAAGCAAATTCTCCAACTAAAAAAGAAAAAGGGTTGGAACGTCTATTCTGGAATTTCCCTCACAGATTCAAGCCCGTTCGACTACTGGAATCAATTAAATAAATTTCACAGATGTCTGCTACGTGCCTATCTATGGATAAAATCTTGCTGATGGGTTTCACCGTTTTACCAAATAGCTGAATCGAGGAAGGGTTAATCTCACACTATATCACCAACTGTACCTGTCCATTGTAGATAAGGTTGCTTTGTAAGAAGGCGACAGTAGTAAAGAGTTGTATAATAAAAAAGATTTTATGAATAAGTTTGCATGGTCAAGTGGAAAATCCAATAACATTTTCTTTGATATATTCAATATAAATTTTGATATAAACCTATTAATAGTAGCTGTAATTTCAATTCCTAAAAGGTTTTTTGTTACTAAAATAAGCTTGTAAAATAAAGTAGAAGGTATTATTGAAGGTTTATTAATTCTTCGGATTCATCGCAGCGTAGAATAATAACCGTATATGTATAATTAATGGTCGGTAGAGGTCGCCCAGGGCCGGAGATTATGTTATCACAAACAAATATTGGCTGTGTAAACAGTTGCCATTAATTACGAATGCAGCACACCGGAATTGTGAAATGATTCGCCAGCCGCAGTTGGCTTCGCTTTCAATTTGCTGCCTATTTTTACAAAATTGATTTTTATTGCACCGCTAATAAACTTGCTTTGATGTTTACATTCTATTACAACTAGCCCCATGAGTTTTTGATATATTTTCATTTTGTGGCCGAAATGTTGTTAGTTTTGTGTAGTGTTTTAATTTGGGTTTGCAGCGTATATTCCGGTAATCGATTGATTAAAAATATTAGTGTTAATAAAACAGTAATAAAGATTTACATATTAATTTTTTATGAACTATCTAAATTATATATATTTGTTGAAAATTATAATAAAAATATTTTTAGTTCAGTTTTCGTAGCAATAATAGCCTATTAAAAAATAGTATGCATCAATATATATTTAAGTTATCACGAGTTATCAGACTGCACGAAATGTTACACAAGAAGCAAAAATTTACAGCATTCAGAGCCTGTAAATGTGGATATAATCCGGCTCTGTACACACATGGTTCATAAAATTACTCAAGAAGTTTTACAGTTTTGAGATCAATTTTCTCACTGCAATTTTTCCATTGGGATAAAAAACATAATGCAGTTTTGCTATTGAAAAAAACTCGAATAGAATTTTTGAATTGGAAAAATGTTCTATCCTATCTCATATAAAAAGACTAAATATAAGCAGGATATTTAAAGGACTAAGGATATTCTTAATTAGTTCCTTATCAATTTGTTTTGTTAGGGGATGTCGATCTGGGATATTGGGATATAGTCAGTTATATTTAAAAAATTAATTTTTATACTTGGAGTAGAAAATCTTTTCTTACATGAATTTACAGTTCCCTGGATTCAGCCAATTTTCTTTAAAGGATACTAAGGACGATACCGATACTTTTGACAATTATTTTTATGTGATTTGGATAGAAAAATAAATATATATATATTTGTGCGGAGACGAATTTGGGAAAAATAATCCGGCAAATATAAATTCTGCATATTATTGGTCGATACAAATTTTAATTTCATAAAATTTAAGAAAAACCTCTCTAATCTAAAACATTTATTATTTTACATGATTTTTAAACTCTGTATATCATTTTAGGCAACTTTAGACATTGTTTGAAAGATTTACAAGCGATTTTAACCAATTTTTAATAATTTTACACAAGTCTGAAAAATTATAGACAATTTCGAACCATTTTGGAAAATTAAAGAGAAGAACATTCATAATCTAAAACAGTTATTATTTTCCATGATTTTGGACAACTTTAGACACGTTTTAGAAGATTTAGCAAATTTTTAATCACTTTAAACGAGTCTGAAAAAATATACAATTTTTGATCATTTTTATAAAATTATAGACAATGTCTCTAAAACAAATTTTATTGTACATAATTTCGGATAACTTTAGGCACTGTTTGAAAGGTTCAGAAACGATTTTAGTTAATTTTCAATCATTTTAGACAAGTCTGAAAAAATATAGAGAATCTTGAACCAATTTTAGAAAATTATATACAATTTTAGAACCTCTATAATCTAAAACAATTATTATGTTCTATGAATTTGGACAATTTTAGACACGTTTTGGAAGATATAGAAGTGAATTTAGCCAATTTTTATTAATTTTAGACAACTCTGAAAAAAAAATCGGTTGTATCGCCCCAAAACTTTTTCATATATTTAATGTTAAAGTTTTAAATTTTGACATTTTTTTATTTTTGACAGGTTACAGTTGCAGATATAATTTTGACTGTTCTAAATAGAGTTTTTCAAAGACTTTCAGATGACATATTTCAAGTCAAATTCCGTGACATATTGCTTGTCATATTTTGCTGGTGAAACTTCCGTTTGACAGTTGGCGTATAAAACTAACTGGTTCTTCCGACGGGTAACCCAAACCCATATACGAAATTTCAGCTCAATCGGATTAAACGTGTGGCCTCTATCGTGGAAGAATATAGACAGATAGACAGACAGACAGACAGACTTTCATCTGGAAATGGTCTTAATCATCTCAGGTCACCTCAAAATGGATATTTCCATATTTATCTCGAATTTTTTTTTAGCTTGTTCACAATAATTTCCCTTCTCGGAGGTGGGTCGGGAAAGTAATATAGACAATTTCAGATAATTTGTAGATAATTTGGACAATTTCAGAACCTCTATAATTTAAAACAATTATTATTTTCCATAAATTTGGACACTTTTTGGAAATTTAAAAGCGTCATTAGTCAATTTTTGATCATTTTAGATAATTCTGAAAAAATCTGACAATTCCAGATAATTTGTAAATAATTATAGACAATTTTAGAAGAACAACTATAATTTTAAATAATTATTATTGTTCATAAATTTGGACAAATTTGGACATTTTTTGGAAATTCTGAAGCGACTTTAGCCAGTTTTTGATCATTTTAGACAATTCTGAAACCATCTGACAATTTCGGATAATTTTTGGAAAATTATAGGTAATTTTAGAATAATCTCTATTATCCATAAATTTGGACAAATTCTGACTTCTTTTAGAAATATAGAAGCGACTTTAACCAATTTTTAATCATTTTTGACAATTCTGAAAAAATCTGACAATTTTTGGAAAATTTGTAGAAAATTATAGACAATTTTAGACGAACCTCTATTATCCATCAATTTGGACAATTTTGGAAACTTTTTGGAAATTTATAAGCAACTTTAGCCAGTTTTTAATTATTTTAGACAATACTGACAAAATCTGACAATTTCAGATAATTTTTAGAAAATTGTAGACAATTTTAGAAGAACCTCTATTATCCATAAATTTGGACAAATTTTGACACTTTTTAGAAATTTAGAAGTAACTTTAGCCAATTTTTAATCATTTTGGACAATTTTGAAAAAAATTGACAATTTCAGATAATTTGTAGAAAATTGTAGACAATTTTAGAAGAACCTCTATTATCCATAAATTTGGACAAATTTTGACACTTTTTAGAAATTTAGAAGTAACTTTAGCCAATTTTTAATCATTTTGGACAATTCTGAAAAAAATTGACAATTTCAGATAATTTGTAGAAATTGTAGACAATTTTAGAAGAACCTCTATTATCCATAAATTTGGACAAATTTTGACACTTTTTAGAAATTTAGAAGTAACTTTAGCCAATTTTTAATCATTTTGGACAATTTTGAAAAAAATTGACAATTTCAGATAATTTGTAGAAAATTGTAGACAATTTTAGAAGAACCTCTATTATCCATAAATTTGGACAATTTTGGAAACTTTTTGGAAATTTAGAAGCAACTTTAGCCAGTTTTTAATCAATTTAGACAATCCTGAAAAAATCTGACAATTTTTTCATAATTTGTAGAAAATTAAAGACAATTTTAAAAGAACCTCTTTTATCCATGAATTTTCACAATTTTGGAAACTTTTTGGAAATTTATAAGCAACTTTAGTCAGCATTTAATCATTTTAGACAATTCTGAAAAAAAATTGACAATTTCAGATAATTTGTAGAAAATTGTAGACAATTTTGGTAGAACCTCCATTTTCCATAAGTTTAGACAAATTTGGACAAATTTTGACACTTTTTAGAAATTTAGAAGTAACTTTAGCCAATTTTTAATCATTTTGGACAATTTTGAAAGAAAATTGACAATTTCAGATAATAGTTTGAAAATAATAAACAATTTTATAAGAACTTTTATAATTTAAAACAATTATTATTATTCATGAATTTGGACAATTTTAGACACTTTTTGGAGAAGGGGCTTTGGCCAATTGATAATCATTTTAGACAAGTCTAAAAAATATAGACAATTTGGGAACATTTTAGTTTTAGTTTATTCGAAATCGAATTAACCAGGGCGAAGTGTTTCTGTGCAATATTCTAAGTTAGAAAACAGCTTGAATACATTTTTTCCATTTAAGAAAAAGAAACTGCCATTTTTCACATTCGAAAAAGATTTCTTGTAAGCTATTTTTAGCAGTGATAAAAGAGTACGAAGTAAGTTTTTTTATTAGGAAAAATGTTTGTTATCCATGTGAAAAACATTCGAATGAAAATTTATAATGCAGATTTTCCATTGTTAAAAAGTTACAATACAATATTCGTATTAAAAAAACACATTTTGGCGCAATTTTGGAAAGAAAAAAAAATTATAATAACATAGAAGCTTGAATGGAATTTTCTTGTTAAGGTAAAACTTGAATAAAATTTTTCACATTGGGAGAAACTTGTTAATACTAATATCAACGAATTATTTTTTTTTATTAAAATCTCAAATACGATTTTATTATTGGAAGAAAAGTTTTAGTGCAGATTCTATATTGTTAAAAAGCTTGAATGCAATTTTTGCAAAAAAAAATAATTTTAATAACGCTTTTATCTTAATTGATAAAAGGTCAGGTATACTTTTCTCTTCAGGACAAAATCTCTAAATATAATTTTCTCACAATTTTATAATTATAAGAGAAATGTTTTGCTGCAGATTTCTTATTGTTAAAATGCCAGATTGCAATTTTCACACAGAAAATAATTTTGAAAAAAAAAACAAAAAATTAATTAACAAAAAAAAACTCTGGTTGAAAAAAAGCCCCGGTAAAATATTCTAGCTGCAAAATAAATTTGAATGAAGAATGAAAAAAAAATTGATTAAGTGCCATTTTTCACATTGGCCAAATTCTCTAGTACATTTTTTCTTTCAACGATAAAAAGTACGAATTATTTTTTATTGTAAAATTTGCTTAATTGTAATTTTCTCAATAAAGAAATAGCTGAAATGCAATTTTGCTATTGGGAGAAAAGTTTTAGTTCAGTTTTTTCATTTAGAAATAAGCTCGAATGAAATTATCGGATCGGAAAAAAAATCAACAAAAAACATTAATAGTAATTTAAAAGAAGAGCTTAACTAATACATGATAAGACAAAAACCAACATACAGGATTAAAAATATTGTCCACAACAAAAATTTTGTAATTTAATTAATTATTCTTAACGGAACTTGTAATTAACATACATTTAAAGATATTTTAGTAGGATTTATTTTATTATTTATACTATTATTATTAACATTAAGAAACCGTTATCCCTGCAAATCCTTTAGTCACCCCCCATCCATATCGAGCCTGAATGATATTTTTTATTTGCCTATGCTATTTTATGGTTAATTCCTAATAAATTAGGACGAGTAATTTCTCTAGTATTATCAATTGCTATTTTATATATTTTTAACAAAAAAAATATTTACGGACTCAATTTTATCCCATCAATAAAATTTTACTTTGAGGAATTTTTTCAACTATTATTTTATTAATATAAATTGGAGCTTGCCCTGTAGAAGAAAGACCCTTATATGATTACAGGACAATTATTTTTTATATTATTGAATAAATCCTTGAATGGCAAAAATATGGCACTATATTATTTATAAGTACATAATTAAATTTTAATTTTGATTTAATATTTCCAATTTAATGATCCAAATTCTGTTCGTAAAAGCCATTTGCTTTTTCACAAAGTCAAAACGAATTGCACGAAATGTACAAGAGAGATCAAATGCCCTTGCATCTAAAAACGAGAAATCGTTTATTTTCCTAAAATCGGCTACAATCACTGACATCGACTGGCTTTTGTGAGAGCGTTTGTAATTCTAACCGTAATCAAAGTACGAGTATAATTATAAAACCTTTGTCAAGTCAAAAAGATTATATATACGGCAACGAGAAAATAACAAAAAGCCGAGAGCACGCGACTGCGAAGAGAAAATGCGAAATATTGGATCTATAATTTTTTTCAGGTTTTGTTTGTTTTATAATATTGTATGATAAACACGTTTTTAAATTAAATTTATGGATATTTTGTGTTTGATATCAAATGTTTATACTGTATTAATTATTTTTTTAATTCATTTTTTTTAATTATATTAATTTAATTATGTATGCAGAGGAGGTCGAGCATCGTTCTTGATAATACTATAGTTACTATTAATGTTTTTTTATTAACAAATTGTTATTTTGGTAGTTATTTATTATGTGGTATTATTTATTAATGGTGCTTGTTTCCCAGAAAAGTTCAGTAGAAAGCCCAATTATTCTACAGTTCCACAAGTTCTTTAAATTTTAATTTTCTTATTAATCTGGCCCAATAAACCAATCCAAGGTGCTGTCAGCTAAAATTCAAGATAGCCGCTGGTAGATATATATATCCACGTCACTTAATGTAGTTGATGTGAAGAGAGAAGTTTAATGGCATTTTGTTTTAACATATTAAATGATTGGAACTTAAAACGGACATTTAGAATAGTTCTGCCGGGATTATCGGTATTTAATAAAGTGACAGTGTATATAAAAAATATTGATTAAAAACTATAGTCTATTGTTGGAGTCTAGGAGATTATAACGAAGTTACTAAATACTATTATTCATTTCTTTATCCCGGTTTTCGTTATATTGTTATTTATTCACCGTGCCATTTTTAATTTATAAAATCCGTTTATAAATATTTAATTAATCTCGTATAAAAGTTGTCAAGAAATATTAACTTACAATCAACGAATGCAAATCGAAATTCAAGCCTGATCCTGATCATCTTCGGCCATATTCTCAAAATATTCCTTCTTTACTTAAAGTCTAATATTACTTGGACATTTTTCAGAAATGGTTAAACCATTAGCACACTCCCTTAAATCTCTGTTATCCAGTATGCTTCTAAATCAAGGCTTGGCATTAGCTATTTCTGTATATATATATAAAAAAAATCAAAGTAGTACTAGAAACAAATGCAACTGAGTTATCCATTGCTGCTATCCTTTTACAATGGGGAATAACTTTCTTTTTGAGGACTTTTACTGGTAGTAATAAAGCTTATACTATCGTAGAGGCTCATCAAAAATAGTTAGTACCTACGTAGGATATTTCTTGCCTTTTAGATAAGATAATGTTTCTCGTCCGATCTCACAGAACATAACAGCTGATGCGATGTCTCGTATCTGCTACTTAATTAGCAATAAAATAAATCTGTATGAAATACACGCATAACTTTGTCACCTTGGCGTTACCCGTATGTATCATTGGTCAAGATCAATGAAAAAACTGGGGACGCAACCCAAAAATCCTGCAGTGGATGTATACAGCTATTGTGAGACCAATCATCACTTACGGAGCTGTTGCTTGAAGTCACCTTGCAACCTCGAGGAGCAGTCTCTGAAAGGTCCAGAGGTTGGCCTATATATGCATAACAGGAGCAATGAAAATGTATCCGACGGCTGTAATAGAGGTAATCCTAAACCTCAGACCTCTGCACATACAAGTGGAGAATGTGGCATGCCTCAGGACGAGATCCCAAAAAAGTATAAATTTGTGAATGGATTCAGCACAAAGCTTGGTTCCAAAAGTGAATATGGCGAGGACACCATTGCTGGCCTCAACAGAAATGCCATTAAATGGTAGCCTGATGGGCCCAGGACAGTAGAGAGCACTGGAATAGGAGTATATGAGCCTGGTACCAGATGATTTGAAAGCGTGGGCAAATCACCAATTATTTTTCAAGCAGAATTATACGCTATTGACAAGTGTGTCCAGTTCAACGTCGAAAAGAAATTACACAGGCAAGAAATTGTCATCAAAGCGCTAAGCTCCCACGTAATTAGCAATAAGATGGTCAAAGAATGCTTAGAAAAACTAAGCGGGACATACCGGGGTAGAGGAAAACAAAATTGCAGATAAACTCAGCACAAAAGATGCTGAAACGCTTTTTCTGGGGCCTGATCCCTTTTGTGGGATCAGTAACAGCATGATACTGGAATAATTAAAAAGAGAAGTGGAAATAAAAAGATCCATCTACTAAAGTAATCTACAGGGAATAAGACAAGCGAAAGTTCTTCTGGAAAACTATAACCAGAAGAGGTCCACAAAATATATCAACCTGAGTAAAAATAAGCTTCGCATGATAACAGGAGTCCTAGAAGAGATCTACAGAATCTGAAACTGTCACAGACATCCTAAATCCCTTGAGACATATTTAACAACTAAGCGGTGTAATTACCCCTATAACAACGTACATACATATTTTTGAGTTTTAATAAGACCTAATAAATACGATCCTATGGTCCTTCTGAAAGATAATCCCAAATGTGTCCTTGTATGTTTGCCCGATCTCTTAGGCAACTGGATTCTGTTCGAGAACATCAATTTACTTACGACAAACAAGTTTTTCTTTACCTGATATTCCATTTCAAGTTTCGCTTCAGCAACCAAACAACCGCATTCCAGGAAATATTGCAGAATCTTTCTCTAATGATTCTTTTTTAAACAATCTTTTTTCTACGAACCAAAATAAGTAAGCTAGGTGGTGAGAAGAATGGGGTGATTATTAGTCTTAACCATTTAGTGATTTATGTCACGAAAATATACATTAGAGGTTAAATTTATTAAAGCCTCGTTAATGATCTAATCTTTACTACTAATACATATAATGGGAGCTAAAGTACCAAAACGAAAGAAAATCTTTTGCTGAACAATCCTACCTCAAGATAAATCTTCCCAGTGACATATATTTCTCACATATGCTCACTCCAGCAATGCACTAACCATTAATTTTCCGGGGAAAAGATTGTCTAGGAAAGATTGTTCTGGGAAAAATTGTCATGTCACGTGTTATTCATTACACTTTTCTTCAAGAGAATATTTTGACTTTGACAAAGGTACAATAAGTCAGTATTTTTACGAAAAAAAGTTGATTAATCAGGCAACATTACAGTACAATCATTTGGTAATTTTACCTGGAAAGTTTTCCGAAAGTTTTGAAAATTTTCTTATAGATTTTGATGTGATCTTGAAAAAATGGCACATTTTTTTAACAATAACTTCTTTTCGAATGTTTATAATAAATTAAACTTGAAAAAATTCCTATATTTTATCTAATAACCTTCTTTTTGTACTTCAGCATGCGTTTAGGTCAAAAAACTCACTTCCACACCACCATGTGGTAGAGTAACTGACGCGTTTTTTTTTTCATGATAACCCCAGTAGGCTAATCCACATTTAATGAACTATTTCAAAATTCAGCGCATTCTCCTTCGTTTCGCTGTTGTTGATGGTGTTGTTCATCGTCTTCAATAACGATCGAAACGTCACAGATATGTTTCTTCCTCATCATCCGCGATGGGATTATCAGTTTCTCTACAATCCTCTTAGTTTTCGATTTCATCATACGTTTGCTCGAAAAAAGTCTCGGTTTCTTCCTTATCACTACAAGTCGTACATATAACAGTGTACTCAATGTAAATTGGGTCGATAAAAAAAAACGCGCCACTTACTTTACCTGATGGTAGTATGGAAATGAGATTTGCCAAGGTAAAATGAAAATCAATATAGTCCATCCAATATTTCTTTTAAGTTTTTGACAATCCCCAGCTGAGTTGGCGAAAAAACAAAGTCACTAAATCTGTACAAATTCTGCCAATAATCCGTCAAAACTGGTAGTGTCCATGGATACCATTTTAAGCTATAATTTGTTATAAAATTTGTTATACCCTGTTTATGATAGAATTAATTTGTTATAAAATATTATAGTAAGTAGGGGTTGGTTGAATTAAAAGAAAATGGATAGTAATTTCAAGTAAAATTAACAGTGTTCCTTTATTTGTAACATTAAAAAGAAAGCTGTAAATTAAAAAGACATTTTAGTAAATGATATTAAAATATTAAATGTATAAACTAATTTTGGTAATCTGAATAGAGCTTAAGCCATTTGAAGTATGAAATTCCTTGTGACAGGTTGGATGACATTTCCTATCAGGTGAAATGATTTGTCATTGGGTTGGTGTCAATCAAAATTATAGTTTAAAATTTAAAAAAAATAGTAGATAAAAATTTTGAGCTAAAAAAAATGAAGATTTTTGATTTGGTTAAAAAAAAATGTCTTTAAAAATTTTTTTGAATTGTTATGATATTGGTGTGAAGGAATTTTGAAAAGAGATTTTGTTATATGGTTATTGAAATGGAGAAATAAAAAAAGTTAAAAAAAAACAAGTATTTATTTAAAAGAATAAATAAACAAAAATAAAAAATAGAGAAGGAGGAATAGATTAATCAAAGAAAGTGAAGCTTTAAGAAGACCAAGAAAGACCAAGAAAACAGTGAACAAGTTTAAACAGAGAGCAGAGATAACATGCGGAGGTAGATACTAGATATCAAGAGGTTTTGAAGAGGACAGAAAGAAGACAGAAATTGAAAAGAAAATTGTAATTTGTTATTTTTTTTGTTTTATTTTTCATTTTTTTTAACGCCTCTGAACCCAACCCATTGGAGAATCGTTCTACAGGTTAGAAAAGGAAATGGAGAAGAATATTTATTAAAAATGCTTACAATTTTTTTAATTCTCGTGGAGGTTAGAGATGAATAATGTTACTTTTATTAATTTAATATCTACATATTTATAATACATTGTAGATGACCTCAATATGTCTTCAAATCTCTCCATATTATGTACGGACATTTAAAGATTGGACCAACTGCAGGTTATTTAAAAAACAAAAGGCAAGAGGATTATGTTTAATTAATCCACTACTTTTTAAACTTGGCACTGGCCCAGTAGACACATCCAAGCAGATTAGCCACACTATATATTTTAACACAAAATTACTAGTCAACCTGAAGTCTGTCACCTTAAGAAAAAAGAAATATTGGAAAGAGTGACTGCGATTGAAAAAGGTTATCTATAACGTTTGTTTTACGTCAGATGTGGAAAATGTCTATACAACGACAACACTGCATGAATGTTGAAAATCGCGAGAGTTTGTGAAAGGGCATCTGCGTCCTTGACGACGAATACTCTAGTTCTAGGCCACGTTTCCCCAGCGTAAATGTAAGGGTAATTATTAAATTCGAACCGTTACCTGATAGTTAATGGGTTCAACTTCCGCCAAGGGGTTATACGATGCTGGGTTGTCGCGAGAGCAAGAGAGAAATTTAAGTAGCTTAAATATCTACAGCGTGATCATTGACGAAAGATCTGTTAATTTTTTTTTATTGAATACATTTTGGTGGCGTTATTATGATTTTCTGAAAAATGTCACTATCAGGGAAGTTCATGTCTTTTCTCTAAGGGAAATCCCACACACTATAATAAGTGTTAATGGGATTTGTGTATCGTAGATTTGACAACACAGCAAGATTATGAATGAATTGAATACGAGGGATTAAATTTGAGCTTTATGGATTTCTCTTTCTAAGAGGGGGCAAAGACGGTTAAATATAGCGAATAAAGGAATTTCCTGGCACTTAGCACCACTATTATAATGGAAATTCTAGAGTTTAGTTTAACTGTAGATTCATATATAAATTGTATGAAATAAGATTATTAAAGCTACTTATTTGGATGTTAAACTTTATTAATAATTATCAGAAATGTGTGCGAGTGAACCTCAGAAGCCAAGGCTTATTATTTGCTGTGTACCCTATTCCCCAATAAAATTGTCTATCTTAATTTTTGGAATGCCTCACTACTCTGATCTTACCAAAAGTCAAAGTACATCACTTACCAAAGGTCACTGTAGAAGTTACATCCACTAGAAGAAATACGGTGTTATCTACCTGTGTTGTACAGACAAATGGCGCCATCAATCATCAGTAAATCTCTCTGGAACGCCACGGCAATGAATAAAAATAATAATCGTTTTCCCGTACAAACTTTGTCTTCTGTGGTTTACTCGTATGAATTTTTGAATGAACAAATTGTGGAAGAGGAATCCACTGGTCGATGGATAATTCATTTAGATTTTCACTTAGTATTAAGAGTATGTTTTTAGAAGTTATAAGAAATCAGCACTAATTCGTGTACCACATAAATATATTCAGTAAAATTTAAGAAACGGCGACTAGTTTCGCCTGACACGCCACCTTCAGGCCTAAAAGTTTTACAATAGTTCAATCAAAGCTAGATTTAATTTTCCACATGTCTCTGTAGTTTCATCAGAAAACCTAACTTTTTCAGGTTGTTTTTCGTAAACATAATATTACAGTTACTTTCAAGACCAATAACAATATCCACTTCTTTTTGGTAAATTCTATTTCTATTTCTTCTCTTCACAGAACAGGTGTCTATAAACTTTGTTGTTCAGACTGTAATGCAGTTTACATCGGTCAGTCTGGTAAGGGACTAGTAACTAGAATCAAAGAACATGTTAGATAGACAAACATAAAAACACAGATGTTGCTTATCCCCCATCTTCATTTGCTAATCATATCATTGAACAAATACATTCATTCTTTATGTCTGATGCCGTGATTGATTGATTGATTTCATCGATGTTAGTAGCTGAAGTTTAGGCCTTAACACTGCAGCTTTAAGACTATTATGTTGTTCCAATTACATCGTTATTATCAGGTAAAAAGGTTTGTTACCTTTATCAGGCTACCCCAGGAGGTTCTACCTCAAGCGTTTAAGTGCTCGAGACTCTAGTATAATGTGAGAAGTTGTTTCCTCCTCCTCATTACATAATCTACAGATGGGTCCGTCTTATTAGTCCCGTGACATGCTTTAATTGATTTCTGAATATCGTTAATCAGTGCTTTTGATGCTTTTTTAACAATAAATTTACTGTTTTTGACCCGGCCTGAGATTACAGCTTGATTGATGTTCTTTAGCAGCCCACCTAGTTAGCCAGAGTCGTACTGAGGATTTCGGAATGCCAAAAACCGCCTCAGGGCCCGTAAATTTGTTTGCTCAATTTTAACAATACTTTCTGTTAGAATTTTAATTTTTATCAATTTTTATGTTCCATACTACAAAATTCCTTTTGATACTCCTTTTCTTTACATTTCCTAAATGCAAACACTCCTAGCATTATAATTTTTTTACTGGATCTAGTATGCTAATTTGTTAGTTTAATTAACTTTTATGTGGTAAAAGCGCACTTCAATTTTGTAAAAAAACCGCCTTTATCGAAATATTGTATAACTTTTAGACCTGAAGATGGCTTGTTGGCCGAAACAAGTCGCCGTTTTCTAAATTTTACTGAATACAATTATATGACTCCGAGTTTTATTTCATTTATTGAAAACTCTACCACCTTATCGATTTACACTTATTTCTGGTTGAACCCTTTTTTGGAATGAATGTAAGTTCTCATATATATGTATTTAGATTTAATGTTTAAAATTTTGTGGTCTTTAATAGTCAAGGTGCGAGTTTAAATTCTGAATTTGGAACCATTGATCTTTAATAATATGAGAGTTGATTATTGGCTATCGATAGACATTTACCAACAATATTAACTTTCATTGTGTTTGTGAGTGTTAAAAACAACTTCAAGAGCGGCGCCGATAAACTCCGTTTTCCCGACAAGAAACATTGAGTGCATTATTTTGAACTTGTCTAGAATTAACTCAATATTGAATAGGGGATATAATTATTAATTTTTTGTCAAAATTTCGGTCATATATTCTATAAAACAGACTGACTTTAACTTGATCCCATTCATGGAGCATTCTTGAAACTCCTTGTACTTTTAATTGAAATCTATTTAATCTAAATGTTAAATTTAAAATTCATAGAAAGATTTAAGTCCGACTCTGAGTACTTAGTAAAATGACCGTTTATTAAAACAATTTATTCAGTGACGTGATTGTTGACGTTTATTGTTACTGCTCATCCGCTGTGAATAAAATGAGGGTACGAGATCTGCGATGCGCCAAAATGATTCTATCGGTAAAAAGAACGAATGACAAGTTTATTAAACGATTTGTTAAAATAAATTGATAACTTTGTAAATTTACTTCAAATTTAGTTAGTTCAGTGTATATATGCATCAAAGCTTTAGCTCATCAAATTTCTTGTTAGTCCATTCATCATCAAAGCTTAGATCTCCAAATTTCTTGTTAGAAAGCAATATTAAGTTAGTTACAGTTGCAGATAATAACCGTATGATTCTCCAATCAGAAGACCCCTGTAAGTCCGGTCATTCCGTCCAAAATTGGAATGGAAATTGGCCCGGCGCATATTATTAAATTACTGCATTTACGTTTTGGATAGAACAGTTCTGCCCAGAGGTAAAATTAAATTGAGGAAACACATTCGACTGTGGTATTGGCTTTTGGAATTTAATTTTAGTTGCTAGTTAGGTTTATTTGACGAGACCGTAATAGATAAAAGTTAGAGATATAATTAGACTAAATATGTTACTATTACATCCTTCGGTATGTTAAATTTTATATTTTGAAAAAGAAGGGAAGTTATTACTATTGCTATTAGTCTCTAGGAACTTATTTATGTAGTTTTATAATCTGCAATTACATGCTATATAAATAAATTGACATTAAAATTTAAATAGTAAACTCGTCTGCCAAGAATAAGGAATACATCAGTTTTTTGTGCTCTTAATAAATATGGAAACGAATTTTAAAAAATTCACATATATGGGTGTTGTTTTGAGGGTGGAATAATTTGTGATTTTTTTGCCAAGCCTGACCTGGATTTCGTTAAATTTTAATAGAGCCGTACATTCAGATGTGTCAGATGTCAAAAAAATCTGAAGGATGGTTCAAATGTTGTGAACAAGGACAGAAATGTGCAAAATGGATAAAACACCCTGTATCTCGGTTATAAAAGCGCAATACCCGTTGTATGGGGGTTTTTTAGAATCACCTCTGTCACCCCCATCCACAGTCAACGTATGTCCGTTTCCCAATGAAATAATATAATAATCCAAGTTTATATCTGTTGTTAAAATTATTTATCTCTTTCGCTCTCATAGCTGCTTCAAATATTATTTATCAATTCACACAATAAAAATCCGATTGACTTTCAAATGTACTTGAGAGAAATCTTTCCACATATTTTTAGCCAATCAAAAATATACTCGTTGAATACGTAATCGACGTTTTTATATGTCTGTCTAAAGGCGGGTTGTCATTAGTCGATTTTATTGATCAATATCATTGAACCTATGTCATTGAAAATCGAATTGGAAAATTTGTTTACATGATTCAAGAAAATTGAATATTCAGTTTAGAATGTGTCCGTTTAAAAAATAGCTGCCATTATATGTGAACATTTAATAAACGCAACCAAAAACAGGAAAAACAGAACAACTCGTTGTTGGTGAGTCAGAATATGGATCTTAAAACGTAGATGTGAAGGTACTTTAGTGAAGCTGTTAGTAGAATTGGTAATAGGTGACTTGGATATCTATAAAAAAAAACACCTAAGAATGACCGTAGAGAAATTTGAAGAGTACCGGCTACCCAACAATAACAAAACTAACCTCAAAAATACACATACAACGGTCTTTCAATGCGGCTGAACGCTTGTTCACACGGTCAAGCACTTTTCAGTTAATTTGAATAGATTTCGTTGATCTACCAAAAGTAGAAAGCCATTTACTTTTATTGAAACGCAAAATTATTGAACAGTATCGTTAAATGAATGTTCACATTATACTATTTCACTTGAATGGTATGGACGCAATGACATTGATCTATAAAATCAACTAATGAGAAAGTGCCTTAAGCGACGACCGCGCCAATCTATCGCACTGTTTCATTAACTCTCATAGAGAGCAGTCGCAATATATGGTCATCTTCGGCTATGCTTATGTTACCATTGACTACATCTAACATTTCTTGCTATAGTTATATTTGTTCATATTACTTTATTACATTTTCTGAGGCTGATTTATGGCACTGTTTCATTACCTGTTATACAGAACAGTCGCAACGTATGGCCATCTACCGCTATGCTTATGTTACCATTGACTACAGCAAACATTTCTTGCTGTAGTCATGTTTGTTCTGTACTTTATTACATTTTCTGAGGCTTCACAACATTATTGTACATAATAATAAAGTGAAAGTGAGTGACAACAAGTGAGTACAGTCTTATGAAAGAATGTACCTTTTATAATTTAATTTTGTTCGAAATAAATGGATGAGAAAATAATACAATTTAATTCAATAATAGTTTTAATATATGAAAATCCAATAATTCATTGGTTGGTTCTTCGATGATTGGTCGATGTTAACACGTCGACTGCCGTAGTAAATTTTTTATCAAGTCTTAATCATATTTCTTCAACTGTGTTACATACAAGGCTACTTTAATTTTACACATAAGACTAATTAAAAATAATAATAATAACACATATAAAATAAAAATCAATGAAAACGAAATGATATTACTTGAAAAATTAATTATTATCAATACTTAAATTTTAATAAATATTAAACGTACTATGTAGGAGTAAAATTTCAGAAAAAGAAAGAAAAACAGTCATTACATATATAGTTAAAAGCATAAGGACGAAAACTTCACATCAACAAATTTGAACTAATCAGGTACAATTATTTTTTATCGTTGCCATGTTAACAAGACGTATTTCCGGAAATACATTTAGTATCCGGGATGGTATCTACTGGAAATATTTTGACATTGAAAAAATATTACTTTGATGTGAAATTTTCTTGTCGAATACGGCACAATCTTGAATTACTAACCAAAAAAATTTTCTGTGGCAATAAGAAAATTATAAATTAATTTACAAATCCTCTTGAAAAAATTTTATTATAAGTGAAAATTTGATTAAAATTAATAACAAAGAAAAATAAGTAACCTTAATTACAATTAAATAAAATATAGTTTCTAAATTCTGGAATTTAAATTAATAAAATTCTCATTTGTTTAATTAAAATATTCTCTCAAAAAATAGTAAATAAAGCAACTACTGAGAAAATAAATAAATGAAGACTCCATTAAAAACTTTTGGAAAATAAGTTTAAAAAACTTGTATTTACAAATAAAAAAGTATAAGTTAATTAAAATTTAAGTACAAATATACATTTTATTAGACCAAGTATAGAACATGATATGCTGAAAGTAATACACATAAAAAATAAAAGTAGGTAAATCACCATAAGTTTAGAATAACTGAAAACTGAAAACTTTTAAATAAATGTTTTTAAAACTATATAAATACCGAGATAAATTACGATAGAAAATTTTTATGTTTTATATTTGTTTGTGGCTAATAAAATGTATAAAAATAAATTAAAAATTCAACATGGAAAATATTAATATATTTATAATCCTGCTTATTTCAGTAAGTCAGCATCTATTCATTTTAATTCTTAAAACATTCACTTTACTTCTTTCAAGCATCATTAACCTCGATAGAATCGAGATCTGTCAAGAAATTATCAACTCTACAACCCAAATACCTACTTCACTAAAATCCCACAGCATCTCCTTTGCTTCCCTCAAGATTTCTCCATTTCCCTTCCAAATTTCATCGATTAAAACCACTAATCACCTTATTAAAGTTTAATTTGTTAGACCACAGAACTTTATCGAGTTCCCATTTAGCCCGGACCGAGTGTGATTGAATTAAAACCATTTAAATGAGATTTGCTGTAGGAATTCAATATTATCAAACCAATTTATAACAAACGGTACGTGATTGACAGGTTAGGTTATACTTTTGTCTTTAACGGGTTAATAGATATATTGATTAAGGTGAACATAATGCCATTAAAAAACAAGTGAAAAACGGCAATATTTTACTGTAATCTTTCCTAGTTTTCGAAAATTTAAAGTCACGAAAACAAGATCACGTGACATGACCATGAGGTTATTTTAGGGTTTTTTAACGATAGTCGACTGAAGTTATCTATCTCCAATAAATTAATTAGTATATTTTATGTATGTTTTATAGCAATTTTTAATCAATGAAAATAATTATACACCCGTAACCTATGTGAAAATAGCGGCTTCGTGACAATAAGTTGAGGATTAATCGAGAGAACAAGGTAGGTGCAAAATATCTTATACTCAATATAGAAATTCGCTGTGCCCACGGCGCGGAATTATCTTTGTCTCACAATCTCACCTTACAGAATTCACGTGTACCTTACTCGGCCTACAGTCAATTATAATAAACAATAAATAGAGATAACTCAATAACCTACTTGTACAATACAATAATTATGTAGAAATAGGCTACCCCTAAAAATCTACACGAAATTTTATCGAAATGTCGCCCATTTTCAATCCGCCATTTTTTTAATTTTTCTAAATTAAATAATTGTTATCAGCTTCGTCGAAAACCATTAAATACATAAAATCATGTAAATGTTACCGTTATTCGACTTTTGGTCAGGTTTTTGAGAATTTCATTAGTTCCACATGTTTTTAATTGATTAGTACTTTCTGTAACTTGGGTCTTCCTAGATTGGGTCTTCGTTGATTGGGTCATCATAGATGCTACTACATAATAAATTGATCCCAAAGAAATTTAAACGACAATAAAAAATACTATCTGTCAGTAGATAGAACGTTCATTAACTTTCAAGATTCAGTAAGTAAAGGCGTAGACGTTTAGAATAAAACTTTACAAAACGTCATTGTCATTAGTTACAGAACCGTTAAAGTTAACGAACGTTCTATCTACTGACGGGCGGGTTGTATAAAAATTATATTAACTGGAGTTTGGTTAATAGTCGTTTTATTTTAATTGACCAGTCAAGAATCTACCTGTTGTATAAAACTTTTTGGCAGCCGTTTTGTTAACTGCTGTTTTTATAAGGTTGGCAACGCAAAAATAGTTCAAATGGCATTGAACTGTCAAGAATATAACCTAACAAAAGAAAAATAGTCTGTTTCTGTATCTACTGGTTCTACAATATGCTGTCTCAGCAAGTCTGCAGTATTTATACTTTCTCTATGGTCTGCAGTCTGAAAACTTTGTGTATATTGCCGGTTTCGAAAACGGTAAAAGTAAATAAGTGAGAAAAAACAAGGTCTCCGAATTTTTCTCCCAAGGAAGAAAAGCTTCTTGTTGAAATAGTCAAAAAATATTTCAATAAAATTGAGCGCGAAGGACTGATGCCATTTACAACCAGAAAAAAAATAAAGCGTGGTATTATCACAAATTGTGGCCGAAAATTTGAGCCCGTGGTCAAAAATCTTAACGTTAGGAGACTTTTTTCAGATACGATAAATGCTTTATTCCTAGAAATGTTTTGTTAAATAAAACTTCTTTCGATATAACCCAAAAACCTACTAACCTCTCTGTTACCGAAACTAATACCGGAGAAAGTTCTTCCAGAATATGTACAATTGCTTTCGATAACCGAAACCTACACCTAAATTCCTCTTCACTCCACTCAGTAAAGTGGTTGGTTCTCATTCTAAAAGTCCTGGGATTTCGAGGATGTAAATACATATTTATTAACTCGTTGAAATCTTCATCAAATGTTAAATCCATTTTAAGTATAGAAAAAAATATAAAATCTTGAAATATCGTAGTTTCTAAACCTTTTGACAGCTAATTGAGTTTTAGGTTATAATACCATCGTTAACTCCTAAACGTTCATTTTTGGGAGTTTGGTAAACTGACCAACTTAAACGGGGTTTTACGGTAAACGCGTTTTATACAACTCGCTTTGAGTAATTAAACTTGGTTTTACGGGTAACTGAGTTTTATACAACTATAAAAGTGACAATTTTTTCAAAATTTTTAAAATATCGTTTATTTTAGAGAGAAAACAAAACTAGAAAAATATTTCAAATTTCAATTTAAAAGAAAAATTGTCTTCAAAAATCAGAAATAATCTATTTTGCTACAAGAACCAAAGTTAATGAAATAATGGTGAAATATTAGTTAATTTTATTTTTAATTTTTATAACACGAAAACTATTCAAGACATTAAATTAAAACCAACGACATTTAAACGACAATAAAAAATTCTATGAGTGAGAATTTTTTCAAAAATTCACAAATATAATTGTAGACTATATAGAAAAAAATCGGTTGCCCCAAAACTTTCCTGACGAGTATCCACGAAAACTTTTTCAGACATTTAATGTTAAAGTTTCAAATTTTGACATTTTTTTATTTTTGACAGGTGACATTTGGTGAAATAATTTTGACTGTTCTCAATAGAGTTTTTCAAGGGCTTTCAAATGAGATATTGAATCTGTCATTTTTTAATAGTGACACTTCCGTTTGACAGATGTCGCACAACAACTAATAGGTTCTTCCGACAGGTAACTCAAAGCCATATACCAAATTTCAGCTCAATCAGATTAATTCTTTTTCGGATATTTAATATTAAATTTTCAAATTTTGACATTTTTTTATTTTTGACAGGTGACAGTTGGAAAAATAATTTTGACTGTTCTCAATAGAGTTTTTCAAGGGCTTTCAAATGACATATTGCATGTCAAATTCCGTGAGATATTGAATCTGTCATTTTTTAATAGTGACACTTCCGTTTGACAGATGTCGTACAAAAATTAACGGGTTCTTCCGACAGGTAACCCAATCCCATATACCAAATTTCAGCTCAATCAGATTAATGTTTTTTTGAGATATTTAATATTAAAATGTCAAATTTTGACATTTTTTTATTTTGATAGTTGACTGACAGTTCGAGAAATAATTTTGACTGTTCTGAAGATAGTTTTCCAAGGGATTTTAAATAACATATTGCGTGTCAAATTCCGTGAGACAATGCATCTGTCATTTTTTGATAGTGACACTTCCGTTCGACAGATGTCGTACAAAAACTAATGGGTTCTTTCGACAGATAACCCAAACTCATATACCAAATTTCAGCTCAATCGGATTAAACGTGTAGCCTCTATCGTGGAAGAATACACATAGACAGACAGACAGACAAACAGACAGACAGACTTCAATCTGGAAATGGTTTTAATCGTCTCAGATGACCTCAAAATGGATATTTCCATGTTTATCTGGAAAATTTCTTTTAGCTTGTTCACAATACTTTCTCTTCTCGGAGGTGGGTCGGGAAAGTAAAAATAAAAATCGAGAAATATTGCAAGGGTCCTCCCTTGTTTTGAAAAAAAATGTTTTTTCTTGGGGTACCTACCAAAGATCCTTTCATTCAGAATGATCAAAAAGTGATCTATTTTGCTCTAACAGCAACAGTTGCTGGCAGGCGATTTTTCTGTGATTAGTCTGGGAACCAACCAGATAACCAATGTAACGACGCCGGCCCTGTGTCTGATGGAATGAACGTAGAATTTGGCGACTCATCCGACGAGAAATCCATCGATTATTCCGGAAACGGCGACGTGAACGTTCAAGATCAAGCAAAATGAATATAAATAGTCCGAATGGACGGACAAGAGTTAGTTGAATTTTGTATGTTGTTTTATATAAATTAGTATATTTTGTTACCCGGGTTTGATATAAATTAAATTAATTATAATTTGACGGAGTGTTTAAATTGAAAACGAACCCAAAATACAAAAGTATTACACTAACGACTCTTTCTTTCAGGGGCCAGTAAAAATTGTTGAAATTATATTCTTAATTTTCTCTCACAGAGACAATATTTCTTTAAAGTTATTTTCCACACATTAATTGTTTCTATAATTTATTAAATTTTAGTATTAGTACAATTGCAGAAGCCTGGTAAAAAGCCAAAAATCATAAAATTTAAAAACAGCATGAAATTTGTTCGACAGGGAAGAAAATACTATGCTAATAATGTGAAAAATAAATAAATTAAAGTTGATCGCACTAACATAGAAAAAAAAATGGTACTAGCACATTGATTCATAGAAAAAATGGCATTTTTCTAAAAAACAGTTGCCTTTTTCGTTTCTTTCCACCCTTCGTATTCTGCTTCTTCATTATGTGTGACCATCTCTTTATTCCTTTGCTTTGAACCATTCTTTTACGTTTGTTAGTTGCCTCTAAACTTATAAGATTTACTGTCAGTAGATAGAACGTCCTTTAACTTTAAAGATTCAATAACTAAAGGCGATGACGTTTAGAATAAAATTTAACAAGTTGATTTCTTATACAATTGTCACAATCTAAACGTCATTGTCGTTAGTTACAGAACCGTTAAAGTTAAAGGACGTTCTATCTACTGACAATTAGTTTTTATGTAACTTTTTAATTATACACAAAAAAAATCTGGAATACCTAACATAGTGAATGATAGGGGAAAATCTCCTAATTGCCATCCAAAACATGGTTCAACCTGAATTTGATATATTAATAAACGGTTCTTTAATGAAGAGTTATTATAGAAATTAACGACAGTCTTAAAAGTTTTAACATTTAACCCCCTTAATATACATCACAAGTCTGCGCGCTAATAAGGGCACACCAAAGTTCAGCAACACCGTTAAAGCCATACTACACCCCATTTGCGTCAAGATACACAGGGGCGAGGGTTGCAACGGTTACATTTATTAAAGTTTTATTAAACAGGAAATCCACCTTGGCCGGAACTTTATTTATTGGGTCTATCATAAGGCTGGTAACTGCAACCCTCCTTTTGCCGCGCTCTGATTAGAATGATAAATATCGTGTTACCGAGCAGAAATGTCAACGGAGAATTTTGGCAGGAAGATATATGACGTTTTTCGCAATTTAAAACTTCTATTATATAAGCGAGAATGCAGTATTGCGTGGTTATAAATATCTTAAGAATGTATTAAAGTCTATTTGTTTATAGACTAAATGAATAATAATTATGAAGGACAAAGACAGATAAACTAATGTAAATGAAATATTACAATATTGTTAGATGTCTTTGATATAGTCGGATCTTAATGCTTTTAACTGATCTAATTTGAGCTGAAAAAATATTGATACAAATTGGAAAAAAATTGAGGATTACTTAACTATCATAGTAATTTAAATTTATTATAATATTTACTAAAAAGCGATTAACAAGCAAAATTATTAAGTATTAATTACTTCAGAAATCCAGTAATTCAGACTATATATAGCATCAATCTTGGTGGTTAGATTTTGGCTTAATTTCTGTGTGATTGAAAATTACATTCCTGGGTGAGAATATTTTTGTTCTAGTCCACATATATTTCTATTACTCCTTAACCCTCTTTCGCCTGCTTTATATTAAGGGCTGAAAAAATTAAGCCGTTTTAACCTCTAGCCATATATGGCTTTATATGCAAGTATAAAATTAAATACCATTGTTTAGGCACAGATATTTATTACATTTCTTGTACTGCCTCCTCATTGAAACTTTTTACGTTTGTTAGCCAATGCTAATGATAAACTCTCACGTCCATTTGTATGTGTATTAACAAGACTTAAAAGTCGGAGTTCCAAAAGTTTATGGTCTACCCCTTTTTTATGGCAATTTTAGCCCGCTTTACAGGTGCTCGCCAACGTATTGTTTAAAGTCAAATAATGACAAATATTCACTAGTTTTACGACGCCACAAAATCCACGCGTTTACTGTAGTCATGAACTTCCGGGAAATATTTCTTAGCAAACTTACTGAAGTTTTAGATCTATATTAACTGGGGATTTTAATTTTGATAAGTATAGAAATAAAACATTTTAATCAATTAATTTATCTTGTTTTGATCTGTAAATTGGCCCACAAGAGTCCTTAAAAACATGTACTTTAATTGATCAAATATTTTCTGGGTAAATCAAATAACTTAGAAACTATTACAGAGAAAAGAAATTTTAGCAAAGATAAAATATAGAATTTTAAAAAAACATTGTCTACTATTGATTGGTTTCTCTCGTTTTTAAGTATATTTAACATCATTACAGAAAATCAACATTAATTTTGTCAGAACAAATCTACTTCTACTGCAATGGTCTCATTTTACAATCGAATTATATATTTTGAAATAGTCGAGTACCCTGTTGGTATTTTTTATGATCTCAGCAGGGCATTTGACTGCGTCAATCATGATACCTTATTATCAATATTAGAAAATTTTGGAATTCGTGGTGTGACGCTGGACTGGATGTCTGGATGTCAATGCAGACTGTTAATCGTCTAACTGAGCCCGAATCATTTTTGTATTTTTTTCGTATAACTATATAAATAAATGAATATTATTAATTATCATTACTCTTTCTTGCGTCTTTCACTTAAGCCCGTCGTCTGCCTTCTCTGTTTGACATTGATGACCTTTCTACCTCCTTGAACCGTTCTCGAGAGGACGTTTCAAAAACAGATGCAGCTGGTTTAAAACTAATTCAACATGACGTCATTGTTTGGTCACTCGAATGGGAATGGTTTAAACTGTTTGAAATATGTTTAAACCAGTCGACAGCCCGAATATGGCTTTGACCTCTCAATCATAAAATGGATGAGACGAAATTATGACGTCACTAACGTATTTCTTAACTAATGTTGATATAAATGTTATTTTTGACAGTTCAATTAATTTTTCATTGTCAAAATGCCTTTTAGGTAAAATGAGAAAGAGCAAAATTTAATTTTGAAGTTGATTAATTACGTTTCAAGAGAAAGAGATGCTGTAATACCGCTTTACCATTAAATGCAGTCTACAATGTTTGGGTTCACAACAAAAATATAATCGGATAATACATTTTTAATTTATATTATATAATTCGCCATTTAATCACGCTCAGGGACGTTAAACATCCCCAAGCTAGAAATTTGAAACAAATCAGTTAAAAAAAAACGGAGGTTTCAAGTTAAAAAAAATCACTAAATTTTGTAAAAGGTACGCAACGCATAAAGCAAAATAAAATTTTTGGCATTAGCCATTTATTCATACAAACAATCCTTATCATATGTCATTAGTTATATTTTAATTTTGAGGTTAAGTGTAAAATAACATTCATATAATATATGACAACCGAAAAACAGCAGAATACGTCACCGATTATGACGTAATGGCAGAGGTTGGTGAAACAAACTCCACAAGAATTTTTTTATAAGAAAAATTTTTTTTTTGATATTTAATTCTAATTTTCACAATGTTTGCTGATAACTTTTATATAAATGAGCAACAGCCACTTTCAATGTACGTGAAAAAATATTTTAGATTATCTAATAAAATAAACCTTTCACATACTTCTGGATAGTGTAGCAAGTATGGACGTTTGATGGTGATATACCACCACGAACTTTCTGAATACTGGACGAATATTAAAAAAAATATTATATTGACGTCACCACATATGGCTCCGTATGCCGTTGACTGTTAAAATATGTTTTTTTAATAATAAAACAGTTTTTGAACTTTAATATTATAATCCCACTTTAGGTTTCTAAATTTCACCCTGGGTATCACTTTTAACCCACAATCCAGAATTCTCAAATATACAGGGTGTTTCATTGGGAAAGTGACATACGTTAACTGCAGATATGGGACATCTAGGCGATCTCAAAAATCCCATACTTAATGGGTCTCACTACTTTAGTAACCAAGATACAAGGTGTTTTATCTATTTTGCCAATTTCTTACATGATTCATAACTTTCTAACCAAACTGTATATTTTCATAACATTTGGCGGGAATTGTTTAAAGTGTCCAATCGATCAATAAATTTACAATGAGGGAATTCTAGGTCCGGATTAAAAAAAATATTATAAAATATTCCGACCCAAAACAACATCCTGTATATCAGATTTTTCTAAAATAGATTCTGTATTTGCAAAGAGCACGAAAAAATGAATTTAGTGATGTACTTTGCGTTTTCGACAAAATGTTTTTTCTTGTTAAATTTTGAGTTTGAATTCTGAAATGGTGTGAATTGTGAGAGCCCAAAATTGAAACAAAATTTTTTTTAATGTGATATAGTTTTAATGAAGACTAGTTAACCTAAATTGGTAAAATTTTAATTTTTTATGTATTTTTTCATGATTTGCGATAAATAACCCTAAAAAAACATTCGTCTTTAATTAACTAATAAATAATAATGAATCCACCAAAAATAAATAACTGTAAGTAATGAAGTAATGAAGCATTACAAACATTTTTAACAACGCCTAAAAAATATTACAGGGGGTAAAAACATACGATGTTTTTAGTACTTCGGGCCGAAAAATTCACTTTAACAATAAACACAAGAACTGTGCGCAACACGAAATTTATGGACAACGGTTATTCACGTTTTTTCACGATTTTTTGTGATTCTTTACGGTTTTTTACGATTTTTTAGAATTATTTACGATTAGGATTTTTTACGAATTTTTATGATTTTTTACCGGTTTTTACGGTTTCTTAAGGTTTTTTACGGATTTTTACGTTTTTTTACGATTTTTACGGTTCCTTACGACTTTTTACGATATGACCTTTTTCGATATTTTTAAAAATGGCGGAGTTTCCAGTTTCACCCCCTTGGGTCGGATAAAAAAAACTTTTATACAAACTGTTAAATCAATAATGGTTTTACTTTGTTGTCATTAATATTTAGGTATTTTTATAATTTTTGTTGTTTTTTATTAATTACAGTTATTTATTTTTTGTAAATTTATTATCATTTATTCTTTAATTAAAGATGAATGTTTTTTGTGAATTATTTATCGTAAATGTTAGCATAACGTTTATATTATGATCGGCCGTGAGTAGTACCTTTTACCCTACTTTCCCTACCGAAGATCATAGACTCGTCCAGACAGTGGTTCGGTGGACGGACGTCCCCACTGTTGAGAGGGACGTAGAACCATCTGCGTGCCTAGTTTACATGAGATTCGGTTATATAATAAATATGATGATATTAAAGTTGTTATAAAGTGTATACATAAATAATTAATTCGAAATAGTGATTATTTCTAATAGTAAATAATAAAAACATACTTAAAATATTAAAATTTTACCAATTTAGGTTAACAAGTCTTCATTAAAACTAAATCACGTTAAAAAAAATTAGTTTCAGTTTTGGGCTCTTACAATTCACACCATTTCAGAATTCAAACTCAAAATTTTATAAGAAAAAACATTTCGCCGAAAATGCAAACTATATCACTAAATTCATTTTTTCGTGCTCTTTGCAAATACAGAAACTATTTTAGAAAAATTTGATATTGTTTTTTAGTCGGAATATTTTATAATATTTTTTTAATCAGGACCCGAATTTCTTTTATCATAAATTTATTGATCGATTGGGCACTTTAAACAAAATATGTCCGCCAAATATCATGAAAATATACAGTGTGGTTAGAAAGTTATGAACCATGCAAGAAATTGGCAAAATAGATAAAACACCCTGTATCTTGGTTACTAAACTAGTTAAACCCATTAAGTATGAGGTTTTTGAGATCGCCTATGTGTCCTCTTTCTGCAGTTAACGTATGTCACTTTACCAACGAAACACCCTGTATTTTAATTAAATTATCTAACACACTAATAATTTTAAAAATCAATATATTTTTGTATTGAAACCAAAATGCTACTGACGTGCTCTAATTTATTCAATTAATAATTTTTATGTTACAAGCTTTCAAGTAAGCTTAAAGAAAAATTATTTGTTTAGCTTAAGATCCTTGTGAAGTCAAAATGTCGAAATTTACCATTAATAATATAATCATAAACCGTGTCTGATTTCTTTGATAATCAAACAGATGATTTGCCGTGTTTATCTTTACTTTAACGCTCCTTTGAAACAATATCAAATCGTTAACTGGGACAAAAGTGAAATAGACATTTGTTTGTGTTTAATTAAGGAAAGCTCGAAGTTGAAATTACAAAGAGCATATTACTGCAGAATTTCAGCAGCAATTATTTTGCAGTTCGACCGCGCAATGTTTGCGAAATAAAACCACATCGCTTCAGCATATATCATGTATTATTCAAATCCAGTGGTTTTGAATAAATATAATCTAACTCAAAGAATAATATTGTGTCTATGAATAATGAATGAGTTTTTCATGTAAATTACAGTTTCAACACTTAACAACACAAAAAATATTATTATCCTGCAAAGGACTTCACTATAGTTTATCTCCATCCATTCCTGTTAATAAATTTGGGATATGGCACGTGTTTACAAAGCGTCACGTGACCCAGTTATGTAACTCTGAATCTACATTTGTCACGTCTAGATAAAGCATATTAATTCACATAATCCTAGTTCAAACTGCAGTCAACGTACGACCAGGGCTGACGTATATCTGGGGTTCACTAGAAAGGAACAAAAACTTTTTACATTAGGTCGAGTCATTTCTATGAAATGGCGTTAAGGGTAGCTCAATAGTTATATAAAAGAGAAGTTACATTTTAATTAGTTTTTGTAATAAAATTATATGATGAATGTATTAATAATACAAATAAAATAAGATTTAATTTATTATTTATTACACATAAAAAAAATTAACTTCTAATCTAGTATAGATCAACGTAATAGTTGGAGATGAGAAGTAAAATAATACAATAAGACAACTAAAGAACTCCGCACAGAATGTTAAGAAATTGGTCCTCTGTGAAAGTTAATGAAAATTTTATATGTTCTTTGTATTATTAAAAGTAAAAAATAGTAAATTTTAAATTTTCTGAGTTTATCCTCTACAGAGTGTTAAAAGTAATACTGTTTTGGTAACTTGAATGATACTACGTTAAATTTATTTGTATTTCTGAGCTGAAACAACAAAAAAAAACCAAAAAAAATAAATAAAGCCAATCTAGAAAATAAGTATCACTAATAAAAAACGTTTAGTACAATTATACAGGATGTCTCATTTATATGGAAAGAACATATTACTTTTGAGCTTCAAATATTGATAGATACACCAACCCGTATAGTTAAAAAATGTTAAAAAATAATTAACATATTGTTCATCTCTATTTAAAAGGCCTATAATGAAATATACAAGGTGGCCCACCATATATGCGTCGCGTCAGTCTTTGTATGTCTAATGTTTGCTGCATGTACAATTTTAAATTATTTTGATTTAAACAGGTTGCCTTAATAAAAAGATCTGCACCAAAGTTATATTATTTTAAATGGTACGGCTCTGTATTTTTTTTTACATTTTTATGTTTGTCCTGAGAAGCTAATTTCAAAAGCCTACTACAACTTTAACGTAAACTAAATAGTTTTGAAGTAAAAGACAATTGTAAATTGCATTTTATCAACTTTTACTAAATGCTCCCTCCAAACGACAAAATGGACAAAACTGCTGAAAATTCATAAACTATCAAAAGTACGCGAAACTTTGATCACCCTGTATAAATTTTGTATTTTTGCCACCAAGTAGAGCCGTTTTACCGGATTTTATGGTTGAAAATGGTCTATAAGTTCGAAACTTTTAGTTTATATTATAGGTATAAGTTTTTGTAATGAGGTTATCTGGACGAACATAAAAATGTAATAAAAAATTGGAAAAATAGGAAAAATCAAAAGAAATCGAAAAAAAAACCATAAGAAATCGATAAAAATCTACAAAAAATTGAAAAAACCAGAAGAAAAATACGAAAAACACAAAGAAAATAAAAAAACATTAGAAAAAATCGGAAAAATAAGGGAAAAAAAAGAAAAAACCGAAAATCGAAATCAGGAATAATAAAAAATGAGAAAAAACTAGAAAACAAAAGAAAGAATAAGAAAAAAAAGGTTAATGAGAAAAAAATGAGAAAAAATTAAAAAATAAATCAAAAACAAACAATAAAAAGCAAAAAAATCAGAAAAATGTGAAGAAACCAGAAAAATATTAAAAAATCGAAAAAATCAGAAAAAATTAAAAAATATTGAAAGAAAAATATTGGGAAAAAATGAAAAATAAAATTGTAAAATGCGGAAAAACGAAAAAATCAAAAACCTGTACAAAAACCAAAAAAAAATGAAAAAGAACTCGCAAAAAACTCGAAAAATATAGCAAAAAATCAGAGGAATAAGAAAAAATTAGAAAACGAATGAAATAGAAAAAAAAACAGATCAATCAGAAAAAATGAGGGAAAATCGAAAAAAAAAAAATTCTGAAAAATGGGAAAAAGACGAAATAACAGAACATCGAAAAAATGAGAAAAAATTAGAAAACAAAAGAAAGAATAAGAAAAGAAGCAGATTAATGAGACAAAGATTAAAAAATTAATAAAAAGAAAAACAAAAAATTAGTAAAATGTGAAAAAACTAGAAAATAATAAAAGAATCGAAAAAATAAAAAAAATTATAAAAAATACTTTTGAAAAAATAGAAAGAAAAATATTGGGAAAAAATGAAAAATAAAATTGTAAAATGCGGAAAAACGAAAAAATCAAAAACCTGTAAAAAACCAAAAAAAAAACGAAAAAGAACTCGCAAAAAACGTAAAACATCGAAAAATATCGCAAAAAAACAGAGGAATAAGAAAAAATTAGAAAACGAAATAAATAGAAAAAAAAAACAGATCAATAAGAAAAAATAGGGGCAAATCGAAAAAAGTTAAAAAAAAAACAGAAGAAAAAACAAAAAAACTGAAAAATGAAAAAAAAAACAAAACATTCGAAAATCGAAAAAATGAGAAAACAAAAAGAAAGAATAAGAAAAAACAACAGATTAATGAGAAAAGACTAAAAAATTAATAAAAAAACAAAACAAAAAGTCAGAAAAATGTGAAAAAACAATAAAAAATAAAAGAATAAAAAAAAATCAGAAAAATAATGAAAAAAAAATGCTTTTGAAAAATTGAAAGAAAAATGTTGAGAAAAAATGAAAAATAAGACTGTAAAATATAGAAAAACGAAAAAAAAAACAAAAACCTGTAAAAAACCCAAAAAAAGAACTCGCAAAACATCAAAAAATATCGCAAAAAATCAGAGGAAAAAGAAAAAATTAAAAAACGAATGAAATAGAAAAAAAACAGATCAATAACAAAAAATGAGGGAAAATCGAAAAAATAATTAAAAAAACCGAAAACAAATTAAAAAAACCGAAAAAAAATTAAAAAAACCGAAAAAAAAAACAGAAAATCTGAAAAATGAGAAAAAAACGAAAAAACTGAAAATCGAAAAAATGAGAAGAAAACAAAAGAAAGAATAAGAAAAAAAAACAAATTAATGAGAAAAAAATGAGAAAATATTAAAAAATAAATTACGGATTTATTTAATATTTTTTTAAATTTTCTTTCTTATGGCTTGCTTGTAAGTTCTAATTGGGTGATTTTTTAAGGGATTGGTATTTTTTTTTTTGGATTGTTCCAGTACAATTTGCAATTTTAACAACTTTTTGGTGTTTTTATGTATATCGTTTTAGATAGTGGTAAATCCTATGAAATAATTATTGTTGATATTCTATATATCCAGACAATAAGTACTTTATTAAATTTGACACCATAAAAGCAAATTTTTATTACCACTCCTGAAAAAATATAATATAGATATATTTATCTTAATTCAACCATATACGTAACTGCATTAACCATCTGGTATTTTCATACAATATCCTATCATACACACATCCAATATTCCTAATGCACCCTTAATCCGATTTTCCGTTGAAAAACAATTTCCACCAAAAACAATTGACTATAGAAATATCACATCCAGATCCCTGCTACAAATCTACCATTTATCAAACCGCAAACTTCACTGCAATCGTCTCAAGTACACTGAGACACAGTCGGCTTGCTGACGCGATATTATATCGAGGTGCATTTAATGGGCATTTCCCTAAAAACCACCCCTGACAGGATGGCGATGACGTCCACTCGCTATGTGCCATTTATCAGGAGGGTGGTCCGCCCATTCGACCGAAACGTCAAGACCTGGATCACTTACTTTGTCATTTTCAAGTTACCCCCGGAACAAGTGAGTCATTGTCTGTGGTGATGTGATGATTGCGGTAGATTATTGAATATAGTCAATTGTTTTTGATGTATAATTCAAATTTACACACATAAAAGTAATTTATTAAATTTTACTAGATAAAATTTGATTAAAATTGAAATTTACTAATAGCGGCAACACTGCATTTATTGCGAGGCAGCTACATCAATTACACGAACCAGAAGAAAATTTAAGGAGCCCGTTAAATGCAAGCCCAGCCAGCCGGTCCCTTTATCTTTTCTTTGATACAAAAGCACTTTGTAGAGAACCATTATAAAGAGTTTTCTTTTCTGTGAACTCTTGTTTTCTCTTCAAAGATACACCCGATTTTTATTTGTTTTCCGGTTGAAATAGTAAACTTGATTTTGTACAGTCGATACGGCTCGAACACTGATACTAGACTTTGAGCCGATTATACGTATGTAAACAGAAATTAAATTTGAAGTTTACACATTTGAACTCGCTAGAGAACAATAAAATTGAATTGTTGTTGATTTTTCCTAGGAAAATATTGTCTGTTATTGGTTTTTCATTATTTTTATTTTAAGAATGCGGAAGATATATTACTGAATCGACTTATATAATATCAGTATAAAATTTATAGAAGGAAATCAAAAATACAAATAAGCATAACGAAAATTAAATAATAATAATAATAAATGACAGATTTGCTCAGTTATAAAAGACATCAGTTTGACCATGTTCAAATTTCCAATATTACATTTGTTTTCGCATTTTAAGATTCAGGTTGTGAGTCGTTAAACATTTTTAAGTTCTTTTTAGATTTTACCTTTTTTAAATGTTTCGATTGTAAAAAATAACAAAATAAAAACTAAAAGGACAAATATTGTTCTTCGAGGCTTATTGGCAGTTTGATTGATGTCTGCAACCATGACACGAAATTTCGTTCTGGAAAATCCTTCCACAAACAATCCTTCACAGACAATCTTTGACCAGAATAATTCTTCCATGCGAAAATCGTTTCTATGACAATTCTTCCCCGCGACTATACATTCCCAAACTATTCTCCTCCAGACAATCCTAAGATAATTTACCCACAATTACTCAATTATTCCTATGACTGGTTTGCATTGAACTGCTCGAGTAAGCATGTGTGAAAATATATGTCACGGGGAAGATCTGTGGTGGGAAAGGATTGTCGTGTGAATGGATTGTCGTGGGGAAGAATTGTCCAGGAAGGATTATCCGGGAAGAATTAAACAGAAAGGATAATCCGGGACAATCCTTCTCTAAACAATCTTTTCCTTCAATACAATTATTCTTTACGACAATTATTCCCATATGATTTGTACTTTTTGGATGTTTCCCAATTTTTATAACACTACAAAGACAGTCAAGTCCTTTTTTTATACAAAATAATAGTTACTGGTTTGCATTGGGAAGTATTGTCATGAGGAATAATTGTCATGAGGAAGAATTGTCATGAGGAAGAATTGTCATCTTTATAAATTGTCATGAGGAAGAATTGTCCAGGAAAAATTGTCCGCGAAAGGAGTGTCAGTGGAAGGATTGTCATAGATTACAATTTTCCAACTCAGATAATTCACTACATGAACTATTCACTGATATTTATTGCAAATGTTACAAGTTTATATACTGTTCGGACATTTGAACAAATATTATTAGAAATCGATAAATGTATGGAAAATTTTACTACGGCAGTCGAAGTGTTAACATCGACTAATTATCGAAGGACCAACCATGTTATTGGATCTTTGAAAAGTCTGGAAATGGTCCTTTGATAAATAATTTTATTTTTCTTAATAAACAATCCCTTCCAGGAACGTCACAACGCAAATACATCTAATTATTAAATGCCCAAATTGAATCATTTATCTGTAACGATTTTGAATTACAGGGTCGCTTCCAGAATTTTCAATATTTCTGGGATTTGAACGGATTTCATAAAATAACTCAAAAAGTAGTAACAATTATGATATTATGCTACAAAAATCATCATATTTGCTTTTAAAAAAATTCAAGATGGACACCTGTAGCAAAAACAAATGAATGTTATTGAATTTTAAGCGCATGAAAATGTGAAAAAAGACATGTCATTACTAAATCCCGAATTTGGACAATTTATCTTTAGTAGTTTTTGAATTCTAGGACCGTTTCCAGACTTTTGAAAGACCCTTTATAACAAACTTGAATTATAAAACGTACATTATTTGTACAAGACTGTTTACACTATAAGAACAATTGTTGTCACTCACTTTCACTGTATAAAATAAGTATAGGGTATACAAAATATATGTGTAAAACTTTATTGCCGTTTTGTATAATAATGGCGTCATCACCCATAGCAACTGCCACTTCCGGTTGTGAGATTGGCACCAAAATCTAATCAGATCTAATCTAGGGTATCAGAATCCTGTATGCAAAATTTCAAATTTTTTTATTCAGTAGTTTTTGAGTTATCGTTACTACAACATCCATCCAAACACACACACTAACACACACACACACTAACACACACACACACTAACACACACACACACACACACACAGACATCATCGCGAAAATATTAAAATCGTATTCTAGGGACCCCAAAACGTGTTTATCAATTGAAAACTCACTACCCAATTTTTAGCATGATTCCTATACCTCTCTTATCTGAAGGGCGAGAGGTAAAAAACAGAAGAATATCCATAGCTCAAATGTGGTAAATTATTCAACAAATAATAAAAACTCATACCACATAAATTTATTGTTAGGTTAAACCAGAGTAACTTGGCGGCAACATGTTTCGGCCACAACGAAGGCCATCATCAGGCCTACAAAACAATTATAAAATTGGATTAGAATATAACATATTATAAAAAATCTGATGTGGCCAGCACATGACCTCTCGCCATTTTTGAATCAAAAATTTACAGGTTGACACAAAAAAGTATGAAAAAAAATTATTTTTTTGTAAATCTGGCAACAATGGCAAAGGTTTCGAAAATTTTAATGAGAAGAAAATAAACTATAGGGTATACAAAATATACGTGTAAAACTTAATTGCCGTTTTGTATAATAATGGCGTCATCACCCATAGCAACTGCCACTTCCGGTTGTGCGATTGGCACCAAAATCTAATCAGATCTAATCTACGGTATCAGAATCCTGTATGCAAAATTTCAAATTTTTTTATGCAGTAGTTTTTGAGTTATCGTTACTACAACATCCATCCAAACACACACACTAACACACACACACACTAACACACACACACACACTAACACACACACACACACTAACACACACACACACACACTAACACACACACACACACAGACATCATCGCGAAAATATTAAAATCGTATTCTAGGGACCCTAAAACGTGTTTATCCATTGAAAACTCACTACCCAATTTTTAGCATGATTCCTATACCTCTTATCTGAAGGACGAGAGGTAAAAAGAGTTACTTACATGTACGTGATATTAAAAATTTGTAATTGTAAAAGATTACAATTTTTTTAAACTAACCAATACATACCAATAAGATAACTCCAAACTAGAGATCAAATTAAGGTAAAATAACATCCTAGGCGTAGTACCATGCGGCAGTTAATAGTGAATGACAATTGACAGAAGACAAATTGAATATTGACGTAAAAGATAAAAACCGGTTTTTATCTTTATTATTCGTTGGATACATTTATATTATAACGGTCTAACCCATCTGCAAGGCTAATTCAATGCGACTGCTCACTTCGATAGTTAATGAAACAGTAATAATTGTGGTGGGTTATCTTTTTTACCCAACCCATAAAAGCCAGGCGAACGATGTGTTTGGAAAAATCTTGACCGAATCTCATTGGTTAAGATTTAGTGGTGTGATTTTGTGTAACGGTCGTTTTGACTCATTTGCAAAATTTAGAATAAAATATTAAGACAATATTTCTTGTCTTGTATGAAAACGACCGAGAAGGAAGAGTTATAACGAAGAATGTATAATCTTTCTAGGAATTGGAATGACGTAGCTATGCAAGCTGTGACTTGAAGAAAAGTATTAGCCGCTTATAAAACGTAGTTGCAAAATAATAGCGATTTTGGATATTATATTAAATATTTATTATTAAATGTGATTTTAAGAACACATATAGATAGGATTGTAAAATTTATCCAACCCTTTTGAACTGTTACTTTAGATCTGTCTGTTCGCGGTCTAGTTATACGTAAATAAATGAGAACGAAAAATTGTTTTACTGGGAAGCGATGTAATTCGTCAAATGATTAACAAATGTTAATATGGAGCCATGGTGACTATATTTCTCCTCCTTTAAAACTCAAATTTTTGTTTGTGAGACTTGAGATGGAAAATATAACAGGTTCATTTTTGTGTCCAGGTCAAAATTGATACAGATTCTTAGACCAAAAAGTACATTCTCGTGCAAAAATAGTTTTTTAATATGTAAATTTTTGCCTGAATCCGAAGATTAGGGCGAAGACATACAAAATAATAGGAATCACGGACGCCGCATTGATGGGCCATAGATGTTCGGCCTATATCAGGTATGTACATGAAACTGTGAACCACCAACAGAACTATGTCGATTCCGATACATGAGCACACAATCAAGGTATCTAACGATAAACCATTTCCAGTCTCACTTAGAAAGTCAATAATAATAACTATCAAGCAAACGACCTTTTCATCACATTTTTTACAAAATATGCGAACTGTATATCGTACTTAACTTGAAAATATAATATAACCAATAAATAATACCAGGTAGGGGTATTAGCTCTTTGGTGGCCAACCACGTAAAATTTCTATAAGAAACATCAAATATTATAACATTAACAAAATTGATAGATTTTAGCAGAATTGATGATTTTTTCACGTTTAAACAATGGGATCTAGCTAAATTCTAAATGGATAAGTGCCGACCTTAACTTTTGTCGAAAAGGATAAATAAAAATAATATTAGCATAATCTGTAGTAGGAAAATAAATGAACTTTAGTACTAAGTCAATGCTAGTCGTTCCGAGGAATAGAAAATTAAAAGATTTTTGCTTATAATGGCGGTCAATTGGGAAATGATCCTAGAACAGTATTTTATTTTCCTACCTTTAGTTAGATGTGGGCGCCGCTTTGTGAATAATTGTTTTTATTCATTTTTACTTTCCGAACAACAGAGTTGTATAGAAGGAAAGTATTGCGATCATGATATTTTGACCATACCCAGATTTTAACGGATCTTTACGTTTTGAGGTCACCTGAATCCATTTATACCATTTTTAGCATGATGTCTGTCTGTGTGTGTGGGTCTGTGTGTGTGTCTGTGTGTGTGTGTGAACACGATAGCGTCTAAACGGCTGAACCGATTTAGATGAAATTTTATATACATATTTAGGGTAACAAGGAGACGACCTGTATAGATTTTGGAGTTAATCGGACAACCGGAAGTGACAGTTGCTATAAGTGATGACGTCATTACCTAACAAGATGACAATAAAGTTTTACACATATATTTTTTATACGTTATAGTTTAATTTCGACTGATTAAAATTTTCAAAAACTTTTGCCATTGTTGCCAGATTTATCAAAAAGTAATTTTTTTTCATATTTTTCTTAAAAAACCAAAATAATGCACTTTTATGAAAAATTACAGGATATGAAAGTTGTAGAACATAAAATTTTCTACACATTTTGTTTTTACCGTTTTTTTGATTTCCTCATAGTTTCGTCGCTAGAGGGCGTGAAAAATAATGTATATAGACATTTGCGACTTTTTTTAGATTTTGAGACAAAATTATGGATTTTTATGAAAATTTACAAAAAATCAAAATTGTAGAATATAAAATTTTCTACAAATTTTGTCTTTAATTTTTTTTCGAGTTCCGCATAGTTTCGCCGCTAGTTTTTATTTTAATTTTTAAGCAATTTTTATCCTTATTAAATTATTATTTTTTACTTAAATTTTAATATTCAAAATTTAAAAAAAATATCTTTAAATTTGTAATAATTAATTTTATTATTATAATTTTTTTCAAAATTTTATTACAAAAATTGTGATTTTTTTTAAAAATTGGCTAAGAAACATTTAAAATTATATTATGATTTTAAACTAAATTGAATAACTTCTACAATATTAAAGCTATTGAACTGGGATTTGCACTAATCTAAAGATAAAATAAAACTCTAAATTTAAAATGTATTTTAGTTTCTTAAAATTTAGAATTGTAATTATTATAGACAAACTTAAGAATTTTTTTAAAATTTTTTGTAATTTCGTTTTTTCAATAAGTATAAAATAAATGAAAAAATTAAATAGCATATCCGAAAAGGATCCAAAAGTACTATGTGTATAAATTATTTCATAATTTTAACATAGTATTTGTAAAAGTTATAGCAAAAAATGAAAAAAATGAAAAAAGTTAAAACAATTCAATGGGTTTACCCATGAATTTTTAACAAAAAAAATTTTTTTTTTAGTTTTTTAAACTTTCTTTATTAATACATTTTGATCCAAAAAACCTAAAAAAAAGGTTTGTTTCCCATTTTGAATAAAATTGAATGAGATATTAATTATTTAATGATTTTAAAATTAATCAAAAATAGGTTTGATTTGTTTTAAGGTTAAAATTAATATTAAAAATTTTAAAAAATTACCCTTAAATTTGTAGTAAAAAACTCTATAATTGTGATTTGTTTCAAAATTTTATTTAAAAAATTGTAGAATTCCTCATTTTTTTTTTGAAATTTAATATAAGTTTAAAAAAAATTGAATAACTTTAAAAATATTAAAGATATTAAAATGGGATTTATACCATTCGATAGGTAATATAAAACTCTAAATTTAAAAAATAATTTGGTCTCTTCGAATTTAACATTGTAATTATTATAACCAAAATAAAACAAAAATTAAATTTTGTTGTCCTTTTGTTTTATCGAAAATGGTAAAATAAATGCAAAAAGTAACTAGTACACCCGAAAGGGATCAAAAAGTGCAATATGTGTGAAATATTTCATAATTTTAAAATAATACTTGTAGAGATTATACAAAATTATAAAAAGTTAAAAAAAATTTTTAGAAAAAATTAATTTTTTTTTTAATTTTTGTAAACTTATTTTATTAATGTATTTTGATGCAGAAAAACTAAAATAATCGATTAAACAATTACTTTACTAGGAGTGTTCGGAAAGTTGGGTGGGATTACCCCCTCATTTTTGTAATTCACTTATTGTTAGCGTTTCTTATATCCTGTATATTTGGTTTATCTAATATTTCCATATTAATTTATTCACACGCTTCATCATCACACTTGTTTTATCTGGAAATGTCAATTCTTTTATTTTCTTAAATATTTCCTTTTGTTTTTGTCTTAATTCTTTTCTTTTTAAAATCTGTTTTAATGTCTTGTATCTTCTATTGACATTTTTATTTTTCTTATTTTCTATTTTTACCCATTTTCATCACTGTCAATAGCACATTCATAATATTTCCTTGTTATTTTTCTATTAGTTCTACTTTTTTCTGTTCTTTCTCTGGTGTTAATATTATTTCTTTGTCACTTTTTTCTTCTTTGTCTTAACATTTATATATTGTGCTTATATTTCTATTATCCTAGATTGTACGAGTGTGGAAAACACCCAGTAAAATATATTGTGTGAATGTGATCATTTTTACAGGTATCAAATACAATTTACTCGTGAAAACAAAGAACAAGAATCTGTTTAGTTAGGAAAACATGTTATATATTTTAAGTTCCATTGGCGGCGATACAAGATGGTTCCCAGCGGAGCTTGGCAGTTTTTGGGCAAATTTTATGTTATAAACATTGATGTCTAGGCGAAAATCATATGACTCACCTTAATAATTATAACAAATCAACTTTACCATTTGATAATCAGTGAAAAGTGATGTTTCCCTTATCCACGGAAAAGATACGTACAACGTTATACACAGGATGGGATATAACTTCAATCACAGTTGATAACATAAACTTGTATAATTAATTATGTCAATAACTATTATTTTATTGTTAGCGTCTAGGTTCGCTCGGCCAAACAAGAGGTATTTTGTCGTAATAATATTGGTATTTATACAGAAATATATTACGATTAGTACACATGAGGTACACCTTTATTACATGGTATATTTTATTTAACTTATTATTTTAAAGACCAAAACTACCAACCCTGTAAAAGCTTTAACAGAGCTGACAAGCTCTTCAGAGAATTGTGGTATATGTATGGAGGTTAATCCTATTATTAACGTTAGTTTGATCATTGAAAATTTATCAACTAGTAGATAATCTTTCATTTAATATGTTGAAGATGGTTAGTTCCTTAGAGACGTTATTGATTCGTCTTATATATCACTTATAACTACCAAAATCTTAGTCAATATTCTACTAATTTTGTCGCTACATTTTTTTAAACAGTGTGTCCCAAAAGAATGTCTGTAAATGGGGAAAATCCTGCAAAAAAACTTATGTTCTGAATAATTTAGAAACTCATGATCAAAAATTAAATATTTAAAATATTTAATTAAAAGTATTGATTTATACTCATGAGTAAAATATTTTTAAATTCAAATGCAGAATAAAATATGGCCAGATAATCCTTCGTTGACAATCCTTCCCCGATAATCCTTCCCTAAACAATTATTCCCGAAGACAATTTAGGCACAATTATTCCCATAATATTATTGATAAGATTTGAAGACAATAAAACAGAGGTCATTTGTTCATATTAGTTGATCACTTATGATCTAAATATATGTTCGTCCCAAAAATTTGTCATGTGAAAAACATTCGAATGTACTTTTTGGGTATTTCCCAATATTTTTAATTCTACGAAGATAGTCAACTACTTTTTTTAATACATACGAATTGTGACATGTTTGTATGGTGAGAAATATATGTCACAGGGAAGATTTGTCGTGGGGAAGAATTGTCGTGGGGAAGAATTGTCGTGAGGAAGAATTGTCGTAGAGAAAGATTGACGTAGGGAAGGATTGACATAGGGAAGGATTTACGTAGGGAAGGATTGACGTAGGGAAGGATTGACGTAGGGAAGGTTTATTGTAGGGAAGGATTATCGTGGGGAGAGTTGTCATGGGGAAAAATTATCGGGGAAGGATTGTTTGGGTAGGATTGTCCAGGTAAGCTTGTTTGGGTAGGATTGTCCGGGAAGAATTTTTTGGGAAGAATTGTCTGGGAAGGATTGTTTGGGTAGAATTCTCCAGGAAGGCTTGTTCAAGTAGGATTGCCCGGGAGGTTTGTTCGGGTAGGATTGTCCGGCAAGATTTGTTTGGGTATGATTGTCCGAGAAGAATTGTCTGGGAAGAGTTGTCTGGGAAGGCTTGTTTGGGCAGGATTGTCCAGGAAGGCTTGTTCGGGTAGGATTGTCTGGGAAGGCTTATTCGGGTAGGATTGTCCGGGAAGAATTGTCCGAGAAGGTTTGTTCGGGTAGGATTGTCCGGGAAGATTTGTTCGGGTAGGATTGTCCGAGATGAAATTTCTGGGAAGGCTTGTTTGGGTAGCATTGTCCAGGATGGCTTGTTCGGGTAGGATTTTCCGGGAAGAATTGTCTGGGAAGAATTATCTGGGAAGGTTTGTTTGGGTAGGAATGTCCAGGGAAGCTTGTTTGAGTAGGATTGTCTGGGAAGAATTGTCTGGGAAGAATTGTCTGGGAAGGATTGTTTGGGTACAATTCTCCAGGAAGGCTTGTTCGGGTAGGATTGTCCGGGAAGGTTTGTTCGGGTAGGATTGTACGAGAAGAATTGTCTGGGAAGAGTTGTCTGGGAAGGCTTGTTTGGGTAGGATTCTCCAGGAACGCTTGTTCGGGTAGGATTGTCCGGGAAGGTTTGTTCGGGTAGGATTGTCCGAGAGGAATTGTCTGGGAAGGCTTGTTTGGGTAGGATTGTCCAGGAAGACTTGTTCAGGTTGGATTGTCCGAGAAGGTTTGTTCAGGTAGGATTGTCCGTAAAGAATTGTCTGGAAAGGATTGGCTGGGAAGGCTTGTTTGGGTAGGATTGTCCAGGAAGGCTTGTTCGGGTAGGATTATCCGGGAAGGTTTGTTCGGGTAGGATTGTCCGGGAAGATTTGTTCGGGTAGGATTGTCCGAGAAGAATTGTCTGGGAAGAGTTGTCTGGGAAGGTTTGTTTGGGTAGGATTGTCCAGGAAGGCTTGTTCGGGAAGGATTGACCGGGAAGGTTTATTCGGGTAGGATTGTCCGGGAAGAATTGTCTGGGAAGAATTGTCTGGGAAGAATTATCTGGGAAGGCTTTGGCTAGGATAGTCCGGGAAGGCTTGTTCGGGTAGGATTGTCCGGAAGAATTGTTCAGTAGGATTGGTCGGGTAGTATTGTGAGGGAAGAATTGTCTGTGAAGGCTTATTTAGGTAGGATTGTCCAGGAAGGCTTGTTCGGGAAGGATTGACCGGGAAGGTTTATTCGGGTAGGATTGTCCGGGAAGAATTGTCTGGGAAGAATTATCTGGGAAGGCTTTGGCTAGGATTGTCCGGGAAGGCTTGTTCGGGTAGGATTGTCCGGAAGAATTGTTCAGTAGGATTGGTCGGGTACTATTGTGAGGGAAGAATTGTCTGTGAAGGCTTATTTAGGTAGGATTGTCCAGGAAGTCTTGTTAGAAATTAAATTATATATAAGTAAAATTTTGGGACGTGAATTATAAAAAGGCTTGGTTTTAATGAATAAATAAAATAATAGCTTCTTATTTGACTTTTTTTGGCAACTCTAGTATTTTCATCAAAATTTCCAATATAATTGTAGATTTAAAAACATGAAATAATGTACGAAAATTGTAACAATTTAAAAGAAAAACACATTTCATGTTTATCCGTAACCAACGGTTTAAAATTAGGATTTAAACACCCATAATACAATCGCATTTACAAAATATACCGCGATAAAAAGTTTTCGCAAAACAAAGCTCCAAACAAATGGCCACTACAATAAAAGGCGAAACACGCCACGAAATAAGAAATAACGAAAAGTTCCTAGAAATTTCATTCCTGTTTGCACCTGCACAAAGGAAGTCTTAAACCGACATTTAAAGTGAGGCAAACAAAGCAAACACGCGGATTTGAAAGAAACTAGATGAAAAATAGAACGCGTTTCAATGCATAAGACAGATTTGTCCTTTGATGACAATCATTTTTACCTCTTTGAAGATAAAGCAGTAAACAAGAAGCGTTTCAAGCTTGAAAAATTAAAGAGGGATCGTCGTTTGAGCGTGTAATTTTTTCCACAACTTGTAAATTATTACGCTAAACCAAGTACACATTGGCGCACTACAGTTTTATATATTATTTTTTATAAAACTGTTAACAAGTAATATCAATCATTACATTACAAAATAATACGTTTATGTTTATTTTACAATATTTAATATTAAATTTGTGACTTGACTGGGTAAACTTGAAACTGGTATAGACAATAATTTTAGAATATCTATATCATTGTATTCAGAGTTAACAAGATAAAGATTAAAATTATGACTTAACAAGATCAACTTGAAGCAGTTACAGACGATAATTTTAGAATATTTATATCATTGTACTCAGAGTTAACAAGATAAAATTAAAATTGTGACATGACAAGATCAACTTGAAGCAGGTATAGACAATAATTCTTAGCAAGTTCGTTTATTTTAGAGAAACCCTTCCGGCGTTCAAAAACAAAGAAATTTTTTGGTGCCCGCTCTCCCCTAAGGCGGAGGGGTTCCAGTATCTACCGGTACCAAGTTGTACTTGGTTAGTTTCTTTTACAGATGATTTTATTCTATTTAGCGCCTTCCTGGTTGGTAACCATCAACCTACGATAGATGTCGTGACTATCTATCATTTTTATAGTATCTTCCAGTGTTATTTACTAGTTTGATGGTGATAATGTTACAGCGTTTTATCTTTGTCTCTTTCTTACACCTTGTCTATATGACTGAATTCAACTATTGTATTAATTATTTACTATGCATATCAAAAATATGTTTGAAATGCAGAATTATAACTAGGATGAAACAGGATAACTAAAAAGCATCTATTTTTTAATATTTACAAAGACACAATTAGTATTTTTAAGGTAAAATATTTAACATTTTTAAAAGCAAAATTAGTATAGAACCGTTTGTATTTTTCATAATACTTTTTTTTTTTAATTTTATGGATAGTTAGACAATTGGATACGCTTATGAAACTGTAGCTGTAGTAGTCGGCGACGGAAGTGTCGAAAGGAAATGCTCCAAAATTTACGATGTTGTTCTTTTTAGAAATAGTCTGTGTCAAGCGGCAGTTTGAAAAATAGGATTGAATTTGCATCCACAAACGAGCTTTGAATCGAATTTTAACAGCAATAAAAGAAAAATCCTGATCTGTTATATACTTTTCTATTTGGTTTTTAGAAAATGAATACAGATATTTTATAGTAAATAAAAATTATTAAAAAGAATTCTTTTATGTTATATACTTCCTAAAAACTGTGAAATATCGGACAAAGGTATCCCCTACAACAATAAGTAACGGAAAGCATATTTCAAAAAGAAACTTTTACGTAGTAGGCAATAAAATTTCGGAAATAAAACTTGAGAAGGTTGTTTACGTTTCTTGATACATGGGTTGCTTTTTTTGTTGTTAACGCATTGGCACTTCATAAAGCTTTGTTATAGGCCGTTTTATGGAACGACATTTGAAACTTTCCTATAAAAACACTTTTAAACATTCAGGAAATAAAAAAGTGGGTTAGAGTATTAAATGTCAGATCATAAAATGTTCCATAAGGCGCTTTGAGTATTGGAGTATATTTTAAAAATAAAATATTTAAGGGCTTTTTACTTCTATGTTTAGTGTATTTTTAATAGATAATTTTGTTTCGTCTCAGGATTTATTTTTAGTTTTATCAAAATTCTTTTGACATTTTTACAATAATAGAGATGTAGGATAAAGTTTTCGTTTTAATGAGTACAAACTTTTTAATGTTACAGTTTAATTGTAAATATTTCACAAATAAGAAAAAAAAATTACAAATTTTAAAATTTCAGACTTCAGAACTGTTTTGCCATAATAGACACAATTTTTTTTAATAGAAGTTTTGGTTTCTTTTTATGCTAAATTGAAATCTAAAATTAGAATTTTAAATTTGACATAAATAAGAAAACATTTTAAAACTATCAGAGCCCTATAACTTTTTTGTCTCAATAGATCAAATTTTTTGTAATACAATTTTTTGTTTGTTTTTTTATGATGAATCCAAATCAGTCAGGTATACTTGGAATTCAGTAACGAACTTTTTTAAAGTTCGTCAAACATAATTTTTGAAACAACTTAATTTTAAATATGTAAAATTGAGAAAAAGTGAAATTTCTTACAGATTAAATAAAATAGCTATTTATGCAACCAGTTCCGAAATGCTTAGCTGATAGACGTTATAAAACATCTTACTTTTTGTAACTAGTTGCATAAAATAAAATATGTAACTTGTGACTAAAAATGGATTTCAAAATTAGTGACAAAAAGAATTCTATTTATTTAACTGTTATACTTAATACTCACTGACAGAAAGATATTAATGGAACAGATGGCAAAATTTAGTTAGATTTTCTCCATCTCCCCCCAGTTATAGTATATACGAAGTCGATTCGAACGGCGTAAAAACTAAATATCCACCGACCATCGGCGGCTTCTTTGTAAAGCATGGAACCCGTGATATAATTTATTTTCAAAATTAATTTTATTTTTCATATACACAGATTTTTTTTCATTACTAATATGGATTGATGACAAAAAAACACCAGTTTGCCCTGTTGTGTAAGTTAAGATTCACTATCTGAATTTTCAAAGCTTGAATCTAAATTTGAGGATCTATGACATTTTGGACACATTTTATCCATTTACGGTTGTCGTTTACTTCATTAATAGCCGTCTTGATTAAATAATAACAAGAAAAATATTTAGCAAAACAAGACACTAAAGCAAAATTCGCAAGAACGCAGAATAAACTAATTTTATAGATCCTAACCCAAGCCGCAGCACTGACAATTCACTCGAAAATTTAAACGGAGGTGTTCACATTGGCCTGACATTTTTTGACCTTCATTTTTTTCTTGTGTGTCCACGCAATATTATTTGTTCAACTAGATGCGGCCGGCAAATAGCAGGCCGACTTTGAGTGAGTGAAAAGAAATTGATACGAGGTTTAATCATCAATTTTTATATGAGACATTTTATATGGTACTAACTAGTAAATTTATCAGACCCGGTACATGAGTCGTTTTTTTAGCTATTCGGGTAAACTTCGTATCGACTATATATTAGTAAATGGCTCTCTGAAAAATGTTTCTTTAAAATAACTAAATGTATTTGGTTGAAAAAAAAACTGTTTAATTCAACAATATCCTTTATTTTTTTGAAAATATATTCCATTCTGTTAAAAATTTATATTTACAATTAATTCATTGAATAATAAAAATTATTATTATTTAAAGAAATTTCTTACCGAGAAAAAAATTGATATAGTTTAAATTATTTAAAAAATTTTTTAAATTAAACAAATATTTGTTGAAATGAAACAAATCACTTATTTGCTTGAAATAATTATGCCATAATCTACCTTTCTATTTTTCTGAATTAATATAATTTTTTTCTGGTCCGAACAATATATTTCTATTCATTCCCACTGATAAGTCCTTGAAGGACGAAACAGCCACAAAACAAATCATTGTTATAATAAAACAAATCCTTATTAAAATAAAACAAATCCTTTTTCAAATGACAGAATTCTTAGTCTAAACAAAATAAATCGCTATTTGAATAAAACAAATGGTGATTAGAATGGAAAAAATCTTTATTTAACCAAAACAATTCGTTTAAATAAAACAAATCGTTGTTCAAATAAAAGAATTCGTAGTTTAAATAAAACAAATTGCTATTTGATTTAAACAAATCGTAATTAAAATAAAACAAATCTTTGTTTAACTAAAACAATTCGTTTAAATAAAACAAATCATGGTTCAAATCAAAGAATTTTTAGTTTAAATAACACAAACCGCTATTTGAAATAAACAAAACGCGACTAAAATGGAACAAATCTTTGTCTAACTGAAATAATTCGTTTAAATAAAAGAAATCGTAGTTCAAATGAAAGAATTCCTAGTTTAAATAAAACAATTCTTAGTTTAAATAAAACAAATCGCTATTTGAAATAAACAAATCGCTATTTGAAATAAACAAATCGTGATTAAAATAGTACAAATCTTTCTTTAACTGAAAAAATTTGTTTAAATAAAACAAATACTGGTTCAAATGAAAGAATTCTTAGTTTAAATAAAACAAATCGCTATTTGATTTAAACAAATCGTGATAAAATCTTTGCTTAACTAAAACAATTCGTTTAAATAAAACAAATCGTTGTTCAAATAAAAGAATTCTTAGTTTAAATAAAACAAATCGCTATTTGAAATAAACAAATGGTGACTAGAATGGAACAAATCTTTGTTTGACTAAAACAATTCGTTTGAATAAAACAATTCTTAGTTTAAATAAAACAAATCGCTATTTGAAATAAACAAATGGTGACTAGAATGGAACAAATCTTTGTTTAACTAAAACAATTCGTTTGAATAAAACAATTCTTAGTTTAAATAAAACAAATCGCTATTTGAAATAAACAAATCGTGATTAAAATAGTACAAATCTTTCTTTAACTGAAACAATTCGTTTAAATAAAACAAATCGTGGTTAAAATGAAAGAATTCTTAGTTTAAATAAAACAAATCGATATTTGATTCAAACAAATCGTGATTAAAATGGAACAATCTTTGCTTAACTGAAACAATTCGTTTAAATAAAACAAATCATGATTAAAAATGAACAAATCTTTCTTTAACTAAACAATTCGTTTAAATAAAACAAATCGTTGTTCTAATGAAACAATTCTTAGTTTAAATGAAACAAATCGCTATTTGAATTAAACAAATCGTGATTAAAATGGGCCAAATCTTTGTTAAATTGAAAAAATTCGTTTAAATAAAACAAATCGTTGTTCTAATGAAACAATTCTTAGTTTAAATGAAACAAATCGCTATTTGAATTAAACAAATCGTGATTAAAATGGGCCAAATCTTTGTTAAATTGAAAAAATTCGTTTAAATAAAACAAATCGTTGTTCAAATGAAAGAATCCTTGTTTAATTGAAATGAATCATTGTTTAAATCTAACAAATATTTTTTAAATCAACTAAATTATTGTTTAAACTAACTAAATACGTGTTTAAAATTTAAATGAAAACGTTATTTTAAATTAACACGTACATTTTTTGGCCCTATTCAAATAATTTTGATTAATTCAAGCAAAATTTATATGACTATTATGTTTTAGAATTATCCCACATTCTGAAACATAATTTTTAAAGTCATATAAAATTTGCCTAAATTAAAATAGTTAAAAACAGAAGAATACCTCTTGAGGAATTTTAAACAAATATTACTTTTGGTTTAATTATTTCTAAGAAATATGGATGAACGATAAAATAAATTAAATTTAAAAATTATGTTGTACTCACCCACTAACAGAATATTCATGTTTAAGTATAAAAGTATTTACCTGAAACAGAAAAAATAAAATTTAGTCAATAAACAAATTATGGGATACAAAACAGTTTATTTTTCATAAAGGCCGGTAATTTAATAACCTTTGTCCTTGAGTGCTATTTATGATATACGAGGAGCATCAGTTTTGTTTACGGCAAATACTAAAATTATTGTTTTAAAAATAATATAACAGATCCTTTTATATATCCCCGTAAACAACTGATATAATTTCAATTCGACCATTCTAATGTTGCTGTTATCGCAACAGAAATATATTTATTATTTTGTTGAACGAACACCACCTACCAACCATTGACCGAAACATAGGCGTTCATTCAAAACAGCTGTGGGGCGAACGATCGTCAAAATATGTTTATATGTTTTGTGATCGTAAGGGCCCAAATTATTTCATCAGAAATCCCTAACACCGACAAAGTAATATTTGACAATACCTTTCTCTCTCATTTTCTGTTTCCTTCGTCTGACTATCTCATCTAAGTACCGGACTAAATAGATAAAAAGAATTTAGAAAACAAATATTAACAGGAAATTATAGTTTCGGGGTAGGGAAGAAAGTGGAGGATATAACTCAATCCCGTGCATTGAATAATTCCCGCACGAGTATTAGAATGAATTAATGCTCCCGCGCGAATTATATATTATCACAATTTAAATTTTATTGTATATCCCCATACTTGGTTAAATTTTTCAATGTATTCAATTTCATTTCTGCCTGATGATGACCATCGAAGGTTCGAAACATGTTGCCACTCGTTGTTAAAAGATCCTAATTGTATTATTGTATTATGACTACGTGTTTTATTATTCTTTTTTTTTAAACAGAGAGACTATTAATATATTTTTGTGAATAAATAATGTTGATTTATTATCTATATTTTATTAAAATGGAGTACAACAACTTTGGTGTAGCTTTGTTACTGAATAAAGAAAGAAAATGCAGGACAAATTATATTGTGTGAAAAAAATTGAAGTAGAGAAAATCCAAAATTTCCAAGTTTACTTAATTATCTTTGAAATAATTTCTCATTATGAAACTTTTGTTTAAAACTTTTATCCGATTTTAGATGTCACAAATTCAAGGCAAATTCATTATAAATTTATGAATAGGATTAAAAGTATTTCATCTCTCTGTACTTTTGAATAATCTTTTATAGAATAAGTATAAACTTATTTTATGAATTTTATAGAAAGTAGTTTTCTGTGTAGTTGAAAACTTTATTATTAAAATAATTACTACAAAAAGTGTGATAGGAACAGTGACAAGAGGATAAATCTCTTGAAAACAGAAATAAATAACAGTAAAACTAATTTTATTGAAATCAAAATAATATATTCTAAAAAGACAGGAATTATTAGGGTGACTAACCGGTAAATATATAAAAATATTGCTACACGCTTTTACACAAAAAAGAATAACACATTACTATGCAGGATTAACCGTTTTCTTATCGTTTATTTTTTAAATTATTTCTATGTGATCAGTATTTTGTTCAAATAGGCGTAGTCTTTTGTTTACTACACTAAATTTAGTTTATAATAAAAATATGCATATGGATCATTAGACCCCACATGCGGAGTCTATTGAACCACTCAAGGGGGTCACTTAAGCCAATGTGTTATACAAGCCTTTGCAGATTAAAACATATGAAATAGAAACAAAAACATAACAAAGTTTCTAAGAATCTCCATAGAAACAAAAACAAACTTAAATAAAAATTTAAAAAAGTAACTTAATTATTTTAGTCACTGTCACAGTTCATATAAACATAAACTGCACTGATACCAGAAGGGCACTTAATGGTGAGCCCTTTTTCGGCAACCAGTGCAATCTACCCATTCTTCTCCTGGGAGACTATCTGAATAGGACGCACAATAAACAAAAATAATAATAATTTTCTTTACATTTTTTATCTCATTCTTCTTATTGACCTTTTTATTAATTTCCTTAACAGGGTGATTCTCTTCATCAGAATCTGAGCTTATAAAAATTGCTTTCTTCACTGCTTTTTTCTTGGGAGCGTCTTTTCTTTATCATTTTATCATTTTCTTTTTTAAAACCACCCATTTATTTGTCAAGTTCATTGTCAATGGAAGAGCTGTTGCTACTAATTTTCATAAATTGAAATAGTCTTGTCTAGAATACTGCGAAGCCATACAGTAGCTAAAATCCCTATAACAAAGAATACCTATCGATAAAGAAGCGAAGGCTACGGTATTTGCATGGACCGAAATTTGTACGCGCATGCGCGAGTTATATTAGTTATACGTCAGTGTCAATTCTGTCTAAAGGTGCTATATTTTTGAATAAAGTGCGTATTGTTTGTTTATTTGCTTTATTTTATATTATTTTATTGCAAATATTACTTTGTTTTCTAAACATATATATAAAATGAATTTAAATGAATTTTTGTCAGTACCCGAACAGATAGATCAAGAGCGGGGTAAAACGAGTGAAAAGAGTAACGAAGCCGAACTTAGCTGTTATATTAGTTATCCGTCACCTGTCACAAAAATTTTTGATCTTCCAACATCAAAGAAATTTCGCCGACCTTCGCTTCTTGGTATATAATTATTCTTTGCCTATAATGTAATAAAATACAAAGATTATATTTTAGAAATTAAAAGTCATAAAGACATTAATATATTTTTTAAGTTTATTTATGTTTAAGAACATGATTTACATGACGAACAGATACACCCGAAGGGTAAGGGTATGGTCGGAGGAAGCAAATTTTATGTTTCAGGGCGTGGCGTATTCCTTCTGGCCACGTTTCTCGGTCTCTACACGGGTAGCTATAAAATTTGGTCGAATTGTATCTACTGGATTTATCACAATTCGAATTTACGTAATAATATCTTTTTAATAAATTGCTAACATCAAGTTGTTCTAAAAATAGGTATATTTTAATGATGAAAAATAATGTACAATATTTCTCATTTTAACCTTACTCATATAATAAATATCTGATATTTTACTTACTAAAATGGTTACATTTGTATGAGTTTTTCGTTTAATATAAATAAGTAAATGAAATAAATAAAACAGTTATTTATAAAAATAGGCATAGAGATATATAAATAGGAGGCTGTTATGCATAAACGATCCAATCCACAAAATCCTAAAATATGAGTTAACTGGTCCAAACTGTCTCACATAGAACTATTTTTGTTTTGAAAAAATTATCTAGTCCATTTTAGTATTAGATCCTGTTAAAAATATAATAGTTATTCAACCCACAATAAATATTATAGTGCAATCAGCAAAACTGATCCTAGCGACTTGGATTATATTCTCATGTGGACTGGATCATTTATGCATAACAGCGTCCAATTTATACAATAAATTAATTATGAATGATAATTTTTGAAGATTTAGTTAGTTTAAACGAATAATTAAAAAAAAATCAAATTTTGTGTCAAAAATTCATTGTCTTTGAATTTTGGAACTTTTTACATGTTTGCCTATAACTTCTACAATTATTTTAAAATTATGAAATAATTCACACAAATAGTACTTTTTAATCCCTTTTGGATCCTCTATTACTTTTTCATTTGTTTTCTAAGTTTTTAAATAACGAAATTACAAAAAAAATTAAAAAATCCTTATTTTATTTATTAACAATTACAATTTTAAATTCGAAGAAACTAAAACACGTTTCAAATTCAGAGTTTTATATTATCTTGCGAAATGTGCAAATCCCCCTTTAATATTTTAACAGTTATTAAATTTAGTTTAAAGTCGTAATAAATTTTCAAATTTTTTTGAGCCATTTTTAAAAATTCCATAATTTTTGTAATACAATTTTGAAAAAAATCACAATTATAAAAGTTTTTATTACAAAATCAATATTTTTTTTAATTTTTAATAGTAAAATTCAACTAAAAAACATTAATTCGATCAGAAATTTTTTTTTGAAAAATTGAAATAAAAACTAGCGGCGAAACTGCGAAATTCGGAAAAAATAAAGACAAAGTTTATAGAAATTTTATGTTCTATAAATTTGATTTCCTATAATTTTTTTTAAAAATCCATAATTTTGGCCTAAATTTAGAAAAAGGCCACCTTCCTTATGGGTTCAAGCAGCAAGTGAATCGGTTTTAAGAATAACTAATTTAAGTGAATCCTTTCATTCACATTTATAAGCCTCACCCTAATATATTTAAATTTATAATGAGTAAAAAGGATTTAAAATTGAAATTATGCAGAAATTCAAAGTACCGACATATGTGCTACAAATATGTTATAAGACATGAGTAAAAAATAAAGTATAAGACCCGATGCGATTTTTTAAATACATTTTGTATGTCCCTCGTAAAATAAAAGTAACACAGATAGTATTTTATTTTCACTCATAAAACTCGATTTTGTTAATATTCCGTGAGGGAGCCACTTCCTAAACAGAAACGAGAATCATTCTAGAAAATGTAAGGGTTTTCTTTCTCATTTTTGATTTAAAAAAAATAAAAATATTTATGTGTAGATAAAGGTTAAATATATGCTCCTACTCTCCCAAATTTGAAAAATTTTATATGCTTTTTTTGAAAAACTTTGTTGAACATTTTTAGGTTTTTCATGATTTTCACGATATTTTTCAGAAAAAACTAAAACATGTTTTCAAAATTTTCGACAGTAAGGATTTAACCTTTATCTCTTTTTGTATATTTTTTTGCTTTCTTAAAAATTAAAATTAAAAAAAAAATCGGAGGACTACGAAACTATTTATAGCTTTCTGTTCGTAAAGTAAATCATGCTCTTAACTGTAAAAATTGTTGTTGAGTACAATGCACTTATAATATAAACTTGTTCATAAAATTTTTAGTTTTTTTGAGAAATGGAACGTTTTATTTTTGTTGTTAAATACATATATAAAGACCAAAAACTGTTTGAAGAAAAAAAAGAGGTTAAATGTGACAGGAATTTGGATCATTACAATCTAGTACATTTTTGCGAACAATTCTAGTACATTTGCATTTCATCAAAAGTACAACCCTGCATCCCACTTCATAAAAACTTCGGTGCCTACAAAACACTGACGCGAATATCCATCTGGTATGAGTGGCCTTGTATTCGAAGTTAATTCTAGTCCAGTGATTTAATTTGTATATTTTAATTATTACGGAAATTACAGTAACTTCGTTACATAATCAATCGCTGAAAGAATAATGTTTTAAAGTCAAGTTTTTTCAGTTTATCGCATTTTCTGACAACATTTTTTCTTATACCATGTCAAAGTTGACGTTTCAACAAAAAAAAACAACACTGCTGATTTTGAAAAAACTGATACCAGTACAGATATTTTCGATTGAAAATGAGGTCCTTTATGATTAAAGTAAAATAATATTGAAATATAAATATTTTGATTCAACAAAATTAAAGCCTATTTGAAACACAAACAGGTCAGGTTCCATCAAATTTTGTCACAAAAGAAAGAACCGATTTTCTTCTGAAAATTTTAGGTTCTGTGACAATATGGTTCAATTGTCAAACTTTGTACTACTTACAACTTTTATGTCATATTTTTGCGATAGGAGGTCTAGTTTCACTAGAAATCGTGACAAACCATTTTCCACCACTAGAGTTCACCCCATTTCATTCTTCGTAACTCAGATCCCGTTATTAGCACAATATTTTCTTCCCTTTCCAATAATTTTCATGTTGTTATTAATTTTTAGCATGCTTCTGATTTGATCTATATTAGAAAAGTTTCAAACCAAATCAAAACTATCAACAATAAATCTAAGATTATAATAATAATATGATTAAAACAGCTACAAATTTACATAATTTTATTTCAATTCCTAATTATATTTCTAATACTATAAAAAAGTGCGTTGACCCTGTTCATTCTTGCGGGTTGCTCTCGTATATGGCGGCACGCCTTTTGTAATGAAATCTGGACCACCTGGAACTAGGGCCATTACCTCTCATTCCTTACAAATTATACCTTCCCGTCTTTCATTACGTCCAACCCCGTTTAATTAGAAGGACAAGCGAGGGGATTCCACAGTATCGGATTAGGTATCAAAATAAGAGGAGAAAATTCATTTATTTCAAATAATTTTTTATTAAAATTAAATAGATTTTTTTATCACAATTTCGTTTAAACACTATAAAAATATAAATTATCTCCTTAACCGCCAAAGCATCTATCCCTAAAATTTCTTTTTAAGTATGACCCGCATGACCAACGCTGAAAAGGCCACTAATTAATCCAGTTGTTTCAGCTGTCATTTCCGGATTTTAGAACTCCCTCTTTTCCAGATTGTTTTTACTCGCACAAATGGAGTGTAGATCAAAGCAAATACCAATCTAAATATACTTCAAGTTCATTCTAAAGCGATATTTTAATTAAACGAAAGTGCCTAGTGAAATTATGTCTTAGGGATGATTTACTGCTCGTTTGTAAGCGACTGTGAGGTTATTCGTATGTGTCATATTTTGTTGTACCGGAAAATGATGTTGGTGTAAGATATATAACTTGCACTTAAAATAACGTTGAATCTTGTTAGATCAAACACAATTTCAGAATTTTGACTATAACAGGTGGACGTATTTATCCACCCACTGGAAACAAAGTAAAATTTATACCATATGCATACATGTATATACAGGATGAAAAGCATCTACAGGGACTCTCGCCTTCTTGATTTATACAGGTTAAACTGAAAGTGCAAAATTATTATTTCAAAAAATATCAAACAACTGAAAAGGAAATTTTTATTGTATCCCAGATTTGCTACAAAATGGTACTAATAAATCTTTCGTGTCTTAATGGCCACCATTTTTTTTAATACGAACCTGCCTATTTTATTACAAAAATTGATAAACCGCTATAATTGAAATTCATTGATATATCATACTTATCATTTTAATGACGTTTTATCTGAAATAACTAATATCATCAGCAACAATAATTTTTAATTACGGCCCTGTCGTAGTTATTTTGTAAATTCGTTTTCATTTCTTTAAAACGAATTGAAATTAAACAAGCAGAAAAATAATTGACCTGCATCGTGTTTAAAAAATATAGATAGAGAATTTAAAGACAAACCAGTGATGTATCATTCATTACATATTCTACGACGTTTTTTATGCAAATAATCATCATCTTGAATCATGGATGATTATTTGTCATCTTGGACCATGTATTCTTATCTTATTCAAAAAAGGTGAAAATAATTAGAATAACCAATAATTTAATTTATCAAATAACTACAAATATCCAACCATCAAATTTAAATTATTACATACATTATTATACATAATTTTGTTATAATAAATGTTCGAATTGATGTCCGTGATTTCTAATACACTTACGTTGCCTCTTTATACAATTTTGTTAACATTTTTGAAACATTTCTGGCGTGATATTATTGCAAGCGTCCTTAATTTTTAGTTTTATGTGCTCCATATCTTTTGTTGTGTCTCGGGATATTTTATATTGCATTGACCTCGGTGCTTTTTTTTCTTGGTGCCTTTTGTTTACCCAGGGTCCTTTTGTTTTACTCTGGAGCATTTTGTTTTGCCCCGGTGCCTTTTGTTTTGCCTCGACGCCTTTTGTTTTGCCTCCGCGCCTTTAGTTTTGCCTCGGCGCCTTTTGTTTTGTCTTGGGCCTTTTTGTTTTACTCCGGGGATTTTGTTTTACTCCGGGGTTTTTTGTTTTACTCTGAGATCTTTTATTTGTCTCGGGATCTTTTATATTGCATCAGGGCTTTTTGTTTTGCCTTGGTACCTTTTGTTTTGCCTCGGGGCGTTTTTTTGCTCCGTTGCCTTTTGTTTTACACTAGGGTGTTTTGTTTTGCCACTTTGTCTTCCGTTTTGTCCCAGTGGCTCTTGTTTTGCACCGGTGCCTTTTGTTTTGCACTGATGCCTTTTGTTTTGACTCAGGGCCTTTCGTTTTGTCTTGGGCTCCAGAATATTTTGCTTTGCCCCAGGACCTTTTATATTACCCCGAACCTTGGTGGCTTTTGTGTTATCCTGGTGCCTTTTGTTTTGTCCTGGTGCTTTTTGTTTGTCCCTAGTGCCTTTTTTTACTTGGCGTCGTTTACCCAGGCGCCTTTTGATTTACTCTAGAGCATTTTGTTTTGCCCCGGTGCCTTTTGTTTTGCCTCGGCGCCTTTTGTTTTGTCTTGCGCCCTTTTGTTTTACTCCAGGGTTCTTTGTTTTACTCCGGTATCTTTTATTTGTATCGGGGTCTTCTAAATTGCATCGGGGCTTTTTGTTTTGTCCTGGTGCTTTTTGTTTGTCCCTGGTGCCTTTTTTTACTTGGCGTCGATTGGCTTTTGTGTTATCCTGGTGCCTTTTGTTTTGTCCTGGTGCTTTTTGTTTGTCCCTGGTGCCTTTTTTTACTTGGCGTCGTTTACCCAGGCGCCTTTTGATTTACTCTGGAGCATTTTGTTTTGCCCCGGTGCCTTTTGTTTTGCCTCGGCGCCTTTTGTTTTGTCTTGCGCCCTTTTGTTTTACTCCAGGGTTCTTTGTTTTACTCCGGTATCTTTTATTTGTATCGGGGTCTTCTAAATTGCATCGGGGCTTTTTGTTTTGCCTTGGTACCTTTTGTTTTGCCTCGAGGCCTTTTGTTTTGCCTCGGGGTCTTTTTTTGCTCCGTTGCCTTTTGCTTTACTCCCGGGTCTTTTGTTTTGCCACTGTAGCTGTCGTTTTGTCGCAGTAGATATTGTTTTGCACTGGTGCCTTTTGTTTTGCCCTGATGCCTTTTGTTTTGACTCAGGGCCTTTCGTTTTGTCTTGGGCTCCAGAATCTTTTGTTTTGCCTCAGAACCTTTTATATTACCTCGAGCCTTGGTGGCCTTTGTATTGATTCGGTACCTTTTGTATTGTCCTGGTGCCTTTTTATTTGCCCCAGTTCCTTTTTTTTGCACCGGGCCCATTTGTTTTACTCCGGGGTTTTTTGTTTTGATCCTGGTTTCAGAATCTTTTGTTTTGGCCGGTGCCTTTTGTTTTGTGTCTGACCCGGGATCATTTGTCGTGCCCCGGTGCATTTTGTGTTGTCTCTGGGCCTTTTGTTTTGCCTTAAGCCCTTTTATTTTAATCCGGGTCTTTCTGTTTTGCCCCAGGGTCTTTTTTTTGTCACGGGACCTTTTATATTGCCTGGGTGTCTTTTATTATGTCCTTGTCCTCGGGAGCTTTTCTTTTGTATCGGGAAATTTTATATTGCCTTGGTGTCTTTTATTTTGTCCTTGGCTTCTGGAGCTTTTGTTTTGTCTCGGGACATTATATATTGCCTTTCAATCTTTTGTTTTTCCTCGGGCCTTTTGGTTTGTCTCAGGACCTTTTATTTTGTATCGGGACCTTTTATTTAGTCTTGGGACCTTTTACATTACCTCGGTGCATTTTGTTTTATCCCGGGACTTTCTTTTTAGGTCCAAGATCCGACTTTGCTTCAGTTTTACAAAATATTTATCATTATCACAAGATTGTAAATTATTATTAAAAATTCTAAAATATTATAACGTCATTTATAATAGGATAGTTAATAATAAACGGCCCAATGCTATTTTCCAAAATTTCCTCATGTAACATCGGCTATCTGTGAAAACGCGTTTTCCTCTCTATCTCCATTATTTTTGGCCCCATTGCCTTCCCTTCTTTTAGGATTGCGGGGGAAACGATTTTCCCCTATATTTATTAAGAAATATTTCCTGTAGCTGTAATAGGAAAACATTTATTTGCAAAGAACTAGTTTTGACGAACGCCTATTGTTCGGCTTCCCTAATCATTTTATATACCTTCAAATAAAAAAAGTCCATCGAGGTAAGATCAGGTGACCTCGCTGGCCGTGAAATAGGACCATTGTTGCCAATCCATTTATTTCGGAAGAAATAAAAAAACCCGTGTTTCCTTACTATAATTGCATTATAGGGTGCCCCCCCCCAGTGTTGCTGAAATTATTCCATATCACGACGATTAGGTAAATCGGCCAAATATTCCTCAAATTGGAAAATCCATCCTGCTTCTTTTTTTAATTCGATTGTGGAAAAATGCATTCTTGTTCATTTTTTTTTCATCTTTTTTTCAAATTAACAGTGGAAAAATGCATTTTTGCTTCTTTTTAAAATTTAAATGCGGAAAAATGCATTCCTGCTTTTTTAAATTTGAGTGTGAAAAAATGCATTCTTGCTCATTTTTTTCAAATTTAACTGTGGAAAATGTGGTATCCTGGGGGGGTAATTAGCCCCTTTAACCTCCTCATATCTATGCCATTGCACGTGGCGACAAACTGCATCATTTATGATATAAAATTTATTGTTACCTACTTATTTTGTGACCCGCAGTGACCGATTTTAATTTCGAAAATTTTTTCATGAAAATATTTTTAATAGTATTAAAAAAAAACGCCATCTTCTCTTAACAGTTATAATTTATGAATGTATTTTACATGAGATAATTGCAGAAAAACAAAACAAAAAAAGTTACCCAATTTATTCAATTCATTAAAACTGTTACGCTTTCGTGCACAAACAAAACAAATTACACCTTGAAATTCACAAATTGATTTTCTTTCACTACAGATATTCCGCCATAAAAAATCCATTAAAGAATATATCAAGACAATATTTTATATTACGGTTAAAAAGGAACGAAAATAGAATTTTATTATAATGTAACAGAATGGAATTTATGAAATTGCTTTGTTACTGTTAACGCGTGTTTAGGTAATCAAGTTAGGAATTTTTAACTAAATTTGGTAGTGAAAAAAAATATTATCGACTAAAAGGCTATTTAACTGAAATGTGATTTATGTTAAACTCTTATTTTTAAAATTTAGTTATATAAAATTCCATATCAATATATTTTAGTAACACTGTATATATGGAAACTTTCTATTTAATTTATTATAAAGCATATTTCGTATTCCTCACTAACTTTGTTGTATACTAAGTACACAATTATTAGCCCTAGCACACGACACACATACTTCACACATCCAATTAACCGAATGGAACACTCCTCTCATTTCCTCTTTCATCGCGCTCCTTTCTTAAAAAAAATGGGGTGTTAAACTATCAGCACCCGTCGGTCGTGTTAGAATAACACAAAAACATCACCCTCCACTAAATAAACAATGGTTTCATTTTAATTATGAAACTTTCACCCTTCACAAAAAATATCCCCCGCACATTTGTTCCAAATTTATTATGAAACGTAGTGTGTAATGGAGCGCAAAAACTAACACCTGGTACATAAAGTTTGTGTTAAATGAAGTGTTAACAGATATGTAATAATAATTTAATTTTTATTTTTCATTTTTTACTAAATGTAAAAAAAATCTCATTTAAATTTATCTACATATTACCAAATAATAGTATCCCTTCGAGCAGAGGAAATGTAAAAAATAAATCTGAAGGATTAAAAGATATTTATCCAGCCGCCGAAAAAAAATTACTCTTTTCAAACCACGAGTTGTCACAAAATCCAAACGATTTCCACTAATAACTCTCGTACAAAGGGCAAATTCCTCTAAATGAAACCTTCATAAATATAACTTTCGCACTCCCAGTGAAAGTAAAAGTGCTAACTTTAACGGTCGCGATTGAAAACAGGGTTGTAATAGGAAATATTACGAGTTAGAAAATTATATTTTGTAATAAAATACTCTGTATGAGTTATTTTTGATAGGTTCATTGTTATTTAATTGTTAAAGAAAAGCTTGATAGCAGAAATAATTTATGAGTTTTCAATGTTACAAAAATAGTTTGATTTTAAAGAATTTATTAGTAGAAACCTTATCTCATTATTATTATTATAGATATTTTTGGGAATATAAAAAAAAATTTTGAAATTTGATAGTTCAAATTAATCAAGTACGAAGTTGTTTAAAAAAAATAAGATGAACAGAAAAAAAGGTCTGTCAAGATTGTTTAAATTATCATGATAGAAGATTATTAAAAGAAATGGTTTATTGAATGTATATCTAAAGATGGAATTAACTAAAAAATAATAATAAAATTTATAACCAATAAAAGAAAGATTTATTAATAAAATTTCTTTTATAAAATTTGAAGAAAAAGAACTGAGAGGAGACTGTAAACACAAAATAGTCAAATAGGCAGGTTCGACATTTTTCTTATTTTTGTTATTTGAACTTAAATCGACAGATTTTAAAACGATCCAAAAAAATTTGAGCGCAAAATATTAATACTTACGTCCGCTGTAAGCATTTTAAAAGCAAGGATCGGCGAAAGGTTGGAAAACGTACCCGTGCGCGAGACTAGACCGTGTGACGTCAGTAGCCATAAACGTTTCGTCCCTTGCACGCTACTGCGCTGTATTCATGTGTGTGTATCGTGAATACAGCGCAGCAGCAGGTCAGGGGCGAAGCGTTCATGGCTACTGACGTCACACGGTCTACTATCACGCACAGGAACGTTTCCCAACCTCTCGCCGATCCTTGATTTTAAAATGCTCACAGCGGACGTAAATATTAATATTTTGCGCTCAATTTTTTTGATCGTTTTTAAATAACAAAGTCTCTCGATTTCAGTTAAAAAACAAAAAGGTCGAACCTGCCCATTATAGAATGTAACAAAAATTAATGAAACAAGAATAAAAAAAAAATAAAGAAGAGATAAAATAGGAAGCTAAATTTCAAAATAATAACCGTGGGAGAATCAGAAGAGAAGGCTGGAAAAATTATATTAAGCTAAATTTCAAGATACAAATTCAAATAACCGTGGGAGAATCAGAAGAGAAGATTAAAAAAATTCTAATAGCTAAATTTATATATATTTTTTTTAATTTTTATTTAAATTGTAATGTCTATCTATTTTTTTATTAGAGAGCACCTTTTTTTAAGTAACATTACAAATGTCGCTGGCCAACGTGGGGCATTCTAAATTTTAAGATATATTTTGCTGATTAAAGTTTGGTTTGAGATCTCTTTTGACTTCAACAACGTGGTGCAGGGTTCTATTTTGGAAGGATTAAATTTGGTAAAACTTCTTTTATTACCACAATCGATAATCGATAATCAGATTTTGACTGAAAAGTAAGAAAATTTAACATATTTTCATAAAAAAAAAACGGATCAATAGCAACAACAAAAAATATTTTTAAGAAGGTAAAATTGTTAAAAAAAGGAGAATATTTATATGGAAATGTATTTTTATAATGGAATAAATTAAAATAAACTTAAATACCAATTCAGTTGAATTTACTTCTATATGAAGAAGAATGTAATAAGCAAATTTGGACTATAGAAGCAAAATGGGATTGTAGATATTAAATTTAGAGTTGTCTGGAAGAAAAAATTAACTCAGAAAGTCAAACATAATTAGGCGGGCATCCAAGACAGTTAAAGATCAGGAAGAGGACAGAACCCAACCCAAAAATTGAGATTGTGTAAATAACATTACAATATATAACAAAAAAAATGTATTAATTCTAGTCATTATATAAACATTTAAAATATCGGGTTCTATTCTCTTCAGTTTTAAGAATAGAAAGAAATGGTTCAAGATTTTTTATTAATATCGAGTTTGTATGCTTGCCACCAAACTACACATCTGACACAACTAAGGATGGCTGTCTAATACTGGAACTGATCCATTGGAACAGGTTCGGTAACTTGGACTAGTGGCACTGATCCCAAACGATGTTTGAAATAGATACGAGTTCTAGTCCAGAACCGAACCGAGAACTAAAAAAATATTTTGTGAGACTGCGGTGCGGTGTAGACGGGACTGAGGTGAATCCCAGTTCCCACTTCAGTCCGCCAGCGCCAATGAATTAAGAAATCGAATGGCGGGTTATATAATCGAGTTCGAGTATCACTCAACCCTGACAACAGCGAACTGGACTAGGAACTGGAACTGATCCTTTGAACTAGGTATTACGCTGGACCGGATTAGTTTGGAACTGATCCATGAAAAATGTTGGATCAGCCATCCCTAGACACAACCACTTGATGTTTATTTTAGGCCCCTCAAAATGAAATAAAGTGGAAGCAATTGCAACATCGCCATAAATCACTGTTCCGAGATTGTTAAAAAACTGTTTGGATGACTTGGAGCCCAATGTAAAGGATAATTTAAAGTCTGCTTTCAAAAAGGTTGGCATTTATCTTATAAATAAAGAATTAATTTTAAAACGCTTGTCTTCTAACAATGTCTCAGTTAATTTGGAAACATTTATCCGCCATTTGGAACAGAAAAGGCAAGAAGATATCAGGATGAATAAAAAGACAAAAACTAGACGTTCCTGCTGGTAAAACTATAACAGCCAAGAAAAAGTATCGAAAAAAATTAAAGAATCAGTAAGATCAGAAAAAATCAGAAAAAGAGAAGAAAAGGATAGGGAAAAACAGGAAAAAACGACAAATAAATCTGGAAAAAAAATAAAGAGTTAAAGGTCAGCCTTGAAGAGGAAAATTACTAAAAATCAACGGAGGAAGTACCGATAGTTACAACTACAGCCCTAAGAAAGCCTTACAAAATTTAAACCAATTGCATCTACTTTTTTCCAACGCCAATCTGGAAACTGTTGGGGTCCGTAAGAGAATGGTGCAAAATCTTCAAGAATTTTTTTTTATTGTTGAATAGAATGGGCTACAGTTTCCTGGAATTGTTGTTCACATATAGGAAGAAGATGCTGTTGTATATGGAATGCGATAAGGAGTGTGGGAAATGGCCTACGAACTCATTATTCTACAAATATTATGAAAATGATTCAACCTCCAAAACATGCGAAAAGAGGACTATTTTCTATTCGCGATTTGTTAAACTTGATTATATAAATGGACTTTTCAATGACCCCGAGTCTTTCTTTTTCCCTATTTATACCATACTTGTGAAAATAACTACAAGTGTAACATTGGGCCGAACAAAGAAAATTCATTTCAGTCAAAATAGTCTCGTTTTTTTGAATCATTCTATAAAATATAATGAAACACTGGTTCGTGAAGTAGGGATATATTTGAATAATTTGGAAGAAGTACTGACGTCACTGTAATATTTGAGACAAAAAATCATTCAAAGCATGCATTTTATTAGATGATTCTTTTTTAGAACTTACACACGACTATGTATTGTATTGTGTATTAGCACATGCATTTCTAGTATTAATTTGTTCAAGAACCTGTTGGGGAAATGAAGTTGAAGAGTATAATTTTTAATATTCACTCCCAATTTTACTACGTCTTAAAGTTTCAGAATTGATCAAATAATGTGACTCTTTGGGGGCATGTATTGACTAGATGTATTGTAAATGAAACTGTTCACCCAAAGCAGACTTGAACATCAACAGAGTCATTTTTATATGTAATTTGTCCAAGAACCTTTATGAGAGACCGCTAGTTGAGGAGCATAATTTATAATATTTACCCCCAAGTTGACTACATGGTTCAAACCCCAGCCCAAGGTATATTATTCAAAGTCTTCAAACTCGGTCATAATAAGAGTTCAAACCATTCCTCAATACTTATACTAACGTTGAACACTTTTTCTCCTAACTACCTCACATTCTCCAATTTTCATATCTTAGGGGTTCATTTTTATCTAACTTCCAATTGAGTAAAGTCTACCAAGATTATTATATTGTAAGTACAATTCGTGCTGATTTTGAACTTATCTGAGCTAACAATATGTTGATGTAATATAGCAATTAGACGTTTTTTTTTTAAATGTCTTATATTTTTTATTAATATTTGTGCGTGGACCGAATAAATCGATCTATGAGCGATTCAGGATATTTTAAGTTTAGTTAAAGCGGCGAAACACATAGTATTTAGCATTTCTCAAGCAACCCTAACTTTAAACCATTATATCTCGATGAACCTAGTTTTTTAGAGACACGAAACTTGTCTCATTGTCCAACTTTTAAAAATTATCAAAATCCATTGCAGACTTCTAAAAAAGTCTTATGATATGGCTCTGTCCGTCTGTCTGTCCATCCGTCCGCGCTATAAGTCAGGAAACACAACAGATATAGACAAACGGATAGCGGCAATGGACTCAGCATACCTTGAGTATGTGCCCAAGCGAGTTTCAAGTTTCTGCGACTTCCAGTTTCAAAACTGAAGAATAAGATGTATGATTTTTAGAAGTCGCATTTGCCTGCTTAGCAGCGGGCGCCGCTCACATATTTTGGCTCTTAGGTTGGTTTCTTTAGTTCACGCCAAATTTATTTCTTTTAAATAATTTTGTTTTATATGATAAAATTAACTTTTAATGTATTTTAACAAAAAAAAAAGAAGGATATTCAGTAGTAGGCCTTACAATCAGCAGCTCAGAATGTAGATAATTTCATTCTTTAGTTCAAAACCCATTGGTTAAATTTTATTCCATTTAACCAGAAATAATATTTATATTTTAAAATATTTTAATTTTATTTCTAAATCTTAGTTTCATGTATTAGCATAAAAATATAATTCAACTCCAGACATGTATATCTCCTACGTCACTGAATACCTTAGAATAATCCAAGATTACATTAGCAGTCATATTTCGTCTCTTGTTATATTATCTCATAGCTGCTTCAAAATATTATATCCAAAATTATTCATCTAACGAATTTTACACATACTCAAAAGCAACACATCACTCTTATTGGATGAATCAAATTAAGTTACGTATCTCTTGACGAATTTCTTATTGGATGAATCAAATTAAGTTACGTATCTCTTGACGAATTAACGGTTTCTGGAGTAATCATAATTCACATTCAAATATTTTCATGTTAATTAAAAGGAAAATTACTCACTAATATATTTACACCTACAACTCATTTACTTTATTTATTATTATTTTAACGTTTTTGTAAAAATTCGTATTTTTTAATAAAAAGAAGCTGTATGTTGCCAATATTTCCATTTCATTATTGTCGACTCCACTCCTGTCTTTTACGTTATCTATCTAACTCCCTCTAAGTACGGTGCGAATATGGCGGTTTTATCTTCTTTCATGGTCGGATGGTCTCACTGATAACTATTTATTTGGCAAGTTCGTCCAAAGAATAAATCTTGGCCAGACGATACCAAGCCCCTTTCGCGGTTTTAACGAGCGCATTAAGAAAGATAATAATATTTTTTTTCATTGCCGATAAAAAAGTTTAAAGTACATATTTCATTATTTTAAATTATTTCTGTGAATAAAAAAAATGGTCATAAAATTATTATTTATTATTAAAAAAAAACTTGGTGTATCTTTTGACAGTTAATAATTCCATTTATACTGAATAGGACATACTATTCCCATACTTTTGTGACGAAAAATTACATCAATTCAGCGTGAAAACTCCGGAGTTGTAATACATTCTGAAAAACATAAAAGTTAGAACCTTTCGCCAAAATCCCAAAACTTCAAAATTTATACGCAAATCAAGGAAACCGCTGTTGTTTCTTAAATAAAGAACCATTTTTCAGAGTAAATGTCTTTTCCTGGCTTACACAACTTCCAAAAACTTTCTTGGCTTATCGCCGAATGAAAACAACCCGGGAATATTTCACACGAGCGCGAAATAATTTCATGAAGTATTTTATCGAAGTTCTCAAAGTGTCAATGCAGAGATTTTGTTAGCTTTCCTTTTTAAAATTAATCAAGTTCAGGTTAAACTTTTTTAAAACTTTTTTAATATTCATCGACTAAATTGACAGAAAAATTTTGGATCCTATAAATAATACTACATTAAATAAGTGCTAATAAACATCGAAATATTAAAAAACTCGCTCTTTAAAAAAGAAACACATTTTAGATTTCCAAACTCTTTAACAAAAAATTACCATTAGCGTCATTTCCAACACATTGATCCTTTCTGTATCCACCAATTAAATAAATGATTTACGATTACGTCTTGGGGCTTACGCACTCGTCGCAATTAAAACAGGAAATGCAATGCACAAAGTGGGTGTTCCTTTCTGAAGCATAAACTCGACCGGAAGTAGGACGATTTTAACGCATAACCGGACTCATAAACTGTGATCTTGTGATGTACATGTAGATATTTTCTCAAAGACTGTTATGAAATATTGCAAGCGTGAATTTGCTGTCAAGTGAGAAAATAGGATTCTTATAAATAGGTTGTTTATCGGTTGTAAATCTTCTTAGGTGCTTATGTTTTGTGGGATCTGATTTAATACAATTGCTAAAAGTTGTAAATTGTATTAACCATGTGGTTGTTGTGGTTAATGTATTTTTTTATTTAAATAGGTAGATTAGAAACTTTACGACATACATTGGTAGCGTGAAAGTTAATTTAAAGATTTCGTTTTTTTATATCTCTGGGCATAAAAATACAAAAACAACAAAAAGAAGAATTTACATGTATAGATTAAAAGGAACAATCATATATTATTATAAAGGATGATTCTCATGATAAAATATTACATGAAAAATAAGAGGAAGATAAAGAAGATTAAGAAAAAAGATGGTTAAATATATGGGAATATAAGAAACATTGAACATGCGAAAATAAAACAGGAAAAATAGAGAATGTACATGTATGTTGTTATGGGGCTAATGACACCACGACCTATAAGATTTATTGTGCCCCCTTCTGGCGCTTTTTTTTTTTTTTTTTTTTTTTTTTTTTTTTTTTTTTTTTTTTTTTTTTTTTTTTTTTTTTCCGTCCAGGACCGTTTTTTGCAACCGGATTCACTGCAGCCTCGTGGGCTTATTGCGTTATTTCCCGTCTTTTGTCTACTGCACCCAGTCCATCAACCTTGTTCCCTGTACTAGTTTGTACAGGTTCTTTAATTGGCTGTTTGTAGTAGTCTTCTGGATCCATTTTTGGTTTTCCATAAATTCTTTGCCTTCTGTGATCCAGCGCCTCACAGTTGCATAGTATGTGGAGTGCATTCTCGGTCCCTTTATTGCATTGTCTGCATTTAAGGTCGCCGTTATATAGCCCCATTTTGTTCAGATGCTCTCTGGTGGGAAGGTGTCCCGTTAGGAGCCCTGTGGTAATTCGTAGTTGATTCCTACTCATTGAAAGCAGTTCTTCAGTTACGTTCTTTGTCGGTTCTTTTATAAATTTTTTCCCGTGTAGAAGTCCGGGTACATTGTCCCAGTATAATTTGTGTTTTCGCTTGATCCAGTCTTTTATATGGTTCCTAAACGTACGTTTTGGTACTCCCATCGCTGGTTCTGGACCAATTAATGGGGTGGACGACCCGCTTCTTGCGAGCTCGTCAGCCTTTTCGTTTCCAGCGATACCTTTGTGACCTGGTACCCAAGATAAAGTTACTTTATTGAGGGTCGCCAGTTCCCTAAGTTCTTCGCCACATTCCCATACCAGTCTGGATGTCACCTTTGGGCTTCTTATGGCCTTAAGGGCTGCTTGGCTGTCTGAGTAGATTATGATTCTTTTACCCTCGTGGGCTCTCATAATACTATATCTCGCACATTCGAGTATTGCATAGACCTCTGCCTGGAATACAGAGGTATATTTTTAAAGAGAGAAACTCTCTTGGTACTTATTCTGTTCGCAGTATATACCAGCTCCAGTTCCCCCTTCGGTTTTTGACCCGTCTGTGTACCAGGTAATTCCGTTAGGGTTTGTCCTGAAATCTGTGATTGTATTCAACTCATTCCGATTCTTAATTATTATTCTCAGATCTTTGTTGAAGCTGTATTTAGCAGTCATGTAGTCTGACCTCATGCCAAGCATGTTGCCTCCCACATGATCTAGCTTAGTGTGTCCCAGTCTATGATTTCCTTCATAGAATGTTAAGTCCTCTAGCCGTCGTAGAGCCATTCTAGCCTCCTCCATTATAACGTATTGTAATGGTGGGAGGTCAAGAAGAGTTTCCAAAGCAGCTGTGGGTGTTGTTTTTATGTTCCCAGCTATTCCCAAGCAGGCAAGTCTTTGTATCTTGCCCAATTTGGAGACAGCGGTCCGTTGTTTTATCTTTGGTCACCAGACCAGAGATGCATATGATACCATGGGCAGCACAACCATATTGTACAACCAATGTACCATTTTTGGATTGAGCCCCCATGTTTTTCCATACGTGCGTCTAGCTATCATTAGAGTAGCAACAGCTTTCGTATGTATTTTTTGAATCTGAAGGTTCCAGGTAAGTTTCGGGTCTAGCATTACCCCAAGATATTTTACCCCTCCCTTCAGATTTACTTCTTCACCACGAAGCCATAGTGGGCTAAGGCCCTCTAAATTCTTTCTGTTGGTGAATGCTTCTAGTGCTTTGTTATTGAGGATGTCTAGAGACCTATTCTCCTCAGGAAATTTACGATGGATGACGGTTTCAGATTCGGTAGATCTCCCTCTTCTATCTGATATGCTCCGAGGTATTGTGCCCTTAGGTTTTGCAAAGCAATGCATTCAGAGAGTATTTGGATTGAATTTTCACCTCTATGTCAGAAAATCTGCATTCTTCTTGTTCGGCTAGTCCAAGGTTCTTAAGATGTACTCTCAGCCGGCAATGCCCTGTTAGGACTCCTGTTAATATGCGGCGCTTATTTTTATTTTGGTTGATACATTCTGTGGGCCTCTTCTGATTATAGTTTCCCAAAAGGACTTTCGCTTGTCTCATTTCTTGCCTGTGGAATTTCTTTTCAACTGTGAGTTAATTGTTATTAGTTTAAATAAGAAATAAAATCACCAAATAAAAAATATACATTTATTTACCTATAATATTCACGAATGAACAAATTTAAATCGACAATAAAACTCTTATCTTATATGCTCCTACCTGGAGCGTTAATTTATTTAGTTTAGTTTAATTTTAATTTAATTTAGTTTAATCCAATTTAATTTAATTTAATTTTTTAATTTATATTTATATTTATGAATAAACAAAATGAAATCAACAACATAACTCTTATCTTATATGCTCCTAATCAGAGAAATTTATTTACCAAAAAAAAAGGGGCAATGGAACCAATAATTAACAAAGTAAAAATGTTTATGCTTACCACATTATCCAACTAATCTGCGGAGGACGTCCACAAATTCCATATATTTTCTACTATTTATTTTATATTAAAATTATTTAATTTTTTACTTAATTTTAGTTTTTCAAATCACTATTATTATTTTCTTCAAACGCCTAGAAAAGTCACTTCCTCGCGGTAACTCAGGACTTTCCTGAATGAGTGTTTTTTGTCAGAATCGTTACCTTTACAACTTATTTGCTAAGGTCTGCATAATTTTTTGAGTTAATTCAACCGCGATTTTCTACCTTTAATAAATTTAAAAATCCGCTGAACTAACAGGAATTAATAGATACACAGGAAATATGGAAATAAAATTATGAAATTGCAAAAACTTGTTTACAGTTAATTTTAATGTGAATTACTTTATTGCCAAATTTGATTTTAAAATTAAATAGGATATTAGAATTAAATATGGAACTTGGAAATTTTATATTACTTAGAATTTGTGACATTATGATTGTGATTTGCCCAAGCTTTCGTAGCATCTGGTACCAGGTCCATGTCCTCTGCTGTCCTGGACCCATGAGTGTACCATTTAATGGCATTTCTGTTGAGGCTAGCAATGGCGTCCTCATCCCATTCTCTTTTTCTATCGAGCTTTGTGTTGAATTCATTAACAAAGTTATACTTTTTTGGTATCTCCTCCTGAGGCATGTCCCAGATGTGTCAGTCTCCGATACGGATTTAATTCTGGTGATTTCCTTTCAGACCATTCATGTGCAGAGGTGAGAGATTTAGGATTACCTCTATTGCAGCCGTTGGACACGTTCTCATTGTTCTCATTGTTCCTGTTATGCATATGCAGGTAAATTGTAACCTGCGGCTCGTGCTGCAAACTTTATCTGCGTGTGTTATGACCTACATTATCGCTCGTTGAATAATATACTATTAAAGTGAATACGCCAGTGGCGGCATTAACATAAAATATGTGTCGGGTTAATAATATGTACCATATGTATCTGTAATTGTTTTACAAAATAAATGAACTAGAAAAATGCTCTCTAAAAACAAATCCATAGTTTCTGAACCGCCAGAAATTAAAACTTCTTTTTGGTATAACTTTACATTCAACTAAAGACTCAAAAGGAAGAAACCATTTGAACTGCTCGTACCCTGCATGGCATTACGATGCGGCCATCTAACGGCGCTAAGTTGTACATACGAAAGATGGTGTTACTATCTATCATTTTTATGTAACAATTGTAAAATATATTTGAGTTATATAATTATAAAAATAGTAATGAAAATAGAAAATAGATGATGAAAAAAATTAAAATATTAAAATATTAAAGATAATCAGTAATTAAAAAGAATAAATATATAAAATAGAAGAACCAGTTATAAACGATAAAAATTGAAGTACTACTAGTTTTATTATGGCGTTTCACGTGTTAAACGCTGGAAATTAAATTGATAAACACCGAAAAAAAATATCGACATTTACAAGGTTTAACATTGATAGTCCCAAGAGGAAAATATATTTTATTAACTTCATTATACTATACACCATTTTCGTACACTATGAGGGGTTTCCTAATAGGCTAGAAGTAAATAAGGGACGCAAATATATAAATCTAGTGTTCTAATGGTGAATAAATAATAGGGGTTGTGACAACCATGAAGAAAAGCACCTGTCCTTCTGACGTCATATGCAAAATAACCGAAAAAACGCGATTTATTTAAATTATCGTTATTAATGAAGTCTAAACAAAATATAAAGCCAAAAATTAAAGAAAACCTAAACTTTTTCTACGAGTACATCATGAAAACCAAAATATTCTTGAACCCTTAGATTTTTTGCCACAGGTTCTTTTGAGATCAATATTGCTGATTCGTCTTTTTGTTTTCTAATATTTTCAAATATTTTTTCACCAGAAAGATTAATATTTCTTTTTCTGTATTGGTATAATTTGGAGATCTTTTATTTTGTCGGGCTTTTTGATATTTTTAACAAAAAATTCTAAAAAACTCGAAATTTCGAAAATAATTTTGATTTTGTAAGAGAGCCAAGTCGTTAGGTATTTTTACTTAACAATCTGTAAATAAAAAAACTTTTTGGTGAATACCGCTTTAATTTAACAGACTGTTAAATTTTAATTTGCTAATAGTTAACAGTCTGTTAAACACATCTTGGTGAATATGGCTGTAAAACGAATAAAAAATATATAATTAATTTTACGAATCAACTGTCTATTATTAATGACATTTAGAAAATTATTAATTACAAGGACAACAATAATTAATTTTTGGCGCGATTAGAGGTCAAATGGTTATATTAAAACGACCTCGGAATTTCTTAATTATTCCGTTAATAAAATTAGGTACGTCTAATTAAAACGAGGCAATTTAATTTTCACTAATGAATTGATCAATTCCAAGAAATCGTAAATGAATTGTAAATTCATTAGTAAGAAAATTGATTTTGCTTTCTTATGTTATAATTAAATTGTGGGCGCCTTTACAATGTTTTTTACTTTCCCGACCCACCTCCTAGAAGGGAAAGTATTGTAAACGAACTAAAAAATATTTTCGAGATAAAGATGGAAATATCCATTTTGAGGTCACCTGAGATGATTAAGACCATTTTCAGATGGAAGTCTGTCTGTCTGTGTGTATTCTTCCACGATAGACGCCACACGTTTAATCCGATACAGCTGAAATTTGGTATATGGGTATGCATTACCCATCGGAAGAACCCATTAGTTTTTGTACGACATCTGTCAAACGGAAGTATCACCATCAAAAAATGACAGATGCAATATGTCACGGATTTTGACTTGCAATATGTCATTTGAAAGCCCTTGAAAAACTCTATTTAGAGCAGTGAAAATTATATCTCCAACTGTCACCTGTCAAAAATAAAAAAATATCAAAATTTGAAACTTTAACATTAAATATCTGAAAAAGTATTCTTGGAAACTCGATATACAACCGATTTTTTACCTTTTTTGGTTTTTGTTTAACTTATTTTGGCTTTATTTGCTTCTATTTTGCCTTTTTTGCTATTTTATATTTTTTGGCCTTTTTGTCCTTATTTGGTTTTTTTTTGTTTCTTTTTTATAACTTTTTTGGCGTTTTTGTTTTTTTTTCCTTTTTTTGATTTTTTTTAACCTTTTTAATGTTGACTTCATTTTTTAATCCTATTCTCCACAACCGAGCCGGAAAAGTTCTCTACAATTATTTTGCCTTTTTTGTTCTTTTTTGTTTTTTACCCTTATTTCTTTTTTGGCCTTTACTAAGCCTTGTTTTCTTGTTTTTGGCCTTTTCGGCTTTTTTTTTAATTTTTTTTCTTTTCTTGATTTTCTTGACTTTTTCAATGTTTTTCTTTTAACTTTTTTGCCTTTTTTCTTTTTACCCTTTTTAGCTTTTTTACTTTATTCCCTGTACTTTATCGTATTTGGCTTTTTTTTAGACTTTTATTGATTTTTCTTACCCATTTCTCATTTTTTTAGCTTTTTTCCTTTATTTGCTTTATTTTACATTTTTTCCTTTTTTGCTATTTATGTCCTTTTTCGCTGCTTTTTTTAAAAATTTTCATTGACTTTTTTTACCTTTTCCTTTTTTTGCCTTTTTCCTCTTTTTTTTTGCTTTATTTGACCTTTTTTCGTATGTCTGCCTATTTTTGCCAATTTTCACTCGTTTTTTATTAATTTTAATTTTTGCTATTTTTTTTAATTAATGCGTTAACTTTTTGCCAATTTTATTAACTTTTGTTGTTTTCCAATTTTATAAAAAAAATTACGTATTTTTGAAATGCAATTTAAGTATTTTTGCAATGCATATCAATTTTTTGAGAAATTTACTCCATTTTGCTTTTCTATTTAGAAATTTTGTAATTAAAATAATCCTATTCTCTATAGCCGAGCCGGGAAAGTTCTGGGGTGACACAGCCCATTTTTTTTTATTATTTTTCAGGTTAACAATTGTATGTTTTAATATTATTGCTTAATTAATATTTTTATCCATTTTTTTATATTTTTTTTCTAATTTTAATACCTAGTGATGTTGTTGTTTTTATGGTGGGTAATTACACTGCGACCTATAAGATCTATTGCTATTCTAGTGCTTAGTCCTAGTGATGGTACAAATGCTTTTTTGTAGTCGGTATTAAAGTTACATTTTGAATAAAGAGTATTTTATCTTTTATTCCGGTTTTTTCTATTATAACATTATGATTTAATCATTTTCTTTCAAAATTTTACAGATTTCAACTACCACTTTGTTTACGTGCCATATTTATTGGATTTTAAAGCAAAGATTCGCCCTATTTAGCATTGTTTTCTTAAAATTTACCCATATCTTATTGACAACTAGATTGAAGGCACAAAACTGGGGCAGTGGGAAAAAAGTTTACAAAAAAAAGGTTGAAACATAAAGAAATTGGTAAAAAAGTAGGAAAAATGAGGAAAAAAGTTGAAAAACAAAATTTGAAGTTGAAAAAAAAAGATTGAAATAGAAATAAATCAGTCAAAAGTAGGACAAAATGAAAAGTGGGAAAAAGCGAAAAAAAACAATTAGTTTGAAACATAAAGAATTTAGTAAAAAAATATAAAAAACAGTGTGGGGAAAAAATAGAAAGTGTGTTAACTTTTCCGAGCAGAATGAAGTGGCGAAAATAAAATTGATAAAAAAAGCTGAAAAAAGAAATTGAACAAAAAGGAAACAGCGTTGATGATAATTATTTTACCAGAATCTTGAAAGACCAAATTGAATTGAATATATTTCATCTACAAGTAAAAACAAGCTCATCTATACAGATACCAGACAGACTCACCCTGGACAGGCCACGAATTTGCTCAGGGCTAGTACTAGAATATCACCAAGCATTAGTCGAAGCATCCATCAACAATGTGGTCACCCTAAAATGAATCAAAGGCAATGTCACATCAAAAGGTAACCATCTCGCTGACTCATTGGCCAAGAAGGCACCCAACCAAAAACTATTTGGACCTGACTCCTTCATCGGACAAACGACATCGGTCATATCGAACCTAATTAAGGATCACTCCCTTGTAAAATTCAAGGAAACATGGGATGAAACAAAGCTGCAGAGTTGCTAGGGACCTCGTAAGTTACCCTGACAACACAGCAACACAGCATGACTAGGCTGAATCTGCGACTTTTAACTGGCATTCTGACTGGTCATTGTCCAGTACGAAAACAACTCAACAACATGGGGCTGTCAGATACCGCACTCTGCAGAGGGTGCGAATAAGAAGACGAGACAATCGAGCACATCCTTTATGACTGCTCGACACACTTGCCAATTAGGAAAACTGTGTTCGGCGAGTATTGGCTAACACCAGCCAACATAAGAGAGGCACCTCTTGGCGACGTTATCAACTACATAAAATGTGTAGGAAGGCTGAAGAGCTAAGTCCTTACTTACTAAGGAGAATGCACAATGGGCCTAATGAAGTCTAGGTGCTGTGGGACAGCCCACTTGTGGAGCAACTCACCCTTCAGATACAGATCTACAAGCAATTCTGAGATAAAACAGATGCGCTCTAAATATAAAAATCTTCGAAGTTACCAATTTTTTTTAAATGTCAGTGACATTCCAGGTGGAAATTTATTTTTTGAAATTTTTGTCACTTCATAAATAAAAACTGTTTTTCGGACTGTAACTTTTAAATAGAACAAAAACAATTATAACAACGAGGAACTTGGGGAGTTTTTTGCCCCCAGGAGGTTCTACCTCCAGCGTATAAGTGCTTGACATCCAAGTATAATGTGAGAGGCTGTTTCCTCCTGCTCATTGCATAATCTACAGATGGGTACATCTTGGTGGATGCCCATTTTGTGTAGGTGTTACTTAAGGTGGCAATGTCCAGTTATTAGTCCCGTAACATGCCTTATTTGATTTTTATTTAGCTGCTGAATATCGTTAGTCAGTGCTTTTGATGGGTTTTTGACCATGAAATTACTGTTTGTTTGACTCCGCACGAGATTCCAGCTTGACTCTGGGACCGTAAATTTCATCGCTGAGGTTTTCTTGCCAGTGCCCCTACTTTATCGTTGCCTAATATTCCCTCGTGCTCAGGAATAAGTATTACCTTCTTTTGGTTTGCAGGAACAAGTATAAGGATTTGTAGACAGTTCCAGACCAGTTTTGATCTGATTTTTTTGGCATACTAGAGCTTGTAGGGCTGCCTGACTGTCGAAGGCAATAAGAATTGTTTCCCCTCTATATCCCTTATCATTGTTCTCCCTTAGATATGACTCTATGACATACACCTCTGCTTTGAATAATAATACCCAAATTCCCAGTGACGCTTATTTTTAGCGCCTGGGTTTATCATCACATATTCCAGCACCTGTTCTACTAACGGTTCTGGATCCATTCCAGTGTTCCCTCTAGACAGTTGGATGTACCTTCCCATATTAATTGAATGTTGAATGGTTTCGTATAGTAACGATTTTGTGATGACTTTGGTTACACTGGTCCTTGGTCACTTGGACACCAATTATCGTTGCACTTCAATCTGAATGCCCCCATTCTTGCCTCTGCTCTGATATGAATATCAAGTGGCGGGAGGTTTAGTAGGGTTCCCACAGCCGCGGTTGGAGTGCTCCTCAGAGCACCTGTAATACAAATATAAACCAGTCTTTGGAAACCTAAAATTACTTTAGGCCACCACACCAAAGAGCCGTAGATTATCATGAGTCTTACCACAGCAGTGTACAGTCCACATTTGGTGCCCACTTCTCTTGTTGTCATTAGTGCCATTTTTCCCTTGTTTATGGTTTTATGCAAGTGCTTAATCCAGATTATTTTTGCATATAGGGTTATACCTACATAATTCACCTCTTGGCTTATTTGTAGTTGCGCCTTGAGCTATGGTAACCTGAGGTTGTACTGATTATTCTTTTTCCTGAAGAAGGGGGTTAGTGCCATTGTGCCAGGAATGACTTGAAGGTCTTCCTTGAGGCACCACCTTTCCACGATGCTCAGGGGTTGATACTAGAATGACAGATAATAATAATAATAGCCTTTATTTAGACTTTTTATAATGTGTATTTTTTTAATTGGGAGGTTTGACCTACAGATACTCTTTGGGTTAGATTAGTTGGAATAAAGATTACAATCCACTCTTGTTTTTTCCTTAAGAAGGGGGTTAGTGCCATTTTGCCAGGAATGACCTTAAGGTCTTCCTTGAGGTACCACCCCTCCACGATGCTCAGAGGTTGATACAAGAATGACAGATAATGATAATAATAATAGCCTTTATTTACACTTGTTATAATGTGCATTTTTTTAATTGGGGTATTTGACCTACAGATACTCTTTGGGTTAGATTAGATGGACTAAAGATTTTAATCCACTCAGTAAATTTGTAATTCCGGCTAAAGTAAATTGAATCTCTTTATTTTCAGAAGTTTTTTTAAATATTTTTAACTAAAAAAGATTGTTTAGTTGAATAAAGAGAATATTCATTCGTTCTTTTAGGTTAAATAAACGTTTTGACTCGTTGAAATTTGAAATCAAACTATTTCTATATACAGTCCCCTAAAAGATTTTCATTTCTGAACTAATAAATAAATGTAAATACATTTTATTTGTAGTTTAATTCATTGTTAAATTACTATAATTGTTAGTTGTTACCATTCAAAAGATTTAATACTTTAGACAAAGTAGTATTTTTACCAATTTTTTTTTTAAAGTTTAAAATTGATTTTTTTAAATAAACATAACAATATTACAAAGTGATATTGCTTCTTTTATACTTATGGAAATAAAAGTGTTTACAGCACATTTATTACCAAAAATAATTTATTACAGAAAATAGTCGTTAAATCTAGGAACTTAATAAAAATTTTAATGGCTACATAACGAAAGATTTAGATTTTATTTCCTGAAATAGACTGTACGGAAGTTATTTTAAAAATGAAACAATTTAAAGTAAATTATTGTACTGTATTATAGTTTTTTTGTTTTTAACCTAATACGGTATAATTGGCAAAAACCTCAAAGTATAAAGCCACCAAAGTTGGTTAGGTAAAACAAATAAGTTGACAGTTAATTAAGCGAACTCATGTGGTCGGGAAGCTTCAGGCGCAGTCCTACCCTACCAGGATTATAAACTAAGAAACTTCCATCTAACGGTTTAGAGAAAAGTTTTCTGTTTAAAACTGCTGATCAAGAAGTTTTTACCTTAATTGGGGATAATGTCTTTATAAGAGTAGAGAAAGATTTAAATAATATATAACTGTAATAATAAAGATCTATTTTGATTTTAATTATTAACTATTAACTTTAAAAAGTCTATTACTGAATTTTGTAAGTATGCCTGTTGGCTTCAACAAAAAAGTTATTGGGGTATTAAGTTTTTTTATGAATTTTTTATCTTATTTGTGTGAAATTAAAAAATCTGATTTCAAATTTGAAATCAGTATAAAAAGATAAACAAAAAATTGTTTTACGAAAAATTTGAGCTTGTTAGAAAAAAAGTTATAGGGTTTTTTGTGTCTATGGTAACTTTAAAATTTGTAATAATAGAATTTGATAAATTTTTATACCTGTTGAAATAATATCACTTTGTAATGTAAATTGCGCTTTTTACGTTTATTTCCAATATCTCCTAATCCTGCCCAATATGCAAATAGCTGTGCTTGTTGAATACTAGCCAAAAACTCTCAAATCTCTAAGGTTTTATCGACCTTTCATGGATTACAAAACCCGAAGTTGTTTTCTTTCCAAACAACTTTAAATCGCATTGACCCTCAATTCGCGAGGACTCGTATCCTCTTTCCGAAAAAGGTATTCATGCCCTTTAATAGCTTATTTCACACACAAAACAAGAATAAATAGTCACCTTGCGACAAACAAGCCCTATACCCCGAAGATTTGATCTGACAATGATGAGTCTTGGAGAATGGGGTATAATCGCATGAATTCGGAATTGTGAGAGATTCCCTCTCGAATTCTACAGCGGCGGAGATAAAATTCTTTCTTAAATGTTAATCTAAATATTTATATAAAGATGATAATAAATTTAAAACCAGTTTTTCAGTTCGAGTACCAATTTTTATTTCTTGTTACTGAAAGCATTTATAAAAAATATTTATATAACTTTTTATATACATTAGGTAGAAAAGTCTAAAATATTAAAAAATAATTGTAATAAATAACAAATATAATCAGTGAAGTCTAAAAATATCTATTTTTAACATTTCTATCCGATCCACCACTGTATTTTAATACCATCGAATAGGGAAATATCCTGATGGAAATTCTGTGAATTCTTGCTTTGAAATCCAAAACGCATCCGTCGGTTTTGGGCGAATCTCTCGGGAATAAAATATCTTGGAGGAGAACTTCAATTTTTATAACTTTATTGGACCGGTTTGTCGAGTGTGAGCCCGGCTTTGTGTGGGGATTTACGGATTTACGTGATGGTGAAATTTTCAGACGTCTTGACGTGTTTGCGGTTTTTGTTAGGACTGTTTGTCTACTAGTTTTTTCGAATATTAAATTTAGATATTGAATTTTATTGGAATCAGTCAGAGCCCTAGATTTTTTTTTTGAAATCAAGTATTATTAAACTATTCAAAATGTTTATATTCTAATATCTTCAGTAGTTTAAAAAATAAATATGCCACCTGAACATTTTGTTACTTTACATTATTTTTGCTCTTGCACCAACAATTTTTCATGAAAAATATTGAAAAAATTCTTACTCTCACAACTGTTTCTCCTCTTTCGAATGGCATAAGAATTGTTTTATTATCTTCAGTGGTTTAAAAATAAATGTGCCACCTGAAGATTTCGTCCAATTTACACTATGTTTGCTCTCGCACCAATAATTATTATTGAAATATTTTGAAAAAATTTATACTGTCACAACTTTTCATCCTCTTTCGAATGACATAATATTTGTTTTAATATCTTCAGTAGTTTAAAAATAAATGTGTCACCTGAAGATACCGTTAATATACATTATTTTTGCTCTTGCACCAATAATTTTTCATGAAAAATATTGAAAAAATTCATACTCTCACAACTTTTCATCCTCTTTCGAATGGCAGAAGAATTATTTTAATATCTTCAGTAGTTTAAAAATAAATGTGCCACCTGAAGATTTCGTCCAATTTACATTATTTTTGCTCTCGCACCAACAATTTTTAGTAAAATATTTTGAAATAATTCATACTTTCACAACTTTTTATCCTCTTTCGAATGGCATAAGATTTGTTTTAATATCTTCAGTTGTTTAAAAAAAATGTGCCACCTGAAGATATCGTTAATTTACATTATTTTTGCTCTTGTACCCACAATTTTTTATGAAAAATGTTGAAAAAATTCATAATCTCATAACGTTGTATCCTCTTTCGAACGACTGAAGATTTGTTTCAATATCTTAAGTAGTTTAAAAATAATTGTGCCACCTGAAGATTTCGTCCAATTTACACTATTTTTGCTCTCACACCTAGAATTTTTAGTAAAATATTTTGAAAAAATTCATACTGTCACAACTTATTATCCTCTTTCGAATGGCATAAGATTTTTTTTAATATATTCAGTAGTTTAAAACTGAATGTGCCACCTGAAGATGTCGTCCACTTTACACTATTTTTGCTCTCGCACCAACAATTTTTGGTGAAATTTTTTGAAAAAAATTCATACTCTCACAACTTTTTATCGTCTTTCTAATGGCAAAACTGTCGTTTTCACTTCTTCAGTAGTTTGAAAAAATAAATGTGCCACCTGAAACTTTCGTTCCATTTACACAATTTTCGCTTTCGCTCGCACAATTTTTAGGGAAAATTTTTGAAAAAATTCATACTCAACTTTTTATTATCTTTAAAATGGCATAATTGTCCTTTTAATATCATTAGTAGTTCAAAAATAAATGTGCCACCTGAAGATTTCGTCATTTTCACAATTTTTGCTCTTGAACCCACAATTTATAATGAAAATTTTTGAAAAAATTCTCACTTTAATAACGTTTTATCATCTTTCGAATGGTATTACTGTCTTTTTAATAGCTTTAGTAGTTTAAAAATAAATGTGACACCTGAATATTTTGTCAATTTACACAATTTTTGCTCTTGTATCCACAATATTTAATGAAAAATTTTGAAAACATTCATACTATTACAACGTTTTATAATCTTTCGAATGGCATAACTGTCGTTTTAATATCTTCAGTAGTTTAAAAAATAAATATGCCGCACCTGAAGATTTCCGTCAATTTACACAATTTTTGTTCTTTTACCCACAATTTTTAATACAAATTTTTGAAAAAATTCTCATTTTAATAACCTTTTATCATCTTTCGAATGGTATAACTGTCGTTTCAACATTTTCGGTAGTTTAAAAATAAATGTGCCACCTGCAAATTTCGCCGATTTACACTATTTTTGATCTTGCAATAACAATTTTTAATAAAAATTTTTTAAAAAAAATTCATTTTTTTACAACTTTTTATCATCTTTGGAATGGCATAATTGTCGTTTTCATATCTTTAGTAATTTAAAAATAAATGTGCCATCTGAAGATTTCGTCATTTTACACAATTTTTGCTATTGTACCCACAATTTTTAATGAAAAATTTTGAAAAAATTCTCACTTTAATAACCTTTTATCATCTTTCGATTGGTATAACTACCGTTTCAATATATTCAGTAGTTTAAAAATAAATGTGCCATCTGAAGATTTCGTCATTTTACACAATTTTTGCTCTTGTACCCACAATTTTAACGAAAAATTTGAAAAAAAATTATACTATTACAACTTTTTATAATCTTTCGAATGGCACAACTGTCATTTTAATATCTTTAGTGGTTTAAGAAATAAATGTGCCACCTGAAGATTTCGTTAATTTACACAATTTTTGTTCTTTTGCCCACAATTTTTAATGAACAATTTTGAAAAAATTCTTTTACAACTTTTTATCACCTTTCGAATATCATAAGAGTCGGTTTAAGATCCTCAGTATTTTAAAAAATAAATGTGCCAATGGTATTTTAGATGTTTCTCTCACTTAATTTAAGTCTAGTATAACCAATCCAAATTTTAAATTAATCCATTCATTTATTCTGAAAATATGAACTTGACTCTACCTTCTGCACCATTCAGTATATTAAAATAAAAGTACTTACACTTATTTCTTAGAGTATTTGCTTACCTGAAAAATAAAAAAAACCTATTAGTTAACTAAAAATGAAATTTAAATAAAGCGGTTAATATAGACTCCATTTAAAAAAATTAATTTTTGATGAAACTTTTTGTTTAAAGCGCTTCTTAGGGAGAAGCAAGTTTTATATTACACGACGTAATTATGTTTGCTTGCCAATAAATCGAAATGACAAGTAAGAACATGATAGTAACTTATAGCATAAAATTATGTTTACATTGTACCTGACGAGTCTGAAGGCCGGATATTGTTTCCTATCAGTTTTCTTCGAAAAAAAAATAATGGATGTGTCCAATCTAATTAAGTGCATGGAATAGTTTAACGAGTAAAAATATCGGTTTTATTATGACCAACATTTTAGTTTTTAAAAAGACTGCAAAAAAAGACAAACGGTATTTTATTTGCAAGAATGAATTTTTGAAATCCTGGAAACTCTAGAGTCTAAAATGTAAACTTGTTAAATTGTTATCTAAAAAATTTATTAATAACTTAAAATTTTCTTTACTTTTAATTAAAATTTTAAATTCTGTATTAATTGCGCCATCTACTAGTACGAAACCTAATCAACTTTTTCAACTTAAGGATTACTATTCACTGTCCCCTGGCGTTTCAATTGCCGAAACTTATTTTTAACGCCAATAATTTCAGTACGATAACATTCCTGTTCCTCTGAAATATTTTAGTACTATAGACTTATAAATTTCAGTTGAGAATTCACAGCGAAAAACAATTTCGAATTTCCAATGATACAATAGATCCAAAGATAAAATTATCTCAAAAGGAAAAATGTAACAAAGATGAAAGGTGAAAAATTGAAATTTATTCCAAGCTAGAAAAATTATCGGGGTATGAAAAAATACATATATCCTTGAATGAAAAGAAACAATTATTAGGAAAAAATGTTCCTTTTGATTGAATATATTTAAAAATGTTACACGCTAAATTTTAACGCAAATAAATAAAAATATTGAGTGACAAAAAAATTACCAGTTTTTCCTAGTTTTTACAAATTCACTTACAAACGCAGTAATTAAGGAATAATTTTTAATGTGTTTTTATGAGATTTCTCAAAAAGTTATTATATTTCTTTTAAAAATTTCTGTCATAAATTTGTGTCATTAATATTTCATCAAAAATAATACACATGAAACAAAATTTCTTTGAACTATATTTAGTGCACTGTCTTTCTACAGCGTTTTGTGATCATGAGATGTCATTCTTTAGTCCACTTAGTGTAACACAAATAATTTTTTTTTTGTTTTTGCATGAACGTAGAAAAAATATTGTATGCAACTCGTGCAGAAAGTGTTTATTGGACGCGACGTGAAATTGTCCAACGAGACCGTCGAGCCGAGTTGGACAACACAATTACTTCTTGCACTTGTTGCATAAATAACTATTTATGATTGAATTATAATAAATATTTAAAACCAAATTTGGATATTATTATTTGTATTTTATGTTAGTAAATGATCTTAATTTCCCGTTTGTCTATTTTTTGGAACTTCAAAAAAAAAAATAAAAAAAAATTGTACCTCAACTGTTCGTTTAATTAATAAAAAAATCTACAATTAGGGATCGTATTTCGGGTTAGATTAAATTGGGTCTTTCTTGTTCTTAAATCGAAAAACAATTACTAAATTTTTTCAAATTTACTTCAATGTTATTTTCACATAAAGGGGATTCAAAATTTAATCTTTCAAATTTATAAATTATACATATCTCCTTTCAAGTTTGCATTTATATGGGAAACATTTTTATTATTAATTTTACGAAAAACAAATTATTCTTCATGGTCTAAACTTAAAATACATTCATCAGATAATAATTTTTTTTTAGTCGTATACAAGGTCCGTCAAAAAATGTATCTTTTGCGCTATACTGAAACAATTTGTATGCTTCATTTTCATGTATTTTTTCTTAAAAACTACTAAATTTACCCTTATCAATTTTTTTCACTAAATTAAACAATTGAAAAAATAAACAATTTTGTAAGTTTATCCAGTGGCGTAGAAAATTGGGAAGTAAAATAATCGGCCATACCCAACTGGAACCCCACTGGTAAAAGGTTTTGAAAAATATGTCTCGTCACAATGAGTTTTGAATATTGATTCCTTACCAAGATATTCCTTATTTTACCATAAACGATTACTCGTCGAATCGTGAAACACCCTGTATAAGATCTGACTTGGAAATACAGATCCGACTTTATGAGTTTTTTGGTAGTTTTCTCATATAAACAATGCGATCTCAGTAAAATCTAAATTATAATGCTAAAGGGTGTAACGCTCATTTGGCGCCTTAGTCTAGATTTCAGATTGCCTCTTACGCCACCTTCCATATAAAGGCCATTTGCACGGGCAACGTCAGTTGAGAAAAAATACTCCAGGGGTCGTATGGCATCGACAAGACTCTTAGTGTCAGAAGGGCAGTCTTTACTTGGTCCACTGGGTATATGCTGCGGAGATAAAGTAAAATTCAAAGTAAAATTCATTGAATAAAATAACAGCTTTTATTTATACCCAAATCCCGCAGCGGTGAAGAAGAAAAGGTGTGTAACACGATTTTTTATCTGATATTGAATGGTACAAGTACGTATTCCGAGTTGGCGTGGTGGTCTGATGACGGTTCTGGACTCCGGTATAATTGGATTTAGCTTCGCTCCCTTCAGCTTAATCTGTCTCTAAACTTTGTGGGACTGCCACTGGAACTCAGAGTACCAGTGCTATTCCAATTGAGATGGCCACATCAACTGCTGACAACGGATTGAATCGTCCTACTCGATAAGAATTTCGTCGTATAAGAAGCTTCAACTGGTAAGATTGACCTTATATTCGAAGTTTTAATTTTAAATTAATTCTAATCCAATGCCGTGCGCGGTTTAATTTAAATATTTTATTTACTCCGGAAATTAAAGTAACTTCGTTACAAAATTACGCCTTATCAAATTAAGGCTTTGGATAATTTCTCTGTTTTTATAAATGGTAGCTTGTCAACCAAATAACTTGTTTTTTTACACAAATTTATAATATTCATCTTCATCAAACTCACTCTGGTCTATTATTTTATTATAAAAAGTTTTCTATTTTTATATCATATTTTATTTTTAAAGTCCGTTCTCAAAAAAATTACTTAAATAACACAAAAACCTATAAATCCTTCTTGTCAAAGACAAATTTGCATTTGCATTTGCCTTTCAGGTGAAAATGTCTAATTTCCATAACTCTGGCATAGCTCTCGGAAAAAAAACCGTCAATTGACGACGGGGCAAAAAGAGCGGAAAGTGCGGAAAAGAAGAAAAGCGGTCCGTTAAGGATTAAGAACGACACGAGAGCCGGCTGGGAACAATAGAATAGCTCCGAATAAAAGGGGACTTGATCGAAAAAGAAAGTGGATTTAGAGACGCGCGAAAATATATGGCGCTTTTATACGGAATTTGTTTGAGTTGCATCTCCCGGAGAGGATTTTTAAATTAGAAACACGCTCTCTTATATGGGGTCTTATCCGAGTATACAAGGTGGACTTCTAAGAAATAAGTACATAATATTTATTTATCTTAGTTTAAGCCAAAAAAAAACAATATAATCGTTTAAAAATGACAGTTTATTATTGACTGATTTGATTTAGCCCACGGTAATTTAAATAAAAAAAATATATTTTTCACTTTCTATCAAGATAATTAATTAATACAACTATTATTTTTATTTTAAATATTTTAATAATTAAAACATACGTATACTGGTGTTGAAAATTACACATAAATTTTGATCGGTTTCCTATTTGATTAAATTTTTTTTATATTCGAAAAATATATAATTTCTATTAATTTTGCTGAAAATAATGTCCCTGGCGTGTTTTATTATAATCACTACTTTATATTTATTTTCTTTTCAGTAGAAATGTAACCAAACTGTTAAAATGACCTGTTCAAGCCTACGTTTTTGAGTCTACTTTATAACGCTCTTTGCGTCATCAAAGGGATTTTTTGGTCCCTTAGTTAAGGTAACGGGTTGCCTCGGCCGCCACCTTTCCTTTATAACGTGAAAGACTTTCATCGGGCAGCGTCAGTGAAGAATAAATACTCCAGGGGTCATTATGGTATCGACCAAATCACTGGCGGCCAAAAGCGCGGTCTTTACTTGCCCTTCTGGGTTGAAATTTTCTGATTTATTCCTTAGAGTCGGTGTCGATCGTAGTATGCTTGGCGGTCTATCCGTGGTCCTCTGTTGTCTGCTCGACTGTAGACGGCCCTTCTGATTAGGCCTCCCTGGTGCACGGCTTGCATTCGACTTCGGCTTCAGCCTGTAACATCTTTAAAGGTCGTTGAAGTGAACGGACGGGTATTGTAGCTGGTACTGGGACTACCACTGAAACTCGGACTTCCACTGCAACTGCTTACAACGGATTGAATCGTCATACTCGATACGAATTTCGGTATCTAAGAAGTACGGACGCGAGTGTCTCTATCTATCGGGCGGAGGTTCAATTGGTACGACTGACCTTATATACGAAGCTTCTGGCCTTTCCCATAATTTTAATTGAATACTAATCCAGTGCCGTGCGCGATATAATTTATATATTTTAATTATCACGGTAACTTCGTTACAACTTTGCATTTATTTCTTTTCGGTACAAATGTAACCAAACTGTTGAAATTACCTGTTCGAGACTACCTTTTTGAGGCTACTTTTTCGTGTCCCTGTCACTTTTTATCGAATTGTGAGCGTAATAATCAGATAATTGGATATTACCGCAATATCTGTCATTGATCGCTTCCTGTGGTCGAATCTCTGTGGGCATTTAGGCTGGACAAAAATTATGTGGTGGAGATTAAATTCAGTGAATTTTGTTGATTCTAATTACAAGTTTCGATAACTAATTTTTCGAAGGATAATCAAGAATTCAAAGTTTTTACTATAATATTTTATTCTAACTGAAAGTATCAATAACTACGGGGTACCAATTATGTATATTTTGGATGTATAATTCGTGGGGTGAATACTACAAGTAGGTAACTGCAAATAAGTGATTTCGAGAAAAACGCAAATTAATGATTTCCTAACATTTTATTTATTATTATTATTTTAATTACAAAATACTAAGCATTACATTAATTTATGGAACAAATTAAAAATCGCGAGCCGATGGTAAATACGTCTACCGAATTGATATTTCAATGTTGATAATGACATAATCTGCGCATGCGCACGATATATATCACACTGCTACAATTAGGGAATTTGGGACAATTTTTCATACAATAGTTGTAGGGAATTTTATGCTTTACAACTTTGCACTGAAAGATTTCGCACTAAAGAAAATCAAGAAAAACTAGAGAAAACCTACATGCACATTTTTTACGCGCCCTCTAGTGGCGCAACTATTAGAAATTCTGGAAAAGGTTTGAAACAAAAGTTATAGGGAATTTTATGCTCTAAAACTTTGTACTACAACATTTTGCACTAAAGTGTATTGTTTGTTCTTAAAATTTAAAAAAAGTAAAAAATTGTTACATGTGTATTTAATCAATGTCGGTCTTGAGGACCTTCTACTGTACCAATTTAAACCAAAATCTAATGGTCGCATTCTAGGCACACACCGACCCTCCATACCAAATTTCAGCTTGATTGGTCAAACGGTTCGGCAGTTATAGTGGAAGATTACACACAGACACACAGACAGACCATGCGCTGGAAATGGTTTCAATCTTCTGGGGGGACCTCAAAATGGATATTTCCATCGATATCTCGATTTTTTTTTGCTCATTCACCTTACTTTCCCTTTGATGGGTCCGGGAAAGTAAAATTACACACCGTTACACACGATTGATGGAAAACTAGAACATATTGAGAAAAACTCAGGTACTCAGGTTTGGTCTTCAAAAAGGGTTTGGTAATGTTGGATAGCTAAAAGTACAGACTTACGATTCTCGTTACTGTTTATTAATTTTAAATACATCTGATTATTGAAACACCTTATATCTCTTGTGAACAAAAGTAAGTATTTATAGTAGAAGACCATAATAATAAAAAAATCAAACTTAAAATAAGGTTAGAACAATTATTCGGGCGTCATTCACAATCACCATTATCTATCTCTTCAGTAGTATCTTCATTGTGGGGTTAGCTCAAGTAAAATGGTTCATACTGTTTTCCCAGTGCTGCATTATTCTGGGTATATAAGGAAATAAAATCGCAATACTTTAAAGGATTGGAATTAGAGATGTGTATCAAAGTTTTAGCTGCGTTAGTGACTGGCAAAGATTTCTTTTCTTGAAATCAAGAGTTCATCAAATTTTTGCTTAAATTGGATTTCAATAAACTTACATTGTTCAAACCTCATCCAACACATTTTTTGAAACTAGACATCTGCTAAATTTTCATCCTTCTTTCGGTTCTTGAGGTATTGTTTGTAATCTTATATATCCTCTCTTGATAGATTCCTCACATGGTATGGCTTGCCTGGTTTTCTTCTAACACTTCGTGCTATCTATTTCTGATCTTCTGACTCCAAGGCTTTGCCTATTCGCAGCAGTTCAGTGTACATAGCTAAGCTCCATTTGAGTATGACCTGGAACAAGAATCTTCATATCAATCATGGAAATATTTTCCAGTTCCTGCACAGCAATCATAAACATAGTGGCAATAAACTGATTGACCCCACATCTGTCACTGTAAAATGTGATTCTGTTCAAGCTTTCAAATACGTGAATTGAACTTGTAATCTCCCAACTTCCTCGTCCATCTTCAGTTTGATCCTACATGTAACAGTAGCCTTTTTTATTAAGAACATAAATTGTGAAATTGTAAGTTGCGAGGCGGCGTTTGTCAAACAGTGCATTATTTTTGGGATTTGATGGTACTAAAAGAACTTGTTGAAATCAAAATTAGGATACCCAAATGTACCCTGTGACGTTTCTGCTTCCTCGGCTTTCTGATACTTGATGTTTTTTTGATTCTTCATGTCTTTTGAAACGTGTAATATTTCCAAGAGTAATTAAGAAACAACATTTACAGAATCCTTAATTTTGTTCTTTCCTACTCAACCAAGGAAATTCTTGATACCAATTATCATTTGATTTGTGAATGAACCTTCTTTTTTTTCTGTGCGCAACTAAGTTTTTTCCAACCCTTCGTACATAATACAAGAACCTGCCTCCAAAATATCCAAGTTTCCCTCCTATCTCCGAATCATCATCTCTGACCAAAGAACATTCTTAAGTGCTCTTTGATTCGATTATCAATCAAATCAACTAGAAATCTGAACAGAAAAAAATGAGAAACATATATAAACACAATACCAAAAAATCAACAACTCACCTCTTCATATTTGCCTTTTGCCTTATAAAAAAAAATCTCCTGAAATAAAATAATTTCTGCCAGGTTAAATTATATACTACCATCATTGACCATTTCACATTTGACAAGTCAAAATTGTCAATTGTCAAATGTCAGTAACTTCAGCCAGTTTACTATGACAGTTCTGGCACACTCCTTATGGAAATTAACATGGGAAATCGCCAAGGACCATTCTGGTAATTTTTTGGCTCATTCAAGATCTCTCGTGACGTCATCAGACCTCATTGCACACATTACCTTTGGCCTTAGCGAAATCATTTGTGAAATAAAAATGGATCTGCTTTTGATCCGCCTTTGATCAGGTGTCGAACAGTTCTGAAACAGCTTTAAACAGTTCTTGAACAGCTTTAAACAGCTCTCGAACAGCTTTATTCTCAATCACTTCCAATGCCCTATTACTCCTATCCACATAATCATTATCACTAGTTCTGATCAAAAGTTGTTCGAGAGCTGTTTAAAGCTGTTCAAGAACTGTTTAAAGCTGTTGGAGAGCTATTTCAGAACTGTTCGAGACCTGATCAAAAGTAGATCAATTTTTATTTTACAAATGATTTCGCTAAGGCCAAAGGTCACGTGGCTAATAATACGCGCAGTGAGGTCTGATGACGTGACGAGTGACCTTGAATAAGCCAAAAAATTACCAGAATGGACCTTGGCGATTTCCCACGTTAATTTCCATAAGGAGTGCGCTAGAACTGTCATAGCTTATCCACTTTTACCAATTATCAGACAGACCGTTCGGTGCATATTTTGCACTTTCCTTCCGACTTGCTTCTCTCTCTTTTCATAGTCATCTGCTATGGACAGTTTGATTTCTTTTGGGTACCACATTTATCAGAGGAGTACCACCGTATCAAGAGTACCATATGCGGTACTATAAAACTCTGGCAACGCAGCTTGCAATTAAGTGTAACAAATGTATCTCTAATGCTCCATATCTACACTACTCGACATCTAACGCCACCTGTTATTCTTTGATGAGTTTATAGTGCTAAAACTAGATAAATACACTTACCTAGTTTTTGCAGTAATTCTTCCCAGACATAAAATATAGAACAAGTAGATAGGTAAACTTACCTAGTTGTAGTAAAATAATTTTTGTATATATTCGAGTTATCTACTTTTGACACTATCTAGCACAACTTCTAAATTATCTCCCGCAGTTATCTAGTTGTATTTTGTATAAAATAATATCTTTTTGTGCACTTTTCCGAATTTCGACAATATGGTAGATACGTAGTTGAAGTACTTACCCCATAATTTTTTTTATTGGTGAATATAAATAGTTAATATTGATTTTAATTCAGTTTTAAAATTATTATTAATCATATTTCATATAAACAAATTTAAAAATTTTTTTTCCCAACTTTTAATTTACACAATTTGCTGCTTTATAGAACTTTATTCACACTTATAGAGTTTAATTTAAGTATAGTTCAATTTTATTTATCACTATCAATTATTTTTGTAAAAGTATTTTTTATAGTAAAAAAAGTATTTTATTTTTTTTTGATATATGTTTGTGTTCCACCCTATAGTGTATATAAGGAAGCTTTCATGGATAGTATTCGATTGGAATACAAGTGATGTGCGGAAGTGTAATTGGGAAAATTGCCATAACAAGGAATTCGAAAAATGGCAAAAAGTCTTATTCAAATCAGAGGATACAATACTTGGACTGAAATAAAATTATTGGCATGAGAAAAATACGTATCTTTAACTATTCACTAAATAAACATATTGTAGGAAAAAGAAAAAATAGATAAAAAATAAAATTATAGGTTGTAAATTCCAATCTTATTAAAATTATTTGTTTTTTATTTTTCAAAATATATTATTATGATGATATCTTAAAGAAAGTTAAGAAAACTTATAGTATTTAACAACCTGTATAATTTAAAAATATATTTTTTAATTTATATTTGATTTAAATTATGTTTATTAATAAAATTATTTAATAAAAACAATATTTAATTATTTGACAATTTAAATTAGTAAGATAAAAGTAAATTTTTTAAAAAAATTGGAAAATACAAAATTTTGGGAAAGAACAAATTTTTGGAATATATTAAAAATATTATCTAAAAAGAAAATAAACAAATACTTTTTTATTTGTTTTTATATGGCAAAAAATAGTGAGGTGAAGGATCATAGCGTTTTTATCCAGTGAGGCGAAGAACTATGGTGTTTTTTTATATTGTGAGGAATAGATAGACGAAGGACAATACTGCTTTTATATAGTGAAGCGAAGGACCATACTGCTTTTATATAGTGAAGCAAAGGACTATGGTGATTTTATATAGGGAGGCGAAGGACTATGGTGTTTTTATATAGTGAGGCGAATGACTGTGGTGTCTTTATAATAGTGAGGCGAATGACTATGGTGTTTTTATAATAGTGAGGCAAATGGTGTTTTTTATATCGTGAGAAAAAGATAGACGAAGGACCATACTGATTTTATATAACTAAGCGAAGGACTATGTTGTTTTTATATAGCGAGGCGAATGACTATGGTGTTCTTATAATAGTGAGGCGAAGGGCCGTGGTGTTTTTTTATTGTAAAAAATAGTTAGGTGAAGGATCGTGCTATTTTTATATAGTGATGCGAAGGACTATGTTGTTTTCCTATAGTATAGTAAGGCGAAGAACCGTCGTATTTTATATTATAAAGGGAAGTATTTTGTTATTTTTATATAGTGATGCGAAGGATTATGATGTTTTTATATGGTAAAAAATATTGAGGCGAAGAATCGTGATGTTTTTATATAAGTAAGGCGAAGTACTGTGATTTGTTTTATAGCGAGGTGAAGAACTGTGATGTTTTTTTTATAGTGAGGATATGACTATAGTGTTTTTATAATAGTGAGGCGAAGGGCTGTGGTGTTTATTTATTGTTAAAAATAGTTAGGTGAAGGATCGTGGTATTTTTATATAGTGAGGCGAAGGACTATGATGTTTTTATGTGGTAGAAAATATTGATTCGAAGAATCGTGATGTTATTAGATGGTGAGACGAATAAGTAGGGTATATAGTAAAAAATAGTACGGCAAATGATTGTCGTCTCTTTTTATAGTGAGGCGAAGGACCGTGATTTTTTTATAGAGCGGCGAAGGTCCGTGATTTTTTTTATAGTGAGGCGAAGGACCGTGATGTTTTGTTATAGTGAGGCGAATGTCTATAGTGTTTTTTATGATAGTAAGGCGAAGGGCTATGGTGTATAATGTTTTTATATAGCGAGGCGAATGACTACGGTGTTTTTATAATAGTAATTCGAAGGGCTGTGCTGTTTTTTGATCGTAAAAAATAGGTGAAGGATAGTGGTACTTTTATATAGTGAGGCGAAGGACTATAACGTTTTTAATTGGTAGAGTAGATTGAGGCGAAGAATAGTGATGTTTTTATATAGTGAGGCGAATGACTAGGGTATATAGTAAAAAATAGTGGGGCAAATTATTGTCGTCTCTTTTTATAGTGAGGCGAAGGACCGTGATTTTGTTATAGTGAGGCGAAGGACCGTGTGATGTTTTTTTATAGTGAAGCGAATGACTATAGTATTTTTATGATAGTGAGGCGAAGGGCTATGATGTATAATGTTTTTATATAGCGAGGCGAATGTTTTTATATTATTAAGGCGAAAGACTGTGGTGTTTTTTTATTGTAAAAAATAATAAGATGAAGGATAGTGGTATTTTTTTATTGTAAAGCAAAGTATTTTTTTATTTTTAGGGTGATGCGAAGGACTATGATGTTTTTATGTGGTAGAAAATATTGAGGCGAAGGATCGTGACGTTTTTATATAGTCAGGCGAATGCCTAGGGTATATAGTAAAAAGAGTGGGGCAAATGATTGTCGTTTTTTTTTATAGTGAGGCGAATTACCGTGATTTTTGTTTATAGTCAGACGAAGGAGCGTGATGTTTTTTTATAGTGAGGCGAATGACTATAGTGTTCTTATAATAGTGAGGCGAAGGGCTATAGTGTTTTATATAGCTAGGCGAATGACTATGGTATTTTTATAATAGTAAGGCGAAGGGCTCTGGTGTTTTTTTATTGTAAAAAATAGTAAGATGAAGGATCGTGGTATTTTTATGTAGTGGGTGAAGCACTATGTTGTTTTTCTATAGAAAGGCGAAGAACCATGGTATTTTTTTATTATAAAGCGAAGTATTTTGGTATTTTTATATAGTGATGCGATGAACTATGTTTTTATGTGGTAAAAAATATTGAGGCGAAAAATCGTAATGTTTTTATATAGTGAGGCGAAGGACCATGTTGTTTTTATATGGTAGAAAATATTGAGGCGAAGGATCGTGACGTTTTTATATGGTGAGGCGAATGACTAGGGCATATAGTAAAAAATAGAGGGGCAAATGATTGTCGTTTTTTTATAGTGAGGCGAAGGACCGTGATTTTTTTTTATAGTGAGGCGAAGGACCGTGTTTTTTTTTATTGTGAGGCGAAGGACCGTGATGTTTTTTTTATAGTGAGGCGAACGAAAGTGATGTTTTTTTATAACTAAAGAATTAAGATATAAAGAGATATGTATTCTTTTCTTTTACGAATGATACTTTTATTAAATCCTTATAACCTCGAACTCCATTTGACTGTCACCAATAGAGGAAGTGAAAAATTAAGGGTTCGTAATATTTAGCAATTACAAGCACTGGTTTGCCCCTATATTTATTAACTTTATTTACTAACTCATTTTTATTTACTTTATCTGAGCACTGGAAAAAAAACAACTTATGAACAAAATAGATCAATATTTATATTCATACATATAAGCTAGTATAGTGGAAAACAATATTTAAATTATGTTTTTGAACTGATACAGTTAGATAAATATTGAATAATTATATTTTATATAAATAAATGTTAATATTAAAATCAGAATTAAATGAAACGTTAAATTATACCTAAACAGTACTTATTGATAATTTGCTAAATAATACACGAGATATTTAAATTTATGTGAGTGAAAATATGAATTTATTAATACAAATTAATTTATCTATTTTAAAAAGCTTGTTTTTTTTTAAATTTGCTATATACATAAATATTTAAAAGACTCAGAAATTAATGTTATTTCTAAAAATTTATTATTCATACAATTTAGTCAATTCTCTAACTAGTTCATTTTGTTCGAGATCGAAAATCTTAGAAAATCGTTACAGTTTCGCTGACTGCATGACAAATTACCGAGGAAATCCTAAGGCACTTCTTACCCCATTCGTTCGTCCTTATATCCCTGTGGAACCGATTTCTGTCGTCGTTTCGACCCATCCGAATCGCCACGTGAATTTTATACGACCTAACAGTTACCGATTCGCTGAGATATATGTCTCGTGAAGTGCATATCAATGAAATTGATGCAGATGGATTCTTAAAATGCGAAAAATTCGAAAAAAGAAGAGCAAACGAATATGAAAATTTTTATTTTGGAAATAAAGCCAATTTTATATTGGAAAATATTGAAATCTCGTTATTATGAAATCTAACTCAATGTAATAAAAAATTTAGAAACAATAGATAAAAATAGCAACATAGTGGAAAAACACTTAGTAAAATATATTGCGTAGCAAATACAATTGACTTGTTAAATCAAAGAACAAGAATCTGTTCAGTTAGGAAAAACATATATTATATATTTTTAGTTCGATTGGCTATACAAGATGGTTTCTAGCGGGGCTTGGCAGTTTTTAGGCAAGTTTTCTATCATAAAAATTGATGCCTAGCCGGGAATCATACGACTTAACTTGCCGAGTAGCGCTTGTTCAAGAGGATTTTAAATATATCGCCTGTCACAGAAAAATGCAAAGATTTATTAATTTTGTTGTCAATGTCAATATTTTCTAAGAATTTATAAGTTAAAATATTTTTCAGTAAATGGCTAGTTTGGTTACGTTAGAAATCCGAGTTTTATTTGCAACTATAATAATAATAACTAATCAACTTTACTAATTAATAATCAGTAGAAAGGTGTGATGTTTCCCCTATCAATGGAAAAGGTACGTAAAACTTTATAGAACTTCAGTCACTGTTGATAACATATACTTGTATAATCAATTATGTCAATAATTATCATTTTATTGCTATTCACGCGCGTCTAGGTTCGCTCGGCCTAACAAAAGATATTTTGTCGTAATAATATTGGAATTTAAATAGCTGGAAAAATAATAAGAGACAGGAAATGAAGAGTATTAAACGAAAATAAAAAATTAATAACAATTGGATTTGTAATAGGAAACCAAAATAGAATAAACATCTGGAGGTGGAGAATTCCGAAAAAGATGGAGTAAATGTGGGTAAAGAAGAGGAACAAAAAAAGGCAGATGCGTTATATAAAAGGAATAATATAATAATCACTTTTGCCTCAACCTCCTTTTTATTAATTCATCTTCATAATAAAAATACCGTAAGCATTTCAATAAAGTAAATTTATATGAATAAAACTTTAATTCAGTTTCAATAAATTCTTTACCCTATTAGAAAAATTATTAGCGCACGCCCTTTTGACACGTAACACTGTATCTAGTCACAAGTATCTGTTTTTAAAAATCCAACGATGTTTATTTTGGGAAAGGTGTCCTCTTCGGTTCGGTTTCAACACTACCAATTTAAAAGCAATTTTTTTCTCTGTGTTCGCCTGTCAACGCCAAAGGTTTTAAATTTCAATCGTTTTCGGTTCGAACGCCACAGTTTCTCACCATCATTAAAACTTTTATGGAACATTTAGTCCCGGTCGAAATTTGTTTGATATTTTTTTAGGTGGCGAGAGAATTATTCGAATGCCTGAATGAGGTGCATTAGTTTAATTTTTAGGTGTTATGGGATAAGGATGCATTAAAGTTGATTTATTACTAAATATTGATTTATTATAGACCGTTAACTTTTTAATAAACGGTTAAAATTAACTAAAATTTGGAATATAATAATATTATAATTGAAAAATATGGAGCAGGTACTGGCTTATTATTACATCCTATTATCCAGTCACTATGTTTTAATCCAGACATTTGGTATCTTGTTCAAGAATTTCCTTGTGAACTACCAATCACAGTTATAGAAGATTAAAACTATTGTGAAATAATTTAAAAATTCAAGTTTATCACCTTATTCCTAAAATGTGAATTATTGTTTTAACAGAACCAATTACATTATTTCTGAACAGAACAAAATTTCTACTGAGATACGTATAAATCTAAAATTGCTCGTCGCTTCTATTTTTGCGCCACCCTGTATAAAAGTTGGAATATAGCTATGTATTAATATGTATATAAGGAAAACAACAAACGAACATGAAGGTGACACAATGACAGACTGATAGCTACCAGAAGCCGAGAAGGAAAGAAAGTAAAAAGTGAGATAGACATAGAATAGAACGAAATACGAAATATCTTAGGAAGACAAGAAAAGAATTAAAAGGTAAAGGCCGCTGCAGACGCGGACAATAGTGGCGGCCAGTATACATAGCCATTCATAGCTGCCAGTAATTGCGTCTCTACTGTCCACGTGTGATGGGTTACCGCTTCAACATCCAGTATCTATTGGCGGAATAATAGTGGCGGCCAGTATACATAGCCATTCATGGCTGCCAGTAATTGTCTCTCTACTATTGACGTGTGATGGGTTACTTGCCGCTTCAATGTCCAGTATCTATTGGCGACTCGCAGAAGCAGTGTCGATAATTTCTCACTTGAAGGCACCAGGCACAGATAAAATTAATGAATGAGCCATCCAGGTCATATACCAGGAAATGAAATATGTCCTACTTAAGTTGTACAAAGAGTGCATTAATTATCAAGTCTTCCTAGATAATTGGAAGATCGGGAAATTGGTGACCATTTTTAAAAATCCTAAGAAGGACGCTACAGATCCAAAAGTGTTGCGGACTATTACTCTCCTTTTGGAGTTTGGAAAATTCTGCCAGAAATCTACTTTGAAATTCCAGACCAGAGGCTTTTTCATTCCTCCCATTTCGCTTCAAGCAAAGAAAATCCACGGTTATGGCAGTGACCAAAATAACCAATTATATTAGGGAGGCCCAGAATCATTGCCTGATGACTTCCCTTAGAAAAGCCATATTTATATACTTAACCTTGTCCATTAACCCATTTTGGACATAGATTTTAGACCGTAAAGAGAGCATTCCTTTCTAATAGAGTCCTCTTTTATTTATCTCCTGATGTTGTAGAATTAATTCTTTAATTTAGTATTTTCTATTAGGACTTCATTATTTCGATTTTTTATTATTAGCTGTATTTTAACAGATATGGTACTTATGTTGATCAGAGACATCTATGGCCCAAAATTGTTCATCTTTTCCTTACTTTCCTTTGATTTCTGTTGTTTGCTCATGGAGAGCAGGGGTACGAGGTGGGTTCCTCCTAACCCCTACTTATTCTTTTTTAAGTATCTATTGGCGGCCACAAAACTCAAATTAGTTTGAGTTTGAGATTAGTGGGCGCTCAAGGGCTAGTAACGAGTCACGTGATCTAGTGGCAGCCATTATTGTCCGTCTCCTAAAATGCTCTGGCAGTCAGTAGAGCACTGGATTCTGTTGAGAGAATTTCTGTTGTATTTGTTTAAAGTGTTCCTTATTTTTATATCTTTGTGTAAGGGTATTCCTATTATTATCTTGGTTATCTTTGTGTTATAATATACCCTATGATGCCTTTAAAACTGGAAAATGCAAAGAAAAACTGACAATGTACAGTGGAGTAATGACAACATTACGGTTATTTCAGAAACCTACATGAATTTTGAACTGCTTTAGAACATTCGGTATAGCGATTACGCCAACAATTTAAAGCGTGAAAGTTCCATAATGAAAGTAAAAGACAAACTAGTTGATCTAGGAATCGTTGTTCGTGATTTTAATTTTTTGAGAGCCCGTATAAAGGTCATCAAGTCAACTTACAGGCCCAAACTCAATATTCTTTTCTATTTAACTGAATCCTCTTCGGAAAGTTCCCTCAATGATGTTGATGAAGCTCCCAGTTCATTTCTACATCCAATCCAGTCCTTGAACCAGCGCTAAAAATTTTGTTTTAATACTGCTTTCAGTTCCTTACTGCGAACGATTTTTTCAACAGCCTCTTGAACATCTTAATTGGCTACTTATACGCACTCTTCATCGAACACCTCGAACTAATTAAAATGCAACTATTACCACGTCACGAAAAGAACTCTATTATCTGCCCTGTTCGCTTGTGCTAAAGCTCATTTTATGCCCTTATGAAAAGCACTGTTTTACCGCCTATCACCTCCGCACGCGTACTACCGCTCATAAATGCAACATTTTCGGCTCTACTATTTTGGGATTTTTTTATACCGCCGCATACTATTCCGGAAAAACGATCACTCCTACCGCCTACTCATTTCACTCCTACTTGTTTTTGGTTACGTACATTTTCCCTCTGCTGCATCCAGTTTTGACATTTGAGTTATAGATGAAATTAGTTATTCAAATTTAATGATTTTTATTTCGGTTCTCACACTTAACATCCTAGCAGGAGATACTCTGGAACTGAGACCAGCGGCAAGTAAAGTTTGCCCTATCGGCCGACCCGAGATTGGAAGAGGCCATAACGACCTCTGGAGCATTTAATCATTTACTGACACTGCTCGAGCAAGTGTCCTTCACATTATAAACGAAAGGTGGCGCCAGAGACCTGAACCAAAGCGCCAAAATGACCCGTAACGACCAAAGAGCGTTACACCTAATTTTACTGTTTTTCATATTTTTTATTGATTTATTATTATCTATTTATTTGTATATATCTATTCACTGGTCTTATTATTAATACATTTGCTATTTCAAAAATAAAAACTGATTGTACAATCAAAAGTTTTTTCTTCCAAGAATTCATCTAACCCAGTATTGCTATTAACACAAATATTGATTTGACATTATTTACCCCTAATACAGGAAATTTCCATTTGGACATACGACGACATATATTGGACATACGATATCTTTACTATAAATTGATAATATGTGACAATGCTTGATACTATTTTCATTCGCTTAAATGTTTATGTTGACAATATAAATATACTTATGTAATTGGTTGTAAGTACATTCAAAATTAATGATAATTGTTATTTAAAATAGACCAATAAGTCAACTAAAAATGAAAACAATAAACAAACTAATCATCGAAGAAAATATATCTGAAATTGCTATTTTGCATTATAATTTTCTACTTACATAACATGTAAATATTTCATTATTTTTCTGTATATATTAAAATTGAAAAGTTACATTACAGTTGTCACAAATTGCATTATTAATTAAACTTCCTGGTTGCAGTTCGCGCAGATGATGCATTCGCCTTGAAGTTAAATTATCGAAAATATTATATTATTCAAGAGTCCATTTACATTTATAATCAGTTTCCGCTAAACTTCTGGAAACATCCAAACAAAGCTAATGTTTATTTGAAATGATATTCTTAGATCAGCCATTTGGAAATGTCTACCACCTCATTTTTCGTTTTAATAACGTGAAAAAATACAACAAAGGATATTTTTATTAACTTTATAGTAAAAGATATAATAAAAGTAGAATCACAGATTAACAGAGATTACTAGAAATGTATTAAAAATCGGTTGTGTCGCCCCAAAACTTTCCCGACGAGTATTCGCGAATACTTTTTCAAATATTTAATGTTAAAGTTTCAAATTTTGACATTTATTTATTTTTAACAGGTGAAAGTTTGGAGAAATAATTTTGACTGTTCTAAATAGAGTTTTTCAAGGGCTTTCAAATGACATATTGCAAGTCAAATTCCGTGACATATTGTATCTGTCATTTTTTTGATGGTGACACTTCCGTTTGACAGATGTCATACAAAAACTAATGGGTACTTCCGACTGGTAACCCAAACCCATATACCAAATGTCAACTTAATCGGATTAAACGTGTGGCCCCTATCGTGGAAAAATACACACAGACAGACAGACAGAAAGACAAATAGACAGACAGACTTCCATCTGAAAATGGTCTAAATCATCAGTGACCCCAAAATGGATATTTCCATCTTTATCTCGAAAAATTTTTTAAGCTCGTTCACAATACTTTCCCTTTTGGGGGGGGGTGGGGAAATTATAATTAGAAGAAAAACAGAACAATGAGAAAAAAATGAGGAAAAATTAGAAAAAACCGAAAAAAAAACAAAAAACAAAATATCACAAAAATGAGAAAAAGTAGAAGAATTGAAAACAGAAAAAATCGGAAAAAATAAGAAAAAACAGAAAACATTCCAAAAGAAAAATCAGAGAATCTTGGAAAAATAAATGAAAATAAAATACCAAAAGACGGAAAAAACGAGAAAATAAAAAAAAAAGTAAAGAAACGCAATAAATCGAAAAATAACGCAAAAAATTGCAAAAACCACAAAAAAATCCGAAAAAGAACAACCAAAAAAAAACGGAAATAATTGTAACCATAAAAAACTTAAAAAAAATGAATGTTTGAGAGAATCGAAATAAATTGCAAAAAAAATCGAACAAAAGCGTAAAAAATAGAAACAAAATTCCAAATAAAATTTCAAAAAATCTAAAAAAAAACGCAAAACATGGCAGAAAACGGGAAAAAATTTCAAAAATCGTAAAAAAAATCACAAAAAATGGCAAAAAATTGAAAATGGAAATAATCGCTGAAAATCCGAAAAAATGGAAAAAACATTGCAAAATGGAAAAAAATTTCAAAAACTCGTGAAAAAAAAACGAAAAAATTTGCAAATACATATATTCGCAAAAAATTGCAAATTAAATGGCAAAAAATTAAAAAAAAAATCGAAACAAAATCCCGAAACAATAGCAAATAATCTCAAAAAAAAAACACAAAAAATGGCAAAAAAAACTGCAAATGCAAATAATCGCAAAAACATAAAAAAATGCAAAAAAATTGCAAAATGGAAAAAAATTTCAAAAAATCGTTAAAAAAAATCGGAAAAAATCACAAAATATAACAAAAAATTGCAAATACATATAATCACTAAAAAACAGAAAAGAAAGCAAAAACATTCCAAATAACTAGCAAAAATCAAAAAAAAATCCAATACAATCCAAAAAAAAAATGGCAAAAACACACGGCAAGAATGGCAAACAATTGCAAAAAAAAAACAGAAATAAAATGGAAAAAAATTGCAAATTAAATAGCAAAAAATCAAAAAAAAAATCGAAACACAATCCCGACAAAATGGCAAATAATCTCAAAAAAAAACCGCAAAAAATCGCAGAAAATGCGAAAAAAAATTTAAAAGATCGGAAAAAAAATGGCAAAAAATTGTAAACACACATAAATAATTTTGACTAATCTGAATTGAGTTTTTTAAGTGCTTTCAAATGACATATTGCAAGTCAAATTCCGTGCGATATTGTATCTGTCATTTTTTGATAGTGACACTTCCGTTTGACAGATGTCGTATAAAAACTAATGGGTTCCTACGACGGGTAACCTAAATCCATATACCAAATTTCAGCTGAATCGGATCGTGGAAGAATACACACACAGACAGACAGACAGACTTCCAGCTTGAAATGGTCTAAATCATCTTAATTTTAATATTAATCATGTATACTTATGGTGCGTTCTTTCTATCTAAATACCAATATTATTACGACAAAATATCTCTTGTTAAGCCAAGCGAACCTAGACGCGCGTGAATTGCAATAAAATGATAATTATTGACTTAATAATTATACAAGTCTATATTATCAACAATGATTGAAGTTCTATTCCATCCTGAAATATCCTTTCTATAAAGTTATACGTACACCTTTTCAATGATTATTAATTAGTAAAGTTGATTAGTTATTATCCTGGTTGTAAATAAAACTAGGTAGTTTTTATTACTAATTTATTGGCGAGGGTTAAATATTTATGGAGGTAAAAACAAAATTAATACAAATAAAACAAATAATTATTATAGAAATGAACATGAAATTATAAAAACGATTCATTAATTCTTAGAAACTCTCGCCTGTCTGACAGAAACTCAAAGATGCCTGAAGACAGGTCTTTACCCAACGAAACACCAAAATTAACTAACTATTTTGGGATTTCTAACCGTAACCAAACTGGCTATTTACCAAAAAAGGATTTAACATAAATTTTTGTAAAATATTGACACTGACAAAAAATTAATAAATCCTTGCATTTCTCTGTGAGAGGCGATGTGTTTAAAACCCTCTTGAACATGCACGACTTGGCAAGTTAAGTCATATGATTTCCGATGAGGCTTCAACTTTTATGATAGAAAACTTGCCCAAAAACTGTCAAGCCCCGCTGGGAACCATCTTATATCATCAATGGAATTTAAAATATTAACATATGTTTTCCTAACTAAACAGAGTCAAATAATTGTATTTCATATCCATAAAAATGGTCACATTTTCACCATATACTTTTTCTACTCTGTTCCATTTGTCATTAATTTTATCTGATTATAACATAAGTAAAAAAATGTTTTAACTCAAATAAAGAAATATGTTGTTTTCAGTAATAAATATCCTTTCTATAAATATATCCTTGCTTTACCTATTTCTAGAAAATAAAGGGGTGCGTATTGTATATTTTAAATCACCTTAGTATCATTCTTAAGAAAACACTTCTATTTTAGATCGTTTTTTGTTTTGAATATCTTTAGTGGTATTATTAGAAGTAAATGAATCTTGATACAAGAATTGTTTTTACAAACAAAACGTTAAAATGAAACTCATAAATTGAAACGTGAAACATTAAATTTTAATGATGCAAGATCCCCCAATATTCTAGAATCAATAAAAGTAAATTGATGTTTTTCAGATTTGGATATATGTTCCTGCGAAAGGAATTAATGAAACATGTGCGCACTTTCACAATAGGAATGAGTTGGGGGAGTATTAATAAATTTTTCATATGACACAGAATTGGGGCGTTCAAGAAGATGATTGTGTGATGGATTCATAAAATAAAATAAGATTTAAGACATCCATTTATCCATTTTCCATTTTGAGTTTTATCACATTTACATTATTTAAAACAGTATAATATAATAAAACGGATTCCTGCTATTTCTTTTTCTTTATCCACTTCATTAAAAACAATCCACCAAATAGGAAAAAGGATTGTAAAAAAAATGTAAATAAATTTCGTTTAATAAAGAATTAAGTAGTATCAAATTTATTAAAAATTAACTATATCCTAAAAAATCTACTAGATTTAATAAAAACTGTAAGTATTTCAAAAAGAATAAAGTACAAATAAAAATAAACTGTGTCTTTTACGAAACAAATAACTTTGGATAATACTAAGTAAATCACTGAAAACTCAGTTTTATTACTGCTACGAATTCAGTGTCGAAGTTGAAAGAATTTATTTATTTTTCCAATTAAACGTGACTTTTCCGTTGTAAAAGTTCGATTCGAAAGTTTTCACGAAAGTTCCGGGAAACTTCGTCACAGCCCGATTTTAATTTAGTTTTACCTAAAGTAGAAAATAAAAAGAAGAATAAAAATCAAAAATTCATGATTGTAATTAGATTTTCCAAGTTGTGATAAGAGTTAGTGGACTTTTATTATTATACAGTTTATCAATAATTACTTTTAACTAACATAACCTAACCAAATTGTCATTAATGTTGTTAGCAAATAATTTCACTTTGATTTTTTTTCAGAACCTTCTCCTGTTATATCATGTGTATTAATGATATTAACGAAATTTTTTTAAAAGTTTCTACGATGCTATTTTTGTTGGGCTATAACTAATTATTTCCAAAATTTGTTCCTGCTCATTTTAGGCGAAGAAATAAAAAAAATTGGACCAACTAAAATCCGTAAGAGACTAAACAATCGACACAAAAATAAATTAGTTGTTTTTTTAATTTAATGAGAAAAAATATACGTACTTCTTATTATTTAAAATTCTTAGAAAGTTCAACGTCCTATGATAAAATCATCTGATGAATTATTCCCGCGATTCTAAAATAGTCAGGTTTATTTACCTTTGCTCTTTATTTAGATTGGCTTAGGGATTCTGCATATTTGCTAAAATTAAATTTGGATAATATAATGACTAACAACGGTTAATCTAACATGGTTTTTTAAAGCAATTAATTTACATGATTTGGTAAATAAAAACAAATTTTAATGGACAAAAAGCATAATAAATAATTTATTACTCACAATAAATAAGTACTAGCAACTCTTCGAATATGAAAGAAATCTAATAAAATAAACATAGTAATAAACCTACAAAAATTCTGAAACAACCATAAGAAAATTCTAGAAAAATTCTTGTAAAATCCATAAAAAAAAATGTTAAAAAAGTCGTAAAAAATATTAAAAAACCCTTTAAAATTCTTTCTTAAAAAAAAAACCTTAAAAAATCCTTGAAAAATACGGAAAAAAATCATTTGAAATTCTTTAAAAATCCTTAAAAAAATTATTAAATTTTTTTTAAAACATCATTCAAAATTATTTTAAAATCCTTGGAAAAATTCTGAAACAATCATAAGAAAATTCCTGAAAAATTCTTGTGAAACCCATAAAAAATCGTAAAAAAAATCCTTAAAATACTTAAAAATTCGTAAAAAATCTTTCAAAATTATTTGAAGAATTCTATTCTTGAAAAAAATAGTAAAAAGATACTAAATCTTGAAAAATCCTTAAAATATTTAAATATCTTTTAAAAAATCTTTTGAAATCCTTAAAAGTCAAAATTTGTTGATAATTCTTAAAAAACCTTTGAAAAAACTTCCTTGAAAAACACATAAATGAAAAATCCTGAAAAACAACTAAAGAAATTATTTTAAAATCCTTGGAAAATTCTGAAATAACGATAAGAAAATTCTTGAAAAAATCTTGTAAAATCCATAAAAAAGCGTTAAAAAATTGTAAAAAAATTCTTAAAAAATTCTTGAAAAAATACTGAAAACATTCTTAAAAAATCCTTTGAAATTCTTCCTTAAAAATTCTTGGAAAAATACTGAAAAAATCTAAAAAAATCCTTTGAAATTCTTTGAAAAATCATTACCACCATTATTTTTTAAAACATCAGTGAAAATTATTTTAAAATTCCTGTAAAATCCTCAAAAATCGTTAAAAAAATCCTAACAAAATCCTTAAAAACTCTTTGAAAAATTCTCCAACCATCGTTAAATGATTCTTGAAAAGCGTTTGGAAATTTCTTAAAAAAATTATTCAAAATTATTTGAAGATTTCTTAAAAAAATAGTAAAAATATACAAAATTTTGAAAAATCCTTGAAAAAATATTTAAAAATCCTGAAAAAAATATTTTGAAATCCTTAAAAATTAAAATTTGTTGAAAAATCTTTAAAAAAACTTTCTAGAGCAAAATTGGATAAATAATCCTTGAAAAAATCTTTTATCTTAACATTCTTGTAAAAAATAGTAAAAAATATACAATATCTTGAAAGATCCTTGAAAAATATTTTGAAAATCCTTAAGAAGCAAAATTTGTTGGAAAATTTTTGAAAAAAATCTTCCTTGAAAAAATCAGGAATGAAAAATCCTTGAAAAAATCCTAAAAAAATCTTAAATCTCAGAAAAATCGTTAAAAAAAATAAAAACTTCTTAAGACATCATTGAAAATTGTTTTAAAATCATTGGAAAAATTCTGAAAAAATAATAAAAAAATTCTTGTAAAATCCATAAAAAAATAACGTTAAAAAATCTAAAAAAATCCTTAAAAAAATCCTTGAAAATATAATAAAAAAAATCTATTAAAAACCCTTTGAAATCTATGAAAAATCCTTAAGATTATTAATTTTTTTTTTTTAACATTGAGATTTATTTTAATACCTGAAACCTAAAAATTCTGAAACAATCATAAGAAATTTCATGGAAAATCCATAAAAAATCGTTAAAAAATCCGTAAAAAAATCCTCAAAAAATCATTGAAAAATTCTTCAACCATCATTGAATAATTCTTGAAAATTCGTGAAAAATCCTTCAAAATTACTTTAAGAATTCTGATTTACATTCTTGTAAAAAATAGTAGAAATATATTAAATTTTGAAGAATCCTTGAAAAATGTTTAAAACTCCTTAAAAAAATATTTTGAAAATCCTTATAAATCAAAATTTGTTAAAAAATATTTGTAACAAACTTCCTTGAAAAAATCATGAATAAAAAATCCTTGCAAAAATCGTGAAGAAATTTTCAAAAAAATCATTTAAAATTCTTTGAAAAAACCCTAAAATAACGTAATTATTTTTTTAAAAAATATCATGGTAAATGTTTTAAAATCCTTGGATAAATTCTGAAACAGTCATGAGGAAATCCTTAAAAATCCTTGAAAAATAATTGAAAAATCTATGAAAAAACATTAAAAAACCTGTAAAACTTCCTTGAAAAACTAAAAAATCTAAAAAAATCCTTGAAAAATCTTTGAAAAATTCTTCAACCATCATTGAATAATTCTTGAAAATTCGTCAAAAATCCTTCAAAATTACATTAAGAATTCTGATTTACATTCTTGTAAAAAATAGTAAAAAATCCTTGGAAAATGTTTAAAAATTCTTAAAAAAATATTTTGAAAATCCTTAAAAATTAAAATTTGTTGAAAAATCTTTAAAACAAACTTCCTTGAAAAAAAAGTCCTTGTAAAAATCCTGAAGCAATTTTCAAAAAAATCATTTAAAATTCTTTGAAAAATCCTAAAATAACATAATAAATTTTTTTTAAAAATATCATGGAAAAATGTTTTAAAATCCTTGAAAAAATTATGAAATAGTCATAAGGAACATCCTTAAAAATCCTTGAAAAATAATTGAAAAATCTATGAGAAACCATTAAAAAGCTGCAAAACTTCCTTGAAAAACTTGAAGAACAAATCTAAAAAAAATCCTTGAAAATTCTTTTAAAACTCCTTAAGAAATCAATTAAAATTCTTAAAGAATCCTTTAAAAATCCCTAAAACATCCTAGAAGAATTATGGGAAAATTATTAAAAAAAACTTAAGTTCTAAAATTTGTGATTTATTTTTTTTTATTATTTGTGTAAAATTCTGATTTCAGATTTGGATTTGGAATAAAAAATAAACAAAAAACTGAGTTACAAAAACTTTGTGTCTATTAAGACAAAAAACTTAAAAGGGTCTGAAATTTTAAAATTTGTAAATTTTTTTTCTTAGTGATGTAAAATTTAAAATTCTAATTTTAGATTTGAATTTAGCATAAATAAATAAACAAAAAGTTTCAGGTGTAAAAAAATTTTAAATTTGTTATTTCTTTCTTATTTGTATAAAATTTCAAATGCTGATTTCAGATTTAAATTTAACATATATAAATAAACAAAAAATAGTATTACAAGTTTATAATTTTTATTGACTTAAATATCATTAAAATCTGTAAAAATTATTAATTCGACATAAATTTTTAAAAGTTTTAACATTACATCAATTCTCAAAACATGAAAAATTTTTGTTTCATAGTAAATATATTGAAACATTGAAGATAAATTAAATGAACTAAAATCTGGCATAAACAATTACCTCTCCAATAACCATAAGATATTCACAATTTGCTATGCACTGTAACTACTTTTACCACACTAATTCACGACTTTGCCACATAGAATACCAAAACAGTCACATACTCGAGCCGCATCCAGATTACTACTCTGTACACATATTAAACAACCTATTTAGGTAATGTTTATATTACAGTCCGAGAATTACAATGATTAATTAGAGAAAGCTAGATAACTATCTCTAATTGGTCCAAAAATTACAACAGTTTCGGGAATTATTAACATTAAATTGTTTTTACAACTTTAATCTTATTACAGGATTAGAAACAAACAAATTGTATGTTAAACTTGAATTATCATCTAATAAACTTTGCTAGAAAATATTTAAATTTAACTCATTGAATATTCAACGATATAACTTAATTAATTAACAAGTAATAACAGTAGTTTTTTTTTAAGGAAAATCACAAATTAATGTTTTATTCACAACAAGAAGCACTTGTTTCGTGTTGTTGGCTGTCTAGCAAGCTTTTAATTGTTTTTTACTGTACTTACTTTGTTGATGTTATCAACTTTGCCTTGTTTTACTATTAGATTAGCAGGGAGAAGTGTCCCTGAATATTTATCAGGCTCCTTTACATTTTGCTTGGCGACAGTGCTGCGTTTAAATTATTTAAACTGTTTCTCGATGTGGCGCTTTGTCAAGAGTTCATCGTCAACTTTATCGATGGAAACTGGCTGAATTTTAAACAGCGCTGGACCAAATATCAGGATTAAAGTTTCGTTTAACTAGTTGTGAAACTAAGTTTGTTAATAATATTAAATTAAAAGTTTTGGCGACTTTATGATAAAAAAACTAAATTTGTTCTTAACGTTTCAGTCTAATTTAAATTTCTTATCAAGAATCAAACTTATTTGTAAAAAAATATCAAAAATTAATTTTATTACGTCTGCTGTATTATCATAGTAAAAAAAACATAAATGGATCAATTTACCTTCTTAACACATGTTTATCACCTCGGACATTTATTAATACCTACAAAATTTTAATCTAATTTCAATTAGGTACTCATTGTGCCGTTTAGGTACTGATATGTAACAAACAATTCCCTATCAGCTTGAGAAATCCACAGATTTGGTTCTAAATAACCTCATAGGAAAGATAGGCCACTCTCTACAGCATAAGGAGATTGCGCTGACAGCTTGACAACTTTCCTCGACATTGCAGCGGCGTTCAACAACAATCCTGAAATGCTGCGAAGGGGAATAAGCAGACTAATCTGCAACTGGATCAAAAAAGAATGCTTGAAAATCGTTTTGTGACGTCATCACTGCAAGAGCAGACAGTTAGGTTTAGAGCTGCTAAGGGGTGTCCTCAAGGTGGGGTACTGCCTCCACTTCTTGGGTTGCTCTTGGTCGACCCCTTCTGAATAGACTCTCCTGGCTGGGGGTAGATTTATCAATGCTATTCCGACGGCCTTTTAATGGATAGATGTTTGTTTGAAGAGATTATATCTAATATGCTTCAGGAAGCCATTAACATCGAAAAGGGTTGGGGTGAGGAGGAACACATGTGTGTGAACCCCCCACAAATAGGTGGTAGTTTACTTTTACAAAAAAGAGGAAGCTTGATAAGCTACGTCATCCAATTTTATCAAAGAGTGCTAAAACCACATATGGCGCAGAAGCCTGGTGGACCAAGGGACTCTAGTCTATTGCGGCGGCCAAGTTGTCTCGATTTCAGAAACTAATTTGTGTAACCATTACAGGCGCCGTGTACTATTAGAGCAAGAGGCCAAAATGACTTCCTATGGAGCCGTATCGGTGGCTAGTCAAAACTAAAGAAACAGACAATGGGACCACTGTGGACTGCTGTGAGTACTCACCACACTCTCCGAATGGTTTCAGATGTACTCTTCTCCAGAACTCACATACAGAAGTCCTATTCCTTCTTCCGAGAAGAAACGAATGGAAAAGGGAGGAGATGCTCTTTCCAAGAGAGTTGGCAAACCATCCTCTTATCAACAATAGCTATTTGTGTATTAAGAGCGGAAAGTGATACTTTGCTGCTTGAGGCAGAGAGTTGCCCGCGCGACGCGTAGCGGAGCGCGGGCAATCTGCCGAAAGCGGCAAAGCACTTTCTGCTCGAATTGCACACAAGATTTTTTCTACGATCACATTATTTTTAGACAAATAATTTAAAAAAAACATGAAAATACACTTCATAACCTAAAAATGAAATAATGACGTTTCATTAATTTCACACAAAACAGTAAGTAGATACTTAAATATGCAATCACTATTTCATATAGGTGTACCTAGGTGTATCTAGGTGTACCTTCTGACTGTTATATTTTTACTAGATAAATTTTATAAAATAAAGTTTAATTTCGTTCGAAATATCTTCAAATATTAATATTTCAACTAAAATATTTAGACTGCCCTATATTTTGTTTTAATATACCTGTTATTTACTACCTTTCTTTAGTTTATTGTAAATGAAAACAGGCGAGCGGAAAAGTACGCGCTAGAGCGACAATAATGTCAAATTATTACAGATCACGGAAAACGTCAACTTTGCGGTTAGATTTGAGTGTGCAAAAGCCTACTTTGGGTAGTGATCGTAGGAAAAAGTATTTACATTTTGTCGACAGCCAGGTAGCTTTAAAAACACTCAGATCCAACCGACTGACTCGAATCTGGTGTATAATTGCATCGAATCCTTGGATCGTATTCATATCAGTGACAGAGTAATCCTATTCTGGGTACCTGGGCACGAAGGGGTGGAGGACAACGAGAAAGCCGACACTCTTGTGCAGAAACTGAGTTCATTGGACCGTAAACATTCTCAAAGACACTATCTAGACATGGAATTCTCCAGCACTGGAAAGACATTCCTAAGTTAGCTCTCTTTACGGCGTTCAGAGTCCAACCCTCAGGAAGCACCCTATCGCCGATCCTAGAATAGAGTAGAAGTGATCTACGCATCTTAATTGTACTACTTACAGGGCACTGTCGTCTGCGTTACCATCTGAAGAAGCTTCGTAAGAAGGTGTGTATTGTATGGTGAATTGTAGCCTGTAGTGGTGAGTCACAATAGGGCCCTGCTGGCCACAGTGGAAGGGCGAGCTAACGCCCCACTCACATTGAACCTAACTTAATCTAAACGGCTACCAAAAATTGTAAAATTTTCACTGATAATCTCCCTAGGGCATGAATTATTGTAGGAAATTTTTTGAGTTTTTCTCGCAATATTAATTCAAGCACGTGGGGGATTCGGTAAGAAAATTTCACACCGAAATATTACAGAAATTCTAGGACAATGACACGTTTGGATGGTAAACGTAAATGTCATTTTACTATAAACGTCAAAAAATTTCCTGTGTAATTTCATGCTTCTTTACTTCAAGGAGGACAAAAATTTCTGGAAATATTTTTAGTTGCTATGGTAACGATACAGAATAGAGGCTTTTAATTGGTCAAAAATGTGTGTGAAATTTTCATATAAATTTTTTATTTAATTTAATTGCTTGTAAAATTAAGTCTAATTAAAAGAAATATTTTATTCAAAACATAAATTAAAATCTATGATTTTTTTTCTTATTTGTGTAAAATTTTAAATTTTGATTCCAGATTTCTGCATAAAAAAATAAACAAAAAATCGAATTACATAAAGTTTGTGCCTAAATTACATGGGTCTGAAATTTTGAGATAGCGATTCTTTTTTGTTAATTGTATAAAATATTAATTTTAGATTTGGATTCAGCATAAATCAGTAAACAAAAAATTTCATTACACAAAGTTTGTGCATTTTAAGGCGAAAAAGTTATAGGGGTATGAAGTTTTAAAAGCTGTGAATTTTTTCTTGTTTGTGTTAAATTTAAAATTCTGATTAGAGATTTGGATTCAGCATTAAAAAATAAATAAAAAATGCATCACATCAAAGTTTGTGCCTATTAAGACAAAAAACATGGAGTTTGTTTTAAAATTTGTGAATTAAAAGTTCATCTTGGTATTGTTGAGCATTCTCAACAGGTTTTTAATAAAACAAACAAAATCAACCATTCCTCAAAAAAAGAGAACAAAAGTGACTAAATAATATAAGGATTATTAAACGAGGACATAGCTCGCCCTAACACTAATTAAACACGCAAATATGTTGCCGAAATAATTTTGATATAAAAATGATAGATAGTTTCGACATCCATCGTAGGTTGATGGGTACCAACCGGGCTAGTCACTTAAAAGGATAAAAAAACCTGTGTAAAAGCAACTAACCAAGCACAACTTGGTGCCGGTAGATGATGGATCCCAACCTCCATTTACCGTCATCAAGTTGTACTTGGTTAGTCGCTTTTACAGAAGTTTTCATCCTATTAAGGTACTAATCCGGTTGGTACCCATCAACCTACGATAGATGTCGTGACTATCTATCAATTTTGTAGTACATAGAATTACTTAGAGTATACAGAGTAGGTTTTTGAAAATATGCATTCCGACAAAGTACCACTGATGATTCCTATAAGGATGAAACACGTATGGTAATTGTCAGAGTGTATAATTTCAAAAACTTACTCTCTTTGTTTTGAGATAATTTTGGATTTATTATTAATAAAATAGGGTTTGCAAAGATAAATTATCTTACGGTATTATATGCAGCTGACATAATTTCATTAAATCAAAAGAAATACTGAAAGTGATAGAAAGAAAAATAATTAGAAAAAAAGTGGGACCAAAGAAAATAAGAAAGGAGTAGTAAAAAAAGTTTATAGAAGATATAGTAAAAATTGTAAAGACAAAGACAACGCGATGGCATATATAAAGAAATGGAAATAAAAAAATTATTAAAAAGATAATTTAATGACAACCACCAAAATAACGGACTTACTGGATGTCCAAAAATTCGTTGGAAAGACCAAATAAAGACAAAAATAAATTGGGGATTAATGGATAAAGAAACAAGATCAAAAACGGAATGGAGAATAATATCACAGTCTAAGAAAACAAGAGAAACCTTGTTAGAGAATAAAGTACAAGTCTGGCAGAGCTAGGTACTGGTATACTTAACAAAAAAGTCAAAAATCCTTCAAGAGCAACGAAAATTCCACAAGGAATATTGAAACGTTACTTTAATTTGTTGATAATAAATAATCAACGTGATTTAAGCTCAATTCTTTTTATTATGGGTTCGTTCCACGAATAGAATTTGAAATGTATCAAAAAGTATAATATTAAATAAAAAAAATTCCTGTCGGTAGGGTCGACAGGGGAGGTAGATTTCTATTGTCTAAATTTGAGCATCCTTCCCCACTCCACGATATGGTCAGATCGAAAAAAGTTTCAAACAAATAAATTTTATAATAATTAGGACATGAAAAAAGTCTACTGACCTGTTTCAATATTTTTGAAAAAAGCGGAGATATAAATTTTTTGAAATTTCAATCCCCTCCAGGTCCATCTCCTTAGGTCCGATTAAAAAAAGTTTCAGACAAATTATTTTTTTACTAATTAGAATATAAAAAAAGTTTTATAAACTGTTTCAATATTTTTGAAAATAGCGGAGACATAAATTTTTTGAAATTTCAACCCCCTCCAGGTCCATCCCCGTGGGTCAAATGAAAAAAAGTTTCAGATAAATTAATTTCATAATAAGACTATTGTGGTCCACGTAGTCCAGGAAAAAAATAGTCCAAGAAAAAATGTAGTCGTAGAAAAACAAGCTTGGTCCAAAAAAAACGTAGTCCAAGAAAAACTGTTCGAAAGGAAAAACTGTTCCAAAGGAAAAAACGTAGTCCAAAGGAAAAAACGTAGTCCAAAGGAATAAACGTAGTACAAAGGAAAAACCCCTTTATAATGAGGGGAAAAAAGAAAATTTTAAATTTACAGCGCAGACGATCTACAAGTCAATTATTTTGACTGAAGAAGCAAAGAGAGTTGGTAACGTAGGAAAGACATTTTATAGTAATACCTAAAGGGATATGAAGCGAGCTGAAATCAGATAGACCGAGTAAAGGAATAATAAAAATACAGGGTGGTACAAAAACTTAACAATATACAGTACGTGGGTGTAGAGCGAAAGTGGTAGCATTAATTAACCAGTTGTTACAAATACCACTTAACAATTTCTGATTCATAAGCATATTTAAATTTCTTTCATGAAGGTTATCATTGTATTGTTTACAGTTTATGATTAAGTAATTAATAATCCTTTATGATTGAATAAAATAACACAAATGTTCCTTAAGTTTCCACAAAAATAGAGATCTAATGTGACGTATTTTAAAGGGACAAAAGTAAATAAAACTTTCGACTTATCTTGTCTGTTTTTCTCATCGACAAAATCCCACTTAACCAGTTTGTGGACAATCCGCTTGTCGCATGTAAGTGACTAAGTCTGCATCCGTTGGACCAGATGAGATTTAATTTTCCAGTTTGTCTATGCGCTTATTCCGAGGCTAATTCGAAAGCAAAACCCCAAAACAGGCGCTTCGTCGACTAGCAGAATCCTGGCATTCGATACGCGTGTTTGGAAAGCCGAAGATGGGACCCGCAAATTGGTTTTGTTGACTACAATGGACTTAATAGATTCATAAATGGCATATTTAAAGGGTTATGGAGTATGAGAATGGGGAATGAATAATGGAATGGAGAATGGAAAAGGCGTGGATCATTTTGGAAACTAATAAATAAATGACAGTGAAATTTACCAGTTATAAATTAATTCTAATATTCAATTGTATCACTAAAAATTATTTTGTTTGTGTAAAAATTCCCCATTTTTGTTTTATTTAAGGTCTAGTTAGCAGTTATCTTTCATTGAGGTGCGTACAGTATATAGAGTGCTAATTACTGGAAATTATTACGTTTTGAGTGTTGGAAATTGTGTGCTGATTGTTAGAGGGTCTCGGAGCGTGGGGTCTTCCTTTGGGAGAAAACACGCACTGGTTGAAAATGGTTAAGGCAACGCTGTAAGCGCGGACAACAAATTAACTGTTTATATTTAAATATACATATTTAGGTTTCGGTCGTTGACATTTAATTTTAGCCAATTAAAGGATTCGTTAAGGGTTGATAATTTTTTTTAGCAATTTTATGGGATATTTGATTTTTGTACAACCGTTTATTTTCCGCATCGCATATTTAGGTCACTAATTTATAATTGTATCGATGTATAATTTGGATATTAATCAATTTATACATGAAATATAATTAGAATTTAATTTCATAATATAACTTAGTTATCCATGTGATGATTTACGACACTCGCCTACGGCTCGTGCTGTAAAATATGTGAATAACAGCCACCATAGCCACATATAGTTGTCCATGTAAGAAGCATGGATGATTGCAATGCCATGTTTTCGTTGTTCGGTAGTTTTTTTTGTGGTCAGAAACCGGACGTAGAACAACCTCTTAAAGTGCTGTAAACGTGAAGTTCACAGCACTCGCCTACGGCTCGTGAAGTTGACACAGGTTTATCGCAATCCAATGAACGGTACAGCAGCTCATAAAATAAAATTCGAACAAACAAACATTCACTTTTATATATTGGATATCTTGGATTAATATTATGTAAACTCGAATTGTGAAAAATCCAGTCGATACAGTTTTCCAAACTTTTATAACTACCCCTGTAGAAACCGAGAAACGTGTTCAAAGGGGATAAGCTCCTTCCTCAAAACATAAAATGTGTTTTCTCCAACCACACTGTTGCCCCTCAGGTGTAACTGTTCGTCAAATAAATTATGCTCTTAAATAAGATTTAAGATATTTTACAAAAATTAACTTCTACGTGATTTTAAAATTTTTAGTTTCATCATAGTTTTTCTTTAATTAGAAATACATACAAGCCTTCCCGATAATTTCCCAACCCACCTCCGAGAAGGGAAAGTATTGTGAACGAGATAAACATGGAAATATCAATTTTGAGGTCACCTGAGATGATTAAGACCATTTCCAGATGGAAGTATGTCTGTCTGTGTGTATTTTTCCACGATAGAGGTCACACGTTTAATCCGATTGAGCTTAAATTTGGTATATGGGTTTGGGTTAACCGTCGGAAAGTGCCACTATCAGAAAATGACACATACAATATGTCGTCACGGAATTTAACTTGCAAAAAAATAAAAATCACTAAATTAGAATAAACCAATTTTATACCAAATTCAGGCGAGGACGAAAAGGTGTGCACCACGGTTCCTTAAGCAGAGATGTGTATTTCAGGCTAGCGTGACGGATTCGGTACAATTGAACTTCAGCACCCTGCAGCTTGACCCATCTAGCTGATCACGACATAGCCTCATGTATAATTAAGTTAAGTGTGGAAAAGCATGAGACCAAACTAATAACCTATAGAACTTTTAAATATTTTAATGAAGAGGATTTTATTAGGGATTTATATAATGCTCCATTTTTTAGAATCTATGATCAGGAAGGTATTGATGAGAAAATAACATTCCTAGTTAATTGCCTAATTAATCTATTTGATAGACATGTGCCGCTAATAACATCACGTGTTACTAAGCCTAGAGCTCCATGGTTAACTGGAACTATAAAACAAATGATGGCAATACGGGATAAAGCGTTGAACAAGTACAGGAGAACTAAATCAGAATATCACTTTCAATTTTATAAAGATATGAGGAACTACACAAATTCTGCCATTAAAAGAGAGAAGAAAGCATTTTTTGCATTTGAACTCGCTAATAAAAATACGAAAACTCTCTGGAAAACTTTAAAAACATATAGTGTTGTAACTAATAAATCCAATACAATACCGGATAATTTAAAAAATCCCACTGAAATAAATAATTTTTTTATTAACGCATGTCGTACGAGTGAACCTCCAGAGCAACTACTCTTATCATATAAAAACAGAAAAATAATTGAATCAGATTTTCAGTTATAAAAAGGGGTCGATGACCTATTTGTTTATCAGGTAATAAATGCTATAACTACTAATGCTACTGGCGAGGATAAATTAAGTTTAAGACTTATAAAATTATGTTGTCCGTATATAGTTCCATACATAACACACATTATTAATTTTTCTTTAAATCATAATACTTTTCCTGAAATATGGAAAAGAGCCGTTGTAAAAGTTTTGCCGAAAAAATCAAACCCAATTGAGTTGAAAGATCTGCGTCCAATTAGCCACTTTATCTAAAGTGCTCGAAAGAGCTATAGAAGTACAATTAAAAAAACATATTGATCTGCATTCACTGCTACCTTTAACACAATCTGGATTCAGGAAAGATTACAGTTGTACAACGGCTCTTCTCCATATTATTGATGATATTGTCAAATCTATAGATGAGGGTAAGTGCACAATTTTGGTCTTGTTAGATTTTAGCAGAGCTTTTGATACAATTAACTACGAGTTAATGCTAGCAATCCTACATTATATAGGTCTCTCTAAAAATGCCGTAGATCTCTTAGCATCTTACCTTCGTGGTCGCAAGCTAGCGGTTTTAGTAGATGGAAACATGTCTCCTTACTTAATTTTAACCAGTGGAGTTCCTCAGGGTTCCATTCTGGGACCGTTGCTTTTCGCTATTTACACTTCCAACCTTGTAAAAGAATTTCAATTCTGTAATGTACATCTCTATGCAGATGACACTCAACTTTATTACAGTTTTTATCCCCATGCGATAGTAGAGTCATGTAATCGTATAAATGATGAATTAAACATCTTCATCAAAGCTGCTGAAGACCATTGTCTGAATATTAACTGTAGTAAATCTAGTGTTATACTTTTTGGTAACAGAAATAAACGAGATCAAATCTCTAATAGTGTAAATATCGTAATAAAGAATGAACGTCTTGAAAACGTGAACGAAGCTAAAAGTTTAGGTGTATTGTTAGATTCTAATTTAAAATTTGAGAAACACATCAATCAGCTTATAAAATCTGCTTATATTACAATTAAAACAATATATGGTAACAGACAATTTCTTCCAATACATGTAAAATCAATTCTGTGTGAATCATTAATATTGTCAAGATTTAATTACGCTGATGTACTATATGGCCCGTTTTTATCTAGCCAGTATCGACATAAAATTCAAAAAGTGCAAAATTCGTGTCTACGTCTTATATTTGGTATACGCAGAAGAGAACGCATTTCCCATAAGTTAAAGGACAATGGTTGGTTAAGTATGATCAATAGAAGGATTCTTCACGCAGCCGCTCTTTTTCACAAAATAATTATGAATAAAACACCTTCATATTTGAACAAAAAGATTACCTATACCGCTCCGATGTGCACAATGTAAATGTCCGCCATAAAGGAACTATCTCACCTCCACCTTTTAGGTTAGAAATTTTTAGACGTAGCTATACCTATCAAATATGTTCTATTTATAATGAGGTTCCCACCATATTTAAAACTTACAGCTTGCAAAGATTTAAAACTGCATATAAGAGACTACTATTCGCAATGCAATCCTAGTAATAATGTACCTACGTTATGTATATATATTTTTTTTTTGTCAGCGATATATATGTTAAAGGGTTAAGTGGAAGGACAATTTATAAGGTGGTTTTATACAATTTTATAAATTGAACTTCGCCTTTTGTTTCTGTCATGCAGAAAATTCATTGTAAATTAAATTTTTTTTTTGTATTTTTTCTTGTAGAAACAATAAAGTCGTTTATTATTATTATTATTATTATTATTATCTCTGGGCCAGGTTATCGGCTCGATCTGTGACTGCCACTGCAACTGGAACTCGGACGCCACTGTAACTGACTAGATAGCAGCGTTGCCAACATAATAACGATAAAAAGCTCCACTGTTTTGTTTTGCTCACATACAAACACAAAATTCCTCACAAAATCCGCATACATACAATATGCATCTCTGTTTCACTATCACTAAAATGCAGTGAGAGTAAAAAAGTACGTACCGACATTACCGCGATTTTCAGCAAATCGGCAAAGGAGATCTTCACTGAGAATGAGAAATCGGCAAATGAGAGTTTCATTGCGAATGAGCGTCGTTGGTAACTTTAAAAAATGGAATTATATACCTTAAATCGGAAATAATTAAATTTAAGAGAACACATTCTATTTTGAACTTTTTATTTTCAAAACAACAACAGAAATATAAAAAAATGACGGTCAGGCACATAAATAGCTAGTTCTAAAAAAACAACACAATTAAATAAATACAAATAAAAAATACTACATCCAAATAATTGCCGTAGAAAACTTACTTTTATTGTTTATTCCAAAATTTACTTTTTAAGATATTAGCAGTAGGAATAAAATCGTTTAATAAACTGCTTTTATTGTTTATTTAATTGAGTCATGTTGCCAAATAAATTTCATTTAGTAGAAGTTACAATTTAAAAAACCGTGATAATAATTAAGCTATTAAATAACATGTAATTCACCACATGATACATCAAAATCGTCACAGAAAAAATGTGAATATTTTTACTCGCTTTGGCAACGCTGCTAGATAGAGTCCGGCCACGGTATACCACAAAGTTGGCTGGGTATGCGAAACCCTTACGCGAGTGATTGCATCTTCCGCCGGGGATTACAACTGACCATGTATTCGAAGGAAATTTACCTTTACAATAATTTTAAGTTAATTATAGTCCAGTTCCGTGCGCGATATCACTAATATATTTTAATTATCACGGAAATTTAGTAACTTCGTTAAAAAGTTGAGGCCTAAAATTTACAGAACAACATTTTAAATTATACCGTGTCGGTTTTTTTTTTAAATTTAAATGTTTCTTTTGATCCGTATATGTTGCACAGGTACCACAAACTATTTCATAATTTGTTTTTTATTGTTTAAACAAATACTAAGATTGAACTCACCTTGAGGTAAGAATAAGAATCCGAGCAAAATTTAATAAAAGAATTAATAAAATTTTACAGTATATTGGAAACATTTAACAATATTTATGAGACAGTTAAAAATTATATTTTAAAATTTTTTTTTAAGATGAAAATATTGTGTAATGTGAGATATGCTTAGGTTAGATAATGAAGGTTCAGATAAAAAAAGACGGCAGTAATTTAAAAAAAATTTAGTCTAACGAAAATGGAAACAAGAAGGCATATACCAGAAGAAATTAAACAAGAGAAGAGGATATAGAAATAAATGTGCTACAAGAAGAAAATTTAAAAATTGAACAAGGATTTAGAGAAAGGAGCAATTAACATTAATAGTAACTCAGATGATAATGGTAAATACAATATACAAAAACCTAAATTATAGAAATGTAAATTTGGGTATACTGATGAAATTAATGATAATAAAATAAGTAATATTCATGAAGCAAGTACAAAGTTTGAAGAAAAATTAACATTAAAACCGCTGATAAATGCTTGTTTAAACGTGATATTACGCAAGGATTTTAGAAATAAGAGAATCCGTATACTCACAAACTAGTCTTGGACTGCCATAAAAACCTAAATGCCCTGGCATAACACAACAAGATAACTCTTAAATTGGTGCCTGGGCATGAGGGCGTAGAAGGAAATGAAGAGGCAAACCACCTGGCTGGTAAAGGAGCCGAAAAACAATCCACATGTGGTATTTCCTACTAACATGTAAAGGGTACGCTGGAAAAACAATTAAGGGACAAATACAGGGAATACTGGTTGGAACTTCCGGGACTAAGACAGTACAAAACACTTATAGAAATTCCACCCAAGAGCAGAGACAATCTGCTACTATGCCTAAAAAGACTATAACGACCCCTGGAGTATTTTTCTCCACTGACGCTGCCCGATAGAAGTGACCTTCTCACTATAAACGGAAGGTAGCGTCCGAGTCAACTTTACTTTACATAAAAATAATAAAGCCAAAAGGAATGAAACACAAATATATCTGATAACTCCTTCAACCTGTGGTATTGAGCCTTCCTTTAGAACTTGTTTTTAAATACCTTTAATGAACAAAACTTCAAAAAAAAATTCTTTTCTTTCTTTTTTTTCTTTTCTTTCTTTTCTTTCTTTTCTTTCTTTTCTTTCTTTTCTTTCTTTTCTTTCTTTTCTTTCTTTTCTTGCTTTTCTTTCTTTTCTTCCTCTTTTTCTAGTTACACTGTTATCAGCATAAATATTGCCTTAGTGGGCATAACATTATAATGCCATTTTTTGTATTTTAATGACGAATTTAAATAGTTTAATGCTAATTTAAAAAAAAAACATTTTTTCGTTTTCGACGATAGAGAAATACAGTTTCTGGTTACGTACTCATTATAATGTTTTATACCTTCCTTTTACTTTAATTATTTTTGTGTATCCCCCTAACTTTCGGTATGGCTATTTTAAGATCCGTAACGCACACATTACTTGCTGATAAATGGACATAATATTGTCTAAAGAATGTAAAGATTCTTCTGGCATTTTAGATACGAGAGACAAATAACTACATATTTGTACTCTTAAGTAAAGCAGTTTTTAAGAACAGCCATAGTTTGTTATGACAGACGAGGATTAGTAGTTTATTATGTTTCTGTTTCGTAGTTAAATAATGGATGCCTATTTTTGAAAACATATTATGGTAAAGGAGAAACGTATATTTTTGTTGTTTTTACTTTCCCGCTATATCTTTCCTAAAATTTTTCTACGAAGATTTTTAACTGAACCAATTTTAATCAAAAATTATTTCAGTTCTGACTTGGAACTGAAGTTTTTTAGCGGTGACACTTTAATGAATTTGTAGAAAAAAACTAAACATATCAAGTTGTATTTCTTACATTTATACAACTAAAGAAAGTATTAAATTTCTAGAAATTATGAACAGTATTTAACCAAAAATAGTTATATATTTAGACATATTTTTTTTTTTTGATAAAACACGTCATTTCCTGTATTTACATTATACACTGTATGGAATATCGTGAGCAACGCCAAAGGGACTCGATCATCATTAATATGCGTTGTTCAGTGCATCAAACTGCAACTTACCAAGATGACTCACATATAACTAATGCATGAATATCATGTTTTTACCTTAGGGGTATGTATCCGCTAATTAATAATTTATATACTCCGAGGAATACGTTACATCACTCCATTTTGGATGGATGTGAGGGTGGTTTTGTTTGATTCGCAGTTCGAGTCGTTAATTATTGATGTCGTTGAATTAACAAGCTTTTATAAAGTTATTTAAAAGTAAATAAAATTGTGTGTTTTCTTGTTTTTAAGAGCATAGAAGTTTCCTTTACTATTTTTTTTTTCGGAATATAATTTTTCTTTTCTTTACTTTCTACAAGAATTAAAAAAAAATGATTTTTTGATAAACGGTTATTCAATAAAAATTACTTACATTTTGGTATTTTTGGACTTGTAGTTAAATTTGTACATACCTGAAATAAAGAAAAATATTATTAAACAAAATATATTGTAATAATCAAATTATGAATAAGCCTATATCTAATTGTTGAAAACAGGTCTCGTTTAATATAAAAAACAGCAATGAAAGGTGTTAATTTTCAATTGTATACAGAGTGATCTAAAAAAATATAAGTTAAATCGATCTAACTTTTTGCAATTTAATATCTATTTATCCCCAAAAGTTCGCATGTTTTCTTTATACATGTTAGGTTAACCTAATAATTTATTTTTAAGGGCGAAAATTCTCAGGAGTATTAAATAAAAGTTTAAAGAACTATTACCTGAATTTTTAATTCATTAGATTGTACATGATGGTCTCAATAGCAATTTAAGTTTGACATATTCTAAAATTTATATATTTTTATTTCAACCCGAGCGAAGACATCAGCCCCAGCGAATTCACCGTAACAGTTTTATTTTTAGTTGTTTTGTAATATAGGGTTCGACCACTACAGGGATAGGTATAGGATTTGTTTATTTTTCCAGATGTCTAGTTAAGGCATAAAAAAAAATGTATGTAATAATTTTTTTCTGAAGTAGGAACGGGTGTGTAACGAAGTCACTTTTTCCGTAATAATTAAAATATATAAATGGAATAGCACTTTCAGTGTCCTCTAATAGTTAATAATAAAATTGATTTGTAAATCATATAATATATTCATTCATTAATGTAACCAATTTATAATTGAAAAATACTGCATAATTTATAAAATTTAGTTCAGTAAATTAAATGTGATTCTTCGAATACGAAACGTTAAATTAAAACTAACTTATTTTGTACTTAATTTAGAATTAAAAAAATAGTAATATAACAAAAAACAGTAGTAAAAAGATAATGTTTAAGTGAATTTCACTAAAACTAGCTGAAATTGTAATTTTTGATCGCAGGAAACCCAAAAATCAGGAGCATCTGTTAGGACAATCTTCAGTCATCCACCCAACTGGAAGGATCTACGATTTTTAAGCATTTTAACCGTTTTTTTAAGGATTTTATGGATTTTTAAGGATTTTAAACATTTTAAGGATCTGAAGGATTTTAAAGGATTTTTAATGAATTTCAAGTATTTTTGAAATTTTTATGGATTTTCAAGAACTTTTAAGGATTTTTAAGAATTTTAAACTATTTTTAGGGATTTTAATTTTTTTCAAGGGTTATTTTTAACGGTTTTTAGGGATTTTTAAGGATTTTTTCAAGATTTTTTAGGGATATTTTAAGGATTTTAAAGTATTTTTAATAATTTCTTAGATTTTTTTAAGATTATTAACGATTTTTAAAATTTTTTCAGAATTTTAAACCATTTTTAGAGATTTTAATGTTTTTGGAAGGATTTTTTTTAACGGTTTTTAGGGATTTTTAAGGATTTTTTGAAGATTTTTTAAAAATATTTTAAGGATTTTAAAGTATTTTTAAGAATTTCAAAGATTTTCGAAAGATTTTAAACGGTTTTTAAATTTTTTTCAGAATTTTAAGGGATTTTTAGATTTTTAATGATATTAAAGGGTTTTTAAAGGATTTTTAACGATTTTTAAAGATTTTTAACGATTTTTAAGGATTTTCAAGGATTTTTATCGATTTTCAAAAATTTTTAATTCCTTTTAGGGATTTTAATGTTTTTAAGGATCATTTTAGGATCATTAAAAATTTTTAAAGGTTTTTAGAGATCTTTAAGGATTTTTTCAGGATATTTTAAGGATTAAAATCCTTAAAAAGTATTTTAAAAAATTTCTAAGATTTTTTTAAGATTTAAAATTTTTTTTTCAGAATTTTAAGGGTTTTTTAAAGTTTTTAGGATTTTGAAAGATTTTTAAGGATTTTTGGATCTTTAAGGATTTTCAAACCCTTTCTTAAAAATTTTAAACTATTTTTAGGGATTTTAATGTTATTTAAGTATTATTTTAGGATCTTTATGAATTTTAAGTCATTTTAAGGGTTTTTAGGGAGTTTGAAGGATATTTTCAGGAGTTTTTAGGATATTTTAAGGACTAAAATACTCAAAAAGTATTTTTAACAATTTCTAAAAGTTTCTTAAAATATTTAAGGCTTTTTAAATTTTTTTCGGAATTTTAAGTGATTTTTAATGATTTTTAAGATTTTGAAGGATTTTTAATGATTTTTGGGATTTTTAAGTACTTTCAAAAACTTTTTTAAGAACTTTAAACTATTTTTAGGGATTTTAATGTTTTTTTAAGAATTATTTTAGGATCTTTAAGAATTATTCTAGGATCTTTAAGAATTATTTAATATTTTAAGTAGTTTCAAGTATTTTTAAGGTCACTAGAGATGATTAAGATCATTTCCAGATGGAAGTCTGTCTGTCTGTGTGTATTCTTCCACGATAGAGGCCACACGTTTAATCCGATTAAGCTGAAATTTGGTTTATGGGTTTGGGTTACTTGTCGGAAGAACCTATTAGATTTTGTACGACATCTGTCAAACGGAAGTGTCACTATCGAAAAATGACAGATGCAATATCTCACGGAATTTGACTTGCAATATGTCATTTGAAAGCACTTGAAAAACTCTATTCAGTACAGTCAATATTATTTATCTACCTATCACCTGTCAAAAATAAAAAAATGTCAAAATTTGAAACTTTAACATTAAATATCTGAAAAAGTATTCGTGGATACTCGTCGGGAAAGTTTTGGGGCGACACAACCGATTTTTTTTTAAATGCCCCAGATAATGTTATAAAAAAGATTTTATACAATTTCGGTTAATTTTAGGTGTTAGGTAATTAAAAAAAGATTTAACCGGTTAGGCAATTTTTAGTTAAATCTGTACCATTTTTGAAGACTTAAATTAATTTTGAATGCGCCAGACAATTTTATAAAAATGAGTCGTACAGTTTCAGTTACTTTTAAAAGCTTTTCATCATTTTAAGTCTACTAAGAAATTTTTTAAACGATGTTTTAAAAGTTTTAGAACCATTTTAGTTGATTTTCGAAGTTTCTAGATTATTTTAAATTTTAACAAAAATTATTCCGTAAGAATGGATAGAATTAGAAAACAATTTATATGATTCCTTAAAAAAAATGGATTAACGTAACTATTTTATTTATTGCATCACCCCTAGAATTAAAAAAAATTAAAATCTGTACGAAAATGCTTATTTTTTTATTTTTATATAAAATACGAAGGGACTAAGTAATAATCAATTTAAAAAATCATTATAAATATTAGTAAAATATATGGAAATACTGTATTTAAGATGACTTGAATCAATTTTATAAAAAAATTAATAAATTATCTATTGTCTGAAAGATCAAACAACTAACGTGCCTATCGAGGTGTCAAATCGAGTAATACCATTAGTCCTACGAATGGAAAATCTTTTTGTCCATTTTCGAGGCACTGGTCCCTACATATCTGACAAATCTTGCAGATAATTTGTCGCTCGAACCGAGCATTAAGAGTAAGAGAAGCTCTTTCAACTTCGAGATAGTATTGTGTATCTATCATTCTAGATGAAATACCAGAGATTTCAAATACTGTAGGGCGTAGAAGACAGCAAGTATTTTTCATTTACAGTTGAATGAAAATATAATTTAAAATAAATAAATTGAAATTCAAAATTATTATCCATGCTTTAGTCAAGGTCTTTAAAATCTATTATAATAATTAGCCGATCTAGACAACCAAAATTAAGTAATTTTCAGCTTTAGTTAACTTTAAAACGCCGACCAGGTTGAATAAGAAAATTGGATCGTTAAAGCCGAGAAGGCTATCATTATTTTAATAAACACGATTAGACCATTTGCCAGAAGCTACATGTATATTAGGAAGGTGCTATATTTAAGAAAATAATAGTTTTTAACACTACAAGGACAATCTGAAGACAGTTAGATGGTTAATTAAGTATAGGTCAGTTAAAGGCACCAAAGATAAATAATTTGAAAGAATATAATCACATAGACTTAGAAGTAAAACTTAAAAATGACCAGAGGAAAAAATTAATAAGTGATTTATTCAAAATACTAAAAAAAATAAATTATTAAAGAATTCTAGGTAGTTTTTTCTTATACTGCATAAGTTTTTATAACATGAGAAGAAGCATCAAGGATAGAGGTCGAAGCTTAAGATCCATGATGAATTCTCCGAGCAAAACAAGCAAAAAAAAACCGCAATAAAAGCACAAAAAAATCGCAAATTAACACAAAAAATCAATGAAATAAAAAAAATGAGTAAAAATTAGAAAACAAAAAAAAAAAGAATAGATAAACAGACCAATGAGAAAAAAATGAGGAAAGATTAGAAAAAGTTGAAAAAAATTAAAAAAAAACGGAAAAAAAGTCATAAAAATGAATAAAAAACAAGAAGAAATTAAAAGAATCGAAAAAATCAAAAAAAAGAACTCAGAAAAATCAGATATACCTAATCGAAAAAAAAACAAAAAAACTTGAGAGAAATTAGAAAATATTGGAAAAAAATGAAAAATAAAATTATAAAATACGGAAAAAATGAAGAAATCAAAAATTGAAAAAAAACCTCTAAAAATCGCCAAAAGAAACGAAAAAAACAAACCTCAAAAAACGCAAGAAACCGAAAAATATGACAAAAAATCGCAAAACAATCGCAAAAAATAGCAACAAAGGCACAAAAAAATCGCAAATTATCACAAAAATCAATGAAATAAAAAAATTAGAAAAAATTAGAAAACAAAAAAAAAGAATAGAAAAACAGAACAATGAGAAAAAATGAGGGAAAATTAGAAAAAATTGAAACAAATAAAAAAAACAAAAAAGAAAAAAACAAAGAGTCATAAAAATGAAAAAAAAAACAAGAAAAAATTAAAAGAAAATCGGAAACAAAAAAAAAACTTGAGAGATAAATTAGAAAGTATTGGGAAGAAAATTAAAAATAAAATTGTAAAGTATTAAAAAAATGAAGAAATCAAAAACCGCAAAAAAATAGCAAAAAAAAAGAAACCGAATAATGTCACTAAAATCAATGAAAAAAAAAAATGAGACAAAATTAGAAAACAAAAAAAAAAGAATAGAAAAATTGAAAAATGAGAAAAAAATGAGGAAAGATTAGAAAAAATTGAAAAAATAAAAAATAAACAGAAAAAAAAACAAAAAGTCATAAAAATGAAAAAAAAAACAAGAAAAAATTAAAAGAAAATCGGAAACAAAAAAAAAACTTGAGAGATAAATTAGAAAGTATTGGGAAGAAAATTAAAAATAAAATTGTAAAGTATTAAAAAAATGAAGAAATCAAAAACCGCAAAAAAAATCGCAAAAAAAAGAAACCGAAAAATGTCACAAAAATAAATGAAAAAAAAATGAGACAAAATTAGAAAACAAAAAAAAAAGAATAGAAAAATTGAAAAATGAGAAAAAAATGAGGAAAGATTAGAAAAAATTGAAAAAATAAAAAATAAACAGAAAAAAAACAAAAAGCCATAAAAATGAAAAAAAAAAGAGAAAAAATTAAAAGAATCGAAAAAATCGGAAAAAATTAGAGAAAATCAGAAAAAATCGGAAAAATAATAAAAAAAAAAACAAAAAACATTGAAAAAAAGAAAAAAAAAGAGAGACAAATTAGAAAATATTAGGAAAAAATGAAAAATAAAATTGTAAAATACGGAAAAAACCCAAGAAATGGAAAAATATCACATAAAACCGCAAAACAATCGCAAAAAACCAAAATAAAATCGCAAAAAGTAACAAAAAAATCGCAAAAATCAGAAGAAAAAAACAGAAAAAAATATCAGAAACTTGAGAAAAAGCGAGAAAAATCGAAAAACATCGCAAAAACCAAAGACCAACCAAAAAATCGGAAACAACTGTAAAAATAAAAAACTAAAAAAATTCGAAAAAAAATAAATAAAAGGCAAAAATCGCAAAGATATCCCAAAAAAGTTGCAAATAATTGCAAAAAAATCGGCTGTGTGCCCCAAAACTTTCCCGACGTGTATCCACGAATACATTTTCAGATATTTAATGGTTAAGTTTCAAATTTTGACATTTTTTAATTTTTGACAGGTGACAGTTGGGAAAATAATTTTGACCGTTCTGAATAGGGTTTCTCAAGGGCTTTCAAATGACATATTGCAAGTCAAATTCCGTGACATATTGCATCTGTCATTTTTTGATAGTGACACTTCCGTTTGACAGATGTAGAACAAAAACTAATGGGTTCTTCAGACGGGTAGCCCAAACCCATATACCAAATTTCAGCTCAATTGGATGAAACGTGTGGCCTCTATCATAGAAGAATACATACAGAGAGACAGACAGACAGACAGACAGACAGACAGACTTACATGTGGAAATGGTCTTAATCATCTCAGGTAGAATTATTGTCTATATCTCCACTAGAGCAGAGCCTCGCATTCGAATATTACGTTTTAGGCTGATTCATCCTCCTCGTCACATAATCTGCATATAAGGTCCTCTTAGAAGATCCCCATTGTGTAAAGGTGTTTTTTTTCTCAGGCCTCAATATACAGTTGCCTGATTTGTTACCAGTTTGGATTCAAGAATTCTTCAATAAGTTTTCTTAAAGGTTGTTTTACCATTAGCTTACTGAGTTTAAGCTCCGGAAGTATCTGTCAGTATGTTAGGTACTGTCCTGTGCACCCACTGGTTAATTGTAGTTCTTACCAAAGTTTTAGGTTCCAGGCTGGTATATCTGTTTGCTGATCCTTCTCTTGTAAAGGCGTCTGCTTTTGCGTTACACTCAATGCCTTTGTGTCCTGGTACTCACTTAAGGGTTACCTTATTCGTGGTTTTTGAGGGTTTCTAAGCATATACAAACAAGTTTTGATTTTACTTGACAACTGTAAATCGCTTTTATAGAAATTTGACTGTCAGAGCAGATAAGGATGTTTTTACCTGTGTTTACATGTGTAGCATCTCCTTAGGTTTTCCTATATCTATGCTTGAAATAATGTAATACATACTCCCAGAGATTGGCTGATGTCACATCTGGTAAAATTCCGGTTTTGGAACCATCTATGTACCAACATATTTCTTCCTTGGGTGTTTTTCAAGATTTTTCTTTTCACTAGATCTCGATATTGAAGTGTTTGTCACGCAGTGTCTATTTGTAAGTAGATTCTAGCTTTTGTTTAACTGGAGTCGATATATCCCAACTCTGGCCTCAAATTTGGTGACGAGATCAATAGGTGGGAGGCTAAGAATTATTAACATGGGTGCTGACTGTATGAGCAGATAAGGATGTTTTTGCCTGTGTATAATCTTCTCAGGTTTTCTCTTAGACAGAGGTCGATTGCGAATATCTCTGCTTGAAATAATGTAAGATATACTCCCAGAGATTGGCTGAAGTCACATATTGGAGATTTCCAGTTTTGGAACCATCTGTGTACCAACCTATTTCTTGTTTGGCTGTTTCCCCAGATTTCGCTTTTCAATAGATCTCGATATTGAAGGGTTTATCAAGCAATCTGATCGGAATCATGTAATCGCTTTCCATACTTAATTTGGGGTTTATGATTATGTTGGTTATTGCTGCATCTCCATTTGGAAGTGGATTCCAGCTTTTGTTTAACTGGAGCCGATATGCTTAAATTCTGGCTTCAGCTTTGGCGACGAGATCAATAGGTGGGAGGTTAAGAATTGTTTCGATGGGTGCTGACCATGTACTTTTCATTACATCGGTTGTACAGACATGCTAGTCTCTGGATTTTGGATAGTTCCAGAGTTGTTTGCCTTTGGTTTGTTTTGGGTCACCATACTAGTGCGCCGTATGTTATGGGTCTCACAACTGCGGTGTACAACCAGTGTACGACTGACGGTTTTTATGCCCATGTTTTCCCGATCTTTCTCATTAGTGACATCGGTGTTAATATTATCTTGTGTATATGTTGGTTACAGATTAGCCTCATATCCAGGCGAACGCTTAGGTATGTAAGAAGTCTCCTTTCCAAAACAAAAAGTTTGTTAAAAAATCCTAAGGGATTTAAGGTCCTCAAGATTGCTTTTCCTTGTAAAAGTATGAGTGTTATTTTAGAGCGGTTTAGATGAAGTTTCTCCTCTTTACATCATTATTGAATAGTTTCATCTTGCATGAGGTTAGATGCCGTCCTAGAAAATCCGTACCGGATCACTACGTTTATGTCATCCGCGTAGCCTAGTTCGTTGAGTTTCCTTAAAAGATCGTCTACGATTAAGTTCCACAGGCGAGCGCCCTCCTTGTAGACAACTTCTTGCCACACTTTTAGGGTAGTTTCTCCAATAGTTGAGTTTATGTACCTAAGGTTTACTATGGTTGTAATCCATCTATAGATGATGTCGTTTATCCCATGTTGCCTATCTGCTGTGACTATATAGTTGAACGAGGTATGGTCTAAGGCTACTTCTATATCAATGAAAGCCACGAGAGCAATTTCCTTGTTATTCAGTGAATCTTATACTCTTGACACCAGTTGGTTTAGGACTGATCCACATGATTTTCCAAGTTGATGAGCATGTTAGTTTTGGTGGACGGCATCTCTTTTAAGGATGTTTCCCTGATGTACTTTTCGACCAGTATTTCTGTCACTTTTATCATACAATATGAAAGACCGCTTTCACTTTCCTCCAGGATTCTGGGATATAGCCTGTTGCCAAACTGGCTCTACATAGGGTTGTTACAAAAAAGTAAATTCAATCTTGCAGCATTGCCGGTATTATGCCCTCTGGTCTAGGTGATTTGTAGCTTGTCTAACGAGTCAACAGCCCACTTTATTCCACCATGAGTTACCATTTTCTTAGCTAGTACCCAGTCTTCCTTTTTTGTTCCTATATGGAATCCAATCAGATTTGGTAGGTTTGTACCTCGAGAAGTAACTACAGTTGAGTCTGGAAAATTAGTTCTTCCCCATTTTTCCCTAAAGTTGCCATAGGGTTTTTCGATGGTTCCAGTTGGTTAGGTCAGATTGTTGGTTAGAATTCTTTGAATTCTTGCTCTTTCAAAAGTCTTTTCAACTTCGCTACAGAACTTTTCCACGATTCTTACTTTGTTTTTCGAAGTTCTTTATTGTATCCGGTCATGGTTAGCTGGTATGCTTCCCAATTCCCTGTTTTCTTCGGTTTAGAGAAAAGTTTGAGTGTTTTCCTAAGCATTTCAAGATTTGCGTTCCACCACTTTTTTTATATGACCAGTCTTAGAAAAAATTGATAAACCAGAAGCCACAATTGATGCTATAATCCTCCAAATCGGATAAAGCGAATAATATCTCTTTAAAATGGATTGCACTCGATAAATTCGTTGGAAACATTTCAGTTTCAATTACAAAGTGAAATTATGTTTTTTGCGTATAAATTTGCATATTTTTAATTGACGTTTCGTGTAATTGATTCCACAATAAATAAATGCATCAGCTCAAAACAAATTTCAGATTGGTGTTGCAGTAGAATGAGCTCGTTTATTTACAATTTATATCGTTATTTTCGTTATTATTTAAACACGTATTTAATGAGAACTATGGCAATTTCGATATTTTTGTTTGGATGATGCTTTTTATATATTTTTATGTTTTAATATTCCGTTTGAGCGTTAAGTAAACGTTTAATTTATAACATAAAATATACGTTACTTTTTATTGCTGTTATATGCAGGATGTGTCAGATATTTAAAAATGGCGTCATATATAATTTAATGAAATATTTTAAATACAACCTAGTTGGTCAAACGTTATATATGGGGGGGGGGGTTGACATGTAGGTACTCTTAAATTTTAAAAATACCAAATATGCATAAGTGATGATTTTTTAGTAAAAATGGAGGTGGAAGGACACATGGTGGGTCAGTAGAAATCTATAGAGGTAAAATTAATTTAATATATTCTCTGTTAGAGTCATAAGGTGCAAAGAGTACTAAAGTAAATATTAAGGTGCAATAAGTACCAAACATGTTATACATGTTACATAAATATATGTTTTTGTTTAAATTTTATTTGTTTGGTGTTTATCTAGCTAATTGTAAAATATTCAAAGAATGCCATTATAACAATAAAATATAATGAAGTAATAAAATTAAAAAAATTGCTTGAATGTAGTTATTCAAAAAACTGATTATAATTTGTTAATGCGTCTTTTTCATTATCGTAATTTGAATTTAATACGTCACTTCTTATTTTTCAATCCACAATTCCTGCATTTTCCGATTTGCATCATTTTATATTCTAAAAAGGAATACTAAAGTTTTAAATTAGTACTCAGAGCGACTACAAAAAAGCAATTAGAGAAAAAAAGTGAGTGGTTGCGGAGAAATATCGACGGTGAAAATTTGTGATTAATTTTTCCATCTTGACATTTTTTTTTCATTTATATCACAACTTCGGAATACCAATTGCGTTTATTATTTTTAGGAATAAATTTAATTTCTTAGTTTGAAGTATCAGTAGTAGAAAATTTCGATTTATATTAGATATATTTTTGATTAGATTCAATTTTTTTTTTGATAATTTAGAAATAAATTTCAATAATTTTCAGTAGAAAAATCGGAATTGGTAAAAAATCGGAATTGGTAAAAAGTTTAGAAAATTTTCAGCTTATCAATAAATAATAATAATTTTCAAAAATTTAAAATAATTATCAAGAATTGTCATTAATTCGGGGTAATTCTGAATAATTTTCAAGTATCTTTAGTATTTCATAAAAATTCTAAATAATTTTTAACAATTGTTAATAATTGGCAATAATTTTAAATAATTTTCAATGATTCTTAAAAAAATTCAACAATAAACACGCAGCCACTATACTTCAACTCAATTCCACCCATATCAAGCAACCCAGACCAACATAACCAACAACAACAACATAACCAACAAATGAATATCGTCAAGCAGTGAACAAGACGAAGCAGAAGATCCCAACAAAATACCATAGCAAAAAATGGCAAAAATACTTTTAAAAAACGTAAAAAATAAAATTTCGTAAATAATGCTAAATAATCGTAAAACATTATAAAAAATCGTTTAAAACCGTTATAAACCGCGAAAAACCGAAAAGCAACTGGAAAAATCTGGGACAAATGGAATAAAAATGGATAATATTGGGAAAGATCGAAAATGCGAGTATATTAACGTAAATGGTAAAAATTTAGTAAATAATTTAAAAAATTGAAAAAGAGAAAAATAATGAAAAAAAAATCGTAAACATCGAGAAAAATCGTAATAATTCAAAAAAAATTGTAACAAAAGGAAAAAAATGTAAAAACCAGGCAAAAAGTCGTAAGATTTCGTGAATAATTTAATAAATTGACATAGAGAAAAAAATGGAAAAAATCGTAAAAAAAATTATAAAATCTTTAAAAAAAAACGTAAAAAATCCTAAAAAATGGTAAACAATTGTGAAAAAATCATAAGAAACTAGTAAAAAATTGTAAAATTTCGTAAATAATGCCAAATAATCGTAAAACATAAAAAACGTAAAAAATCCTAATAAACCGTAAAAAACCGAAAATAAACTAGAAAAATCTGGAACAAATGAAAAAAAACGGATAATATAAGGAAAGATTGAAAAACGCGAGTAAATTAACGTAAAAAACAGGCAAAAAGCTGTAAAATTTCGGAAATAATTTAAAAAATTGAGAAAGAGAAAAAAAATTTAAAAAATAGTAGAAATCGTAAAAATTCAGAAAAACATTGTAAAAAAACGTAAAAAAAATATAAAAAACAGGCAAAAATTCGGAAGATTTCGTAAAATATTTAAAAAATAGAGAGATTGAAAAAAATGGAAAAAATCGTAAAAAAATTAAAAAACCTTAAAAAAACGTAAAAAATGGTAAACAATTGTAAAAAATTCCAAAAAACGTAAAAAACTGGCAAAAAGTCGTAAGGTTTTGTAAATTATTTAAAAAATTGAGAAAGAGAAAAAAATTAAAATATCTTAAAAAAACGTAAAAAACTGTAAAAAATCGTAAAAAATCATAAGAAACTGGTAAAAAATCGTAAAATTTCGTAAATAATGCTAAATAATCGTAAAACATCATAAAAAGTCGTAAAAAATCATAAAAACCGTAATAAGCCGTAAAAAACCGAAAATAAACTAGAAAAATCTGGAACAAGTGAAAAAAAAAACGGATAATATCGGGAAAGATCGAAAAACGCGAGTAAATTAATGTAAAAAAATCTTAAAAAACAGGCAAAAAGTTGTAAAATTTCGTAAATAATTTAAAAAATTGAGAAAGAGAAAAAAATTAAAAAAATTTAAAGAATCTTAAAAAAACGTAAAATGGTAAACAATTGTAAAAAAACGTAAAAAAATGTAAAAAAACAGGCAAAAAGTCGTAAGATTTTGTAAATAATTTAAAAAATTGAGAAAGATAGAAAAAAATGGAAAAAATCGTAAAAAAATTTTTAAAATCTAAAAAAAAAACGTAAAAAATCGTAAAAAATGGAAAACAATTGTAAAAAATCATAAGGTAAATAATGCTAAATAATCGTAAAACATCATAAAAAATCGTAAAAACCGTAAAAACCCGAAAATAAACAAGAAAAATCTGGAACAAATAAAAAAAACGGATAATATCGGGAAAGATTGAAAAACGCGAGTAAATTAACTTAAAAAAAATCTTAAAAAACAGGCAAAAATAAAATAAAATCGTAAAAATTCAGAAAAAATTATAAAAAACGTATAAAAACAGGAAAAAAGTCGTAAGGTTTCGTAAATAATTTAACAAATTAAGAAGGAAAAAAAAATGAAAAAACTGTAACCATGACATCCTGTTACTAGTTGTCAAGAGATAATCGCCAGCTAATAGAATTTTATAACATTGTAATTGCTAAATAAAGTACTAGAAAAATTTTTTTTTTTACAATTGACAATAATTTTAAATAATTCCTTATAATTCTCAATAATTCCCGATAATTCTCAATAATTCTCAATAATTCTCAAAAATTCTCAAGAATTCTCAATAATTCTCAATAACTCTCAATAATTCTAAATAATTCTCATTAATTGTTAATAATTCTTAATAATTCTCAATAATTATCAATAATTCTCAATAATTCTCAATAATTCTCAATAAATCTCAATAATTGTCAATAATCCTCAATAATTCTCAATAAATCTCAATAATTGTCAATAATCCTCAATAATTCTCAATAATTCTCAATAATTCTTAATAATTCTCAATAATTCTCAATAATTCCCAATAATTTTTAATAGTTCTCAATAATTCTTAAAATATCTCCAATAATTCTTAGGAAATAGAATAAGCAAATAGGTATCTATATTTTTTTAGTATACTCTACCTCTTTTAATAGTCACTATTTCTACTATACTCTAAATCAAACACCATTAACGGTATAAAAGCGTTTCTCGGCTCCAAAACGGTTTTTCCACTATATAAAGAAAGCAAACTAACCACTTAATTCTGAATTAAAATTAAAAGGAAGAGCTACTAGTTTCAATTCAAGTGGGATTTCCAGTTGCTCTCTTTCTCCAGCACCACTTTGTCATCAAGCTAATGCCTAATTTCACCAGTTCCCTGCAATATATGCAAATGTTTCACAAACGAAACGCGAATCATCGAGGCGGATTGAAACTAAAAGACGAACTGGTCCGTATTTAAATTAAATTGGCCACATTTTAAGTTATCTGGCAGTTATACATTATATACATCTATAGAGTGTTTTTAAAATTTATTTCGTTAAGAAAACACATATCGATTTTACTTAAAAGTAAAATTGTTTATGAAAACTAATATACAATATTCCTAGAAATAATAAAAAAAATTTCTTAGTTATTACAACTAAACACACAAATTTAATAATTTATATAATCACTGTTAGTTTCTAAATTGTCAGAAATCTTCTTCCATATTCTGATATGATCCAAATTCATCTTAAATTTTACGATTATTACCAAACTTAGCAGCTGTTCAAATGAAATTTACTTACTCTAAACTAATCTAAATAGCCCTGCAGGTACTGAAATAGATCTCCATCAACTGAAACTATTCACGCGATTCCATCCATCAGTACACATCGAGATGGAAAGCTTTCTCTACATTGACGACAGACGTTTATATTTGTATATTCGCCGTCCTTGAATCCGTGCCAAAAAGTAGTTGTTTGGATTCCTTATTTGATTCTTAAGTTGATTGATAAATGGTAAACATACTCTTAGAGAAAATTACAACGTACTTTAGAATCAAGATTGTTATTTATCGTAAAAGTAATTTTAATGAAAAAGACAAATCACCTACACGAGACTTATAGTAATTGCTTCGTGTTTATAGTTAGAAGAAAAAATTATAAAGGGTGAAATTTATATAGTTGGCATATTGTCTGTGCTTTTATTGTCTTATAAAAAAAGATTCTATTTTTCTCTCACAAAATCAAATTAACACAGAAAACAATATTTAAAAATATTAAAATTATTATTTTATCTATTATTATTGTTCCTTTTTATATGCGTATTAAAATTCTATTGAGCGTGAATTAAATTTTATTATTAACAAAAATTTCCAACAATCATATATTTTTTTTTAGATCCAAGTCGAAATTCACATAAGAATGATAGAAATCAGTGCATGACAATCCTTTCCGGAAAATTCTTCTCTGCGACAATTCTTACTGGCGACAATTCCTCGCTGTGATCATCCATCTCCATGACAATGCTCTCTCTAGGCAATCCTTCCCAACGACAATCCTTACCGGATAATCCTTTCTAAAACAATCCTTCCCTAAGACAATTTCCTCACAATTATTTCCATATATAGGCGGTCTTTTGGCGCCTTAGTCCAGGTTCCGGATTGCCTCGGACGCCACCTCCATTTACAGTATGAAGGCCACTTGCATCTGGCAGCATCAGTGAGAAGAAAAAATTATAAAGGGTGAAATTTATGTAGTTGGCATAAACCTGTTTGCGCTTTTGTTGTCTTATAAAAAAGATTTTATTTTTCTCTCACAAAATCAAATGAACACAGAAAACAAAATTTGAAAATATTAAAATTATTATTTTATCTATTATTATTCTTCTTTTTGTATTGACCGTCAATTAAATTTTATTATTAACAAACATTTCCAACACTCATATATTTTCTTTTAGATCCAAGTCAAAATTTACATAAGAATGATAGAAATCAGGATATAACAATCCTTCCCGGAAAAATCTTCCTTGCGACAATTCTTCCCTGTGACCATCCTTCTCCACGACAATCCTTACTCAAGACAATCCATTCCAATGACAATCCTTCCTAACGACAATTTTTCCTGGACAATCCTTACCGTATAATTCTTTCAAAAACAATCCTTCCCTAAGACAATTTCGTCGAAATTATTCCCATAGATAGATACTATAACGTTCTTTGCATCGTCAGGCGGTCTTTTGGTGCCTTAGTCCAGGTTTCGGATTGCCTCGGACGTCACCTCCGTAAATAGGGTAAAGGCCACTTGCATCTGGCAGCGTCAGTGAAAAAAAAATAATCCAGGAATCGTTAAGGCATCGACAAAACCCTGAGCAGCTAGAAGGGACGTCTTCACTTGCCCTACAGGGTTGAGAACTTGGATTTTATTAAAGAAAAGGTGTGCAACACGGTTCCTTTACGGGCGACGTGTCGGACGGATGGTACAGGCACGTCTTCTAGGATAGCGTGGCGGTTGTATTGACGATTCCGGTCGGTACAATTGAACTTGGTAGTGATGTAAAAGAAGTACCTACCCGCATTTGCCTAATACCCAAAGTAACGATTCTTTATTGTTCAAATACTCGTTACTCGGTATTTTAATGCATAAAATTAATATTTTAGAAGAATTATTTATACTCAATGTATAAAAATACTGTGTAACTTAAAAGTAACGATTAATTTATTTCTGTTAAGTACTTTAATTTTATTTTATATTTTTTGTTATGTTTTGATACGAAAATAAAGAAAATCGCGCACGGCACTGGAGTAGAATTAACTTAAAATTATGAGGGAAGCTTTGAATAAAAGACCAGTCGTACCTGTTGAACCTCCGCCCAACAGATGGAGACACTCTCGTCTGTGCTTCTTAGATACCGAAGTTCATATCGAGTAGGGCAATTCAAACCGTTGTAGGCAGCTGCAATGGCAGCCCGAAGTACGAGTTGCTGCAGCCGTCCCAATTGGAAAATAACCGCCACGCCCAGCCCGGAATACGTGCCTGTACTACCCGAGAAAAGAACCGTTGCACACCTATTTCTTCGCCGGAATTTTGGTAAGAATAAAAGTTTTATTTATTGAATTTTATTTGTTTTGAGTTCTAACATCCCAGCAGCTAATACCCAGGTACTCAAACCCAGTAGGGCAAGTAAAGATCGCCCTTCTGGCCACCAGTGATTTTGGTCGATACCATAACGACCCCTGGAGTATTTTCTTTCTCCACTGAAGCTGCCCGTATAGTGGCCTTCACACGATAAACGGAAGGTGGCGCCCGAGGCAATCCGAATCCTGGACCAAGGCGCCATAGTGACCCGTAACGACCGAAATGCGTTAGAAAACAATACTTGCAGATCACACAGCATGTATTTATATTCTGGGTACTAAATACAGGCCATTGAACGAATCTGTAGTTTTACACTGTCCACACAAAATACAGAACGGCCCCATTTGACGAAAAGCATCCTTACAATTCTAAACATCGTCATCTTACAGAATTCTGGTAAGATCTATTGAACGCAATAGGTGGTACTCTCAAAAAGTTCTAAATAAAATCGAATGAGTAGATACACCACTGTTTTTAGACATCCTAGTATAAAGTAACGGGTATTGGTATTAAATGTAACGAATCAGTACAATTATTCAAAAGTAACAAAAGTTTACATCACTAGAACTTGGCTTCAGCTCTACATGTGAAGGTTCCGATATGCGCTAGACGAGTCTCGATCCGCTTCTGATCAGACTTGATGGCGGATCGGAAGCTGATCAGCGCGGATTGGAACCCTTGACAGCGAATCGAAACTCGTCTAGCGCGGATCGGAACCCTTGAAAGCGTATCGAGATTGGTCTAGCGTGGATCGTAACCTTGACGCGTACCAAAAATTATCAGAATTGACCTTGGCGATTTCCCATAATATTTTCCATAAGGAGTGTGCTATTCTACTATCAATAACTCATCTGAATTTTTTTCGTTTATTTTTTAGGAACTTTTAATAATAAATAAATAAACTATTGACCAACAAAACGAGTTATAAGTTTTATTTAAATAACAACAGAAATACTGTAACGACATAAGTACCATTAAGTATTTCTCTTAACACCTCAAATATTATTTTTATTATCATTGAACAAATTTCTTTTTATTTTTACGTTCTTATCCTTGTTTCTTTTATTTTTATTTAAATTAAGTGAATGCAAAAAATATACATAATTTTATCTTGGTGTAAATCAGAAATAAAAAGTGACCATATGTTAAAGACGCTATTAGGTACTCTGTAGCAATAACTTAGTCTGTCAGTATGCTGGGAATTGAAGAAGACACAAGCAACCTCCTCGATTAAGTATGCAAAACGCCGATTGTCCGAGATAACACTCCATACGCCCAGCAGGCTGTCCCATTTTCATACCACTAACTAACCATAAAATAGATAAAAGGAGTGTATACATCTTTGTATACAGGGAATACAAATGAACTAATAATTAATATAAACGGAATGTCGTATATTTTACAAATAACAAATAAAATTCGTCTTTATGAGCTTTTCTAGCTTTATTTTCTTCTAGCTATAAAATTGATTTAGATATATTTCCCTATTTTCATGGATATTTTACAGCATTTTATATTCCTACTTTTATGCCTTTCAAAGATATCAGTTTTATACGTATTTTAAATTCACGTTTACGACACGGAGTTTATAAGGTACAGGGTTCGTTAACTAAATTGACTGGGATAATAGGTTATTTGAAAATGATAATAATAAAATTTGATCCTAACTCATAACCCGTCCTAAGCTCGTTTTATAGACCCCATATTTCCTAAACATAAATTAGATCTATCTTTATAGGTTGCTTTAATGCAAACTAAACCCAGTGATATCTTTTATATTCTAAATTATTTATTTAATAATATCTTATGATATATTTTTTCTTGTTTTAAGTTTTTTAAAAAAGTAAAAACAAACGTGTAATAGAAACTAATAACAATGAAGTGATTAGAATTAGCATAGTTGGTCAAACCAATGCTAAAATTTGTTTTAACCATCAGTTTTCATCTGAAAATGTTTAACATCAGGATAGAGATAATTAAAACTTTTTCCATAAGAACAAACCTATATGGCATATTATGTAACACGTTTATTATATTTGGTAAAAATTTGAAAATTGTAAAACCATTCATAATTTTGTTAATACTCATTGCCCCTTAACATTTATTAACACCATTGCACCTTATAGCTCTCTAGTAGAGAATAATATAAATTCCCGTTTTCCCTCTCATGTAATACTCCCAAATACTTAATATTAGTGACACGACAATCCTTCCCGGAAAAGTCCTACCGGACAATCCTTCCCTACGACAATTGATCCCCACGACAATTCTTCCCAATGAAAATTCTTTCCCGTGACAATCCCACTCCGCGACAATCCTTCCTCAAACAATCCTTACTCAAACAATATTTCCTCAAACAATATTTCCTCAAACAATATTTCCTTAAACAATATTTGGTCAAACAATCCTTCCTCAAACAATCCTTCCTCATACAATCCTTCGCTAAGTGAATTTATCCAGAATTATTTTTACTTACAAATATTCTCATAACACGATTGATTGATTGATAATTATTGTCACTTCACAACATATGTCATGATTTTCAAGAATTTTAGACTTAATCAAGGCAACAAAAAAGAGGCAATTTCCCGATATTTATAATTTTAGGAAAACAGTCAAGTTCTTTTTTTAAATACTTACAAATTGTGACTGGTTTGAATTGCACTTCTCAAGTGAGCATATTTGAGAAGTATACGTCACGGGAAAGATTTGTCGCGGGGATGGATTGTCGTAGGGATGGATTGTTATAGGGATGGATTGTCGAAGAAAAAGATTGTCGTGGAGAAGAATAATTGTCGCTTGGAAGAATTGTCATGGAAAATAATTGTCCGGAACGAATTGTCGGAGAAGGACTGTCCGAGGAAGATTTGTCGCAGGGAAGGATTGTCGTAGGGACGAATTATCGTAGGAAAAGATTGCCCTGGGGAAGAATTGTCGTTTGGAAGAATTGTCGCTTCGAGGAATTGTCATGGGAAAGAATTGTCCGAGGAGAATTGTATGGGGGAGAATTGTCGCTTGGATGAATTATCGCTTAGAAGATTGCCATGAGAAAGAATTGTTCGAGAAGGATTGTCTGAAGGAGAATTGTTGCTTGGAAGAATTGTCATGGAAAATAATTGTCTGTAACAAATTGTCGAAGGACTGTCCGAGGAAGATTTATCGTAGGGAAGGATTGTCATAGGGACGGATAGGCTTCTATATAAGTTAGGATCATAAACTTAGCATCCAAGTTTACATATCTTTGTATTTTGTTTAAATTTTAAAATAAGATTGATTAAAGCAAATATCAGGAAACAACTTTAGAATATTTAAAATATCCACTCAATGTACATGGAAACAAGAACAATCAATAAATTTGGAAGTTTGGAGTCATTGTCAGTAAAAATAAATTTTAAAATCGTCAAAAACCCATCGTGGATGCCACTAATTTAGTGACGTCATCTTCAGCAATTTGAAGAAATATCATAAGAAACAACAAATCTATAAGTGCTTTCCATAATTTAAAATAACAGTATTTTTTCGTGACATTTTGAATATATTAAATACTTGAAACGTTAAAATCGAAATAAATCAAAATATATTAGCAACATAATGGTTGAAAACAGCTCATTTTCAGTATAATTAACTAATTTCATGGGACTCCTATTGCGCAAAAATTTTTCCAAGAAACTGATAAGTCCATGCTCCATATGACCATGCGAAAGTGGACACCAGGTTGTTTATCTACTTACAGGGTATCAGTCTTGAATGTTTCGAAAATAAGGTAATTGTCGTCACATGTGATGTCGAAGTTAATCTCCAAGGGACTGATAGGTCCAAGACATCTGTAACGAAGTTACCGCGATAGTTAAAATATATTAGATTAGAATTAACTTAAAATTATGAGAAAAGCAATTAGGTCAGTCATACCAGTTGAACCTACGGATGGACACTCGCGTCTTATCGAGTAATGCAATTCAATCCGTTGTAATTAGTTGCAATAGCAGTCTAAGTTTCAGTGACAGTCCGAGTCCAATGGCAGTCCCAGTTCTAGTCAGATAACAGTCAATCCGACCATCAGCCAGCGTGGAAGACATGCGCACCTTTTTCTTCGCCGGAATTAGAATTTAATAGACATTATTTTGTAATTAATGATTTTTATTTATTGTGATATCAGCAGCAAATACACAGGTACTTAACCTAATACGCCAAGTAAATACCACCCTTCTGGCCGCCAGTAATTTGGTCGATACCATACCGACTCCTGGAGTATTTTTCTCCACTAAAGCTGACCGTGCAAGTGGCCTTCACAATTTAAACTGAGGTTGGCGCCCCAGGCAATTCGAAACCTGGACTAAGGCGCCCAAAAGCGAAGATCGTTACACATCATGTGGAAGCGGGCACCAGACTGATTATCCATTTACATGATACACTTTTGAATGACTGTAGTGAATGTTAACAGAGACGGTGATCCTCATTGGAAATTTCCATCAACTGAAAAACTTGTATGCAGATTTTAAGATTTCTATAAGCTAGTTGTAAAGAAATTTCAAGCCTTCACTGTATTCATCTTCAATCTTTGGAAGATGGAAGAAATTTGCATGGGAGACATGGAATTATGCCATTACCTGTATAGGACTACTCCATGCTTATATAAAACTTGATATCAATAATAAAAATTCTAATCTACTACAATCCTTCGCCGTAATCTTGTGTATTAATAATTGTGATTTAGACGAACCTATGACAATTCTTCTCCGGGCAATCCTTCCCAGACAATCCTTCATGGATAATTCTGCTCCACGACAATTTATCCCAAGACAATTATTCACGCAAACAAGTCTTCCCCCACGACAATCATGACAATCTTTTCCCACGACCTATATTTCACACACAGGATTTTCGTAGAGAAGGATTGCGTGGGGAAGGATTGCGTGCGGAAGGATTGTCGTAGGGAAGGATTGTCGTAGGGAAGGATTGTCGTAGGGAAGGATTGTCGTAGCGAAGGATTGTCTGGGGAAAATTTTTCCGGCAAGGATTCTCGTGTCACGGATTTGGACCATGTAAATGAAGCCAGGAAGGAGCTGTTGTATGAGAAGAGTAAGTCAATGGGGAACATTCTGTCAACAAAGGACACACTATTCTTATACTCTAAGCAGGGGTATGGTGTACCAATGAGCATACTTAACAGCATGCTCTTAATTAAGAAGGCTGGGGCTGGAAAGTAAAACAGTGTATTATGGATTCCTGTATGGAACATCTTAAATATCTATATTGAATTAGTTGATGATCGTAAGTAATTCAGGAGCCGAGATATTGAAATGATAATGACCGCTATAAAGTCCAAGGAATTTGTTCATACCAAAAGATAAGTACCTAACTAGCACCACAAAAAATTGATTCTTTGGTGTGTCTACAATTGCATAATAAGCAGACAGTGTACAGGGTTGACCAATATTCTTTTGTTTTTTGAGATATGTATAATTTTCTCAATAAATCCAAATAATTAATTTTAATTCCCATTTTGGTTGTTGCAAATTTATCAAGACGATTTGACGCTAACATACTCTAAAATACTGGTATGTAACCTTAAAAGTTATAAATATTTCTATATTTTGCCGCCTTAAAATTGCACCAAAACACGAAAAAAATCGGGCGTAATTGTTGTTTAAAAATCAAGGTTAGTCGTTCGTGGAGGAATATCTTTAAACAATTCATTTTGCACTAATCTTTTCGAAATTACAATATTTAGAATTAGTTTAGAGCTTATACATCTTCAATAAAGCGATGATATGTCGGCAAAAATAAATTCTCGCAAATTCAAAAAAAAACCCATAAAATAAACTGACACATCCCTGTACGAGACATACTTAACTAGCATACTAAGCACTTACTTATTCGCGTATATCTTTTGCTAATGTCCGACTATTTAAATCAGCCTTTCAATGCACATGTCAAATGTTTTTGCAGCTTTTGCGTTTGTGATTTAGTTGTTCTCATCGCGTTGGGTGTTTCTTTATATAAGTCTTCTCGAGAAGGAAGTTCCATTGAATTCAAGTTTTTTTTGAAAGATGAAAGAAAGTTGGCGGCCAGTTCAAAAGTATTTTTTGACCTAGGTCGATTTGAATGCTTGTGTGAACTCAATACATATTTATTGAAATATTGTAAGCAGATTAGAACATTTTTCTATTTTTTATGATGCATAAAAACAAATATTTATAAAGAAAACTGTTTATGAAAATTAATAATGATTTTATTATCATCGCTTCTGTTATTTTCAAGATTATTCTCATAAACAATTCAGCTTAAATCTACTTGGACAAAAACTGTGATGCATAATAGTAAAATAGTAGGACAAAAAATTGTTCAAATTTTTAATTTAGCTTCATAACAAATGATTCAAATTATAAATCTAGCTGGATAAAATAACGGTTTTATTTGTAAATCTACCTGGACAATATAATGGCTAAAAATGTAAATCTACTTGGACAAAACGGTAATCCATAATGGTAATAGAGTAGGACAAAAAATTGTTCAAATTTTTAATAGCTGCACAACAAATGGTTCAAATTATAAATCAATCTGGATGAAATAATGATTTTATTTGTAAATATACCTGGACAAAATAATGGTTAAAATTGTACTTGGACAAAAGCTGTAGTTCATAATGGTAAAATAGTAAAACAAAAAATTGTTCAAATTTATAATTTAGCTGCACAACAAATGGTTCAAATTATAAATATAATATAATTATAACGGTTTTATTTGCAAATCTACCTGGACAAAATAATGGTTAAAATTGGAAATCTACTTAGACAAAAACTGTAGTTTATAATGGTAAAATAGTAAGACAAAATATTGTTCAAATTTTTAATTTAGCTGCACAACAATTGGTTCAATTTATAAATCTAGCCGCAAAAAAATGGTTTTATTTGTAAATCTACCTGGACAAAATAATTGTTAAAATTATAAATATATTTGGACAAAAACTGTGGTCCATAATAGCAAAATAGTAGAACAAAATATTGTTCAAATTTTTAATTTGGCTGCACATCAATTATGCATATTATAAATCTAGCTGGATAAAATACCGGTTTTATTTATAAATCTACCTGGACACAATCATGGTTAAAATTCTAAATCTACTTGAACAACAACTGTGGCCCATAATGGTAAAATAATAGGACAAAAAATTTTAAACCTTAGAAATAATTTTTTTTTCATTTATTTCTTCCCGTACCGGGGATTGAACCCCAGCTACTAACTAATCACGGTCATAGATCTAAAAAAAATTGTGTGCCAACAGGCGCCATATTTTTTGATAGCCAAACCACGATATCTTTAATGACTCATTATTTTCAATTTGTGAGGTTAAAATCATCACTTCAATGACCTTCAACTTGAATACTTTGCTGCTATTTTTAGCGTCTCATCTCACAACGTTTATTTCGTCTTTTTGACTTAATATACTGTAGAAGAAGAATGTGTCACAAGTCATAGAGACGTCAATTGTCATAGAGATGTCAATTGTCATAGAGACGTCAATTATCATAGAGACGTCAATTGTCATAGATACGTCAGTTGTCATAAAGACGTCAGTTGTCATAGAGACGTCCACTGTCAGAAATTCGTCAACTGTCAGATCAAATATGTTCGTTTGTTCTGTATCATGACGTTTTTCCTGACGTGACCGACTTAGTGCGTACTATTAATGTATTATTATTGTTATTAGTTGTGAATATCATTATTAGAGTATATATTATTATTAAAAATTAGTTTTATTAAAAAAATAACCAGGTTTATGTCCATATCCAGGCTTATGATGCCCACTAGATCCAGGTTTATGATCCTGGCTTATTAACTACACCAGGTTTTTGATATTCTTATATATCATAATTATTATTATTACTAATTTACGTTATATTGGTAATTGTATCCAACGTTTAAAAATGAAAAATCCACAAAGGTTCTTCCTAAGCCGTCAGTTTTATATACCGGTGTTTTTAGTCCGATGAAATTGCAGTTTGTAGGGGGACGTCTTTTACTATCCAAAGAATTTTTCGGTTGAAGTCGTTTTGTAGATCTTTGTCATTATCATCTACTCGTATCGGTTTTGATAACATATTTGAATTCGATATAAATAAGAAAATATACATCTACAAAAAATATTTATTAATTAAATTAATATGTAAAAAAAATATATCAATATTTGAAGTAGAAATAACAGATTTAAAAAAAATTGATGACGGTCTTAAACGGACAAAACGGATTAATAAAATTTTGTTTTTTTTTTAAATTTTCATTACAATTTAGAATTAATTTGCACTAAATTATTATTCCTAAAATAGGTAACTGATACTTGTTTGTGCCTTTTAGTAGTACCGCCACTGCATATTATTATTGTTATCAATATATTTTTTTAAATAATAAATTGCAGCTAGTTAAAAATAATTGTTTTTATGAATTATTTATTTATTTCTAATGATTAAAATTTAAAAGAAAAATTTATAAATTATTAAATACAGGAGTTAAGTGTTCAATAAATAAATGAAACTCGAAATTATGTACCACATAAATTTTATTCAAACGGCAACTAGTTTCGATTAATGAGCCATCTTCATGACAATTGTTAATTACGGCCTGAAGATGGTTCATTAGCCGAAACTAGTTGCCGTTTGAATAAAATATATGTGATACATGATTTCAAGTTTTATTTATTTATATATTATTTTTTTATATTCAAACTTTTGTTTTTTTTTTTTTAGTTGAATATATATTGGACGTATTCAAAAAAAATCAAGCAGATTAGAACATTTTTCTATTTTTTATGATGCATACTTGTATTATATAACAAATATTTATAAAGAAAACTGTTTATGAAAATTAATAATAATTTTATTATCATCGCTTCTGTTATTTTCAAGATTATTTTCATAAACACTTCAGCTAAGATTAAGGTTACATCTAAACACAATTATCTCGATGATAATATCCTTATTACTAGGGTCGTTCTTTCTTATTACCTCAATAATGACAAGAACAGCTATAACTTTGGTAGTGTTAATAAACTTTATCATAAAGACACAAGTTCTTGGCTGGGAAGGCGTAAACACGAAATTAAGATTAAAATATTAACTGATATTAGAAATCATAAAGTAGATATTTATGAACATCATTGCAGTAATTCGATTTAGTAAAATCTTCCTCAAAGCATTTCTCATCTGTGTTAGTTTTTCCTTACACTTAAGTATCTGCATGTTTGACCTATATATTGTAGTGAAATTTATTAAACTCTGTATATTATAGTTAAGGGTTAAATAGAAGGATTGAAAATTTATAAAAGGCAATATTTATTAGTAATATATGGGAATCGTAAAATTATTTCAATTTTAAATACATTTTGAAAAAGTATAGTAGATATAGCAATAGGTGTTATTTTTTTATAAAAAAAATATAGTGGTTAAAAAAATTTGAGAGGAAAGAGAAATAATAAATACGTCAATTTTTTAAATTTTAAAAATTGTCAGATAAATTTTTTTTTGAAAATGTTTTTTGAATGAATGGTATTAAGAAAAAGTAATGTAAAAAAAATAAAATTACATACCAATTAACTAAGAAATATATTATTTTAATTAAAAAATATAAAAAATTCTAAAATAAAATTTTAATGAAAAATGGAGAAAGATTAAATTATAATAATATTAAATTTCTGGAAAAGCATCTACAAATTAAGAAACAAGTGGAAGATAACAGGATATATATAAATTTTAGTTTTTTTTTTTGGTGACAATTTTTGTAATGTTTATTATTTTTCTCTAGAACCTACCCCAAAATTGAGATTTTTCAATATTACGATATACCTTGGAATAATATTTATAAAGAATTTTATTAATTAATTAAGATTATATATTATCAGGCCAATAAATGATTGTTAAAATATACTTAATTTTCTGATAATTTTGGATTGTGGTACCATTTTCATAAGACTATTTTTCCCCAAAAGTGTCACTATTTTAATATTTTTGAATTACCCCGATATAAAATAAAAAAAAAAATAAAAGTAGTAGAAATTTATTTATTAAAAATTAAATGTATTATTGGTTGGAACTTAAATAATAATTAATAATCATCAAGCACTTAAATATCGGCGTACTAATTAAACAGTGGCGCGTTGGTATTTTACGAGCTACCTGTAACATAACCAACTATTAATTATATTATATGCAAATGTGACGCCTGCATTCGATTATATTTAAATACAGGAAGTCATTTTTGTTATTGTATACTACCGACAGTTATAAAAAATAATCCATTAAATATAATATTACACAATATCTAAATTAAAGAATCAAAAAATTTGTAATTAACATAATTAGGAGCCTACAGAGAAAAATTGAGAAGAAAAAACCCGTTTTGTATTAATATAATAGTCAGTATTTAAATTAATATACAAGAAGAAAGTACCTTAAAGTATTAGCACAATCTAGTTTAGATTTTAGATTCAGTGGTATTTTTTAGTAATAGAATTAAGCTACTTCAAATTAAACCGTAGAATAATATAGTATGCGGTAAGAATAAATGAGAAATCCATTTTATTATTATTATTATTATTCGTTGTATTGGCACTTATCTTATCTGTCTCTCTGTCTATTTAATTTAGAATAAAAATATATAAGATTGCAGAATTCATGACAATACTTCCCACAAAATCCTTACTGGACATTCCTTCCAGGACAATTCTTCCCCATTAGGATTCTTCCCCACGACAGTTCTTCCTGGACAATTATTCCCGGATAGTTCTTCCCTTTGGTAATTCATCCCAACGACAATTTTTCTTCAATGTTTCCTAGAAAAGTGCAATCGTTTAAGGAAGGATTATCTAGGAAGGATTGTCTGGGAAAGGATTGTCCGGTAACGATGTAAGGATTGTATTGGGAAAGGATTATCGTAGACAAGAATTGCGCAGAAAGACTTGTCCGGGACGAATTATCTGGTAAGGATAATCCACCAAGGATGATCCGGAAAGGATAGTCCGGGAACGATTGCCTGGGAATGAATTTTCCGGGAAGGATTGTCGTTTAACTAAGATTGTCGAAAATTCTAAATTTGACTCAAATAGTAATCTTTACCATCAAAAAGTTATCCATACCTCTAATGTGGTACGACAATTTTTCTTCAATGCTCACTACTAGAAAAATGCAATGTAAACCGGGAACTATTTTTATGTATTTAAAAAAAAGGACTTATCTGTCATGTCTTAGGTAAGGATTTTTCGAGGAATGATTATCTAGGAAGAATTGTCCGGTAAGGATTGTCCGATAAGGATTGTCTTGAAAAGGATTATCGTAGAGAAAATTGTGCAGGAAGACTTGTCCGGTAAGAATTATCCGAGAAGGATAATCCAGGAAGGATGGTCCGAAAAGGATAGTCCGGGAAGAATTTTCCGGCAAGGAAAATCACTAAAATTGTCGACAGGTATTATAAATTTGACTCAAATAATAATCTTTACCATCAAAAAGTTATCCATATTTCTAATGTGGTACGACAATTTTTCTTCAATGCTCACTCGAAAAATGCAATGTAAACCAGGAACTATTTTTATGTATTTAAAAAAAAGTCCTTTCTTGGAGAAGGATCGTTTAAGGAAAGATTGTCTAGGAAGGATTGTCCGGTAGGGATTATCTGAGAAAGGATTATCGTAGAGAGGAATTGTGCAGGAATACTTGTCCGGGCCAAATTATCCTGGAAGGATAATCCAGGAAAGATAGTCTGGTAAGGATAGTCCGTGTAGGATTGTCTGGGGAAGAATTCTCCGGGAAGGAATGTCATTTCACTAAAATTGTCCACAAGCATTATAAATTTGACTCAAATAATAATCTTTACCATTAAAAAATTATCCGGCTTCTCGAAGGATGCTAAGGAGGCTCAGCCTCCTAACCAATTTATCCAGCAAATAGCACCAGAAATACTTTATTGATCATTCTTTATTTTATTTCCTGTTTCTCTAATATTTTTTTTTAATTTTACAATTAGTTCCCCGTTTTCAGTAATTATTTTTGAATCTGACAACAGTGCTCTGAGGCTAGATTCTTCAAACTCTGTGTATCAAACCCTAAACTCATGTTGCTTAACACATTTGCCGTTTTTTCAACCAATCCAATTGCTAAATACCGTAAAAACTAGCTGAAAAGGCAACCCCCTTAGTAGGCTAACCGCCTGCCTTTTTTCAATTCAGCACAGACGGTGGTATCCGACACATGTGTGTTGTGTAGGTCACCATTTTTGTCACGTCGGTACCGGTCGAGAGAAGAGAGAACATTTTCTACTTTCAAACGAATTAAAACTTAATGCGAAATACAATGGGCCAAAATCGTTTATACAATATTATTTTAATACCTATTAAAAAACAAAATGATACAGTTTCGCAAACTAAAGAAAGTAAAATTCCGTTAATATATAAAAAAAAGTTAATAAAATTAATACAAAAAAAAAACAAAATACGAAAAATACAAAAAAAGAAAAAATATTAAAAATCCAAAAAAAAATAAAAAACAAAAAATGAACAAAAAAAGTTTTTTGGCAAGAGAAACTATACCACGTTGGTTCTTACTGGGCAACAATTAATTTTGTCACTGAAGTAGCTTGTACGGCGGCTGCGCAAAGGTTAAAGTAATTAGCTGAAAAGAGTATATTTTTACAAAAACGATTTATGTCCATCCTCCTCTCTTAAAAAGTTTACGAGCCGCCACTGCATACCTCTAATGTGGTCATATAATCAAAAAAAAAATTCCAAATTATGTACCAAACATATAATCAGAAACAAAATAATTAGGGCGACTAGTTTTGACTACGTAGCCATCTTCAGTCCTAAAATTATATTTTTCTAAGTCACCGTCGGAACCATCTTCAATTTTTCTTCTTTACGAAGTGGTTTCAACACTTTCGACCATTATGGGGTTCTCCTTAGGCCCCCAACTTTTCCTCTCCTCTAGGAGGAATCCTAAATGCTTATTATATCCGTTTTATAACGCGGTTAAAGCGTGCATCGCCCGAATTCTAAACTGGTTCATTTAAAATTTCGTATCATACTTAAGTTCATGTACCCATATTCTTCCCGTAAAGTTTTCCATTATCCACTAGTAATTTTACAACAGCGTCATGCTCGGTTCCCTTTAAATAATAAATTTACTATTGTAAACCTATATTTATATGGTAAGTTAGTTTGTTTTTTGTATTTACTTATAGACATTTTTTCGAACAATGTTAAAACATTTAGCCCTGAAGATGGCTAAGTAGAAGAAAATAGTTGCCGTTCGTTACAACCTTATGAAAGTCTTTTTGGTACATGATTTTGAGTTTCATTTTATTTATTGAACATTGGACCACATTTTGTGATATGGATAATCTTTTGTATTTAAAATTATATTGTAAGCCTGAAGATGGCTATTTAGCCAAAACTAGTAACCTGAATATGTTTTTTTTTACATATATTTGGTACATGACTTAGAGTTTTATTTTCTGAATATCTTTAGAGTCTAGTTTAAACATTTTATTTTCTTAACTACTTCCCAGAAACAATCAACTTTTCTCTAAACTCCACTTGAACCATAATCCAAATCGTATAATATACGATGGTCTTGGTCATCCGGAGATTTATCACTAATAGTGAACCCGGAAGATATGGGTTATAAAACCGCGTCGTAGTTAGACATAAACCATTTTAAATAGCCACCACATTGTAAGACTGAGAGCATTACACAGTAGCGTATCAAAGATTCTGAAATATTAATTTGATCCAAATTTATTGAATGTTAAAATGTAGATGATAATAAAAAGTATCGTTTACATTATGAAATATGTCAACAGTGAAAGAGAATAATAAAACAATTTTTTTATATAGCCTCTAGAGCCTCTAAATTTTTGTCTAAATTTTCGTCTAAAAAAAAAGTTTTTTTTGTTCCAAATGATCCAAAAAAATCCCATCATAAATGTTCAAAATTGATATAGGAAAACTCAAAATTCGGGTAAGAAAAATTAAATTTTATAAATAAAAATGAAATTATTTATTAAAAATGAAAATGTAATTAAAATTCAAAGTTTAGTTTTAAAAATCTAAATTTTAAAATAGGAGCATCCAGCCATGATTAAAAATTTTTTTATGAAAATCAAATTTTTACAGCCAAAACTAAAGATTCTGTCATAAAAATCAAAATTTTATAAAAAAAATTAAATTTTCTTTTACGAAAAATCTAAATTTTATGAATAAAATTCAAATATTTTTATGAAAAACAAAATCTTATCATAAAAACTTTAAATTTACACTATAAAATCCAAACTAAAAAATTTTAAAGAGTTGTTGCGCTATATACAGGGTGGCGCAAATTTAATTGAACACTATTTGGATTTCGTAAACCGTTATAGATACAAAGTTGGTTAAATATGAAAGCATATGTGTATGTTCAAGACGAATTGATTGGTTTTTTCATAATTAAAATATCAGGTACCGAGAAAAACTAAAATTGACGATTTTCATTTTATTTAATTAATACCTTAAATTTTATAGATAGAAAAAACCATATAAAACTTTTTTATTGAAGGTTAAATATGGCTTAAACAGCGTATCCAATTTTTTAAAACGAGTGAAAAATTAACCAAAATTTTTCATGAAAGTCAAAAATTATATCAAATTCAAAATTTGGTCTTTTAAACTGTTCTGAAAAATTAAAATTTTTTATAAAAATTTAAAATAATAATAATAATAATACTCGCCCTACATTTCACCCCCTTACGAGTGAACCCCAGAAACCAATGGCTTGTGCGGGGAAGGGACGGCTATTATTATTATTTGCCGTGGCGCTTTTGTTATGGAAATTAAAAAATTTAAAACTTGGTATCGAAAATTAAAATTTTAAAGTAAAAATTAAAAATTTTACCTGGAAAATCAAAAATATCAAGTATAAACTAAAAATTCTGCCATAATCAAATCAATATTTTATTAATAAAATTCAAAATTCTTGTATGAAAATCAAAATCCTGTTATAAAAATTCAAAACGAAAATTTTGGAGTAAAAACTGTAGATGATAACCAAAAATTCTATAATCGAAATTTAATACTAAAAATCAAAATTTGAAAAAATAATTTTTAATATATAGCACAGATTTCTAGAAAATAGTACGAACAAGCACCATTTTGTAAAAATATGAGGTTGTCAAATCAGCCGTAATTTTTGTGAATACCCAAAATATACAGGATGTCTAAAATTGGAAGGGATAACAAATAGACAAAACGATTTTTTGAAATCTAAAATATTCCTACTGGTTCCGGAGTTAAACGACAAAATCCAAATTTGTGGATAATCGTTTTTTGCCAAAACTCTGTTATTATATAAAATTTGGTATAACTTTATTAAAAGTTTTTGTTGTATTCTAACATCGTTATAAACGGCCATAGTTAAATTTTAAATCTGACGTTTTGTCTCTTCGGGGCTACCATCAACTTTATCTTTTTAAATACGGACCTGTCTATTTTATTTCATATTATTAAATCGCTTCGAATACTAAATTCAACGATATATGATACTTGATCATTCTGTGACGTTTTGTCTACCGTTTATGAGATAGCAATACTGTCCCTATTAAAAAGTAGCCACCCTGTATACTTTGACAGTCACACAGACGCACAGCCATTTACTTTTTTTGAGGTTATGTCATTTACTTGCATTATTAAATATTGTGTAAGATTTTATTTAAAAGCCATTATAATGATTATTATCTTAATGTATTTAATTTCTATTCTTGATAAATATAAATATTCCAAACAACAGAAATTATTACTTTATGTTCTATATTTTAAGAAATTGGAAAAAATCAGGTGTAGCACACATAATCAAAGTGCATTTAATGACTCACCTGATTGAGGCCTTCGCTCAACATTCAGGTTCGTGATTAAATAATGCACTTTGCTCAGTTGTACTAAAAATACTATGCGTCCGGGCAGAATGAATCCGATACATTATTTTTAATTATTTATAATTTTTTTTATTATTTTTCAAAAAAAAAACACTACTTGACCTAGAGAAAAAAAATGGTTCACCACCGAATTCTTAGCTTGTGTACTATCTTTTTTTTTATTTTAAAAAGAATTCTTTGATCACTCCCCTTTCTCCGTATATTACGGCTTTACACTTGTCCAGTTTATTATACCATTTTTTGTATCTAATAGGCAGTACATGTCCCGATGAAAAATAAGTGACGTAATTCCCCACCTACCAGTCTTACACGTGCTGCGCGTTGTTGGAGGGGCTGCGCAGGGTTCATTTAAAGTGCCTCCATAAATAAGGCTCTATCTGTCAATCTTTAATTTGTCATAATGCCAACATAACTTAAAAAAATCTCTCGTCGTTCGAAAGACGGCATGGATAGTTTCAGAGTTCATTGACAGCCAACAAATGATGTATAATTCCCCAACTTCCCATGTTGTAGTGTCAAAATAACCTAACAAATTCTTCTTTCCACGTGTAAGAGGAGTCGTAGCTAACTTCAGAGTTCATTGAAAGTTAATAAGTGACGTAATTCCCCACCTATCCATATAATAATGTCAATATAACCTAAAAAAATCTTCTATCAACCTGTAAGAGGACTTGTAGCTTTCTCATCTGACAATCTGTCACCTGTGATGTCGAGGAACTTCGCAGAGTCTCCTCTTAGCTAAGGTCTCATTATAAGTAAATCTAATAGATTATCTATTTCTCAAATGTGGTCAAATTCTTACTCCAAGTCAGGGGGCAACTGGTTTCGGCTAACGAGCCATCTTCAGGCCTAGAAACAAATTACCCAGTTCGATACAAACTTATATAAAAATAACATTGAATAAACTTCCATATAACATTTAATAATGATTAAATCAAATTAACAAACAAATCCATAAATATAAAATTATGTGGGAAAGTTGGGGTAGGGATTTATGAGGATACATGAAAATACAACTTAAATTTAAAAAATACGGAATGAATAGGGAAGTGTTTAAAACACTGTTAAAAATTACGTAGGTGGGATAATCTTCTTTAGGAAGATCTGTGTTGAGTGGATAAATTCATATTTGCCGATTGTAACTTGGTTGTGTAAAAAGGAGTATAAAAATGAAAAACTCAAATCTTGAAAATCCAAGAAGGGTTGAAAATTCGGTTTATCTAATGTAGAAAAACCGGAAAAGTTGAGAAAGAAGTTGTAGGTGGCGACGTCCTGGTTAGGCGGACATGCCTGTACGAGGGGAGCCGGCACCTCAAAATAAACACCCCGGGCTAACCCGAACAGGTAAAAAAGGAAGAGCAGCAGCTGGTGGAGCAATGTGCCCCAAAAATTAACCGGGTAGAAAGCCCGAAACTTAAATGTGTTAAAAGGGATTATCGGAGGACGTTGTGACATCAACTAGCACAGACAGATACTGTAACAAGATGGTTGCGCGACAGATGACAGGTGACTGAAAGTGGGTGAAGGATAAGAGGGAAGGCGGGAATTTCAAAGTTATTCTAAAAATGACCTAAAAATTACATGTGATCGAAAACTAGTAGCCATAGATACAGATGATAATTAAGTGTTATAAAATGTACGATTTGAATTAATATTGTATAAACTAAAGTTATATTATAGACCGAATTTATAAAGCGTTTAACTGTAGAGCGAGATTGGGTGCAGTTATGTTTGTGAAAAGAAGAAGAGAAGAAAAGTAAAGTGACAGTTGCAAGCAATAAAAATAGAAGAAATTTTGAGGTTATAACTTGCAAAACAAACGAAGAAAACATTGATTAGTAGAGATTTGATTATAAGTGTTGCAATTCTAGTCCAATAAATTATACAAGTATTTAATATAATTATGTTTCAAGTTAAATATTTTTTTTTTGTATAAAAATAATTAGGGATGTATCAGGTGTCTTAGATTAATTTATTTTTCTCAGGGTTTCTGTATATAACTGATTTACAATATTTTATTTATGTTTCTTTTAGTTTATGCAATTTGTGTTTGTGTGACGGCAGTTATTTACATTTGTACACCACTGGAAAACATATCGTAGAATGTAACACATCACATGCTAAACTTGGAATTGTGTTGAATGGGGTTCTTTGTTTGAATAACAGATTTTATATCAATCAAATAATTGGATTAACATGAGGTCTGATGTTTTAGATATTTAACTGTGAAGAGAAATTTATATCTCTAACTTGTGGTTCTTGTTTATTTTATTTCAATTGTGGATATACTGGATTATGGGAATTTATCACTTGATAAATTAAAGGGCTTAATAAAAATCATTGTAAAATAAATAAAATTAAGAAATTATTTATATATTGGATTGATTAACTGTGCTTTAATCTAAAAACATATACACTTAGGGAGCGACGTACCATTTATTTCAATTAAATTTAAGTTTATGTCTATCATTTGGTGATCGATCACACATTTAAATAAATAAATATTTTAATTCTCCCATGAATACGTTGGCCTGATGATGGCGATTGTTCGCAGAAACTAGTTGCCGCTACTTCACATTTCATTATTTTATTATTAAATTAGTGTGGTAGAGTTTGTTTAACTATCCTCTACCGTTACGTCATACATTTCCCAACCTGATCTCTTATTCATGAAATGAATGAGAAGGAATTATGACGTCATTAAAGTATTTCTTAACTATTGTTGACGTAAATTTTATTTATTACTTTTGACAGTTCAATTAGTTTTTCATTGTCAAAATTCCAGGAAGGATTTTTCAGGCAGGGTTGTCCAGGAAGGATGATTTTCTAGGATGAATTGACCGGGAGGAATTTTCCAGGAAAGATTGTCTGGACAGAGTTTCCTAGGAAGGATTTTCTTGCAAGAATTATCCGGGAAGGATTTTTCAGGAAGGATTGTCCGGATACAATTTTTCAGGAAGAATTGTCCTGGAAAGAATTTTCAGGAAGAATTGCTCTAGGATGAAGGATTGTCAGGGAAGAACTTTCTAGGAAGGATTTTCTTGAACGAATTGTCCGGGAAGGATTTTCCAGGGAGGATTGTTGGGGTAAATCTTTTCCAGGAAGAATTGTCCGGAAAGGATTTTCCAGTCAGGATTGTTCGGGAAGGATTTTTTAGGATGAATTGTCCGGGAATGATTTTCTCGGAAGGATTGTCTGGGTATAATTTTGTAAGAAAAATTTTCTTGAAATAATTGTCCGGGTATAATTTTTCAGGATGCATTGTCCGGGAATGTTTTTCCAGGAAGGATTGTCCGGATACAATTTTTCAGGAAGAATTGTCCTGGAAAGATTTTTCAGGAAGAATTGTCCGGGAAGGATTTTCTAAGATGAATTGTGCGGAAAGGATTTTACAGGAAGGATTGTAGGGAAGAACTTTCTACGAAGGATTTTCTTGAACGAATTGTCCCGGAAGGATTTTACAGGGAGGATTGTTGGGGTAAAATTTTCCATGAAGATTTGTCCGGAAAGGATTTTCCAGTCAGGATTGTTCGGGAAGGACTTTTTAGGATGAATGGTCCGGGAATGATTTTCTCGGAATGATTGTCTGGGTATAATTTGTAGGAAAGATTTTCTTAAAATAATTGTCCGGTTATAATTTTTCAGGATGAATTGTCCGGTAATGTTTTTCCAGGAATGATTGTCCGGATACAATTTTTCAGGAAGAATTGTCCTGGAAAGATTTTTCAGGAAGATTTGTCCGGGAAGGATTTTCTAGGATGAATTGTGCGGAAAGAATTTTACAGGAAGGATTGTTCTAGGATGAAGGATTATCAGGGAAGAACTTTCTAGGAAGGATTTTCTTGAACGAATTGTCCAGGAAGGATTTTCCAGGGAGGATTGTTGTGGTAAAATTTTCCAGGAAGAATTTTCCGGAAATGATTTTTAAGTTAGGATTTTCTAGGATGAATTGTCCGGGAATGATTTTCTCGGAAGGATTGTCTAGGTATAATTTTGTTGGAAAGATTTTCTTGAAATAATTGTCCGGGTATAATTTTTCAGGACGAATTGTCCGGGAATGATTTTCCAGGAAGGATTGTCCGGATACAATTTTTCAGGAAGAATTGCCCTGAAAAGATTTTTCAGGAAGAATTTTCTTGAACGAATTGTCCGGGAAGGATTTTCCAGGGAGGATTGTTGGGGTAAAATTTTCCAAAAAGAATTGTCCGGAAAGGATTTTCCAGTCAGGATTGTTAAGGAAGGATTTTTTAGGATGAATTGTCCGGGAATGATTTTCTCGAAAGGATTGTCTGGGTATAATTTTGTAGGAAAGATTTTTTTGAAATAATTGTCCGGGTAGAATTTTTCAGGATGAATTGTCCGGAAATGATTCTCCAGGAAGGCTTGTCCGGGACGGATTTTCTTGAAAGAATTGTCCGGGAAGGATTTTCCAGGACGGATTGGATTGTCCGGGTAAAAGTTTCTAGGAATGAGAAAGAGCAAAGTTTAATTTTGAAGATTAATTACTTTTTAAGAGAAAGATATGCTGGAATATCGCTTTTACCGTTAAATGCAGTCTACAACATTTGGGTTCACCTCAAAAATATAATCGTAAACTACATTTTTTTTTTCGCCATTTGATCACGATTCGATCATCCGTAATTTTTTTACTTTAGTCTAAAATCATGCTTAGGGACGGTAGAGAGCCCCAAACTAAAAATTTGAAACAAATCGGTTACAAAACGGAGGTTTCAAGTTAAAAAAAATTACTAAATTATGTAAAAAGGTACGAAACGCATAAAGTAAAAAACAATTTTTGGTATTACCAATTTATTCATACAAACACACCTTAACATGCGTCATTGAAAACAATCCTTAACATATGTCATTGATTATATTTTAATTTTGAGGTTATGTGTAAAATAACATTCAAATAATATATGACAAACGTAAAACAGCAGAATACGTCACAGATTATGACGTAATGGCAGAGGATGGTTAAACAAACTCTACTGGACATGGAGTTTTATTACCTCGTATTAATAATACTTTTGTAAGACTTTCACACAAAATTCCTCCGAATTTAGTAGATATATTTCATTGTAGTACTGAACAAATTGTTGATTTAGGATTTTTGTATCGTATTTGAATATCGCTATCACTGTAATTTGATAATTCCACCGCTAATAACTTATTGGAGTTTTTGGTATCAAAATAGTTTTAAAAAATACCAAAATTTTACTTAAAAAATCAAAGTAGTCCGCTTAAAATTTTGAAATTTTTTTGTTGCATAATTTACAATTATTATTTTAATGTTTTTAAAACATCCTCATGTACAGTACTTTCTAATATCTTTTATATACAATCTAATTATTTTTTTATATTTTTTATTAAAATATGATTTAAAAAAATATTTTATCTAATGTACAGTATTGCACGTCCCTGTCATTAAATAAGTGATAATTACGACAATTTTAGTATTTTCTTTTTCAGTGTAATAATACAATTATTAATATCCATTTGGAAAAATTCCAACCTCCGTTGGTCGTTTTATCTGCATCGATCCTTATCAAGCAAATTTAAATCCATTGTTTTCGCAATACCGATCTGATACTCTGATATTATTTGTGTTACCGGTATATAATACCTATTGCGAGACCTCTAATAATAATTATTTCCAACGATATACCGTTCGGTTGTAAATGATAAGATCGGTTCGGACCCTGTATCAGATCAGCCGCATTAAAATCGTTCAAAAAGCCGGCAATAAAATAGGGCATTGTTCATGTATCGTACAACGGTTTTTTGCATTAACATTGACTTGATGACAATGTAAGAAGAATATTCAAGGCAAATACATTCACTTTATTTTTAACTATACGAACTACAAAATATTTTTGAACTGACAATAATTAAATTAATACTGATTAAAAAAAACAGGTAAACATGTATTATTTTATAGGTTATAGTTTATAATTTAACCTAGTAAAGTTTTGTTTCATGACAATACAACCAATCTATTGTTAATCCGAAATTAAGATTAATTTCCTAATAACCCACCAAACTCAAATTCAACAAAGCGCCCCATACATAAACTGATATCGCTTCACCTCAAGTTGTATACGTTATACCTGCTGATCAAAGAAAACCCATTTCCTATAGTTGCCGTGCGTGGGGCGTCATTGAGAGCCCGAGGGTTTTTTATTACCACTAAATGCTGACCCTACCGGATTATGCCTTAGGAAAACTTCATCCCAGACATCCCTACGGACCTTTAAAACTTTGATGGAAACTGAGAACGGCGAGAGAATGCGCCTATAAACAGGTTCGTAACCAGAATTTTTAAAAAATTAAACTGATACACACATTAAAGAGATCAAGAAAAAAGAAAAATTGTATTATTATGACCGTTAATGTATTAAAATTATTTTTGCCACACACACGCGCGTTTTTCTCTTTGACATAATTAAAAAGTCTAGGATGGTATAAATCTTTAGACATTTTAGTAATTGTGCCTATAATAATACTTTCCTTGATCCTTACAAATGCAATTACTAGGATTAGAATTTATTCGTACATTGATCAATTTTAATCTATCCTAACACATGTGTTATAAAATTTTTGTTTCGTTTTCTAACGCTGACTCGTTGAGGGTGTCTCGGTGAGGATGTCGCAACGATTATAGCCCCGCCCCTAATCCTACTCTTTTTAGGAGATTCAGGATCGTGACAAGACAATCCTTCTGCCTCAGATAGTTCTTCCCGGAAAATCCTGCCCCACGTCAATACTTCACCGCGACAATCCTTCACCGCGACTATCTTTCTCCAAGATAATCCTTTTCCATGACAATCTTTCACCAGACATTTCTTCCTGGACAATCCTTCCCCAGACATTTCTTCCTGGACAATCCTTCCTGAACAAACCTTCCCGGATAATTATTCTTTAAACAGTCCTTCCCCAGCTCTTTAGACCTAATCAAGGTAATAAAGCAAAGGTAGTATCTTCATATTAGTCGCTGAGGATGTTCCAATCATTTGAGCACCGCCTCTAATCATATTCTCTTTAGGAGAAACAGGATCATGACACGACAATCCATCCCGGAAAATTATTCCCCATGACAATCCTTCCCCGCGACTATCCCTCTCCACGATAATACTTTTCCACGACAATCGTTCCCCAGACATTTCTTCCTGGATAATCCTTCCCCAGACATTTCTTAGTGGATAATCCTTCCCCAGACATTTCTTCCTGGACAATCCTTCCCGGATAATCCTTCCCCAAGACATCTTAAATTTTTAGATCCAGTCAAGGCAATAAAACAGAAGTAGTATCTTCAAATTAGTCGCTGAGATGTCCCAACTATTAGAGCACCGCCCCTAATCCTATTCTCTTTAAGAGATTCAGAATCGTGACAATACAATCCATCCCGAAAAATCCTTTCCCACGACAATCCTTCCCCGTGACTTTCCTTCTCCACGATAATCCATTTCCACGACAATCGTTCACCAGACATTTTTTCCTGGACAATCCTTCCTGAACAATCCTTCCCGGATAATTATTCTTTAAACAATCCTTCCCCAAGACATTTTAGATTTTTAGACTTAACCAAGGCAATAAAACAGAGGTAGTATCTTCATATTAGTCGCTGAGGATGTCCCAACTATAAGAGCACCGCCCCTAATCCTATTTACTTTAGGAGATTCAGGATCGTGACAAGACAAACCTTTCCGAAAATTTCTGCCTCAGATAATCCTTCCCGGAAAATCCTTCCCCACGACAATCCTTACCCGCGACTATCCTTCTCCACGATAATCCTTTTCCACGACAATAGTTTCCCAGACATTTATTCCTGGACAATCCTTCCCGGATAATCCTTCCTTAAACAATCCTTCCCCAAGACATTTTAGATTTAATCAAGGCAATAAAACAGAGGTAGTAACTTCAGATTAGTCGCTGAGGATATTGCAACCAATAGAGCAACACCCCTAATCCTATTCTCTTAAGGAGATTCAGGATCGTGACTCGACAATCCTTCCCGAAAAATTCTGCCTCAGATAATCCTTCCCCACAACAATCCTTTTCCACGACAATCCTTCCCCAGATATTTCTTCCTGGGCAATCCTTCCCGGACAATGCTTCCCCCAGATATTTCTTCCTGGGCAATCCTTCCTGGACAATCCTTCCCCAGATATTTCTTCCTAGGCAATCCTTCCTGGACAATCCTTCCCGGATAATCCTTCCCCAAGACATTTTACCCACAAATATTCTTTACTACAACTATTCTCATAATATTATTGATACTTCACAAGGTATGTCTTGATTTTCAGACTTAATCAAGACAACAAAGCAGACTTAGTATCTTTAGATTGGTTGATAATATATATTATTTCTGATTCAAATGTACTTTTTGGGTATTTCCAAATATTTATAATTCTACAATACATAAAAAAGTGACCGATTTTCATTGCTCAATCTCGTTCTTTTTTTAGCATATAGAAATAGTGACTGGTTTACTCTACATTGTTCAAGTGAGCATATGTGAGAAATATATGTTACAAGAAAGATTTTTCAAGGGGAACGATGTCCATGGGGATGCATTGTCCGAAACGGATTGTCCGGGAAGGATTTTCTGAGGGTTTTAGAATAGGTCTCCTCTTCTATCCGATCTGCTTCCAGGTATTGTGCTCTTACGTTCTGCAATTGACTAAGGCTACATCTTTTACTCTAACCAAATCTACATTCATCCTCGGATAATTCTGCATTTTGCAATACTTTCCACACTAAGATTTAGAATTATCTCCATAGCAGATGTCAAACACGTTCTTACTGCGTAAGTACATAGATAGATTCTTATCGAGGTTGCTAGACTAGTTCTTCTCCAAATCACAATTTTAATTGAGGTGTTACAAAAAAACTTCTGATTTTGCACTAGCACAATTATTTAGGCTTCGTTCTCTTCAGTATTGTTACCGATGAGCTGGAATAAACGTATATGTTGCAAACCAGCCAGCAAAAGAAACGGTTATTGGCATAACTCTTAGAGGAAAAAACGGAACGGTTTGAATCTTCGGTGATATTTTCCAAAGTAGTCAATATATACAATGACCAATTTTCAGCGCGTCTCGTAATTTGAAGTTTTTTGCCGGAACCCAGAGAAAACTTTTTCGGCGATAACTACCAGCGGAAAAGACATGGATGGCATCTTCAAAAGTAATCAATACCCTGACCAAATTTCAGCGAATCTCGTATTTTCTAGCGCAAGATTGCGGTGATCGTTTCATTATTGTATAATATGTGGTGCAATTTGGAGGACTCTCATTGGTTTTATTTGTTACGAGGGAAATAATCTATCGAATAGTTAGATAAATTAGATAATAATTCTCCAGTCATTTTCTCAAACTTGTTTGGCAACAAGTTTTCAAAAATCTGTCGAATTATTTTCAGTGTATTGTCACTCTCTTGTGATATTACTACAGATAATATTATTAAACTTTTTTTTATTTAGATCTATAATATAAACTAAATAGTCACTCCCACACGAATTTAGAGCCAGAAGAGCTCTTTGGCCGATGGAAAACTCCTCAGCTTGGTTGATGTCTCTTTATTATACAATAATCAAACGATCACCGCAGTCATGAGCCGTCCCCTTCCCATTTTCTCATTTCGAATTTATGCCTGGAAAAGCGTTAAAAAATGCGGGACGCGCTGAAAATTGGACAATGCGTATATTTACTACTTTTATAGATATCACCTAAGTTTCAAGACGTCCTATTGGTTCCGATGGGAGTTAATGCTGAAAAAGTTCTTTCTGCGCTCCGGGAAAGCTCTGGAAAATGCGGGACGCGCTGAAAATTGGTCAAAGTGTATTTTCACTGCTTTTGAAGATGTCACCCAAGTTTAGAGGCGTCCAGTTATTTCCGATGAAAAACATTGGAAAATGTAGGACGCGCTAAAAATTGGTCAGTATGTATATTGGCTACTTTGGAAGATATTACCCAAGTTTCAGTGTGTCCCGTTGTTTCTGCTTGGATTTATCTCCAAAACGATCCTCTCTGCGCTCCGGGAAAGGGTTGTAAAATTTGGTCAGTATGTATATTGACTACTTTTGAAAATGTCACTTAATTTTCAAACCGTTCCGTCTTTTCCTCTAGGAGTTATGCTCAGAAACGCTTCATTTTCGGCCTCGTTAGCTGAATATACGTTCAATGAGCAGGGTTAACTCAACATACACGTATTGATGGAACAGTTGCATGTACTCTGGTAATATGCCAATATTATCCATCTGAAGATCTCGGTGAACGAATTAACATTGTTGGTATTTATTCTGGAATGTGTAAATAGTAAGAATGCTACTTTTGCTGGTATAACCTCAAAAATGTATACAGCAGGTCCACATTGGTTTATACAATAGAAAATCTTATCTCGAGCTGATTCGTTTTATTTCTAACAAGGACCTTTCAACGAAGGTTGCATTCAATTAGCTGTATCAGCATAAGGACACTGAGTATTACTTATGTTAATTGGTATTTGTTGGTCATTTTTGTTGATAAAATTGTTATAAACAGATAATGCGGCATCTTTTGGTCCAGTTGTCTTCTCTGAAGTACTACTACTTCAATATCTTTTAATTTAGTATGACACTTCTTGTTTTAGTATGTGGTTAAATTTGATTCAATTTAACCAGAAATAATCTTCTTATTTTAATATATTTCAATTTAATTTCTGAATCTTAGTTTCATATGTTAACATAAAAATATAATTCAATTCATTTCTACTTGACATGCATATCTTCTACGTCACTGCATTTCTTCTAGAATAATCCAATATTACATTAGCAGACATATTTCGTTCATTATCTCTTTTGCTCTAATAGCTAATATTATATCCAAAATTATTCATCTAACGAATTTTACCCAAATGCAGTCGCTCAATACCAACACATCACTCTTATTTAACCAATCAAATGAGGTTACGGTTTCTTGAGTGGTGGTACTTTGCAGAGACGACCGCGCCAATCTATGCCACTGTTTTATTAACTCTCAGAGTGAGCAGTCGCATCACCATCATATCTAACCATTTTTAGTATTTTTAAATAAGTAAATTTTCTAAGCTTGAACTAATGTTAATATAAATAATATGTAGTGAAAAGTATTAGTGAGTTTTTTAATTTACAAATTAGTGCATTTTAAAGTGAATAGGCCAGTACAGGCATTAACATAAAAAATGTGTACCATATGTTCCTGTAATTATGTTATATGTGGTTTACACAATAACTGAGCTAGAAAAATGTTCTCTAAAAATAACAATTTTGTATAATTTAATTAAAAATAAATTTTGGTCCTTTTCTTATGAAATAAAACAAGGATCTGGTCCTTCGAAAGCTAATAATATATTATCAGTTCCCATCAAATCCATAGTTTCTGAACAGTCAGAAATTACAGTCTGAAAAATTTATTTAAAATGTAGGATTCTAATTGTTCTTACGAAGAAGTAAATTCAGTTTATATTATAGGTTATCATATCAAAAGCCTAATTAAAGTCGATAAAGATGGCTGAAAGATCTCTTTATTCTTGTGTGTTCGAAATTTTTTAACTTCGGCTCTGTAAACCGTTAGAGAATTCTTCTCGAAAAGGAGTTAAGAAAGTTTTTCGGTAAACGGTCGTAGTGTTTGAAACGGCTATTTCGATTTTTTTTACGACAGATGGGTTCAGTGAATATTAATTTAATGTCAAGTTTTCCGAATCTGCGAGAAAACTTTTCAAAGGTAGTTTAATGAAAAATTTAAAGAGTATATGACATTAGTTTTATATATGTGTAATCAAATAAGTTAAATTTGGTGTAAGACCTCCTTAAATATTAATTATAAAACCGCACCTTATAAAGGTTCTAAAAAAAACTTGGAAATGTTTTATTGTCTTCCTAGAGGGATTCTGAAATTCAAAGAAGAAAAAAAAGGTAATTTCCTAAAGCTGCGAGAAAGTCTTAACTTAGAAAGAGAGTTAATGTCACTAGCCTCGGGGTTAGAACGTAATATTTAAATGCCGCCTGAATTTTAAGTCCGCCTTGTTTTAATACATGAATAAAAACTTAGTTAATGTCATGTAAATTTCAAGGGTTCAGCAGACAAATGGATTCACACGGGTCATTTGAATGTATTACGGACCTTAACTCAAGATCAGATTACGAAATGGCTTAGAACTGCATTTTATTTTTTTAATCAAGATGTGTTTGTGGTTTGTCGGTAAAGTAGGTAAAAACTCAAAGTTATGTTATTAGGGCATTCAAATGATAATAATTAACAAAATTGAACAAAATGTTATCTCGACCTTAATTTGATTAATTAAAACGCTCAAATCCAATAAAGTTTCTGACAAACAAAACGCTCACTTACACCAAACAAAAATATATCATCGTAACGAGTAAAACTTGAAAACGGTTACATTTATAAGAATGGAACTTCCGTAAACTGTCATTTCAAATAATTTATCAAAACTTTGAAATAATGAAAGTTATCTCATTTATATCTGTCTCATTCAGTTGATAGTGATGTATAGGAATGATAAGACTAATTCTTAGATATTTGACGTCGCCCAGAAGTTTCTCTAGTTTTTGGTTTTTGCGTTAAATTTTTTTTAGGTGTGGCAGTTTTGTAAGATGAATGGATTGAGAAAGCAATTTGTAACACCAAAAAAAAATTTGCTGGTATACGAGCATAGAAAAGAAAGTTTTCTCATATATGAATTAATACTGATGATCTAGAGAAAATAAAAATGTCAGAGCTGGAAAATGCGTCATTAATACACATCTTAAAAAATAAAGAATAGTGCCCTATAATATGATAATAGCAGTTATCACAATATTTTGGATAAAAATTTTACTTATTGACAGTTTTCTTGGTACTTTTTTTAAAATTCTTTAAATTGTACCAGTTCTCAACTACAAAGTTAAGAAAATAAATAAAAGAAATTTTTTTAAGTAAATATTTACTGAAAATTTTGTACTACTCTATATGAAAAATTTGTACTGTGCGAATTAAAAAAATTAGAAAATTGAAAAAAGGGATAAGAAACTTTTGTTCTGCCTGGCGCCAATTTATATTTAAATTTTTTATAAAGTTCGACAAATGTAACAACAGAACCGGAACTTTAGATTATTTACTGGCAACAAAAATATCACACACATAATAAAAGAAAAAACAATAAATACTCGACCCACAAACTTCTACAGTTTATACAATGAAATAAAACAATTTAATTTGTTTAAATCTTCATTATTTGAACTAAGATCAATATAGAACCGTGACGCGTTTCGCTAACACAGTAGCTTTCTCAAACGGGTTAAGGTATATTCAATTTTTCTACAGTTTAGTTTTTACAATATGGTAAAAGTATATAAAAAAGATCAGTGAAATTAGGAGTGGATTATTTAGTTTAAAATTAAAGATAATAGTTATAAGATTTTAGAAATAGTTTGTAGCAATACAAAATATTAATACACCCCCACTACTTGGTATAAACCAATTTTTTTCTTGAAAAAAAAGTAACGTCACGCTACCATTTCTATGATTTATTTACGACAGGCGCGGTCGGTAAGGTAGGATTCTTTAGGTATTTAAATAAAAGTAGTCAAGGTCATTGTAGAAGACGCAATGAGTACCAAATTTATTTTGAAATTTGAAGATATTGATAATTATAAGGTTATTTTTTATTTGATTAAACTTTTTATTTAAAATTATTTAAACAGTTGAATAGAGAATTTAAACATTTTCAAATGAGCTATTAGTCGACCCCTGTTGCCATTTAAAATTTTCCATTAGGGTAAATTTTTTACTAAAGTAATGGGTTTCATCTTCTAATATATAAAAATTAATGTTTGTTGATTTGTTTGTTTGTTCGAGTTTTATGCGCTTTTTCATCCGATTGCGATAAAACTTTGTCAACTTACGCGAAGGTTATATGCATAAATTGAATGACCGAGGATGAATTTTGGCGTAAATTTAACGCGGATCAAATTTAGGGCACTTAAAGAGATTTTTCCAAGGATGCACCCGAAGTTTTCTGATCATCAAAGAAAAATTGAATGGCCGAGGTGAAGCCGAGGTCATTCAAAACATGACATTGCAATTCTCACATAGACAGCTGTATGTGACTATGGTGGCCTTTATTCATGGGTTTGAAGTTTACGGCACGAGCCGTAGGCGAGTGTTATAAATAATCCATGCTTCTCACATGGACAACAGAGCATTTTCTCGAATATTTTATAGAAGTTAGAAGGGGATATATTCCCACTACTAATCCAATAGAAAAATAAAGCGATGCTACTATTTCCGCGATTTCGTTATCAATTATCAATTGGTTTTTTAACAAAAAAATATTGATACATATCAGGTTTTATTTATTCGATATACATTTTTTTAATAAAGGAATTTTTCCCCAAAAAAAAAGAATTTATAAAAAAATAGTATAAAAATAAATTAGGAAACCAAAACAACAAAAGTAAAAGTATCATAAAAATGTAAAAAAAATTAACAAACCCTCGTTAAATTTTTTTTACAGATTAGTCGTATTAGAACAAAATTTTATACAATAAAAATATATAAAAAATTAAGCTCATGTAGGCCTTAAGTATTAAAATAAAATTAGCCTACGCATTTGTTGATGACGCAATTAGCATCATATTTAGTTTGAAATTCAAAAAAATATTGATTAAATATAAGATTTTAAAAATATTTAGTGACAATACAAAATAATTAAATAATAAATTGAAATTAATCTCAAAATCATGTAGGTACCACAAATATATTCTTTTGAAAAGGCAACTAGTTTCAGCTCAACAGCCATCATCAGGCAATATATACTATAAATCTAATTGAGTATGGAAAAGCATAACGCTTAAGTAATTATAAGATTAATATTTGGGGGGGGGGGGGGTTGGGAGGGGGGTGGGATACTACTAAGCACATCAAAAATTTTATTTAAAATTAAATGGTAAGAAAATAATGGGAATCCATTACAATAAGGAACTTAAGGTCCCAAATACATATTAAATACTTGGTATAAGCAAAATAAGAAAAAAATCTGTTGTGTCGCCTAAAAACTTTCCCGACGAGTATCCAGAGACTTTATAAGATATTTAATGTTAAATTTAAAATTTTGACATTTTTTTATTTTTGACAGGTGACAGTTGGAAAAATAATTTTAACTGTTCTGATTAGAGATTTTCAAGGTGTTTCAAACGACATATTACCAGTCAATTTGGTGATATATTGCTTGTGTCATTTTTTGACAGTGACATTTCCGTTTGACAGATATCGGTCAAAAACTAACCCATTCTTCCAACGATTAACCAAAACCCATTTTATCGAAATTGGTTCAAATCCATGAAGTACTTTTTCAGATATTCAATGTTAAAGTTTAAAATTTTGACATTTTTTTTAATTTTGACAGGTGTCAGTTGGAGTAATAATTTTTACTGTTCTGGATAGAGTTTTTCAAGGGCTTTCGAATGATATATTGCAAGTCAAATTCCGTGACATGTTTCTTCTGTCATTTTTTGATGGTGACAATTCCACACATTGTGTCACATTTTTTAATAGTTTGTCAGATGTGAATCTTCCGAAGGATAACCCAAACCCATATACCAAATTTTCGCTCAATCGGATAAAACGTGTGGCCTCTATCATGGAAGAATACACACAAACAGATAGACAAACAAAAACACAGACAGACTTCCACGTGGAAATGGTCTTAATCGTCTCAGAGGACCTCAAAATAGAAATTTCCTTTATTATCTCGAAAAAAATTTTTAGCTCGTTCACAATACTTTCCCTTATCGGATGGTGGGTCAAGAGAGTAAAAAAAGCATCAAAAGAATCATACAAATATCAGTTAAGAAGAAAAAAACAAAATCTCGCTACCAAAATTTTTACAGTATACAAGAACTACATTTTATACAAAAAAAAATACCCTATATATATTTAGGATAATTTTGTAGATAGCGCAATGACCATATTTCGTTTAAAATCTCCCTTTTAAATACATTGAGTTAACACAATCATGAATTATTAATATAACTAGAAATGTAAGAGAACTACGAGAAGAATGATGGAATTACAAAAAAAGCAAAAGATTAGGATTAATAAGAGATCAATTTTATTAAAAATTCCTATACAAATAATATTTATATAAAAATTGTCCATTAATTTTCAAAATTTATATTTGCAAATTAACGATTAATATAAATCTTGTACAAAAGAATCATACTTGTAACTTCACGTTAATAGATAGTCTACATCATTCCGAACCTAAGTATAGGTTATTCAACGTGTTAGAGAGAGAGAGGTATGGGAAATTCAGCGTTTCAGAAAGAGAGAGAGAGCGCTATGACGTTTTTAACATTCAGTATTTTGAAGCGTTAAAAAACGTTCCAAACGTCACATTTGGCAACGTTTTTTAACGTTTAGAATTTTGATTCGAAAAAATACGTCAAACAATGTCATATTTCATCGATTTTGACATGTTATTTTTACATATTTCGTTATGGGAAATACATGCATTTGACGCAAAAAAGTGAATGTTTTTTCACATCAAAAGTAAATGTAAAAAAACGTTGAAAACGTGTAAAATGTGACGTTTCGAACGTTTTTTAACGCTACAAAATACTGAACGTTTAAAAACGTCGTAAGCGTCGTAAAATGCGACATCATTTTATAAAACGCTGAATTTCCTATACCTCTCTCTCTAACACGTTGAATTCCCTATAAGTAGGTTCGGAGAGGTATAGACTATCTACTCACGTTATCTATCATCTCGCCTAGTTTCAAAAACCATTAAATCAATTTTTTGTTCTTCCAAGAAGCTTTGGCTGGAAGAAAATTCCAATTTTGAAACTACTACATTAAAATTTATGATATATGCATTTCCCGAGTGAAAAATCTACCAGTCATTTATGAGAAAAATTCACGTTGGTCTTTTATCGTCTTTTCACAGTAGAGAGGAATATTAAAAACACTCTCTAACTTTAATTTTGGAAAATAAAGAAAATATATGAGTTTTCTTACGTACATCAAAGTATCTCGTAAATTAGGATAATAAAAGTTCTTATTTTTCAAAATGGCTTTGATAGGTTATGTACCCAGCAAAGGGACAGTAAAATTAATTATTTTTTTTACAATTTTGATTGTGGTATTCAAAAGCAACTTTTTAATGAATTGAATATTAAAAAATACATTTTGGAAGATTTTTAACCTATTTCAAAAATATACTTTTAATTTTTCAGATGTACAGAAATTAAATTTTTAAACAAACGTTATGGGTTGTAGAAAGTTTATTAACAGTTTGGAGAAATATGGAGATTTTTTTGAATACTATTAATTTAGCTTCTTAAAATTTGTGAGTAGTTTATTTCTTTTAATATACATGGTGTATTATGGTCTTAACAAGAGTCTGCATTAGGAAAATGACAAATTGTTCCATCCTCAAAACAACACACTGTATAATATAGTTTTAAACATGGCTTTGTATATTTGAAAAGAGCATAGAAAATTGAATTTAATGACGTGAATTTCGTTATCTCGCAGATAATTTTACTACCAAAGTTTAATTTTTAGTTTATCAGAATTTTGAAATCGCAACGATTTTTAGTAATTAAATAACGTTTTGAATAAGATAATTTCTTATCAATTTCATATAGCTAATTATAATATTTAATTACAGGTAATTTACAGTTTTAAAGTAATTATTTAATAATCTATTAAAAGATTATTTAATTAATTATTCGCGGTATAGTACAGGGTGTTATTTTTGGAACTTTAATTAACAATTCTATACCATAGAAGTGTTAAATAATGGTTAAAAATATAAATTTTTGTTAATGCTAGGATTTGCCATTATCTACAAAGGGAACGATTTTTTAACCCCAGGATCCCGCATGGATATAAAAGTAATTTTTTCTCTTATGGCATTTTATGGGATATACATTTTGTAAAGTATGCATAGAGTGTAGAAAACAATTTTTTTATCTACTCTTTATTTATAAATAATAATTAAACCACAATGCATTTTTTTCACCTCAAGTTGAAAAAACAACAATGCACTTTTCGACTAGAATTTGAAAAATGCAACACTCCCAATTTTCATATTCAAAATAATAAAAATGCATTTTTTCAAAGGCGAATTTTTAATCCTGGTTCTAGAAAAGTATTCAAAATGTATTTTTTGCTTTTTATTTATAAATAAGAATTAAACTATATTCATTTTTTTTATTTGAATAAATCAAAAATGCATCTTTCCACTTGAATTTAAAAAAAGGAACCATGTATTTTTCCACACACAAGTTTGGTGAATAATAAAAGAGCATTTTTTCAAACACCATTTAGAGAAGATGAGCTAGGCCAATACGGACACACGCTTAATCCATCACCCGATAGATGGCGCTACTAACCTACAGACAAGGTCAAGGTCAACCTTGAACTTGATCTTCGCCTTGACTTTGGCCTTGACATTAACCTCGACATCGACCTTGCTCATCTACTATTTAGAAATTAAGCAATGATGCATTTTGCATTTGAAACAATGTATTTTTTCACTTAAAAGTGCGTTTTTGCGAACTCCAATTTTAAATCCCATTTCTGAAATTTTAATTATATTTTTTCCATATATTAAGCGAATATGTATTTGAATTAAAAAAAAAAACGATGCCTTTTCCATTCAAATTTAAAAAAAATATAACCCAATTTTCCGTATGCAAATTTGAACAAAAAATACGGTTTTCCAGACACACACAAGAATTTGACAAAAAACAACAATGCATTTTTCCACTGGAATAAGCAACAAGACATTTTTAAACACTTGAATCTGGACAAAATAAGCAATAATGCATTTTAGACACTCACGTTTTCTATTTAAATTTGAAACTTGAATTAAAATAAAACAACGTTTTTTTCTATTGAATTTAAATGAAAAGAATAGTTTGTATGCCTAGGCTGCGAAATACCTTTTTGGCGGACCGAAAGAAAAATTATCGCCGAGGTCGCGGCAAGATAATCTTGAGGTCGCCAAAAAGTTTCGCGGCCGTGGTATACACACTATTTTTCGTGCAATCGGTAAAATTATGAAATTAGATTATTGCAAATATAGTATATTACATAACGAGTGAGGAAAGTGGCATATTTCGCGCGAGTGCGGAACGTAACGAGTGCATGAAATCCACTTTCCAACGAGTTTTGTACACTATTTTTCCTATGACCAACAATATTTTAAGAATAGTCTATTTGGTTTTCTCATATGACACGATTATTTCTGTTGGTGTACATTCAGATTCGCTATCACTATCAACTTCCGTTTTTTATGTAAGAAATCGAAATTTAAATTTTTTGTTTATTTGCTATAAAGTAAAATAATTTAAACTTTAAAAATTTCTATTATTAAAGTACCTAATTATTCTGTTCAGAATTCACAAAACATAAAAACAGTAATTTCTTTAAAATTTTGACATAAGCCTACTTTATTATATTTCACTTTTATAAAAAAATAATCTTAGCACCAAGCCAATTAAAAAAAAAACATTTTAAATAATTTTTATAGATTTTTTACTTAAATAACTTGTAAAATTTGCAATTTTAAACCTAAAATTAATTTTGAATTACAAACTATTAATAAATTCAAGAATCGGGTAACAAGATGTATGCAACACACAATGCCCAAACGTCTTATGTGTTGCATACATTCGTTTACACTTAAGTTGTTTCATAATTAATATGGACAGTTATAACCTTAAAATAATATTTCAAAACATTTTAGTTATTAGGTGGTCGTAGGAAAATAACAAGCAACTATTAGATCAGTTTTAAAATGGTATGTAAAATTTATTACGTATGTACATAAGTAGCATATTTCGTCCTGTTTTTAATAATTCATTCAAGTGTGCGTTATAATAACACGCAGCGCGGTATTATAACACACGGCTGGTATCTATATCTGACATTGATAGTGATATTTCAGTATCTTGTTGCTTCAACTTCTAGAGTAAATACAAGTAATAATACAAACTGTACAATTAATGTCAATATTTATCTTCAATAATTTAAGTATGTATTTTTTAAATTAACAATTAATATGTGTTTAATAAACGAAAAATAACATTGTTAGTTTCGTATTATAGAAAGTTGAAAGTAACCTTTGCTTTTTCGGCCGTTGCATGGGAAACGGCCGCGAAAACGAATTTCGCGGCCGTTGTGGAGAACGCGAAGTACTCACTTAGCGTACTATTGCAGGAAAATTAAATTTTTCCACACTCAAATAAAAAATTATATAACCAATTTTTCCGTATGCAAGTTTGAAAAAAAATTGAAGCTTGAAAAAACAACACTGCATTTTTTCACTGGAATAAGGAACACAAAATTTTTAAGCGCTTGAAACTGGAAAAAATAAGCAATAGTGCATTTTTGACACTCACATTTTCCATTTAAATTTGAAACTTAAATTAAAAAAAAACAGCAATGATTTTTTCTATTCAATTTAAAAGAAAAGGAATTGAATTTTTCCAAACTAGAATTGAAAAATTATATAACACATTTTTCCGTATGTAAATTTGAAAAAAAATAACAGTGCATTTTTCCACTGAAATAAGCAGCAATAGTATATTATATACACATCCCCAACGACTCATTCATAATTTACTATTTGTTTACACGCCAACATTAAACATGGCCAGGTGAGGTGAGGGGAAAGGAGAAAGTAGGAGTGGGGATGTTTGGGAGTGAGTATGACGTCACTTTTAAAAGTCTATACATAGGCGTAACGGTAAAGGGTAAATTTCTTCGATATGGCGAAAATTAATACTTAAAATTGCAGACAATGAAAAATTAATCTCTTGGTAGGTAGAATGAAAAGGAAATTACTTAAAAAGTAATAATAAAATAGAAAAAATAAAGATTTATTAAAAATTCATCAAAATACTAATTATAGCTAACAGTTAAAAGAAAGAAACTTTTATATTATACAGTAAAATTTCCAATATTTGCTTTACCTATTAACTAGAATTACCTATACCTAGAAGACATGTAATATCTTAAAAACAACAGTTTAAGTTAGTCTTTACAAATACCAATAATTACATTCATACAAAAAAATAATAATCTAAGCAAATACAGTAGAGTATAATACGCAAAAAAACTCCAATAAACATGTAATAAACTACTAAATAGTCGAGAAGCTTGGTAGAAATGTTCTTCATTCTTTTTGTAGTAACGAAACAAAAAGGAATATATAGTTCATAAATACCAGTTATGCTGTTTAATTGTATAGGCATTTAATTAATGAAAATTCATTATAATATCTTAATATCTTCAACACTGCAGACTATCGAGGAGGAACCATAAAATAAGGGAAACATTTCTTAAAAAATTGATTTTATTCATGAATATATTATAAAATTATGTACATGTGTATATACTTATTTTGATAAATTTTACCTTGAAATTTATTCTTGAAAAATTTGTGGTTGCAGTAGTTTTTTTCTCAAAAACATGTACGAACGCCCATGGTTCAGAAATATAACCTTAAATAAACTTACTTGTGAAACGATAAAACTTGATTTAAATAGTCCAATTTTTTGCTCATTTGGCCTGTTTAACCATATTTATCTAACGTAAGTCTCTAAATCACTAATGAACTCCAAAAACACTAAATATTCGATTATTCCAAATGACATATATATATATATATATATATATATATATATATATATATATATATATATTATCAAATCCCCAAATACCATTATATATGGTGTAGGGGCCAAATGACACATAATGACATTTAATGTAAGATGGCCTTAATATTTTACTATTAAACTTACAAATCTGTCATTTTGAAAGAAACTCTAGTGATCGCAGTTGCCAAATGGCAAATTAAATTGTATAGGAATTAAGAACCTAAACTATATATTGTAATGTATTACTGTTATGGATTATTAAATTTGTCACTGTTAGCATCGATTTAAAAATTAACTTTTATAAATTTTAAACAATCATTTAAGCGACTTAAAGAGTCTTTCTGATCCTTTATTGAAATATACTTTTAGTAAATACTCAAATTTAAAAATAAGTTTGGCTACAATGAATGATCATTGTGACTTTATACCTCTCGGTGGTTGGCGTCCAGAATTTTGTAAACAATGATATCTCTATTTTTATTTATCTATGATTATATACCAAGGGACTAAAGTGAATCTTTTAATCACCTGAGGGATTAAAAGATGCACTTCAAATAATTATTTCGATCCGCATTCAAATTACCTTTGCGCGAACTAACTGACCTAATTCAGACAATAAAAAATATTTGTAAAACCTTGGCTTAAACGGATATATTATGTAAATAATGACAGAAGATTTGTCTCTTTTAAGATAGTTTAGAATAAAATCGTAAAAAATATATGAAAAAGCTTAACACGATCTCGTAAAGTGGTGTTGGAGAAAATAAAATTGAAGACTATACTACCGAAAATGGTTTCCTATACTCCTTTGTTGAATTATTTGACAGTTCTGAATTAAATTAGAATAAACAAGGTGGCTGGTTTCAATTGTTTTTTATTTGCGGACTAAAATATTTTAGTTTCACTCCCCGCGGTATAAAATTTTTAAGCACTTGAATTTGGGAAAAATAAGCCATAATGCATACGTATTTGGAAAAAAAAATATAAAAGATATCGAATAATTCAAATAAAAAAAAAATTAAGCCATAATAAATGATACAAGTTTCGACATAAGTAACGAAGAAATCTGCATCGGAGCCTAACCTTAAGCGAAACCACCTCTATTTTTTTATTTACTGGTAACATTTGCAATTTGACTGTAAATCAGTACAGCAGAAGTTACCTTAGTTTGGCCTGGCAAAATTTCCTATCTCTATAGCATTATCAGTTTCAAAATGGCCGGCTTTTCAGTTTTTTTTCTTTTCTTTTAAAAATTCTGAACAATAAAAAACTTATAAAAAGCGTTTCGAACGAATTGGAACGCACAATTTTTTTATTGAAAAATTTCATCGTTTTTACCACATTACAATAAAAGTGATAAAAATAAAACGCTAAAGTAGGTATCATCAAAGACTTGTTATTAAAATTTTGTAAAAAAATCCCCCCTCCGCCTTATTCACCTTTAGTTCTATTTATGATATCCGAGGAGCACCAGTAAATCCTAAAATTGTTGTTTAAAAAATAATATAACAGATCCCCTTGAATATCTCCGAAAAGCACTGACATTATTTCAAATCGACCATTTTAATGTTACCACGTACCTTGACCCAAACATGGGCGTATCAATCAAAAATACGAAATTGTAAATATTAAAAGAATAAAAATGCGAACGAACGTTGCACAAAACAAATAACACATGTTTAAATGCTTTGTGACCATAAGGGCCGAAATTATTTCGTCTGACTGTCTCATCTTATTATACCTAATCTTTGGTATCATATTAAATGACGTTTCGGCCTCAGAGGGCTTAGTGATACGAAATTTTCCCAGGCCAAAGTAACTCCCGCTGTTTAGAATCTGACTGTAAACGTTTATAATCTGATAGTAAATTAATTTAGTCTCAGTGAAAACGTGGTGTATAATCTAGCTACAATTTGAGTGTAAACGTTTACAATCTGACCATAAATGGTTTCAATCTGACTTAAAACCTTTATAATCTGATTGTATACAAATTTAATCTTAGTCAAAAATGGTTTATAATATTATTGTATACGTTTATAACCTTTACAATCTGATTGTAAACGCTTTAGCAGCCCTTAGCTATTATCTGCCCTCGCTTCGCTACGCTCGCTCGTGCATCTCATAGCGTGCTGCTAAAGCTCATTTTCTGCCCTTGTGACACAATATACTATATAATCTCCATTTTCAGTTTTACTTTCCATATTGAGATTTTTTTAGCTGATTGTTAGAGATATTAAAATAATAATAAAAAAACATTGTCCGGTAAAAATATATTTAAATCTAATTTTTATAAAAATTCATATTTTTAAAAACATATTCCACCAATTCATCTGAAACTTTTAACAAAGCACTAAACAAATACAAAAAGCAACTTTACGACTTATTGAAAACTCCTCAGTATAGTTTATGCAAATCCTCCATTTCCGGCAATTTCTTATAAGCGTCGATGCGCTCACTCCGACTCGTCGAATTGTAACTACGCCAAAGTTGAATTTCTGCGAGAGTTAGCGGAGTTATATTCATACGCGGTAACCGGATTTGCAACTTCAATATCTACAATAACTTCATTGTGCCCGACCAAAGTATGCATTGCAATAACGATGCACTTGGTGGTTTTTAGCCAAAGCATACTTCGTTTAGACGTGAAAGTTGACTTCAAAGCGAAAGAGCGATACAAGCTTTCGGATGCAATTTTAGCGGCACTATCGTTGATAAGCCGGCAACTTCGATTAGGGGGGATTTTTTTATTTTTTTTTTTTGATAAAGTTTTGGAATGTGTTCAATATGAAACTGTTAATAAACGATTGAATGCCGACGCAAAGTAAATATTTGCTTTTGAAATATGAAATAGTCTGATACTTTCATTTTCAATAATGTTCGAACTTTTAGGTTATGTTTGATACTGTTTTATTGACTTTCAAGCTGCATTTTACAGAATATAATAAAAGTTCCCCTATTTATATTATGTATTTAAATTTAATCCATGTGGCGCTTAAAGTATTAATTTTTTTTAGATTAAGACATCGTACCTTCAATCAGAAATCAATCACGTCACATACAAAAGAATAAAACCTCCCATCAATAAACAAAATTTCAATTTCCATTTCACAACACCGCTCGCACCAACCGTAATTTATTTTTCCATCTAGAGAAAGAAGTTAATTATTTTTTTTATTGATTTCCATTTGATCGAAAGTACTCTTCTCTAATTAGCATAAAAGTTCAATTAGTAGAATGACAGTGTAGCTGACTCACGCTGAATCGGACAAATGGGGCTAATGCAGACGGTAATCGGTCCACTATATAAAACTACGTCAATTATTGATAACTCGAAGTGAAGAACAATAGATTGAAGGGCCGTCTAGTTGAAAGCCAGATGGAGGAAGTGTGTTAAATGAAAATTTTAACTGATAAAAAATTATTTCAACAATTCTTGTCATAAAATTCACTTTTGGAATGCTGAACACTAGATAAGTAACAATTTTGTACTTTGAAAAAGATTTTAATCTATAATATAAGCGTCCTGACTGATTGACTGACTGACTGACTGACATAGAATCAACGCACAGCAAAATCTACTTAACCCAGAGACTTAAAATTTCTAAATTTCTATAGAATATGTTCTGTTCATAACGTAGACACCCACTAAGAAAGGATTTTGTGAAATTTTGGTTTTAAGGGGTAGAAAAGGGTGAAAAACGGTGGCTTACATAGAATCTATAGGTTTAAACACTTACTCGAGAGGGTAATTGTAGTGGGAAAAAAGATAATAGGAAAAAATAGGGTAAATAGGGAAAATAGGAAAAATAGTGCAAGTAGGAAAAATTTGGAAAAATAGCGAAAAATAGAAAACAAATATGAAAAAATATAGAAAATGGAGGAAAATATAGAAAAACAATGAGAAAAAGGGAAAGTTATAAAAAATAGAAAATCATATAGAAACATAGAGAATGTTACGTCTTCTGTATTATCATTTTTTCTCATTTGAGTTTTTAGGAAAAAAACGGTAAAACATGAGAAAAAATAGGAAAATCAGAAAATAAAGGAAAATAGGGAAACATAGTGAATAATAGAGACAAATGGGTATAATAGGGAAAAACAAGAAAAAATAGGAACGAATAGGGATAAATGGGGTGAAGTTGGAAAAAATAGGGAAAAGTTGGAAAAAATAGAAGAAAATAGGGAAAGTTGGAAGAATATAAAAAAAAAGGGAAAAGTTGGAAAAAATAGGGCAAAAAAGGAAAAATACCGAAATTATTGAAAAATAGCGAAAACACAAAAAAATAGAGACAAATACAGACAAATAGGGAAAAACTAAAAAATAATGAAAAACAAGAAAATATGAAGAAATAGGAAAAAATATGGAAAAATGGAGAAAATAGTTAAAAATGGGGAAATATGGTAGGTAAAATATGGAAAATGGGGAAAACTCAAGAAAATGGACAAAATAGGGAAAAATAAGTACAAATATGGACAAATAAGAAAATAGGAAAAAATATTGGAAAATAGAAATAATAGAAACACAAAGGAAAAATAGAAAAAATAGGAAAAATAGAGAATATAGTGAAAAATAGAGGAAAATATAAGAAAAAAGTAACAGATGGCAAAATAGTGTAAAATGGAAAAGTTTTGGAAAAACTGTAAAAAATAGGTAAAAATAGAGAAAAATCGTTAAAACTTGGGAAAAATGGGAAAAAGAGGGCAAACTAGGGTAACATAGGAAAATTTAGGAACAATAGTAAAGAGTAGAGGAAAATAGGAAAAAATGTGGAAACATTGGGAAAAATAAAAAAATAGGAAAATTAGAGAATAAATATGGGAAATAGTGAAAAATAAGGAAATATGGGGGAAAATAATTAAAATAGAAAATAATAGAAATAAATGGGGTATAACAAGAAAAACATGAATAAATAGGGAAAATGAAAAAAATGGGGAAATATAGCGAAAATAGGGAAAACAGGAAAAAAATATGACAGACAGTGGACTGGTTATAGATAAAATTTTGAGATTTTTTTTGAATTTTTTTTGTTATTTAGGTATTGTGAACCTAGCGAAAAATGAGAGATACATGATAAGAAATGGAAATTATTTCAAAAATAGGGGTATCCAAAACAAATATTGCTTGCCAACGTGGGGCCAAAATTTTCAATATTTTTTGAGGTAATTAGAAAAAGCAATTTCAACAATAATAAAATTAAATTTCAGGACATGGTAAGAAAATTTTTATTACCTACATTTTTTCTTAAAAAAAAACATAATTTTGTTGGATTAAAAGGATAAAAGATAGATTTATAGGTAGAATCCATAAAAAATTATAAAATTGAAAATTAAAAAGCAAGTACATATTATAAAGTAAAATAAAGTATTTAAAAGGTGGAATAATGAGTGTTAATGATAATAAGTGTTAGATATTGGTAAAAATAAGTTTAGGTGAAAGATAAGGGATTTGAAAGGAGGAAGAAGAAGAGGTGGTACAGGACAGGGTGATTTAATAGAAATTAAAGAACAGAATGTAGAAGAAATAGTAGTAGGAAGAAATGAAGAAGAATGTGATGGAGAACAGGAGGTAGTACAACAGGCAAGAGAACAAGCAAAACAGCTAAAAGAAGAATCGACAATGCAAGAAATGTTTTCTGTATCAATGAATAAAATGGATGATAATAGCAAAAATATGGAAAATAAATTGGATGATAATAGGAAAAATAATAACATTAAGAAGATTGAAAAGAAAACGGATGAATATTATAAGAATTTAGGAGAGATAAAACAGGAAATTCAAGAATTAAAGCAAACTACTAAAGGTATAATTACAAAAATAGAAGATTTGAAAGTTTACACAGATGAAAATATCGAAAAATCAAAAGAAGATATACGAAATCAAATGATAGAAAGAATAATTAAAGTGGAAAGAATACAAAATGAAAAATTTAAAAAAAGTCAAGAAATGAAAATACGAAATACTGAACAAAAGATAAGGGAAAAGTTGGAAAAGTTTAAAAATGCAATAAAGTTAAGTGAAGAAATAAATAAAATGAAACCAAAAGTAAATATGTATAATATTTGTAATAAAAGAACAGAAATACCAAGGAACATAAAACAAATTATAAAAGAAAACATTGAAAAAGAAAAATGAAACGTAAAAAACACAAATAATGGGAAAATTATAAATAATAAGAAAATTAAGAGAAACAAAGGGAGATATAAAAAAATTGCAACAACAGTAACAAACAAATTATTGGCTTAACAGATAATGAACGCGAGATTAGGACTAAAAATAATAAATGTAAATTAAATTAGTTATAGGTAGTTGAGTTTAAAAAAAAAGTGAATTAATGTTAAAGTAGGTAATGTATTGTTAATAATTAAAGTCTTTTGAGGTAAGAAATAAAAACATTTAAATAATATCAAGAATTGAAGGAAGTATAGAAGAAATTGAGAATAGACATACGTATGGGAATAAAATCATTAAATAGGATAAAATGGAAAAATATAAAAAATTATTATGAAAATAAATTAACAATTGACTACAAAAATTTTAAAAAAAATTGACATTGAGAATTTTACAAAGTTGAAAAATTTTCAATGTAATGTAGGTATTAAAATAGAGAAAAAATATGAGAATTAGTAATAGTTAGGGGACGAGGTATTGGCAGACTACCTGATACATCGAAACCAATTCGCATACCAATCTGGGAAGTCCTGTGATGCTGCGATTCACACGCTGGCGCTCAAGGCGGAACAAGCATTGGACTGTCAAGAAATCGCCTTAGCGGCATTTCTAGACATAGAAGGGGCCTTTGATTCGGCTTCATATAAATCCATAGTGGGAGTAATGCGGAGGCGAGGAACCGCTCAGAGCATTACGCGATGGGTGGACTTCATGCTTCAGCACAGGAATGTTCACAGCAATCTCCACAGCGTAACAATGGAAGTCGTTGCCACCAAGGGGTGCCCTCAAGGGGGAGTGGTGCCTGGTGGTTGATGACCTACTAAATTTGATGCCGTTGTATTAGATAGGATGCAACGGTCACTCAATATGGTAGAAAGATGGTGCCGTAGAGAGGGATTATCCACGAATCCGGCGAAAACTACAGTTGTTGCCTTTACAAGGAGAAGAAACCTGAATATAAAGGGACTCTCCATGTGGGGAAAACAAATGAATCTGTCAAAAGAAATTAAATATTTGGGAGTTATCCTGGATGACAAATTAACGTTCTCTTGCCATATAGATAGGGTAACGGATAAAGTTCTAAGAGCCGTTTGGGCCTGCAAGAGGATGGTGTGGTCTAAGTGGGGACTCAACCCCGGTATGGCACACTGGCTCTATACCAGGGTTGTGAGACCTACCGTGACCTACGCCTCCGTAATATGGTGGCACAAAGCGAACAGCGCTAAAGCAGCTAGGCAAGCTACAGAGAGTAGCATGCCTTCTGATTACAGGGGCGTTTAGAACAACGCCAACAGCGGGTATGGAAGTTCTTCTAGGGCTTCCTCCGCTACATCTAGTAGTGGAAAAAGAGGCACGGGCAGCAACGTACAGGCTGGGTATAAACGGCATGGGATGGGAACTTTCAAGAAAAGGTTATCATTCCATGATCGCAGAAAAACTAAGAGCAAATCTGGTGCTAATTATGCCATCGGACAGAATGCCTGTCAGTCACAACTTTGTGAAACCTTTCATAGTAACCATACATGAGAGGGACAGAAAGAGTGAGGTCAGGACTCAGAAAAATGAATCTGTCTGGTATACGGATGGTCTAAAACAGAAGACAGTACAGGTGCTGGATTATATCATATGAACTCAGGGAGAACTTGCATTCTAAACCTGGGATCTATGGCAACGGCAGACCGCCTGGTTGGTAAAGGAGCCGAAAAACCTTTAATTGGACCGCAACCCACATGTGGTATTTCCTACCAACATATAAAGGGTATGCTGGAAAAACAATTAAGGGACGAACACAGGAAATACTGGTTGGAACTTCCGGGACTAAGACAGTCCAAAGCACTTATCGAAGGTCCATCCAAGAGCAGAGACAATCTGCTACTATTCCTAAAAAGACGGGAACTCAAAACCGCAATAGGTTTCCTGACAGGACACTGCGAGCTTAGAACACACCTGAACCTCATAGGTGTATCAGAAGATTTCCTATGTAGGAAATGTGAGAAAGAGGACGAAACTCCTCTTCATGTATTATGCTATTGCCGGGACCTGAACAGGGAAAGGGAATGGCACTTTGGGGTACAGTATCCTGAACCCGAAGAGCTAGCGAAAGCTAACATCAGGACTATTCTTGACTTTGTCAAGAGTACTGGACTGATGTGAAAACTGGCGGGGCACAATAGGCTAGAGCCTCAGTGCAGGTGGGACCTCCCACGCTCGATTCAAGAAAAAAAATAGTTATAGTTTGTGTTAGCGTTACATTCATTGGTTGAATTATTATAGTTTTAGGCGTTGTAATAAATATAGTAAGTACTGAATATAACTTTTATATGGAAATAGCAAAATTTTACAGTTTTAATATGGAATAATGTGAGTAATAAGGTTTTTAATATTATTGGGTAAATTTTAAATTAATATGGAGAGGGCTTAAAGCATTTGGTTTGGAAATGTCACTGTGATGGGAAAGAGAACTTTCCTTGTCAAGTGGATATTTCTTTTTTAGTAAGATTTTGTAAAATTGTAGAAATTAAGTAGGCAAAAAAAAATTGAATAATGATTGATTCAATATGAAAGGGGGTTTTGTCAGATAAGAAATTGGTGGGAAATATTGATTGTCAGAAGAGGAAGTATTTTGTTAGATGATGTATTAGACTAGTAAGAGTTATAGAGAAATATGTTAAAAAGCTGTTATGGAATATAAATAAAATTTGATAAGAAAAGGTAAAATTTTATTTATCAAAATTAAAATTTTATTAGAAAAATCTAAATACTGGGTTAAAACAAAATAAAAAGAAGATAGAAGAATCGTCAATGTAAGTAGCAGGGGTAGTTATAAAAAATAGGAGAAAAGATAATACTGGGTAGCAGACAGTGGACTGGTTATAGATAAAATTTTGAGTTTTTTTTTGAATTTTTAGAAAATTGTAAAAAAACAAATTTTTGTTGTTATTTAGGTATTGTGAACTCGGCCCAAAACGAGAGATACATGATAAGGAATGGAAATTCTTTCAAAAATAGGGATTTCCAAAACAATATATTCCCTATCTTACGAGTGAACCCCAAATAGCAGAGCTACTATTAGTATTTGCCATTTCTAGTATTCTAGTATCTAAAGAATTGTTTATAATTAAATGTTAAATAACAAAAGTTACTTACATTTTGGAATCGTTGAACTTTGTACATACCTGTAAAAAAAAATACAAATTAAAAATATTATTGAATAAATACAAGCATCGGCAATAAAGTAAAAAAATCGGCTGTGTCACCCCAAAACTTTCCCCTGTCAGCTGTAGAGAATAGGATTATTTTAATTACAAAATAGTAATCATTAAGCAAGCCAATGGTGAATACGTCTATCGAATTGATATTTCAATGTTTATATGACATAAGCAGGCGCATGCGCACAATATACATATATCACACTGCTACAATTAGGATTTCCTAAAATCATGGTTGAAAATTTTTGGAAGTTTAATACAAAATTTGTAGCGAATTTTATGCACTACAACTTTGCACTAGAACATACTAAAGCCTATTGTTTGTCTTCAAAATAAAAAAAAAGTAACAAGCCTAAATGTGTATATTTTTCGTCCTCTAGCGGCGAAACTATGGGAAATTCGAAAAAATGTTAACAATAAAAGTTAAAGGAAATTTGGTTCTCTACAACTTTGCAAAAGCAAAGTTTGCATTGTTTGTCCTCAAAATTTGAAAAACTACGGAAACTTACATAAACATTTTTTGCGCGCCCCCTAGTGGTGCAACTATTCCGGTAAAAGAGTAATATAAAAATTGTAGAAAATTCTATCCTCTAAAACTTTGCATTTCAACATTTTGCACTAAAGTGTATGGTTTGTCCATAATATTTAAAAAAAGGCAAAAAAAATCTCTATTCAATCAATGTCGGTCTTGGGGACCTTCTAGTGTAACAATTTAAACCAAAAACAAATGGTCGCATTCTAGGCACACACCGACCCGTCATACCAAATTTCAGGTTGATTGGTCAAACGGTTCGGCAGTTATCGTGGAAAATTACACACAGACAGACCATACGCTGGAAATGGTTTCATTCTTCTTGGGGGACCTCAAAATGGATATTTCCATCGATATCTCGAATTTTCTTTGCTCGTTCACTATACTTTCCCTTTTATGGGATCAGGAAAGTAAAAACAGAATATATACCACAGTACTGGAGTTCCATTTTTTGTCTTATATGATATACAGCTTGTAAAATTTTGTGCTTTACGTAGGGAAATCTGTTATGCGAAGAATAAATGTCGCAAGTCATTCTGAAAATAGTGACAGCTGATTTAATATGTTGTATAATGCCGTTTATTCTTATTCTGGCATCCTTGCTGAAAATATGATTATTGGAATGGATTTCTTGATCGGCGACCACTCAAAAAGCAAGCCCTGTTGTCATATTGTTTACTTGAGACATTCCTATGCAAAGTACAAAGATTTACAATCTTTATATTTCATATTAGACAAAAAAATTTGTACTTCAGTGTTATACAGGGTGACCATAACAAAACAACGAAGGATTAATCGTACCAAAATATGAGGATTGAGCCAAAAATTGTTGTCGGTTGCCAAAATTAAAATATTTTCTCAAATTAGTAGATTACATAAACATTTATATCTCTCAATATTAAAAACATTCTACAATTCCCCACTCGCTACTTACAACCCAAATAAATATACACATAAATTTCCTAAAACCAAACAATTTTCATTTACTTAATATTCTCACGAGATCAAATATCCTCGTCCAACAATTAGGTAGCGAGGCACTGAAAAAATCTAGCACGTTCATGAACAAAAGAAAAACACCAAGAGTTTGTTTTGTTTTACTACAGACAGTGTCCCTGCGCGGGACTGAAGCCTAAGGGATATATGGAAGGGAGTGTATAATTTACCGAAGACCCTTTCAATTTTCGTTCGTATTTTTATTTACTTCGCCATTCGTGATACGGCAATGGTATAAATATTTTAATAGGTTCTAGTGTATTGGAAATTAAGTTTGACTTTCTCATGTTTAATATGTTTAGGTCATGAGTTTTGGTGTATCTCAAGGACCAGTATTGATGCTTCTATTTTTTATATATGATAATCAAGATTTGAGGAAAGAACTTATTAAAGGATTATCCGGATTGGATAATATTTTTTTCACTTTCTTGTCCTTTAAGACAAAATGCATAATCAAAAAATATGTACGAAACTTTTTTTATTCTTTTTTCTTTTTCCATTCTATATATTGTCCACGGATGGGGTTCACAAGAGGAGACAAAACTTTAGTTTTAGTTTTATCGAAAATGTTGTTCTTGATAAAAAGTTTTGCTGATATAAAACACCATAAAACGAATGAAAAATCATATTTTACTTTATAATTAATATTCTAGATTATAAGTTCATAACCTTTCACAGAAAATTGAATACAAAATGAAGCAGGAAAGATAAAACATAATTCGTTTTATGGGGTTTAAGAATAAGCAAAACTTTTTATCAAGAATGAAATTTTTTGATAAAACCAACAATAAAAAATTTTCTTGTCCTGTTGTGAACCCCATCCGTGGACACACTGTGTATTTTCCATGCTCCAGCAGTTCCGTTTTAGTCCATATTTACAGGTTCAAATGTGTTGAAAAAATTAAAAAAATAATAATACTTTGGTTTTAACTAGTGTTAGATAGTAGGAGAAGTATACACTCCCCAGACTCACCAACTGTGTCTTGCAACGTCCGAATGTTGAATACAAATTCTGCTGTTTGTGAAAATGCGTAGACAGGTGAAATTATTAAATAACACGCAAGAAGGACCACGAATATTCTGAAAGGATGATTTTTGTACAACAGAAAATATAATATGTAATTTTCTAAAACAACAAACCATAGAGTAAAAAAAATGTCGCAGGTTGGAATTTTAACAAATAATATTAAATTGCATATTTCATATTTAAAATTTATTTATTTTTTTTACGTATAAGCCCAATTCAGTTGAAATACAATAAGGATACAATAAAATCAAATACATTCCTAATATGTCATAGAAAACAGTAGTGACACTTCCTAAACAGACAATGGGCAGGTTCGACCAAAAAAAAAATTGAGCGCAAAATATTAATATTTACGTTCGTTCTCTGAAAGCATTTTAAAATCAACGATCGGCGAGAGGCTGGAAAACGTTTCTGTGGGCGAGACTAGACCGTGTGACGTCAGTAGTCATGAAAGCTTCGCCCCTGGCCCGCTGCTGCGCTGTATTCACAATGTGTGTGATCGTGAATACAGCGCAGCAGCGGGCAAGCAGCGAAGCGTTCATAGCTACTGATGTCACACGGTCTAGTCTTGCGCACAGGTATGTTTTACAGCCTCTCGCCGATCCTAGATTCTAAAATGCTTACAGCGGACGTAAATATTAATATTTTGCGATCAATTTTTTTTTGATCCTTTTTAAATAACAAAATCTCTCGATTTAAGTTAAAATAAAAAAATAAGAAAAATGTCGAACCTGCCTATTGAATATAATATTAAAATACAAAACAATAATATAATACAGACAATAAATAAAAGATTGTCTAAGACATTTAGATATTCAATTTGAGTAAATTGTTCTTAAATCTCTAAACAGAACTGTCAAACAGTTTAAGAGCAATTGCTTCGTGCACCGTATCTCAGTTAAAGGGGAAATTTTTCCTGTGAGACCCCCACCACAAATTTTTAAGCGACCGAGACGATTTACGTAAACATTTTATTCAATAGCGCTTCAATCCTAGTGTTTTGTGTCGACTTCTAAAATACAGAGTCAAAAAATTTTTCAAACCTCTGTTGTAGAGATTATTTTTAGTGCCGTTAGTTTTGCGGTGTTATTTATGGCGCTAAGGAAAAAACGATATTTTCTTAAGAAAGGAAAGAAGAATATGAATGACGAATAAAAATCGAATAACAAATTTTCATTTTTGTGGCATACTCTAATTTTTTTTGGTATAAACTTGAAAAGATTTTTTGAAAAGAAAAAATCTTTTAAAGACAAATATTATATTATATACCTACTATTTAAAACATGTATTCCTAAAAAAACTGTATACATCTTACAAGACTTTTTATTTTTTAGGACATACTGCATATAAAAATTTTCATTTTTTTGGCATGCTCTTATAAGAATTTTCATTTTTGTGCCACACTGTATACAACTTAGCACAATTTCCATTTTTGGGACATACTGTATACATCTTACAAGAATTTTTATTTTTGGAACATTGTGTTATAAGAATTTTAATTTTTGTGGAATACTGTATACAACTTACAAAAATTTTCATTTTTGGGACATACTGTATACATCTTACAAGAATTTTTTTTGGGTCATACTGTAGGTATACACTTTAAAAGATTTTTTGAAAAAGAAAAATCTTTTAAAGACAAATATTAAATACTATTTAGAAATGTATTCCTAAAAAACCCATCTTCAGACGCATCGTATACATCTTACAAGAATTTTTATTTTTGGGACACACTGTATACACTTCAAAAACTACAACTAATTCTAAAAATTATTTCTTTTCGTATGAATTGCTATTTCATTTACCTCCTGGAGTCCGCTCTGTTCTTTAAATACCGTCTCGAACAAACCGATCGAAACCGAGACTCTACGAACGTCGGTTAACGAAAGAATTGCAGATTAGGTAATATTTGACTTGTTTATAATTATTTTAGGAATAGAGCGATATCTAGTATTTTAGTGATTACAAGCTTGTGTGGAATTGGATATTTAATTTGTTTTTTGCATTAAGTTACGGAAAGATGAATCTGCAGATTGCTCGAATTCTTTTTTTATTAATAATGCATTTTTAATACAGTAATTGAAAGGTAAAGTTTTATTATTTTTAATAATTTCACCAAACCTTACATTTTGTTCCTGGCGGAACGGTTGGTTTTTTCAAAAAAAAAAAATCGACGAAATTGTAGATTAATCCTTTTTCTTTGTTACACAATAAAAAGTAGTGAAATTTATTTGGTATTGTCTTCTCTATCACTAAAACCAAATGCATCAAATTTTAACATTTTGACGGTGTTGGACCGCGAATCAATTGCACTTAAGATCATTAAGATAATTAGCTAGTCTTGGTGTTTTAGGAATGAAGGTATGAAAAGCATAATTGTAGCTGTGGAAAAGATTGATTTTGACAAGGAGGTCAGGGCAATTACATCTGCCATTGATAATATTGAACAATAAAAAAGGATATTTCCGTTTACGAAATAATGTTGCAATTCAACATAATTGTTATATATGACAAACTTAAAAAAACATTTTTGAACACTATTCAGTTTACTTTTATGACTAATTTAATGTGAGGACCATACTGAGGAGCAATATAACCTAATAAAGAGGAGTACAGTATTTTGATTATGTTCAAATCAGAAAAATCGCGTGTTGTCCTCTTGACAAAGCCCAATATTTTCCTTGAGTTATCCACTCTAGCAGTAATATGGCCAACGAAGGTCATGAAAGAGTCAAAGGTGATCCCTAAATTCTTGACTTGATGAACAGTGTCCAAAACGAGATCAAATAAACGTTATTAAATGGTGGTTACGACAAAATCGAATGTGACATTTACTAGTATTTAAATCCATGCCATTATTAGAGCAAAAATTCGCTAGAAAATTTAAATCATATTGCATCTGCATATAATAGAGCATTGATAACAGGTAAGCAAGCTGTGATGTCGTTTATAACTAGATTGAATAGTAATAGCCCCAAGTGACACCCCTGAGGGATTCCCGAGGATACTGAGAAAATTTTGGAATAATAATGATTAACTAGGACCTGCTGAGACCTATTTGCTAGATAACTACCTAGACTATCATTGAGATATGGAGATTTGAATGTTTAAATCTTGATTAAAAAGGAGAAATAAAGGATTTATTGCGCAAGGTGAAAATTTGTTTTGAACTAAATAAAAAATAAAAATATAATAGTCCAAGATATATAAAGTATTAAGAAAGGGTGAAACAAAATAAAATATTTGGAAGATATTATCAGAGGACAAGATAAATAAGTTATCTAAGAAGTGAGAGAGTCATATAGATTTAAGAAAATGGTCAGCAAGATTGAGAAGAGGAACAGGAAGTTATTAATAAGATTCTCTAAGAAATTATATTTGTATAATACATAATTTTTAATTTTTTTTATAGAGTGAACGCAACCCCGGATTGAGAATCTTAGATAGGACATCTTGTATACCGGGTGGTCTATATCAACAGTTTCCACTACACCAACAGTTTCCACTACACCATGTTGTTTGTAATTTAATAATTTTAAATCATATTTAAAACTAATGTATCACTTATCTATTTTTTTACTTATATTCCTCCTGTTCTTTTCAGCAGTAGAAAATTATGTTACTTGTAAATGTATGGTAATTTATTGACTTACGTTAATTTTAATTTTATGTGTTTTCTTTTAGTTTTAAAGATAGCTTTTTAACCTAAACTAATTGTCTTTAATTTTTATGGTTATATATGTGGTTTCCAATAAAATATAACGTACATAGATACGTTCTCATAGCTTAAATCTACTATCGATTTTGTCACGTCATGCAGTGATATGTGCATCGAAACCAAATACGACTTTTTGATATGGCGAATAAAATTATATTTCTTACAAACCGTCAAGCGGTAGTTTGCTAGGTACGGATATGTGGCATATTTCAAGAATATTTATTGATGTAAATATAGACGTTAAGAGCGTTTTGTAACTTTAGAAATAAAATAAAAAACGTATCAAATCTACAATATCTTTTTAATGATAGCTCAATACAATTTGGTAAAATCTTTCACTTTATATATCGCTCAATGTAACTCACGTACGCATGAAAGTGATGAATGGACTAATTTGGCCACTATTGGACTAATTTGGAAAGTATTGGACTAATTTGCTCTGTATTGGACTAATTTGGACCGTATTGGAATAATTTGACCAGTATAGGATAACGGAATAAAATTTAGATGGGCTTAAATATATAAGTTTGTGTTAGCAACGCACAAATAGGCCTCGCACTTACACCTAAAAAAGTTTCTGATAACCTAACCGTTAAGACTTCTTATATATTCACTCACACAAAAAAAACTATCTCAAATTTTTGCGTGTTCTATGGAATAAAAAATAATAAACATTACAAATTAAGAGAACAAAAATAAAAATTTATTATACTGATTACTCTTCATTTTCTTCTGATTATCACCAAATAACTTGAATTTTCTAATTTTATATTTTCCTTCTTCTCGAAATTAAATTTTCAAACTTGTTATTTTCCCTCATCTTTAAATTTCTTTAAATTGAATTTTCTAACTAACTTGATATTTCATTCTATAGAGGTTTCTTCTTAATAGCCTTTATATAATTTTAATAATCTATTTTTTGTGATCACCTTTATTTTAAAACATTTTACTTTTTATTTTGAAAAAAAAAACCATATGTTGTTTTAATTGGTATATATATTTTTTAGCATTTTAAATCTTTACAACTTTCAATACAACTTCTTTTTCTATAAAACTTATCGTGACATTCCAAAAAAATTACATCTGACGTCTCTGTTTATTATTATTTTTTTCATATGTTTTCCAAAATATAAATTTTTCTTACATGATTAAAAAAAAAATTGAATCCTGCTCTTTACCTAATTACTTAAATTTTCTTTTAATATCATTTCCCAAAGTTATTTTTTATAATTTTCATAAAAATAATAATAATAATAATGATCCAAACAATAATAATAATAAACTCAAAGTCATACCACATAAATTAGTTGATTAAGTGTGGTATCACTTTGAGTTTATTATTATTATTCTTTGAATAATTTTACCACATTTGAGAATGGATAATCTTCTGTTTTTACTTTCCCGGATCCATCAAAGGGAAAGTAAGGTGAACGAGCAAAAAAAAATCGAGATATCGATGGAATTATCCATTTTAAAGTCCCCAAAGACGATTGAAACCATCTCCAGCGTATGGTCTGTCTGTGTGTAATCTTCCACGATAACTTTGGAGTGTCGGCGCGCCAAAATCCCAAACTATTTGTCTGACAATATTCTTTTCCCTTTGAAATTAAAGAAACATCCGATTGAGAAAAAAACTATGTTTAAATCATTAATTTTCCTTGTTCATTAAAGTAATGAGTTTTCGAAGGACCTGAAAAAAATGCCTCCCTACCCAGAATTTTCCAAATAAAACATTTGTCCGACTCGACATAAAGAACATAAATAAGAAGTGTTAACGGTAAGGTTATCACAAACAATTATAGGCTTCGGCCCGAGGCCTAAAACTAGAGCGATAGCGGGCGCGGTAGTGGATGCGGTGGCGATGCGGTCACATGGCGAACAAACAAATGCGCACACCAACGCGTTCAATATTACTAAATAAGATTATTTAATTGGAGGGACCGCAGAGGTAAGTGTTAAAGTAAATTACTCCACGTTAATATAACTAAAGTATCAATATGCACACATATACCGGTTGGCTCAGAAGGTCGGGTCAAGTTCATATCTTTAGAACGAATTAACGGATTTTTAAAAATTTAGGGTGGTCATTCTAGACCTACTATTGAATTAAGTGATATAAAAATCCTAAATGACTTCCGGTTTCTTTGAAATTGGCATAAAAAATAAATTTTCAAATAGAACATCCAGTATATTTTTACATATTTGGATTCACAAGTCAAATTACGTATAATCCATATGTCAAAAATGATTTTTGTTAAAAATAAAAATTATTTGGGTTCACGATATTAACTTTGTTCGGTTATTTTAGAATGACTGTATACCCACTTTTTCGATGAGTTTCTCTGTAACAAACATAAGACGAACAAATGGCACCTGCAGTGTTCTAACGCAGCCCGCAAGGTGCTATAGATTGTCCAACTACTAAACCGACCGCGCCATTAAAAATTAGAGAAGTGGGTAACAAGACGCGATGATCTCCGAGATGGTCCGCACATGCGCAAACACAAAGCACATGATGAACTGGCAATTACCAGTGTCGTGCCTAACGTTGTTATCGCTTATTATCAAAATGGGTAAGAAGTATTCTGCACAGACAAAACCAATAATATGGTATCCAAACTCCTTTACAACGTCACTGATTAAGAGTCCTAGCAGCAACGGGAATTAAAAAGGACATTTTCGGGCAATCGTACGCGAAGTGAGTACTTCGCGTTCTCCACAGCGGCCGCGAAATTCAATTTCGCAGCCGTTGCACTTGGTAACGGTCGAAAAAGCAAAGGTCACTTTCAAATTTCACATTTCTACAATACGAAACTACCAATGTTATGATTTTTTATTAAACACAGTATTAATTTTTAAATTAACAAATACATACTTGTTAATTGTAATTGTACATTTTGTATTATTACTTGTATTTACTCTAGAAGTTAAGCAACAAGGTACTGAAATATCACTATCAATGTCAGACATATTTGCATTTTGTCAAGAACTGTCAAAATATTTTGTATATTCAAACACTGTCATTTCCATAGCAGCTTTGATTTTCTTAATGAAATTGAACTGCTGTTGATTTTAAATCAATAATATATCTATTGGCAATGATCTAATTTCATAATTTTAACGATTGCACGAAAAATAGTGTGTATACCACGGCCGCGAAACTTTTTGGCGACCTCAAGATTATCTTGCCTCGGCCGCAAGCGGCCTAGGCGATAATCTTTCTTTCGATCCGCCAAAAAGGTATTTCGCGGCCTAGGCATACAAATAACTATTTTCAAAACATTGTGAAATTGAAACATTAACATATTCCAAACATCCTTTCCTGGCGAAGGATGCTCTGACCTCCCCGTGATATTCGCTGGACACTGATAATTTTTTTACGAAAATTAATAGTGGCTAAAATGAGTAAAAACCCATAAATTATAATTATCCTGTATTTAAAATAATTCTTATCTTCAAACGTATATTTATCTGTTTAAATCAACTTCTTTGTTTAAAGTTATATATTCATTTAAACGCTTATATAACAATTATAGATGTTCAAATATTTTAAATTTGCCGTCAAAGCAAACAATACAGGAAGCAGTTTAAAGTTGACGCTGCCATTGTTGACTGTTCTGCGAAACCGACTGTTGAAAACCGGAAGGGAGAAATTTTGGTGGGGACGCTGTAGGTGTTTAGTAGTTGGACAATCTTTACGCGATAGTTGGCTGCATGGAAGACAGACGCGTTTGTCAAATCGATTGACCGTATCGCTACCGCGTCTGACACAGCGTCAGCCATCGCTCTAGTTTTCACCTCGCTTTATACAGTAGTAACTACTTCTTAGTATAAAATATACAATGCTTAACGCTCAAATTTTTTAAAAATCTGCTTTACCCAATACAAATATTAATTTTAAGTGCAGCTGTTCCAACAAACGCTTTGAGTTCTATGATCCAAGACTTTTTACACCTTCGGGTTATATTTTATTCTTTTTATGTATGTTCTCCATTATTTACTGTCTTGTGCTAGTCATATCGCTTCTTTCCATTTAATTAGTCTTCATTTTATTGCCTCTTCTTTGTTTCTTTTCATTTCTTTATTTAATGGTGGTGAATGTGATACCGTAGAAAATATTTTCTGTAAATTACGGCATCATTATTATTGATTTTGAGAAAGGAGCAAACTAATTGAGTACGAAGTAACTTCTTTTCAATAGTTACTGTTACCAACTTCTATGGGATTGCTTAACGCATTGCGATGCCATCTAATGCCTATTGCACACACGCCATTATAGTGAGCCAGGACAGCACTGGCGTCGTGTGCATTGGAATTTCGAGACAGTACAGTAAACCAAAGCCAGTGATGAAGACAGGACAGAAGAATAACAGATCGTTGTTCTTTTAAAGACAGTAGCCTTCCCCCACTACATAATTTTTATGACTGTCTCACCGTTGGTTGTGTGAGCACGGGCAAGCCAGCGGCGAAGCCAATCCACTAGGACAGTAATGGTTATGTTTGCATGAGGAAAATAACCTTAAAAATATGGCTCCCAAGCTTAGTTATGGAGCAAACAATACAGTTTATTAGACTGTACAAAGACAAGGGGTGTTTGTGGCAAGTGGATACAGTCGACTACCAAAATAAACCAGCTCGTGACAATGCTTTACTGCAAATAAAAGAAGGAATGGGTGACTGTGAAGTGTCGATAGAAGAGATTAAAAATAAAATAAAATGCCTTTTTAACAGTGATTTTCTGGACTGAATTAACATGTAAACGCTCCCTGGCCTTAGTTTATTGTCCTGGCTCATTATCCTAATAGCGTACTGGCCTTTTACTTACAGTTCACATAAAGTGATTGTATTTCCATCAACCCAAGATAGATGGCGTTAGCTATCTATTATTTTTCGATTATTACATATATATTAAAACTTCTATTTTTAAAAGCAATAAAATATCTGAATATAAATCAAAACATAAGGACAAACCCTTGCAGATAATACGAAAGCGCAATAATCTTAAACGAAGATTATAATTATATATTTTCTGTATGTGTAGTGTAATTTTTTTTAAAAATACATTACAAACATCAGTAAATTTTCAGTAACACAAGGAATAGTCGACGGCACGTTAATTAATACCAGGCATGGAACAAAAACTAGTTCCGCAATTTGAGTTCAAAGGTCTCTACAATTGATGTCACTGTCTATGTTGAAGTGTATTATTTTGACGAGGCATGTGTCTCGCAGAAATGGCAATTTATTTTTCCGCCGAGGCTACATTTTGCGATTTTTCTCGTTAGGGCAGGATTTGACGTTAGTTTTTTTTACTCATTAGAACATTATTGTGATTCCATGGACAAAAATAATGAGATAAAATTTCCGGCAATTACCCGTAAGCTGTTCTTTTCATTATTTTGTACTGGATCACGGATTTTAAATTCATTTATAAATACTGTGTAGGCAGTAAGTAGTAAACTAATTCAAAGGAGTCGTTTTAGATCTGAAAATCGTTTATTAATAGTACTAAGCGATTTTTAAAGTACATAAGTTTAGGTAACGGTTACAATCCTTCATAGACAGAGCCGTATTATAAGACTTCTCTCTAAGCTTTAGGGTTTAGAAGTCTAAAAAGGAGACACGTACAAAAACAATTTGTGAGTCTTGTCAAATTCCACGTTCTAAAACCTGTTTTACACCATATCACAAGTAAAATATGTGCAATTTTGTATACAGATTTTTGAGATTTTTTAGGTCATTTAATAAACAATCTTTAAAAATAAAACTTTAGTCCGAGATTCTAATATAAGAGTCACTATAAGTAATGAATTATTACCAATAGCGAAAGTCGTCTAAGAGAAGAAAGATAGCCAATGGTACATCAGTGTCCCACTTTGTGTGCCAATAACAACATAAGTACATTGAAATTAGTCAAAAACATATCATACCTTTAAGGAAGAAAAAAAAACGGTATTGATAGGGTTAAAAGATTTAAAATTATATAAAAAATTGTATTTAATTAATCTGGATAAATAAATAAATCTTTAAAACGCACTGTTCTGTATGTTCGTCGATGGTAAAAATAAATTTCTCTATTGAGCACTAAAATGACAAACACTTTGCATTAAAAATTAAAACGCTAATGATCTTTCCTAAAGAATAACTAAAACTATTAAAGTTACTTCATTCGAAAGAGACAGAACGAGTTGTTTTGACCGTTACGTGAACAACAACAGAACGAAACAAATGAAAAACGGAAGGAGGCGAATAGTTGGAGGTGGCTGGAGGCTAGACGATCTGTCGCGTTTCCCACCCCCGGTTTTCCATATCGAAAACATAAATCATAGTAGGCCCGGATGCAAAAGTTGCACCGTTGCCGTCGTCGAGTACACGTATTTTGCTCTAAGTGCAAATCATCGTGTTGATAGTTTCTGTAAGCTGGTTTTAGATGGGTTATTTTCTTGATTTTTTAATACTTTTTTTAAATTTTTGTAAGCGCGAGAATATTGTCAATAAATGAAATAGAGATCATGAAAGTAGTGAAAAATTTGTACAATTATTTAGAGAAACTGGTTAAGACTAGCGTGCTAATTGGGGTTCATTTACAGGTATTCTAGCTTACAAAAAATGTTCTGTTATAGAGTTTGCTTAAATATATTTTATGCAAATGCATGTGACCCTGTGATTCCCATATCTCCGGTTCACTTTCACCTACAGGGCTCAAATTTAAACTCAATTTGATTTTTTTTAATTAAATAAAATTTTGAATTAGTTCAACAATTTCATATTTTTAGAATTTAAATTCTAATTTGTATAGCCAAAGTAAAACATTTTATGTTTTTTTTTTAAATCCCGCTTTAATAAAAAATACGAAAAATTAATTTTAAGATTCTTCTTAAAATAGCGGAATTGTCCGAATTAACCCCTTAATCCGTCCAATGCAATATTATAAACAAATGCGTGCATTTATTTTTCTAAATACTTCATTTGTCATATTTGGCATAAATGATTTATCTCATCGGTCATGTTAGTTCTATGTGTTGTTGCCAGATTCTCAAATAAACAGAGATCACAGGTTGAGCGTCACGATTCTAGAATCCGAGCCTTGTAACAAAGGTGTACCTCATGTGTACTAATGGTGCTTTCTTTCTATCTATATACCAACATTAGGCCGAGCGAACCTAGACGTACGTTATCAACAGTGATTGAAGTTCTATCCCCTTATGAGTGAAATCTATAAAGTTTTACGTAGGGGAAACATCACACCTTTTTACTGATTATTAATTAGAAAATTTGATAATTTATTATTATTATAGTTGTAAATAAAACTGAGTACGTTTTGTAACTAATTTATTGGCGAGTGTTAAATATTTATAAATGTAAAAACAACAGGAATACAAAAGTTAATAGCAATAACTGTTATCAAAATACACACGAAATTATAAAAACGATTGATTAATTCTTAGAAACACTCGCCTGTGCGACCAGAAACTCAAAGATGCCTGGAAAAAAAATGACTCGGCAAGTGAAGTCATATGATTTCCGGAGAGGCATCAATGTTTACGACAGAAAACTGGTCCAAAAATTGCAAAGCCCCGCTGCGAACCAATGGAAGTTAAAATTTGTGACATGTTTTCCTAACTAAACAGATTCTTGTTCTTTGTTTTGATGAGTCAATTGTATATGTTACCCATAAAAATGGTCACATTCGCGCAATATATTTTACTGCGTTTTTTTCCACTTTGTTACAATTACATTAGCCCATTTTTTAATAACTAATAAAATACGATATAATAACTAAAAAAAATTTCTTTAAGCAACCAATTGCATTTGAAAATATGTTTGATTAAAAGTAATAAATTTTTAGTCAACAATGCGGAAACAAAAAAAAATTATTAAATTTAAACAAAGATGATCAAAATTTGTTGTCAAAAATTAATTTCATGAGTGAAATTATCATTTATCACAAATGACATAATAATAATAATAATAATCATAATAATGTTTATTTACCAAATGAAAAAAAAATGTACAATGCACTAATACTATACCAGTACGTAAATAAATATAGAATGCACCACAAAGTTATAAACTGCTCAAAAAAAAAAAAAAAAAAAAAAAAAAAAAAAAAAAAAAAAAAAAAAAAAAAAAAAAAAAAAAAACGAAAGAAAAGATGATTAACTTAAAGATAGATAACGAAGAAGAGAAAATTACTGTGGATCTATTAGAATTCTAATTTCTTTTCGGTCCGTAGCAAGTAAGAAATTTTTAACTTTTTTTGAGTTAATGCCAAATTTAATTTCAGATCGCAAGGCATTAAACAATCTGGACACCAAGTAAACATAACTTCTCTGACCAAAAGTTTTTCTTGAAAATTCCGTTTTCAAATTTTGATGACGTTTGTATCTAGTAGTCATTATGTTCTACAAAATAATAGTTAGTGGAATTTTTGTATTTATAACTTACTACTTTAAGAAAATACATTTGCCTATTATCCAAGACCTAATTATCTTTATATAGTGTAGAAGACGGATAAGTGGGTTCGTTTTTAAATATTATTTTAAAAAAACGCTTTTGGATAACTTCTAGTATTTTCAGATAATATTGGGCTACTCCTCCCCATCCTAGAATACCATAAGAGAGTCGACTTTCTACAAGTGCATGGTAGATCATTATCAGTTGTATTGATAGTATCTTAGAAAGGTATTTTATTTTATATAAGATTGGTCTTAAGGAATTAACTATATTAGTGACATGATCATCCCACCGTAAATGTTGATCGATGACTACGCCTAATTATTTTATTTTTTTTCGCTCTATATATTATACAATTTGTGTTACTAATATTTAATGTGTTGAAGTCCGGTAATGTACTTTTGTTACAAGTAAAGGGAATAAATACAGTTTTTTTGTAATTAACTGTTAATACATTATATGAAAACCAATTAACAATTTTTAATAAGTCCGCCTCCGCAATTTCTCGAGCTTCTCTCCAACTTTGTGCATCATATAAAATTGCAGTATCATCTGCAAAGGATATAATTCTTCCCACAGAGTTTACTAGAAATAGATTATTTAAATATATAAAAAATAGTATTGGTCCCAAGACCGTGCCTTGCGGAACGCCATACTCTACCTAATTTTCTCTACTGATACTTTTACCTATTTTGAAAAAATTGTTTCCGATTTGTGAGATAGCTTTCAAAGAGTTTCATCGGTGTTCCTCGTATTCCAACGTCCTGCAGAGTGTCCAGCAACTGAGGATGACTCACAGTGTCGAATGCCTTTTCAAGATCGAGGAATACACATAGCGTTGCAGCACTGTTATCTAAGTTTTTATATATTTCCCCAGACAGTAAAGAAATTGCGTCTTCCGTACTGAGCCTCTCCCTGAACCCAAATTGCATGTCACTATAAGTACATTAAATTTATTTAAAAATTCTTTCTTTTAGTGTCATTTCAAACACTTTTGCAACATTAGAAATCAAAGATAGACATAATTTAACAAGTTTGAAAATATTTAGAAACAAATTAAATTTAGATTTTCTAAATATTTTTTAAGTTTCTACCATCCTCCTAATTTACAGTATTTTTTATTATAATTTATATGTCACTTTTATATTTTTTGATAATATAATTTTTCTTACTCGACGTATTGGATAATTTAAGCTTTTAATTGTATTTTGTTTTGTATAACTGTCAAAGGCTCTTGAAAAACCGAAATTCATTTATTAAATTAAGCAGTGCATTGAACAACCATCGGTATTTTTTCATTAACACTTTGATCGAATATATCGAATCAAGTGCCAGAATATGATATGATTTAAAAGGGTCATGCGAATGTTCATATATCAAACCATGCAGCGCAAAATCCTCGACAAAACAGTGTCATGTCGTCGGCGTTCGTCGAAAAGTTTGATTGCACTTAGTTGATTGATATGACTATAAATTGAAAAGTGATGTCAAACCGTTGGATTACATTATGAGAGGTGCTCGCTAGGCGGTATTAATTGAGTGCATTAAGAATGTAGATTTTGTACATGCAGTAATTACTATAGTTAATGTGCAACTAATGTTTTGAATAATTAGGTTTGTGCTATATTTGTAGTATATAATATTTATTATCTCATATAAAATTATTAGTAGAAATACGTTTGTCGGAATTTTAAAAAATTCAGCAGATTTATAATAATATTTTGTTAACAAAAAATTTCAATTCAAATCATTTGTATAAAAATTCTTCAATGTAGTAAAATACGACATTTACTAAAAAAATACACTTGGTTTATAATTAACCCTGAGCTATAAATTCCAAGTTCCATTAAAATAAAAATCAAAAGATAAAGAAAAATAAAGAGTTACTATATCAAAGAAAATTAAAAACAAAATCCAGCTACATAGAAATAAGTAAAAACCAAATAGAACATAATAAAAACAACAGAAAAGTTAGTAATTAAGATGAGAAAAGAAAGGTTAGAAACTGGAAGAAATGGGAAAACCAGAAGACCGAACAACACAGAACTACTGGAAAGAAAATCAGCGCTCGTTAAGCTGATGAAGCCGCCATATTTGTGGGAAAAATGAAACAAAAGCATTACAAAATACAACAGTAATATACAGAACAAATGAGACAAAATTAAAACTAAACCAAAAATACAGGATTATTACAGACATATCTGGAGGAATTATCGGAAAAAATTGGCACACATAACAAATAAGCGAAGACAGAAAACTAAGAACTGTCTTCAAAGGAACTCTAAAAAATACCTTAGTGAAAGATCTGATGCCTTAAATGAAAAAGGACTAAACTCAAGTAAAATATAACAATATAGTAAACCCTTTGCTAGCTAGAAAACTTCTAACCATCTTCATGCTGGAAATTGACCAAAATTGACCAACAATAAGAAGAATATATGAAGCTAAACTATCTTACGCAAATAGAAATCTAAATAGATATGGAAACAGGAGGATTGTGGTGGTCTTATTAGGGTTAGAATGCTTATAGGGTTGTATTAATTGGTTGTCTGAGTAGTAAACATATGAGGTGGTTCGTTTTACTAACTAATTTATTACTCCTAGATTCAAGTTGTATAACAAACAAATAATAGATATATATTATTACAGTACTATTATATCATGATCTAGAACCAACTCTTTGATCTTCAAGAGGCAACTCTCGAATAATGAAAAAGCCCCTGTCTCGAGACCATCAGCTTATTTATTCACTTAGTAATAAATAATTGGCCGTCACACTTTGGCTAGCGTGCTATTTCATGGTTATTGGGTTACCTTCGTACGTCAATGTCGCATATGTTTTTTATTGTTTTTACTTTAAGGTGATAAACTATTTACTCATTTAATTTAAACAATTGAAATATTTAAGTTATTTCGAGAATTATTTGTGGCAGCAAGAAAGGCACCACAGAAACTTGGGTTCCGGCAAGCGATTCCAAATTCGCAAAGACCCTTAAGGATCTGCGATAAGAAAACGTTTGGAACCAGACCAAGGAAAATCCAACCCAATAAAACGAGACCTGTAACTATAACAGTGTATCAAGGGGACAAGGGGGCAAACGCAAATCCAACTCAATAAAACAAGACCTGTAACTATAACAGTGTAGCACGGGGACAGGGCAAACGCAAAATTTAACATCAGTGTTTAACACAAACACTAAAAGTCCAACAATTTAACAAAATAAAATGCCAGTACAAAGCTTTGAGGATTATGAATCCAGCTGAAATATTAACGAAGATCAACGAAATGAAAATTTGCAACAAATGAAAACAAATGAATGGAAATGAAAACAAATGAAAAAAAAATGAAAACAAATGAAAGCAAATAAAAACAAATAAACACAAGTGAAAACGAATGAAGACAAATGAAATAAAATGAAAACAAATGAAAAAAAAATGAAAAAAAAAATGAAAACAATTGAAAACAAATGAAAACAAATGAAAAAAAAAGTTAAGGTCAGCAGATTAACTGTATAATAAAGAATTTAGGGTACTTCCAACAAATCTAAAGCAATTTCTGATAATCAAGGTCTAAACAGCAAACCACCTAATTGGAACAGCATAAATCACAATAGAAACGGAAGAAAACCAATTTAGTTAACGAAGGTCCAATAGTACATATTATAGAACAAAATTTCCATCAATATTGAAGGACATTAAAAATCTCTAAAACGAATCAACACAAAAAGAGGATATGAGTACGAACCAATAAACGTAAACCTAGAAGATGGAGAACTACCTAGAACAAAAATAGACTGGTTGGAATTCAAGGTAATTGTTGGACAAATAATTGGATCAGTACTAAGGAAAAAAAACAATAATATATAGACATAGGAACATAGAACCTTACGCCAACGTTACAAGAAAGTAGAAGAAGTTCCAAAGAGATATAACAGATTTAAAAATCCAACTCAAAAACTTATTAACCTAATCTTACTTAAAAATAGAATAAGAGGAATGGCTCAAGGATCAAGAGAGAAGCTATCAGATTGAATAAAATGGTCAAATATGGCACACAGGATGAATTGGACAAAAACCAGATAGTGAATTTACAGAAGCTTCTTAAAACAGATCGAAAACTAACACCGACACTACATGGAGCTAACGGATTAACTTACATGGCTAGTTTAGAAGGTTTCCTGGGCCCCAATTCTTAACTTTATTCCTAGAAAAAAATCGACCTGTTGCCATAGGATTGATGTAAGTGGGGCGTTATGACGAATCTCCACTGCGGTCAGAAGTGGCCTATTGTAGCTTACCCCTACGGGATACAATTCACCATACATTCCACACCTTCTCACGAAGTTTATGGTTGATTTCGGTGAAGCTTCCTTGAAGTCTGTAGGCTCCAGCTGTACGAAACCAAACGTGCGAAGCATATTCATTTCTAGGACAGGACAGAAGCATAGAATATGCTCCGTCGTTTTGTCTTCCACGCTGAATCAGACTTAGCTTCTTCAGATGATAACGCAGACGACAGTGCCCTGTAAAATTGAGTTGTGTAGATCAATTCTATTCCCTTCTAGGATCTGCGATAGGGTGCTACCTAAAGGTTTGACCATATTTCCAGTGCTGGAGAGTTTTCCTCTTGAATTTTCAGATAGTGTCTTTGGCTTTGCTTTTGGCTATGCCAAAGAATGGTTTCGGTCCAGTGAACTTCGTGTCCAGGTACCCAGAGTAGGGTTACTCTGTTACTGATAGCAATGCGATCCAAGGATTCGATGCAATTCCACCGTACTGCCTTTTTTCCATGTAATAATAACATGTCGATCATTTTTCAAAGAGTACGTTTTAACATGAGAAAAGCCGGTTGGATCTCAGTACTTTTAAAGCAGCTTAGCTGCCCGACAACATGTAACTAATTTTGCTAACAAGAGGATGGTTTTTCAACTCTCTTGCACACAATTCTATCCCGAATACCACCGCCTGAAAGATGGTAGCATACTTTCCGAGACTTATAGTAATGTATACTCTCGGTTTTCTGCATTACGTTAAAGGACGTCTGTATGTGAGTTTTGGAGGAGAGCACATTTGAAACCATTCCGAGAGTATGGTGAGTACTCATATGTCGCAGCAGTCCAGAGTGGTTCCATAGTCTCTCCCCCTCGATTTGACTAGCCACCGACACGTCTCTATATTATAGGAGGTCATTCTGGCCTCCTGCTGCAATAGTATATAGAGAGGAGTAAGATCCAGAGTTCTTACCATTGCGGTTCTCGGGGTAGTTGACATCGCGCCTGTAATTTCCATACAAGCTAGTTTCTAAAGTCCAGAAAATATAGACTGCAGCCCCTTCGTCCATCGGACTACTACGCCATATGTGACCATTGGTTTTATCAGACCAATATCCCTTCTTTTTGTATGTAATATATCGGGTTTCCTATAATAATAAAGTCGAGAATTGAGGCTCCGAGGATAAAATCATGCTAAATTTACACGAACATAATGACATGGATCTTGAAGAGGAAGTAGAAGTTTGGGATTTAGGGGAGTAGAGTTCTTTATTAAAAAAAATCGTAACCTTCTAGATAAAAACCAGGTACCCTGCGCATTGCACCACACTGGATCCTACAGAACGGTAATCAAGTTAAACTATAGTAAACTAGTACATGCGCATTTTTACTCTTCATTAGTTACCTTGGTGCCTTGGTTGATAAAAAATAAAGATTTTAGTCTAAATATAAACTTATCCTATAAATATTGCACATATATAATTTAATAATCACAGGAAAACATTGAACATGTAAATTACCGTTATGGTTACAATTTGAATTTTAATTTAGTTTACATTACCTTTAAGCTACACTTTAAATCCATATGAATATTCCAAATTCCCAACCGATGTTTATGATAATATATTATTCAAAAAGTAGTGGCCTGCTAAATGTAGATGTAACAACGTGAACGTGAATTATGCAAATGTGTTTGATATAATTTTGCAATTGCCGTATTTTATTGTGAGGAGAAACGTGAGTGGAATTTTGGACATATTATTCAGCTTATATGTAAAGTAAAAAATTTGGTTCTTTATGTTGTTGGTGCGCGATATAAAATCTACGTGATATATTTGTCTACGCTAGTTTTATATTCAGGAAGAGATTTTCACACGTTATGTCTAGTCAGAAAAGATTATTTGTAAAAATAGAAAATAACTAAAAATCCTTAAAAATACGGTATGAAGCCAGAAAAAAAAACTATTTTTAGTATAATAATCTAACTGACCATTGACAATAAAATATCCTACAATACTTGGAAGTAAAATTTTCTATTTACATTTAACCGCTATATTTATTATTCAAACCACGTTATTTATTTTTTTTCCTTAACACTTGAATCGAAGAGCTCTAGTTTTCCTTTGTTGTTACCTTCTCCAAGCTTTGAATGGACGTTTTCATCTTTTGGTCCTTCTAGCCAGATCGAATCCAATAACGAATATCTCAACGATTTCCTGCGGTGGCGGTGTCAAAAATACTCGAAACGTGCCAATGTCGACTCGTCACGAAAACGTAGAAGTTGAAAAAGAAGAAGAAAAGAGGGAATGAGGGCGTCGGGCTGTGTACCGGGTGCCAAAAAGGCTTTATTATCTATTTGTTATGCATTGCGTTTCACTGAATTGAATCAGGTTATTTTATTGAATAAGTTTTTGTGGGTAAAATTGACGAAAGTTCAACATGATTTGTGCTTTAGAGATGGTGGAATTATACGGAGATTGAAAAAAAAATGGATTTTTTTTATCAGTCCTGATACAGTTTTACAAAGAAAATGGTAGATTGTGTAAAATGTAATAATAGAAATTGTTCAATTATAAATATATTAAATATTTTTTCCCATTAGATACTATTTATTTTATTAGCATTGTTTTTATTTACTTTTAAATTGGTTTCAACTAATGTTAATTTAACCATTATTCTCTAATTGAACATAAACTGTAAATACCGTAAAATCCAAATACCAACACTGAAAGCATTCTCTTAATCAGTACTCATTGACAAGTAATGAATAACACATGAATAACGTTTCGAAACACGAGAAACAGTAGAGACAGACAGACCAACAACGCCCGTACATTTATAATTTATTGGCCCTTTCCATCAATCCTAGTTCCCAACGTTTCCACATTTTTCAAACGTCGATGCAGCCCAGTCACAGGTGTTCTTTATCCCAAACCTATTTCTAGCTCTGGTGGAAAAGTAATCTGTTACTAGTCACAGAAACAATTGCGGTTGTTGCTACGGACAAAGCACCATTAATGTCGTATGCCAAGAATTAGGAAATGTATAGCTGGTGTTTAGAATTACAAAAATAATAAATAATGCTTTTGGAAAACAAGTAACAGTAAAATAGTTTTGGACGAAGAACAAACAAATTCATTTTCATCATAGTCTGTTATATATATGATGCATAGCAACATATTTTAAGGGTCATGTCTACAAACAAAGTTTATATCGTGGACAAATATACAAAACCAAAAACAACAATCGGCAAATTCTACGAAGGATGTTCACTAATGATATATCTATAGAGAAATTAAATAAGCTAAGCAAGAATAATGCAAGAATAATGGAGTTAAAGGAACTAAAACCCCAATGATGGGAGAGCAGAACCCTTCCACAAGATCAGTAACAGTGCAATAATGGAAGAACTAAAAATAGAAGATCTACAAGTGTCGAGACAAGCTGATATACTTCTGGGAATCTACAACCAGTAGATATTAAGAATGTATTAATTAGGCCAAGTAAAAACAAGCTTCATGTATTAACAGAAATTGCTGGCATAACCTAAGCAAGAATAATGCAGTTACTTTCTGTGGCTTCCGGAAAATACCGGAGAGAAGGGAATTGAAGCAGCAGACGGAATAGTCAAAAAAGGGATACAAACACCAATACTATAAGCAGAACTCTTCCACAGAATCAGTAATAGTGTAATAATGGAAGAACTAAAAAACAAACGGAAAAAAGGGATGAAACAAGTTCATAAGTCGGGGAGAGATGGCCTTGAGGATAATATGACTCAGTCGTCTATTTCTCATACTGTTTAAGCTTCCCGCTCTTATTGGCAAAACCATCATGCGGAGCTTTCTTGTGTGTTTAACTGAGAAGTTAGGCAAGTTATAGATAGAAATAAAAATTTTTATCTTTAGAAATTATCTGCTTGTTGTTTAACTTATCACGGATTTTGATTTTACATTCAAAGAATCTTGTATGCTTGATATTATATGTTAATATAGTATTGTGATGTAAGATTAACGTTCATTTGTTGTAATGTTATCTCGTTGTTATTGAGAAAATTAATTGGGCAATCTCTACCGGACATTCGGGTTAGATGGTTCTGTACAGTTGACCCATCATAATAGTAGATTCTGTAACAAGGTTAGAATGAAAAATTCGAAACGAGTGGAAAATTCCGAACGCGAGCGAATGCGAGTGTGAGGAACCACGAGTGTCGAATTTTTTCATTCTGACCGAGTAACAGACTATATTTTCTCCACGATCAAAAAGTATAAATCAAAATTAAATTAAATCTGAACACAAGTTATTTGTTGACATATTTGTATTACATTGTATTAATATTTATAGTGCTGTGGTACACTTACCGATATTAAAATCTGGTGCATTGGTGTTTTTTCATAATTTACAATTTCAGATATTATTAAATTCTATATCTACTTCACTTGATTTTTCACTCATTATTTTGTTTAAATTAAAACTTGTTTGAAAATAATTATTACCGTCGCCATTTTATATCTGACACTGACACTTTTGAAGTCCACGGCAATCGATATTGTTTAATTCGATTACAGAAAATCCATTCTTTACCTTGATAAAGAATGAAAATACATGCAAAATGCATAAGAGGCAAGTATTGTAGAATAAATATTCAGGCTCTAGAGTGTGAATGTTTACATTCTATTATTAAAAATGATTTCAGAATTCATACATTCAGTAATGGTCGTGGAGAAAATGTATTTATTAATCGCTTTTGTTTTTTTTGCAGACATGCCAACAGTATATAAAAGAAAACGTGATAATTGAAGAAGATCATGGACACAAGAATCACTTTTTGATGTCGTCGAAGCAGAATGGGTGTAAATGCTGCCTCAAGAAACTTTTGCCTCCCGGCTCCTACGTTACGGAGAACAATGAATAATGATGTGTTTAAGAAAACCTTGGGGCCGCCTTATAATAAACTCAAGGCCTATATCAAAAAGTTTCAGAAGTACGGTTTTTCACCCACATGTGAGAGCGTAAGGTCAATGGCTTTTCATTTGGCTGAGAACCCAGGCTAAAACCATAGATTCAACAAAAACAAGGAATTAGCCGGGTATGATTGGTTAAATTCGTTTCTAAAACGTAATGGGGAGCTCAGAAGTCTAAAATCCGAAGATATGTCATTGGCTTGGTGCCTGGTGGACGAAGGAGCTCCAGTCTATTGCGGCGGCTAAATTATCTGGACTTCAGATACTAGCTTGTGTTGCTATTACAGGAGCCAGGTCAACTACCACAACAGCACCAATGGAAAGATCTCTAGGTTTACTCCTCCCTATATATTATTGGAGCAGGTGGTCAGAATGAGCTAATACAGAGCCGTGTCAGTAGCTAGTAAAATTGAGGGGGAGAGGCTATGGGACCACCCTGAACTGCTTGGAGAGATGAGGACCTACCACACTCTCGGAATGCTTTCGGATGTGCTCTCCTCCAGAAATCCTTTAACGTCCTTCTTCAGAGAAGAGACGAATGCGAAAAGCCGGAGATCCTCTTTTCAGGGACGGCTTATGTACTGTACATAGTTGGTTCAAAGGCCCCAAGTAGTGCGGGAGCCGGAGTTTACAGCAGAAATCCGAGAGTTAACATCACAGTAAGGATCGGCAAGTATGCTACTATCTTTCAGGCGGAGGTCTACGCTATAAAATTGTGTACAAGAGAGTTGAGAAATCGTCCTCTTGTCAGCAAAAGTATTTACATTTGTCGGACAGCCAGGCAGCTTTAAAAGCACTGAGCTCCAACCGGCTGGACTCGAAACTGGTGTGGAACTGCATCGAATCCTTGAATCGCACTACTACCAGAAATAGCGTAACCCTGCTCTGGGTACCTGGACACGAAGGGGTGGAGGACAACGAGAAAGCAGATACTACTGCGAGAAAAGGTGAAGAATCTGAGTTCACTGGAAAGATATACCTGAGTTAGCTCCCTCTAAGGCGTTCAAAGTCAAACCAGCAGGTAACACCCTATCGCAGATCCTAGAATGGAGTAGAAGTGATATACGCATCCTAATTGGACTGCTGACAGGGCACTGTCGTCTGTGTCACCATTTGAAGATGCTAGGTCTGAGTCAAGCATCTAACTATCGCTTCTGCAGTGTGGAAGACGAAACGGCGGAGAATATTCTATGTTCCTGCCCTGTTCTGGAAATGAATAGGCTTCGTACGTTTGGTTTCGTACAGCAGTAGCCTACCAACTTCAAGGAAGCTTCACCTAAATCAACCATAGACTTCGTAAGAAGGTGTGGATTGTATGGTGAATAAAACCCCGTAGGGGTGAGCTACAATAGGCCTCTGCTGGCCGCAGTGGAGGGGTGAGCTAACGCTCTACTCACATTGAACCTAACCTATGTCTCACGTTGAAAGCGAAAAAATATTTAGTTATTTATAGTTCATCCATTCTCAGTTTGAGGTCATGTGCTACTATAAAAGTCACCAATGACTGTTATGCCGACAACGGGCGTGCATATAAAATTTGTATAGGGAGAAAAATGAAGTAATAAAATAAAATCATTCCTTATACAAACAAATTTTACAGTTTCTTGTAAGGCAAATAATAATTTAGGTAAATACATTAAAAATAATAAAACAAACTCAAATAATTCAAAAGTCAGGTGTTTATATAAACTAAATTGTGCAGATTGTCCTAAAATATTCATCGGAAGAACGTATGGAAATTTCAAAACTCGTATTTCACAATAAAACAATAAAACAGATTCTAGTTATTCCAATCATTTAATAGAAGAAAATCACTCGTTTGATCCAAACTTTAAAATTTTACATACAGAAAGAAAGGGGCTGAAATTAAATTATTTAGAAGCATTAAAATTCAACAAACGAAAAAAACTCCAACAATTTGCACACACACACACACCTAAATGACCCCGAGCCAAGGGGATATTGTACCTAATCGGCACTTTATCCCCAAGTCCCCTGCCAAGCCACCCCCAGGTTCTCCCCCTGGCAAAAGGCAAAAGCTGTTCGACAAACCATTTTTCAAACAGATCAGCTGTCATATCTTCATGATAATCGGCAGAAGACTTTGATATATTTTTGGCCGATAATAGCAAAGCGTTAGGTACAAAGCCGTCTTTGCTTCCAGCATGAAGGATAATAACACGTTTTGCCTCTCGAACAAGGTGTACTTAAAGCACAATTATTTGTGTTGTCAACCCAACCGTGACAACATCATGCGTATCGAACCAAGTTTCGTCTAAATAAATTATAACTCTGTTTGAATCGCGGTAACCTTTTATTTTACGCAAATACTCCTGTCTAAGTTGAACGATACGCTGAGATTCTATTATAACCATTCTATTATCTATCCTTTTATGTTTAAAACCTAAAGTTAATAAAACCGTACGCAATGTTAACAAAGATTTATAAGTATATTCAGTAAAATTGCGTAATTTATCATGAATCAGTTCTAAAGTTGGTACTATATTATCTATATAAAACCCGTAAATAATCCGTCGAATAAAATTTTCTGTAGCTTTATCGACTCTACGCAATTTTTAAATCAAAATTTCGTTAATTGGTGAATTCTCGCGATAACCTCATTATCCGTAATTCCAGCTTTTTCTTTTTTCAAACACGCGTACATATTTAAAACAACACGTTGACACTGGACATGTAAATCTTTGTTTTTAAATTCGGCATCATCAATATTATCATCCGTATTATTTAGTTCTAATTCATATGGCGGTGCCAATTCAATTTCCGGCGCTATTTCAATACATTCCACAATTACATCATCTCGAAATGCTGTTTCAAATGGTCGCCAAAACGCCATTCTGATTATACAAACCTTAATAAACTAGTATTAACACACACTACCCCTATAATACCCGACTTGAGGGTGACACTGTTCGTAGAAAAGTTATGGTCAATTTTTCCAAAAAGTGGTTTTATGATAGCAACAAACCCTTAAAAGCTACTGTTTAAAAGATTTATAACCCATTGTATTTATCCGCAAAGACCGGCTGTTGTCAAGTTACCAAAATTTTCATGCATATGGCGAATTTTTATATTTAACGTGAATTTTATCATTGGTGGAACTAATTAATTATAATATTACACTAATACACTTATATCTATATATTTACAGCGTCACTAACTAAAATTTTATTGGAATAACGAGAACATTTTTATAGTAAGGCTAAGAAAGGATTTGTAGGAAATAAATGTGACAACCTCGATTGATTTCAGTCTTCTCAAACTGAGAATGGAAAAACTATAATATGTTCTTATCTACAATTGACTCTTCCTGACAGCAGCATTTACCATCCATTTAATCTCTCAATCAATCAGATGTAATATCGTCCAACAGGTCAAATTTAAATCTATGCAACACAATCTTGGAGTAATTTTTTTGACTTAATTGAATGTTTTATTTTAATAAATTTATAAAAAAAATGATGTTTGTCTTTTTAATAAACAATTGGCAGTAAACTAATTATTAAAATTAATTATTCCTTCAACTACTAATTTAATCAATGCACATGTAGACGCCTAAGTGCTAATTCTAATTCAGCTACATTAACATATTACCCTGTTGCTATAACCGTGCTCTCTCATTATCTATGCTTTTAATTCATCCTAAAATGGAAATGATATTTATTTACTCTACCACCTGCCAGTTTCTGGTCAATGCGTTATTTAAATTCATTAAATATTGGTTTAAAATTACGGAGTCAGCACGCATCGTAATTCCTCATGTTTAAAACGAAGTGACATCTGACGTACTAAGTTTTGATTACACTAACTGGTTTTTATTCGAAACGTCACGCAATCGGGAATTATCCAATGAACTGGATGAAGGGTTGGTATTTTTTTATTGGTGTGTCTGTTGTTTCAATTGGAATGTGTGTTTTGATGAGTGTGTTATTGAGTTGTATTTCAAAAATGATTAAAATAAGACTTTCATTTTATAAATAATCAAATGGATGGATGGATATACGGATATTTATTATTCATTTTTACATCTAGTCACGAATACGCGAGTTTAGCATTGCCAACACGAACTTTTAATATATGAATGTTAATAATAATATTTATCCACAATCACCTGTAACAAAGTTACTTTTTCCGTATTATTTAAAATATAAAAATTAAATCGCGCACGGCACTGGAGTAAAATTAACTTAAAATTGTGAATAAAAGGCCAGTCGTACCAGTTGAACCGTCGCTAGGCAGATGGAGACACTCTCGTCTCTGCTTCTTAGACGCTTAAGTCCGTATCGAGTAGAACAATTCATTCCGTAGTCGGGAGCTGCAGAGACAGCCCGAACAGACTTGCTGTGGCCGTCCCAATTGGAACAGCAGTGCAGTCCGTCGACCTTTAGAGACAGGTCAAGCTGAAGCCAACTTCAATTGTATCCGGAGTCCAGAACCGTCAGTCCGACTACACCACGCCGCCAAGCCAATCGTCCGTTACACACCTTTTCTCCGCCGGATTTTGGTAAAAATAAAAGTTTTATTTATTGAATTTTATTTGTTTTGAGTTAACATCCCAGCAGCTAATACCCAGGTACTTAACCCAGTAGGGCAAGTAAAGCCCGCCCTTCTGGCCACCAGTGATTTTGGTCGATACCATAACGACCCCTGGAGTATTTCTTTCTCCACTGACGCTGCCCGTGCAGTGGCCTTCACACTCTAAACGGAAGGTGGCGCCCGAGGCAATCCGAAACCTGGACTAAGGCGCCAAAGTGACCCGTAACGACCGAAGTGTCGTCGCACACCTTATAATTGAAGTTTTAACTACACTTATGAACCGTATAAAGTACCTCTTGAATGAAATTACTTTATTCCACCAATGCAAAATAAAATCTTGAATAAATCACACTATACTTATTTATTATTAATACTAACATTAACATTTATATTAATAGATATTTTGTTATTTGTTTTATCATATTTCAGTTCGTTTCCATTAATAGCAGGATATAGTTGGCATCGGTTTTAGAACGCATAATGTCTATCGAAGTTTTCGATAAATATCTAGAACCAATGGATTGGAAAAAGGCACTCATCGCGTTTATATGAAAACCAAACAAAAGTCCAACTTTTCTTCAGAACTATCGACCCATTACCCGTCAAAGATCATACTGATGATTCTAAAAGAAGAAACTACAGCGCTAGGGAACCTGCCATAAAATTAATTCGGATTCAGAGAGAACAAATAGGAACATTAAGAACTATGAGAATATTATACTCCATTCAAATATTTAAAAGAAACTGAGGTGATATTCCTTGAGAAAACAAGACGTAAGAAAGCAAGTGAAAACAAAGCTTGGTAAATGAAAATACACTGCCTTTAAGATAAAACTAGGAGGGCGTATTAGTAAAAGGCATTACAGAAGTAGAAAAATCCCAAGGAACAGTACTCTTGCCGCAGCTGTATAGTATATATATTGCGGATATTGCGAATACTGAAAACACCATGCTGTCCCTTTATAAACACATCGGACTTTCAATAATGGTACCTATAACGAGCCGCGACTTAAATTGACAATGGTGGAATAGACGGACAATCAAGAATAATGCAGAGAAGACCCAGACAATACTATTGAAGAAAAGAAGAAAATATTGATAAAGACGGCAATAATGTAACAATGTAAATGCACAGGTAAACAAGGCCAAGTTTGCAAGGACCAAGGACTTTAAGACAAAACTAAGACTGATCAACCAATTGTAACGTATGCTTCAACTGCCCGAGATTTCACCAAACTCTTATATATAAATCCCAAAAGTTATCCAAATGTCAAATGTGGTCCACGTTTTTAAGAAATAAAGCACAAAGCCATTTACCACAAGAATTTAATAGTAATAGTAAGGCAACTAGTTTCGGTAACTCTTGTAAAGACTGATTAGTACCAGGATAACGCTGAGGAAATCTAAAAGGAACACTTGGAGACATAAATGGAACTCACGAATGTTCCAGGCTCCAAAAAATCCTTTCTAAAATCAACAGAGGTCAATAAAGAGAACCGAGAATACACCAAAACTGGTGAGGAAACAATGGAAGAACTGTTAAGGGTTCACTTTCCAGAATCACGATCAATAATCCTGTCACGAGAGAACTGGCAGAATTCAGAGTTAGAGCCAATTATGTGGTCCTCCAGAGAGAACTGGCAGGTCGCAAAAAGGCAATTAGGATAAAATCAAATGGGCAATTAACTCATTCGAAACATATAAATTGCCAGGACCAGATGGCATTTATCCTATACTACAAAAGGGAGGCAAGACTCTACAATACAGGCTGTGCAGGTTAGGTTAGGTTTGGCTCTAGGGTATATACCCAAGACCTGGCGACTTATTAGAGTTACATTTATACCCAAGTCTTGAAAAAGCTGGACAGGATTCTATCTAAAAACACTTATACAATAAATAACTATTAAGCTTATTATACAATTTTACTATTAGATAAACCTTTCTAAAATTTTACACTAACAATAAAATTTTCAAACTTCAAATCCCTACAATCTGTTGTTTTAATGAGCACAAACTTTTCTTTACTTATTAATGCTGAATCCAAATCTGAAATCAGAATTTTAAACTATATGCTATTAAGAATAAAATTTCACAAATTAAAAAAATTCAGACATTTTAAAATTTACAACAATCAGAATAAAATTCCACAAATTAACTTCAGACCCCTTTTGTCTTAATGAGTAATAAACTTTTCGCCGGATATTTTTTTTACTTCATACTGAATACCACAAATTTTAAAATTTTAGACTTTTAACTTTTTTGCCTTACCAGGCACCAATTTTTCGTACTAAAATTTTTGGTTTACTTTTTATAGTAAGTCCGAATCTGATATCAGAATTTTTAATTTTACACAAATTTTAAAACTTCCGACCAAAATAAGCACAAACTTCAGGTTAGATTATCGTTTATTAATTTTTCATGTTTAATCCAATTCTGAAATTAGAATTTTAAATTTTTTACCAAAGAAAAAAAATTACAAATTTTAAAACTTTTTTGTCTTCTAGTCATACATCCGGTTGAACCGGAAGTGACATTAACTTTTTATCTTGAATCAAATGATTATTTTTTTGATGGTTTCTCATTAAGTATAAATTTCTACGTACAACATTTTTTTCATATTTAAAAAAATTATAAAAATAGGTGAGATACGAATAATTTATTAATTTATTCAAAATGGCCGCGTCAGATGAATGGGATCTTAAGAAACTTATTAAATAGGCTATGGAAATTATTAGTAAGGTTGTAGACTTATCTGTAGAGAAGAAAATAGTTGTTTAAATTACCAATCAGTATTTTTAGGTTTTTTTTTCAACATTGAGTCGTAGCCACCCGATATATTTTTTTGATTTATAATTTCACACTATAAATTTCGAAACAAATCGTATTCAAATTTTATTTCTAGGATTTTTTTATATTATAATGACAATTGTATTTCAACGTTTTTAAAATTTTTAATAGTCTATTGTGTACCTGCATATAATCGGTAATTATCAATTGTAAGAAATTACGTATTTATAATTTTGCACAACAGTCTACTATGAAATGCATTTATAAAAATTTAATACCTTGTTTGCCTATGACGTAATATTTTATTACTAGACGATTCATTGTATTTATGTTATAAACTAAATTTAAACATCCAGTAAAATATATTGTGTAAATGTGTCCATTTTTATGGGTAGCAAATACAATTGACTCGTCCAAACAAAGAATAAGAATCTGTTAAGTGCCATTATCGAAACAAGATGGTTCCGAGCCTAATTGTCAGTAGATAGAACGTCCTTTAACTTTAACGGTTCTGTAACTAACGACAATGACGTTTAGATTGTGACAATTGTATAAGAAATCAACTTGTTAAATTTTATTCTAAACGTCATCGCCTTTAGTTATAGAATCTTTAAAGTTAAAGGACATTCTATCTACTGACAGTAAATGTCATAAACATTGATACCTCGACGTTAAGCATATGACTTAATTGGGGAGTCGTGCTTGTTCAATATTTTAGAATAATTTATAAGTTAAAACCTTTGTCAGTAAATGCTCAGCTTGGTTACAGTTACAAATCCCAGAATAGTGAATTAATTTTTGCTTTTCGTTGGGTAAAGACCTGGTTTTAGGCATCTTTGAGTTTCTGTCAGAAAGGCGAGAGTTCCTACGAATTAATCAATCGTTTTTATAACTTCGTGTTCTTTTTATAATAATTATTGTTTTATTTGTATTTTTACCTTTATAAATATTTAACGCTCGCCAATAAATTAGAGAAAAAAAGTACCGAGTTTTATTTACAGCCATAATAATAATAACTAATCAACTTTACTAATTAATAGTCAGAGAAAACTATATAAACTATATAAACTTCACCGAAAATTGGATAGAAATTCAATAACATTGATTTGTGTAATTAATTATGTCAATAATTATAATTTTATTGTAATTCGCGCGCGTCTAGGTTCGCTCGTCCTAATAAGAGTAATTTTGTCGTAATAATATTGGTACTTACATAGAAAAAAGCATTATTTTCATAATACTTTTGTATCTAATTAGCAGGAAACTATTATATAAGTCAACCCATAATAAATATTCTCATTAACCAAATCCTCATTAAAAACGAAACGATAAAAATCGTAATGAAGTTCTTTCAGCCTTGTAAAAAAACATTAAACTTCAAAGTAAATCTGGCGAAAATTAACCTGAATTTTATGAGAAAAAATTTAACAGTTTTTAAACGTCTTATTAAAAGGGCAAAATTGTAAACGCAAAAATTAGCGGAGATGGAAAAATGTATCTCTCAAGTTGTCTGACACGCTCGGTACAAGTTCAAAGATTCACAAAAGAAACCAGTGGTGGCTCGTTAAAAGAAACAATATTAAATTGTAATCTTTCATGGCTTTCACTTGCTCGTATAAAAATCCGATTTTTTTAATTGCATTTGCAGCTTAAAATGTATTAATATTCAATGGAACTTATAACACTCTATCAGAAAATAATTTACTTAAATTTGTTTTAGCTTTATAAATTTTTAATGACCGATCGTATACTCTTTTGCGCTTTATACAGGGTGTTCGCGAAAATGGTGCACATTTTAAAAAAGTGGTGAGCAAGCGTCAGCCGCCATATTGATAAACACATTTTGTGAAATATCTCGTGAACCGTGCATCGTACGAGTAAAATAGTTGAGATCATTTTTTTATATAAAAGCATTCTGTACAACTTTTGTTGATGATAATAATAATCATAATGGTAATAATGAGAATTAGAAGATGGTGTGAATGGCATAAAAGAGATCAATTATTCCACATTTTTGTTTTTAAATAAAAAACGAAATCAAACAAATGTCTTTTTCAAGATGGTGGCTGAGGTTCCACCCCTAAGCATGTTCCATTAATAAATATTTGTGAATTAAACCAAGTATAAAATTTTCATATCTAACTAAATAATAACATCCTAAATTAACTAAAAATGCAAAAAGGACAAAATTTGGAAAAATAGTTAAAAATTGGTAAAAAGAGGAGAAAATAGTGAGAAATGGGGTAAAATGTGGACAAATGGTGGAAGATTGGGGAAAAATAGTGAAGAATAGTGAAGAATAGGGAAAATCGGAAAAAATAGTCAAATATTGGGAAAGTGAACAATTGCGGAAAATCAGGAAAAATTGGGATACATTTAAATAAATACGAAAAAATGATAAAAATTGTGAAAATTAGTGGAAATTAGTGAAAAATAGGTGGAAATCTGAAAAAATGGACAAAAAAATTGGAAAAAATAATGAAAACTGGGGATAACTCTGGAAAAACAGTGTAAAATTGGAATAAATTTTAAAAAAATACATAAAAGTGTCAAAAATAGGTTAAAATCCGGAAAAATAGTGTAAAAATGGTGTAAAATCTGGGAAATCTGGAAAGATGGTGGGATAAATAATAATAATAAATATATAATGTTTATTTATAGAGTATTTACAGGAAAATTACAATATTAATTACATTTGAGCAAACAAGAAAAAAAAATTAGTAAAGGCAAAGCCTGTGCGTGATTAAATAAGTTAACAACAATAATTATAATAATATTAGTAAAGATAATAGTAATAAAATAATTAATTACGAGGAAATTAAAATATAGAACAGAAGCAATTACCATTTGAAATTTAATTATGAGTTTAAAGCAGACAAGAAATTTAGCAAAGGGGAAAATCTTTAAAAATAGTGAAAAATTTGAATAAATATAAAAAAATAAGAAAAATATAGGAAAATCTGGAAAAACAATGAAAAATTGAGGAAAATTTAGAAAAACAGTGAAAAGTTGGGATAAATTAAAAAAAAATAGACAAAATAGGTTAAAATTTGGGGAAAATCTGGAAAATGCGAAATGTGAGAATTTCCTAAAAAATACGTGAGAAATATAAAAAAATGGTAAAAAAATTAAATATATATGTAAATTAGGGAAAATAGGGAGAAACTACAAAAATAGTGAAAAAATTGGATACATTTAAAAAAAATAGTCTGGAAAAATAGTGAAAAAACAGTAAAAATTGAGGAAAATACTAAAAACTTGGGAAAAACAATGAAAAAAGGTGAAAATCTGGAAAAATAGTTAAAAATTGGGAAAAATAGTGAAAAACTGGAAACAAGAAAAAAATCGAGAAAAATAGTGAAAAAATGGGTTACGTCGCCCTAAAATTTTCCCGACGAGTATCCAGAGACGAATACTTTTTTAGATATTTAATGTTAAAATTTCAAATTTTGACATTTTTTTATTTTTGACAGGTGATAGTTGGAGAAATAATTTGGACTGTTCTGAATCGAGTTTTTCAAGGGCGTTCACATGACATATTTCATCTGTCATTTTTTGATAGTGACACTTCCGTTTGACAGATGTCGTACAAAAACTAATGAGTTCTTCTGACGAGTAAACCAAACCCATATACCAAATTTCAACTCAATCGGATTAAACGTGTGGCCTCTATCGTGGAAGAATACACACACAGACAGACAGATAGACAGACTTCCATTTGGAAATGGTTTTAATCGTCTCGGGTGACCTCAAAATGGATATTTCCATCTTTATCTCGATTTTTTTTTTAGTTCGTTCACAATACTTTCCCTTCTCAGAGGTGGGTCGGGAAAGTAAAATTTGGCCGAGCTTGCAAAGGTCACTGTGGAAAATTAGTACATTGTCCCGGAGTACCAATCCACACTTGCTGGCAATGAATGAGGTAGAAGATTGCATTATGAATCTACTTTTAGACTTCTAAACCCTAAAGCAGAAGTCTTATAATACGGCTTTGTCTGTCTGTCCGTCTGTCCGCATTTATAATTCAAAAACGAAAAGAGATAAAGACAAGCGGTAAACGGTAATAAACCCAGCATCCCTTGAATAGCTCCCAAACAGATTTTCAGATTTTCTGACTTCCGGTTTCAAAACTGGTTTTACAATCGATATTTGAAAATAGATTTGAGATACCTTTTACGGTTCATGAGATAACCGCATTTTCTTTAGAAGTCGTCACGTGCCTGCTAACGCGCAGGCGCTTCTGACTTGTTTTGCTCTGGATCTTGGATTAGTAGAAGACAATATTTGAAACTAAAAAGTCTTATGGAATTCCTCCAAAAAATCGAAAATAATTTTCTAAAAAATTTATAATTCAGGCTACTATACAAAGTTGGTACCAATTGTAACGTTAATGTTACGCAATGTAAATATAAACGACTAATTTTTTATCAGCTTTTAAAAATGCAACAAACGTTGCCCATTATTTTAACATTACATTTTATTTTCAATTATTTTATATTCCTTAGGTCATAGTTACACTTCCAACTACATAAACGCTAAAAAAAATAAGATTTATCTTTCTTCTGGATTTTTAAGAGCTATAAACTGATTATTGGTGGTATATGGTTAGCACTGGATTTCTTAGGTAACTGATAATCAAGAGTTTATTTCACTTTTAGTAAATATTATAATTTTTTTCTTTGGCTAAATACTCGGATAACTATTAAATTTTTTTCAAATTCTCTTTATAATTCGCAAATGGCTGGCGACCATTTCTGAATAAATTACTTCAATTATTTAATTGCAATCCTACAATTATCAATATTTTTTAAATCAAATCAGATTTTTTTCAACGCTTTAATTAATTTAATTTTTTTTTCTTTCGATAGAAATATACTCTAACCTTAAGGAATCTACTACCATTAAGGATTCTTTCACCTTTAAGGAAGCTACTACCTAAAAGCTACAACTAAAAAGGTCTTAACTACTGCGAATTATGGTTGGGATAAATAGACGATTTTTCAACTAGACAAATCATTCAAGGCCAAATTTCTTGCGGTCTTATCTACAAGTTTCGATCTTGTGATTTTTATGAGCTTTTTCTAGATAATAAATAAATAATTAGTAAAGAAATACACAAAGTCCAGTACCACAGAAATATAATATAATAAGTTCAAATGTGAAGTTGGTAACTGGTTTCGGCTTCCGCCATCATCAGGCGCTCGTTAAAAAACTACAGGTAATAATAAAATAATAGTGTGAGTGGCTTACTATAAACATCATGTAACAAACAGTGAAATAAAATTTAATTTGGCTTGGCAACATTTAAAAAATTTTTAATTAACAAAGTTGCGGGGTACTGAATATAAAATATTAATAAGGTTAAAAAAGTAAAAAAATTTTTTGGAAATTTAAATTTTTGTGTCTCATCTTGATACTACTGTGTTCAAAATTTTATTTCACTGTTTGCTACATGATGTTTATGGTAAGCCACTCGCACTATTATTTTATTATTACCTGTTGTTTGTTAACGAGCGCTATTGTAGGCCTGATGATGGCGGAAGCCGAAACTAGTTGCCAACTTCACATTTGAACTTATTTAACAAATATATTTCTGTGGTACTGGACTTTGTGTGTTTCTTTAATCATTGGTTGACCACATTTGAGACATGGATAACCTGATGAATTTATTTAAATAAATAATTGGTGAACTGATTACCTAGATGAAAAGTTGATTATAGCGAGAAATAATATGTCGTTTACAGGGTGGACGAATGTTTATATGAGTGATTTAATAAATTAATATATTTAATGAGGCCAGAGTATTTTTTAATAGATACATTTTAATGCTTTTATCAAATATTTTTAAAAATTTTTGTTTAGTTTCTAATTTTTTTATATTCATTACTTCCGTTTTGATTCTATGATATTTCTAGTTTATTTATGTGATAGTTTTTCAAAAATATTAATATATCCTTAGCCACACAATATTATATATTTAAACAAAACCTTCTCGTGCCGCAACTGAAAGGGAAAGATAACTCAAAAGGAATATTAAATGAAACAAAATTGTAAAAATTCACGAATTCCCTTGTGTACAAAAAGGAGACCGAAACGGCAAGATATCTGCACAAAGCATTCAGATCAATATTGGCGTTCAAAAATTCTGTTTAAACATCAGGAATTAATTTCCTGACTTGTTCCTTCAAAAGAAAGCCACACGAAAATAGAATTTTTGTGCGGTAAAATAAAATCGAATTTCGTTTGAGTAACCAGTTGGCGGAATGGATTAAATTCTGCAATAATTTAAATAACGTTACTTGTACAATAGTGATGTAACGTATATCGTTAATTAAGTTAGAAAATAGAAGCGGACCACATATGAAGCCTTGCGGGATACCGGATTGTATTGTAGTCTTAACATTAAATAAACAGACTTCTTAGAGTATAGGATACTTAATAAAAATTATAGGTAGGTAATTTAAAGTGTAATTTATAATGGTAATTAAGTAGTTAGTTTTATGGATTGCCATTAACATAATAGCAAATTATTTTGAATGGCTTGTTATTGTTCATTTAAAATAAAAAAAAATTATTTACGAACAATAAATTTATTAGATAAGTACCAAACATTTTTATTTTATAATAAACAAAAAGCTAGTTATTGTTATAATATTCTCTTTAATAAAATGCAAAAGTATATATTTTTTTCTTGTATTTTAGTATATTAAATAAAATGATAATTTAATACTATTTAATTTCATATATTTTGTTTCTATACAGGGTGTCCTCGAAGATAATACTCTACTTAAAGGAATAGGTAGAACACATTAGTTCAAACAAAAAATTCTTATCAAATTTTTCCTAAAATTAATCGTTCTTATAAAAAAATATTAAAGAATTTAAAATATAATGTATTGGTTAAAGAACAACATCGCTTTAGAGTTACATACTTGGAACATGATAAGAAATTAGTCATTTATTTGCATTTTTGTACGGAATGCTAAAAATAGCTTTTTCGTTCGCGAATAAATATACAAAGTTTCGTCAATTTTTCCCAAAAATTATTGGAAACTGGTTATGTAAAATAAATGTAGATGTGTGCAAAAGGTGAAAAAAATTTAGTTATTCTAAGTGTAAGTAAAACTTTTTTGCTGTAAATTTATACCGCAGAACATAAAAAATAAACGTGTGCGGTGTTGACAACTTTGTAAAGTGGCCTAGATTTTAAATGCAACTTCTAAAAAGTTGATTTAGTTTAAAAATTTCGTGAAATAATGTCTTCTACCTATTGCTTAAATTAGAGCACCATTTTTGGGGACACTCTGTATACTTGTTCAAGGAAAGACAAAAATACTGATTCTAGTTCTAGGGGTTGGGATTCGAGAATTTTTCATAAATTTAAGATAAAATTAGTAAAATTATAGGATTGTTGGACAGCAGACATTTATTTTTAAATAAATAATAACAACAAAATTATAACGTATGTAAATCATCCTGAAGAATTGACAAGTGCGATTATCGAAATGAAAAAAGATCGCAAAGATCCAAAAGTTTAAAATCATGAGAACAAAATTATCCTGACTAAATTATGAGAAGAGTATCCTAGAAAATGCATGACTACAAAATTATCCTTTAAAAAACACACGATTAATTATGCTGGAAAAAGAAGCAAGATCAATTAGCCTGAAAAAATAACCAACTCTCGTCCTGAAAAAAGGACAAACTGACATCATCCTGAAAAATGGACAAACAAACATAAATTATTCTGAAAAAAGAAGTTCAATTATGCTTAGAAAAGGATAAGTGCAATTATCCTGGAGAAATGACAAGTGCAATTATCGTGGAGAAATGTCAAGTGCAATTATCGAAACGGACGAAGAAAAAATATTGCGATACATAAATTTAAAATTATTTTAAAAAAATCACGAGAGCAAAATTATCCTGAAAAAATCGTGATAGCAACATTATCCTGAAAAATATATGACTGAAAACGTATCCTTTAAAAGACACACGGGTAATTATGCTGGAAAAAGAAGGAAGATCAGGATCAATTATTCTGAAAAAAGGACGAACTGACATCCTGAAAAAAAACTAACATTCTCCTGAAAAATGGGACAAATCGAGATCAATTATTCCGAAAAAACAAGTTCAATTATGCTTTGACAAGGATAAGTGCAATTATCCTGGAGAAATGACAAGTGCCATTATCCTGGAGAAATGGCAAGTGCAATTATCGAAACGGACGAAGAAAAAATATTGCGACACATAAATTTAAAATTATTTAAAAAAAATTATGAGAGCAAAATTATCCTGAAAAAATCGTGATAGCAAGATTATCCTGAAAAGTACAAGACTGGAAAATTATCCTTTAAAAAACACACGATTAATTATGCTGGAAAAAGAAGGATGATCAATTATCCTGAAAAAGGGATGAACTGACATTCTGAAAAAATGACAAACTGACGTTATCCTGAAAAATGGACAAATAGAGATAAATTCATCTGAAAAAACAAGTTCAATTATGCTTTGAAAAGGATAGTGCAATTATCCTGGAGAAATGACAAGTGCTATTATCGAAAGGACGAAGAAAAAATTGTAAAATTATTTTAGAAAAATCATGAGAGCAAAATTATCCTGAAAAAATCGTGAGCGCAAGATTATTCTGAAATATATATGACTGGAAAATAATACTTTAAAAAAGATAAGTGTAATTATCTTCGAGAAAAGGCGAATTGACATAATCCTAAAAAAGGACGAATTGACATTATTCTGAAAGAAGACGAAGTGTCATTATCCTGAAAAAAGGACAAACGGACATTTTTCTGAAAAAAGGACAAACCGAATTAATCTGAAAAAAAAATTTGAAATCATGAATGATATTCTGAACCCATGAAAAAAATTGTGAAATCATGAAAGAAATTGGGAAATCAAAAAGAAGTTGAGGATTCAGGAAAGAAATTAAGTATAAAGAAATTGGGAAATCAAAAAGAAATTAAGAAAAAAGAGAGAAATTGGGAAATCAAGAAAGAAATTGAGAAATGAAGAAAGACATTAGGAAATCAAAATGAAGTTGAGAAATCAAGAAAGAAAAAAGAATAAAATTGGGAAATCAAGAAATTAAGAAAAAAAGAAATTGGAAAATCGAGAAAGAAATTGAGCAATCAAGAAAAAAAAATGAAAAATCATAAAATAAATTATGAAATCATGAAAGAAATTGTGGAATCATGAAAGAAATTGAGTAAAAAATAAATTGAGAAATCAAAATGAAGTTGAGAAATCAAGAAAGAAAAAAAGAAAGAAATTGGGAAATCGAGAAATTAAGGAAAAAAGAAAGAAAATACGAAATCGAGAAAAAAATTGAGAAATCAAGAAATTGGGAACTCATAAAATAAATTATGAAATCATTAAGGAAAATGAGTAAAAAATATATAAATTGAAAAAAAAATGATAAAAAACGTTATTACTTTTTTTTTTAAACAAATGTTTAATCACTTTGCATTAAGTTGTAAATCTCTTTTTTTTTAAATTTTATTTGGTCCGAAAGTTGTTTTAATAAAAATAATAAAAATAAAACAAGCTTTATTACTTAACGCAAACCGACACTATCTTTGAGTAGATAGAACGTTCTTTAACTTTAACGGTTCTATAACTAATGACAATGACGTTTAGATTGTGACAATTGTATAAGAAATCAACTTGTAAAGTTTTATTCTAATCGTCATTGCCTTTACTTATTGAGTCTTTAAAGTTAAATCTACTGACAGTATATCTAACAAATTCCGTTATAAAAATCGACAAAAATAACAATTACAAAAAATGAAAAAAAAATTAAATAAACCTTAATTATGTATGTGTGTCGTATAATTAATAAAATAAAAATATTAATAATTGTTCACGTTTTAATTGTACTTGAACTCACATGTGCCTTGCTCGGCTTACAACAAGGTGTATATATAATTCCGTATAGTTCTAGATGATTGTTTAAGTATATTTACTAATATATTTATTTGTAATATCTTTTGGTAACTTTAGATCTGTTTTTAATTGTAAAATTTTAAATAGTCAAAGTCAAAGATAATATGTGAATTGTATATTGACGATACTTTTTAATATTTTACTAAATTCTTGTTAAAAATAAAATTATCACTTCATATTAATTATATTTTAATAAATTTATTCAACTAGGACCTTTGTTATACATAACAAAATAAAAATCAAAAACGATGATTAACGATGAGTTAGTTAAGTAGGTCTGTTGAAAGCAGCTCATAAACTCATTCCACCCTTATAATTGAGACGTTTTCGTTATAAACGACTTTGAGCTTGAGCAGAATCTCGGCTAACAACAAATAATTATATCGAGTGACCTAAGAAATGCCATTTACTCGGCAATTTATCACTTTCTGGATTTTTTGCTAAAAAGCAAAGAAGAAGTGTACCGTATCGGGCGTAGGGAAGATATCAGGAACATGGTCAAAAATAATTAATGATCCATGTAGAAAAGGACGATACATTAGGTCACAGAAACGCGTAAATTGGAAAACGAACTCGACAAAGACGGTTTTCCTAAAGATTCGAGTAAAAAGTTGAAAAGCAAAAAAAACGGATCGTTGGAGGTTACTTTAAGAGAGATAAGAAACACTTTATATAAATTAGTTCATCAATAATTTATTACTTACAAGTTTCGACACCAAATCTTGATGTTTTTGTTACAAGAAATCAAGAATAAATTATCTTTTCAAAAGTAATAGATTTAAAATATATAAATAGATCTGTAAAAGGTATAAAGAGTGTTTAAAAAAGTTTGCACCATAAGAAAAGAGTGAGTATGGAATTTTTATGGCACGAAAACTCCATTTTATTTAAATTTTGATTATCTGGCAAGAGGTAATAGATCAGAATTGTAGAAATTTTGTAACCACAAACAATAAATCATAAATGGATCAATGCTTTCAATATTTCAAAAATAGAGTAAAAATTTAAATGTAATACCACTTTAAATTGTACCTAGTATATTTACACAAGTTTAAAAAAGTAAATTTTATTTTTACCTTATCTCCATGTTTTACTATATTTTTCGGTATTGCTAGAACACTCTGTAGAATTAAATTTCAATCATGACATACCTGCAACAAAAAAAAATAGATTTATAATAAAAAACAATAGTAAAAATTTTTACTAAACTAAAATAATATAATTGTAAAATTTTCAGAAATAGACATAAATCTGGAGACCTAGTAGGCCATAGTAGACAATTTTTTTTACATTTGCATATCTGTGGCTTAATGAATAAAGCTTATATGATCGTAAAAAAACTGCTAAAAAACCAAAAATAACTCTGACATTGGAACTCTAGTCTCCGAAGCAACTGCTTTATTAATAAAGGTCTCGTTACGTGACCGACATTTTCTAAGCCTACTTTGATAGAAATCAATGGTAAATTATCAGCAAATGTATCAAAAGAAAAGTCGAAACTTCTGTCTGAACTAACCCCAAATTGAATTTAGGAAATAGGAATTGAATTGGAGCAGCAATGAAAGTTGGAAGATATATAATTGAAATAATCGAGTAGGTTTATCTTTACGGTCACGTTTTGATCAATTTTTTTCTCAATTATTGGAAATTAACTGTGGAATATTATTTGCCTTCAAATAATTTTGAACATCTACAATAAATTTCTAGAAACTTATACAGGGTGGCGCAAATTTAATTAAATATTATTGGGATTTCAATTTAAAAATAATTAAAGTATTTTTATTTTTCTGTACAAAACTATTATTAAAATGAGCAACGAAAGTTTATTAGCTAGCAGCTCTAAAATTTAAACGAAATAGATTCATACGTTTTATTCAAGAACTGTTAAAAGTTTATGAAATTTCCCGGTCGCCGAATTACAAAGTGAAATTGTGAAAATAATTTTCATAAAATTGGATGCGAAAAGTTTGTCGAGCTTTCTTTACAGATGAGTTTTAATTTGTTTTTGAGTTAAGTTCATATTTTAATGACGGCAATTAAAATAAATAAGAAATGGTTAATAGTGAATGTAAAATATAATTTAAAAATCCGACATTTTTTCAGTACTACAGCTGTTAAGTTACCTTAGCGTAATATTACTATTTTATGAGTTAAATTGAAAAATACCAACACATTTTTAAAAATTTGTAACTATTACAAATTAAAGACACTTTTTTCCTATAAAATAGAATGGGGGAAATAAAATATTTTATGTCAGACTCGTATTGAAAATAATTTTCCCTCTCCACTATGTAAATGACTTTCCACTGATTTTTGTGTGGGGATTGAACCTTTAATATGTACCCAAAAACCTAAAACCTTACATAAAAAATGCTGTAATTTAAAAGTTCTCCGAAAAACTAGAGGCGCCTGTCTGCAGGTTCCCACTCCCACATATATTTGTTTTATTTAAAGAAGTCTTGATTATCTAAATCTAGCCTGTGATTAAAAAAAGTAAAAGGCTATGTGGCATTCAATCCCCGGGCCCACTGCACCATTAGCGAGCACTATGTCACGCTGCTACTAGAGGTCATGCTTAAATATGTTCAAACTTATTATTTAAGCGGAATATGTTTCACTCAAGTGAACGATATGGCAACAGCGGAGTGGGAAGCTGCAGGCAGGCGCCTCTGAAAAAACCTATTCAGACTAACAAACATTGTAAAATGTATAACATGTTGGGTAGAAAAACATAAAAAATCTGAATCATAAATTATATTCAAAATCATATTTATTACTCATTATACCTTATTACACCATCTACAAAGGCATGGTCGTGTAACAATCCCGTTTAAATTCCCCAGTTCGTGGATAAGGCCGCTGTAGTGGGGACAATAGTGATGGACAATACAGATAGCCATTAATGGCTGTCAGTAATTGTTTCTCTATTGTCCACGTGAGATACGTTACTAGCCGCTTTAAAGTCCAGTATCTGTTGGCGGCCACAAAACTCAAAATAGTTTAAGATTAGTAGACGTTCAAGGGCTAGTAGCGGATCACGTGGCCTAGTGGCAGCCATTAGTGTGCTAAAAAAGGTTCTGTCTGTCAGTAAAGCACTGGACTGTATCAAAAGAACTTCTGTCGTGTTTGTTTAACCCTTTGAAGACTGTCGGTATGTTGAGAAGACCACCTTTATAAATTCCTGTTTTTATCTTCCCAACGGTTTCTTAGTTGTACCACTGTGTTAAATTGGTTGCCTATATTAAAATCTACCTGTCTACAGTTTTGAAACCGATTCGATTGGATCAAATTGCCTCGGTAATGTAAAAATCAAAAACAATTTGTCAAGCGACACTTCAATGGTGACAGAGTGTAAGATTTTAATTGATTACTTGTTTATTAGATCAGTATTATTTACGGAAGTTACTGGTAAGTGTTACTTTTGAAGTCTGTTTCATACTAAGAATTGTTGTTCGCATAAAGACATTTAAAATTTTTCTACAGATCACTGTTTTGTATGTGGTATTCTGGTATGACCACAGAGCACTAAACGTTCTACCAAAGGAAAAAAATTCTGCGCACATGCGAAATCAACAGTGGAGCTTAAGGGATTTGGAAAGTATGTCCCAAGATGATGTTGATACCCTTTTAGGAGAAATTGACATTGAAAGTGTCCTCGGAGATGAACTAGACATTTGTGAATTTCGTCAACAGAATATTCAGGGTAAGTTCGAGATTCAAAATATGGACATCGTGTTTGAAGACCAAATTAATATTCAGGAAGAAATAACCGAGAATGAAAATAGTCAAGAATCGGAATTCGATAGTGAAGACGATTTACCACTAGCAGTAAGGCTCGCAACGCAAAATAATTCCATTTTTGGACCCAAAATGAAAATAATGTAACACAAACAAATCCTTTTATTGAAACTACATGCCCAAAAATTCCAGATACTGCAGCGAGTGGCACAGATGTGTTTTTGGAACTCTTTCCTGAAGATCTAATTCACATTATTGTATTAAAAACCAATTTGTATTATGTTCAAAAACATGGTGGAGGAGATGGATTTACACATACGACAAAAGACGAGGTCAAAACATTTCTTGTAGTAAATTTATTAATGGGTATGAAAAAAAATGCCTAGTTACAGAGATTATTGGTCGTCACGTGATGAATTACGTGACCCATACATCAGTTCCGCTATTTCACGTAAGAGATTTGCTTGGTTACAAGGCAACTTACATCTGAATGATAATTCAGCGCAGCCAAAAAAAAAACTGAACACGGACTTGACAAACTCTACAAAGTGCGACCTCTACTCACCAAACTCAAGGAAACATTTCTTGCAGCACTAAATCCACATGAGTTTCAATCGATTGACGAGTCTATGATACGATTTAAAGGTCGAAGTAGTTTTCGACAGTATATGCCCAATAAACCTATAAAACAAGGTTACAAAGAATGGGTTAGATCAGACTCAAGCTGATTCATGTGCGAGTTCCAGATATATACGGGAAAAATGGGAAATTCTACGGAAAAAACTTAGGACAACGAGTTGTACAAGATCTAACACGTATCTTAGTAAAAAAACATCACCGAGTATTCTTTGACAACTATTTCAACTCAGACATTTTTGTTGTCGGACGTAATATATGCAAGTGGACCGGTTCGAAAAAATAAAAAGAATTTACCCGAGTTCAAATCAATCGAGGAGATTCAGACTACCGTATTTCGGCGGATGGACTAGCCGCTAATCCAGCAACGAATGAAGTTGTAAAGATAAGACAGAAAGACGTTACATTGAATGAAGTTTCGTGTCCACAAATGGTGGTGCGCTACAACGCTCATATGGGATACGTCGACAAATTTGACATGTTGAAAAGTATTTATGAGGTTAATCGTAAATCACATAAGTGGTGGCATAAATGTGTTTTCTATTTTATGGATGCTTGAGTTGTAAACGCATTTATTTTATTTCAACTCCGAAGCAAATCCAAGAGCATGTCTTTGAAAGAATTCCGTCTCTCAGTGATAAGGGGCCGCATTGCAGCTCCAGTACATGTAAAAAGAGGAAGACCATCGATAGAAAAACAAGTAAGTAAATTTAAAAGGCAGATCTATTTTTTGGAATTGTGCTCAGTGCAGTATAACTGCAAATGTTAGCAGAACACAGTGGAAATGTTCATCATGCAATGTCGGGCTTTGCCTCAAACACGACAGGAATTGTTTCGAAATCTTCCATGAAAAAAAATAAGAATAATGGCAAAGTTTTAATTTTTGAATATTAAATTCTTTATAAGTTTATGTTCCCACTGGTATCTTGGGAATACCACATCCTGTAGGACGTAATGCAGGATTAGGATTGTTTATTTCGTTTTAAATTGTTTTAATCATGTACAATAATAAACTTATTTTACAAAAATCTCGTTTTGTTTTTTAAAATAAAATTTGGGCCGCAAAAGGTTAAAGTTCCCTGAATAATGTTGACCTATTGAACAGCTATATTGATTACTTTCACATACTCTTCATCGAACGCCTGCATCTCTAATGTTGGAGCTATCAACTAATTAAAATGCAACTAGCATCACATCTCGAAAAGAACTGGGCTGCTGGCTGCCAGCTGCCACTAAACAGTTTTTTTGGAACTGTCCTCGCGTGTAGGCTTACTGTCCGGACAGTACAGTAGCCGCCACTTCAAGTCGCCACTATTGGCCCCATATGTGGCGGCCCTTACTGGCTGAAAAATTATCAACCCTCTCGACCATAAAACGTTGTGAAATAAATCCCAGAAGTTTTTGACACATTTTAACTCGGTACTTAGAAACTATAGGGAGGTGCGGTTTTCATTGAACAATTTATTTTTTAAATGCTTAAAGGTTTTTTCAGTTAAAAATGTTTTTTTTTGTAAAATCTTATACAGGGCGTTTTATAAAAATGGTGTTTTTTAAATGCAAAAATCATCGATTTTTTTAATCTGAAAGCTGAATCCTTTTTCTTTCGGAAAACGTATAATTTGTTTAAGTTTAGATGAAAAGTTATTTAATTTTCAAGGATAGGCAGTTATGTGGGCATTATGAAAATTGCATTGCAAAAAAACCATTTTTTTAAAATACCCTATATAAGATTTTCCTTAATAAACATTTATACTGAAAAAATTTTAAACAAAAAGAAATTGTTCAATGAAAACCGCACCTCCCTATATAAAAATTATTATATTTTTGAATTTAATTTTTGTATTATTGATTACGCGGAGGTATTTTGTACTGAATTGGCTGAAAATTGATTTCAGTGTAAAATTGATAAAGGAACAAGAATATGGCTACAGGTTTGACCTAAGACAAATACCTACAGAAATGTTGGCCCAAAATTTTTAAACAGGTCCCAAATCTTGGAGAAATGGTAATTTTTTTTCTACCGCAGTTTTCTTCATTTGTAGAGAGTCATTAAAGGCCAAATTTCTTATTTATCGCAATTAAATCCATTGGTTAGTGTAAATATTTCTCTAGTGATTTTGTTGACAAAGGACAAAGTTTTTATGCTTGTTGGAGAAACAATAAATAAATAATCGGTGTAAATAAAATACCGATTTTTAATCAAAAAATTCATTATAAACTAAACAGGGTAGACCCTTGTTTATATTATATAAAATTTTATGAACGGATTTTATTAATTAAATAAATAAATACGAAAATTATTAAACTACCTTTATAATATGCTAGACGCGTAGCTCAGTCAGTAATCAAACAGTGATGACGATTTGTGGGGGATTTCGTATTTTTGTGTATTTTGTAATCAACAATGATGCCGATTTGTAGGGAATTTCCCGTTTTTGGATTTTTGCACATCATTGGGTAATTATTGGAGAATAAGTATATTATACAGTGTTGAGTAACGGTTTTTTTACTTTCTCGCTACATATAAAGATGAAGAAAAAAATTATTAACGATTATTTTGTATTCAATCCATGGCTGCGTAGTTATCTTATAATTTATTAGAATAATTATACAAAACCAAAAAAATCCAAATACTTTCTTGGTTTCATAGCTAACTACCCTCTGTTACACACGTTTCGACACTCATTTCCCACTTGTTTCTACTTCCCGCTGCTAATCTCTATGGCAACGGCAGGAAGAAAAGTCTAAAGCTAGTGTCTACACCCTTGGTTGGCCCTAGGGTAAGGATTTTGTTGAACGTTATTTGGTCAAATTTAATGTGCGGGAGGTTGACCAGCATGCGACGACATTTCAGAGAGTCGCCGTTCTTGTAGTTATAATTCATATAAAGCGGTCTTTATTGTACATAAGAACAACCCTTAGGGGAAAACTTTGAGGATTTTGGTAAGTGATATGTTCGAAGGAGATTAGGTAATAAACGTTTATAGTACAGGGTGCATAAAATATTAGAAAATTACGGTAATATGGATTAGTCCTTATTTTATTTAAACCTATTATCGTTTCTGACCAACATAAGTTTCTGTTAAATTGTTTTTATTAAAAAAAAAACAAGTAATGTCTAGTATTTATTACTTTAATACTGATTCAGAAACAAAACAATTTATGACATCCAGATACACTATTTTTGGATAACAATAAATTCCAGCCTCTTTTTTCTAGTTTACTATGGCCATTTTTCTGTTAAGCCTATAGTTAAATAAATATATTTATTTGTAATGTAAATAAAAACATTTTTTATTCTTTTATTTAATTTTTTACTTTATAACCTAAACAATTTTTGATGAAATTTGATATTTCATTAAATTTATTTTTATATATTACATATCCTTAAAAATCTGATTTTCTTATTATTTAAATCTCGTTTGTTTAATTTTCTGAAAACGGAACTAACAATGTCACGGATACTAGTTAACACGCGTTATTCGATACTCCTGATGACTTCGGTTAAGTTATTGGCGTTAAAAAAGCAATAAATGTTTCCAGAATTACTCTCAGATGTGAATACTAATAAGAGGTGTTTACGAGAAGGAATTTCTGGGAATTAACTATGTTCCATGCATAATCTTCTCAGATTTAGTACTTCGTGGTAGATGCATTTAAATATTCAATCAAATTTGAAGAGCTATTGATTAGTTAGCGATTAGTATTCTGTACCAGTTACAGGAGTATGTGATGTAAATATAACATCTCATGATTATAAATATTTCCTTACAGATATATACGGAGAATTTTTTAAGTAGGTATTCGGGAAAAAGTATCGTGTAAATTATAAACAAAGAAACAACCAGGAAATGTTAAATTTCAAGAGATAAATACTCTGATCAATAAGAAACACTTGCATTTAAGCATTAGAAACCGTGACACGATACTCCTTCTCGGAAAATTTTCCCTAGACAACGTCCCGTATAATCCTTCCCCACGATAACCCTTCCCAACGATAATCCTTCTCCACGACAACCCCTCCCCAGACAATCCGAGTGACATAATTGCATTGCTCGATTGAGCGAGCATATGTGAGAAATATATGTCACAGGGAAGATATATCGTGAGGATTGTTGTGGGAAATAATTGTCGTCGGGAAAAATATCCGGGAAGAATTGTCCCTGAAGCATTGTTCGGGAAGGATTGTCCGGGAGAGGATTATAATAGATTATGATATAAAAAAGTTCTCTTTCTCGGCCCACCATCCAACGAGGAGGAAAAGTATTCAAAAAATTAGTTCACCAACTGTCACCTGTCAAACATAAAAAATTTGAAAGTTTGAAACTTATTACCATTAAGTATCTGAAAAAATATGGGTTGGAACCAATTTCGATAAACTGGGTTTCGGCTGATTGCCGGAAAAAACCAATAGTGTTTGTAAGACATCTGTCAAACCGAAATCTCAATGTCAAAAAATGACTAAAGTATATGTCACGAAATATGACTTACAATATGTCAATTGAAAACCCTCTATTCAGAAAAATCAAAATTATTTCTGAAACTGTCACTTGCCAAATATAAAAAATGTTAAAAAAAAACTTTTTAACATTAAATATCTGAAAAAGGTACTATCAATTTTAACCAATTTCGGCAAAACAAGGCAATAATAGCGATATGTATCTGTTGAAATTAACTTTTCCTCCAATTTTGAGGTTAAAAACGAAAACTCCTTTGGAACAGGCGGAGATGGAAGAGGGTGCGTAGAAATGGGCACCCAACCGCTGACCGCCGCCCCCGCGAATGGCAGCCAAGCGGCACCGCCCAGAAGTTGGCACCCCAACTATCGGAACCCTTTGATTTTTTTGGAGTTCTGGACTCGTCTCGAAGAGTTCTAGAGTTCTCGAGGGGGTGCAGATAAAGTTCTGCAATTTTTTTGCGGAATTTTTAAAAAACAAATTTTGGGGTTCCAACTTCATGCCGCACCCCTTTTGTGAGAAAAAAGAGTTCTGGGTGAATAGATATCTCAGAAATAAAGAGTTCTAGAGTTCTCGGTAGGTTTTGTAAAGAGTTCTGGAAATTTTTGGAAATTACAAAAAAAAATAAATTTTGGAGTGTTAACTTCATGCGGCATCCTTTTTTATTTATTGGGTGGTTTTGGTCACTTAGGGCTGCTTTTAAATAGAGCACCCCTGAGTTCTGACTCGAAAAAATACTGAAAATTATGAAAATGGATATTTTCAAGGGGTGCTACAAAGTTCCGATTTTTGTCGCTAATTTTTCGCCAAAATATTCAAATTTGTATTTACTGGACAGTTTCGGTCACTTAGGGCTGCTTTTAAATACAGCACCCCTGAGTTCTGACTCGAAAAAATACTGAAAATTATGAAAATGGATATTTTCAAGGGGTGCTACAAAGTTCCGATTTTTGTCGCTAATTTTTCGCCAAAATATTCAAGTTTTTATTTACTTGGCAGTTTTGGTCACTTAGGGCTGCTTTTAAATACAGCATCCCTGAGTTCTGACTCGAAAAAATACTGAAAATTATGAAAATGGATATTTTCAAGGGGTGCTACAAAGTTCCGATTTTCAGTATTTTTTCGAGTCAGAACTCAGGGGTGCTGTATTTAAAAGCAGCCCTATGTGACCAAAACTGCCCAGTAAAAAAAAATTTGAATATTTTGTCGAAAAATTAGCGACAAAAATCGGAACTTTGTAGCACCCCTTGAAAATATCCATTTTCATAATTTTCAGTATTTTTTAGAGTCAGAACTCAGGGGTGCTGTATATAAAAGCAGCCCTAAGTGACCTAAACTGCCCAGTAAATAAAAATTTGAATATTTTGGCGAAAAATTAGCGACAAAAATCGGAACTTTGTAGCACCCCTTGAAAATGTCCATTTTCATAATTTTCAGTATTTTTTCGAGTCAGAACTCAGGGGTGCTGTAATTAAAAGCAGCCCTAAGTGACCAAAACTGCCAAGTAAATAAAAACTTATTTTGGCGAAAAATTAGCGACAAAAATCGGAACTTTGTAGCACCCCTTGAAAATGTCCATTTTCATAATTTTCAGTATTTTTTCGAGTCAGAACTCAGGGGTGCTGTAATTAAAAGCAGCCCTAAGTGACCAAAACTACCAAGTAAATAAAAACTTGGAATATTTTGGCGAAAAATTAGCGACAAAAATCGGAACTTTGTAGCACCCCTTGAAAATGTCCATTTTCATAATTTTCAGTATTTTTTCGAGTCAGAACTCAGGGGTGCTGTATTTAAAAGTAGCCCTATGTGACCAAAACTGCCCAGTAAAAAAAAATTTGAATATTTTGGCGAAAAATTAGCGACAAAAATCGGAACTTTGTAGCACCCCTTGAAAATATCCATTTTCATAATTTTCAGTATTTTTTCGAGTCAGAACTCAGGGGTGCTGTATATAAAAGCAGCCCTAAGTGACCTAAACTGCCCAGTAAATAAAAATTTGAATATTTTGGCGAAAAATTAGCGACAAAAATCGGAACTTTGTAGCACCCCTTGAAACTGTCCATTTTCATAATTTTCAGTATTTTTTCGAGTCAGAACTCAGGGGTGCTCTATTTAAAAGCAGCCCTAAGTGACCAAAACTACAAAATAAATAAAAAAGGATGCCGCATGAAGTTAACACTCCAAAATTTATTTTTTTTTGTAATTTCCAAAAATTTCCAGAACTCTTTCCAAAACCTACCGAGAACTCTAGAACTCTTTATTTCTGAGATATCTATTCAACCAGAACTCTTTTTTCTCACAAAAGGGGTGCGGCATGAAGTTGGCACCCCAAAATTTGTTTTTTAAAAATTCCGCAAAAAAATTGCAGAACTTTATCTGCACCCCCTCGAGAACTCTAGAACTCTTCGAGACGAGTCCAGAACTCCGAAAAAATCAAAGGGTTCCGATAATTGGGGTGCCAACTTCCGGGCGGTCCAAGCGGCGACCGAGGCCGTACTGTGAAGAGGAATGTTATTTAAACTCACCGTACACCGTCCAACCTGCTTATGGTTACTTTATTATCTTGATCACATGCATTTATTGCCTTATTCAGAAACTGAAAAACAGGAAAACAGATTTCCGTGCCGACGCTCTCAGCTGACAATTACGATTTACGACTTTTATTAAAGGGTTGTCATGTCGAATAGTAGTCCTTGATGAGCGGATCTACTAGGTAGCAGACTGCGATCTGCATCCAAATCCAAAACCTAACCTAACCAATTGACTTAATTTAATTTAAAACCAATGACAGACATTTCTACCATTTTTAAATTTTACTAGGCTAACCATTTTTCTGAAGAGACACAACCTTCAAAATTATACCATTTGTCTATGGATACTCGCCGGGAAAGCTCTGGTCCGACGCAATCATTTTTTTCTTGTGATCTTACTTTATAGCTTAAAGATTAAGCCTTAAATAAAAAAAAGTTTGTTGAATCCTCACCATTTAGACTTTAAACAATTCTTTAAAATACGAGTAGCCTATTATTTGCATATGCAATATTTATTTTGTAGAAGATGAGATTTAATCACAAGGCGTCATGCCGATCGAGAACAGTTTATGCGAAAATACGTAAATTTTCTAAGCCGTATTCGAAACGTGTGTTGTACCGGCCGGTATAACGAGAATAACAGATCTCCATCATCGCACGTGTTAAACTCGGTGCTGCATCACAGGGTGTTATTGTGAAGTTATTAAACGTTGAGAGCTTTCAGCAAGGATTGTTCCAGCTGTCTAATATCCAGGGTAAGTGATTATATCTCAAAAGTTTTTACTCTAAATTCAGATTCAAATTGACTTGATTTACAATGAAATTGTTAACGCGATTAAAGTGAATATATTTCTGACATCTGACACTTGTAATAAGTTGGCATCATAGTTATCGGTAATTTAATTAACGAGATCTGTAAAATTTTCAACTGTATATTTGTGATGCTAATTTATTACATTTTCTGTCAGTAGATAGAACGTCCTTTAACTTTAAAGATTCAATAACTAAAGGCGATGACGTTTAGAATAAAATTTAACGAGTTGATTTCTTGTACAATTGTCACAATCTAAACGTCATTGCCGTTAGTTATAGAACCGTTAAAGTTAAAGGACGTTCTATCTACTGACAGTTAGTATAAAAAACCTGATACCAAACTTAGCCAAGCTGGCAAGAGTTTTATTAAAAAAGTGACAATTGGTGTTCTCATCGGTATATTTATTTAACGAACGCCACCTATACTTAGGAGGATGAGAACAAAGGAAGTGATCACTTAGAGTGACCTGTATTCCATATATAAAGTGAAAAAGGTCAGTACAACTAAACTTTAGCTACTAGATAAATTTCACTGGAATAGTATCCAGAATTCACATTAATTAATTAAATTTAATAAGATTAATTTATAATTTATACTTTTGGCCAGTACTCTGGTGGTGTTACCATTCTATAAACTAAAACTAGATTTAATTGTTCGTTTCATACATCATTGGCTTTAAAACCGTGAGCAAAAGTACAGGTTCTAAATAATAATTCACCCTATCCCCGTCTCCCTCTAAGCGCTATAATATTAGTAAGAGCGACAAGTGCAGAGATACCACTGATCACCGGATAGGTCGAATTTCATACTAGATAATCTTTTGGCACTATAAATAGGGAAACAGCTTCAGAACAATTCAGTATCTAATAAGTATCCAAGTCTCTAAGTATCAACAGTAGTTTCTAGATCGTTGAAATTAAAATTATAACCATATTTTCTGAGGTTTTTAAAATATACATAAATTGTAAATATGTTTGTATAAGTGAGAGCAGTAATAATAATAAGAATAACTTGTATTAAAAAATGTAAGATTAATAATTTTGGTTTGATAATAAATGGGTGAGTAAATAGCCCTTACAGGTCACTTAGATGATTTATTTGTGTTAATATACTAAATCCTGATACTCTGTATTAAGGTTGGTCCTTCGACAATTAGGCAGAGTTGAATACCTTATATCGATTCTTAATCAAATTTGTTCAGCTACCAGAAAAAATGGCAACATGTTGTTATCTGGAATAAAGAAAACCAAGTTTTTCCTATCTCATGACAGCATCAATTTTCCGGCACAAACAATCACATTGAAGGGTGTAAGTGCCTTTTATTTAAATAAAAATAAAATGTTCACATTCAGGATTTCCGGTCTAGGAAAATCCTGAACTTCATATCTCTCAAACATTAATAACGTTTCTTTTATTATTCCGTTTATATTCATGTACCTCCTTTCCCGACCCCCTCTCCTAAATAATATAAAAAAATGTGTTAAATAACTATAAATAAAAAAATTTTTGTTTTGTGTATAATCTTATTAAAATAATCTACATGGCCTGAAGATGGGTCATCAGCTGAAACTAGTTACCCCCTAAAACTTTTGTTTTATTAATATATTGTGGTACATGACTTGGAGTTTTATTTCTACTGAATAATTTGACCACTTTTGAAATATGGATAACCTCTTGGAGTTAAATAAATTATTATTCTCTAGGAAATCCTTCATTTACTCAATATAATCAATTTCTTTTCTATGTATTTGTAAGGTGGGCATGGTGGGTTACTCTACAAAATGGGATATTCCACAGCACTTAGGCTTAGTTAATGTTTGTTTACTTTTAGTTTTCGAAGAAAAAAAATCTTAAAAAATGGGTTTGTCCGTCCGTCCATCTGTTAGCCTGATTCAAATCGAGAACGGTGATAGATAGAGACAAACGTACAACGGCAATCGATTCAGCATGGTTAAAAACTCCAAACATGATATTAATCTTTGACCTATTTTGACTTTCCCGCTACTTATACCATAAATACTGTAGTATATAAGGTATATACCTATATAGAAACTTATTTTCGGAACTTTAAATTTTCGAAAACTCGGTAAAAATATTGCCGTTTTTTAATTTTCATTTTTAACATCTCTTTTCTGCTACCAGGGATAATCTGGACGCGATATTACTAAATATACTTAACACCAACGCAAGATCCGCCTACATCAATACGTCATACTTAAGTAACCAAAGTATACACAGTCTCAGCACGCTCTACTAAATATACGCAGTGACAACTCTTCTGAATTCTTGTTAATTTTACTTTTAGTGTTGATATTGCCAAGCACGTATATATATTTGTAATTTATAAGCTCATCCTCACTATGTCAGCAAATGCATCTGATGGATTTTTTATAAATATCCAAAAGAGTGCCAGTCCCTTCGGATTTTCTATTTATTGTTCTATACAATAATACCGAATGTTACAGAGAATGAAATTAACTCAGACATGGTTTGTTCAACAATAAAAAATGATTTATGGGCAGAATATGTTAGAATGGTTTCTTTAACCGAGAAAAGTATTGACGGATACAACATAAACCTTATACTGAAATATATTAAGACAAAGTCCAGAATACAACGGTAAATCAGCGAAAAAAAAGAAAGATTCAAATGGGTCGACAGAGACTACAGGCAGGACGCCCCAGTTATGAGGAAGACTAAAAGCCAAACATTACTTATGTGATAATATATTGAAAAACCGATCAAATGCTTAAAATACATTAGGTTATTTCTAAAATGATGCTATAGCAACTGTTTTTTATTTTTTGGAAAGGATTTTGCTTTCTTTTTAAACTAATGTTTTAAATATTTTAACTGCTTTCGTTTTGCACTATAAAATGCGTTGATGCCGCGTAGATTTAGTAGAGCGCGATGGGGTCGCTTATACTTCCGTTACTTGGGTATGACGTATGGATGTAGGCAAAGCATACGTTGGTGTTAAGTATATTTAGTAATATTGGAATATGGCCGTAACCTACATCTTATCGTAAGCTAAGGTTATTGTGGTTATTGTAACGGTTTATTTTCCCGGGTTAACTCCAACCATTATTTTAATTAGCTGTCTTCCATCTAGATACTTTGTAACAAAGTTACCAATTTATCAATATTTTTAAAGTCCATAATACCCGTTTTTATTACTTTTTAAATGTAAAGTAATATAAACCGGCGGGAAATATTAAGAAATAATCGTACGCACTCAGTGGCCTCTGGTTCATCTATTTTTCGAGCTATTTTTTAGTTTTTAGTTTAGTCTTGAATAACATTATGAAATACTTATGCAGTAGGTACTTATGCAGGACCATGCAATACTTGTGCTGGACCATGAAGTACTTGTGCAGGACTATGCAGTACTTGTGCAGGACCATGCAGTACCTGTACAGGATCATGTAATACTTGTGCAAGACCATGGAGTACTTGTGCAGGACAGTGCATAACGTCATGCAGTTCCTGCAGGACTGTTTTTTTTTACATTTCCGCAGTAGGTGTACAAAAATTACTCAAGGTTGCACACCCCTCTTGAGGGACTGAATTTTAGCGGCATAAGTTATTGTTTGCATTTCTCTGCGTAGTTTAAGTGGTAAAGGAGAAGACTCAGAGAGAAGAGCTTCAATAGCACTCGTTGTAAAGGTACCTGTTGCTGATCGAAGTGCAGCATTTTGGACTTCTTCTAGCTATTTTAATTTAGTCGAGTAATTGTGCTAGGACAGTTCTAGCCCAAAAACCCTCATTTCCCCATGTAAATCTCCATAAGAAAATCTAAGGTTCATTCTGGCGATTTTTTGCTCATTCAAGGTCATTCGTCATCGCTTAGAGATAACGTCGGCTCGCGGTGTAGATAACGTGAAGTCGCGGTTGGAATTTTAATTGGAATAAATTTTACATGGGCTGGCCTAAGGGGTAATGGGCTCAAATAATTTTTTTTTACATGAGGGGGTAATGGACCGTATTTTTACATGGGCAGAGGGGGATCGAAATATTATCTACATAACATAACATTTTAAGAGCTGTTCACGCGAGCAATAAAATGCCAACATGATACTTTCCCCCCATTTCACACATTTAGGTTTTTACTTTTCCGCTATCAACATAGCCATTAAATTCCAGTAAATTAAATTTTAATATAAAAATAATCCCCATTTTAACTAGCTTTATTTTTTCTTGCTACGTAACCAACATAATACTTTCTCTAAACTAAACATGAGGGTAGCGAGGATAGTGAGCCGTATTTTACATGGGCAGAGGGGGATCCAAATATCGTAAACATTATCTCTTACCACATTTCGCTATATAATAATTGTTACCAACATGGTACTTTCTCCCCAATTTCTGTACGAGACAAATAATGAAAAAAATTATATCAGTTAAATTATATTCGTATAGATTAACAAAAAAATTCTGATATACGGGGTATGCTTTAACGTAATCAGCCTTAAAAAACCATAATTTTTACTTTCCCTCTAACAACGTACGCCACAGCAACGTACATAACCTATAAATAATGAACACCAACATGATAATTTCCATACCTTTCATACATTTAGACGCATGAATGACGAAAACATAAGTATTAAATCGTCAGGTTCATGAGCCGCAATTTTTACTTTACCGCGACATACTGATATATAAAAAGTAATCCCCATTTTTAACAAGCATTATTTATTTCTCGCTACTTAACCAAATTCATTTATTGATCTCAACAAGGCATTTAGCTGTTAGCATTAGGAAAGCGGGGATGTGTACTAAAGTATTACTTTCTCGTTATAGTGAATATTAATAACAGTGTTGCCAACGTAATACTTTCTCGCTACCAGCATTATACTTCTTCGTGGGGCTACGTGGAGATCCGAATATTTTTTCACGGGAAGGGTTCGCTTCAAGTCGTCAATTCGTACTTAGACCTGACCAAAAGACATGACATTTTTAAAAATACGATTTCAATGAATGAGCCGGTTCAAAGATTAATCTAAATAGTCTGAGCCGCTCCATATAACATTTATTTCGTAATTCCCATAATAAAAAGTGAAGAGCAATACCAGCGTTGCCAACATAATATGCAATAAAACGCGTGCAATAACGTAGAAATAAATACAGTGTTGCCAAGGTAATACTTTTTTCATGGGAAATAGGGAATCTCAATTTATTAACGTAAATAGATGAATATACAGTAAATAATATTTAGATTTTTCCAATATAAATTTAACAAATAGCCCTGATGATAATAATTATAAGAGGCATTTATTCACATATAGAAATCGAGATGAGCATTCGCAATTAATGAAATTTAATTTTAGTAATTTAATAAACAACAATGATTTTAAATATTGTTCGAAATAACGCTTAATAGTATGGAGTATGAGAGAAACCAGAACTAAATGGATCGATAGGAATCCATTTCCACACCACCTAGGAGGTAGGACCCATTGGTGCGTTGCCTTTTTATCGTGGAAGACTCCCCTGTAGGCCTATCATAACCACACTTATTGCTATTACTAATAGCCACATGATGATAGAATGATACGGTGAATGAGGAGGCAAGAATCATAAATCCGAGAAACGTCAAATATTTATTTATAATACATACATAGTAATAATCATAAAATATCCATTAGTATCCACATGATAAAGTTTCATCAATTTCGTTTTATATAAACTTAGCCACTATAAATATTAAAAATTGTCTATTATTAAATAACAAATTCTAATTACATATATGTAAGACTAGAGGATGTTAATCGCTAATAAGTATTTCACCATCAATTTCCATATTTTCTTCATAATTATCGTCTATTGAATAGTGACCCCAAGGTAGCGTTTCGTCAGTTCCAGGAATTAAATATCGCTTATCATCCTCAGAGCTGAGCGCAATTTTATTTTGAATTATGGAATGAACTTGATGCTTCTCCGAACGTATGAGGTTTTGAGATACAGCCATCTGCTTCCGATCATTTAAACATTCAACATAGTCTTCAAAATTAATTTTGGTGCGAACGACAGACGACTTTACACCCTTAGCTTTCTTGGAAACGCCATAATTTCGTAAAATTACCTCTATTTCATCATCATCGTACTCCTCATCCTGCAACTTTCTCCTTTCCCTCGCAAGGTCTGCCTCTGTAGCCAGCACCTTTGTCACATATAATTTTGATCGCAAACCAACATAATCCGTCATCGGCACACCGTTGTTTTCGTCCTTCATCATTCCCAAAACCTTCTTGTTGACCTGAGGTATGTTATAGATGTTATTTGGAGGATAGTCGGACGTATCGAAATATGTATAACAATCACGTTTTATGATCTCGTATGGATCATCATCAAGAATTTCATAAATAAGACTGTCTGTGTCAGTATACGCTGCACAACAATTAGGAAACGTATTGGTCATGTAACCATAATGAAAATCGTATATAGTCGTCTTCGCCAAGTCAAGAATAGCTTGCCCAACGTAGATGGGTTTATATAACCATATTTGCAGCTTTCGTAACTCGACAGCAACGAGATTTTCATTGAAGATAGTGCAATTTTTGAATTCTGGTTTAGCGATATATGCCTCTGCACCATATCTTCCGGCCCACTCAGTCAAAAGACGAATATTCACCCTTTTTCTGATATTTTCCATCGTTTTTCCGAAGACTGCGTTGTTCATTAGTTTGAAAAGATTCTTCTCGAACTCATTCTTGGCCTTCTTCCTCAGCTCGGTATTCAGATCGATGTAGGATTTTAACCATGGCGCCTGTTTGAATTTGAGGACTCGATGAATTTTCGTTAACACTAAACCATGTGTTAGGGCTTGTTTGAGGGCTCTATAGTGAATAACATATTTTTCTTTAGAGTGTAATGTGGCCATCAACTTTGTTAATTCTCTAGCATTTTTTGGAGGCTTGCCAGTCTTCGGATTGATGTGTTCCGGACAGAACGGAATGTCTCGGTGTTTATCGTGGAGATGTCGGGGATATTCTAAATCGACTTCGAGGATATATCCTTCATCTGCATCATCTGGAATGGTGGTAACATCAATGTTTGTATCACACCACTCGAAGCCTCCATATGGCAGATACTGAGACATAGCCCAACCGTACTGATTATTGATATCAAAGTACATGAGGAACGTCTTTGGTTGGGAGGGATCATAATTGTTAATATTCATGTTGTTGGCTTTAGCTCGTCTTTTCGAGCAAACTTGACTAAGTCCTCCTCGTATGCCACGTTCAACGAAGAGGAACATGTCGGGATCAGTCAGAAGCTCCAATTCCTGCCCGGAGTATTTTAACATACTGTCCCACGTATAACCTGGTAGCGTAAAATAATGGGCTGGATCAAGGTCATACGTTTTAAGGCAGCTAGTGCGGAATTGTTCAAAGACGTCGGCCAGAAGAAGTATATCGGTCTTCATATACAAATCAACATATTGGCCCAAGTCCTGGCAGTTAAACGTGTTCCAAATGCGTTGTGCACGTAGATAGAGACGACGAGGGCAGGGCTTGTTATCCAACTTGTTGAAAAATGTGTCAATAGGAGGCAGACATACTTCATTGAAACGCTCGAAAGAATCAAAATAATCAGACGGCATCACACCCTTCTTTGTTAACAATTTAAATTTTTCTTCAGGCAGTTCAGAAAATTGCGATTTTAAATTCGGATATTCTTCCATGTATGATGCCAATTTTTCTAACGCCGAATTCATGAAACGGAAGCTATCTATGAAACGGAATTGAATAGACGTCTCATTCACATGCTTAGTGAAGGAGATATACTTTTCCTTTGTGATTGGCAACAAATCAATTTTTCCCTCCACTCTTGCAGCGATGTCTGTAATTATAAAGTGTGCGTCATAACCACTTAAATTGTGGAAAACAACCGGAACCACATGACTGTCCTTATAATTGACGTTACACGCGTCATGTGCGGCACCTCTAAAGTTATTTTCGGGTATCAAGTGGTTATGATCACGCACCTTCTTATCTTCAGGACTGAACGATTTCTCGCAGATGTGACAGTGCGTAGCTCTTTGGAACTCCAATTCTTGTTCTTGTTGCATATGGATGTTATATGGACACCAAAATACTGGGGCCATATCCTCAGCCAACTGAGCCATCTCATCGGCGAACCATTGCATGCATTCCCGGCCACGATATGAACGGTAGAATGATAACGAATCATCATAACTACATTTCACTATGTAGCCAACAGCAGCAGGAATGTGTTGGTGAATTTTCTTAGGATCGCTAGTTGGCCTTAACACACTTTCAAGATCGGCGTAGACGATGAACGGGGCCTTCTCCTTATTCTTGTTGTTTTTAAATTTTAAAATGTTTTTACCCTCTTCAGGCATTCTAATGGCTGTTTCATTAATTTTTTGGCAGTCTTCCGAATGTTTATTAAGCTTATCTTCAGAGCGAAAGTAATGAAGACATCTGTCGCAAAAGAATTTCCTTCCATCATGCTTACTAAGCTGTTTGGAGAGAAGCCGGGACATACTCTTAATCCACACAAAGTGGTAATTTGATGGAGCATCTCCATGTTCTCCCTCCTCATAATATTTGTCTTGCACTAACAATAAATTAACGTGACGACCTTTTTTGTCTTTAGTAAGATAAGTTGGAAGAGTAGCAAAGGTGGTTTTATGTTTTTGAAGAATATATACATTGATTGAAATCTCATTTTGTTTCTCAAAATTTGGAATCTGCTTCATAGTCATAGGGAACTGAATTCCTTTTAATTTTAAAACTGAGGAATAATGGGGATACTTATTAACTCTTTGTGAGTGTTTCTCGGCAGGATGGAGAGCGGAGGTGACTGCCCACGCAAAGCAGGCCTGATCATCATTTTTAAGGTTAACGCAGGCATGCTTCTTGGCAATTTGTGAAGGAAGCTCGATGAATGAAGACCCGAGCTGCGGAGTATATTTATTGATATTAACTCCAAGATTTATCACCTTTTTTAATGCCCAGCCGGAGTCGCGTTCTTGGAATTCTTCTAGCTCCGTCTTTATTGGTGCAGCAACTTTATTCTCGAACCATGCGTCAAGGTCGGTGTATCTATATATTGCAGAGTTCGATGTGGTAAAGTACTTGTACTCTCTAAGTACGCGATCACCCTTCAATACCTCGAACTCCCCGCAAAAAACACCGTTGACCTTGACAGCAGCTTCCGTTTTTAAAGAAGTTTGGATCCTTCTTTTAAATAGCGCTTTACAATCGCTCAAAAAAGCGGATGGGTCCTTGTGCTTCAGATTTATAATTATACCGGTTTGAATGCGACTGCTGAAAGCTGACTCCGAATCTTCCCACTGAACGCGCTCTCTAGCGCCTTCAGGCCTAGTTTCTAGCCCTGCCCCCTTTTTCTGTGCCGCTTTTAACTGAGCCCTCATACTCTTTAAATTTCTCAGGCAAGCCTCCAAATGTTGTTTCTCACCAATCGTCTTGGCCGTCCTCATTGCATTATTGATGCGTTTAATCCCCTTCTCACATTCTTCACGCCCTTCTCTTGCAGTTTTCACATCAAATTGGGTTGTCACAAGTCCCAACAACGCTGCAACATACGTCACCAAATCCGAAAATAGAGACATCTGAAAGATAAATAATGTATAAATAATGTACTAAATTATTAAAACCCTCAAAATATATTGAAATCAACCCGTTTGAATAAATCTTTAATGTCCTATAATGAATTGAATTAAGATAACTAATATTTTAAAGAAAACTGATGAGAACACATAAACTCAAAATAGATTAAATAATCCTATAAGATATTTTATTGAACCGAACAAAAATTTATATATGAAAAATACTTACATTAAATAATCTTCAAAGAAAATAAGTATGCAGAGAGATGGACGTTTACTGATATGGCTGTACTGCTGAAACAGAATGAGTGAAGTCATGAAAAGTACCTATATTTATAACCTCGGTTCAACTTTTAGTCGGACGGTGTACTAAACGGTCTAGTTTATTTTCAGCAAATTAAATAAAAGGCCCCCGAAAAGTTGGAATTTGTGCTTTCATTTCCATAAGAATACATGTAAATTAGGTAGTTTTTTTACGCGAAACCATCAATTTTAATACTTTTGTTGAAATTAGAAAAATGAAAAAGGGTCCTGAAATCTTTGAATTTTGTTTGGATATCCCCATATGAACACATGTAAATTACTACGACAAATTTTCGATTTTGTTACTTTTATTGAAATTATAAATATTAAAACTTACCTTTGAATAATCCTCAGCCTACAGAAATAGATATAACTAGGATAACTGGTAATTAGAATACGCAGGTAGGATCTTGGCTGATGAACGTTCTGTAATAGAATTATATACATTATAATGTATAAAGTCTAACGATGGACTGACCGGATGACCATTTATTATCGAAAACAAAAGGCCCCTGAAATCTTTGAATTTGTTCACGTTTCTCCTTAAGAATCTATGGAAAATAGGTGCTTTTTGCGCAAAATCGGTAATTTTTAATACTTTTTGCTAACGAATTCATAATAATGCGACGTGCTTTTATTATTTGACCATTTATCAGTCAACACTTGTACTGAGCAGGCGTATTTTTATTCATCGTCATGGCTGATCCTATGCGTGACTACATTCGCCTTAATCTAATTAAATGCTGCATCGAGAAAGAATTTATTCATGCAAACTATTGTGGTATATGTTTAGCGGGAAGTTTGATATTTTTAGAAATAGCTGAGAAATGTGGAATACCTACAAAATTACGTGTGGGAACGAAAATCTACTCAAATGGAACTATAATTTCACCCCATTTTTGGGTCGAACATAATGGTGTGATATATGATCCTACTATTGCTATTACTCAACATCACCTACCACATAATTTCATCGTGACTCATAGAAAAGGATTCATAGTAAAGTCTACTGAAGATGCGAAAATGATGAAAGTTTATAGAGCATTCAAGAGGAGTAAAACAACAGATGCATACTTTGCCCAAGCACCGAAACACCTATTACAAGTTCGTAAAAAAATCTTTAAAATTATAAAAATACTAGATCCATTATCCAATTCCGTTAAGTTCCAAGAAAAAGGAATAAAGCGTAGATCAAAATCAATAGCTAAATATATAACTATTCTGCTAGCAGTGTATTTAACGATAGTCTCAGTTTTTGTTTTAATAGAAAATGTATAAACATATCCATCTCATTCTGCAGTTAATCGTCATACTGAACGGACAACATGAAAATTTGTGGTTGTTGTAATAAGGAGTATGCTGACATAATACGTGAGCTCTGTGATAAATGTTATATTAAAGAGGGTCGAAATACTGGCAAATGGATACCTTTTAACACCAGGTCGTGGGATACGTATCAAGATTTCAAAAAGTGGCAGTGGGCTTACGATAGGAGACAATTACTTTGCGAAAAATGCGGAAAATTTATGAATAGGACCGATATGTATAGCCACATGTATAATAATCACAAAGTTGCTAACTTTTCTATTCAATTTAGATAAATTATGTATAAAAGTAATTTTTAACTTATCTTTTATTTTCCGTTTTACGATTTAAAGTAGTTGGAATATGGTAGAAGATGGCACAGAGAGCATTTAAAGAAGAAACAACCTTAGGATATATTTAAAATTGTAATATGTATTGGAGATGTATTTTAAAACTTAAGCAGCCGACCTACTTTGGGAAATTTCCTGTATGAAACATGCATAATGTGTTGAAGAAACGCCTATCATCAGAGGATGCTGAGAGGGTAGAAAGGGCTGAAGTACGTCGGAACTGGTCTTCAGGTCTGCCAGATACGACTTCAAGTCTCTCCGATACATCTGGCCAAGTCTTCAGGCCACTCAGTGACCTCTGGTCAAGTCTTCAGGTGTGTCAATACGTCTGGTCTGTCGGATGTATAAATAGCGTCAAAATAATTGAAGGGAACCAGTCAATAATAAGTTGTCATATGATAAGATACGTATTAAAAAGCTTGCTGAGAATATTCAAAAAAAGTATAAGTCCCTAAAAAGAATGGAAGCCGATAAAGATGCAAGTTTGCAAACGGTATTTAACCCGATAACTGAGCCACTGAAACAAATATTATACAATTCGGAGTCGAACGAACATTCTCCAGAAGAAAATAGCCCTCTAGGGACATGTAAGGACAGATCTGATAAAGCATACGGACCTCGGTACGAATTTTCGAAATGGAAACTTGGTAATAAAAACATTCAGTTTGATAAAGACAATATAATATTGGATGGTAGGGAGTTTAAAAGTACATTAGGACTATATGATTTGCTGTTTTCCAAGAAACCTAAGAATTTTACCGATGATGATCTACAAATTTATAAGCAGTTGTTGGACATATCCTGTGTACACAGGGATTCCCGCGGCCATTTGAGGCACCAAGCTTGTAAAGAGAAATTCAACAATATTATAAAACCACTGTTTAAAAATAAAACGAAGCTAGCAAGAAGAAATAATGTTAAGCCATATGCAGAACGAATCATCACTACCAAAATTCCAGATGAAAAATCTGATTGCGCTAGAGATTTTTCATCTGGAATTACTTACTGGGACGATCCAAATATGCTCGTTGATCGCTTAAGGTACCTAATCAATACAAATGGGTCTGAAGAAGAAATTGACTCTATTCTTAATGAATTAAAAGAAGCTGATATCATTGAATGATATTATTCAGTTCCCAGCTGATGAAGATAGATCAACATGCTGCTAAGAAAATCAGACAGTTAGGTTAGACGATCTGATTGAACAATGGTATCTGAAAACAAAATATCCTGCTACATTTTATATGTTAACGATAAACCTACTTCGTTTGCTTTGATGTCAACTATGATGTCTTTTAAATGAACATTACAATTCAAAAAAAGCTAAATTATATTTATACGAGGGAGGAGTTTCGAAGAATGGGTAATGGAATGAAATTGCTTAATTATATCAAGACAAGAAACCAATTTACGGCATTTTGTTCCAATAAAGAGTCTGAAAATCTATTTGAAAAATGTAATTGTTTTTATTATGGCGAGAAATATTGTAAGCTGATTTATCATTATCCATAATAAATAGTGAAAAATATTTTTGTCTTTTACTTCTCAATTTTCAAAAGATGTAATCGTGAATAGATCTTTCGTCAAATAAAGAATTGACAATAGCAAATTGTACTGAGCTATTCGTACATTAAAATTTTTTTCTCGATATGTTGATGACTTTTTATTAAACTTTCTTAAAATGCTGATTATTTTTTCTCAGTGTTGTTTTAATTTTATTTAGTTAAATTATTCATTATAATATTTTTATGGTGACTAATATCTTTCTACTATTAAATTTAATCCATAATTTTTTAGTTAAATTATTCGGTATCAAATCTTAATTTTAAGTGCAACTTTTTTATTCAAATTGGAGGTATTATGATTTTAAGGAGAATAAAAGCACATAATTGGCTACAGGTCATCGTTAGGCCCAAAATAGTTACATCTAATTATCATTGTGAAAATATTTAAGGTAACATAGATGGTACATAAAGGTAAACTACTTAATAAACGAAACGGTGTACCAAGAGTTTCTAAAACTGAATTTACACCTGCAAAAATGTGTAGTTAAAAATGAATAATAAGCCCTTCGTAGATCAAAAGTAATTAAAATCCATCAGAAATTGGATTTTTTCACACAAGTGTTAAACTGCGAATCAATAACGCGTTGATAATCGATAATAAATGGTGACGTTGACGAGTGACATGGTACAATTTATAGGAAATAATATTATTTATTAGAAAAATTCAAAATAGTCTTACCAATGGTAATAAATAAAAACAATACTGAGTTTCAAATAATTTAAATTCTAAAACGGAAAAATATTAAGAAAACAATACGCTTGTGGAGTAGCGGGGTTAAGGGTAGCAGAACCGCCGCAAGAAAAAAGAAAAGAACTACGGTCAACGGGGAACACAGTTGTAACATTCTGCAAAAAGAAAAAGTAGGGTTAAGAAATGAAGGTGACGTTCATAGAAACAGAAATACATATAAAACCAGCAGCAGCGAAGGGGTTACAAGGTTGGATCAGAAAAGGGTGGGGGGAATTGCATTTTAAAATATGTGGTTGTCCTAAGTTTTGGAGGTATGTTAATAAAGACTTGAGATAATTTGTAAGAGATAGTATCGATAAAATTAAAGAAACCTGAAAAACTTCTATCAGTTAAGGAGTTAGCCATATACAGAACTGGGCATTTAGTTTAAATGAATTATTATGATTTTATGGAAAATATAATGCATTTGATTTTATGATCCCTAATACCTTTGGCGTTCTCTTAAATTTAGGCCTTTCTTATTTAGTTAAAATATTCTTACTGTAACGCCTTATTTTTTCTTTGTGTAACTTTTATATTTAAATTGGAGGTTAGAAAAGTCTATTATGAGTTCATGAAAAAAATATTGCATTTAACAGCTGTAATTAAAACATTTATTTTTTCATAGTGTAACTTTTTACGATCCTAAAAATTTGTTGTTGTTCTATTAAATTTAGGCCTTAAGTTTTTAGTTAAATTATTTGGTAAAAAACCTTAATTCTTAGTGTAATTTTTTTATTTAATGTTCTATTAAAATAAAGTCTTAAGTTTTTAAATTATTCGGTAGCAAACCTTAATTCGTAGTGTAACTTTTTTATTTAATGTTGTTTTATTAAATTTAGGCCTTCAGTTTTAAATTATTCGGTAGCAAACCTTAATTCTTAGTGTAACTTTTTTTATTTAATATTCTATTAAATTTAGGCCTTCAGTTTTAAATTATTTGGTAACAAACCTTAATTCTTAGTGTAACTTTTTTATTTAATGTTCGATTAAATTTAGGCCTTAAGTTTTTAGTTAAATTATTTGTTAACAAACCTTAATTCTTAGTGTAACTTTTTTATTTAATGTTGTTCTATTAAATTTAGGCCTTCAGTTTTAAATTATTCGGTAGCAAACCTTAATTCTTAGTGTAACTTTTTTTATTTAATAATCTATTAAAATAAAGTCTTAAGTTTTTAAATTATTTTGTAACAAACCTTAATTCTTAGTGTAACTTTTTTATTTAATGTTCGATTAAATTTAGGCCTTCAGTTTTAAATTATTCGGTAGCAAGTCAAATTTTTTCTTAGTGTAACTTTTTTATTTAATATTCTATTAAATTTAGGCCTTAAGTTTTAAATTATTCGGTAGCAAACCTTAATTCTTAGTGTAACTTTTTTTATTTAATATTCTATTAAAATAAAGTCTTAAGTTTTTAAATTATTTGGTAACAAACCTTAATTCTTAGTGTAACTTTTTTATTTAATGTTGTTCTATTAAATTTAGGCGTTCAGTTTTAAATTATTCGGTAGCAAGTCAAATTTTTTCTTAGTGTAACTTTTTTATTTAATATTCTATTAAATTTAGGCCTTAAGTTTTAAATTATTCGGTAGCAAACCTTAATTCTTAGTGTAACTTTTTTATTTAATGTTGTTCTATTAAATTTAGGCCTTAAGTTTTTAGTTATATTATTTGATAACAAACCTTAATTCTTAGTGCAACTTCTTTATTTAAATTGGAGGTTAGAAAAGTCTATGATTGTATAAAAAAAATATTGCATTTAATTTTAAACAGCTGTGATTAAAACATTTCTTTTTTCTTAGTCTAACTTTTTTATTTAATGTTGTTCTATTAAATTTGGGGCCTTAAGTTTTTAGTTAAATTATTTGGTAAAAAGTCTATTTTTTTTAGTGTAATTTTTTTTATTTAATGTTGTTTAATTAAATTTAGACCTCAAGTTTTTGGTTAAATTATTTGGTAACAAATCTATTTTTTTCTTAGTTAACCTTAGTTAAAGAAAATATTGAATTACATTTTCTAGTTGTTTCGTCGCTAGCGAACTATGAACTTTTCTTATTATATATTTTTATAGCGTACTTTCAAAAGAATATTTTTTCGGTCTATAATGAAAAAAGTATCCAATTTTAGCCGACAAATGAATTTAAAAACGGAAAATAATTAGCTTTTATTGATAGATAAAAAAATGTTAATTAAAAGACCGGAAATGATAAACTTATTTTAAAAAATGTATAATATTTTTAAATGAAATATTTAACGCAAAGTAAAAACGACTGCAGTGCGTAGATAAAATCACTTTCTGATAACTATTTTAGAAACATCTTAATAGAGAAAATATTTAAAAAATAAAAAATACGAAACGAGAAACACCTTTATCAAAAATATTTAAAAAATAAAAAACTAGATTTAAAAAAAGAAATAAAATCATAATTTCTGAAAGATGAAATTAAAAAAAAACCCAAAAAAAATAAAAAATAATAAATACTTACATTTTTTACTAACTCTGGCACAAAAAAAACGCACAGTGAAGACACTAACGATCGCTCTTAACTGAAGTTAACTAATGAACTGATATTTTTTGTAGAACATTTTCGAAAAGATTCCAGTAAAAATATTATCATTAATTTCCTGTTTAAACGTTCTTATCGCTTCATGTTTCAATAAATTTTATTATCAACATCCTTAAAATGAAAAAATGTTATCTTCAGTTTCCTGATTAAACATTCTTATCGCTTCCTGTTTCAATAACATCGAGCGTTATAAAATATAAAATTATATATGAATATTTAATAAATAATAATTATTTTAAAATGCTAATATTTTTCAATGTTTGATATCACGCTCGGCCTAAGGATTTCATTATCATCTTAAGCCATCTCTCCATCGAAGTATGCCATAATAGTGCTCCTTCTGCGCAGGAATGTATATAATGTTTCATTTCCAGTGACAGTTTAACGTTATATCGTTTCTGCTCATGTTTTTTCTCTTACATTGGTAAATGGAATTTTTTCATTATTTTTCTCATACTCCTCGCGCCGTTAGGTAGCTGATGGAGAAGTGCCAGTTTAACGTTATATTGTTTCTGTGCATAATTTTTGTTTACGGCACATTTAGCACTACCGTTTGTCCCACCCAAATCGGGCCAATAGTAACGAAGTTAGCCTCGAATGCCCTTTTGTCAACTCAAAAATATTTAATATTACGGACTAGGGATTTAGTTGTCATCGTAACGCTTCTCAAACTTTGAGCGAAAGAAAGCAGACAACATGTATTAAGTTCGGGATAGCAGGGAAATTATGGTAATTCTATCCTGCATACGTTGGTAATGGTGGCCGATGTATTGAAAATTATTTACATTAAAATGACAACTGATAGGTATTTGAACATTATAGTGGGAAAGAAGAATTATATTCCTTTAGCCTAGTAGTAAAATGCCGAAAACAGCTGTTAGTAATATTGTTGATAGCGCGAAAGTAAATATTAACCTAACCTAACTATTCATCAGTTATACATTATAGCGGGATACATGGTACTTCCGTATATTTCTATCCTTATACGATAAAATTTCGGAAAAGCACTTTGTGACGTTGTATTAAAAATTTAGAGGAATTTAATAGCTATGATAACCTTATATTAAAATATTATAGCGGGAAAGAAATATGATCCTGTAATATACATAAATGACAAGAAAGTACTATGTTGGTAACGTTGTATTAAACTAATATGGCGGGAAGCGTCGACAAAGCGTCTCGATTTTTCGCCAACTTTTTAATACCCCCGTATATCAGAAATTTTGTTAATCTACACGTCAACACCTTTTCAACGATTCGTTCATTTTCTATATATATTTGGGGGGTTGGGGGTTGAAGGGGGTAGTTGAGATTTTTTGCATATTTTTCATTAATCTACATCTTCTATTCAACGATATGTCACATGATATATTTTATTAGTACGCAAATATGGGGTTGAAGGGGGATGGTATAATTTTTTCATTATTTTTTTCTTACTTCTCGTTGCATTAGCTATTCAGTAATATAGCGCCTATTTAAAACATAAATTGGGGAGAAAGTACCATGTTGGTAACAATTATTATATAGCGAAATGTGGTAAGAGATAATGTTTACGATATTTGGATCCCCCTCTGCCCATGTAAAATACGGCTTACTATCCTCGCTACCCTCATGTTTAGTTTAGAGAAAGTATTATGTTGGTTACGTAGCAAGAAAAAATAAAGCTAGTTAAAATGGGGATTATTTTTATATTAAAATTTAATTTCCTGGAATTTAATGGCTATGTTGATAGCGGAAAAGTAAAAACCTAAATGTGTGAAATGGGGGGAAAGTATCATGTTGGCATTTTATTGCTCGCGTGAACAGCTCTTAAAATGTTATGTTATGTAGATAATATTTCGACCCCCCTCTGCCCATGTAAAAATACGGTCCATTACCCCCTCATGTAAAAAAAAATTATTTGAGCCCATTACCCCTTAGGCCAGCCCATGTAAAATTTATTCCAATTAAAATTCCAACCGCGACTTCACGTTATCTACACCGCGAGCCGACGTTATCTCTAAGCGATGACGAATGACCTTGAATGAGCAAAAAATCGCCAGAATGAACCTTAGATTTTCTTATGGAGATTTACATGGGGAAATGAGGGTTTTTGGGCTAGAACTGTCCTAGCACAATTACTTAGTCGGTCTAGCAAAACCATATATTACACTTTCGTAGTCAATCCTTGACGGAATCAAGGTTTCATACATCTTTAAAACAATTTTCCTATCTGAACCCCATTTTACGGTATTTTGTTATTAAAAACTCTATATGTTCTTCTGAGTTTAATTTTTTATCAAGGACCATCCCTAATAGTTTTGATGAGATTTTAATAACCATTTCGTGTCCTTGAAGATATAACTGAGGTCTGGGGTGTAGTGATCTAAGTCTACAAAAATATACTATGTGGGACTTTGATGAAGAGAATGAAAAACCTCTGGATTTTCCTAATTCTTCTAACCTATCTATTTCCTCTTGCAATGAGTTTGTCAAGTGAAGCATCGAATGGTGACGGCTGAATATTGTATATAATATGTAGTTGAGCTTATAAGGTCAACTACATACAAAACTGATTCAATATTTTCAGATGTATTGCTAATGAGGCAGTTGATCGCAATAGAGAACACGGTGACGCTAAGGACAGATCCTTGAGATATGCCCTTTTCCTGGATTCCTGTGTTCCAACATTGACGCGGAAGACTTTAAGCTCGTCAAGATGGTAGGAAGTCTACAACAAAATCGCCATTCGTGAAGTTATGTTAAAACTGCATATCTAGCAAGACTATTAATAGATTTTGGCGGTGGAAGAAAACATTTTTGATATCTGCTTCCAGAGAAACTAAGGCGTCAATTGTTGATAGATGTTAACGACAACCAACTTGATGTTTTGAGAGTAGGGACAATGATTCAAGTGTCCAAGTAAGTCTGGACACTTGAATCATTATATTATACTTATAATTTCATTTCTTTTTAAAATATTTTAAGATAGAAGTATCTTGTTGATTTTTTTTATGATTATCCAAACTATCCTAAGAATTTAAATTTCCAATTCACTTTAAACCAATTAGTTATATCTACTAATTCGAATAATTTCATGTTTTGTCATTAAGTTTAAAACGCGGCAACCGAACGGGGCAAAAAGTTTCGGCCGCGACCTCCTGAGCATGCCGTAGCATTACAAATGAACTTGTTTTACCACTCTCCGAAACCCAACAATTTAATCAAAACGTCCCGAAAGACTTAGCCGGGTTTGTTAGTTCGTCTCCGCTAGTACAGAACTTCTACTAGATGGCGCTTACGACGTAATTGACGTTAGTCTAGAACGTGTCTAGGTTGAATAACAAAATGGGAAAACTAAGAGAAACAAGATTTCTTTGCTACTAAAATTTATATAGAGTGTCTAAACGATATTGTCAATTTTGTAAGAATATAATTGTGAAATTTTGGATACATGTTTATTGATCAATGATTGTGTTATTTAGTTAATTCAGGAAAAGATTTAATTGGATATTAGTACTAAATCCCTAATCACTTTAATCAATGTTATTAGTTTTCATTCTCACAGTCGATATTTCAGTTTTAATTATTATATAATATTTATTCGATAAAATATTAGCTAATCTAAATGTATCAGTATAATTGAAATATAATTCATTTAACAGTGATTATATTTGTAATGGTCGCTTTAAAATCCGATTGTGGTAATGTGAACGATCATAAAATACTTTCATAACAATAAATTTTATTTTAAATTAATAATTTGTAATATAAAATTTAAAAATTACAGATTATTGATGAAAAATATTTTTTATTCCCTCATTCTAAGTTAATATATGTATTTAAATATTTTATAAGCAAAATTTTTATAATCAAATTTTCAATTTATCCAAGCAAAAAAACTCGTTTCCTCACTCAAAATCACGCATACATAATAAAATTCATTTAGCAGGAGGTTGATTAACATTCTGGCAGCTTATAAATTTACCATCTGATAAGGTTGCAAGCCATTATATAATTTAGATTAAAATCAGGTGCAAAATCCCACGCGTTATAGACGGGGAAGAACAACGTCTCTACATAAGCTTCGTGTTGAATGAACGAACAAACTGGTCGGAAGTTTTGAAATATAAAACTTATTAAGTTTAACGAGATCGGGTAGGCGCGTAATTAAAAAGTACTTAATGGTAATTAATTATTTGTTATAAATGTTTAAATACAATTTATGTTGGGTAATTAAGATAAATAATGCATTATCATTTATTTTTGTTCTAACCAGTAACAAAAGAACCACCTAGAACCTATTTCCTTTTCTATTCGTGCTATATCGATAATTGCCTAATATTATTTTAAGGCCATCGTAAAATTTGCGATTGAATTTGTATCTGATAATAAACTTCCTTTTCTCGACCTACTTATTTCCAAGAACACTTCAACCTCACACTTGGAATTTGGCATTTATAGAAAACCAACTACCACATCCTCTTCTATACAGCCTTTTTCATTCCCCTCTCTCAGTCAGATTTCATCTCAGAAATTAATATTATCAAACAGCTTGCGATTAACAATAACTACCCACTTGAAATGATTAATAAGTTGTATACTAAATTCTTTATTAAATTCCGGTTAAATTCCCCGCATATTTCTTTGAACACACATTTATTTCTTTCTTTACCTATTTACCTAAGCTGTTATTATTTAGCTCAACTAACGTACCTAATTTCCTTTTTTTATCCTATTTCCAATGTTAAACATTACCATTTGTTTATCTCTTACATAACCTCCTAAATGTCATCTTAAATTCTTCTAGTTCATATCTGATAGTTCTTTGTTACCTATTTCCTTCTTCATTCTTCTCTTTTTCTTCGTTTTTTAATTCGTGCGCTTGCTCCTGTACTGTTATCTGTTTTGTTACAAATAATATTTCTCTTTTTTTATGTTATCAATCATGTTTTAAATTGTTTTTTCCACTACTATTATTAGAAGATGTCATTATTTATGCTGTGTTCGAGTCGAGAAGTTAAATTTCTCTTCTACAAGTTGATAATTTTTGATTATCTACTTAGTAGCAGATAATGAAAACAATTGAAGACTAAACGTGATGTCAGAGGTAGGCGATCTTAGGAAATCTGTCAAATTAATTATACGGAATTGCCATTCCGTTTGTCAAAAGTTTTTTTTAAATTACTATAAAAAATTCGACAGCAAATAAACACTTTCTTTTGAATTCCTATAATTTAAAATGAATTTTCAACCTAATCAAATGAAATAGAGGTAAGTAATTGTTTATCAAATATATTTTCGTTTGAAAAAGTTTAAGGTTATATAATAAACATTCTGATATAGATTCGTGCTATTTATGCAATAATACTTATTCTAAAAGTAACCTAAAAATCAATTGAATAGTTTTTCATATCTAAGTGTCAAATGAAACAAATTCTTCATGTCTTCATCGCTACTTGAAAGTTTTAAAATTCACAGTGCAATTAACATAATGAAATGTCAATTTAATTTATTGAATAATCTCATTCAATTGTTTTCACAAACTGCTTCTTTTCCATTAAATTCTTTTCAAATATACACCCAAAAAATCCAAAAAATATCATTGTAAAAATGATTAAATGTTCTAGTAGTAGAAAAAATAGTATATAAACCACGGTAGAAAAGATTTTTCTCAGTCTCGCAACTTATTATTTTAATAACACTATGTATTATAGTCCTGATGATGGCATAATTACAGAAACTAATCGCTGTTTTCTGCCCCTTTCAGTGTAAGATCGGATTTTAAGAAAAAATGAAATACATTACATGTGGTACTAGATTTAGAGTTTTACTACTTCAATAAAAGAAAACCCCTTCACGAAAAAGAAGAAGCTGGAGAACCTGGAGAACCTCGGGTTCCCACAGCTCTTCAACGCGCAACTGCAAATAAGTCAGGAGGCACTGTTGCCGATAATTATCCGATTTGCGGTTAATTTAAGACTGCGGTGTTGTAGATTCTTAAAGGCAAAAATGACAAGATTTTGATATTCATTGATTAGACAACATGGCGATTTCTAATCCTCAGCCTCAAACTCGTCGGACGTCGAACGTTCATGTTACCTTTTTTAATAAAAAAAGACCAACTAAAAATAACATGTACAAACAAGTAATTTTATAAATTAAAAAAAATCGCATAATTTCGGGAAAAATCGGATAATTTTAAGTTGAAAGGGGGATCTTTTCATATCATCCATAGGCAACACTGTCAGGAGCTGAAGTATCTAGGTATAGCCCTAGATGCAAAATTAATTTAGAATACGCACTTGCATAAAACCATAAACAGTCAGTTACACTGAAATGATGCTTAACATTTACGAGTCTATAGCTCTCTTTCACACACAAAAAGCATGCGCACTCTCTTTCATCCGAAGGAGGAGCTACGCTCTGCTGTAATGCTGCGTCCTGTTCTAACGCACCGGATAGTACGCTCGGACCTTCCTGTCACACATCTGTATTCGCACTGATATTTTCCTTTTTAAAACGCAGCAACGATAATTTAAATCAGGTTTTTCGCAAGCAACCTCATATCACCGTGTACGCAATGAAGTTATCTTAATTTCAATATCAGATTTATTGCGTAAACAGATAACTGCTAAATCGATTTACCTGTTTATACCTGGCAACTAAATAGATATATCATGAAACTAAATAAATATATCAGGAAAAAATAAGCAACAAAACGTTGGCATGTTTTAGAGCCCTCATACTTCCGATTGACATAGCTTTTTGCATAAACAAATTTTAAAAAAAAATCAATTTTTAATTAATCATGAAAAATCTTTCAGGCAACTAATCCGTGATATGTTTTTTAATATATAAAATTTGATATAAAATACTTTTTATCCCGTAACCAGATGGGTGAAGGACGTGTTCAATTCGGATCTAGACTGGTACATTATAATTTAGATGACAGGATCGCAGTGTCATTGTAACGTTAAGAATTGAGCCTGTGATATAAGTTAATAAAACCATCCGGAAGTTGGCACGCGAATTGCCGGAACCTTTTGATTTTTTCGGAGTTCTAGACTCTTCTCGAAGAGTTCTAGAGGTCTCGAGGGGATGCAAATAGAGCTCCACAATTTTTTTATAAAATTTTTAAAAAGCAAATTTTCGCGTGCTTACTTCATGCCGCACCCCTGTTGTGAGAAAAAAGAGTTCTAGGTGAATAGATATGTCAAGCAATAATGAGTTCTAGAGTTCTCGGTAGGTTTTGCAGGGAATTTTCGGAAATTACAAAAAAATATATTTTGGGGTGCCGTACCCCTTTTATGAGGAAAAATAGTTCTAGCTTGATGAATATCTTGGAAATAAATAGTTCTAGAGTTCTCTATGATTTTTGCGAATTCGTGCAAATTAGAAAACAAAATTTTTTGTGCTAATTTCATAGAGTACATCTTTCGTATAAGAGAGGAGTACGGGTCACCTAATCTGTTTAAGATAAAGAATTTTAAAGTTTTATAAAAATAAAATGCGAAACGTTGCAGCACTCCACATAACTCAGTATTGTAGCATTAAAAACTCATTTCCGGCCAAAAACTCTTGGGTTCTCTTAAGAAATCCACTCCTAAGTGTTTCATAACTCCAAAATGGCCACAATTGAACCAAAATTGCAGATCTTTTTGCAGATTTTTTATAAAACTTAAACCTTGAACAGAGTAGGTGACCCGTAACTCCTCTCATATATGAATGAAGTGCGCTGTAAAATTAGCACCAAAAATGTTGTTTTCTAATTTGCAAAAATTTGCAGAACTCTTCGCAAAAATGACTGAGAACTCTAGAACCATTAATGTCCAAGCTGGAACTATTTTTCCTCCTCATGAAAGGGGCGGCATGAAGTTAGTATCCAAAAATTAATTTTTTTGTAATATCCGAAAATTCCCAAAACTCTTTGCCAAGCCTACTGAGAACTCTAAAACTCTTTATTGCTGAGATATCTATTCACCTATTTCTCACAAAAGGGTGTAGCATGAAGTTAGCACCACAAAATTTGTTTTTTAGAAATTTCGCAAAGAAATGGCTGAACTATATCTCCACCCACTTGAGAAATCTAGAACTCTTCGAGACTAATCCATAATTCCAAAAAAATCAAAGTTGACATTCGTCCTTTAAAGGGTCCAAAAGTCCAAACTGGCTAATTGTAATAAGGAACTTACCTCCCCCTCAACTTATAGATCTCTTCTTCGTTAAGAAATGAACGTGTATAATGGATGGCCTACCATTTACACAGATTGGTCAAAAACGCAAAATGGCGTATATGGAGTCTCAGGAGAAATTGTAGTGTTCTGACTGCAGAACTGTACGCCATATGGCAATTACTGCTCTATTTCTCGTTTCCGTTAGTCCAGAAATATCTGATATGTACTGACTTGTTAAGTTCGCTTATTGGAATAAGAAACCCGTTCAGTAAAAACATCATAATTAAACAAATATTGGAACTTATATACCAACTTCACAATAATTATTAAAACGGTGCACTTCATGTGGGAATTCCTGGCAATGAGGCACTGGATAATGGCGTAAAAGCGGCATCCTTTAAAACTTCTAAAGAAATACCCGTACCTCTAGAAGAAGTAGTCAGAGATATCAAAAACAAAATATATACAAATTGGCAAAATGAATGGATCGACTACGAAGGACTGTTTAAGAGGTGGAAACCAAGTAGTAAAAAATGGATCTATACAAAATCGATGACCAGAAGAGAGCAGGTTATTCTATGCAGACTTTGTTTAGGTCACACCCACCTTACACACTCTCATCTATTAATTAGGGCCGATAGACCGAAATGCACGCTTAAATATAGAACACCTTTTTACCTGCCCTGAATATTCGATTATTAGAAGATCATCAGCTCTATTAGATGATGAAATCCCATTAGGTGAAAATGAAGATCATAGTAGAATCCACTTAAGAAGAATATCTTCTCAAAAATTTAAGTCAGTTTTAGCAACTTCTCCTGCAATTACCACTCCACTTATGAACCTGAAGAAGTAATTTGAAAATGCCTCTTTCAGTGCGATTTTATAGTGTGTGTATTCTCCTTTGCACATAAAAAGCAGCAAATAATCATAGCAATTGAGGCTGTTAAAAAAAAATCACTTTCTTATAAATTTAGATGACAATATTTCAAATGTACGTCTGTCATCTTTGATTGTCTAATTTTTTACAACTTTTTATTGGTCGCTAATACCATCGGAAGATTTTTTATTTGATTCCACTTCCCGGATCCATTAAAGGAAAAATATGAACTTAAGAGTAACGTCAGCATACGTAGAAAGTTTGGTCTACATGTCATTGATGACAGAGAAACATATAAATCCCTATATATCTGTTTTTCAAAGAGGGACCTTAAACGTCAAGAAAGAATAAATATTCCATTTCCTTTCATTCCTGAAGTTCCTTGGATTTATTAAAAGTTTTATGGAACTGTTGGATACAGAATGTTTTTGCTTTAAAATCAAATCGGAGTCCACAAATAAAACAGATTTTATCGAGAGTATCACCTTTTCCATTATCATCCAATCTCTATATTGAATTAAATATTTCATTTAAAAACAAAAGTCTCCTAAAAAAGATAAACAAAAACCGATTTATAAAAAGCAATTTTATACAGTTACTCGAATTAATTACTTAACGTAATGAGATGCAGAGAAAGCCGTATCTTGATATATTTTCTTTTTGAAAAGTTTTTCTTACCTTTGAGTAGAGAAAACAAGAGAGTCGGAAAGATCCGACATTATTTTTCCATTCAGTAATTCAAAAGTTCTGAAGCACTTACAGAATTCCTTCTACTTTTAATTTGATCGAACTTTCAATCCCTAATGCATATATTCAGTAGAACTCCTCAGCCTTTTTCAAAGAGTATAACATTGAAAGCAGTTCAATTAGTTTTTTTAAGAAGATATCAATTATTTTGGAGTTCTTCTATAATTGTTATAATTATCGATATCTAGAATCTAGAAAAATAATTAAATTCTCCATATTATCGCTGTTTCTGTGGGCTTTACACATTTGCTTTCCAAACCTTTTTACTAGTCTATTCACTACAATTGTCTATATTTTTATATTTATTTTTCTCCTTTAATAAGAGCTAATATTATACCACCAATAAGAAATTATAAATGTACAAAGCATGTCACGATACTTATAATATATCAAATTCCTCACAACATTTGTTCGCTTTTAGGTTTTATTCCAAATGAATATTTCTGCGACCATGTTGAAAGAATCAGGAAGTTAATTTCAGAAAATATCTTCCCCATATATGGTCAGTCTGCGCTTACATTGTCCGGCTTATCGTGAGCCTTTTAATAATCCTAAAAACCTCCCATTTGTTTAACACATAGCTTTAAACTACCGAAATATCCATAATATTATCTGTCGGTGAGCTCCCATTGTTACAAATTCCTTTATTTCCTTACTGATATTCCACTATATTTCAATGTTGCTGAACGTATTATTATTCCGCATATAACTGTGCAAATATACGGCGACAGCAAAAGAGGATTTGTTAGTAGGCATGAGATTTTTTCTTCTTATTTCCAAAGCATTGTATCGGTTGTAATTTCGCATTTTAATGGTTAGTGCATGAGCCGTGGATTTGAAAATTGTTTTCTAATGTCATTCCGATCTTGATATAAAAAAATGAATATGAAAAAATGACAATTGAAAAATATCAGATAGAAATAATACAAGTTTATACAGAGAGAAGAGTAAGAACTAAAAAATAGAGATGACACATGAAAAAAACATAGATTAATAGGAATAATCAACCATGGTGGGACGAAAAATATGTCTAAAATAATAAATAAATTGGGGACCAAAGCGTTATAAACATAATAAAAAAGACAAGAAGGCATCTAAAGAACCCAAAAAAGACAGAAGAAGAGCTCCTAAAATTAAAAAAAAATTAAGAGACACGCCACAAAACATAATTACGAAACAAAGGTAAAATGAAAATATCTCCCAAATATGAAGAAAGTACTAGATTTTTTGAAAAATAATCATCACGGAACCTGCAGAGGCAAACATAAAGACAAAATGGAATAACGAGAGGGGACATAAATATATAAATTCATATAATATCTGAACAGAAGAAAAAAATCTAAATAGTAGGTAGAATTGGTAAAGAGACGGTGGCAAAACTAATAAAGGATTCAGGAAATGAAGAGGAATAACCAATCAAATTTTTATGTTGGAGGAAGCAATAAATAACCTACTACGAATATAAAAATTTGGACTACTTTAAAGGGATTTTAAAAATCAAGATAATGCTGACAAAAATGGACCACCTAAACTCTATGATTATACGAAATAAATGGTACAAGTAGTGTAACAGAGTAGAGAAATACCCAGTAAAATATATTGTGTAAATACGACCATTTTTATGGTTAGGAAATACAATTGACTCGTTAAAATAAAGAATCTGTTTAGTTAGGAATACATATGTTATAAATTTAAAGTTCCATGTTGGTTACCAGCGTGGCTTGGCAGATTTTAAGCAAGTTTTCTCTCAGAAACATTGATGTCTCGCTGGAAATCATATGCAAACATCTATCCTTTTTCAGAAAATGACCAGTTTGGTTACGGTTAGAAATTCCAGAATATTCAGTTAATTTTTGTGATTCGTTGGGTAAAGACCTGTTTTCAGGCATCTTTGAGTTTCTGTCGAACAGGCCAGGATTTCTAAGAATTAATCAATCGTTTTTATACTTTCGTGTTCATTTTGATAATTATTTGTCTTATTTGTGTTAATTTCTGTATTCATGTTGTTTTTACCTTTATAAATATTTAATTCTTGTCTAAAAGCTACCGAGATTTATTTACAACCATAATAATCATATCTACTCAACTTTTACTAATAATCAGTAAAAAGGGGTGAAGTTTCCCTCTGAACGGAAAAGGTACGTAAAACTTTATAGACTTCACTCAGGATGGGATAGAACTTCAATCACTGTTGCACTATGTATAATTAATTGTCAATAATTGTCATTTTATTGTAATTCACGCGCGTCTAGGTTCGCTCGGCTTAACAAGAGATATTTTGTCGTAATAATATTGGTACTTATACAGAAAGGAAGCACCATTAGTACACATGAGTAGATAAGCTAACCATCCGGTTTAGATAAGGGATTGTGGGCGTGTCCGGGGCTAGTAACCAGTGATGTAAGGGCGCTTTTATCATGGGCTAATGTCAAGTTTAGTGATAATGAGATGTGTTATCAGTGACGTGGGCAGTCGAGTATCGTGGGCGCTTATCTATTTATATTTCTTGATAAAAGCGGTGTAGAACTTAGTGTTGTATTAGTAATTAATTGAATGAACTGGGTGTGAAGAATATTGTTATCAAATATAAGTTGAGAAGTTTTAAAGAAAGATTATTACAGTTCTTCAAAGATGAAGGAGCGAGTCAGACCAGCTGAACAAGAAGAAGAAGTAGGAGAAAAATAAGAAGATGATGACTACTTTGAAGAACTGGACGGACCAGTTGGTAGCGATGATCAAGACGATGACGACGCCGATCTACTGTATGGACCCTATGGAGAGCTCGACGACGCCTCAGTTGACAGCGATGATGATCAATCCATCAATTACAACCACGATGACGCCGATCAACTGTATGGAGACCCTATGAAGAACACGAAGACGGACCAATTGACAACGATGATGAATCTACCAATTACAACTACGATGATACCGATGAACTGTATGTGTCCTACGAAGAACTCGACGGACCAGTGTACGACAGGGATGATTACCAATAGTTTAATGTGCTTGGAAACAATTTCTCTAAGTCCATGGCCGCCAACAATGAGGTCAGCAGTAATATCGATGGAGGAATGTGACGAATGTGGCAATATTTTTTGTTATTGTTTTGTAAATAAATAATAGAGCAATAAACATATCACCAGCGCCATGACGTCACTGGTTACGGGCCACGGACACGCCTACAATCCCGTATCTAAACCAGATGGAGTAGGATCTGTATAGCTTATCTACTCACATGAAGCACACGTTTATTGCAGTAGCAAAATGATGAAAACACGTGAAACTCAATACCAGAATATTTGATGTAAGAATCCAACTAGGTACCATTAAATTTAAAAAGATAAGGAGTTTGTTGACTTAGAAGCAAGAATAAGAACAAGCGAGGAAAAAATAGAAACTCAAGCTTAGAGAACTTTCAAAATGAGAAGAGGTAAAAATTTACCAAGATTACAAAGATTAACAAGAATATACATTAAAGATAAACATTAACTGACTATTCTGGGATTTCTGTCCGTAACCAAACTAAAACCCTCCTTGAACTAGCGCGACTCGGCAAGTTAATTCATATGATTTTCAGCAAGGTATCAATGTTTATGACAGAAAACTTGCCCAAAAACTGCCAAGCCCCGCTGGGAACCATCTTGTTTCGCCAATGGAACTTAAAATATATAACATATTTTTCTACCTAAACAGATCCTTGTTCTTTGTTTTGACGTATCAGTTGTACTTACTATTTACACAATATATTTTAATGGAAATCTTTACAAAACTAAGAATTACTGGTAATTATATAGAATATTAATAATTTTTATTTACCTCTTCTGTACTGAAAATCTTTAAATTCTTATAGATACTAAGCCCACATACTACCACAGGGAATATAAATATTAGTAAAGCTATTGTATTCTTTCGGTATTGACAGAACATTGTGTTGATTCGATTTTGATAAGCTCCGATGGACGGAGTTTCCGCAGTAAAATGAACTGTCTGACGGATAGATGAAATACCAAAGGTTATATATTGTTTTCGGGGGACTATATTTTTTGTATCGAGACGACAAAAAGATAAAATATAATTATTATGTCAGATTTTCAATAATAAAGAAACAGAAATAAAATATTGGGCTAAAGCATTTTTATTTTGTTGTTTTTATTTGTTCTACACCCAAAAACTAAGTATTATTAAGTATTATGTATATATATCGAACATCGATCTGTAAGATCTGTTGTGGCCTATTCTAATACTTAATCGCTGAGAATATTTCAACGATTACAGCAAGGCACAATCCTATCCTATTTAGTAGATTTAAGATATTTAACAGTTTTAGATGTATTGGTTCCTTATAGGTTCATTCAGATAAAATGTGGATTATAGATTCATCCTTTCTCTCGCAAATATTTGAATTATTCTTCTCCACTAATGCAAGCTTTTTAGTTGTCTCAGCTTGCAATGCTCAGTTAGGATTCCTGTTTGTAAGCGAAGCTTATTTTTACTCTGGTTGATACATGATCTCTTCTGGTTGTAGTTTCACTTTCAGTACTTTCACTTTGCCTTTCGCCATGATTTTATACAGCGGATGTCAAATCCGTATCCTCACAGAATTTTTTTTGATTTTCTTAATTTCATTGTCGTAGGTAGTAATTTTCTCATTGTAGCTCTGCCAATTTGCGTTGTAGTTAGCGTTTGTACTTTGGGCCTTAGTTTTGATAGGTGACTGTCCCACTCCATTTTTGCTAGATTCATAAGAATTGGAATATTGTCTTAGGTTAGGTTAGATAGTGTTTGGTCTTTCTGTCCAGAATACGTGTTAAATTTACTTTTACAAAACCAATGAGCGTTGACTGCGTTCCTAATTACTTTATTTTAAAACCATTGAATGATAAGAAGGAAACTATTAATAATACAATACATATTTCTACATAAGCTTCAGTAATGATTTATACAATAGTATTTTGTTGGCAGTAAAGGAGCTGTAAGAGTTTACTATGTAAATAAAATCGCGCATGTCACTGGACTAGAATTAATTTCGAATACAAGGTCAGACCTAACAGTTGTAACCTCGCCGAAACATGGAGACACTCGCGTACTTATTTCGCATACCCAGTCGACCTTTTGGTATACGGCAGCCGGAGTCTATCAGTTCAGTTGCTGTGGCCGTCCCAATCAATTGGAGTAGCAGTGGTAGTACAAGTTTCAGTGGCAGTCCCTCGACATTTAGAGACCGGTGAAGCTGACGAGAACGAAGCCAATTCCAATTGTACCATAGTCCAGAACCATCATCCGACCACCACGCCAGCCCCGAAATACGTGCCTGTACCTTAGAATGGACAAATAAACCAAATGATCTTCTATATACTGCACGAATTTATAAGTAATGCATTTCTTAAACACTATCTAAAGCGATTCGAACTTAAGATAAGAAAAGAGAGTCGACTTAACTTAATATGAATGTGATTGGGGTCTAGGACACTAGGACGCGAGGACACGGGGCCACTAGGACGCTAGGAGGCGAAATTATTAAAATTAAATTTATAACAAAACTGTATTTTATTGGCCTATTATGATCATTGGTCAGTTTGAGACGGAAAATGGGGAATAGAAAACGATCGCGAGCTAAGATAAATGAATATTGTTAGTTCTATTTAATATAAACATAAGAGTGATAGTACAAGTTTCAGTGTCAGTCCCTCGATCTTTAGAGACAGGTCAAGCTGAAGGGAGCGAAGTCAATTCCAATTGGTCCGGAATCCAGGACTATCATCCGACCACCACGCCAGCCTCGATTACGTTTCTGTACCGTCAGATAAAGAACCGTATTGTTGTTGAAAATACCCAGGTACTCAATCCAGTAGGGCAAGTAAAGCCCGCCCTTCTGGCCACTAAGGGTCTTTTCGATGCCATACGACCACACGAGTATTTTTCTCCACTGAAGCTGCCCGTGCAAGTGGTCTTCACACTATAAACGGAAGCTGGCGCCCGAGGTTATCCGAAACCTGGACTAAGGCGCTAAAGGATTGCTTTACCACGCAAAGAGCTTTAAGCCGCGTCCAGACTATGCCGAGTGGTGCCGATCGGCATTGCTGAACAAGTGTGGATGTGCCCGCCCGGCTTTGCTGAACCATGTCAGGCCGAACCGAATGCAACCCGAATCAAGTCGCTATGGATCAAAGGAACTCAATTCGACACCAAGAATGCTTTCTGATAAAATGTTCATTCTCTTCATTTTTGTTGTGCTGAGTGCATTTATTTGATTCATTTATACAGATTACCGACTCAGTCAAAAGCCGACTGTGCCAATCGTCTTTTCTGATCGGTATAGGTCTGGATGCGGCTTTACACTACCATATCTCATTCTAAAAATCTAATAATAAAAGACACTTGTATGAAGCTGAGTGAAAATTGATGATGTCGAGCCAGTAAAAATGACCAGAGGAGACCTGAGAACATTCCCGTGCTATAATTTGGGACTACTCTTACACTTTCTTTACTACCGATAGATTGGAATGTCTCCAAACCAGATAATAAATTTTTCTATACGTAATACCTATATCTTCAATGTTCTTTTCTAAATGTACTATACAATCTTGACTCAAGTGTAATACATTTAATTTGAATAATCAATTGATTGATGTTATATCCTATTTAGGAGATATCACTGGTATTTATTAAGTATACCCGGGTCCAAAACTCTACCTTGAGGTACTAGTAGATAAGCTAGGCCAATACGGGCTCACGCTTTATATATCACCAGATAGATGGCGCTACTAACCTACAGACAAGGTCGATGTCGAGGTTAATGTCAAGGCCAAGGTCAAGGTCAACCTTGACCTTGGCATTAACCTCGACTTTGTTTGTAGGTTAGTAGCGCCATCTATCGGGCAATGTATTAAGCGTGAGACCGTATTGACCTAGCTCTTCTACTGGTACTCCTTATTTTTTTATTTTTCTTATTCTGAAGTGCCTTTTTATTATAATGATTGTAAAGTATAATTTTGGTTTGTATTTGAGTCTTTAGTGTTGTACTGTGTCAAATTTTTGATAGAAATTTTTCAATTTTTTAATTTTTTGATTGAAAATTTTAATATATTTCTGCATAATATCAGTTTTACTGTGGGCCTGCTCTATTGTTGGTTGATTGTTCCTAAAGTCAAACTGCCGAACTTGGGAATTAGTTTAAATGATTTTTATGTTCTTACTTGTTATTATACAAAGATATTTAACGAAACATCATTTATTAGATACATTTTCTCAAAATATTAATTGCTTGTTCTTTATTTAGTCAAAATGTATATAATTTTATATGAAACCTGTTGTGTCTCCTTTTAGAAATAATTTAAATATATTAAAATTAGAGTGAAACTTAATACAGATCCTTGACTAAACAAAGAAATTAATTCATTGTTTATTAAAATATTCAAATTCTGATAAAATAGCGTACATGCAGAGATAAAATTAGATGTCACAATACGTTCTAACGTGATGTCTTTTTGTGTTACTTGTTTTCTGCAAGTCTTTATCCATCGGCGTGCCAGAATGTATAATCCACAAAGGGATTACAACTCTGAGCAGGAAGCTAAAGCTACTAATTACGACGTTCAAAAGGCAACCTCCGCTTGTACATGGTTTAGTGAAACAAGGCCGACGAATTGTCGAACTAATGACGACTTTCGCCTTTAGTTGAATAAAAATGACTAATTTTAGTTTGCAAAAATCTCGCTTCTGAGATATACCGTTAGGCAATTAGTTTGAGAATAGTTGACATCATTTTTTTATAATAATTTAATAGTAAACAATAGAAATTATCTTCCTAATTATCTTGTTTTTCATTTTAATTATTGGAGGAAAAATTATTTTTGTCTGTAGTTTTTTTGTGTAATCACTCTCTTGTCTATTTCATTAGTTATATTTGTTGTTATTAATATGTATTTGTAGATTGGGTATTATTTTATAAATTGTCACTGACAGGCTTAATTACAAGAATAATACCCTGAAAAAATTATTTTTTTACTTGGAATACGTTAATAACATTAATTAAATTGTTCCCTTAATACTTTTATCATTCCACATCAGCTTTACAAAAACATATTAAATTACGAAAATATCTCCATATTTCTCGATATAAAAATTCATTTGTTAACAACACATATCCAGAAAAACAACTACGACAGAAAAAACAATTTAAATCCATTGGTCGAGTACTCTCAGTAATTAGTAACTCACTTATCCTAATGAAATGAGATGTCTGCTCCAGCGAATATCTACACTGTTTCAATTGCGAAATGGCTGAACGTAATCTTATATAGCTGCACTGGCGTTAGTTCACTAGTTTTATATTCAATTTACAGTGCTTGAATAGCGCAATTTGTTGCTCATTCTCACGCTTTTACAGAATTTAACTTTGTATAGAACACGTGCAATCGATATGATTAAAGTGTTGAAGGAAAAATATATTTTTCATTTTTATTTGACAATAAAAAAAATTTGAAATATTTAAACGTATTTTTTTCTCTAACTAATTAGGAATTTATTGTTAACAAAAAAACTCAAACGATGTAGGAAAAACAAAAAAAAAACGAATTTCTATGTCTTGATGATGTTCATTTAGTTAGCGAAACGTACGTCGAGTATTAGTAGTTTTGGTTAGTGTTGACACAATGAAAATTGTTTAGTACAGTGGATATCAAAAATAATAAAGAGGCAAGAATACCAGAAAGTTATACATAACAATCATTTAGAAAAATCGATTGATTGATTAGTGTCATAATCTTAACACGACAATTCCCGGGAAAATGTTCTCCAGACAATCTTTCTCCACGACAATCCTTCTCCGCGACAACCTTTTCCCACGACAATTTTCCCACCACAGTCCTTCTCCAGACAATTCTTCCTGGACAATTATTCCTCGCGACAATCATTACCCAAGACAAACCTTTCCCACTACAATCCTTCACTACCACAATTCTTCTACAGATAATCCTTCCCGAACAATCCTTCCCTAATACGATTTACCCACAATTATTCCCGTAATACAATTTATAATTGGGCTTGCAACTTCAAGATATGTATTGACTGACAAAATATTTCATTTCTGATCAAAAAATAATTTCTTTATAAAATTTGACACATGAAAAAATTCTAATGTACTTTTTTGGTATTTTCCAATATTTATAATTCTACGAAGCAAACCAAGTACTTTTTTATTTGACAAATACATAAAAATAGTGACTAGTTTGCAGTCTAGTCCTTTAAAAAAAATATATTTAATGCAGTAAATATGTAGTGGGAGCAATTGTCGCTGGAAAGAAATTTCGCTGGAAAGAAATATCGCTGTAAAGAATTGTCATGGAGAAAAATTGTCCGGGAAGGATTGTGCGTGGAAGTATTTCCGGTAAGGATTGTCCGGGGACGGATTGTCCGGAGAAGGACTGTCGAGGGAAGGATTGTCATGGATTCGTCAATAAGTACAGTTGCCTGGACATTTAAAATAAATATCTAAAAATTGAAAAAAATATAAATAGTGACAAGTTTGCATCGCTCAGTCTAGTCATTTAAAAAAAATGTTTAGTGCAGTAAATGTCATGGGAAGAATTGTCGCAGGGAAGAATTATCGCTGTATAAATTGCCATGGGGAAGAGATCTCCGAGAAGGATTGTCACAAGAAGGATTCTTCCATATAATCCTTCCACGAAAATCCTTCCCAGACAATCCATCCCCATTAAAATCCTTCTCCACGACAAACCTTTTCCGCTACAATCCTTCCTTACGACAATCCTTCCTCGCGACTATAATTCCCCAGATAATTCTTCCCGGATAAACTGGTTGGCATTGCATTGGTCAAGTGAGCATATGTGAGAAATATATTATTAAGAATGTCATTGAGAAGGATTGTGATACGGAAGGATTGTCGTGGAAAAGAATTATTGCTGGCAAGAATTGTCATGGGAAATAATTGTCCGGGAAGGATTGTCAGAAGGATTGTCACAAGAAGGTTTTCCGGGGAAGGATTTCCGGTAAGGGGAGGATTTGTCATGGATTCGTCAATAAGTAGTTGCCTGGACATTTAAAATAACTATCTAAAAATTGAAAAATACATAAAAATAGTGACTGGTTTGCATCGCTCGGTCTGGTACTTAAAAAAAAATGTGCTGTAATGTCGTCGTGGGAAGAATTATCACTGGGAAAAATTAACGCTGTAAAGAATTGCCATGGGAAAGAATTGTCCGGGAAGGATTGTCAGAAGAAGGATTGTCACAAGAAGGATTGTCACAAGAAGTATTGTCCGGGAAAGGATTTCCGGTAAGGATTGTCCGGTGAAGGATTTTCCGGTGAAGGAATGTCGAGGGAAGGATTGTCATGGATTCGTCAATAAGTACAGTTGCCTGGACATTTAAAATAAATATTGAAAAATACATTAAAAAAATGACTAGTTTGCATCGCTCAGTCTGGAACTTAAAAAAAATGTTTAGTGCTGTAATGTCGGCGTGGGAAGAATTATCACTGGGAAAAATTAACGCTGTAAAGAATTGCCATGGGAAAGAATTGTCAGAAGATGGATTGTCACAAGAGGGATTGTCCGGGAAAGGATTTCCGGTAAGGATTGTCCGGTGAAGGATTTTCCGGAGAAGGAATGTCGAGGGAAGGATTGTCATAGATTCGTCATTAAGGACAGTTGCCTGGACATTTAAAATAAATATCTAAAAATTGAAAAATACATAAAAATAGTGACTAGTTTGCATCGCTCAGTTTGGTACTTTAAAAAAATGTTTAGCGCAGTAATGTCGTCGTGGGAAGAATTGTCACTGGGAAAAATTATCGCTGTAAAGAATTGTCATGGGGAAGAATTGTCCGAGAGGGATTGTCAGAAGAAGGATTGTTACAAGAAGGATTGTCACTGGGAAGAATTATCACTGAAAAGAATTGTCATAGGGAAGAATTGTCCGGGAGGGATTGTCAGATTACAAGAAGGATTGTCCGGTGAAGGATTTTCCGGAGAAGAACTATCGAGGGAAGGAATGTCATGGATTCGTCAGTAAATACAGTTGCCTGAAATATTGAAAGAATTATCGCTGTAAAGAATTGTCCGGGAAGGATTGTCAGAAGAAGGATTGTCACAAGAAGGATTGCCCGTGGAAGGATTTCCGGTAAGGATTGTCCTGTAAAGGATTTTACTGAGATGGACTATCGAGGGAAGGATTGTCATGGATTCGTCAATAAATACAGTTGCCTGAAATATTGCAAAATAGTGACCGGTTTACATCACTAAAAAAAATGTTTAGTGCAGTAATGTTGTCGTGGCAAGAATTGTCACTGGAAAGAATTACCGCTATAAAGAATTGTCATGGGTAAAAATTGTCAGAAGAAAGATTGTTAAAAGAAGGATTATCCGGGAAAATGATTTCCGGTCAGGATTTTCCGGTGAAGGATTTTTTTCCGGATTCGTCAATAAATACAGTTGCCTGAAATATTGCAAAATAGTGACCGGTTTACATCACTAAAAAAAATGTTTAGTGCAGTAATGTTGTCGTGGCAAGAATTGTCACTGGAAAGAATTATCGCTATAAAGAATTGTCATGGGTAAGAATTGTCAGAAGAAGGATTGTTAAAAGAAGGATTATCCGGGAAAATAATTTCCGGTCAGGATTTTCCGGTGAAGGATTTTTTTCCGGATTCGTCAATAAATACAGTTGCCTGAAATATTGAAAAATAGTGACCGGTTTACATCACTAAAAAAAATGTTTAGTGCAGTAATGTTGTCGTGGCAAGAATTGTCACTGGAAAGAATTACCGCTATAAAGAATTGTCATGGGTAAAAATTGTCAGAAGAAGGATTGTAAAAAGAAGGATTATCCGGGAAAATGATTTCCGGTCAGGATTTTCCGGTGAAGGATTTTTTCCGGATTCGTCAATAAATACAGTTGCCTGAAATATTGAAAAATAGTGACCGGTTTACATCACTAAAAAAAATGTTTAGTGCAGTAATATTGTCGTAGCAAGAATTGTCACTGGAAAGAATTATCGCTATAAAGAATTGTCATGGGTAAGAATTGTCAGAAGAAGGATTGTTAAAAGAAGGATTATCCGGGAAAATGATTTCCGGTAAGGATTTTCCGGTAAAGGATTTTTCCGGATTCGTCAATAAATACAGTTGCCTCGACATTTAAAATAAATATCTAAAAATTGAAAAATACAGAAAAATAGTTTGCATCGCTCAGTCTAGTCCTTTAAAAACATGTTTAGTGCAGTAAATATGTAGTGTGAAGAATTGTCGCTGAGAAGAATTATCGCTGTAAAGAATTGTCATGGGAGGATTGTCCGGAAAGGATTATCAGAAGAAGGATTGTCCAGGGAAGGATGTTCGGTAAGGACTGCCGGAGAAGGACTGCCGAGGGAAGGATTGTTATGGATTCGTCAATAAGTACAGTTGCCTGAAATATTGAAAAATACCTAAAAATAGTGACTAGTTTGCATTAGTCTAGTTCTTATAAACAATGTTTAGTGCAGAAAATATGTCGTGGGTAGAATTGTCACTGGGAAGAATTATCGCTGTAAAAAATTGTCATAAGGAAGAATTGTTTAGGAAGGATTATCCAGGGAAGGACTGTCCGATAAGGATTGTCCTGGGAAGGATTGCCCGGAAAAGGACTGTCGATGGAAGGATTGTCATGGATTCACCCATATGTACAGTTTCCTGAACCTTTAAAAACATAAATAAATATCTAAAAATTGAAAAAAATATGTTTTGCAATATCAGTTGTTATATTAGCGTGGAAACGTATTATTACATTATTTTAATAAAGCTTCAAAAGAAGGGAATTTTGATAACTAGTATAACAATATCACATGGGAATTGTTTAATACGCTCTTAATAAATTACCATTTTGTGATTTAATATATAAATTAGTTGATTTCATAATTAAAACAACATTTGCAATTAATTAATTTTAATTATATTTGATTCGTTAGGCACAACAATGCGGAAATTATATTTTTTTAATTTTGATAATAATTTTAGTGATTATTGTTGACCTTATTTTTACATAAATTTTTGACATAAACAAAATAATTGACTGGTATAAAATATATAACGCCAATTACTGCTATCCGTTATATTATAATAAAATTAAATTTGAAAAAAGGAACATTTAAAAGTTATTATTAAAAAGTTAATTCCACGTGTTTAGATTTTTTTTGCTGTTATCATGATTATGAAAAACGAAGTTCATCAAATTATTTCGAAATAAACATTCATTTAAAAATATTATAAAAATTGTGTAAACACTTCTGTAATGAGTAAAAATGATAATAAATATATCACTTAAAAAGATACATGTGTGCTTAATGGATACAAATATTCGATAATACCAATAGAAAACTAATAATTAGCATTGACTGACTTTGACCTATTGAACATAAATTGTGGAATAGTGATATTTAATGAAAAGTATAATAATTTTAATGTTAAATCAATCCTATTTCAAAGTTCAGACTTTCACCAGGTTTCCCATGAATCAATATTTTTTTGTATAAAAAATTAAACGCAAATTTAGTAGCAAAATAATTATTGCTATAATGCTTATTGATAAATAATTTCAGTAATTATGATAAAAATTTCAATCAAAAATCCAAATATTTCAAATTTTTTAAAAATGTGTAAAACGTTCAAGATTTTGTAATAATTTCAAAAGTTTCAATAAAAAAAATTTGAAGTCATGTCTAATATTTTAAAATTAAAAAATATTTATTATTGTGAAGTTCATTTTTTCAGATTTCAAAAAATTTATAAATAAAAATTATTATACATATTAATTTAGAAATTTATTTAATTTTTTTAATTTTTTCTTTTGTAGATTTCTAATCTTTTAAAATCTAGAATTCATTTAAATTTTGATTTTTTTATATTTTAAAGTTTATTTAATTTTCAATTTTAGATGTTTTATTAAAATTCGTTTAAAATTTAAATATTTTTAAAATGTGGTTTTTGTCAAAATTCGAAAGGTTTTTTGGTATTTTACAATTTTTCCTTATAAAATTTAGGATTTTTCAATTAATTTTTTTGCCTTAAAAATAAAAAAAAGTTTTTTTTAAAATTTTGGTGTTTTTTCCGAATTGAAAAAAAATAGAACTAAAATCTTTATTGTTGTAATAAAATTCATTCATTTATTTAATTTTTTTAATAACCCTTTTTTTCAGTTTTTCAATTTTCTACAGAAAATTTCCATCTAAATATATTTTTTTTTACTACATAGTTTTAAAATTTTTCTTTTAAATTCAGATTTTTTTTTCAAAATTAAAAAAATAGAATTAAAACATTTTGTAATTTATTTTAATTTTGTATTTAAAATATTTTTTTCTATTTGTTGATTCAAAATTCAAAATGTTTAAACCAGTTTTATGTATTTCACAAATGTTTTAAAATATTACCAAAATTTAATATTTAGAAAATATCTAAAACCTGAAATTAAAAAAAATATGTCTATTTATTAGAATTTTGAAAAGAAAAATCAAAATTAAAAAGTTTTTAAAATTTTGAAGTCAAAATAAAATTTAAAAATCGTAAATTTTGACAAAAACTATGTTTAAAAAATTTCTAGATTTCGAATTATTTTTTAAAATAGAAATTTTCAAAATTTAGGTTTTTTAAAATTCCATCTAAATATATTTTTTTTTACTACATAGTTTTAAAATTTTTCTTTTAAATTCAGATTTTTTTTCAAAATTAAAAAAATAGAATTAAAACATTTGGTAATTTATTTTAATTTTCAGTTTAAAATATTTTTTTCTATTTGTTGATTCAATATTAAAAATTTTTAAACTAGTTTTATGTATTTCACAAATGTTTTAAAATATTACCAAAATTTAATATTTAGAAAATATCTAAAGCCTGAAATTAAAAAAAAATATGTCTCTTTATTTTAATTTTGAAAAAAAAAAATCAAAATTAAAAAGTTTTTAAAATTTTGAAGCCAAAATAAAATTTAAAAACCGTAAATTTTGACAGAATCTATGTTTAAAAAATTTCTAGATTTCGAATTATTTTTTAAAATAGAATCTTTCAAAATTTAGGTTTTTTAAAATTCTATTTTGACTTAAAAATTAAAAAAACTTTTAAAATTTGTTATTTTAATTTTGTTTTCAAAATTCCAATAAATAGACATATTTTTGAAACGTAAGGCTTTAGATATTATTTAGGTGAAAAATAATTTTATCAAAAGTCCAATCTAAAACTAAAATTGAAAAATATTATAAATTTGTTGTATAAAATTTTTAATTTTTCGTTTAAAATAAAAAACAAATAGAAATAGAACATATTTTGCAGTTTTTTTTCAATATCATTTTTTTGGATATTTTATTAAAGGGAAAGTATTGTGAACGATGCTAAAAACAAATTTCGAAATAAACATGGAAATATCCATTTTGAGGTCCCCTGAGACGATTAAGAGCATTTCCAGTTGGAAGTCTGTCTGTCTGTCTGTGTGTATGTGTCTCTGTGAAAGCCACAATATTAATCCGATTAAGATGAAATTTGGTATATGGGTTTCGGTTACCCATTAGTTTTTGTGCGTCACTGTCAAAAAATGACAGAAGCAATATGTCACTCAATTTAATTTGTAATATGTCATTTGAAAACCTTTGAAAATCTGTATTCAAAACAGTCAAAATTATTTCTTTAACTGTCACCTGTCAAAAATAAAAAATGTCAAAATTTGAAACTTTAACTATCTGAAAAAGTATTGGCTTAATAATAACCAATTTATGTAAAACGAGAGGCAATATTCTGGATACTCGTTGGGAATGTTTTGGGTCAACACAACCGATTTTTTTTGGTATTTTACAATTTTTTAAAAATATCAGTACAATTTACATTTTGTTTTGTTTTATCTACATGTCTAAATTTCAATGTTTTTTTTATTGGGAATAATAAAGTAATATATTTTTTTGTTAAGTGGGTAAAAATTTAATTTCGGCTAAAATCGGATTTTTTCAATTTATTTTTGGTTTTTCAGAATTAAGATGGTTATAATTTTGTTTTTTTTTAATAAATTGACTGAATTAAATGTCCTGAACCATTTTGGTACTGACTGAAGCTAATCCTGCTAAAAGTTTGAACATACACAACAACTATTTTGTAATATTAATTTAAAGCTCCAACCGCCAATTAAAAAATAATATTAATAATAAATAAAACAATAACACTTTAATTGAGTCATTATTTAGTTTTGTAAAAATTGTTTATAATATTTTTTTTCTCGCGTTTTTGCTAAAACGAATCTAAATAAGAAAAGTTGGACACAATCTGTATAAACCCGTACAAATTCTCAATACAACACAAAACTTCAAAAATATTCTCACCCTTTTGTAAACCAATAAAACTTTAAGAATACAAATAAATGTGGAAGCAGCGCGAAATAAGTAAGTTGTAAAATAAAATAAACACCTACGTTCGTATTTCCAACATAACGTCGGCGAAAAAGACCCGGAATTTGACAATTTTAAGCTGGAGGGAAACTACTTCAGAACATGGAATAAAGTTTTCTGTCATTAAAGTTTATACTCGTATTTCCTGAGATGGCTAGAATGTGAAGTACGTCTAAAGTAAAGAAACTAAAATAAAGATGTGAAGAAATACTATTATATTTGATGGTTTTCGAATTGAATTTCCAGATATTCTTTTTATAGTTAAACCTGCTGTATATAAATCATAAAATAATATAGGAATAGAACCATAAATTTATTTATAGTGTATGATAATTTTTTTTTAATTATTCCATACTTTTTACCCATGATTAAAAATAGACATCACATTATATTAAAATTCAAGATATGATTTAATAATCTGGTGTAAACCTACTGCAACGATAATAATGCAGAATAGAATAACTGACGTAAATATACAGTTACAGATAATGAATTTTGGAGTGCATCAAATTCCGTGATTTGGGTTGAATTATAATCCAACGTTATTTCCGATTTCCAGATATTTTGATAACTAATAGTTATTCAGTATTAATCATTGTGAACATTTACACAGTCAATTCCCATTTATGAGAACAAATTAATAAACTAGAGCACAAACCTTTAGTAGAATTGTTGATGAACATTTGATCGTACATACCTGAAACAACAAATCAATTATTAGATTAACATAATTAATATAGCAAAAAATATTCATTACATAGCTATGAGATAAATTATACAGAGTGTCCGTAAAATGATAAATGATACGTAAAACACATTATTTCAAACAAAAATTCTTATGTAACTTATTCTTAACCCTTTAACTGCGGCAAAATTTTATAGCGCTAAACAATCTATTGACAAAAATATTGAAAAATACATTAAACATTTTGCCATTAGTTGAAATTTGAGTCAATTTAAATAAATAATAAACTTGATTGTAATAATTTGTAAAAATTTAACAACAAATTATATCAAAAAATTTAAAATTTTCAAAAAAATAAATAAATAAAAATGTCTAGAACTCAAAAGATTTGGATAATTTCAAAAATATATAAAAAAAATTAAAATTTTTTAAATTTTGCAATTTTTTTCAAAAATTTCAAAAAGTAAAAATGACAAAAAGCATTAAAAAATTATTCGAAAAGTTTAAAAATATATTAAAAATGTCAAAATTTTCAAAAATTTACTAAAATATATCGAAAAATTTCAAAAAACATAAAATTTAATAAATTTATTAAAAATATTTAAAAAACTTCAAGAATGTTAAACATTTCTACAATGTCAAAAATTTCAAAAAACATTAAAAAATTAGCCGGAACTTTCAAAAATGTATCAAAAATTTAGAAAAATGTCAAAATATTCCAAAATTTACTGAAAAATATATTGAAAAATTTCAAAAAATATAAAATTATTTGATTAATTAAAAATATTGCAAAAATTTCAAGAATTCAAAAATGTCAAAATATTAAAAAATACATTAAACTTTTGCCTTTCGTTCAATTTTGAGTCAATTTAAATAAAACATTAATAAAATTGATTGTAATAAATTTCAAAAATTTCAAAACAAAAAAGTTTTATGAAATTAAAAAATTTCGAAAACATCAAAAAAATCCAAAATTTCAAAAAAATTAATAAATAAAAATGTCTAGAACTGAAAAAATATTGGATAATTTCTAAAATATATGACTTTAAAAAATTTTAAATTTTGCATTTTTTTTCAAGAATTTCAAAAAGTAAATGTCAAAATATTCAAAAAACAAAATTATTTCATTGATTAAAAATATTTCAAAAATTTCCAGAATTTTAAACATTTCAAAATGTCAAAATATTTAAAGCTACATTAAACATTTTGTCATTAGTTAAATTTTGAGTCAATTTAAATAAAACATCAATAAACTTATTGCAATAATTTTCAAAAATTTAAAAACAAAACAGTTTTAAGAAATTCAAATATGTCTAAAATATAACAAAAAATTTCAAAATTTCAAGAAAAAAAACTGTCTAGAACTTCAAAAATATGGATAATTTCAAAAGTATAACGAAAATTTCTAAAATATATCTAAAATTTCAAAAAACAAAATTATGCGCCTAATTAAAAATTTTTCAAAAATTTTAAAAAAGTTAAAACATTTCAAAAAACAAAAAAAAAAAAAAATCTCTGGAACATCATAAATTTGGATAATTTCAACAACGTATCAAATATTTCAAAAAATCCAAAATTTTGCAAATTTTTTTCAAAAATTTCCAAACGTAAAAATAACAAAATATTCAAAAATTTCTAAAACAAATTAAAAAATTCCATAAAATATAAAATTATTTGAATAATTAAATTTCAAGAATTTGAATCATTTCAAAAATGTCAAAATATTAATACATTAAACATTTTGTGTCAATTTAAATAAAACATCAATGAACTTGATATAATTTTCAAAAATTTCAAAACAAAGAAATAATTAAAAAAAATGTCTGGAACTTCAAAAATTTGGATAATTTTAAAAATATACGAAACATTTCTAAAATTTCAAAATTTTGCAATTTTTTCAAAAAGTAAAAAATGTCAAAATATTAAAAAAAAAATAAAATATATTGAAAGCTTTCAAAAAACAAAATAATCTAATTAATTAAAAATTTTTAAAAATTTTTAAAAATTTTTAAAAATTTTTAAAAATTTTTAAAAATTTTTAAGAATTTTAAACATTTCAAAAATGTCAAAATATTTAAAAATACATTAAACATTTCAAAAATGTCAAAATTTTTAAAAATACATTAAACATTTTGTCATTAGTTCAATTTTTAGTCAATTTAAATTAAACAGCAATAAACTTGATTAAAATTTTAAAACAAAACTGAGTTTTAAGAAATTCAAAAATTTCGAAAATATATCAAAAAGTTCAAAAATTTAAAAAATAAATAAAAAAAAATCTCTAGAACTTCAACAATTTTTACAATTTCAAAAATATATCAAAAAATTTTGAATTTTTTTCAAAAAGTAAAAATGTCAAAATATTCAAAAATTTCGAAAATATATCAAAAAATTCCAAAATTTAAAAAAAAAATTAATAAAAATGTTTAGAACTTCAAAAATTTGGTTAATTTCAAAAATTTTTCAAAAATTTAAAAAAACTTGAAATTTTGAATTTTTTTTTAAAAATTTCGAAAAAGAAAAATTTCTAAATATTCAAAAATTTCTAAAATATATTGAAAAATTTCAATAAATTATTTGAGTAATTAAAATATTTCAAAAATTTCAAGAATTTTAAACATTTTAAAAATGTCAAAATATTTAAAAATACGTTCAACATTTTGCCATTAGTTGAGTTTTGAGTCAATTTAAATAAACCATGAATAATCTTGATTGCAATAATTTTTAAATATTTAAAAACAATACAACAAAAAAAAACTCAAATATTTTGAAAATATATCAAAGAATTCCAAACTTTCGATACAAAAAATGTCTAAAACCTCAAAAATGTGGATGATTTCAAAAGTATAACGAAAATTTCACAAATATTCAAAATTTTCTAAAATATATCGAAAATTTCAAAAAAACAGTTATTCTTCTAATTAAAATTTTTTGAAGAATTTCAAAAATGTAAAAAGTATTAAAAAAACATTCAAAAGTTATTGAAAAAATTCAAAAACTTTGAAATTTTGTAATTTTTTTCAAAAATTTCAAAAAGTAAATATAAAAATATTCAAAAATTTCTAAAATATATCCATAAATTTCAAAAAATCAAAATTATTTGATCAAATAAAATTAAATTAAAAATTTGTAAAAACTTGTAGATTTGTAAAAATTTGTAAAAATTTGTAAAAATTTGTAAAAATTTGTAAAAATTTGTAAAAATTTGTAAAAATTTGTAAAAATTTGTAAAAATTTGTAAAAATTTGTAAAAATTTGTAAACATTTGTAAAAATTTGTAAAAATTTGTAAAATTTTTTTTAATTTACGATTCCCACATCACAGCATAGTTTTTACGAATTCTTTATATACGACAGCCGCAGTTAAAGTGTTAAAATTATCATTTTCTTGAAAAAAAAATAATTAAAAACAAAATGTAACATCGCTTTATATGCATCTAGAAACTAATAATGAATTAGTTATTTTATTGCAATGGCTTACCATGATAAGTTAATGGTTTATGGTGAACCTCGCGGTAATAGTAAAGGGGCTGTGAGTAAAGGGGCTGTGAGTATGGTGAGCTATATCCAGAACTGCAATAGACAAATGTACAAAATTTCTTCTTAAATATTATTGGAAACTGGTTGTATTATACCAAAGAAAATTACAACAAAAGTTCAGTTATTTTATGTGATAATTGTAAGTCATACTTTTTTGTTGGACATTTATATCGCAGAGCGTAGATATTAAACATTTATATCGCAGAGCGTAGATATTAAACGTTTATTTCACATGTGCGGTATTGCCAACTTTGTATAGTTGCCTATATTTTAAACGCAACTTCTACAACTTAAAACTATTTTTGAAAGAAGTGTCTAATTGGACACTTTTATTTAATTAAATAAAGTTGATTTCATACATATTTAAAAAATTAAAGAGAGTTTTAAATGAACTAAAAAAATCAGAAGTGATTGTTGTTCAATTTATTTAACATGCTCGTTGATTCCAGTCACTAATATACATCCATATTGACCTATATAGACATTCTTTATGTAAACTTATTTTTAGTCACAAAATTGCGATAAAATAATTGTTTATCGTTTATTGATTTATTTATATACTCACGTAAATGACTTCTTATCATTTTTGACAGTCCTGTCCTGCTAAAAGAACCGGAAACAGTTTCGTCTTTATCCAGTTAATAGGGAATGCTTTTGTATCGAAGAGAAGAAAATGCGATTCCTCGAATTACTGAAGGCTCAAAACTTGAAACGACAAGAGAGGCGAGCTTAATCGCGAAAAGCTTGTAAAAGTTCATTGAAGCTTTATAGGCCAGTTTATTGGAAGACTAATTAAATATGCAGTTAGTAATTTTTTATTAAGAAGATTCATTTTTAATAAATGAATCAGAATGTAGTTCACATATATTATTTATTTTAATTATGCATATTTTATTTTGTAACGAAACATAATTATCATTCATAAAAACCAATGTTATGAGAAATCAGTATAAATTCAATATCTGGAATTTTAAATAAATTCAATATAAATTCTTTAAAATCAATGATGTCAATATTTAACTATTTTTTGTTTAAAAAAAATCTAAGAATAAATAAACTCTTCCCTAACCCCCCATTCTTAATATCCTTATCCAGTCATCATCATTTGTCATTCTTGATTTATATCCATTTTCTTTCCAATTTTATTTTAAACTTGTTTCCTAAATCTTCTTCTACAATTTATTTATATTATATAACATTTTATCTTCACTTCTTTTGTTTCATAAAATTAATTTACTACCTTTTCACTAATAGTATCTTGCATTACTTTACTTTATTTACTTAATTTTACTCATTTTTAATTATTATTACATATCATATGCTTTATTTTAATTTTATTTCTTATTTATACTACTTTATTATGCTCCTACTCAATTCTTTTTTACTATTAATTGTCTTCATTTCTTATAAATCCTTTTTTCTGTTTTTATTTTGCTTTTCCACATTCCTCCAAAATTTATTAGTATTTCTTACATCAATTCATAATTCGTATTTTATCTCTGTTTACTTTTTTATCTCTATGTATCGGTTTGAATTTCTTTATAATGTTCATTCCTTTATTTAATTTGTGTTTTTGTAAGTTTTTTTCTTCGTTTACATTATAGCATTTTTGAGAATCTAAACATTTTAATTAATTATTGATTAATTCCTTTATATTTTAGACTTTTGTTTTTCCAACTTTTTTCTAATTCCTCTTTCTCCCCATCACCCGAGACAAGCGAAGCGAGGTTCGAAGCAATCAAATCAATCAATATCTTTGTTAATTCTTTATTAGTTTGTTTCAAACGTCTGTTTCTCCCAACTTTTTTTCCATTTTCCTTTCATTTTATCTCTTACTTTTCCGCCTACCATCCACTACGAGCCGAGCGAAGCGAGGTTCGGAGCAATCAAGTAAACGTGTATGTGGAATCAAAATAATCAAAACTATTTCTTTTTTAAAGAATAAACATACAAACTAAAAAAGTTTGAAATATAATTAATTTAATCAAATGAATAAAAATCTTTATTAATTCTTAACCAATTCCTTATGTTTTAAAATTTTGTTTTTTTCAACTTTTTTCTACGTCTCCTTTTTTCCATCATTCGAGCCAAGCGAAGCGAGGTTCGAAGCTATCAAATCAATCAATATCTTTGTTAATTCTTTATTAAATTTGTTTGTTTCAAACGTCTGTTTCTCTCAACTTTTTTTTCCATTTTCCTTCCATTTTATCTCTTACTTTTCCGCCTACCATCCACTCCGAGCCGAGCGAAGCGAGGTTCGGAGCAATCAAGTAAACGTGTATGTGGAATCAAAATAATCAAAACTATTTCATTTTTAAAGAATAAGCATACAAACTAAAAAAGTTTGAAATATAATTAATTTAATCAAATAAAAATCTTTATTAATTCTTAACCAATTCCTTATGTTTTAAAATTTTGTTTTTTTCAACTTTTTTCTCCTTTTTTCCATCATTCGAGCCAAGCGAAGCGAGGTTCGAAACAATCAAATCAATAAATATCATTATTAATTCTTTAGTAACTTCTTTATGTTTCAAACTTTTGCCCCCCAATTTTTTCATATGCGTTTACTAAATTCTTCATGTTTCCAACTTTCTTGTCTGTTTCTGATTTTTTTCGTTTAATATTTTACTGTTTTCTTTGTTTCAAACTTTTTTAGTTCGTATTTTTAAAAAAAGAAATTTTTTTGATTGTTTTGATTCCTCATACCTATTTACTTGATTTGTCCGGAATGATGGAGGAAACTTTATTCGTTTTACTTGTCTACAGTCTACTTGAATTCATCATATTCCTTATATTTCGCTTTCTCCAATCATCTTCTAAAATTACTCATTATCATTATTTTCTCTTTTTACTTTTTCAAAATTTCCTGATCATTTTTCACTTATTCTTCACAGTTATTGTCCCACTTAAAATTCCCATAATCCGCATTCTCTTCTTCTTTTTGTCTATTCTTATTTTCTGTAAAACCAAATCTTCCATGCATTAACCGAAAACTTCTATGAACCTCACTCCTTATTCTTCTTCTTGGTATGCTTTATCCTTGACTGTTGTAAACATAATAATTTCTTCACCAGCTTCATGCTTATCTTATCTTTCTATCTTTAATTCCCACTTAGATTTTCTTCTATTCGTTTCCTTCCTTGTCAGCTTGATATGTTTTTTCTTCCCCAATCTATTTAGTGCATCTTTTAGATATTTATCTGTATCTACATCAGAATTTCGAAACATTCTTCTGAACTTTTTCTTATTTATTCTTTTAATCTTCTTAGTTCTTCGTTTTATATCTTTCATTCTATAAATCTTGTAAATTCAAATTTTTTTGTTAATAATCCTTTTCCTTTGACATCAATTAATAACATAATATAAAAATTTTTAAAATATATTGTGTAATGACCATTTTTATGGGTAGAAAATACAATTTATTCGTCAAAACAAAGAACAAGAATCTGTTTAGTTAGAAAAACATATTATTTAAGTTCCATTGGCGTTACGAGATGATTCACAGCGGGGCTTTGCAGTTTGTGGGCAAGTTATCTGTCATAAAAATAACGCCTCGCCGGAAATCATATGAGTTGCCCAGTCGCGCTTGTTCAAGAGAGCTTTAAACATATCGCCTGTCACAGCAAAATGCAAAGATTTATTAATTTTTTTATCAATGTCAAGAATTTATAAGTTAAAACCATTTTCAATAAATGGCCTGGTTAAATCCCATAATAATTAGTTCATTTTTGTGTTTCGTTGGGTAAAGGCCTGCTTTCAGGCATCTTAGAGTTTCTGTCAGAAAGGCGAGGGTTCCTACGAATTAATCAATCGTTTTTATAATTTCGTGTGCATTTTCATAATAATTATTTGTTTTATTTGTATTCATGTTTTTACATTTATAAATATTTAATCCCAGCCAATAAATTAGTTATAAAAAGTACCGAATTTTATTTACAACCATAATAATAATAACTAATCAATTTTAATAATAAATAAGCATGAAAAGCGGTTTCCTTATCAACATAAAAGGTATGTAAAAATTTATAGACTTCACTCAGGATGGGATAGAACTTCAATCACTGTTGATTTACTTATATAATTAATTATGTCAATAATTATCATATTATTGTATTTCACGCACGTCTCGGTTCGCTCGGCCTAACAAGGATATAATTAATAAAAAATAGGACCATAAAATAAAAATGTTTTGTATTGGCCTATAAAATCCAAGTTCGAGTCGCGTACTAAGGCTAAAAATTACAAAACTTTTCGCTCCTTTTGAAAGGCACAGCATCAGCGTCCGGGAAATTATTTGTAATGATTGCGATTCCAAACACAATGGAGGATTTGAAGTTTGATTAGAACTGCCCTTTTAAAAGGTCTAATTTTGAAAGCTCTTTAGAAACGGTACAATTCTGAGAGCCAGATAAGTATGACGAACGAAAAAAAAAACAAATTGTCAGATGTAATTTTCGCTCATTTAAATATGTAGGTCAAACTGAGACAAATGTCGTATTCGTGTAAAAAAAGATTTAAATTTGCAGAAAGTGCTAAATAATGATGATGATTTAGGCTGAAATAAGACATTGTTTTAAAATATTTTAAATAAGCAAAATACGGTAATTGATAAGAGTTATACATTTGTATCAACGTATCACTTTTTATTAAAGTTTGGCAACTGTGTGCTTGGGTGGTTTTTTTCAGACTCTCGACGGTGATTAATAAGACGTATATATTAATTATGAAAAAAGGAAAAATATCTTTGGCTCCAACTATTTGTTCTAAACGAATCCATGACAATCCTTTCCCAGTCAATTATTCCCCAGACAATCATTCCCGGACAATTCTTCCAGGCCAATTCTTCTCCATGACATTTCTTCCCAGCAATAATTATTTTCCACGACAATCCATCTGAATGACAATCCTTTTCCATTACTTTCTTCGTGATGTATTTCTCACATATCCTAACTTGACGAATGCAATGCAAACCAGTTTGTCAGAGAAGAATTGTCTGGGAAATTATTGTCGTGGGGAAGGATTGTCGTAAGGAATGATCGTAGCATGGAAGGTTTGTCGCGGCGAAGATTTGTCGCGGGGATGGGTTGTTGCAGAGAAGAATTGTCGTGGTGAAGGATTTTATGGAAGAATTTTCTGGAAGGGATTGTCGTGTAACGCTCTAAAAATAGTAATAATGTATTACGATCTAACTTAGGTTGTGCGATATTTTATATTATATACAAGAATCACGCTATGTGAAGTTCCTTTGTCCAATTATTGGGAATTTGCTATTTGCAAAGAAATTATTTTTCCAGCCACAAAATAAGAAACGCTTTTCCCTCTTAGGATGTGATGTAACTGTTGTCATTGAACCGAGAGATGCCACTGTTTTAAGGCCATTGTTAAGCTTATGGATTGACATATTGGTGAAACTAAAAATACATCAACATAGAGTATTCAGTTGAATTTTGACGTTTCTATTTCCTGATAACAGAAAGCGATTATGCTGAAACTGTTTTCGCAGATGGTACTATAAAAGTCAGATCAAATAAGCACTTTTCGTACTACAGTCGATTATGTCTTAAAAAATTAATCGAAATGTATCGATATATACACTACTTATTATTTGTGGCATTTCCTAAGTTGATTAAGCAAATAATGAAACGCTAAGTACAGGTTCCTAAGAGTTTGTGAAAAAAATCCTGTTTTGCAACTCTGACAAGAAAGGATCTGTTCAATACGAGAAAAATAAAAATATATTCGTATAGTATGGGTAATACATTAAGGACTAAACACGTCCTCATGTACACGACAAGATTCAACTAATCCATCGCGAATTCGGTGATAAACTTCTAGAGAGATACAGCATGTTTTCCTCAGGATGGGAACTGAAGCTAGAGTTCACTCAAGACGTACCACTTGAGGTCCGGTATGGATTCTATTCAACTTAACATGCCGAACAAAAGTGTAGGAGCCCATCATCATCATCATAAATGAAGTAAGGCTCAGGCCTTCAAGTTGCAGCTTATAACTTTCGTAATAAGTTGAAGCTAGCGAGCCCTTCCATTCACCCCGTCACATCCTACAGATTCTTAATCTAATTCCCGTAGTGCAAAAAATTCACTGTATCTCCCCATTTAAAATATTATAAGAGGCCACCCAATAGATGAATAAGGTTTGTACACTTTATACATAAAAAGACATACCTCCTTCGAGGGTGTAAAATGCAACACAGAGAATCTCCCTTCAACTTTGGTTTATTTCCCCTACTCCTAGTAGAACTTCATCGAACAACGATAGAAAGAAGCTAATTAAGTTATAATCCCGATACAGACGGCGTCGAATTCAGGTAACTCCACAAATACCGCACCAAATCACAATTGGCAGTAAATATCACCAAAACCTGTCACTTCGACATACATGGATACGAATTTAGTTAATCCCACAATTGGATGACTCAACAGGCCATTAAATCTTACAGATTCGTTCCAAAACTTAAAATTCATCTTCTTCCATCAGGCAAGCAAAGTACTTCTCGGCAAGATGGCAGACGACAGCCGAAACCGGATATCCTACCCAGAGAAATGTCAAACACAGACAAAAAGACACAAGAGATTTGTACCCTAATAGAGCAGCACGCGACAAACGCACTTACAACACGGGATGTCAGAATCCACAACTCAACCTCAGAAGGTTATACCACGACCCGCAAGTCAATTTAGACGTTCTTACCGTTCAACATTTCTAAAATTTTAGAAGCGACAAACCCTTGTCTTCGGACCCAAATACGGGTCTAGAGCTGACGTCATCAGGAACCACCAAAGTTGATGTCGCGAAAACACAACCTACGGCATAGCGCGCTCCGATCGCAAAGTTCTCACAGCAGACTCCGAACATGGCAACAGACCCATGAACGAGCTAAACGAACACTCTCCGCGTCGATTTGCCTGGCACGACCGATAGTGTCAGAGACAAAAATAAAAGAAGAAGAATAAAATCCCGTTACTGACAAATATGTATACAAATCGTTAATTAATCAAAAATATGGTTATGAATAGAAATAAGAGAATAATTATGCCCAAGATGAAAAGGAAAACCAATGAAAACAAGTAAGAAACCCCATGAGACATTTACTGGCCCTGAAAAGCATTAAAAACCTACATTAATCCCAAAATAACTTCATAATTCACAACCTTAAGAGGTTATTTATTCCCCACAAATATGTCCCAGTGAGTTATAGTACTCACCGCACTAAAATGTTTTAGAATTCTGCTCCAAGGAGACATAGGAAAAATGTACCCTAGCTGATTCTAGCATCAGCCAAGCTAAAACGGACCAATATACTAAAAGAAAAACATAGATCTAGCTTCAAGAGGCTGAAAATTGATGAACCACTGCTGCCATAGCTAGTGATCCTAGTGTAAGCTAAACCTAAGCAAAAAAAACACAGAATACCCCCCCTTGATTCTAAAAATAACCTTATATGATTTTAGAATCGGTGACAACAAAAAAAAACTATAACGTCTCGATATTCGACCGAAAAGGTGGTTACAGCCAGCAATGCTTCGCCAGAGGGCAATGGCAGGATTGTCACCTAAAAAAAAATCCTGGGCTGACAAAACGATGTCTAGATGTTCGACAGAAGGTTACAGCCTGCATTATTTCACCGGCAGATAATGGCAAGGTCGGTCCTTGGGCTGACAAGAACGAATACAATATGGAACTAAAAGGCAGGACTACCAGACACAAACATATCTGAATAAAACCCTAGTGAAAATATCGAAAATGTCTACACTAAACTCAAGGTAAGCGCAGGAGTCTTAGTGCGGAAACTGAACCGTTATACCATAATATCCTCTTCTGCAGATTTTTAGGTTTTTTTCCCTTTTTTTGACTCTGTTCTCGTATTGTTTTAACGTTAAGTAGTGACATTGGTTCGTTCGAGGTCATGCTTAAAAAAAACGCTCAAAGCGTTGAAAAACGCTTTGACACTTTTTTAACATTCAATATCTGGAAACAAAAAAAATACATCGTATTCGATTTTATTAGCCCAAATACATTTGTTGCAAAAATAAATACCGACTTTCAAATTATTGATGGTTAAAGAAATGCCAAAGCGTCACATTTATTAAACGCTGTGAGCGTTTTTGTCGTCCAGTTTTTTTAATGAGCGACCTTTAATGAAACAATTTCGCTACTTTGAACCTTAAAAGGACCACGCACGGTTTCAATGGGAAATTGGCTTTCGGTGAATTTGCTCGAATTTTTTTATATATTGTAGAACGCATGATGATCAAATGTCTCCATTCAACAGTTTAGATTATACAGGGTGCTGAAGTTAACTTTTCTAAATGGTCATTGTGAAAATATTTTTTCAAATGTCTGATTCATGACATCTCAATATCAATCGAAATTGATATGCTGCAAAATATCTGTAAATGAACGAAATTCTAACACTCAATTTTTTGGAAATCAATGAAAAACTCGCTATCTTTGGACTCACCCTGTATACCATTGGTGTGTGCAGGAATTATTATTCTCAAGTCTATTTGTAGATGAATAATCAATGCATTTTGTTTATATATTCAAAAAAGTATCTTCACAATGGTATTTTAAAAGTTTGAAAAAGTCACCTTTAGCACCCGGTATAATCCAAACCGTTGAATTTAGGAGATATTTGATCAGCATTGTGTGTCCTACAATATATAAAAAATTCAGTCAAATCACAGACGGAATGCTGGCTAAATTAGTAACGATGATATATCAACGTTAAATTAGTATAAAGGTTATGAAAATAAGTTAAAAAACATGTTAAATGTAGAATATTTATATATTTTTAAGATGATTTTAGTATTTTTTTAACAAATTTTTCTTTAAATTAGATTTCTTTTAATAACACAAACACATTTGTTCTTAAGCTTTAATTTACCAAAGAGCGTATCCCAATTTTACAACGAAAATCCAACGTAATGCCTTTCATAACGAAATCAAGCCTAAGCAACCATTTATAATGAAATTAAAACTTTTTCAACTTCTTTAATCTCATAATCTTCTTTTTTCACTTTGACCATCGTTGCGGAAAAACTCATCAACTAACGAATCCGAGTCAGATATCCACCATCTCCGATCGAATTTCCCCAAAAGTTCAAACCGCCCCTGCTCATAGCCTTCCTTATCTCACTAACTAATTTAACAAGATATCCCCATTTGGTCCCCCTCACAGATACGCGTAAACTGACTAATCGAATTATGGAAGTGTTTTCCTACGTTTAATCGGTGGAAATTAGACGATGCTGTTTAAAAACGAGACCTTAAAATTTTAAATTTAAACGGAACACAATAAGAGGTATATTTTCAGATTTTTGTACAGCATTTGACAGGGAAAATTATAATTTAGTTTCATATCTAATTTTAATTTTAAATCTTTTATTAGACACTTTAAAATTCACGTTTTCTTTCCTTAATGGTTATTATAGGACAACCTTTATTTAAATTCTAGTTTTTTCTACTTTTATTTCATTTTATTTTTATGTGAGGTCATACACCTTCATTTCTGGGTATTCCAAAAACGGTATTTTATTTCGTATCTACACTTTATTTATTCAAAGATAAAAAAAACACGAAAGTACAATCTTGGTAAATATTCCAAATAAGCATATTTTAAAATCAGCGACTCTCAGATCATCGCACAAATTTAAAAAGTAAATTCCATCCATTACCTATTCATCCCTAAGGGTCAGGCTTCGAATAATGCAGATTTTAAATATGCATTTGAAGCAAATAGCGTTGTTTTACAAATTCAGTACCTTTTGGAATATTTGAAACGACAGAAACTTTAATATATTCAAAATTTCGCGTCATTCAACAATGCAATCGTTAAAAATTTATGGGATGTACTTTGATTTTTGCAATGCAGTAAAATTATTGTAAAATATTAAGTAGAAAAGTCCATTTTATTGGTTATTTTTTATTATATTAAAAAATTGCGTAAATAACCTATTTTAACTACAAATATATGTGAACTCAAAAGCGATACAAAGGTGCGCCTTTTACAAAAAAAAATCTAACTCGCTACTGGATTCTTGTTAGGAAAATTTCCTAAGTTCATCCTTTACTGGAGAGAAGCAACCGTTTCGAAAATTTAAATAGCAGTTGGTGGTGAATGATAGCTCATTTTTTTATTCTCTTTTCAACCGTGCAAAAGGAATTGAAACTTGCTCCATTAATTCTCGAGTAATTATTGTTTCAGAATAACGAAAATTAACGTAGCATAATCATCCTTGAATAGAATGACACTGTGTACTGAGTCTCGTATACTTTCGATTTTAGGTAACCCCAGAGAAAAAATCTAGAGGGGTTAGATCTGGTGATCTTGGAGGCCAATCCATAGATCCTCAGCGCCCGATCCATCGTCCTTCATAAACAGTATTCAAATAATTCCTCACAGCAACTGCAAAATCCAACCATAATGAAAAATAAGTCTCACTTCACGTCCAAACCAAAACCGACATCATGTAGTCCGAATTTTAATAGTTGAATTTAAAAATGAGTAAGTTTGTAAGGATATGCTGTTATATAAGTTTTTATGGGTGTTCAAGTTAAATACGTAAAATTATTATGTCATTGAACTGTCAATGTATTTAGTTCTGATTTGAATAATTCTTAAACGACTGTTGTTATTTTTTCCAATGATTTACTTGTACTGAAAAATCAATAACGGTGCTATTGTGGTCTGCACACTCACCAGATTTGACAATTCCGGAGTCTTGTTTAAATCGGTTTCAATTAAAGGCAGATGTTATAAAATCTATCCTAGAGATTCTTGAACAAAATAATTTAAAAGTTAAAGACGGCCAGGGAAGAAGAAATGGTAAGAAGAAAACAGCCAAAAAAGAAGAAGAGAAATGACATTTGGAAAAAACTAGGTTAGGGACCGAAAGTACGGTTGTTTACTGACGAAGATTGAAAAGGAGGAAATGGGAATTAGTAGAAAGAGATCAATTGTGAAAAGAAAGGATAAGGAAGATGGACAATTTAGATTAAGTCATTGAAATGGTCAAGTAAAAATAAGTGGTTGTCTTTAGGTTTGATTTGTTCATTAAGACAGTTCAAGCGGTCTTTTGGCGTCCAAATTTCGGATTGCCTCGGGCGCCATCTTCAGTGGAGAAGAAATACTCCAGGGGTCGTTATGGTATCGACCAAACTGTAATGTAACATATGTATGGACACTTCAAATATCTTAAAGATTTTAATTTTTATTTAAACTAGCTGTCCCATTTTTAATTTTTTCTTCTTATTTTCATGCATTTCTTAAAAATACTCAGTATAAAAGAATGTAACTGTGTGTTTTCTAAGTCAGAGCTTAGTAAGGATCACTATAGATCAAAAATCTCCACCTGATGAATCTAGAAAAACTAAATAACTCACTCATTTTTTAATTCAACTGCAACAATTTGTACATTTTCGGAAAATAGAAGATTTTCCATTTTAAGTAGTAGTAAAATATGCAGAGTGTTCCATTAAAAAAACAACGATATTTATAATTAAAAAAGATCGTTTTTTTAAAACACCCTATTAAAAAATTTACCATACAAATATTTATACCTAAAAACTATTTATAAAAAAAATATCAGCATGCTTGTTTAGAGCTATTTGCAGTTAAAATGTATTAGGGAAAAAGGGGTCGAAATGGGGAAAAACAAAAAGTTAGAAAAGGAAGTTTGAAACATAAATAAAATTATTAAAAAAATAATGGAAAAAAGAGGTGAAGAGTGGGAACAAAAAGGTTTGAAAAATAAAGCAAAGAAAAAAAAGTAGGAGAAGTGGAAAAAATATTGGAATTACGGAGCAATCAAATCAATTAAGGTCAGCTCAAAAGAAACCCGTTCATCTATTTTTTATTACTTGCCACCAATTATCTTCCCCCCACTCTCTAAAACAACAATTTAAATCAAAGAAATTAGCAAAAATGTAGGGATAAAAAAGGGAAAGGAAAGTGAAAAATAGGGTAAAAGGAGGGAAAAAAGTTTCAAAGAAATTCGTAAAAAAGTAGCAGAAAGAAAAATAAAGTGGAAAGTGGGTCAAAAAATTTAAAAAACGTAGGGAATAAAGGAGGTAAAGTAAAAAAAAAGGGAAAATTAAAAAAAAGGGGAAGAAAAGTGGAAAAAGTGGAGAAAAGTGGAAAGGTAGTTTGAAACATGAAGAAATAAGTAAAAAACTGCAGGAAAAAAAGGAGGAAAGTGGGAAAAAATAAAAACAAAAAAGTAGGGGTAATAAGGCCGTGGAAACAGGAAAAAAGAAAAAAAAAAGGTTTGAACTAAAAAATATTAAAAAAGTAAGGGAACAAAAAGAGGGGCAAAATGAAAAAAGGAGAAGAAAGTAAGGGAAATAGAGGTGAAGAGTGGGGACAAGAAAGTTTGAAAAATAAAGCAAAGAAGGAAAAAAATAGCGGAAGTGGTAAAAATATTGGAATTATAAATTCCCCCACTATCCACTCCGTGCCAAACGTACCAAGGTACGGAGCAACCAAATCAATTAAACTCAGCTCGGAAAAATCCGTCCATCTATTTTTTATTAATTGCCTACAATTATCTTCCCCTCTCCTTAAAACATCAGTTTAAAATAACGAAATTACCAAAAAATTAGGGATAAAAAAGAGAAAGAATTGTGAAAAAAGAGGAGGAAAGAGGAAAAAAAAGTTTCAAGAAATTCGTAAAAAAGTAGCGGAAATAAAAATAGAGGGGAAAGTTTGAAACAAAGAAATTAAAAAAAAGTAGGGAATAAAGGAGTTAAAGTGAAAAAAAGGGGAAAGTGAAAAAAAGGGGGGAGAAAAGTGGAAAGAGCGGAGAAAAGTGGAAAAAGAATGAAACATGAAGAAATAATTAAAAAAGGGCAGGAAAAAAAAGGAGGAAAGCGTGAAAAAATTAAAACAAAAAAAACAAAAAAGTAGGGGTAATAAGGCCGTGGAAAGTGGAAAAAAGAAAAAAGGTTTGAACTAAAAAATAATAAAAAAGTAAGGAAACAAAAAGAGGGGGAAAATGAAAAAAGGGGAGGAAATTAGAGGAAAAAGAGGTGAAGAGTGGAAACAAAAAAGTCCGAAAAATAAAGCAAAAGAGGAAAAAAATAGGGGAAGTGAACAAAAAATATTGGAATTATTAATTCCCCCACTATTCACTCCGTGCCAAATGTACCAAGGTATGGAGCAATCAAATCAATTAAGCTGAGCTCGGAAAAATCCGTCCATCTATTGTTTATTACTTGCCTCCAATTATCTTCCCCCACTCCCTAAAACAACATTTTAAAACGAAGAAATTAGCAAAAAAGTAGGGAAAAAAAGGGAAAGAAATGTGAAAAAAGGGGAAAAAAGTTTCAATGAAATTTGTAAAAAACTAGCGGAAAGTGGGACAAAAAATTTAAAAAAAGTAGGAAAACTGAAAAAAGAGAAAAGTGAAAAAAGGGGGAGAAAAGTGGAAAAGCGGAGAAAAATGTTTGAAACGTGAAGAAATAGGTAAAAAAGTGCAGGAAAAAATAAAAAGAGGAAAGTAGGAAAACATTAAAACAAAAAAATGTAGGGGTAATAAGGTCGTGAAATGACGAAAAAAAAGAGAAGTAGGAAAAAAATTTGAACTAAAAAATAATAAAAAAGTAGGGGAATATAAAGAGGGGAAAAGCGAGGCGGAAACTTGGAAAAATTTTAAAAAATAAAGAAATAAGAAAAGTAGAGGAAACCAAGAGCTAAAATTGGGAAAAAATTTAAAATAAATAAAAAAGTAAAAAAGTACAAAAAAAAACAGAAGGAAATTGGAAAACAAAACATGAAAAAAAGTAGGGGAAAAAGGAGGGGAACGTGGGAAAAACATTTGAAACATAAAGAAATAAGTCAAAAAGTAGGGGAAAGGGGGAGAAATAGAATAGAAAAACAAAACAGAAAAGAAAAGAGGAATTATTTTTCCCCCACCATTCATGGATCAATTAAATCTATCAAACTTGACTCCAAGAAACTCGTCCATCTCATTTTTATATGACTTCCCTTCAGCACCATCTTTCCCCAGTACAACTTTTAACATATTAAGTTAGAAATCAAAGACAACCAAACTTCGACTAAAGCGTCAAAAGACTGATTGCCGACGCGAAGAGCGTTACAATTTAAATATTTTTGGACTTTCTAAGTCCAGTAAGTTTGAACAAGAACTTATAGTGTTCGCTATATTCATTTGTTCTGCTAGCATGTTGATATGATAATACAAGAGAATTGGGGTTCAGTTAGTGTTTTATTACTCCCCGTCTTGGCTATTCTTAGCGTCCTTTCTGGTTAGAAGGTCTGCTTTCTCCTTTGCCAACACTCCTTTATATCCAAGCACCCATTTTTTACACAAATCTAAACGACAAAAATAAAATTTGATTCGTATCAAAAAAAAATAGTAATAATAACCTTATTATGTTCTACCAGGGCCTAGATAAAGTGTTTGCAATTCAATATTAGTTTGGACTATACTTGTACTCTCTGCAATGCTTTAAGGGCTGCCTCGCTGACATAAAAACGCAACATTGCCTGATTTGATTCGTAAGCCAAAAATATGGAAGTTTTACTGGTTAAATATATCTATGATCGATTCCTTGTAATGTGATTTTTTTTCTGGATTTATGAAGTTATTTTTATTTGTTACTTAGTTACATTAAAGTGTACTACGATTTTTTTAATAATTTTATTATTTAATTTTGTTTAATTATTTAACTTTTTTTGACCGATAGGTGTTACTCTTTGATAATTCAAGCATTGTATTATTTTTTTAATTTATTATCTTCTTTTATAATTCAAGTATTGTTTTTAAATTAATTGATATATTTAAGTCTCGTTGTACTAGAATGAACCCCAAATCGAAAAACAAGTTCGGTCTTGTACTATTCTAGAATTATCGATTGTTCTCTAAATCTTTTGACAGATTTGTAAGCAAAAAAATCCGATACACTACAATGTAAAAGAAAGACTGATCATGTTTGATTTCCCAACATATGAATTTACTTTTATAAATAAAATCTCTTGAGAAACTTTTTCACATCCAAACTGTTATTACTGTCGCTCTACTAAAGTTTTATCGTTTATCACATGATACAAAAAGCAATGCCTAATATTCGTTGAAATTTATTTCTATCCTTATTGATTTTGCTAAAGAAATGGAAAAGCAGTTGAAGCAGAAAACAGAGTTTTTTTTTTATTGAAAAGGTTTTTGTTGCCATATAAAAGCCGGCATATGTAAATGTAAATACGGATGTAGGCGTACATATTTGTTTTGAATCAATATCAATATTCAGATTGTTTAACTGGTATTGTTTTCTAAAACGTGAATACGATGTTTAAATGCGGAATGGATGGGAACAAGCGTTTTCCAACATGCAATCCATTATAATAATTTTATTAAGTTCATTATCAGTTTATATGTTTAGTCGTTTTCCATCATATACTAATAATTATAATAAAAAAAAATCGGCTGTGTCACCCCAGAACTTGCCCGATTCGACCGTAGAGAATATGTTATTTATTATTATTATTTTAATTAAAAAATACTAAGCATTACATTAAAAATAGCGAGCCGATGGTGAATACCGAATATTTCAATGTTGATAATGACATAAGCTGCACATGCGCACGTTGTATATCACACTGCTACAATTAGGATCTCCTAAAATCATGTGTGAAAACTATTGGGAATTCGGGAAAATTTTTCATACAATAGTTGTAGGGAATTTTAAATGTGCATTTTTCTCGCCATCTAGCGGTGAAACTATGAGGAATTCCTTTTGAGGAGGGTCCTTAAGCCCCGAAATCGGCCCAAAAAATTTTCCAGTCAAATGTACTGGAAATTGTTTCTTGGACATATTCCAGCAATATTGAGTCATTTTCGGCCGAAACGGGTCATCCCAGGCACCCAGGGCCGCCTCAAACCCCCTCCGAACCCTAGAGAAAAATATTCAAATTATTTCCAGAAAATAATGTCGGGAACTGTTTCTCACAAGCATCTCGCAATATTAACTCATTTTCGGTCGAGATCGGTCATCCCAGATGTCCAGGACCCCCCCCCCCCAATACCCCGAGAGAAGAACTCAAATTCTTTTGAGGCAGTTAAGTCGGGAGTGTTTATGGCACAAAATCTACCAATGTTAATCATCTTTGAGCGAAACGGGTAACACCGCCACCCCCCCCTCCCTCGCCCAACCCACCGGCCCCCCAAAGGTCCTTCAGACCCATTGACATCCTGCTTCAAAACTATCCGTTTTGTTATGTTTGTTATAAAAGTTCTGCGCTCGTTGATAGATATTCTGCAGCCGCTCTCACATTAAACAAGCACCCCAAGGGAACATATATCTACCAGGTCCACGTCCTTGTTCCCGGGTAACGCGAAGAGTAGATCACATTCCTGCATTGCCGTTTTGATAGGAAATGACTGAATATTGCCAAAACTGATAAAAGAAATCATTTCCGAATGCACGAAAATATTTTGAGTTCATTCCTGGTGGGCGTAGGGGCTGTTTATGACGGGCCTGGTGGTCTGGGGTGACGTGTTGCGCCTAAAAATGACTCAATAGTGTTGGATCATGTGAAGGAAACACTTTACGACTGAATTACTTGAGAATAATTTGATCTATTTCTCGGGGGGCTGGGGGGTGTTTGAGGCGGCCCTGGGTGCCTGCGGTGGCCCGTTTCGCCTGAAAGTGACTCAATATTGCTGGAATCTGTCCAAGAAATAATTTCCACTACATTTGACAGGAAAATTTTTTGGGCCTATTTCGGGGCTTAGGGACCCTCCTCCTGATGCTTTACAACTTTGCACAAGAAAATTTTGCACTAAATGCATTGTTTGTCCTCAAAATCAAGAAAAACTCGAGAAAACCTACATGGACATTTTTTACGCGCCCTCTAGTGGCGCAAGTTGTAGTGAATTTTATTCTCTAAAACTTTGTACTACAACATTTTGTACTAAAGTGTATTATTTGTCCTTAAAATTTAAAAGAAGTAAAAAATTGTTACATGCGTATTTAATCAATGTCGGTCTTGAGGACCTTCTACTGTACCAATTTAAACCAAAAACTAATGGTCGCATTCCAGGCACACACCGACCCTTAATACCAAATTTCAGCTTGACTGGTCAAACGGTTCGGCAGTTATCGTGGAAGATTACACACAGACAGACCATACGCTGGAAATGGTTTCAATCTTCTTGGGGGACCTCAAAATGAATATTTCCATCGATATCTCGATTTTTTTTCTGCTCGTTCACCTTACTTTCCCTTTGATGGATCCGGAAAAGTAAAAACATGTAAATTTATGCGATATATCGCCCCATGTAGCAAAATAAATCGAGAAGAGCCAAAAAAGAAAACGCTCATGACAAAAGTCAAAGAGAAAAAGACAGCAATTTAGAGGGTGTAGCTAATTCAAGTCGTCAGAAGTCTATCATTATTTTCATTGGTTATAACGTAAGCGATGATGAGGTCTTTCTTGAAGTAGGGATCTTTCGAATCATCCAGAACAAACGCTAGCGAGACTTTTTGCAGAACTGTGCAAAAAATAGAGATTAGAACGTTTACTACTTCAAAAGTGTGTGAGCTCCCACCCCCTGGCCTGTTTATCTCATGACAAAGGCAAGTACAAAGTAACAAACCGATGGCCATTTCGGTAAGAAACTTCCGCACTCAAATTTATCACAAAATATAGCTGATCGTTGTGTTTAATAATCGGAGTTAATAATAATAGCATTATTATTAATAATTGTAATAACCCCAGAAACTTTTAAAGTTTGGTGACAAGTGGACATTAATCAAAACGTACAGAAGAAATTGTTGTTTACGATGAGAGATGTAAAAATGGGTAGACGCCGAAATATTTAGCGTCGGGACGAATAGCGTAGCGACGCTGAATGGACTTCGAATATTGTAACTTCTGCTAATGGCGTTCGTACTGGGTTTTGAAGAAGTAAAACCCAACTGTTTGTCGAAACTATTGGTATCGGCGTCTCAACGCTAGATACAAGATTTTCGGTAGTTTGAAATTTGATTTTTGACTGATCTCTCCTCCCGCTTTCACCCACGTTTTTATGCCGAGTTTGACTAAACATTTCTCGTCATAATGTTCTGTGGTACCGTTTACTATTTGTTTTTCTATAAACAGAGATATCCAAAGTATCTTGGGAAAAATGCAAATGAAGCACAAAATTAAATATAATTAAAAATAATGAGTTTTGACAATCAAGTGACTTGAGAAATCAACAAAGTCTAAGAGGAAACAAAAAACATTAAATATAATGGATTTTGGCTACCTCTCTTCAAATTTCTTAAAAAAATAATTCAATAAAAGGAAACAAAATACCATTAAATTTCTGAAAAAATAATAATATGATATACCGGGGGTTGGTTGGTCACAAGTGTAAGACCTTTTTCATACGGAGCAATATATTTCAGCAATTAAAAGTTGCAATATCGCTCTGTAACTAAAACACGCGCTTTTAAATGAGTAATTTTCACATAAAGCGCGATGCTTTAAAGGACCCTGCACTTTTTAGGTACAAATCCGGTCCAGGTTAAAATGAATAACATTTTGGTACATCTTGAGATAGTGAACAAAAGTTCTCATGGGCAGAACTGCCGAAAACCTCAAATAAGTTCAATTTTGACATTGCTTGTCCAGGTTATAGGTGGTAGAGCTTCGTCTCCTGTGGTAATAATGATGGTTTTATCAGTTTGGTAGTTTTTTACTTTCCCGACCCACCTCCTAGAAGGGAAAGTATTGTGAACGAGCAAAAAAAAATTTCGAGATAAAAACGGAAATATCCATTTTCGAGTGCCCTGAGACGATTAAGACCATTTCCAGATGGAAGTCTGTCTGTCGGTCTGTGTGTGTGTGTGTATTCTTCCATGATAGAGGCCACACGTTTAATCCAATTGAGTTGAAATTTGGTATAGGGATTTGGGTTACCCCTCAGAAGAACCCATTAGTTTTTGTACATCTGTCAAACGGAAGTATCACTATTAAAAAATGACAGATCAAATATGTCACGGAATTGGATATGCAATATGTCATTTGAAAGCACTTAAAAAATTCTATTTAGAACAGTTAAAATTATTTCTCCAACTGTCACTTGTCAAAAATAAAAAAATGTCAAAATTTGAAATTTTAGCATTAAATATCTTAAAAAGGATTAATCCTATTGGACTGAAATTTGGCACAGGGTTTTGGGTTACCCGTTGGAAGAAATCATTAGTTTTTGTATGACATGTGTCAAACGGAAGTGTCACTATCAAAAAACGACAGATGCAATATGTCACGGAATTGCAATATGTCATTTGAAAGCCCATAAAAAACTCTATACAGGACAGTCAAAATTATTTCTCCAACTGTCACCTGTCAAAAATAAAAAAATGTCAAAATTTGAAACTTTAACATTAAATATCTGAAAAAGAATTCGTGGACTTTTTTCAATTTTTGCAATTTTTTACAATCTTTTCAAATTATGTCAATTTTTTTTCCAATATGTCTTTGAGATTTTTTGGGGTTTTTTCAGGTTTTTTGATATTTTTGAGTTTTTTTGAGATTTTTGAGATTTTTACAGGTTTTTTGAGGTTAGTTGAGATTGTTTGAGATTCTTTGGGACTTTTTAAAAAATTATAGATTTTTTTAAAATGTTTTGAAGTGTTTTGAGATTTTTTGAGATTCTTTGGTTTTTTCAGATTTTTTAATATTTTTTAAGATTCTTTGAAATTTTTTTGAAATTCATTCGAGTTTTTTAAGACTCTTTGAATCTTTTGAGATTTTTTTAGAGATTTTATGAGATTTTTGAGTTTTTGAGATTTGTTGAGTTTGTGTTTTTAGGTTTATTGAAACTTTTTTATATTTTTTAATTTTTAGAGGTTTTTTAAGATTTTTCAGATTTTTTTGAGCTTTTGAGATTTTTTTGACTTTGAATTTTTAGAGATTTCTTGATCAAATTTTTGAGTTTCTGAGACATTTACTATTTTAATTTTATTGAGATTTGACGTTTTAAATTTTTTGAGATTCATTGTGAATTTTTAGGTTTTAAAGAATTTTTGGAGATTTTTGAGATTTTTTTGAAGCGTCTAAAAATTTTTTGAGATTTTTTTTGAAAATATTTTGAAGTTTTTTTGATTTTTGAAATTTTTTGTGGTTTTGAGGTATTTTACCTATTTTGAGATTTTTTTATTTTTGAGATTTTTGAAATTTTTTGCGATTTGAGATTTTTTGACATTTGAGATTTTTTGAATTTTTACTTCCGAGAAGGCAAATTATTGTGAACAAGCTAAAAGAAAATTCGAGATAAAGATGGAAATAACCATTTTGAGGACCCTCAAATGTTTAAGACCATTTCCAGATGAAAGTCTGTCTGTCTGTGTGTATTCTTACATGATAGAGGTCACAGGTTTAAACCGATTGAGTTGAAATTTGGTAAATGGGAAGTTACCCGTCGGAAGAACTCATTAATTTTTGTACGACATCTGTCACTATCAAAAAATGGTAGATGCAATGTCACGAAATGTCACGAAATTTGACTTGTCGGGAAAGTTTTGGGGCGACACAACAAATTTTTTTAAGATCTTCCCTATTGAATCTTTTGGTAATTTTATGTAAGTGTCTTGATTGACCAAAGAAGGCCACGGCATAAGAACCCGGACATTCTTACTTATAATGAAGTTACATAAAACTGAAAATTGCAGTTAAAAAACCATCAACTCATGTAAAATGTAACGGTGTTTTTTGCATATTTTTAATAAATAAACAAAATTGGAAGTTGGTGACGACAAATATTTGGTGCTATAGATTATTCAGAAGTGTAATTTTTTAGGAAGTGATGTTTTTTTTAGGAAGTTTGAAGTGGCGTAGGTGATTTATGAAAAGTAAAAATAGATTATATTTATCAAAATAATTTGTATTTTGTCGTAATTTTACATTAATGAGTAAAGTTTCATTCTAAAATTTAATACATTAATTTAGAGTGGATATTAAATTTCTATTGAAACCTAACAAAAGAAAGCAATGTATAATTTTAATCGTTCTCTATAAAATATCTCATAATTTGCAATTCCTTGAAAGTCCAGTCAGTCCATCGCAGCCGTATTAAATTTCTTATTCAATTCTCTTATTCAAAACTCAGACTCAGACGTCTGAGAGTCAGTCTCATAATAAATTATACACTTGTCAATACGGAGTCAGTCCGGAATAAGAGATACGTGAACATGACAGGAATGATAAAAATCTAAATCATTATACAATGATGAGATTGTGGCTTGTCCATTAATCGTATATATCGACAGCAATCGTCCAAAAAAACTCATACAAATTGCAAACAACTTGTTTTGTTTTTATTTTATTGCAGCTGGCAGTGTTATTGATTACGGCGCTATAACTATGAACTGAACAGTTAAAAGACCTTGTTTAAGTGATGTGACAAATTTAATAGGGGCCGGTTATATATAAATAAGTATATCAATAAATTTAAGCAAAGATACAAAATACCAATACCAAGATTTATTTTGCCAAAGAGAGAATACAAGTGTTTCTTTTATCATAAGTATATCATAAAATTGCCAAATTTGTCATAAAAATGTTTTAATGTCAATATGTCTGATTAATTTTATTTGTATAAGTTACAACACCGGATTTAGGCCACTGTGATTCTATATTAGTCAGTTACTTATTATTATTGCAATTATAGCGATTACAGTCATGGTAATAGAACTCGAAAAAATGCAAATATATTGTTTTACACAAAATTTTAAAATACAATATGAGATTTATAAATAAATTAACCTAATTCCTTATACACCGCCCGGAAGTTGGCACCCCAACTATCGGAACCCTTTGATTTTTTCGGAGTTCTGGACTCGTCTCGAAGAGTTCCAGAGTTCTCGAGGGGGTGCAGATAAAGTTCTGCAATTTTTTTGCGGAATTTTTAAAAAACAAATTTTGGGGTGCCAACTTCATGCCGCACCCCTTTTGTGAGAAAAAAGAGTTCTGGGTGAATAGATATCTCAGAAATAAAGAGTTCTAGAGTTCTCGGTAGGTTTTGGAAAGAGTTCTGGGAATTTTTGGAAATTACAAAAAAAAATAAATTTTGGAGTGTTAACTTCATGCGGCATCCTTTTTTATTTATTGGGTAGTTTTGGTCACTTAGGGCTGCTTTTAAATACAGCACCCCTGAGTTCTGACTCGAAAAAATACTGAAAATTATGAAAATGGATATTTTCAAGGGGTGCTACAAAGTTCCGATTTTTGTCGCTAATTTTTCGCCAAAATATTCAAATTTTTATTTACTGGGCAGTTTAGGTCACTTAGGGCTGCTTTTATATACAGCACCCCTGAGTTCTGACTCGAAAAAATACTGAAAATTATGAAAATGGACATTTTCAAGGGGTGCTACAAAGTTCCGATTTTTGTCGCTAATTTTTCGCCAAAATATTCAAGTTTTTATTTACTTGGCAGTTTTGGTCACTTAGGGCTGCTTTTAAATACAGCACCCCTGAGTTCTGACTCGAAAAAATACTGAAAATTATGAAAATGGACATTTTCAAGGGGTGCTACAAAGTTCCGATTTTTGTCGCTAATTTTTCGCCAAAATATTCCAAGTTTTTATTTACTTGGCAGTTTTGGTCACTTAGGGCTGCTTTTAAATACAGCACCCCTGAGTTCTGACTCGAAAAAATACTGAAAATTATGAAAATGGACATTTTCAAGGGGTGCTACAAAGTTCCGATTTTTGTCGCTAATTTTTCGCCAAAATATTCAAATTTTTATTTACTTGGCAGTTTTGGTCACTTAGGGCTGCTTTTAAATACAGCACCCCTGAGTTCTGACTCGAAAAAATACTGAAAATTATGAAAATGGACATTTTCAAGGGGTGCTACAAAGTTCCGATTTTTGTCGCTAATTTTTCGCCAAAATATTCAAGTTTTTATTTACTTGGCAGTTTTGGTCACTTAGGGCTGCTTTTAAATACAGCACCCCTGAGTTCTGACTCGAAAAAATACTGAAAATTATGAAAATGGACATTTTCAAGGGGTGCTACAAAGTTCCGATTTTTGTCGCTAATTTTTCGCCAAAATATTCAAATTTTTTTTTACTGGGCAGTTTTGGTCACATAGGGCTGCTTTTAAATACAGCACCCCTGAGTTCTGACTCGAAAAAATACTGAAAATTATGAAAATGGACATTTTCAAGGGGTGCTACAAAGTTCCGATTTTTGTCGCTAATTTTTCGCCAAAATATTCCAAGTTTTTATTTACTTGGCAGTTTTGGTCACTTAGGGCTGCTTTTAAATACAGCACCCCTGAGTTCTGACTCGAAAAAATACTGAAAATTATGAAAATGGACATTTTCAAGGGGTGCTACAAAGTTCCGATTTTTGTCGCTAATTTTTCGCCAAAATATTCAAGTTTTTATTTACTTGGCAGTTTTGGTCACTTAGGGCTGCTTTTAAATACAGCACCCCTGAGTTCTGACTCGAAAAAATACTGAAAATTATGAAAATGGACATTTTCAAGGGGTGCTACAAAGTTCCGATTTTTGTCGCTAATTTTTCGCCAAAATATTCAAATTTTTATTTACTTGGCAGTTTTGGTCACTTAGGGCTGCTTTTAAATACAGCACCCCAGAGTTCTGACTCGAAAAAATACTGAAAATTATGAAAATGGACATTTTCAAGGGGTGCTACAAAGTTCCGATTTTTGTCGCTAATTTTTCGCCAAAATATTCAAATTTTTATTTACTTGGCAGTTTTGGTCACTTAGGGCTGCTTTTAAATACAGCACCCCTGAGTTCTGACTCGAAAAAATACTGAAAATTATGAAAATGGACATTTTCAAGGGGTGCTACAAAGTTCCGATTTTTGTCGCTAATTTTTCGCCAAAATATTCAAGTGTTTATTTACTTGGCAGTTTTGGTCACTTAGGGCTGCTTTTAAATACAGCACCCCTGAGTTCTGACTCGAAAAAATACTGAAAATTATGAAAATGGACATTTTCAAGGGGTGCTACAAAGTTCCGATTTTTGTCGCTAATTTTTCGCCAAAATATTCCAAGTTTTTATTTACTTGGCAGTTTTGGTCACTTAGGGCTGCTTTTAAATACAGCACCCCTGAGTTCTGACTCGAAAAAATACTGAAAATTATGAAAATGGACATTTTCAAGGGGTGCTACAAAGTTCCGATTTTTGTCGCTAATTTTTCGCCAAAATATTCAATTTTTTTTTTACTGGGCAGTTTTGGTCACATAGGGCTGCTTTTAAATACAGCACCCCTGAGTTGTGACTCGAAAAAATACTGAAAATTATGAAAATGGACATTTTCAAGGGGTGCTACAAAGTTCCGATTTTTGTCGCTAATTTTTCGCCAAAATATTCAAGTTTTTATTTACTTGGCAGTTTTGGTCACTTAGGGCTGCTTTTAAATACAGCACCCCTGAGTTCTGACTCGAAAAAATACTGAAAATTATGAAAATGGACATTTTCAAGGGGTGCTACAAAGTTCCGATTTTTGTCGCTAATTTTTCGCCAAAATATTCAAGTTTTTATTTACTTGGCAGTTTTGGTCACTTAGGGCTGCTTTTAAATACAGCACCCCTGAGTTCTGACTCGAAAAAATACTGAAAATTATGAAAATGGACATTTTCAAGGGGTGCTACAAAGTTCCGATTTTTGTCGCTAATTTTTCGCCAAAATATTCAAATTTTTATTTACTTGGCAGTTTTGGTCACTTAGGGCTGCTTTTAAATACAGCACCCCTGAGTTCTGACTCGAAAAAATACTGAAAATTATGAAAATGGACATTTTCAAGGGGTGCTACAAAGTTCCGATTTTTGTCGCTAATTTTTCGCCAAAATATTCCAAGTTTTTATTTACTTGGCAGTTTTGGTCACTTAGGGCTGCTTTTAAATACAGCACCCCTGAGTTCTGACTCGAAAAAATACTGAAAATTATGAAAATGGACATTTTCAAGGGGTGCTACAAAGTTCCGATTTTTGTCGCTAATTTTTCGCCAAAATATTCCAAGTTTTTATTTACTTGGCAGTTTTGGTCACTTAGGGCTGCTTTTAAATACAGCACCCCTGAGTTCTGACTCGAAAAAATACTGAAAATTATGAAAATGGACATTTTCAAGGGGTGCTACAAAGTTCCGATTTTTGTCGCTAATTTTTCGCCAAAATATTCAAGTTTTTATTTACTTGGCAGTTTTGGTCACTTAGGGCTGCTTTTAAATACAGCACCCCTGAGTTCTGACTCGAAAAAATACTGAAAATTATGAAAATGGACATTTTCAAGGGGTGCTACAAAGTTCCGATTTTTGTCGCTAATTTTTCGCCAAAATATTCAAGTTTTTATTTACTTGGCAGTTTTGGTCACTTAGGGCTGCTTTTAAATACAGCACCCCTGAGTTCTGACTCGAAAAAATACTGAAAATTATGAAAATGGACATTTTCAAGGGGTGCTACAAAGTTCCGATTTTTGTCGCTAATTTTTCGCCAAAATATTCAAGTTTTTATTTACTTGGCAGTTTTGGTCACTTAGGGCTGCTTTTAAATACAGCACCCCTGAGTTCTGACTCGAAAAAATACTGAAAATTATGAAAATGGACATTTTCAAGGGGTGCTACAAAGTTCCGATTTTTGTCGCTAATTTTTCGCCAAAATATTCCAAGTTTTTATTTACTGGGCAGTTTTGGTCACATAGGGCTGCTTTTAAATACAGCACCCCTGAGTTCTGACTCGAAAAAATACTGAAAATTATGAAAATGGACATTTTCAAGGGGTGCTACAAAGTTCCGATTTTTGTCGCTAATTTTTCGCCAAAATATTCAAATTTTTATTTACTTGGCAGTTTTGGTCACTTAGGGCTGCTTTTAAATACAGCACCCCTGAGTTCTGACTCGAAAAAATACTGAAAATTATGAAAATGGACATTTTCAAGGGGTGCTACAAAGTTCCGATTTTTGTCGCTAATTTTTCGCCAAAATATTCAAATTTTTATTTACTTGGCAGTTTTGGTCACTTAGGGCTGCTTTTAAATACAGCACCCCTGAGTTCTGACTCGAAAAAATACTGAAAATTATGAAAATGGACATTTTCAAGGGGTGCTACAAAGTTCCGATTTTTGTCGCTAATTTTTCGCCAAAATATTCAAATTTTTTTTTACTGGGCAGTTTTGGTCACATAGGGCTGCTTTTAAATACAGCACCCCTGAGTTCTGACTCGAAAAAATACTGAAAATTAAGAAAATGGACATTTTCAAGGGGTGCTACAAAGTTCCGATTTTTGTCGCTAATTTTTCGCCAAAATATTCAAATTTTTTTTTACTGGGCAGTTTTGGTCACATAGGGCTGCTTTTAAATACAGCACCCCTGAGTTCTGACTCGAAAAAATACTGAAAATTATGAAAATGGACATTTTCAAGGGGTGCTACAAAGTTCCGATTTTTGTCGCTAATTTTTCGCCAAAATATTCAAGTTTTTATTTACTTGGCAGTTTTGGTCACTTAGGGCTGCTTTTAAATACAGCACCCCTGAGTTCTGACTCGAAAAAATACTGAAAATTATGAAAATGGACATTTTCAAGGGGTGCTACAAAGTTCCGATTTTTGTCGCTAATTTTTCGCCAAAATATTCAAGTTTTTATTTACTTGGCAGTTTTGGTCACTTAGGGCTGCTTTTAAATACAGCACCCCTGAGTTCTGACTCGAAAAAATACTGAAAATTATGAAAATGGACATTTTCAAGGGGTGCTACAAAGTTCCGATTTTTGTCGCTAATTTTTCGCCAAAATATTCAAATTTTTTTTTACTGTAAAGCTCTTTTAGTTGCCATAGCTCGCGCTTATGCTAAGTGTATTGATTTAAAGGATTATTTGTCCATTTGCTTTCGTCATGTAATTCTTCATGAAGAAAAATTGCCGGCATGTTGTCTAAAATTGGACGTGAGTCATTTTATTGCTATGATTGCTCGCTGGAAATGCTTAAAAGGCCAGCGACCAAAACTTCGTCAATTCTTTCTGCGATCATTAGCGCACATTTTTCAGATGGGCGACTTGCTTCATATTAAGTCAGCACTTTTCTCGCTTTTGACTGTCTCTTTAAGTCATTCTCTCGGCAGTGACGAAAGTGGTATACGATTCGCGGCTGATAAACACTTGCATGATTTAGATAAAATGATAAAAGGAACGCCGGAAGTTCCTGAAAATTCGTCAGAAGACTCGGAAGGAGATTCTGCTTCTGATGAGTCGGACGAAGAAGTTTCTATTCTACCAGAAAGTATTCTTGATCTTCCGGAGGAGTCTTCAAGAGATTGGATTTCTTGGGCAAAAGATCTATTTCAGGAAGCCAAGGTCATTGGTGATAGTACACAAACTGAGTCTGTTTTAAATGTCAATCCCTATTACCTACCAAGTGCTGCCGAGAAGATCAAGGAACTCATGTACTACCTGCCTCTATGGACGAAAGTCATGTATTTATCCTGTCACATTCAGGCCGACGTGAGATCCTCGTCGACAATTGAATCTGAATTCTTCCGACTTAAAAGACTCGTTTTTCCACGTCTTCCCTTAACAGTTGACCGATTCATAGTTAAGCATAACAACTGGCTGCAAGGTGAGCTGAAAAACGTTGGTTCGAAAATTCCGGAAATTGAAAACAAAAAACATCAAAAGAAGTTTCAGAATCCTGATACATACTCACTTTGCAAGTCTCTTTCCGAAATTGAAAATTGGAAATGTAAAAATAAGCGTGAAAGTCCAATACTCGAACAGTCAACCTCTATCATTAGTATATCCCCTGAAACTACGATTAACTTTCTAGATGATCAAAGTGTAGATCTAAGTAAATATGTTACATCTTTTGAAAATACAAAAAGTTCGCAAGATGTAACTGATACGATTGACCACGTCGAAACCTCAAATGTGACCCTAGATCAAACCACTTCGTCTGAAAATGGTCATGAATCCACAATGTCTCTTGTAACGCAAAAGGAGAACGCCTTCATTGCAATTTCCCCTTTTGTAAATGACATGCCTGCTGTTTGTTTTACCAAAACGCAATACAATAGTATTAGAAAAAGAAAAGCTACTCCAAAGGCACCTAAACCATTAAAGAAAACCTACTTGTCTTCTTTTCCGGAATGGGATAGTTCAATCTGTACGCATTCAGTTAAAATACCAATAATGAAAAATGGATCTTTCTCTGGCAGTCTTTTACTTGGAAAAACAAGAATCCAGGTTTCACAAACGTGTGCATTTGATTCTTTTGAAATTCTATTTTTACAAGCGATGCACATGAGCGCCGAACTACAAAAAAAAGTGGAATCATTAGATAATAAAATGGCATCGTTGGCAGTCAGTATTTTGAAAACTGGCAAACTTTCAAAACTTCACTACATCAAAAGATTCGAACTTTTGTCGGGTCTTTCAATATATCATCCAAAAGTTGATAACCGATTTTGCAAAGTATATGACTGCTCAGCCAATGTATCTGCTTTATCAGAGTACTTGCTTCTCCCGAATTTATTTTCTTACTCGATGAGCAAAATTTGTCCTTGTGGTTATAAGTTCGAAAAGGCATACGTGCATGCACCAATTGATTCTGCAATAGCAATTGCGAATAATAATAATCGTATCCAACAGTCGATTGATGACCGTAGAACCATTGAAACTTTGTGCACAAAATGCAAAAACTCGATTATAGAAAAAAGAAAGTTCGGCACGATATTTCTGATCGATCTGTCGTTGGTCAGCATATTGGATGATCTCAAATTTGTTGAATCCGACAAACGCGTGCCATTTTATTTGAGAACCATTGATAAATGTCTGAAAGTACAAAACGACACTTACGTAATTGTCGGATCGGTCAATTATATTCAATATGGAACCGCTGATAATGGTCACTACACGGCTTTCTTTTACAACGGTGAAAATTGGTACGAGTACGATGACATTTCTCAAGTACGTACGCTTTGCCAAGAAGATCAAACCATCGTGCCTCATTTACTATTTTATGTCAGAGTTCAGGATGCTGACAAGACTCGTCGTCACATATTAAGAGAGTACCAAAAGTAACAATGTATTACCAAAAAAATGTCATTCTGCATAGAAAGGAAACTGTCATTATGACAATTGTGATAAGCACAAAGAACGGTTTAAATGTTTGTTTTTATTTTGTTAAATTTAGAATAAAAGTTTATTTTTGTATATAGAATTTATTTTGTACCGAAATAAAAAACACTTCACTACATGATTGTTTTCATAACTATTCCCCTCAGAAGAGGTAAACGAATAAACAGTAAAGCTGACAAAAATCGGAACTTTGTAGCACCCCTTGAAAATGTCCATTTTCATAATTTTCAGTATTTTTTCGAGTCAGAACTCAGGGGTGCTGTATTTAAAAGCAGCCCTAAGTGACCAAAACTGCCAAGTAAATAAAAACTTGAATATTTTGGCGAAAAATTAGCGACAAAAATCGGAACTTTGTAGCACCCCTTGAAAATGTCCATTTTCATAATTTTCAGTATTTTTTCGAGTCAGAACTCAGGGGTGCTGTATTTAAAAGCAGCCCTATGTGACCAAAACTGCCCAGTAAAAAAAAAAATTGAATATTTTGGCGAAAAATTAGCGACAAAAATCGGAACTTTGTAGCACCCCTTGAAAATGTCCATTTTCATAATTTTCAGTATTTTTTCGAGTCAGAACTCAGGGGTGCTGTATTTAAAAGCAGCCCTAAGTGACCAAAACTGCCAAGTAAATAAAAACTTGAATATTTTGGCGAAAAATTAGCGACAAAAATCGGAACTTTGTAGCACCCCTTGAAAATGTCCATTTTCATAATTTTCAGTATTTTTTCGAGTCAGAACTCAGGGGTGCTGTATTTAAAAGCAGCCCTAAGTGACCAAAACTGCCAAGTAAATAAAAACTTGAATATTTTGGCGAAAAATTAGCGACAAAAATCGGAACTTTGTAGCACCCCTTGAAAATGTCCATTTTCATAATTTTCAGTATTTTTTCGAGTCAGAACTCAGGGGTGCTGTATTTAAAAGCAGCCCTATGTGACCAAAACTGCCCAGTAAAAAAAAAATTGAATATTTTGGCGAAAAATTAGCGACAAAAATCGGAACTTTGTAGCACCCCTTGAAAATGTCCATTTTCATAATTTTCAGTATTTTTTCGAGTCAGAACTCAGGGGTGCTGTATTTAAAAGCAGCCCTAAGTGACCAAAACTGCCAAGTAAATAAAAACTTGAATATTTTGGCGAAAAATTAGCGACAAAAATCGGAACTTTGTAGCACCCCTTGAAAATGTCCATTTTCATAATTTTCAGTATTTTTTCGAGTCAGAACTCAGGGGTGCTGTATTTAAAAGCAGCCCTAAGTGACCAAAACTGCCAAGTAAATAAAAACTTGAATATTTTGGCGAAAAATTAGCGACAAAAATCGGAACTTTGTAGCACCCCTTGAAAATGTCCATTTTCATAATTTTCAGTATTTTTTCGAGTCAGAACTCAGGGGTGCTGTATTTAAAAGCAGCCCTAAGTGACCAAAACTGCCAAGTAAATAAAAACTTGAATATTTTGGCGAAAAATTAGCGACAAAAATCGGAACTTTGTAGCACCCCTTGAAAATGTCCATTTTCATAATTTTCAGTATTTTTTCGAGTCAGAACTCAGGGGTGCTGTATTTAAAAGCAGCCCTATGTGACCAAAACTGCCCAGTAAAAAAAAAATTGAATATTTTGGCGAAAAATTAGCGACAAAAATCGGAACTTTGTAGCACCCCTTGAAAATGTCCATTTTCATAATTTTCAGTATTTTTTCGAGTCAGAACTCAGGGGTGCTGTATTTAAAAGCAGCCCTAAGTGACCAAAACTGCCAAGTAAATAAAAACTTGAATATTTTGGCGAAAAATTAGCGACAAAAATCGGAACTTTGTAGCACCCCTTGAAAATGTCCATTTTCATAATTTTCAGTATTTTTTCGAGTCAGAACTCAGGGGTGCTGTATTTAAAAGCAGCCCTAAGTGACCAAAACTGCCAAGTAAATAAAAACTTGAATATTTTGGCGAAAAATTAGCGACAAAAATCGGAACTTTGTAGCACCCCTTGAAAATGTCCATTTTCATAATTTTCAGTATTTTTTCGAGTCAGAACTCAGGGGTGCTGTATTTAAAAGCAGCCCTAAGTGACCAAAACTGCCAAGTAAATAAAAACTTGAATATTTTGGCGAAAAATTAGCGACAAAAATCGGAACTTTGTAGCACCCCTTGAAAATGTCCATTTTCATAATTTTCAGTATTTTTTCGAGTCAGAACTCAGGGGTGCTGTATTTAAAAGCAGCCCTAAGTGACCAAAACTGCCAAGTAAATAAAAACTTGAATATTTTGGCGAAAAATTAGCGACAAAAATCGGAACTTTGTAGCACCCCTTGAAAATGTCCATTTTCATAATTTTCAGTATTTTTTCGAGTCAGAACTCAGGGGTGCTGTATTTAAAAGCAGCCCTAAGTGACCAAAACTGCCAAGTAAATAAAAACTTGAATATTTTGGCGAAAAATTAGCGACAAAAATCGGAACTTTGTAGCACCCCTTGAAAATGTCCATTTTCATAATTTTCAGTATTTTTTCGAGTCAGAACTCAGGGGTGCTGTATTTAAAAGCAGCCCTAAGTGACCAAAACTGCCAAGTAAATAAAAACTTGAATATTTTGGCGAAAAATTAGCGACAAAAATCGGAACTTTGTAGCACCCCTTGAAAATGTCCATTTTCATAATTTTCAGTATTTTTTCGAGTCAGAACTCAGGGGTGCTGTATTTAAAAGCAGCCCTAAGTGACCAAAACTGCCAAGTAAATAAAAACTTGAATATTTTGGCGAAAAATTAGCGACAAAAATCGGAACTTTGTAGCACCCCTTGAAAATGTCAATTTTCATAATTTTCAGTATTTTTTCGAGTCAGAACTCAGGGGTGCTGTATTTAAAAGCAGCCCTAAGTGACCAAAACTGCCAAGTAAATAAAAACTTGAATATTTTGGCGAAAAATTAGCGACAAAAATCGGAACTTTGTAGCACCCCTTGAAAATGTCCATTTTCATAATTTTCAGTATTTTTTCGAGTCAGAACTCAGGGGTGCTGTATTTAAAAGCAGCCCTAAGTGACCAAAACTGCCAAGTAAATAAAAACTTGGAATATTTTGGCGAAAAATTAGCGACAAAAATCGGAACTTTGTAGCACCCCTTGAAAATGTCCATTTTCATAATTTTCAGTATTTTTTCGAGTCAGAACTCAGGGCTGCTGTATTTAAAAGCAGCCCTAAGTGACCAAAACTGCCAAGTAAATAAAAACTTGAATATTTTGGCGAAAAATTAGCGACAAAAATCGGAACTTTGTAGCACCCCTTGAAAATGTCCATTTTCATAATTTTCAGTATTTTTTCGAGTCAGAACTCAGGGGTGCTGTATTTAAAAGCAGCCCTAAGTGACCAAAACTGCCAAGTAAATAAAAACTTGAATATTTTGGCGAAAAATTAGCGACAAAAATCGGAACTTTGTAGCACCCCTTGAAAATGTCCATTTTCATAATTTTCAGTATTTTTTCGAGTCAGAACTCAGGGGTGCTGTATTTAAAAGCAGCCCTAAGTGACCAAAACTGCCAAGTAAATAAAAACTTGGAATATTTTGGCGAAAAATTAGCGACAAAAATCGGAACTTTGTAGCACCCCTTGAAAATGTCCATTTTCATAATTTTCAGTATTTTTTCGAGTCAGAACTCAGGGGTGCTGTATTTAAAAGCAGCCCTAAGTGACCAAAACTGCCAAGTAAATAAAAACTTGGAATATTTTGGCGAAAAATTAGCGACAAAAATCGGAACTTTGTAGCACCCCTTGAAAATGTCCATTTTCATAATTTTCAGTATTTTTTCGAGTCAGAACTCAGGGGTGCTGTATTTAAAAGCAGCCCTAAGTGACCAAAACTGCCAAGTAAATAAAAACTTGAATATTTTGGCGAAAAATTAGCGACAAAAATCGGAACTTTGTAGCACCCCTTGAAAATGTCCATTTTCATAATTTTCAGTATTTTTTCGAGTCAGAACTCAGGGGTGCTGTATTTAAAAGCAGCCCTAAGTGACCAAAACTGCCAAGTAAATAAAAACTTGAATATTTTGGCGAAAAATTAGCGACAAAAATCGGAACTTTGTAGCACCCCTTGAAAATGTCCATTTTCATAATTTTCAGTATTTTTTCGAGTCAGAACTCAGGGGTGCTGTATATAAAAGCAGCCCTAAGTGACCTTAACTGCCCAGTAAATAAAAATTTGAATATTTTGGCGAAAAATTAGCGACAAAAATCGGAACTTTGTAGCACCCCTTGAAAATATCCATTTTCATAATTTTCAGTATTTTTTCGAGTCAGAACTCAGGGGTGCTGTATTTAAAAGCAGCCCTAAGTGACCAAAACTACCCAATAAATAAAAAAGGATGCCGCATGAAGTTAACACTCCAAAATTTATTTTTTTTTGTAATTTCCAAAAATTCCCAGAACTCTTTCCAAAACCTACCGAGAACTCTAGAACTCTTTATTTCTGAGATATCTATTCACCCAGAACTCTTTTTTCTCACAAAAGGGGTGCGGCATGAAGTTGGCACCCCAAAATTTGTTTTTTAAAAATTCCGCAAAAAAATTGCAGAACTTTATCTGCACCCCCTCGAGAACTCTAGAACTCTTCGAGACGAGTCCAGAACTCCGAAAAAATCAAAGGGTTCCGATAGTTGGGGTGCCAACTTCCGGGCGGTTCCTTATACCAAGGAAAACATGCCGGACAGGTTGGTTAGGGCATCGGCCTTTATACTTGGCCATTGTTCGGGTCACGGGTTCGGTTGCCATGAATCTCAAGTGGAATTAAAGTCAGATGAGACTTTGGGCAGATCGGATATCTCATGGAACTGATAGGGGTTGATGGTACAATTACACACTTGCTAGTCGGTAGATCACCGGAATGACAAAGGCATAGTCCTGGGTTTAGGGTGATTGAGGACCGTCGTTTGGAGCTCATGATAAGCTGTAGGTCCCTTCCAGATTAGCCCTGGTAGCAGAAAAGAGGCGTTAAAATTAACAGCAACAAGGAAAACAAATTAATTTTTTTGACTGATATTTCTTCTGAATAAATATATTGGAAGTGGGAAAAGAGGGTTATTTTCGCCTCTACAGTGGCATCTGGACTAAAACGTTCTATCTCTGGTCAAAAGTAATGTGAATTTTTGCTTCTGCGGTGGTGAGAGGTCTTTTCTCTAATACATGCTAGGATGGGAGAGCAGGAGTCACAAGAGTTACGTGAATGGTAATCGTTGACCTAGATTTTTCCTTTGTTAAATACTTTTTTACTTATTTAGTGATTTATGACCTTATTAAGAGAATCATGGCCTTTTTATTTTTTTTGTGGGAGAAAGTAGACACGATAAGTTAATTTTATGACTATTTTATTTCAAAAATGTAGATAAAACTTTTAATAATAACAAAAAATATTAAGAACAAACATAATGTTTCTACTACATCTTCAGTTTCAGGCCCGTTTCCTGCATTTAATAAATGATCAAAGTATTCTTCCATCTTGTCATTATTTCTTCGTCGTCTAGTAGTGTTTCATTTTTTTTCATTTTGTATATCTTTAGTGTATCTTCTTCAGTACTTTGTAAATGTCTTTTTAATTTCCTTTTCTTTTAGAATTTTTTTCACAATTGAGTTTTAGATTGTTTTACTAGTTGCTTAACTTTTATTTTTTGTTTTTTATAGTTTCAGTGACTTTCATCTATTTTCTCGTCTAAGTATTTCTTTCACAGTTTCTTCGTAATATTATGGAAAATCGCAAAGGTCCATTCTGGTAATTTTTGGTACATGTCAAGGTTCCGATCCGCGCTATATGAGTCGTTCCGAACCGCGCTATATGAGTCTCAACCCGCTGTCGATCCGATTCTTCCCATCCGCGCTAGACGTCTCGAACAGCTTTTAACATGTCTCGGACAGCTTTTAACAGGTCTCGGACAGTTTTTCACAAGTCTAGAACAACTTTTATCAGTTCTCGAACAGCTTTTGTCAGGTCTCGATCAGCTACGTGGATCAAACTTAATCAAAAGCTGATCGAGACCTGTTAAAAGCTGTACGGAACCTGATAAAAGCTGTTCAAGACCTGTTAAAAGCTGTTCAAGACCTGTTAAAAGCTGTTCTGGAACTGTTAAAAGCTGTTTGAGACCTGTTAACAGCTGTTTGAGACCCGTTAACAGCTGAGACCTGTTAAAAGTTGAGACTCATCTAGCGCAGATCGGAACCTTGACGTATACCAAAAATGACCAGAAAGGACCTTGGCGATTTCCCATGTTATTTTCCATAAGGAATGCGCCAGAATTATCATAGCTTATCTACTTTTAAATCTTTTTTAATTTCTTGTGTCCACCATTTCGTCTGATTCTTAGTTTTGCTTCTGCCTATTGTGCTATAAACTTCTTTTGCAGTTGTTAATAGAAAGCCTTCAATTTTTTGACATATCTGCTCTATATCTGTTCGAGACCTGTTAAAAGCTGTTCGAGACCTGTTTAAAGCTGTTTAAGATCTGTATTGAATCATGTTAAAAGCTGTTCAAGACCTGTTAATAGCTGTTCGAGACCTGTTAAAAGATTTTTAAGATCTGTTCGAATCCTGTTAAAGCTGTTCGAGACCTGTTAATAGCTGTTCGAGACTTGTATAGCGCAGATTGGCGGCTTGAGACTCGTCTAGCGCAGATCGGAACCTTGACGTGTATTAACCAAAATGGACCTAATAGATTTTCCATGTTATTTTCCATAAGGAGTGAGGCAGAACTATCATAGCTTATCTACTTTTACGTCTTTTTTAATTTCTTGTGTACAATAGAAAGTCTTTAATTTTTTGACATATCTGGTCTATATCTGTTCGAGGCCTGTTAAGCTGTTCGAGACCTGTTAAATGCTGTTCGAGATCTGTTAAAAGCTTTTAAGACCTGTTTGAGCCCTGTTAAAAGCTGTTCGAGATCTGTTAATAGCTCATCGATACTCGTCTTGAACAGATTGGAACTGAATCGACAGCGGCTTGAGACTCGTTTTGGGCGGATCGGAAACTTGACGTGTACCAAAAATTACCAGAAAGGACCTTGGCGATTTTCCTTGTTATTTTCCATAAGAAGTGCGCCAGGACTGTCATAGCTTATCTACTTTTACGTCTTTTTTAATTTCTTGTGTCCACCAGTTCATTTGCTTTTTATTTTTGTTTATGTCTATTGTTCTATGGGCTTCTTTTGCAGTTGTTAATGGAAAGTATTTAATTTTTTGACATATTTGCTCTATATCTTCATTTTTCTGTTTCCATAGCTTGTTCTACTAAATCTGTGCATTTGTAATAATTTATATGATTTTATTATTTTATAGACAACGGATCCTGACGGCTTTCTAATTCTCCAAAAATGAAATTACCCAAATGTACATTGGTTAGTAAGTACTTACGTAAAATTCAACTTTATAACGAAACCTTTCGACAGTGATCTTTGATTTAGTATGTAATTTGATTGAATATATTTAAGTTTAATAATGTATCTCCCGTCAGAAAATAGTAAATAAAATTGCTACAGAAGTCAAAATTAAAAAAAAAATCACGGCCCGATGGCTAAGCTAAAACTGCTCTTAATGCTCACAACGATAATACTTTTTTATTAGTTTTCCAACGTTCTAGGTTCAACTAACTGCTGTGTTGTTAGTTGTTATAGCTCATTCTAGTGACTTGAACCTAAAAATTCTGCCGAACAGCTAATACCGTGGTATTCACGTGAAAATTGCCATAGGGGTACGTAGTTGGGTTTACTTTATTTATTTGACATTAAGTTATAGGGTAATTCTATATTTTGTTCTATCAATTGGATTATTTGTTTCTATCTACCAATGGTCCTTTATTACATTATACAGTCTGTACTTCTATCAGCATTTACTGGCTTCGGTAAATTTGAGACTTTTAAAAAATATTCAGAAGATTGTTGTAAATTAATAATATTTGAAAATTGCTGTACTACATTTGCATAAGAAATAAGTTAGTTAATCGGTTAAAAATAATTATTATAAAATGTGACTTAAGAAAGAATATTTAAAAACAAAAAAATGAAGGTCCTATAAATAATAATTATTTCAGAAAATGTTTGCCAAACAACTTCAAAACCAAACATATCACAACCGTACAATCGTTTATGTCACGATTCATCTTAAAGACGACAAAACAAAAATCGTAGCCCAAGACCCATTAACATGTGGTAGGAGCTTTTGAAAACTGCGCTGAGGCCGTAAAATATTTTTTATTATTTTAGATAAGCATATTCGGGATGTTGCATACACAATAGGGCAATTATGGTGTTCGGGAAGGGCCCACCCAATTTCATCGAAATGAAAGAAACCATTCACAAATCATCTGAAGTAGCTCGTAAAAATGCTACTGAGAACTTCACTTTAGATTATTGATACTCGAAACGTAAATCAAACGTATCTCTTTCTTTCGGTTGTTTTGATAAAATTTATTACGTTAATGTTTATAATAAAGATATATATAGTATAAAAAAGGATGGTAATATAAAGTCACCAGTACAGAATTAGAAATTCAAAATTAAAACTTATCTTTTTCAATTTATCAATGAAAAAAAATTTAATTATGTTAAATCTACTAAATTATAACCACACGAACTTTCCTATTCACTCTTAACTCGAATTATTTGTCTTGTCTCGAGACTTCTCAACTTTCTTAATAAATCTTTCAAAAGCTCAAACTAAAAAGTTAAATAAAACATAAGAACCTCTTTAATAAGCAACTTTCCGTTGACCCTTAGTTCTTTCCAATTTAAATATTCGACTTTTCGAAGCCAATATTATCCTATGCATACTAAATTTTACAGGAACTTGAGATTCGATTCCTGTGAACAGAATCGCAAAGAAAAAGTTCTCTTACAACCAATACAACTGTGCAAAGATCAAACGCAATTAATTTGGCCATTAGAATAATGAAGCTATTAACAATGAGGAACGTTAATGGCTCTGTTCCTTGGCTTGGACCGTGATTGAATTAGAGTTATGTTTCTATTAATGGAGAACTGATGGAAATGTTCTTGTTATTTTCGGCTTTGTTTTTTTGAATTTAGTAGATAAAATAATTATAGCAATTTTATTATGTAACTAAAGACAAAATTGTTATTTTCGGCTTTGTTTTTTTTGAATTTAGTAGATAAAATAATTATAGCAATTTTATTATGTAACTAAAGACAAAATCACCATTTTGGGCCAATATATACTAAAGGTTAGAAATATTATACACATGTAGAATTTTTTTTTGTTTTTTTATCGCAAAGTTGTAGATCATCAAATTTCCTACAACTTCTGTATCAAATTTTTTCCATAATTTTCCGTAGTTTTACAGCTAGATGGCGCGAATGTTAATTTCTATCGCGCCCTCTAGCGGCGATACTACGGGTAATTCTGGAAAAAGTGTGATACAAAAGTTGTAGGGAATTTGATGCTCTACAACTTCGCACTAAAACATTTTATACATTATTTGTTCTGAAAATCTGAAAAATGTCGGAAAAACCTAAATGCACATTTTTTTGGTGCCCTCTAGCGGCGAAACTGTTGAGAATTCTGGAAAAAGTTTGATACAAAACGTGTAGGGAATTGTATGCTCTACAACTTTATCTTATAAAATTTTCTTGGAAAATGCATTAAATCCACAAAAATGTATGTTCCTTTCGCGCCTTCTAGAGGCTAAACTATGCGTAATTCAAAAAAAGTTTAATACAATTATTGTTCAGGAGACCGAGATCTTCTCGTTGCTATTCGAAACATGTCGGTAAATTTAAGTCGTATGATTTCCGGCGAGGCTTCATTGTTTATGTCAGAAAACTTGCCTAAAAACTGACAGGGTAAACATCTTGTATCGGGAAAAATATTTAAGTCTAAAAAATTGAAATCAAATCAAGAATCTACAGATGCTAGTGGGAAATGCAAATCTTGTGCTTATTGGAGCTCAATTATAACGCTGGAATGCTATATAATACATTTAACGAAGAATTTAATATGTTGAGGTCAATTTATTAACCGTAAAAACTAATACCTGTTGTTAAATAAGAAGTTGGCTTTTATTTAGTGTACATTTGAACTAGAACAGAAAAATTAAAACTATATATTGACAACAGCTTGAAGCAGATAGTATTACGGGGTTCCGGCCACAGGTATAGGGAATTCAATGTGTTAGAGAGAGACGTATATGAAATTAAGCGTGACAGAAAGAGAGAGCGCTATTACGTTATATTTTACGAAGTTTTTTGACGTTCAGTATTTTGAAGCGATAACGTCACATTTTACAACGTTTTGAACGTTTTTTAACGCATGGAATTTTGATTCGAAAAAATACGTCAAACAATGACATATTTTATCGATTTTGACAAATTTTTTTTATATGTTTCCTTATGAGAAAAACATGCATTTGATGCAAAAAAGTGATTGTTTTTTCACATCAAAATTCCAAGAGTTAAAAAACATTGAAAACGTTGTAAAATGTGACGTTTCGAACGTTTTTTATCGCTTCAAAATACTGAACGTCAAAAAACGTCGTAAACGTTATAAAATGTGACGTTTCGAACGTTTTTTAACGCTCCAAACTACTGAACGATAAAAAACGTCGTAAACTTGTAACGTTGTTAACGTTGACCGTCACTGTAGACAGAGTCAAAAAATGTCACAGTAGGCAGAACGCTAATTTGGCGAAATTGGTTAGCTATTAGAAACAATCGGAATCGAGGTGAGTGTCTCTGGTGATTCCTTAAGGTACAGGTGAGTTCATATATTTATATATTATCGTCTCCGGTCCTTCACTGTGTTAAAATAGTGGATAATTTTTATTGGTTTATTTTTTTGTTAATTTAATAATTCAGTATATAGTACGGGACACAGTGAGAGATCGAGGGTAGCTTACCTGTATCTGGGGGAAATCTCAGGGCCACTCCCACCGGCCATAATTTTTGTGGCATATTGTAAAGTAGGTGGAATGTTGATTTTTTGTTTAACGAAAATAATTTTGTAAATTGTTCTTCGGCTTCGCCTAAGAGGCTTAAGAAGTTTCGCTATTTTTTTTTTTGTTCAGACTACTGAATTTTCAGATTAGTCTTATCATGAACTGTAATTTTCATTTATTTTATTTGTAAGGGATGCGGGAATTTTTGAACATTTTTTTTTTGCTATTAAAGTAGTATTCAAAGAATTAGTTAAATATTCGGGAAAATTTCGTAAATTATAAAATTATTAATTTTTTTCTTCGCATTCATATATCCAGTGATTTCCTGTAGATACTGTATAAAATTCTTGAAATCTATTATCCATCAGTGTTTTCTAATGAATAGATATTTGAAATAATAAAATATTAAAATAGTACGATTTGGAATTTTGGTGCCTTGGCTTATCAAGGTGACCTTTTTATACCTTTCTTTTTCGTTGAATAGTAAACAAGCATACAATATTTTTTCGAGTTAAATGAGATAAATTATTTCGCCAACTGAGAAAATTTATTACTCTTTAAGCTAATAAATATTTAAAACATGTTAGTGTTGAAAAAAAAACAATCTTTTTTGAAAACGTTTTAAGTTTTTTTTCTTAGAAATTTATTTTCAAGAAATTGTTTCACATATTATTCATTAGTTTTGGATCGCGTACTATTATCTATAACATCTAATCTTCTCCAATATTTAACCAGTTCTTATCTATATTATTCTTCAATCATTGTTGCAAGTTGTTCAGTTAATTAATTTTTTTTTCACGTGACAAAAAAATTCTCAATATCCTAAATAAATAATTTTTTTTAAAAATTTTGTTCATATACGTTCAGTATTAGCAAATTTTGTTAACCCATTTTACAAAAAAAAAAAAAAAAAATTTATTTCTTTTTCTTTCTTTTATTGGAATTGTTACATTGAAAATAAAATTTGAACTTCGTTTAACCATCAAGTTCGCGTACAGTTATCAGGATTATCGTAGATTTTTTTTTCTTTACATAGTACGAAATACCTTTGCTTTAAAATCTTAATATTTCAATAGTGATTTTTGACGAGTGTCCCCTCAACTGTTAAGATAGTTTGCGAGTCTCAGTTCATTGACTGGATACGATTTTATATCTGTAAAGATAACATACTGAAGTTTTTTCTTTATATTTTTTTTACATGTCCTGGAGTGATAAGTTGAGAACGAGGATCACCGGTGCTCTTGTTAAGAGATACCCTTCAACAGGAAGATAAGTCGTTCCTCAGGTTCTTGTTAAGAGCCCTACTTTCTTGTAAGTCACATGAAATCGAGACGCAGAAAACAGTGGTGGACACCAGTACATCTACAAAGCAAAGTAGTACCTTTTACCATTATTTCATTGATTTTACTATAATTTACATAACCTGATTATTGTTTTTTTTTATGAATATTTTCTCACCTTTATTTTTTCTTGTGACAATAAACAATTTTAATAAATCCTATTTTTTTTATTTCATATACTGTGCTATAGTTTCTTTGATAATACTACCTAAATAAATCTAATTTTTTTTCTTGATTGCGAAATTACAGTAAGCAATTATTAATATAACATTTTATTATAACTATATCTCAAGGTATAATTATGAATTTTGTTTACCTGTTTGTTTTTTCTTAACTTACATTTATTTTCAAATCAAACTGGTTGGCGCCCAAAAAAGTTCAAAAGGACCTGATCAGCTGATAATTGAATTATACCTGAGTGCGTTGTCGAATCACGACCTGAGATCTCAGTGCTCTTCTAGCCGGAAGTTCAGTGGTCTGGATTCTAGATCCTCTCAGTAGACCAAAGATAAATTCATTTAGTTTTTTTAAGTGAAAGAATTAAAGGAACATCACATACTTGTGACTTGAACGTCACAAACTTCGTAAATGTCACGTCATAGCGCTCTCTCTTTCTAACACGCTGAATTTACTATACCTCTCTCTCTCTCTCTCTAACACTTGAATTCCCGATACCTGTGGTCGGAACCCCGTAGACCATCTACTACATGACTTTTTTTTTTCATATATGAGAGATCTTAACGATAAAAATAATGTTAATATTCTCGTACTGTTGTTATTGATACAGTTATGTGAATTGTTTAATATTTAATTGTTTACTGAAGCACTATTGCGTGATTCTGTACCTTAGTGTGGATAGATTAATATTTATTGTTTAAATATTGCGTGATTATGCCCTTGGTACTCAGTAAATGTTCCATTTGTGAAGCCCTTTGCGTGATTCTGCCCCTAATATCCTTGGTATTGAAATAATGCAAAACATTGTTGCGTGATTCTGCCCCTCAGTGTATATTGATTAATATTGATTAATGAAATTGGTATTTAACTAATGAATAATTATTATGTTCTCATTGATTTAATAATGTAAAATTGAAAGAAGAAAACGATATCTACGCACGTTTAAATTATATTTGATTACGATCTGAATGAATATGATAATAATTACTCATGTGTGTCTTTTTATTATTTCAATTTCTTAATTGTCTTTATCAATTATTATTTGGGCCACTCTTTACACATAATATTTACTTCTTGGAAGAAACGAACTTCTCGCTAAGAGTTATATATATATTATTATTATGATTATTACTTTAAGATTTTTAGTAAACTAATCTAATCTAACCTTCTCCATAATTTTTTATTTTGCGGATACAGCACAATTCTTCTGTTTACATTCAATATTAAAATCGATTATCCCACAAAAACTATGACACTTAATATCAATATGTTTGTCTAGAAAATGACAAAACGAAGCCATCAATACCAAAACGATCTAGAAAACAAAATATCCAGTCCATCCAAAGAGAAAATATCGGGACAAATTGTACCAGCGCAGCGTTTTAGCAAAACCAAAACGAAAATAATAATAAAAGCCTTCGAAAATATATCCACAATTTCCGGTGAAATATTGAAGCCGTATGTGCTCACATTTTAAAATAAATCGCCAAGCTCTTTCTACTCCGAATGACACGTTACGACGACATTCATTTACCCGTAAGTAAACATTATTGTTGTATATAAAATTGTCGTTAAAATTAATGATACTGGTTTGGTGAACGATCAATAATAGATTTATAATTGTATTTTATTTGTTAATTGCATTTTATATGGATTAGTTAAATTGTTTGCATCTTTAATCCTAAATATTCCTATATTAATTATTATAATTAATATAAGAAATATTCAGAATACAAACTTTTTAATTTGTAGAATTGGAAATCCCAGAATGATTGTGATAAAATTTCTTCGATGAGAGTAAAAGATTTTTAGGTATTACAGTACAAGAGAATCCTCATAGGCTATCAGGTAACCATGATTGAGGCGAGAACTTTATCGCTCCTACTTGGCTCCATCTTGCTCAGTTTTTGTTAAAATTTTCTTATTATTTGTTTAATTAAAAGTTTTAAATCTTGGAGTTAGATAGGTTCAATGTACAAGTCAAGCTTCTTTTGCAGCTTAATTAGCCACCGTATAACTTGGAATATTGTAACGAGGCCGGCCCTGTGTCTGATGAAATGTACACAGCGCACGAGGGAAATCTCTAGTTCTTCTGGGAGACACCTAATTCAGATTACATGAGTAAAGGAGCAGCAAGAGTTCCTCGCCATCGCTAAGGTTCATTCTGGCAATTTTCATGCCATTCAAGGTTACGCTACATCGCTTAGAGAGCAAACGTATCTGACAGACTTGAAGACTTAACCAGACGCTCTTCCACGTTGTAATCTATCACCCGATAGACGGTGAGCAATGTATCGTCATTTTAATACGCGTCTATCTCTGACCGCCATTTTAGACTATCTAAGTATGAGGCCAGGCTGTGGAAATTTGCTATACCGATGCGTGGCGTGACGTCACAATTTCCCCAGCCTGGCCTCATACTTAGAGTCTATCTACCGTTTCCTGCGTTCAATTCATCATTAATAACGTGGATAAAAATGACGTACAAAAGACGTGGACTAAAAATGGCGGTCAGAGATAGACGTGTATTAAAATGACGATACATTGTTCACCATCTATCGGGTGATAGATTACAACCTGGAAGAGCATCTGGTTAAGTCTTCAGGTCTGTCAGATACGTCAGGTCTGTCAGATACGTCTGCTATCTAAGCATTGAATGGCGTGAAAATTGCCAGAATGAACCTTGACAATTTCTTATGGGATTTAACATGGGGAATGGTGAGGAAGTCTTGCTGCTCCTTTACTTACATGGTAGTCGCAGCTCTCGTCCCATAAAAATACTGGCAAAGGTTTGACCTGTTGACTCATGTACCGATGAATGATATAGCATCAGAGATAGGTGGAAATACTGGTCCCAATCTCTTTGGTAGTCAGAGATTGCTTTTAATATTGGATCAGGACCATTAATAGGCATTAATCAAAGCAGTTAACAATACATCAAGCACTGCGTCATCTTTCCCATGTAGAACCACTTTTTCATCATTCACTCGCAGAACTCTGTCTCTTTCATTGATGACCTCGTCTTCAATGTCAGCTACCAATGCTCGATGTTGGAGTTTTGTACCTCCCAAGACCATTTCTTTCTCTATTTCATCATGGATATTAGCTGACTCTCCTGTCACTGTTCGTAGCCGCCATGTTGTTGGTTTTATCACTGTCAGTTTTAGGGCAACGTCGAGTCTTATGACGGTCTTCGTCGCACCTGTATCCAGCAGCATCGTGCATTGTTCCATTTGTTTCTTGTTGATAAGGCCAATCATAAAGACACTGTTAATTCGATGGTATAGTGAGACGACATATGCGCTGTTTGTTGGGGCTTCCTAGCTGCAGATCGACGATAGCCCCTTCACATTGAGCTTCTTTAGTTTTCCGACGATGAAGTCGATGCTTCCCTGCTTTCATTATAATGACTTCGTATATGTCCTGCTTTCCCGCACTTCCAACATCTTTTTTCGGTAAAGATTTCCTCTACTATCTACCTTACAGTCGATCTATCGTTTCCGGTTTCTTCTGATTCGCCTTCAATGGTTCGCATTCGCAATCTCCTGTTCTCTGGTTCTTCTGGGAGACACCCAAACATCAGATCACATGGTAGTCGTAGCTATCATCCCATAATAATGCTGGCAGGAGTTTGATCCGTTGACTCTTGTACCTATGAACGATATGCTATCACAAATAGGTGGATATATTGGTCCCAATATCGTTGGTGGTCAGAAGGATCAAACCCCTGCTAGCGTTATTATGGGACGAGAGCTGCAACTACCATTTGATTATTTCACGTGCGCTATGTACATTGCATTAGACACAGGGCTGGTCTTGTTACAATATCAAGATGCGATGGAACCAGTAGGTTGGTATTGAATACCTTTAACTAACCATAATACGTATGATGGAATTTATTGTAAAACTAGACTTTTCAAAAGGAAATCCGAGCTCGTAAGGCATATTATACAATTTACCAGTATCTATACCATAAATCACTGGAACTCTAAGTTATAACTATTATTATCTTCATGGAGAAGATGACTTAACCAACATTACTGTCATTTTAGAAGTATTAATAAAAAAATCTTCTTTGTTGTGCTAATTTGGTAGAATTAAATCACTAAGAAGAAGTTTAGGTCATTCCGTTTTTATTCTTAGTATTTAAAGCAGACAGATACTTGGTTTATAAAGAAATATTTGAAGGGGTGACAGGATTAGTTTTTTTAAAATCGATCTTTCTTAATAGGGGTTAAAAAAATTTGTATGGATCTACGATTTTCTGAAGATAGATAAGCTCTGTTTATTATTTTATATACTAAAATATGAGGTTAAAAACAAGGAAAACGAAGATGTTCAGACACTTTGTAACAATGCCAACGCAATTTTTAAGAATTGTTTAATTTGTTTTAAAATTTTTTGTAGAATCTATACAAAATATATATTATCAGCGAGTAATCCTGAGTTCTCACTATATGTACCTAAATATTTATCCCAAAAGACAGCCGATTGGCTCACAAAAAACTAATATAATATTACATAAAATTTAAACGCTATCTAAGTATGATATTGTATAAAAAAATCGGCTATTGGCTCACAAAAAATTAATTAAAAATAAAAGAGAATCTAGACGCAATACAAGTAAGATATTTTCTCAAAAAAAAATACATACGGCTAACAAAAAATTATTTAATTATAAAACAGAATCTAAACATTATATATGTTAGATATTTTATCAAAAAAAAGCAGACAATTGCCTAACAAAAAAAAACAATTAAACATAAAACAGAACCTAGATGCTATTAACGTTGAATATTCATTCCAAAACGGGTGTAACACATATCACATAGGGCTTCACACGAGAACGATATATTTTATGACCCAGTTAAGTCTTAGGTACCCAAAGGGTACGTAGAAACTACATTTGTTGTTGAAGGTTGAAGGTATGTGTGCTTAATAAATAATTTGAAATCAAATTTTTAAATTTATTGAAAATAGGAGTAACGAAATTAATATGCTCTCCAGTTCAAATTCGATAACTGTAATTTTTTTAAAACGGTTTATGGTTAGACGTTCAGTTATCTCCCATATAGAAAATAATTTTTAATAAAAAACTATGTTTACCCTAATTAACATTTATCATTAACGAAATGTAAAATGTATGTTTGCGAAAATATTGTAACGTGTATGAATGAAAAAAAAAATATCCCACATGTATAAATTACAATTAATAATTACCTCTTAGAAATAGGTTCTAGCAAGAGGAGACGAGACGAGAAAAACGGTTACGAGACGAGACCGAAACTGAAACGAGACATATTTTTTTCTCAACTAACGAGACCGAGACGAGATTTTTGAACTTCTCGCCTTATTTCGTCTCGTATGAAGTCCTAATATCACAGCATAATGAGACTCGTAAGTCCAAAAACCAAAATTGCTCAGTACATTTGTTAGTTAGAGAATTAAACAAACAAACACTCACCATTTATCCCTTGGGCTATCCTTTTTATTGCGAACTAAAAATGATTCTCTACTTTTTTTTGATGGAAAGCAACTGACCGATGTGCTCCAAACGCTGAGTTCTTCTTTTTTTTCGCGGAAATCCCAGAGATCGCTCGATTTTTTTTTTGAAGTTCCCTATTACTATCTCACTTCTTACGCTTCGTTTTCCTCATTATCTGAGCCCTAGTACCGCCCAATTTTGGTTGGCTCAATTAAAGATGGTCGCATTTTCTATCTGTCAATGTAGTGAAAATTTTCGCAATTCGTGAAAATTTTTATTTATTTTTAATATTTACGGTTTTACCATCTAAATTCTGGTATTCAGCGTGATTTGACTTGAATATTTAAATTATAAATTAACATAATGGGTGCAATTTTATTTGTCACAAATGTTACTGGTCAGGACTCGTTTCAGAAATATTTGAAGAACCGAAACTGGCTTTTCCCAAATATCTCGGAAAACAGACCTGATATTTTATTTTTGAAATAACCAATCAATACTTCTTGCAAATACACATCATTTTTCCTAACCAACTTTATATCTATAACGGTTTACGAAATCAATTAAATTTGCGCCACCCTATTTATAGCGGGAAAATAAAACAATTAATTTTCTAAAAGATTTACTTAAATATATTTGCAAGTGGTAAGTCACAACCATATTCATTTAATTCACTCCGACATATTTAACTCTTACTCGTCACTTAGAAATTTCCGTCCACTGTCACAACTAATCTCTTGAGATGTTACTTTAAACGACACGATGGACATAATACAGGATTTAACTATAAATATATCCTACAAATCCGTAACATCCACATCCTCTCTAAATCATTTTCAGTTAAGTGTTAAAAACGAGCTGGGACGGAACTTAAACAAACTTTAATGGAACAATTAAATTATTCATTTAAAGAAGATATTAAAAATTGCAACATATAAAAAATTTAAAGAGATCTAGATTTTAACAAACATAAAAGGTTTTTTCGAAAAAGTTAAAGTACATTAAAGTGTTGAAAAAACAATTATAACAATTGTAATCGCAATAAAAACATTAAAAATATATGAAGAATTTTAATACAAAAGCATTTTTTTTTATTTAATTATATTTTAGTGTATACGTGAAAAATTCAAACGTAGGCAAAAAACATTAAATTTGAAAATCATAACCTAATTTAAAATTTTGAGTACACAGAAAAAATTTTTAATTATTTTCAAGATTCCAATATTTTTTTATTTAACCCTTTAAATGCGGCTTTCATATATGTATAAATGATTCTTATTATTTCTCTACAAATTTTACAATTTTTTATAAATATTGCAAATTTTTAGATTTTAACATATTTATCTATTTTACAAATTTTTGGAAATTCTTAGAAATTTTTAGAAATTTTTAGAAATTTTTACAATTTTTTACACATTTTACAAATTTTGCATTCCTCCAAATTTTAAAATTTTTGAAATTCTTACAAATTCTTGAAATTTTTTATATTTTCGGATTTTTTGAAATTTTTGCAATTTTAGAAAATTTTTAATAATAATGTTTTAATGTTTTTTGATATTTTTATTGTTTTTAAATTTTTCGATAAGCATTTTAACATTTTGTTTGAAATTTAGTTTTTTGAAATTTTATTTTTTTGAAATATTTTAAAAATTTCCGAAATTTTCGACTTTATTTCATTTCACTTTTTTTTTTAATTTTTGAATTTTTTTAATGTTTGATAAATAAGATCTTAACATTTTTAAAATTTTTGAAGTTCTTTGAAATCTTTGAAATTTTTTTAAATTTTAGATTTTTTTAAATTTTTGCCATTTTCGAAAATTTTTAAAAATGATTTTTTATTGTTTTTTTTTAAATTTTTATTGTTTTTATGTTTATCGATAAACTTTTCAATTTTTCAACACTTTTTATTTGAAATTTTGTTTTTTTGAAATTTTTGAATTTCTTGCATTTCACTTTTGTTTAATTTTTGAATTTTTTTTTAACATTTGATAAAATTTTTTTTAACATTTTTAAAATTTTGTTATTAAAATCTTTGAAATTTTTTAAATTCTCGGAATTTTGGTAATTGTAGCAATTTTTAATGTCTTTTAAATTTTGAATATATTTTTGAAATTCTAAATGTATTTTTGATATTTATAAATTTTTTGAATTTTTTTAAATCCTCGGAATGTTGGTAATTATTGAATTTAAAAAAAATTGTAAAAATAATTTTTAATGTTTTTTGAAATTATTAATATATTTTTGAAATTCTTAATGTATTTTTGATGTTTATAAATTATTTGAAATTTTTTTTATTTTAAAATATTTTTTGAAATTTTCGACATGTTTTCGAAATTTTCGAATTTCTTACATTTCACTTTTTTTTAAATTTTTTATTTTTTTTAATGTTTGATAAATACGTTCTTTACATTTTTAAAATTTTGAAGTTCTTAAAATCTTTGAAATTTTTAAAATTCTTGGAATTTTTGGTAATTATTGCAATTTAAATAAATTTCTAATAATAATTTTTAATGTTTATAAATTTTTAAAAATGTTTTTTTTATTTTAAAATATTTTTTGAAATTTTTTCGAAATTTTAGAATTTCTTACATTTCATTTTTTTAATTTTTGTCTTTTTTAATAAATATTTGATAAATAAAAACTTAATATTTTTAAACCTTTCAAAATTCTTGGAATTTTTGAAATATTTGCAATTTTCAAAATTTTCGAAATTCTAAATATATTTTGAAATTTTCGATATATTTTTGATATTATCGAAATTTTTGAATATATACTAGACAGTTTTATAATTTTTTTTAATATTCTAATTTTTTTATATATTTCTGATACTTTGAGTTTCTTAAAAAAAAATTTTTTTTTTAATTAATATAATCACGCTTATTGATGTTTTCATTATATTGATTAAAAATTCAACTAATGCCAAAATGTTTTAGTATATGTTTTAATATTTTTTTTACCTAGGTTTTGCCCGCAATTAAAGGTTTAAAGAAAATTCATATTATTACGTTATTTAAGTAAAACCTATTTTTTTATTTAAATTAACAAACTTGAAAATCCCTTTTAATTACTAATTTTAATAAATCCTTTTTTATGACTGAAAAATATATTCATGACCATTAAGAAAAAAAATCTTGTCCGTTTATCCATCTTCAAATTTGAGTAAAGCCGTGATTTATTCAAACCAAAAGAATATTTCAGCCATTATACACCCAAGAAAGCCTCTAAAGGGCTTAACAAAATTAATACCCAGAATAATTAGTGCTAGATGTACAGGACCGACTTTAAAATTATTTATTATTTGTACAATTAAATTTAAAACAGATTTTATTATATAATATATTTCAAAATTTATAATCATAATATTGACATTTTATATACCTAATATTAATTATATTGGGAAGTATCGATAAACATATTAAAATAAGGAAAAAATAATTATTCATAGCTACAGGAAGTACCGTAAGGAGGAAGCTTAACTACAATGTTAATAAATGTAATAATTTAAAAAGGTAAATATTTAATATAAAACAAAAAAAAAATAGACATTGTTTAGGAACCGAAAAACCTTCCCGCTACCATTCTCACCATCTTCATGAATGCCTTCAGCATTTCTATTTTAAAATTTGCTAGAATATCTCCCATACCATCCTTATCCCTAAACCCTACAAAGAGCCCACATCCCCAAATTCTGACAGACCAATATCCCCAACGAATCTTCTAGGTAAACACTTTGAAACTGTGCTAAAAGATCGCATCTGGAACATTCTGGATGAAAATGGAGAACGATCACCCAAATCTAACATGGATTTAGATCTGAACACTCCACCTATGATGCACTAGTGAGACTCCACACCCTAGCTTCAAAATCCTTCAATCTTGGTCACTGTGCATCGGTAGTCCTACTTCTTGTCCAAAAAGTTTTTGATCAAATCTAGCAGGCCAGACTTATTCGGAAGCTTTCAAACAACGAACCTCCTATCCATCTCAAAGGCTCATTTGCTCCTACCTAAAAAACCAAAAATCGCTCCACATGTCTCAAAGTTGGAAACTCCGTGGAAGACCCTTTCGATCCTCAAGCAGGAGTTCCCCAAGGTTTAGTGTTAGTTCTCAAGGTGTATGTTATATATACGCACGACATTCATTACCCTCCCTCACCTTGCCAAGACATTTAGCTGTATGCTGACGATTCCACAATATCTGCTACCGCACCATCCATTAGAGCTCTGAACACCAAACCCCAACATCTTTTATATCGCTTTTTCCAAAGATGTAGCAACTGGAGGATTACCCTAAACCCGTCAAAAAATCAAACTCATCATTTTCAAACACCCCAATCGTACCCTAACAGCTAACCAATCGCTGTATCAGATCTGCGAAAAGAGACTCGTTCCCTTGGAAAAGATTACCTACTTGTAAGTATGCTTCAAGCGCACTTTCAATTGGGCGACCAAAGTCCAAAAAACTCTAGACAGAGCCGCTCTTTTGGAGCTCTGGGTGGTCGACTTGGTTATATCTAATCCTCAAACTTCCCTTGGTACTTCCCTTCAAATGATATTTACGATATTACTAAAATTCCCAAAATAGTTTCCAGGTTGAAAAATCTCAAAGGAAGATACGTCAGGAGGAGACCGCAAAGCTCCAACAACCACTCACAGGAAACTATCTGGACTAAGTGGACAGATTTAAGAAATAGAAGAGCAATTCCAAGAAGAAATTCCCACAGACGAATGTTGGGATTCTAAAAGAAGTGGAAGATTTTCCGGACAAGCTCCTAGATCTCCTTGAGGATGTACTTCTAGGCATAAGATGAGCTGGTCCCCTACTGACGTCCATGAACTCATACTCGTGCATTTCAGAACACCTTCCAAAGTATACCTGAAAAGGAGTAAATTACTCCTACAGTAGGGTAGAAGGAATAGAACAACACAAGGACAAATTAGATATGCCCCTGACTTCTATGTAGCTGGAATGCCCCCTACGGCAGAATTTAATGGGACATGCGCAGGGTTTATGTCTTATTTATGTGCTAATTTGGGACGCCAATAAAAAAATTTGTGCTCTTCTTTTTGCAAGGGGTTCTGCTGGCTTCAAACCAAGCTGGAATACCCCAGGTCAAATGTATTGGAAAATAAAAACTGAAAAACTTTTTTGTTATCTCCTATTTATGTGCTAATTTCGGACACCAATAAAAAAAATTGTGCTCTTCTTTTTTTAAAAACACAAGTTCTTTTGCTGGCTTCAGACCAAGCTGGAGTCGTAGTTTCGGTGTAATTCAGTTGACACAGCTACGGGCAACAGGGTAGGTATCAGCCCAATTCCAATATTGGATAAAAAAAATTTTGTTGTTAGAAACTTAGTTTAGGTATGTTTGTTTTATACATTTGTATACATACTTAACAAATATTTTTTGCTTTTACTACGCCGGCTCTGTATAATTGGCCGAATACTGTGCCTATAATTATTTCCAAAGAATAAGAAAGTAGAATTTTTCATGCCGTTAACTTTGAGGTCCAGTACGAAATTAAATCTTGAGCAAAACAAAGAGCCTTCAAAGGAATGCACTCTCGATTGTAGCTCTTTTAGAAGAGCCTGCCGCAATATAGCTCTAACAATTTAATTAAAGGAATAGTATTTGATAAAAAATAGAAGGGTTGTTAGGAAGAAATATTTTTGTAATTTTTTTTATCCCAAACAATATTAAATTTTCTATTTACTCTTCATAATAATAATAATAATAATAAAAGCCAAACAGTGGAATTTAATTTTTAATATGCCAATGGCTGAAAAAAATTTAATATTTTACTTATAAACTATTTCAGGGAATTACAGTTTTTTAATTAATTAAAAATGTTTGTCCTTTTACTTAACCTGTAAAATATTTTACTGACAACGCTTGATTTTCAGCTAGGAATGTATCTTGGACTATTTAATCCGTAAATTCCAGCATCAGTACCACTGGTAGTTTTCAACCATATAATTATGTGCGAACTATTTTTCATTTCAGCGAATTAAAATTGTTTATATCAAGGGACTATTTTTTAGTTGCTTTTCCTGTACATAATTAACATATATGTAAAAAAAACTAAAACAATTTTAAACCAAAGAATTATCAAACCGATTCAATTACCATAACCTTCTCCTCTCTGGGTAGTGCCAAAGAAGACAGAGGCGTCAGAAAAAAACAGGTAGGTATGTTACCCCGGAACTTTCCTGTTTATATATCAAGGGGAAGATTTGTCATGGTTAAGAATTGTTGTAGAGAAGAATTGTCGTAGAGAAGGATTGTCGTAGAGAATTGTCGTGATGAAAAATTATCGCTAGGAACAATTGTCACAGGGAAAAATTTTCCGGGGAAGGTTTGTCGTGGATTCATATCAGTTAGGTTTTGAATAAACTTCAACGATATCTGTAATTTTTAACCTTCCCTAAATCTAAATAACAGAACTATGAATACCATATTTTTGTAACATCTTTTTTATACCGTTGGACGAACACATGATCAATCTAACGAAAATACTCTACTAGTTTTTATAATCTTAATGATCATTATATTTACTAATCTATTTTTAGTTTCCTATTTTTATACACTTCTGAAATATTATTTATATAACTTTTTATAAAAAAAAAACAATTTTTTGTTACATTTCGCAGATCCGCAACGAATTTTCTCTATTACCAAAAATCTTGATTTTTATTTCTTGCAAGGATGTGATTTTTTTGGCGTCTTTTATATGATGGAGAGCAACTTAACTATCTTGTTGCGTGATTGTATCAACTAACGATTATGGCGTGTAAACCATAGACATCAATCATGTTTCTTGTAAGGAGACCACCAGTTTTCATATTGTGCGTTTCGCACCACACCCCTTAATGTGTTTATGTTTTTTTATTTTCTTTTGTTATACATGACATTCTGTTTTTAATTAAATAAAAGGGAATGAAAAATAAATTACTTTTCGATTCATTCTTTAACACCTTAGCAACCATGTCAAATGTAGATTTATAAAATATATACTTGAAATATTTATATTTATTTCATTATAGTTTAAGTCATATTGTTTTTTTATAATATATTACAAAAAATATTGCAAAAATTAGTAAAACTAACTATTAAAGCTAACCGGGTGGTGCAACACAGGGTTGTAGGACAATAATAAAGAAAAATCCAACTAATAGAAATATAAGTGGCAATTTAAAATAGATGAAATTTCATAATTCTCTTAAATAAAAAAAATACTCAAATATTTTTTTAGCAATGAACAAAAATGCAGACAACAAACACATTATTATTCAAATTTCACAATCAGCAATTAATTGAGCGTGAAAATATGGGAAAAATTTATAACAAAAACAGTCTCAGTTTGACCATCTGATCGAGAATAAGTCTAATGTAACAGACTATTATATTTATTATATTATCATTATATTTAATTCTATTGTATTTGATTATTATATTGTAATCATTAATTATTTCTTTTCTATATTTATAAATATATCGTATCATTGTTTTCTTTCGTTCTTTCATACGAGTCTGATTCATTGTGATTCATTGACATTTATATAATAATTAATCATCATTCGTTTTTAGTAAAATAAAACCAGTACGAGTTAGAAAGAACGACCGTGAGGTGTTAATAAATTCGTTTTCGATATTTTGTGGTTTTATTCCGGACAAGCCGTAACAATTCAGAAGTGGGATTACGGGAATAAGTTGCTGGTAGATTAAAATGAGTGGAGGTAACGAAAGTGATAAAAGTGCTGAGGAAAATACAAAGAAATGTAAACGCCGCGAAAATGCTAGACAAAGAAAAGAAAGAGTGCGGGAAAGTTCTACCAGCTCATCAAGTTCAAGTAGCTCATATAGTTCGGGTAGTGAAACACATCATAAGTCCCGAAAAATTAAGAAAAGGAGGATCGAAGATATAATTTCGAAAAAAGTGCAAGATATTATCGGAAACATGCAGCTTCCAGTCATTAACGCCAACACAAACACCGCTGTACAATCTCAGCAGATCACACAAAACACCGATAATTTTTCTCAGTGCGATTTAGTGCCCAAATTTGATCCAGAATGTAGAGATTTAAATGCTGTCACGTGGCTAAATAAAATAGAACAACTGGCTGCGATTTATGACTGGACCGAGGCAAAAAAGGCATTCCTTTTGCAATCAAAATTAGGTGGAATGGCAAAAGTCTGGTACAATGGACTGTTAGATTATAACAAGACATGGACAGAGTGGGAAGAAGCTGTTCAAAACGCATTTCCTTCGCAAGCTTATTTTGTTGACAACTTGAAGAACATGCTCGAAAGAAGGAAAACGGCAAAGGAAAGTATGCTACACTTTTATTACTCCAAATGTATGCTTATTAGAAGTTGTGAAATATCTGACACAAATGCAGTTTCTTGCATCATCGACGGTCTGCCGGAAGAACATCAAGGCACCGCAAAGTCTGCAAATTTTAAAACTCCGGATGAATTGTTCCGAGGATTCTTGTGTAAATTGGATAAGGAAACACCTGACAAACCTGACAAGAATAATTTCAAAGGTCAATCCAAGAGAGATACTCCACCAATATGCCCAATTTGTAAGAAATCTGGTCATTTAGCCCGAAATTGCTACTACAGAGATAATCGCCCTGGACCATCCGAGAAAGCCAAAGAGCAGCCGAAAACTAAGGAGTGCACCCACTGTCGCAAAAGGGGACACTTAAAGGAGGACTGTTGGCATCTTAAATCTGCAAAGGTTCATCTGTTAGAAAGGTCAGTAAAAAATAAAAAATTTAACTTTGAAATCTTAATGAATAATTTACCATGTAAAGCTTATTTGGACACAGGAAGTGAATTAAACGTGGCGAAATCGTCACTTCTACATAGATTTAAAAATATATCGTTGAAAAAGTCAGATATCGTTGTAAAGGGTTTTGGGGGTGAATTCTTATTTCCAAAAGGAGAAGCTGAGGTAGAATTTACCTTTAATAACTTTTCTTTAAAGTCTTCAGTACATTTTGTTGATTTTGATTTGGGGGCAACAGAAGTAATAGTAGGTCAGCCTATCATTAACCATAAAGATATTGTAGTGCATATTCAAGGGGATTCATTTGAAATACAAAAATTTATGCCTAAAACTAAAATTTCTGTCATGTTAGAAAAAGATGTACAAATCGAACCCCTTTGTGCTTTAACTGTACCTATCACCACGAACACAAATGGCGAATTATTATTCTTAGCTACGACTCAAAACATTAATTTTAAAGAGAACTACTCGACTCTAAGTTGTTTACTTCAGGGGCGTGAGAATAAGATAGTTATCATAAATAATGGTTCACAGAAATTATTCATGCACAAAGGCAGAATTTTGGGACGTGCTTATGAGGTTACTTCACCTAAAAATTACTTTAACCCATCAAAAATAAAGTCAGTTTTATCTTTAAATATTGCAGAAGTTAAATTTACTTCGGAGTTAGGTGTCACTGATATAATCGAGTTTGAAATTAATTTAGAAAAATCAGAACCTATTTTCTATCGTCCTTATCGATATTCAGAGGCCGATAAAGCAATAATCAGATCAAAAATTCAAGATTTGTTGAAGAATAACATTATAAGACCCTCAAATTCTTCTTTTGCCAGTCCCGTCGTTCTTGTCAAAAAGAAAGACGGAGACCATCGCCTGTGTGTGGACTTTAGAAAACTTAATTCGCAAACGATTAAAGATAGGTATCCTTTGAATCACATCGAAGACCAAATTAATCGTCTAAAGGGAAAAAAATATTTTACCAGTCTTGATCTTACTCAAGGTTACTATCAAATTAAAATGTCACCTAATTCAATAGAGAAAACAGCTTTTGTGACACAAGAAGGACAGTGGGAATTCTTGAGAATGCCATTTGGTGTTTCTAATGCTCCCGTAACTTTTCAACGTTTAATTAACAATTTATTCTCTAAATTAGGGGACAAAATAAGTATATATCTTGACGACATTTTAGTTCCCTCTGAGACAGTAGAACTAGAGACATTGAAAACCGTTCTTGATATATTAAGAAAAGCGAATCTAAAGTTGAATATTTCTAAATGTTTCTTTTTCGAAACTAACATTGATTATTTAGGTTACGAAATTCACGAAGGACAAATCCAACCTGGTAAAAACAAAATAAACGCAGTAGCTAATTTTCCGAAACCTAAAAACTTGCATCAGTTGCGTCAATTTTTAGGACTTAGTTCATATTTTCGTAAATTTATAAAAAATCATGCTATGATTGTTGCGCCATTGAGTAATCTTTTAAAAAAAGACGTTTCCTGGACTTGGTCGACAGAACAAGAAGATGCTTTTAAAGAAATTAAAGATCGCCTTACTTCTAGGCCAATTCTTGTTATTTGTGATCCAGAACTGGAAACGGAACTTCATACTGACGCTAGTTCGTTAGGCGTCGCAGGAATTTTACTACAGAAACACGGAGATGTTTTTAAGCCGGTTATGTATTTTAGTAGAGCCACGAGTAAAGAGGAAAAAGTATTCCATGCATATGAACTGGAAACACTAGCAGTAGTCGAATCAATTAAAAGGTTTAAAATTTACCTTACTGGAATTCATTTCAAAGTTATAACAGATTGTGCTGCTGTACGCTCTACATTTACAAAACGGGATTTACTGCCTCGTGTAGCACGATGGTGGTTAAACATCCAAGACTACGACTTGGAAATAAAGCATCGACCAGGCAGCAAAATGCCCCATGTCGACGCACTTAGTCGCAATATACCTGAAGTAAATACACTGGTTATTGGTAGCAATGACTGGTTCTTAAGTATACAATTACAAGACCCTACTTTGAATTTAATTTGTGAAAAATTAAAATCTAACGATTGTGATAAGCAAATTAAAAATACTTATATTATAAAAAACCAAAGGTTATATAGAAAAACAGCAGATGGTAAAGAAAAGCTTGTCATACCAAAATCCGCTAGGTTTAATATTTTAAGAAAATACCATGACGATATAGGTCATTTGGGATATAAAAAATGTGAATCGTTACTTAAAAGTAAATTCTGGTTCCAAAGAATGACGATATTCATTAAAAAGTATGTTTATGCATGTTTAGACTGCGCTTATAAGCGGAGCCAATACGGGAAAAAGGAAGGATTCCTATTCCCAATTGATAAACCAGATCAACCTTTACATACTTGGCATATCGATCACCTTGGACCTTACGTAAAAGGTGCAGGGGGATACTCATATATTCTGATGGTTGTTGACTCATACTCGAAATATCTCTTCGCGAGACCTGCAAGGTCAGTAAAAGCTTCGGAAACAATAATAATACTTAAGGATCTTTTCAGTTTGTTTTCTGTGCCCAAAAGAATTGTTTCTGTTTGTGGAAAAGCTTTTACAAGTAAGAAATTTAAGGAATTTGCTTTAGAGTATAAATTTAAACATATTCTTAATGCCGTTGCTTCTCCGAGATCCAACGGTCAAGTTGAAAGGTACAATAGGACCTTGGAAACTGCCGTTAATGTTATAGTATATCCGATGAAAATGAATGGTGTTCGGTTCTGCCTGATGTAGTATGGGGAATTAACAACTCCATTAACTCTAGTACGGTAATGTCGCCTCACAAATTGATGTTTGGTTTCGACCAATTAAAACATCCCGATTTAGACGACTATACCTTAGAGGTGGACAGAAAATTGGACGCACAAATGGCTAAAACTAATATGAACAAACAAGCAAAAAAAATGAAACGATATTTTGACGCTTAAAGAAAAAGTGCAACGGTTTATAAAGTTGGCGATTTAGTACTTTGGTCCGGGTCAGGACATTCTCAAAAAGAAGTGCATAGGAAAACAAGTCTCAAATTTGGTGGACCCTACAAAATAATTAAGGTTCATTCAAAAGACAGGTATACAATTTCAGCTCTAAAGGGAATGAAAGGCTACAAAAAATATTCGGTTAAAGTTCCCGTAGATCAATTAAGGAAATATACAGGTGGTGTTTTACATGAATCCGATTCGGATAGCGAAGTAAACAGCACAGATGAATTAATTGATCTCTTAGAAGGTTAATAAAATAAAATAGTAGAGCTCTAGGGAGCATAAAATGAATAAAATAAAATAGTAGAGCTCTAGGGAGCATAAAATGAATAAAATAAAATAGTAGAGCTCTAGGGAGCATAAAATGAATAAAACAAAATAGTAGAGCTCTACAGAGCTTAAAATACAAATAAAATAACAGAGTTCTACAGAGCTTAAAATAGAAATAAAATAAAAGAGTTCTAGAGAGCATAAAATTTAAAATGAAACAAGCTCTAAGGAACATTAAACCAAAATAAATTAAAATATTTGTCTTCTTTCTTTTGTAGGAACAGCAAGAAGTCGAGGACGACTAAGAAACAGGATGGCCGAATGTAACAGACTATTATATTTATTATATTATCATTATATTTAATTCTATTGTATTTGATTATTATATTGTAATCATTAATTATTTCTTTTCTATATTTATAAATATATCGTATCATTGTTTTCTTTCGTTCTTTCATACGAGTCTGATTCATTGTGATTCATTGACATTTATATAATAATTAATCATCATTCGTTTTTAGTAAAATAAAACCAGTACGAGTTAGAAAGAACGACCGTGAGGTGTTAATAAATTCGTTTTCGATATTTTGTGGTTTTATTCCGGACAAGCCGTAACACTAATCTTGACTACAGGAGCGAAAACAAGTTTTAACTTGACTGTCAATGTAATTACAAGTCTTAGTTTGGCCACAGGTTGATTTTACCTAAAAAATATTATATCATGCAGTCTTGCTTGGCCATCGGACTGAGAACAAGTTTTAGCTTGGCCATCGGGCCGAAAACAAGTTTTAGCTTGGACATCGGGCCGAAAACAAGTTTTAGCTTGGTAATCGGGCCCAGAGCAAGTTATAGATTGGCCATTGGGCCGAGAACAAGTTTTAGCTTGGCCATCGGACCGAAAACAAGTTTTTGCTTGACCATCGGGCCAACAAAAAGTTATAGATTGGCCATTAAGTCGATAACAAGTATTAGCTTGGCCATCGAGCCGAAAACAAGTTTTAGCTTGGTAATCTGGCCAAGAGCAAGTTATAGATTAGCCATTGGGCCGAGAACAAGTTTTAGCTTGGCCATTTTGCCTGGTCATCGGGCCAAGAGCAAGTTATAAATTGGTCATCGGGCCAAGAGCAAGTTATAGATTGGCCATTGGGCCGAGAACAAGTATTAGCTTCTCCATCGGGCCGTATACAAGTTTTAGCTTGGCCATCGGGCCGAGAGCAAGTTGTAGATTGGCCATCGAGCCGAGAACAAGTCTTGTGCCACAGGATGATTTTAACTACTATTTTGGCCAGTGGCGAAACGCAAGTGGTTTGTACAACAAGTGCACAAAGCGTCACTTTTCCCACGAGCTCTAAAGTTTGTGGCACGATCCGCAAATCTAGCGAGTGGGAAAACTGCTTTGCGTACAAGTTCTACACAATATTATTACTACAACCACATTTATTAATGAAAGAAAAACAGCAACTTGTCAAAAAAAAGTTGACAGGTCATAGCTGTGTTTGACATTTCCGTGGGGAAAAGTCTCATAGGATGCACTTTTCGCACTTTAAATTATTACTTAACAGATATCAAAGAAATTAAAAAAGGCCTGCTTTGCCTATAAAAATTTGTATAGAAAAGCTCCCTAAAACTGTAAATATTTAAATTAAATCGCACACGGCACTGGATTAGAATTAACTTAAAATTTTTGGAAAGGCAGTGGTATCAGTTGAATTGGAGTTCCAGTTGCAGTCCGACCAGTCCCGAGTTCGAGTTGTAGGTCCAGCCAAGTACTAGGTACCGGTTTTAGAGATCTTAGTTCGAGCCGAAAGCCAAGTATTGAGTAATGGTTTAGGTCGAGTCGAAGCAGAGAAGCTAAATTTAACTATACCGGAACCGTCTGGGAGTCATACCTGTACAGAAGCGTCTGCACTCCAATTACTAGTCAAGTTCTCACCGCTGTTGGCTTCAACCTTGTGCGACTTGAAAGTTGATTATTTACTGTCATAAGGAGTGTGGTCCAGTGGTAGAGTGTATGCTTTACACGTAAAAGTTGCTGATTCGAATCCCGAGGAGATATTTTTTTATTTTTTTAATACACAGGTTAGAGTTAGATAGTCAAGAAACATTTTAATCATATAAATATTTTTTTATTTTTTTTTTAAATAGATAGGTTACATTTAGATAGTCAAGACATCTTTTAATAATATAAATATTTTTTTTATTTTTTTTTAATACACAGGTTAGAGTTAGATAGTCAAGACATCTTTTAATAATATAAATTTTTTTTTTTTTTTTAATACACAGGTTAGGTTTAGATAGTCAAGACTTCTTTTAATAAAATACATATTTTTTTTTAGTGTCAACAAAACACTTTAACTTGGTAACAGCGGTGGGCATTCGAGTAGTAATTGGAGTCTAGACGCTAGTTACCTGTACCGTCAGGACACATCACAATAGAAATAGAACCGTGTTAAACAACTTTTCATTCTCGGCGAAGTATAAATAAAAGTTAATTATTTTTATTCAACGAATGTATGGCAAGTAAAGACCGGTCTTCTGGCCACTAAGGATCTTGTTGATGGAATACGATCCCTGGATTATTCTTTTCTCCACTGACGCCGCCCGTGTAAGTGGCCTTCATACTATAAATGGAAGATGGCGCCCAAAACCTAGACTAAGGCGCCAAAATTCCGTTTAACGACGCAAAGAGCGTTTCTATATTTTATTTCAAATTACGCATTATTTTTTTGTTTCTTAATAAAATTATTTTATGGATTTTAATTTCAAAAACTGCATCATCTTTTATAAAATTAATAAATAATTCAATAAAAACTTGAGAGGTCCTAAATAAAAATAACAAAAACAGAAAGTGAAGTTAATTTCTCACGTAAAAATCTTACCCTGTATGCAGACTTTCAGATATGTTTCAAACAGGATTTGAAAAGCTATCGAATATGTTGATATTGTAAATGTTACGGAAATTTACAATGTACGTATGGTAAGTTGGTTCCTGTAAAATAATATATTTTTCACACTGTCATGTTTACTATGCAGTATATTTTGGAATGCGGTTTTGCATCTTTAAGGTCAAGTAAATTATAATCTTGAATTTTATGATTTAATTTAATTAAAGTTACAAAATGATGAAAATATAAAATTAAAAATAAAATTGTATCACACTTATAATATAAATATTTTACATAATTTTCATAAAAATAGAGACTATACTTTTTCTACTTCTACAAACAGTTGCTACTTAGATGTGGGATACGAATCTTTAATATGATATTAGTTTACATTTAATGTTAATTTTCACTAAAATTTCTCATATGCAAATTTGCTGTAAAAAATTGGACCAAAAGTGCCTTTTTGTCATAGCTATTGCGCATCATGTGTTTTCAATAAAATTGAACCATTATTAACAAAGATAGATAGCCATTTTTTCTATTTCTTTTTTTTTGTTCCTTTTTTCTATTATTTTATCCCATTTTCTTTATTTTTTTCTATATTAGAGCCTTTTTATCGTTGCTACAGCACATGACTTTTCTTTACGTATTGATTCTACGTCACATTTCAAATATAGGGCAGTTTGCTCCATTTATTGTAAAAGGGTCAACCTTACGAGAATAAAAAAATTGTAACATCATTAAAAAACGAGAAGGTAGATAAATTTCACTGAAAAATTATCCAGAATTTATAATCCTATCTATATGTGTTCTTAAATATTTATTTAAAATCATATCCAACATCGTAATTATTAAGCAACTACGTTTTTATAAACTGCAAATATTTCTATTCAATTCACAGCTTGCACAGCTACGTCACTCCAATTCCGAGAAAGAACCAACATTTTAGTGATCTTCATTATAACTCTTCCCTTTCAGTCGCTCTCATACGAGACGAGAAATATTGTCTTAAAACCATATTCTATTTTTGAAATGAGTCAAACCCACAGTTATACAAAATCGCACCACAAAATCTAAACCAATGAGATTTGTTCAAATTCTCACCAGACTCGGCGTAAGCCTGGATTTTAGGTTTGGATAAACAAAATAACCCGACAAAAACCACTGTTTCCTCCTCATAGAGAGCAGTCGCATTGAATTAGCCGTTCAGATGGAATAGTTCATGATATTAAAAAACTATTCGTAGAAAATGGAGTTGTGACATAATTAATTAGCATTTTCTGAGATTTAATAAGATTATTGTACATAATTATAAAAGTGAATAGTGAGTGACACCAGTGAATTACCTTTAGCATTTAGAAAGTGTATACAGTGTTGTACAAATAATGTACCTGTTAGAATTTTATTTGATTACTAATAAATGGGTGAGAAAATAACCCTTTCAGTTCACTTCAATATACTTGTTGTTATTGATATTAATGTAACGCAGCTCCATAATAATTTAACAACGTTGCCGCTGGTTGGTCCTTCTATAATTAGTCGATGTTAAAACGTAGACTGCTGTAGTAATTTTTTCCAAACATTTTTCGATTCTTAATCATATTTGTTTAGAAGGTATTATATATTTGTATCATTTAAAAAATTGAAGAACCACATCTATTTTAAGAAAATGATTTTTAATACTCTGAATACTTATTTTTTACCAGAACCACTTTTAAAATTCATTAAATTTATTATATAAAAATAATTGAAACAAATTTATATGCAAGTCTGAAACTAATTTATTTATGTTTCCATGGTGCGATAGAAAAATATCTACCTAGCAATAAACGAAATTGGGCCCCCACTGCGTTTTTTTCAAAATAAAAAAACTGATACGCCTTTGTGTTTATTAATATAATTTTCCCAGCAAAGTTTTTCATAAAAAATTGCTTGGGTCGTTTATGAAAAAATATTTCTAAAAAAAAATTGTACCTATATTCATTTATTTTGCAATTTTAACAAAAAATCTCACAGTAAATTTATATTTTTATCTAATATACCAAGGAACCACTTAGATTAAGGACTCGTTGAGATAACTATATAATATTTATTTTCACATACAGTTACATTTCTATATTCATATAATTAACAATAGTTATTAAGTTTCGAAGCAAAACGAAGGTACTTATTGACTTTACAATGTCCGTCCGTCCGTCTGTCTGTCTGTCCGTCTATCACAGCGATAACTCGAGAACGGTTTCGAATTTTGAATTTCTATTTTCAGCAATCGATAGCTGAGTCACAATAGCTCGCCTACTTATTTTTTTCAATGACCTAAGTTCAACCGGCTGTCTGTCCGTTTGTCTGTCTATATCAGCAATAACTCCAAATCTGATTCGAATTTTGGATTTTTGTTTTCAGCAATCGATAACTGGTTACCTTATCTCGCCCACCTATTGTTTTTAATTACCTAAGTCATCTGCAATCGTATGTCTGTCCGATTGTCCGTCTCTCTGTCTGTATAAATAAATCGAGAACGGTTTTGAATTTTGGATTTCAGTTTTCAGCAATCGATAGAACGATTTCGAATTTTATTATTTTTAGTGACCTAAGTCAACTAAATCCGTCTGTCTATTCGTAGCTTAGCGACTTGGATACTGTTAGCTTGTTGGGTGTATTATTAATTAATTTTGTAAAAATTTGTTTTTCGAAGAAAAAAATTTTAAACAATTTTTGAATTGCTAAAAGTTATTTGGCGCAGTCAGCAGGATAAGGTGAGTTTTTTTATTTCAAGAAAATTAAAAAATGAACTTAGTATACAGGAATCTGTCATTGTGTTATATATATTTCTTAGAATTTAGTCGAAAAAAATACTACAGATTTAAATAACAATATTTTTCCAGATTAAGATTTACAAATTGTACCAGAATTTCAAATCAACTGAATAATCAACGAACAACGGTTACCTCCGAAACTGAAATTAACAGAATCTTAGGAAATATTATAAAACGAGCTATAACTTTAGTAAATTTGATAGCAATAGAGAATATTTTGAAAATTTTATCCATACCAAATTAAAATATGTTTATAAAATATTTGGTCGACTTCTAGCAACCATAAATTTTTGGATTGACAGACAAATTTAATTAGTACGTAAAAAAATATTCTTTATTTAGTACTTTATTGTATTCTTTAACAGAACATTAGTGGTGGTAGAGACAAACTTTTCTTTAAAAATATTACACTTGATACAAAAATATATTTTTGTTACAGTAAGTGAAACATATATTTGGAACTCATTATAAAAGTCGATTGTAATAAACTACCTGCCTTTAGCACATTTAAGAATTTATAATCCAACCTATATGTATTTTTCAAATTATATTTAATAATTAAAATTTAAAATCATATCTAATATCGTTATTATTTTGCAACTACATTTTTTATAAAAACGAAAAATATTTTCTTCAAGTCACAGCTTGCATAGCTACGTCATTCCAATTCCTAGAAAAAGATTCAACATTCTTTCATGCGATACGAGAAATATATATTTGCAAAAGAGTCAAATCGACAGTTACACAAAATCACCAGACTCGTTGTTAGCCTGAACTTTATGGTTTGGATAAACAAAATAACCCGCCCACAAACCACGATATCAAAAAACCAAAATCTGGAGAATTTGCCGCTTTTTTGCCGTTAATTAGTTGTGGAAAAATAAATTTTGCCCCTCTTTTTTTTATTAAAAATTAAACGTCTTGTTAACTTGATATCAAGTTGATAGCAAGACAACTGCGTAAATAATGACGATATCAAAAAACTGAAAGCTGGAGAATTTGTAGTTTTTTTGCCGTTAATTAGTTGTGGAAAAATAAATTTTGCCGCTCTTTTTTTATTAAAAATTAAACGTCTTGCTAACTTGATATCAAGTTAGCCAGACAACTAAGTAAATGATGACGACATCAAAAAACTAAAAGTTGGAGAATTTGCCGCTTTTTTGCTGTTAATTAGTTGTGGAGAAATAAATATTGCCGCTATTTTTTTTTTAAAAATTAAACGTTTTGCTAACTTGATATCAACTTGATAGCAAGACAACTGCGTAAATAATGACGATATCAAAAAACTGAAAGCTGGAGAATTTGTAGTTTTTTTGCCATTAATTAGTAGTGGAAAAATAAATTTTGCCGCTCTTTTTTTATTAAAAATTAAACGTCTTGCTAACTTGATAGCAAGACAACTGCGTAAATAATGACGATATTAAACAATTAAAGCTGGAGAATTTGCCGCTTTTTTGCCATTAATTAGTTATGGAAAAATAAATTTTGCCACTCTTTTTTTTATTAAAAATTAAACATATTGCTAACTTGATATTAAGTTAGCAGTTGTCTTGCTAACTTGACATCAAGTATGCAATATGTTTAATATTTAATAAAAAAAAAGAGCGGCAAAATCTATTTTTCCACAATTAATTAACGGCAAAAAAATGGCAAATTCTCTAGCTTTTAGTTTTTTGATATCCTCATTATTTACGCAGTTGTCTTGCTGACTTGATATCAAGTTAGCAAGACGTTTAATTTTTAAAAAAAAGTACAGCAAAATTTAGTTTTCCATAACTAATTAACGGAAAAAAAGCGGCAAATTACTAATAACGATACGGTTGTAATCTTCCGAAGTTGTCTTGCTAAGTTGATAGACGTCCACAAACCACTGTCTTATTTACTCTCGAATTGAACAGTCGCATAAAATTAGCTTCTTAGTTCGATTATAATAAAAGCTCTTCATTTAAAATGGCGGCATGACCGCACCCATATTTCAATAAATTAATAATATAACGTTCCGCGATTTCAATATTTCATGTACATATTTATACAGTGAAAGTGAGTGCAAAAAATTGCTTTGATAGCATTTTTTACAGTGTGATAAAAAATAATGTACATTTTATAATTTCTTCTTAATATAAATAAATTGGTGAAAAAATAACCCTTACAGTTCACTTTAATATACTTGTTTTTATCGATATTAATGTAACAGCTTGAAAACTATCTCCTTAATAATTTAACAGCGTTGCCGTTATTTGGTCCTTCGATAAATAAACACGACGACTGCCGTAGTAACTATTTCCAAACATTTATCGATTCGTAATCATATTTGTTCATAATTCAAACGAATTAATGAAACAACATAAAATTTTTCTAAAGTATGGTCCAGCCTTGAAAAAGATAAGAGTCTTGCATAAGTCAATTCCAAATATCCTTTTCTTTTACTATATAAATAGTTATTTTTGACATAAAATTTGTGGTAAAACTTAAATTATAATCAACACAAACCTGCAAATCTGCTAACCGTTCATTCAAGAATCTCTCATTAGCCACGATTAGAGGGCAGCTTGCAAAGAGTGAGCGCGAGAGTTAACCAGGACATTCGAGAAGAAACGGTGCTCCGTTTTGTGCAACTTGTGATTAGGTTAATTGGTTAAATAAAGCGCTGCTCATTGCGCGGTAGCGCCGCAGACCTCGACCTCTTCTCTTCATCTCTTCTCGCTTTGGCTTTTGCTCCGGTTTCATAATTTATGGAAATGTGGAAATGTTACTGTCCACGGACCTCTGACTCTTCGCTGCACTATATTTAACTGTTTAAAGACTGAGTTTGATTGTAAATAATGTCTTTTAGGGCTGAGCATATGGTGAATGTCGCATTTATAGGGATGAAATGAAAAAATATTGAAAATAACCAAAACGAACTCAATTTCAGGAAGTTTTGCGAAAATTGTATATAGTTTCAACTGAATAAATATTTTGTTGTATTCATAATAATAAAAAATTCCTTTATTCACAAAATTTTCACTAATTATGTTTATCACTGTATTAATTTAGTCTTAATTAGCATAGTTATCTACTAAATAATATTTTTTTCTTTTTCTTTTTCTGTGTCATACAAAATTCATTCTACTAAAAATGTTGGCCTACTTAAAATGACCCATTGATAAAAATAAAATTGTTATAATTTTAGTAGCTTTTCTTTAACAATAAAATTAGTAAATTAACAATATTTTATGAAAAATTAGTGAAATTATTTTTTTCTTGTAGATAATTTTTGAGACCTAAAAAATCTAGAACAGCATGACACTCATTGGAAAAAGAAGAAAATATAGTAAAAATAACAGAAAAAATATTGTACGGCCCATTTAAGATGAGAGGGTGAACTTTTAAGGCTAGAAAACAGGTTATCACGATTTCCGGAAAACCCACAACTCCTATCGAAAAAAGTTATAGGGTAAATTTGTAAGTAATAAAAAGATCTACAACTTTTGTATTTACACTTCTTTCACATAACCTCAAAATATCCGCGAAAAATCGAAATATCCGATTTTTTTGTTTTTAATTTTTCTCCCATAAAATTTTTTCTTCACGAAATTTGATGGTAACTTACCTTCTTATATCCCAAACACTCTGTAAATTTTTTTGAATAATTTTTTTTTACTTTTAACCTTTATTTTTATTTTAAACCGAAAAAATACCCTACATTTTCAATCGAAAATAATAACGTCAAAAAAGCTGATTTTTAAAAATAGTCGGCGCGCTTTTTGTTCGTTGAAACCTCTAGTTTTTAATGGTGTAAAAAAAAATGCCTCAGCTGCAAAAACCGTTAGCCAGAGTTGCAGCTGCATAGCATAAATAAACTAAGAAATTGCGCACAATTTTTTTCATTAAAAAATTGAGGTTTCAACGAACAAAAAGCGCGCCGACTTTTTTTACGTGGGTATTTTCGATTCAAAATGAGATTACTTTTTCGGTTTAAAATCAAAATAAGTGGTAAAAATGAATATTTCGATTCGAAAAAATTACAGCCTTTTGGGACATAAGAAGGTAAGTTATTAATTTCATGTGTACAACCCTGTATAATAATAGAAAATTACAGAATATGTGCAATTTAAAGGCGTCCGCTGGGTCACGATTTCATGACCGTATAGTTTACACAAAGTGCCAATAATTTAGCAACAGATGGCGTTGAAGATAAAAAGTATCTAAAAGCGCGCCACGTACAAGATCAAAAAAAAACTGAAAAAAAAAAAATTTAACATTTGTTATTGGATTATGCTACATACAGGGTGGGCTAATTATTTTCAGGCGACGAAACTAAAAATATCAAAATGATTAAAAAATTATTTTTTTAAATAAGAAGTATATTTTTAATTTTTACATTTTTTGATTACCATTTTGGTGTCCTTCACGATAATAATTTATTTTTGAAAATCTATGTAACATCCAGTATATTATTCAATATTTAGAAAAAAATTATTCTATTTTTTCTTTGAAATCTCTTCAGGATTGATTAATTTTTTTCCAGGATTTTTCATGTAAAAAAGAATTTAAAAGGATCTTATGATTAATTAATGATGTTTTAAGGATTTTTCAAGATTTTCTTCAAGGATTTTTTCATTTTTGAGGTTATCAAGAAAGTTTTGATAATTTTGTTAATAATTTTCCAGGATTTATTCATGTTTTTCAGGCATCTTTCAAGTAATTTTTTTAAAGCAATTTTCAAGGATTTTTTAAAGCAATTTTCAAGGATTTTTCAAGATTTCGTCAAGGAATTTTTATTTTTGAGATTATCAAGATAGTTTTGATAATTTTGTCAAGAATTTTCCAGGATTTAATCATGTTTTCCAGGATCTATCAAGTCGTTTTTTTAAAGGAATTTTCAAGGATTTTTTAAAGCAAATTTCAAGGATTTTTCAGGATTTTTTCATTTTTGAGGTTATCAAGAAAGTTTTGATAATTTTGTCAAGAATTTTCTAGGATTTATTCATATTTTTCCAGGAATTATCAAGTCGTTATTTTTTAAAGGATTTTTCAAGGATTTGTTAAAGCGAATTTCAAGAATTTTTCAAGATTTTTTCATTTTTGACGTTATCAAGAAATTTTTGATAACTTTGTCAAGAAGTTTTCAGGATGTATTCATGTTTTTTCAGGATTTATCAAGTAGTTTTTTTAAAGCAATTTTCATGGATTTTTAAAGCAAATTTCAAGGATTTTTCAAGAATTTTTCATTTTTGAAATTATCAAGAAAGTTTTGATAACTTTGTCAAGAATTTTCCAGGATTTAGTCATGTTTTTCCAGGAATTATCAAGTCGTTATATTTAAAGGAATTTTCAATGATTTTTTAAAGCAAATTTCAAGGATTTTTCAAGATTTTTTCATTTTTGAGGTTATCAAGAAAGTTTTGAAATTTTGTCAAGAATTTTCCAGGATTTATCAAGTCGTTTTTTTAAAGGAATTTTCAAGGAATTTTTAAAGCAAATTTCAATAATTGTTAAAGATTTTTTCATTTTTGACGTTATCAAGAAAGTTTTGATAATTTTGTCAAGAATTTTTCATAATTTATTCATGTTTTTCAAACATCTTTCAAGTAATTTTATTAAAGTAATTTTCAAGGATTTTTTAAAACAATTTTCAAGATTGCTTCAAGGATTTTTTATTTTTGAGGTTATCAATAAAGTTTTGATAATTTTGTCAAGAATTTTTCAGGATTTATTCATGTTTTTCAAACATCTTTCAAGTAATTTTTTTAAAGTAATTTTCAAGGATTTTTTAAAACAATTTTCAAGATTTCTTCAAGGATTTTTTATTTTTGAGGTTATCAATAAAGTTTTGATAATTTGGTCAAGAATTTTTTAGGATTTATTCATGTTTTTCAAGCATCTTTCAAGTAATTTTTTTAAAGTAATTTTCAAGGATTTTTCAAGATTTTTTCAAGATTTTTCAAGGATTTTTCATTTTTGAGGTTATCAATTTGTGAATTTTGTCAATCATTTTCCAGGATTTATTCATGTTTTTCCAGGATTTTTCAAGCAGTATTTTTAAAAGGACTTTTCAAGGGACTTTTTAAAGCAATTTTCTAGGATCGCCTATAACTTTACCCTTTAACTTTTAGACCGTTTTCCGCCCCTAAAAGTTCACCCTTTTCCATTACCTTCCTCAAATTTGTTAGATATCCATTGGAAAAGTAATAATTTAGAGTGCGAAAAGTACACGCCATGGCATTTTTTGCCATTTTCATGTACAATTCCTAGTACAATTTTTATTCTTCAAGTATTTACATGAAAGCATAATTTTTTAAATTAATATTAATTAATATTATAAAAATGATTTACTTTCCAGGTACTCTATTTTTAGTATTAAATTATAACTATTAGTAATTAAGGCAGAGTTTTTGAAGTTACGACTATTTTTGAAAAAAAAACTGGATCCACTTTTTTTGGAATCTTTATTTGTTTACCAATTGTTTATGTGCGGGTTTGAAACTTTTTCAACATTTTATATCTGCTGTAAATCTCACATTTTTGTTAAAGAAAATTTGGTAAAAATTTAAAATTTTTATTCTCTTTGGATATTTTTTAGGCTCGTTTTGATTTTTTTATTGCCTAAGGAGAGTAATCGATTTCAAAATAATTTTAAAAATCAAGATTTTTTTTAATTTCTTTTAATTTTTATTTTAAAAATAGGTTGTGTTCAAGTGTAACGTCATATTTCTCCGGTATCTCATAAATTATATTTATTTGCTATATCCCACCTCTATTTTTACCAATTTCAAATTTTGATACCCGAAATCAAAGCAACTAAACAAGGTTCTCGTTAATACATTGTGAGCGTTTCACAGTAAGAACATGGAACATTTTTTCAGAGATTATTTGCAACCTTGCCTTTTCATCCTTTTCATCCTAAGGGAGGGAGTTTCACCCCCATCGCATTTTGCAACTAAAATGGAAATGACAACGTATTTCCCTTTATCTTTTTTCAACATAAGAACTCCCGGAGTGCATATTTCTCCTTCGGAGAGGCTTCTGAATCCTTCTTATGATTTAAAGGTAGTTTTCACACCCTTGGGTCATGATTTCACTCTTACACAAAAATTTAATAGGTATACGAATTTTTCTTACTCCTGATTCAGTCCAAATCAAGACCTTTTTTGTGGGACTGTGTGATTTGTGTTTCACATCGTATCGCCATATCCTAAGTTGGTTTAGGAGCTAGGCAGAGAGCCAGTATATAGGCAGACTATAGTATAGCCGCAAAGCCCACAAGTAAGAAGCTTGGGGTGAGTTATCCCCACCTTAAACAAGATTCCCCACTATCTATAGAAGAGAGCAGGAAGAAAAGTCACGGTTAACTACTAAAGTTTTTATAAGTCTTGTAATAATTTAAAATCTTTACTAAGTATATGAATATGTTTTTTTTTTTATTCATATTCATACTTGATTATTAGTTATAAATTTATAAAAAACGGGCGCACTTAATTTAAAATTAATTTAAAATTAAATATAAAGACTGGTTTTAATAATGCTTGGTACATTTAAGTCTTATTCTGGTTCATTACATAACCTAATCATTACTTGTAGTAATTTATGTCTTCATATTTCCCCAATTTCCTAGTTTTTTACAATTATTTTACTGCTAATTTTTTTCTAACATTTCCATATATTAAAATTTTAAATGACAACTACATTACTTATGCTCTATCCAATATCATTTTTATTTTATTATTACTGTGTAATTTTTCTTAAATTAAATTAAAGGATATTTGGTCACTCTGTAAACCGCACAAAAATTATTTACGGTACTATATAATCTACTTTATTTAATAATATCCATATTTTTTGCACCACATTGCGTTTGCCATCTCTAAATGAAACGATTGTTTGCTAATAAAAAACACCTGTGTTTGCCGGTTCTCAAGGTTGGAACAACTGCCGTAGGGCTTCCTCATCGTATTACGTTCGTTCGTTTACTATTTTTTTTTTTTTTTTTTTGATTTTTATATTAATGTTTGCAAAGCTGAGCTTATTCAAGCATTACCATACTTTACCGTTCAACAAGGCGGATCCAGGAATTATTTCAGGAAGGGAAATATAAATAAATCATTTTTAAACTTTTTAAAAATCGAAATTTACCAAGGGTCAAAAGTGACATTCAAATGTCACTTTTCAACGTGGGTCAGAAATACTTCTGTCTGACACGACAATTCTTCCCGGAAAAAATTTCCCCAGATAATCCCAAAAAAAAAATTTACTGCATTACTTAGTCTAGTCCTTTTTTGGAGATGATTTGTAGTAGGGAAGGATTGTCGTGGAAAAGAATTCTACGGGAAGGATTGTCCGGGGGGTGCATTGTCCGGTAAGGATTGCCAGGAAAGGATTGTCCGAAGAAAGATTGCCATAAATTATATTATTATTTCAGTAGATAGCAAGTTTTTACTTAAAAAAAATATTTAATTTTCTCTTGAATTTAAGCTGCTTTTTAATGTATATTTGATTTGTTTTTTACTATTATTTAAATGTTTATTTGTATTAAAATACCAAAAAAACAACATCCCATTAAAATATATCCCTCAACCCTTACGGAACTGCCACTGACTTTGATCCAAACATATCTAACGTGACCAAGAAATCCAATAAATGTGTACGTAAGTACGTTTACTTTCAAGGAAACGGCAGTGGATAATATTTATTGAAATGTGGATGCACCGTATGTTGAAAAAAGATTATAAAGAAATATATTTGAAAGGATTATATTATATTGGATGTGTATGTTGAATACGATAGAAATATGCATTTACTTTAAAAATCAATATTCTTGATGCACTTTTAACCTTAAAATAACCAGTGAAATGTTACTAGGCAGCAATCATTCCTCATAATTACATAAAATGTAAGTAACTAATTGTCAGTAGATAGAACGTTCTTTAACTTTAACGGTTCTATAACTAATGACAATGACGTTTAGATTGTGACAATTGTATAAGAAATCAACTTGTAAAGTTTTATTCTAAACGTCATTGCCTTTACTTATTGAGTCCTTAAAGTTAAAGGACGTTCTATCTACTGACAGTTAATATTGCAAAAACGACAAATTTAGAAACATTTGCGAAAACTCTTGACACCGTCACAAAAATGAAAAACTGGTACTCCACAAAAATCCTCAGATTGTACAGAAATTTTTGAAAACTTGACAACGCCGCAAGACGATACGTTTATGTTAAGAAATTACTAATAATTAGCGGACATGACAAAGCCGCAAATGAGAAGATTATGGAATTATTTTAACGTATTAAAAGTAACCAGAAAATTTTATAAGGCATCAAAAATCTTTAGGATAAAATTTCGAAAACGAAAAATGGACAGATTTTAGATAAATATTGTAGGGTCACAAAAAATCCAAGATCACCTATTCAGAGAGAAAATTTTAATAGTGGAAAATTAACCATACAACTTGTATAAAATAACGAAACTTAATTAAAATTAAGTATTTTTTTAAATCACGGATTTCTTTAAACTTGGCAATGTCGCAAAAATGACAAAACATTTTATAGTTAAATTTTACTCCGTCGTAAGACGAAACGTTTAGGTTAACTTTTCTCAGATTTAGGGAAACTTTCGAAAATTTAACGCTGCTAAAATAAGTGGAAAAATTTAATAAAACAGCAAAAATTCGATAGATTTAAGTACATTTTTCAAAAGGTGAATTTTCGGAGCAAGTTCTAAAACTTGACAACATAGCAAAATTGAAATTTGTAGAAAATTTTAGAAAGTTTAACGCTGCAAAAATAAGTAGAAAAATTTAGTAAAATAGCAAAAATTCGATAGATTTAAGTATATTTTTCAAAAGGTGAATTTTCGGACCAAATTCTAAAACTTGGCAACATCGCAAAAATGAAATTTGTGGAAAATTTTAGAAAGTTTAACGCTGCAAAAATAAGAAAAATTTAATAAAATAAGAAAAACTAGATAGATTTAAGTATATTTTCCAAATAGTGAATTGTCGAAAAAATTTCTAAAACTTGGCAACATCGTAAAACTGAAATTTGTGGAAAATTTTAGAAAGTTTAAAGCTGCAAAAATAAGCAGAAAAATTTAATAAAGTAGCATAAATCGGATAGAGTTAAGTATATTATTCAAAAGGTGAATTTTCGGACCAAGTTCTAAAAATTGGCCACATCGCAATAATGAAATTTGTGGAAAATTTTAGAGTTTAACGCTGCAAAAATAGGCAGAAAAATTTAATAAAATAGCAAAAACTGGATAGATTGAAGTATATTTTTCAAAATGTGAGTTTTCGGACTAATTTCTAAAACTTGGCAACATCGCAAAAATGAAATTTGTGGAAAATTTTAGAAAGTTTAACGCTGCAAAAATAAATAGAAAAATTTAATAAAATAGCAAAAATTCGTTAGTTTAAATTTTTTTAAACGACGAATTTTAGAACTAATTTCTAAAACTTGGCAACATCGCAAAAATGACACTTATTGGAAAAAAAAATATACAGAGTGGCGCACCCTATACGCGTCGGTCTTTATATCCAAAACGGTAATATTTTATAAAAAATGTTATATCAGGTATATACACGGTGTAAATCTTACCGTTTTCCATATAAAAACCGACGTGTATAGGGTGCGCCACCCTGTATATGGGTAAAATTTTAAAAAATTGATAACTTCGCACGATAATGCGTTTAGATTAATATGTTACATTGAAAAAGTACTCGGATTTTGGGAAAATTTCGCAAAAATGACATTTGTTGGAAAATATGGGTAAAATTTAAAAAAATTGACAACGTCGCAAGTCCATGTGTTAATATAAAGGTTAATATTTTAACGTTGCAAAAAAGTGATCACCAGATAATTCTATAAAATAGTAAAAATTGAAGTAAATTTTTTTTTGTCAAATTTGGAAACTTCCTAGCAGACCCTTGCACTCCTTATACAAGAGTCCTACAAGGCTCAGTGTTAGCACCCGTGGTGTATGTCGTATACACGCATGACATTTGCAACAGCACTATCCACTAGAGCCCTAAACACTAAAACCCAGCAACTTTTAAACCACTTTTCCCAATGATGTAGCAACTGGAGGATTACTCAAAACCTAACTCATCACATTGAAACATCCCAATCACACCCTAAAAGCTAACCAGTCCCTCAATAAGATCAACCTTTGGCTCTGAGGAAAGAGAATCGGTCCTTTGGAAAAGGTTACCTACTTAGGAGTGCACTCTTAATTGGGCGATCGAAGTCCAAAATAATCTTAGGAAACGAGCTGCTCTCATCGGAGATCTGGGTGGCCGACTTGGTAGATGTAACCATCAAACGTTGCTGCATACATATAAAACCTATATTCGTCCAGTAATGGGGCTACAGAGCTCTAAACTTCTAAACTTCTCCTCCCAACCGAGAGGAGGATCATCAGGAAATGTTCCTAGAGCTCGATTATTTTGAGATGAGTACATTTCGTCATAATGTGCAGAAACCAATTTGAATTTGTAGGCGTGGTCAGAGAGCTTTAACTGTGGTCCGAGTCGCCTGTCGATTTGGATTCAGTAGCGTAGTGTTACTTATTTGTACTTGTTGCATATATTTAGCTATTTTGAGTTTTCTTGTGTTTTTGTGCTTCGATTTGTGTGTCTATCTATATAAACTTTGATTTAATTCATTTTGTATGTATTTTGGTAAGTACATTTAAATACAACTAAATAATAATCTAAGACGAAACCGTAAATTCTGAAATATTTTAAATCCCTTCTAAGCCTTTAATTTGTATCCTATTTTTATCATATTTTCAAAAATAATAATGAAACCTAAATTTTTAGCATGTTGTTCGAAATGGAACAAAGCCAAGCCAAAGAAATAATTTCACGCCTGTTAAACTTTATGAAAAACGAGGCTAAAGATGGTTCATTAAAAACCATATTCCGTATGATGCTAAAATGACCAAACCAGAATTGTACACATGAATTAAAGCTCACAGACCCCCGCCGAATTTTCTTTAAGATGATCTTCTTGAAGAAAATGGTCACAAAGTATTACGGTTGCCTCCGTATCACCCTGAACTAAATCCCATCGAAAAAATATGGGCCACGGTAAAAAATTGGGTAGGTCAACATAATACAACATTTAAGTTGGATGATGTTGAAAAGTTAGCAAGAAAAAAATTTGAAAGCATAACGTCGGAAGAATGGGCAAACGTGGTGGACCATTCCGCAAAATATGAGGATGCATATATTCAAAAAGAACATCTGATGGATGAATATACAGATTTTCTAATATTTTGCGTCAATACGGGGTCATCCGATGAGTGGGATTCCGACCTTTCGCACTTCGAAGATAGTGATGAAAACAGTTAAAATTATAAACATTTTAATAAAATATAAATTGTTTATTTAAACTCTTAGTTGTTTTATTACTTTAAAGTATTTTCAATTTAAAATATTTTATTAATGTACACACGCCACTGCTAAAATATTAGATACCCCTACCGCAGCAGATTTGAACTTAGCGCCATAAAATAAGGTCCACAAAGTTTATGACGTGCTGCGCCAACTGGGGCGTGGCCAAAACTAAATGTACTCATCTCAAAATAATCGAGCTCTACCTCTCCTGGCACTTTTCATCAATTGAAATTTAAAATCACACTAATATTCGTTCAATAATTTCCTGGTTCAAAAATTCTTCAGGGATGATGTGTCAGGTGAAGACTGGACATCCACGCACAAGAAACTTTCCGTACCAAGTGCACAGATGTAAGGAATAGAAGAGCAATATCAAGAAGACCCAAGAAAACATTCCCACGGCTGAATCTAAGGATTCTAAAAGAAGCGAAAGATTTTCCGGTCGAGCTCCTAGATCTCCTCAAGGATGCACCTCTAGGCATCAGATAAGCTGGTTCTCTAATGACATCCATGGACTACATACTCCAACAATATATACAATCAAATATCTTTGATGTTTTCTAATATTTTTCCTATTCAGAACAACATCGCCCACGGTTTTCTTGAAAAGGAGTAAATTACTCCTACAGCAGGGTATTAGGAATATAACAACACCAGGACAAATTAGAGAAGGGTTTAGCAGGTATGCCCCTGACTCTGCTTAGAGCGATCATCAGGGGAGCACTACCCTACGCATAGAACGAGGTGTATTCCCCACCTCCACAACTCAGGACAATAGTTTTAGGCATAATTTCAAAAAATTGGCACCGTAGCAAAAATTACGTTTGTGGAAAATATTTCTATGCTAGAAAATTTCTCAGATATAGGGCAAATTTTGACAAAGTCACAAAAAAGGGATATACACGGTTATGTCCAAAACCAATGGCGTAGATATGGTGGTAAAAAGAGGTTAATACCTTCCCTAATCTTTAGAATCAAATCTGTCTTTCACTGTAGTTCTTTTTTCTGTGTACATATTCTTTCTAGCAGTTAGACTTCTTTTTTTTTCTTTAATACTCAAAATGTTTATATTGGTTTCTTGGTTGGATATTTTTCTCCTCTCTCAGAACGAACACTAAATTATCTAAGCCCTTGTCTATACCAATAGAATAAATGAAATTTTCAAAACAAACTTTACCTGCTATTTAATTTTTTCTACATTCCCTAATCCCTGATTACTAGGTAGTTTTAAACTCAGTTTTGCCCTACGCCTATATTTTTGTTGTAATATATTCAACTCATCGTAATTTTAGAGTTCTTGCAATAGTATCTCTTTCTTAAGAGGAGCCAATATCATATATTATGTGAAATGGCTTTTGGACGGGCGCTCCGTTGATATTAAAGATAGGAAGCTGCGGTTTTCACTAATCGATTCTGTATTTTATTCTGTCTGTGGCACTTTTTTAAATTATTTTCAGTAAAAGTGATAAGTGTATCAACTTTTTTTTTCTAGATAAATTTTAAAAAAGTAGCACAGACACAATTCTTGTTTTTTTTTTACTTATACATATAAAATGTATTAATAATGCTGTATGGTATACGGCCTATGATATATAATTTTCAAAATTCAATCTCCCACTTTGGGAAATTTTCTACCTCTTGGGCAAATTGCCACTGAAGAGTCCTCAAGGGACAGGTGACAGCTGAACAAATTTTGCTCTCTTATATTGGCAGCATTGTTTCAACGTTGGCCAATACTGCTATCTTCCGTCCGATGTTACCGAAAAGAAGAAAAAAAATTGACGTTAAAGACATTGACAATTGACATATATCCTAACTTGATCTAATATTAATTGCAATGAATGATGTTAAAAAAAAAATTTTTATGTAACAAAAAACAAATTATTAATATCAATCTTAGTTTTATTATATTCTAATAATTGAACTAGCTAAATTTTAATTTTTTTGGCAGAATACTTGGCCATTATTAGGTTGCTGGGTTTATTTATTGATTATTATATTAATAAATATTTTAAATATGTTTTATATGTTTTGCTGCGCTCTACCTTGTTCTGTGCATAAAAAATTGGACTATAGGGTAGGATTACTTAACATTAACCGGAAAATACTAAAAAAACAATTTTACACCCAATTTGTTAGAATACAAGCACATTTTCCTATGGGTAATTCTCTAACCGGCAACCTGAAAAGTCACGTGGTTTCTTAACAACAATAACTTTTAATAATTTCCTTATTATCTAAATCAGAATTCCATTTTCTTTGATTCTATTTGTTAATAACCGTTAAAATAATTCAGTTATTTCCCACCTCTACAAGAATTACCAGTCATTGCCCCTTTTACAAAAATCGTCACCTTAATTACCATATTATCAATAAACTCACTTAAAATACAAGAATTATAAACAATGTCTAAAACCATTATTATTACTCGCGTATCCTTTATCACCCCCTCCTTTATATGTCAACGCTTTTATTTGACTTGTAAAAACGTAGACGATAAAAAGCCGATGTAAAACTCTAATCTAAAGATATATATTCAACACTGAAAAGGCTTCTAGAGCCTTCCTCTTTTCCTTTACGGTGTCGTTCGAAAATAATCGGAAGTAGGTCTTCTTTAGATTATTCGTATTTTGTTTCCTGTAGATATAAAAGAATCATTTGGTTTAAATCGTGGAAATCGTTCAAAAATATCACTAGAAATTTTATAGTAATTATTGTTAATGTTATTATGAGAAACAAAATTAACTCTGATATGTAAATTTTAACATCTGGATTTTTATATAGCATTAGTTTCAATTATCCAGGCTGAATTTCTATCCACATTTCGACATACGGATTAAAGCAAAATAAATGGATCATGAACGATTCTAAAATTGTATCGTAATAATTCCAAACGATTTAGTGCCGGCTTTTATCGGCACAGAGCGTTTACCACTTTGTGTCAATAGACCGGGGCCAAACGTAAAAAAATATGTATAAATTTAAAATTTTTAACATTTAGTAAGTAACGACTTGGGAGGGGTTTAATTAATTATTTTTACTTTTATTATTTTAATAATAAAAATATTTAGACATTTTTATAAAATATAACATTTCCTGAAAAATCAAAAAGCAACAGTATTTGTTGACAATTTTAAACAAAATTCATGTATTTATCGATTCACCCCATAATTTTTTTCTAGTATAATAAAACTTATTGCAATTATAAAGTTTTAGCAAAAATTAAATTTTATGAAAAATACCAAATACAAGGTGTGCAAAGCAAAAAGTACTTGTTTGTTGACTTTATTAATTATAAGGTACGTATTTTTCGAATCACCCTATATATCTTTGATATTTTAATAAAGCTTGGTAAATGTATTAACTTTTATCTCGAATAAAATTTTCTGGAAAATTAAAATTACAGGATGTGTAAAGCAAAGAGTACCTGATAGTTAAATTTATTAATTATAAGGTATGTATTTTTCACATCCCCCTATATATTTTTGATATGTTAATAAATCTTATTAGGTTTATTAACTTTTAGAATGAATAAATTTTTTTGGAAAAATAAAAATTACAGTATGTGTAAAGCAAAAAGTACCTGATTGTTGATTTTATTATAGTATACGTATTTTTTGAATCACTTATATATTTTTCATATATTATTAGAGGTTATAAAAATTATTAACTATAGTGAATGTATTTTTCAAACCACCCTATATAGTTTCAATATTTTAATAAGGCTTTTATCACGAATAACATTTTCTGGCAAATTGAAATTACAGGATGTGTAAAGCAAAAGTTTTTGATTATTGACTTTATTAATTACAGTGATATTTTTCGAACCACCCTATATAGTTTCGATATTTTAATAAAGCTTATAAGATTTATGAACTTTTATCACGAATAAAATTTACTGGAAAATTAAAATTACAGGATGTGTAAAGCAAAAAGTACTTGATTGTTGATTTTATTATAGTATACGAATTTTTTGAATCACCTATATATTTTTCATATATTATTAGAGGTTATAAAAATTATTAACTATAGTGAATGTATTTTTCAAACCACCCTATATAGTTTCAATATTTTAATAAGGCTTTTATCACGAATAACATTTTCTGGCAAATTGAAATTACAGGATGTGTAAAGCAAAAGTTTTTGATTATTGACTTTATTAATTACAGTGATATTTTTCGAACCACCCTATATAGTTTCGATATTTTAATAAAGCTTATAAGATTTATGAACTTTTATCACGAATAAAATTTACTGGAAAATTAAAATTACAGGATGTGTAAAGCAAAAAGTACTTGATTGTTGACTTTTTGTAATTATGGTGTACATATTTTTCGAATCACCCTGTATGTATTTAATATTTTAATAAAGTTTCTTAAATTTATAAACTATTATTATGGATAAATCGACCTATATATTTTTGATATTTTAATAAAGCTTAATAAATTTATTAACTTTTATGATAAATAAAATTCTCTGTCAAATTATAATTACAGGATGTGTAAAGCAAAAAATACTCGATTGTTGACTTTATTAATTATAGTGTACGTATTTCTTGAATCACCCTATATGTTTTTGATAGTTTAATAAAGCTTGTTAAATTTATAAACTTTTATGATAAATAAAAATTTTTAGAAAATTAAAATTACAGGATGTGTAAAGCAAAAAGTATTGCTGACTTTTTTTAATTACAGTGTACATATTTTTCGAATCACCCTATATATTTTTGACATTTTAATAAAGCTTGTTAAATTCATAAACTTTTATCATGAATAAAATTTTCTGGCAAATTAAAACTAATGGATGTGCAAAGCAAAACGAACTTGTTTGTTAACTATTAATTATAAGGTATCTATTTTTCGAATCACCCTATATATTACTGATATTTTAATAAAGCTTATAAGATTTATTAACTTTTATCATGAATAAAATTTTCTGGAAATTTTAAATTACAGGATGTGGAAAGCAAAAAGTACCTACTTGATTTTTGACTTTATTAATTATAGTGTACATGTTTTTTGAATCACCCTACATATTTTTGACATTTTAATAAAATTTGTTAAATTTATAAACTTTCATCATTAATAAAATTGTCTGGCAAATTAAAATTACAGGATGTGTAAAGCAAAAATTACTTGATTGTTGACTTTATTAATTATAGCGTACATGTTTTTAGAATCACCCTATATATTTTTGACATTTTAATAAAGCTTGTTAAATTTATAAACTTTTATCATGAATCAAATTTTCTGGCAAATTAAAACTACAGGGTGTGCAAAGCAAAACGAACTTGTTTGTTAACTATTAATTATAAGGTATCTATTTTTCGAATCACCCTATATATTCTTGATATTTTAATAACGCTTATAAGATTTATTAACTTTTATCATGAATAAAATTTTCTGGAAATTTTAAATTACAGGATGTGGAAAGCAAAAAGTACTTGATTTTTGACTTTATCAATTGTAGTGTATATGTTTTTTGAATCACCCTACATATTTTTGAGATTTTAATAAAATTTGTTAAATTTATAAACTTTTATCATGAATAAAATTTTCTGGCAAATTAAAACTACAGGATGTGCAAAGCAAAACGAACTTGTTTGTTAACTATTAATTATAAGGTATCTATTTTTCGAATCACCCTATATATTCCTCATATATTAATAAAGCTTATAAGATTTATTAACTTTTATCATGAATAAAATTTTCTGGAAATTTTAAATTACAGAATGTGGAAAGCAAAAAGTACTTGATTTTTGACTTTATTAATTATAGTGTACATGTTTTTTGAATCACCCTACATATTTTTGACATTTTAATAAAATTTGTTAAATTTATAAATTTTTATCATGAATAAAATTTTCTGGCAAATTAAAACTACAGGATGTGCAAAGCAAAACGAACTTGTTTGTTAACTATTAATTATAAGGTATCTATTTTTCGAATCACCCTATAGATTCCTGATATTTTAATAAAGCTTATAAGGTTTATTAACTTTTATCATGAATAAAATTTTCTCGAAATTTTAAATTACAGGATGTGGAAAGCAAAAAGTACCTACTTGATTTTTGACTTTATTAATTATAGTGTACATGTTTTTTGAATCACCCTACATATTTTTGACATTTTAATAAAATTTGTTAAATTTATAAACTTTCATCATTAATAAAATTGTCTGGCAAATTAAAATTACAGGATGTGTAAAGCAAAAATTACTTGATTGTTGACTTTATTAATTATAGCGTACATGTTTTTAGAATCACCCTATATATTTTTGACATTTTAATAAAGCTTGTTAAATTTATAAACTTTTATCATGAATCAAATTTTCTGGCAAATTAAAACTACAGGGTGTGCAAAGCAAAACGAACTTGTTTGTTAACTATTAATTATAAGGTATCTATTTTTCGAATCACCCTATATATTCCTGATATTTTAATAACGCTTATAAGATTTATTAACTTTTATCATGAATAAAATTTTCTGGAAATTTTAAATTACAGGATGTGGAAAGCAAAAAGTACTTGATTTTTGACTTTATTAATTATAGTGTACATGTTTTTTGAATCACCCTACATATTTTTGACATTTTAATAAAATTTGTTAAATTTATAAACTTTTATCATGAATCAAATTTTCTGGCAAATTAAAACTACAGGATGTGCAAAGCAAAACGAACTTGTTTGTTAACTATTAATTATAAGGTATCTATTTTTCGAATCACCCTATATATTCCTCATATTTTAATAAAGCTTATAAGATTTATTAACTTTTATCATGAATAAAATTTTCTGGAAATTTTAAATTACAGAATGTGGAAAGCAAAAAGTACTTGATTTTTGACTTTATTAATTATAGTGTACATGTTTTTTGAATCACCCTACATATTTTTGACATTTTAATAAAATTTGTTAAATTTATAAACTTTTATCATGAATAAAATTTTCTGGCAAATTAAAACTACAGGATGTGCAAAGCAAAACGAACTTGTTTGTTAACTATTAATTATAAGGTATCTATTTTTCGAATCACCCTATAGATTCCTGATATTTTAATAAAGCTTATAAGGTTTATTAACTTTTATCATGAATAAAATTTTCTGGAAATTTTAAATTACAGGATGTGGAAAGCAAAAAGTACCTACTTGATTTTTGACTTTATTAATTATAGTGTACATGTTTTTTGAATCACCCTACATATTTTTGACATTTTAATAAAATTTGTTAAATTTATAAACTTTCATCATTAATAAAATTGTCTGGCAAATTAAAATTACAGGATGTGTAAAGCAAAAATTACTTGATTGTTGACTTTATTAATTATAGCGTACATGTTTTTAGAATCACCCTATATATTTTTGACATTTTAATAAAGCTTGTTAAATTTATAAACTTTTATCATGAATCAAATTTTCTGGCAAATTAAAACTACAGGGTGTGCAAAGCAAAACGAACTTGTTTGTTAACTATTAATTATAAGGTATCTATTTTTCGAATCACCCTATATATTCCTGATATTTTAATAACGCTTATAAGATTTATTAACTTTTATCATGAATAAAATTTTCTGGAAATTTTAAATTACAGGATGTGGAAAGCAAAAAGTACTTGATTTTTGACTTTATCAATTGTAGTGTATATGTTTTTTGAATCACCCTACATATTTTTGAGACCTTAATAAAATTTGTTAAATTTATAAACTTTTATCATGAATAAAATTTTCTGGCAAATTAAAACTACAGGATGTGCAAAGCCAAACGAACTTGTTTGTTAACTATTAATTATAAGGTATCTATTTTTCGAATCACCCTATATATTCCTGATATTTTAATAAAGCTTATAAGATTTATTAACTTTTATCATGAATAAAATTTTCTGGAAATTTTAAATTACAGGATGTGGAAAGCAAAAAGTACTTGATTTTTGACTTTATTAATTATAGTGTACATGTTTTTTGAATCACCCTACATATTTTTGACATTTTAATAAAATTTGTTAAATTTATAAACTTTTATCATTAATAAAATTTTCTGGCAAATTAAAATTAAAGGATGTGTAAAGCAAAAAGTACTTGATTGTTGACTTTATTAATTATAGTGTACGTATTTTTCGAATCACCCTATATATTTTGGATATTGTAATAAAGCTTATTAGATTTATTAACAGGATGTGTAAAGCAAACATTTCCTGATTGTTGACTTTATTAATTACAGTGTACTAATTTTACGAAGCGCCCTATATATTTTTAATTTACAAAAGATTATTAAATTTATAAACTTTAAATAAAAATAATATTTTCTGGAAAATTAAAACTTCAGGATATGTAAGGCAAAAAGTATTTGATTGTTGACTTTATTATTTATAGTGTACGTATTTTTTTAATCGCCCTATTTATTTTTGTTATTTTAATAAAGTTTATTAGATTTATTAACTTTTATCATAAATAAAATTTTCTAGCAAATTAAAATTACAGGATGTGTAAAGTAAAAATTACCTGATTGTTGATTTTATTAATTATAGTGTACATATTTTTTAAATCACTCTATATATTTTTGATATTTTAATAAAGCTTATTAGATTTATTAACTTTAATCACGAATAAAATTTTCTGGCAAATTGAAATTACAGGATTTGTAAAGCAAAAAGTATTGACCTGTAGAACGAATAAGATAATAAAATCTCGAAACTGTAAGTTATTGTGAATTAATTATAATTACATTGAATATTGTCGGACATCCAGACAGCTTTAAAAGCACTGAGCTCCGACCGGATGGACTCGAAGCTAGTATGGAAATGCATCGAATCCTTGGATCGCATTGCTACCAGTAACGCTACTCTGGGTACCTGGAGACAAAGGGGCGGAGGGCAACGAGAAAGCCTACACTCTTGCGAGAAAAGATGCAGAATCCGAGTTGATTGGACCGGAACCATTCTCTGGCATAGCCAAAAGCAGTGCCAAAGACACTATCTGGAAATGGGCTGAGAGGAAAACTATCCAGCACTGCAAAGATATTCCTGGGTTAGCTCATTCTAAGTCGTTCATAGTCAAACCCTCAGGTAGTACCCTATCGAAGATCCTAGAATGGAGTAGATTTGATCTGAGGATCCTAATTGGACTGCTTACAGGACACTGCCGTCTGCGTTACTATCTGCAGAAATCTAGGTCTAAGTCAAATATCGGACTGTCGCTTCTGCAGTTTGGAAGACGAAGTGAGGAACATATTCTATGCTCCTGCCTTGCCTTGGAAATGAATAGGCTTCGTACGTTTGGTTTAATTAAGCTGAAGCCTACCAACTTTAAGCAGGCTTCACCTAAATCAACCATAGACTTCGTGAGAAGGTGTGGATTGTATGGTGAATTTAAAGCCCGTACGGGTGAACCACAATAGGCCTCTGCTGGCCGCAGTGGAGTGGCGAGTTGACCCTCCACTCACATCGAACCTAACCCTACCTAATATAACTAATAATAAAAATAACTATAATATGTATTAATAATTGTTTTCTGATTGTTTATATAACAATAGATATATCTGATAATCTTTTATATGCTTTTTTATATTCTGAAAAACTTTAGTCTACAAATAGGCACTTTATGTCACAAAATTAGGGTTCGCTTTTTATACCCACCATAAAAAAAATTCATTCTGGCTCTCGACTATACACCGTTTTTCCATTTTCCGTACAAAAGTGAACATCGCCAAAAAGGATTGATTTTGTTGCCCGAGCCGAACGGAATTCAATTTTTGTCTCGTTTCGACGTAATGGAACGTTAGATCGAGATGTGTCGCTTAAAAATTGTCAATTGGACCAATGGTCGAAGCGGGTTAATTGGCATGTGATGCGATTCGGTGTCGACTCGTAAATCGGTAAATCGCATCATCTGTTCGGGTCAGAACATTCAAATGTAGAAGTCTCGCGTAAGTCATTACGATGATTGAGTGCTGAGCACAGATAAATTTGAAGGGTCGAATTCGAATTGGACATCCATTAGGGTTAAAGCGATTAATTCAGATCGAAGTGTCAAGCGTGACTTAAAATAAAAAATGTTTAGCTAGTATTTTTTTTACTATAACACAAATTCATGTAAGATCTAAAATAAAATTATAGAAAGTTAGTAAATTATATTTACTCTTCAATATTATTAAATTCAACACCCTGTAACCAAAGACCAGTAATTTAATAAGACTAGACACTCACATTAAACCTTTAAAAAAACACTTTCCGCCTAATTGTAAAACCTAAAAATGTTGTTTTAAAAATAATACAACGGATCCTCGTATATATTCCCGAAAAGAACTGACATTATTTCAAGTCGACCATTCCAATGTTGCTGTCATCGCAAAAGAAATATATTTATTATTTTGTTGAACGAATACCACGTACCAATATTTGACCGAAACATGGGCGTACCATCCAGAAATACGAAAATGTAATTATTAAAAAGAATAAAAGGGCGAACGATCGTTCCAAAAAACAAATAACACATGTTTATATGTTTTTTCATCAGAAATCCCTCAATTTAAGGGTTCGGGGTTAGGGGTAACAGCGACAAAGTAATATTTGACAATACCTTTCTCTGTCATTTTCTGTTTTCTCTATCTGAGTATCTCATCTTATTATACCCAATCTTAGATGTAACCTTAAGATTTGGATATTACATTAAATTATTAACTACATTATGAGAGAAATCTACTGTCTATTAGGAAACATTAAATATATTTACTTGAATATATTTTTATTTTTCCACCATTCGAACAGTAAATTTTATTGATAAACCTTAAAGCAATATTTTAACTGCACAATAAATGATTTTATTACTTTAAAGTAGAACAAAGAAAAAGAACAAAAATATAAATTACAGATCTACAATAAAAAGAAAGTAACTCAACTATAAGGAAATAGATATAAAGATATGATTTGTAAAGAATTTCCAGTTTTCTCAATCGACACTCTGTATAATTTTTGCCATGTATCGCAATTATCGACAAATGCAATACAATTGCAAAGTTTCAATTACGGTTCAGCATTTGACGTTGCACCAAAAGCAAATATGCAAATTGTCGGTTTTGATACAGGCAAAATTACTACGACTTTTAACGGTGTGGAATTTTATAACAGCAATCATAATGTTTTTGTGTAACGATATTAAAATGGGCACTTATCATTCTTGTTTTGTTATGATAAATTACTTCGCCTGCCGCCTGCAATTTGGCTGACGATTTGATGGTTTTGAAATATTAGCTAATATCATGCATGAGCGTTTTTTTCCTTTTTGTGGTATTTTATTTCGTCGTTTTTTTGATGTGACATTTCGGTAGCGAAAATTAAAAACCATAAATTAAGCAATAAATGTAACTTATAAAACATGTGTCATTAAATATTTTTAAAGATAATCTTTTTGGCAGCTATAAATAATTGTACATTTACTGAGTACTTCTCAGGGTCATTAAGATGTGGGATACAGCAAAAAATGTCTAATTTACAATTCGAAAAAAACAGTTTTTGGTTAAATCTCATTCTAAATATTTGAACTGGAAAAACTTTTCCTATACAAAACACTTTAGATTATATGGCGGGTACCGAAAAGGCACTTCGGATCCTGCTCAAATACAATAAGGTTATTCCCTAGAGAAAACTAACTAGTAAAGTAAAAACTCGGTCGGAAATTTTGTTCGAGAATTATAGTGTTTACATAATTTATTTTGCAATTCCACACTCTGGAAATGTCGAGAAAAGTTATAAAAAGTTATGAGCAAAATTGGTTTTGGTCTTATAGTCTTGGTCTTATAAAAAAACAAGCCCAAGACCCATACAATACCTAAAATTGTAAGATCAAGACCAAATGCGCAAGAATAAACTAAATAAAAATTATATGATTTTACTTTATCTCTAATGAATATTCGAAAATTTTGATTACCTTTGGTGTACTAAATTTAAAAAAATCAATAATTCGAAACGTAAAACATCAATATTAAGAGCCATAAATGATCATTCTAAATCATAAAATCAAAATCCGAATTTCTTTCAAATTATGATAAATTTATTATTAAACATAACTGATTATACATTAAAAAAAGTATATAATAATAGTATATTCGAACTGAGTTCAAAATTTGTCTACTGAACAATTTTATTTTTTTATTTTTATTTTTTATTAAAATCGTAATTTAATTTTTTTGTTAAAAACCAAATATATTTTATACTGTTTCTGTTTCCCAAAAATCCTGATTTGTTTTCAAAAATTCCGATTTGTTTATTAGAATCTTGATTTTTTCTGAAAATTTTTATTTGAGTCCAAATTTTTTTTATTTCTGTTTAAAAATTTTTATTTGCGTTCAACTATTTTCAAAATATTAATTTTCCATAACACTTTTTCCACAAATAATGGTTTGTTTCAAAGATTAATGTTTTTCCAAAAATACTTATCTCTCTAAAAATACCGATTCATCCAAAAGATTTTCAAAGTACTGAGATTCTTTGAAATACACTACTTTTATGTACTGATTTTCTGAAATACTGATATTTTCCAAAAATACTGGTTTGTTTCAAAAAATACAAAAATTGTGTTTATCTCTTCAATAATACACAATTTTATCCAAAAATACTGGTCTTCCGAAAGATTTTCAAAATACTGATATTTTTCTGAAATTACTGGTTTGTTTCAAAAAATAATATTTTTCCAAAAATGATACTTTTCTCTCCAACAATACTCAACTTTTTTCTAAAAATACTGATTCATCCAATATATTTTCAAAATACTGACATTCTTTGAATACAATACTTTTTTTAGATACTGATTTTCTAAAATACTAATATTTTTCCAAAAATACTGGTTTGTCAAAGAATAACTAATTTGAAAAAATTCAGTTTACTCATAAAAATGTGGCATTGAACGTGTTTAAATTTACTGATAAAAATGTGGCATTGAACGTGTTTAAATTTTCTCCAATAAAACTGTTTTTTCTCTATTTATTTGATTTTTGTACAAACATTTCTAATTTTTAACAAATTCAGTAGGTATACCAAAAAAATGCTACAATAACTAATTTGAAAAAAATCGGTTTAGTGATAAAAAATGTTGCATTGAAGTGTTAAAATTTTTATTATTTCCAATGAAATTATTTTTTTTCTCTTTATTTGATTTTTGAACAAATATTTCAATTTTTAACACAATCAGGCCAATAAAATTCTACAATAACTAATCTGAAAAAAATTGGTTTCCTGATAAAAAAACGTGGCATTGAATGTGTTTAAATTTTTGTTATTTCCAATTAAAGTATTTTTGTCTCTATTTATTTAATTTGTGTACAAATATTTCTATTTTTTAGCACATTCAGTGCCAAAAAGATGATAGAAAAACTAATTTGAAAAAAATCGGTTTATTAATAAAAAAAGTGGCATTGAACGTGTTTAAATTTTTATTATTTGCAATAAAAATATTTCTTCCTCTCTTTAATTGACTTTTGTGCAAAACATTTCAATTTATTAACACATTCAGTGCCAAAAAAATGCTACAATAACTAATTCGAAAAAAATCGGTTTACTTATAAAAAAATCGGTTTACTTATAAAGAACACGTGGCATTGAACGTGTTTAAATTTTTGTTATTTCCAATTACAACTATTTTTGTCTCTATTTATTTAATTTTTTTTGTACAAACATTTCAATTTTTTAGCACATTTAGTGAAAAAAAATTGTTGAAAAACTAATTTGGAAAAAAACGGTTTAGTAATAAAAAATGTGGCATTGAACGTTTTTAATTTTTTATTATTTCCAATAAAACTATTTTTTCCTCTCTTTAATTGACTTTTGTGCAAAACATTTCAATTTTTTAACACATTCAGTGCCAAAAAAATTCTACAATAACTAATTTGAAAAAAATCGGTTTACTTATAAAAAAATCGGTTTACTCATAAAGAAAACGTGGCATTGAACGTGTTTAAATTTTTGTTATTTCCAATTACAACTATTTTTGTCTCTATTTATTTAATTTTTTTTGTACAAACATTTCAATTTTTTAGCACATTTAGTGAAAAAAAATTGTTGAAAAACTAATTTGGAAAAAATCGGTTTAGTAATAAAAAATGTGGCATTGAACGTGTTTAAATTTTTATTATTTCCAATAAAACTATTTTTTCCTCTCTTTAATTGACTTTTGTGCAAAACATTTCAATTTTTTAACACATTCAGTGCCAAAAAAATTCTACAATAACTAATTTGAAAAAAATCGGTTTACTTATAAAAAAATCGGTTTACTTATAAAGAAAACGTGGCATTGAACGTGTTTAAATTTTTGTTATTTCCAATTACAACTATTTTTGTCTCTATTTATTTAATTTTTTTTGTACAAACATTTCAATTTTTTAGCACATTTAGTGAAAAAAAATTGTTGAAAAACTAATTTGGAAAAAATCGGTTTAGTAATAAAAAATGTGGCATTGAACGTGTTTAAATTTTTATTATTTCCAATAAAACTATTTTTCTCTCTTTATTTAATTTTTGTACAAACATTTCAATTTTTTAACACAGTCAGTGCCAAAAAATGCTACAATCACTAAACTGAAAAAAAAATTTTTACTTATAAAAACGTGGCATTGAACGTATTTAAATCTTTATTATTTTCAATAAAACTATTTTTTTCTTTCTATTTCTGCACAAAAACTTCTAATTTTTAACGCATTCAGTGCCAAAAAAATGCTACAATAACTAATTTGAAAAAAATCGGTTTACTTATAAAAAAAACGTGGCATTGAACGTGTTTAAATTTTTGTTATTTCCAATTAAAACTATTTTTGTGGCTATTTATTTATTTTTTTTTGTACAAACTTTCAATTTTTTAGCACATTTAGTGAAAAAAAATTGTTGAAAAACTAATTTGGAAAAAATCGGTTTAGTAATAAAAAATGTGGCATTGAACGTATTTAAATTTTTATTATTTCCAATAAAACTATTTTTTCTCTCTTTATTTGATTTTTGTTTCAATTTTTTAACACAGTCAGTGCCAAAAAATGCTACAATAACTAAACTGAAAAAAATCGGTTTACTGATAAAAAAACGTGTCATTGAACGTGTTTAAATTTTTATTATTTCAAATAAAAATATTTTTTCTCTCTATTTTTGCGCAAAGACTCCTAATTTTTTAACACTTTCAGTGACAGAAAAATGATACAAAAAATAATTTGAAAAAAATCGGTTTACTGATAAAAATGTGGCATTGAACGTGTTAAAATATTGAGCCTTTCTTATGAGAGAATCTATAAAGGTAATGTATTGTGATTGGGTAAAAAAGATTTTCCGATTTTTTTTCACATTTTCGGGTCCCAGCCAAAAAAAATACATTTTTTAAAAATTAGTTTGTGTGTGTTCGGATTTTTTGATGACTTGCAAAAAACTGTCGAAATCAATTATTTGTTATAAGGGAGGACTGTGTACATTAAAATATATATTTTAGGTAGGTACCTTCATAAAAAGGCTTGTCTGAAAATGTTTTTTTTATTATGGTTAAACTTGAGCAATGAAAAAGTAAAGAATTTTATATTTTTTAAATTTGAACCAGATATTTTTGTCGTACAATCAGGAATTAATTTCAAAAATAAAACAATTTTTAGCAACTTTAAGATCGCAGTTTGAATTCCCTTCAAAAGTGGCTCCCAACTCAATTTATACGTTTTGTAATGAAAAAGCCATTTTTTGTGCCTACTGACTATTTATATTAAATATAATTAAAATATTTCTATATTTGATATATTAACAAATTCTATTATTATATACTTATAGTACATAAGTACATTTTTTGTTGGATTATACATTTCTTATAAAAAATGCAACCGAACTAAAAAATCTGTTTATAAAAACCATTAACTTGTATATTCAGTTCTTGAAAATAAGAATAAAACCCATCCGGTAATATCCGTTTCGAAAAAACAAAAAGAACTTTTAAAAACTGGAAAACTGAACGGATTTTTAATTGAATCTTTTGATTCCATTAGGAACCGTTGCGTTTGAAACAGAAGTAGAAATAAATGGAATATTTAATGCGTTAGGCTCTCAATTATTCCACGTGGAAATGACTGCGTAAAAGCTGACAAAAAAAAGGTCAGTTGTTTCAATATTCATTTATCCGGATTTCAGGGTTCAATTATAACCGAAAAAAAATATTGCATTGATTTTATTTTAATTCGGGGATTTAAATTAAAAAGTTCGATCGGGGTAAATTGGCAGTTGAATAATTAATTATTCTAACAAAAATCCAAAGAAATCTTACCATGACTAAAATCTGGGTCAAATTTTTCGGTTACTGGATACATACCTGAAACAAAAACCAAATTTCAATCTTATATCAAAATGAAACAATGTGAAATTAAGGTCACAGTTATTGTTTTGAAAGCAAGCAAAGTTTTTAGCACAATAAAAATGTTTTTAAGCTTAGTTTATCTCTCTTGTTTATGATTAGTGACCTTTTTCGTTGTTTTATGACGTACACATAAAAAACTTAGAATTATATATTTTTTTACATCTCATAAAATGGTAGAAAATGGCAATAATTATTTTATAGTCAAAACAAAATATACGAATTAGATATATTTTTACTTTTTTTATTATCGTTTCTAATAACATCATTTTGACTTATCCAGTGAACCTTAATAAAGTCTGCCCAACCGTTATTAAAATAATTTTGCCATTAGTTCCACCTGCATATTACGAATTACATGCATTCTTGAGTAGTTACACCTTAGACAAAAGAAGTATAATTACAACTTTATTTTCAAATTTTAAAGAATGTTTAAATACATGATAAAAGTAAATTTTTAATATGTGAAAAAATATATAAAAATTATTAAATGTAGTAAGTATTTTGAATACATCGGAAATTATTATTTAGAAAAATTGTATCACAATGGAGAAAATTTCTAAAATAAAAAAATATTTTTAACATTTTTATTCATATTTTCACTTTTTTAACCCTTTGAGCACTAGTGGTTAGTACTTTTACAATTTTATTTCGACGTGGTCTGCTGGTTTTACCCTACAACAAAAATTTATCATGTGTCGTTTTTAAACAAAAAAAATTATTTAATTCTAAAAATTCTCGTGAATGTAACTTATATTTTTTTCTTATTTCTTATCATTATTGTAACTTATAAACATAAAAATATACGCAAAAATTAATTTGTTATGAAAAAAATCTATAACATCTAATGTAGGTATAGAGAACTCTAATTTAAATTGATAGCAGACAATATATTCTTCTAAATAAATTATTGACAGCACCCTGTATAAAAAAATAAGAATTTCATAAGGCAAACGACAGAACGTTATGCCGTTTACACTTTAAAAAAAATTTAAGCTCTTATCCCAGTGCGTTTAGAAGAAATTTAATTTTTACTTAATGGTGAAAAGTGCAGTTTAAATAAAAAAAACAGTTAAAGGTAGGTATAGGGAAGTATTAACAAAACCTAATTATTCCTAATGTTGCAAAATATACAGGGTATCCCATTAAGAAAAACGAAATTGACACCAAATTCCGGTATAACTGGAAGTATCAAAAGGATGTCAATATTTTCATTAAATAGTTCATCCTTCAAAACCCCTATATTCCCATTTTCAGTTTTCAAATACCTTTACTTCTCGAGAGCTTTCTAACCGACGGTTTATTTGTCGCACCCTGTATATTTGGCAATAAACGCATTTTTCTCGCACGGTGCACGATTCACGATATATTACGCCAACTTGAATTTACTTTCAGGGTGCACCCTTGAACACGTTTCAACAATAACATTTCTTCTGTAGAAGATTGCAGAAAAAAGTACCTACCTGGTTCTTGGACTAAAAACAGCAAGCGCCAACGAGGATGAGGTAAAGCCGCGCATTATGGGCGGATGATGAATTTCAGGATCTACACAACCTCATCGTAATTGGTGCTTCCGTAAGAGTGGTTACGCGTGACCAAATTTTGTTAATTTTGAGTTAGGACTTTCTTATGAAGATTTACTTTTGGATTTGGAAGGCTTTGGAAGGAATTTTTTTTAACTGCCAATTCACTATCAACATCATATCAACATAATTTTTTCCTTGGATTTCTTTTCACTAACGTTTGGTTTGTATTTTCTATTTATGTAGCTCGTACATCAGTGTCAGTTTTCTCTTGTAGCATTTGGTTTCTTATTCACTTTAGGAAAAGAACAGCTACGACAAATTTATACATGTAAGTTTGGCTATTTTACCCACCAACTTACGAACGTCATCATGTATCCTGGCTTAACCCTTAGCTTGGTAAAAGTTAATGTTTAATCTAAAAATCTGAAAATGTGCATTAGGTGGCCATATAGTCTATGATACCAAAAAAATATATGACGTTTGTAACGAAGTTACTTTTTTCCCTAATTATTAAAATATATAAATAAAATCGCGCACTTCACTTGAGTAGAATTAACTTAAAATTATGGAAATGTGAGATGCTTCGAGTATACGGCCAGTCGTACCAGTTGTAAACCCCCGCCGAAAGATAGAGTCATTCGCGTATGTGTTTCCTTATGGTATGCCGCTGCCGGAGACGATCCGATCAAGTTAGTTGCAGTGGCAGCCACAGTCCGTTCACTTCAACGACCTTTAGAGATAAATCAAGCGGAAGACAAGTCCAATTTGACCGGAACCTGGAGCCGTCAGTCCGTCCAACACCATGCCAGCCAAGCAAGTTGTGCCTGTATCGCCCGTTACACACCTTTCTTCCGGATTTTGGGTAATTAAATAAAGGATTTATTTACTTCACTTCTTTTTTTGGTTTAACATCCAAGCAACAAAAACCCAGGTAACTCAACCTAAGTAAAGACCGCCCTTCTGGTCGCTAAGGGTCTTGTCGATTCCATACGACTCCTGGAGTATTACGTTCTCCACTGAAGCTGCCCGTGCAGTGCCTTTTACAAAATATGGCGGCTTGCCCCTTCTTGAAATTTCTACACCTGGCCATTGTACCATATATTGGAAAATGATCCAGGAGATCTAATCTGATATTATCTTGGGGTCTAGGCTTTACCGGGTTTTTAATTTTTTTGGAAATTAGTGATAGCGGTTCATTTTTTTACTTTATCAGCCTGCAGTAGACTTTTGGCAAGTTTAATTCAAAAATGTCTCAAAGGAATTACTGTTTTTGGATTTTCTTGTAGAACGCTTGAATCACGTTTATATAATAGCCAAGCATTATTTATGGATATATCTATAATTTGAGAAAAAATGCTCATATACCATCTATGCGTTTTAAAGCGTACTCTATATAGAGTAACCAACATGTCTGCCAAATCAATACCACCAATATAACTGTTATAGTGTTTTATTAACTGTGGACATGGAATGTGGATTTTCCTTTTTTGCTGTTTGGAGAATCCTTGGATAGTTGTCATTGGAATGGAGGAAACATAAGAACTACATAGGGTTAAGGCCTTGTTATCGTACCACTTTACAACAGCACTGTGAGTATCATTGTCTACTCTTTGGTCAAAAGTGCCTTTTCCATCTGTTTTCAATTTCTTATCCGACTCAAGTGGGCAATCCCGTAGTCTGTCTTTCCTAACAGTTCCCAAAGATAGAATTCCAAATTCACTTCAAAGACAAGGTTTGTTTTGGATTGTCGAACGTAGAGCTAAAACAAATGTTGCACCAAATCCCATGTTATTTTCAACATCTGTAAAACAGTGGTTTCTAAATGTATCATTTCCTACATAGGGAAAGAAATCATACACTATCCCAGATACGCCACAGTGAACAAACATTTTTAAATCCCATTTTTTTGGTTTATTCTTCACATATAGTCTCCTCGAGTCTGCCTTTTTCCTCTTGTAGGGGATCATTATTTCATCCACTGAACATCTAGACTCTGACTCAATTGTGATACCTTTTTAGTGGATTTACATTTGCAATGAGTTCATATCGCATCTCCTGAGCCCAATAGTCAATGTACACCGGCATGTCAACAATCCCTATTAAAATTTCGATAGCTAAGAAATCGTGCAACTCATCTATACTTGTGACTACACAAATGTGAAATGTTTGTGTCGAATACATAGGTTAGTTTGTTCTACGATTAATTCAAAAATATTTGGACTAAGAATTGTTTTAAAAGATTCAAAGGTGTTTTTGTATTTAGGGATTTTGAAAAATTATTAGTTTGTACCGTTGTTAATTCACATTCAAAAACATCAGTTGTCCACTTGAATGAAGGCTGATCTTTTTTGCCTTAATTTTTTATAGAAGCGGTTGCTTTTTTTGTACTATGGCGAAAATGGTGGCACTTCCGAGGGGGTAACTGCTGCTAGTCTTCGTTTACTGACTGAAACACGTAATAATTCTAGAGCTGGTTCTCTTATCTTCTTCAAGAGTGATATTTTTTTCATCATCACTCTGTCTTCAGTGAATCTTTCTGGGTCGCTTTCAGCACCAATTGGAGGCAAAAGAGCCAATATTCTATCAATTCTCCTTTTTGCAGCCCGCAATTCAAAATAAATATCAAGTAATCCATACTGGGCTGTATATACTATACAATACGAAAACTTTTAATTAATTTTTTTTATACATAAACAGTATTATGTTTCAACAGTAATTTTATAAAAATTTAGCGCAGTATAATAAAAAACAATAACCTGACATAAAAAGTTACTGTCTCTCCATACCAGCGGAACTAAACGAGCGATGATGAGAATTTTCCGGCGATACCCAGTCGATTACCTAAGTGTATATTCAAATATACAGTGCCAAGAAATGGGACTCGAAGATTAGTTACCAATCAAATTTTTTTAAATATAATAGTAGATTCTGTAACAAGGTTAGAATGAAAAATTCGGCACGAGTGGAAAATTCCGAACGCGAGCGTCAGCGAGTGTGAGGAACCACGAGTGTCGAATTTTTTCATTCTGACCGAGTAACAGACTATATTTTCTCCACGATCAAAAAGTATAAATCACAATTAAATTAAATCTCAATACAAGTTATTTGTTGACATATTTGTATTACATTGTATTAATATTTATAGTGCTGTGGTACACTTACCGATATTAAAATCTGGTGCATTGATGTTTTTTCATAATTTACAATTTCAGATATTATTAAATTCTATATCTACTTCACTTGATTTTTCACTCATTATTTTGTTTAAATTAAAACTTGTTTGAAAATAATTATTACCGTCGCCATTTTATATCTGACAGTGACACTTTTGAAATCCATGGCAATCGATATTGTTTAATTCGATTACAGAAAATCCATTCTTTACCTTGATAAAGAATGAAAATACATGCAAAATGCATAAGAGGCAAGTATTATAGAATAAATATTCAGACTCTAGAGTGTGAATGTTTACATTCTATTATTAAAAATGATTTCAGAATTAATACATTCAGTAATGGTCGTGGAGAGTATATTATATACGTTAAGGGTTAATCTAGCTCTGTTTCTTCTGTCTTTTCTTGCTTCTTTATGAAATTTGCATAATTAATTTTGGTTTCAAAAAACAAACACGTAGTTAAAATTCTTACCACGCATTATTGTGTTAATGCTTAGGTAAAATCATCAAATCGTTTATTTAACTTTCAAATCCTTTTAAGATACTACAGACGATTAAAACATAAATTTTAACTATTCGTAACTATAATTTAACCTCATTATCCAACCGATCCTAATAATTCCAATCTTAATCTAGACATATTATTTACAATCAAGATGTAGATGTATCAGTAAAGATCGTAATACGAGATGTCAGGTACAAATAACTCTAGCTTTTTATAAGGTGTTAGAAACATGAATCATGAGCAAAGGAATAAAATCTTGTATATATAAACGAAGGGCCTTAACGAGAATGCATTTAAGATTCTATCAGTATTCATTAGAAAAAAATTCTAAACGATATTAGAAAGTTAACAAATGAAGTCTTAATCGTTACGATAAATGATTAAAAAAAATTATACACAGTAAAATAACTGTATTTTAAAAATTATGTCCTGTATTTCCACTTTAGAAGGAATCAGAGCAGAACATTAAAATATGTAAGAAAAGTAGAAAAATTAGTTCAAAATTGGATTCGGTAAAAATATGACAATATTAAAAAATATATCTTAGGGATCATAACACAATGTTTATAAACTTAGTTGGTTTGATAAATTAATCTTAACAAATCTATATTTTGACCAAACCCACTTTTTACTTAAATCATAAGCCTTTTGAAGTTTGTTAGAGGATTAAATAAATAAACCAATCAGTAGGTTGAAAAAACAATAGAAACAAATCCATCTAAATCTTTTGTAGACAATACTGATCCCCATTGTAGAAATAATTGTATTTGACAAGTACATAAAGAGAAAATATAAATATAATTATTTACATATCTACATTTTTTTAAAAATATGATACAGTAATTGAACTTCATTTTATATTAATTATAGAATTTTTCCTTAGGCCACCCAAGTAATATCAGCGGCTAATAAATATTACTTTATAAATAAAAATGTTGTATACTTTTAGATATTTTGATAATTTGGGATTTATCTTAAAATTAACGACTCCATCATTGTTCCTTTAATAAAATACAACAGTTTACACCTACATGCACCATCATAAACGAGTAGAAAAATTTGTCACTGTAATTTAAACGCGTTCCAACGAAATTTTATGATAAATTTCATCGTAACTTCAAAGAAGAACAATACGGGTAATAATTTCGGGCCATAAAATTTGTTATGGTAATCACACTTTTAAGAGGCATCCTATGGTTACAACCAAAAATTATGAGCTATGAGCAGGTTGTTATTTGAGGCGCCAGACAATGCAAGAAACTATGGTTATCATTTTAGAAAGATACGAACATGGAATTTTTATATTTATACTGTGAGTAAAAAATTATATCTTTAATGTGCTTACATTAAAAATTATATCTAATACTTATCTTATAAAAATATATCAATGACAAAATTTTTTATTTCAAAAAGTTAGTTATTGATAGTTAACTGAAAAATTAATTATTGTGACCAACCAATCCAGAGTATATTATATTATTTTTTCAAGAAATTTTATACCAATGTGTTTTGTTTCGTCTTATACCTTGTTTTTCTCAAGGCACTTGTGCTGTCTGTGTTTATATTGTTAAAACTCATTATTTTTAATTATATTTTCATTTCCATTTTTCTCAAGATACTTTATATATCAAACTCGGCAAAAAACGTGAAAGCAGGAGAAAAGACTAGTAAAAAATCAAATTTTAAACAACCAATACATCAGCGCCGAGGCGCCGACGCAAATAATTTCGACAAACAGTTCAGTTTTACTTCGTCAAAACCCAGTCTTTTTTTACAAGTTAAACTACGAACACCATCCACAGAAGCTACGACATTCGACGTCCATTCAGCGTAACTACGCTCTTCGTCCCGACGCTCAATATTTCGGCCTCAATTATACGAATCGGGGAATGATTAATAAAAATAGGAGAAAGCTCTAGAGCAAAATGATGTTGAGGAAATATAGAGAAAATTGGAGCAAAATTAGAATGCAAAAATAGTAGGGAAAAGAAACAAGCTAAAATAGGAAAAATTTAAGCAAAAAAGGCAAAAAATTCTATTAGTTAATTATGATATTTTTATAGGGTGGGGGAAACCGATCTAAAGGAGGTTGTAACACTCTTTGCGTTGTCAAACGATCTTTTGATGCCTTGATCAAGGTTTCAGATTGCTTCGGGCGCCACCTTCCGTTTATAGTGTGAAAGCCACTTGCACCGGGCAACGTCAGTCAAGAAGAAATACTCCAGAGATCGTTATGGTATCGACCAGTGCCTTGGCTGCCAGAAGGGCCGGCGTTACTTGCACTACTGGGTTAAGTACCTAGATATTTGCTGCTGGGATCAAGTACAATTCGTAACTATTATTTATATCAAAATACGGCGAGGAAGAGTAATTTTCCGAATATCGTCGGCGTAAGTCGGAGAATACACGACGGTGGGTCGTTTGGTCTGTAACCGGCTCGTTGGGACGGTTGGACATGAACTGAATCTGAATACGGTCCTACTCTATTGGTCAGGCCTCTCTGTCTGTTGGTGTACGAGTCGGCTTCGCTCCTTTCAGCTTGACCTACCTCTAAATGTCGCTGAACTGGTAGTGCAGTTAGAACTGGTTCTCCACTCGAGCTCCAACTCGAACTGGAACTCTATCTGGGACTACCAATGGAACTCCAACTGGTACTGCCACTAGAACTGATGACAACGGATTGAATCGTGAAATTCGATAAGAAGCACAGACGGGAGTGTCCCCGTCTGTCGGGAGGATTTTCAACTGGTACGATGGACTGTATGTTCGAAGGAAGATTGCCTGTCTCATAATTTTAAGTTAATTCTAATCCAGTGCCGTGCGCGATATAATTTAAATATTTTAATTATCACTGTTATTAACTAACTTCGTTACAAAGATTCTTAACTTATTTATAATTTGTTTCTTCCTTTTTTCCTATTCTTATTGTTTGCCTTCTTTTTTCTTCCCAATGTTTTTCCTTTTTTTACATCTCTCATCGAAAACGTCAATTTCTTCACTTCGTTCTAAAAACAGCAATTATACGAATACAGGAATGATTGATAAAAATAGGAGAAAGCTCTATAGAGCAAAATAATGTTGAAGAAATATAGAGAAAATTGGAGCAAAATTAGAATCCAAAAATAGTAGGAAAAAGAAACAAACTAAAGTAGGGAAAATTTAAGCAAAAAATTCTACCAGTTAATTATGATAATTCTTAAAGGAAGTAGGGTGGGGGAATCGAGCTGAAGGAGGTTGTAACGTTCTTTGCGCCTTGGTCCAAGTTTCAGATTGCTATAATTTTAAGTGAATTCACCCCCAATTTTTTTTCACATTTGTATTTTTTGTGCCACTTATTTTTCTCCCTATTTTTTGGTACAATATTTTTTGCACCATTTTTTTTCCTTGTTTTTTATCAAACTTGTATTTTTTAACCCATTTTGTTTCATTAATTTTTTTACAAATGTTATTTTTAGCTCCATATTTTTGTCCCACCTTTTTTTATAGAACTGTCGTTTTTCTCTTTCCCTCTTTTCCCCTTTACTTATTATTTCTCCAATTTTTCCCGTTTTTCTATTCATTTTTTTCTCCGGTTTTCACTTTTTGACTTTTTCCAGTTTTTCCCCCTTTATTACCATTTATTTTTCACTTTTTCCCTACTTTTTCCTGTAATTTTCATTTTTCACACTTTTTTGTCCCATTTTTATTTGTTTATTCAACTTTTTTTTTCACTCTCGTATTCTCACCTTTTCCTTTTTTTTCTTTTGTTTTCGATTCTCCCTTACCTAATTAATTCTAACCTAAGCATCTTTGTTTTTCATTTCTTCCCCTTTTTCCCCTTTTCACCACTTTCCCCCTTTTTCTTACAATTTACCTCCTCTTTTTTGTTTCAATTTTTTTCCCACTTTTTTTTTTAACTGTTTTGAACTTTTTTTACTATGCCCTGAGTTGTTACAGTACCTGATCAGTTATTGTACCCTGACTAGTTATTCTACCCTGAGTAGTTACTCTACCCTGAGTAGTTACTCTACCCTGAGTAAAGTTACTCTACTTTGAGCTACCTTTGTTTCTCCCTTTTCCCCTCTTTTATTATCATTTTTTGCACTATATGCGTATACGTAAAATAGATTATTAACAATATCTTTGTTTGTCTATGGTTTGAATGTCGATGAAGATGTTAACTCGAATTTTTCGAGTTGTGTCACTTTTTTATTAACGGAAAACTTAAAGTACTAGTTTTACTCCCCCGGTGTAAAAAAATAGTGTATACCTATTAATTTATCCTTTTAACATTTTTATTATGCAAAAAACCTACCATTAGTATATAATTCACATTTATAAACACATTTTAAAGAAATAGTATAAACAATAAATTTATTTGATGCTTTGAGTAAAAATTCGTATCTCTTGTGTAACATTTTGTAGTTGAAAATATGACACAAGTTTCTGGGTAGACTATAAATTTGGTAGTAAAACTATCAAACATTCGGAAATTCTCTTCATCGCCGATTCAATCCGTTTACCAACAAACATTGTTGAACACATTTGGTAGTAAAATTTGTCAACCACTAAAGTGGTAGTGAGATGACAGATAAAAGGCAAGTTGTGTGATTTTATGGCCCATATAAATGTTACACTTGTGTATACATTGTTCAGTTATATTGACCGAAGCCTTACGTATAAAAATTTTCTTATAAAATACATTGCAAAATCAATAAAGACATATTGTATTTATCTCTGAGCGAGATAAGATAATGTTATTATGTATCTATATTAAGTTTGCTTCCTAATGGAATATACATATTAAGTTACCAAATACTAATGCAATCATGATGATGAGTCAAAATATTTACTGTAATATGATACCATCAATCAATTGAGATATATAACAGATATTGAAATGTTTATAAAAAGTATTACATGTTGTGTAATGTTTAATTAATAAATAGAATAAACAGGACTTGGTTGGAACACAAATTATATAGTAGCCACCAAGTTTACCGACTTTAACTACCTCTGACTTTTTATTGGCAATACTGAGCGTAAGGCATTAAAGTGTTGTCGAATTTGATTGAATTAAGAGGATTAGAGAGGAAAAACCTTTTCCAATATTTAATTGAATCAATTAGTACCTACTAGAAAATTAATTCATGTGTCAGAATTCTCTTTTCTTATTATTTTAATTGCTATTCATGATTAATTTTTTTTTTAAATAATTACTTTTTGTATTTTAAATTTCGTTTTTCACTATTCCAAAGTTATTTTAGGAATAAATGCAGTTTAGTCCTTATAAAGACGAAAAGAAAATCATGGCGTTTTTAATTCTAATCATTTAAAATTTTAAAAACGTATTATTGAAATTATACTAATTTTTTGTCATAATTTAATAAAGATCATTGAATTTAAAAACTTATCATCACATTCAATTAATCCAAAGTGAAAAATTAAAAAGTGGATAGTTTGGTTAAAATAGTGAACGCCGGATTTTTTTTTGTATTGAAAACGTGTTTATTTTTAATTATAATTAACATATAATTAAAAAGCAATACAAAATTGTATTACGAAAATTTTTGTTTTTTTTAATATATTTTGTATTATAGGCCCGATGATGGCCATTGAATGGCCGAAACATGTAGCCTTGTTTGTTATTAACATCAGTTATTTTGGTATGACTTTTATTTATTATTCATTATTCATTGAATAATTTACCACATTTGAGTATGGATAATCTTGTTTTTTTTTTCAATTTTGTGACTTAAAAAGTTATAGGGGTCTGAAATTTTAAAATTTATGAAATTTTTTTCTTATTTATGTAAAATTTAAAATTCTAATTATAGATTTGATTTTTGCCTAAAAAGGTAAACAAAAGATTGTACCTATTACGAAATATATTAAGAAAGAAAAATATGGGTCTGTAATTTTAAAATACTTTTTCATCATTCTGTATGTTTTCGACAAACTTTAAAAATGTTGGATTCTGCATAAAAAAGTAATACCAAAATTGTATTACTAAAATTTAGTGCCTGAAAAAAGTTTTTTACGATTTCCCACGATTTTCTACGATTTTTTACGATTTTCCACGATTTCCAACGACCCTTCACGATTTCTCACGAACTCCCACGATTTTCTACGATTCTTCACGACTCTTTACGACCTCCTACGAGTTTTTACGATTCCGTACGACCAATTTTAATTTCTAATTTTTTTTGTTTTTAATTAAATGTTAACTAAATTAACTTTTTTCCGGCGCAGGATAGTTTAATTCTATATTTTCCTTTAATTCTATTTTGTCGCATTATAAAATTTTTATTTGTTTACGCAAATTCTAATTTTTAATTTTTTTGGATTATAATTAAATTTTAAATAACTAATACCTTTTTTTCGGATTTTTATACTCCCAAAATTATTTTTACTATATATTTATCTTTAATTTTTATTGGTTTTAATTAAATTTTAACTAACTAATAACTTTTTTCCGGATTTGTGTAGTCCCAGGATTATTTTTATTATATATTTTTCTTTAATTTAAGTTTTTTTTTTAAATTAAATTTTAAGCAACTAATTACTTTTTTCCGGATTTTTATACTCCCAGGATTATTTTTATTACATATTTTTCTTTAATTCAATTTTGTCCCATTTTAAATTTTTTATTTGTTTACAGCAATTCTAATTTTTATTCTTTTTTGTTTTTAATTAAATTTTAACTAATTATTTTTTTCCGGATTTTTATTTGTTTACAGTTTACGCCAATTTCAATTTTTAGTTTTTTTTTTCTGTCTTTAATTAAATTTTAACAGAATTAATAACTTTTTCCGGATTTCCATACTCTATACTCCATACTCCCAGGATTATTTTTATTATATAATTCTATATTTAATTCAATTTTGTCCCATTTTAAAATTTTTATTTGTTTAAACAGCAATTTAAATTTTTAATTTTTTTTGTTTTTTATCGTTGTTTATTTAAAATTTGTAAAATTTTTTCTAATTTATGTAAATTTTAAAATTCTAATTTTAGATTTGATTTTTGCATAAAAAAGTAAATAAAGATTGTATTACGAAGTATATTCAGACAAAAAAATATGGGTGTGTTATTTTAAAATTTATGATTTTTTTTCGGTATAACAAAAAGTAAACAAAAAATTGTGTCTATTGAGACAAAAAGTTATACGGGTCTGAATTTTTTTTCTTTGTGTAAAATTTAAAATTATGATTCCAGATTCATATTCGACATAGAAAGGTAAACAAAAAATTGTATGCAACCATCCATGGTTCAACGGGGATGAATTTTACAGCACGAGCCGTAGGTGAGTGTCGTAAATCATCTATGCTTCTCACATGGACGATATGGAGCTAAACACATTGGAAAATCAACATAGCATACAGCTAGTTTCTCATAAAAATATCTGATGGGAAAAGATAAAAGAACATGTTCAATCAATATAAAGATAACAAGCAAGCGCCTCGTTGGATGTCGCCAATTTCAATTCAAATGAAATGATTTTAAGATAAGATTATGTTAAGTTAAATTAATAGAAAGATTAAAAAAAATAAAAACATTTGAAAAAAATTCCAGGAAAAATGTGTGCTCCAAGAATCTAAAATTAGATTTTCGTAGTGATCGAACAAATTTCAAAATTTTTTATAGGAGGTTGAGAACAAAAATTTTCGTAGCGGTCGATTAAATTTTGGTATTTTTTTCTGGTGTTGAATATAGGCCACGACTAACAATCAGCTAGTGCACTATGCTTCGGTATATTATAGCGTCAACAATCAACGGTTGTAATAATTTCATACCGAGTGCAGATTTTTATTGTAAATTCGACTACGGATGCACGATGTAGGAAAAGCATCGATACATCGAATTATTCCACATCAACGTGTTTAAATATCGGTTTCGTAAAGTAAAAAGTGATGACTGTGATGAGGTGAATGATACCATTTATTATGGATTCTGATGCTTATAATACTTTTATTTCATCCTATCCAGTAAATCAACTTCCCCGGTTACTCATTTGCGGCAGGTAAATGAAATATTACCGTATCAGGGCCGTAATGTTGTTGCCTAGCAACATTGTTTTGATTTTAGGAACCTCCATAACTTCAAACGCAAATATTTTTTAATTGACAGTGACAAGCAAATAGCAATCATACGTAACTATGAAACTCAATGGCTCATTTGCAATGTCAAATTGTGATGTCAAATTATAAACTACTTTTTTTATTTAATCAAAATATAAAGACAAGATGAAAAAAACTTCTAACGTAAAATACTATACCAAAACACACGTTTGAGTAATACAGTTACGTTTACGGTAGATCTCAATTTCAACTTCAACCGAGATGTCACTTACGATACATTGGCAAAAAAAGTATCGATTTGACTCTGCTCCGCTATGAAAATCTACTTTTCTATTTATAGGAAAACATATGTGAACCGAAAATTTTGTCTGAATAGTCCTTCCATTCCTCTATGTAATCAGCTAATTTTTGTTCGTGGCCGCCTATTCTGAACCCCCGAAGAAAAATATTGAAATTTGTTCGACCGCCACGTAAATCTAATTTTAGATTCTTGGAGCTGGCCCTGTTGAGATGTATGTAGACGAAAAATGTTAGCTAAATAGTGCTACCATTCCTCTATGTAATCAGCTAATTTTTCTTCGTGGCCGCCTATTCTCAACCCCCGAAAAAAAATATTGAAATTTGTTTGACCGCTACGAAAATCTAATTTTAGAGCTATTGAGGAGATGTATGGAAACCAAAAATTTTGTCTGAATAGTGTTTCTATTTCTCTATGTAATCAGCTAATTTTTGTTCGTGGCCGCTTATTCTCAACCCCCGAAAAAAAATATTGAAATTTGTTTGACCGCTACGAAAATCTAATTTTAGATTCTTGAAGCTGGCCCTTTGGGGGAGATGTATGTAAACGAAAAATGTTGTCTAAATAGTCCTTCCATTCCTCTATTTAATCAGCTAATTTTTGTTCGTGGCTGCCTATTCCCAACCCACGAAAAAAAATATTGAAATTTGTTCAACCGCCACGTAAATCTAATTTTATGATTTTTGGAGCTGGCCCTTTCGGGGAGATGTATGTAAACGAAAAATTTTGTCTGAATAGTGCTGATATTTGTTCGCATCTCCAGGAAGCTTTGCCAAAAATCACCCAAGTCGTTTGATGAACGTCGATATTTTTATATACTGGTTCCAAAAGTTTATTGAATTTTCCCGTCCAAGTGCGGAAAATCCAGTACTCCTGATTCTTGATGGCCATTCCACACAAAAAATCTGAACGACATGACCTGATTATACAATGTGGTCTTATTATGTTTACCACCTCACTGATTGCTTCGCTTACAGCCTTTAGATGTCACATTCATGGCTCCATTAAGCACATATTATCAGCAGGAGGTACGCCAATGGTTTGACATGTATCCGGGCAGGACACTTAGGACTTACCAAGTTGCTAAATTTTATGGTAATGCCTTTTTAAGAGCAGCAACTGGCATCTACCCATTAGACAGAATTTTTTTCTAAGAGCATTAGTTCGCACCAGCAGATGCTCCTATAACTGCATCTAAAATAGCAACTGTTCCTACTTCTCAAAACAATCGAAGTCGAAGACGAACCATGCATTTAGACAACACCTCACCAAACTAAAAAGGAACATGACCTGCAAACATCTTCACAAACATCCTTGAAAATCCGTCTTTGTTGTTCAAAGAGCATATTTCCAGATATTGAAACCATTACCACTTTTACCAAAAGTCCTGATGCCTCCTTCGAACAATGCAAGAAAAAATGAAGGCAAGGAAAATCTGCAGTTTTAACGTCCTCACTATTAATAAAAAAAAATATGAATCAGAAACAAAAAGGAAATAAAACTATTTGCAAATGAGGCAAAAGAGAAGGCGAAACGAGTTAAAAAGACAACACAAGTTAAAACGACAAATAAAAACAAATATGAAGAGTCTTCTGACCAAGATGATGACTTTTTCCTACCGGTAGGGTAGAACAGGGTGATTTGAGTTTTTTTATTTAAAAATTATTGAAAAAAAACTTTTAACGCTTATGGCATTTTAAATTGTTTGTATACATGAATGCAACCATAATCAAAGGATTTGTGAAAAAATTTTTAGTTCTTTTAGCCACAGATTAAAGTTTCCAACAGCTAACAAACGTTAGGTACCCGGTTTTACCCTACTTTCCCCTAACCATTATTTTTCCTTTTTTTCTCTATTAAATCTAAACTAGTAAAATGTACAGAGATTTTGTATTCATTATTTTTGCAGTAACGCGATACTTTTTAGTAACGCAGTAACGCGTTACTTTTATAAAAGTAACGGTAAAGTAACGCGTCACTTCTTTTTTAGTAACGCCCCAGCTCTGATATAAATATATAATAAATAAATCTGGTGCAAAATTAACCACTAATAGAAAAAGATTTGTTTCTTAGTGTATCTGCCTCGATATATCATTATTACCCTACCCGTTTCAATAAAGAATACAATAACAATACTTCCATCGATTTGCCATTAAGGGGTGTTCTATTAATGATTGTAACTTTACGTCTTGCGTCTTGTGAGTTTTCCCCTAAGATAGACTTTTATCTCAAATATATGCACCCGTTTGTTCGGAAAATTCGAGGAGGGATTACCTAGAACGTTCCTTAATCCCGGGCACACCGGTAATACTACTTTGGAAGAATTTAATTCAGTTCTTTTATGTATTTCCTTTTCCTTCCATGATTACGTATGTCTGGGATAAGCCATACGATAAATGGAGTTTATAAGAATCATTTATAATAGAGATTTAAGGTGTTTGGGATGTAGGATATGTGGTAGATTAATTATATGGATGTCTTACATTTTTCAGTACTAAAGATGTTATCCTAGATTTCGTATAAATACTTTTTAGTGATTAACAAATATGCAAAAATGTTCCAAAATTATTCATGTTTTATCCTGTATATATAGTAATAGAGGAAGTATTTTTTATTTGAACTTTAAAAAATTTAAAAAAGACAGTAAAAAAAATACGATACAATGTTGTCTTATGTAAAGACAATCATAAAAAATACGATACAATGTTGTCTTTCTTTGACTTCTGAGAAACTCTTGTAAATGAAAAAAATTCTAATAGGCAATAGTCGATATATTGAACTGCTTCTAAGTGCAAGGGGTCACGCGCCTTTCTTGATTAACTTCCGATTTTTTGTTATTCAACACAACCATCTGCGTATCGCAATTACACTCACGAATAGCCAAGAAAGAAGACTTAAGAGGTCAAAGAGGACAATTACTTTATGATTTAGTATGGAATTGGAGCCGATGCGTTAATACAAAGACGTTCGTCAGAGATACTTTATATGTTTTTTTATAATTTTTTTTTTCATTAACAACAAAAATGTTTAATTTGCGAATATAATAAAAATATTTTAGCAAAATGGAGAAAACTAAAATAAGTAGTATAAATACAGTTTAGATCAACATTTTTAAAGAATGTCTCTAGAAGATTAAAAATAATCACTAATAATTAGAAAAATATTCAGATTTAAAATTTTGAGTCTATTTTCTAGCTGTGAGCGTGTTTCCATTTTTATAGTCCTTGACTAAATTTTTATTAATAATAAAAATTAGTTTTTAATAAAATTTGACTGAGCGCTTTTTCTCAACGACCATCAGAAAGCCTTCCTAAAATAGTTTGTTACATGTATTAAACTTATAAAATTTAAAAAAATGGTGAAATTACGTCACAAAGGGGTTAGGTTGTTTATTGTCGTTTATTACCGTTTATGGACGGTTATTGTCGTTTATCGCCGTTTGTTGTCGTTTATTGCCGTTTATTGTCCCATAAAAAACACTAAATGATAAAGACATCGGTGTATCATTACCTGAATACATTAAAAATATCCTTGAACTGGTTTAAAATTTTAAAGGATTACATTTTAAACAATTTAAAAAAATCAATAATTATTATTTAAAGAAAATCATATTCTTAAAGGGTTAGAAAACCATCAAAAGACAGATGACAGTAAAAGAAGCATGTGGCTGCAGTGCCAACAACTATAAATCAACCAGTGGCTAATGGCCAGGGGACGTGAAAATTAAGACTTGGCAGACAATTTGGTACGTATGGATAAGGTATGGTAATGCTAGGTTTTGGGATTCAAGTGGTATGATCCACACATATTTGTCTAGACCCCAAACCCTAGTTGATTGGAAGGCTTTTGAATGACAAAGTTTTTTTGGAGAGTGATAGTGAAGGGCTTAGTCCCGTGGTTAGTCAATAATAAAGATGGAAGGTGATGAGATGGTTTTACCTGGGCAAAGTCAGGTCTAGTTGAAAAGAATGGTAAATAAGAAGTAAATTGATAGAAAAGATAAGTTTATACCTAAGCCCACCTTAGGCATAAACAAAGATAAGGAAAGAAACATTTATTCACCTTTTACGAAACAGCTGTGAGCCGGAGAAGCTTGTTCTACAACCGGGTTCACACGGTCAAAAAGGTAATTGCTGCTATTAGAGTTTTGAGTAAATTAATAATCTTTGTTAAGACCAATGACAGTACCAACAGAGTTGGAAATTCATTCTACACATTGGAGGCCATCAAGGCTCCGTGCTAGATCCCGTGTTGTATCTAATATACACACAACGTCCCAAGCCCTCTATCGCCTAACCAATAAATTAGACTCTACCCTGATGACATCTTCATCTCGGCCACTGCCCGATTCATGAAAACTCTGAACGGCATGGGCATAACGGAGCGCCGACCATCGCTCCGCGCATAGATTGGAGCTAAGGCCTCGCACATGGTGCAGGGGCGACACCGAGCTTAATATTTTTTGTATCCTCGACCTGAGTACATCGCATTAAATCGCCACTATCATGGATAAAGAAAAGTTAATCGGGTTGGTGTTTGTTCGCGAGCCTATTTGAAATAAGAGACAAAAATCATCACAACTGTATTATTTTAAATAAATTGTAGAATGAGATTAAATCGTTAAATAGATGATGAAATTCTCCATAGAACATATGTTTTCTATTTAACGGATGTACCTTCATACAGGAATCACTTTTTGGCACTGGAATTCAGAATATCTTCTTCACCTGAAGAAGAGGATGCCAAAAAATCCATCTTTATGAAATGATCGTTATCGCTTAACTGGTGCAAAAGTGCGGTGCTCCAAGTTTCGATGTGACTACCAGTGAGCGTGGGTCGGAGCGAGGGTCAGGGCAAGGGTCCAGGGTACTATGCTGTGATCAAGGGTCGATGGTCCCCGTTGTGTCCATACATTTACTCAGGGACTCATAAACCAATTCCTCCTATGATGTAGCAAATGAAGGATTGCCATCAATCCTCAAAAAAACTAACTAATAATCTTCAAACACCCCAAACAGAAATCATCTCTAGATGAGGTCAATCTTCGTTTCTGTAGAGAAAGACAATCAATAATTTTAGAGTATGCTTTTGGCGTACCTATTGGACGACTGAAATCCAAAGAACTATAGACCGAGTTAGGAAACAGATCTCCATCCATGGAGCCCTCGGTTTACAAAACCCTCCACGCTTGCACATCATCACTAGCAACCCATTCACTCTCCCGAACAGAGAATATTACGAAAAAGCTACTATCTGGAATGGTAATACCCTTCCAATATCACTAACACCATTGCTATAAGTTCCATATTAAAGGATCTCTAGAGATGTCACGTCAAAGCAGTCAATGGGTAACTTCAAGAAACACTTTATACATTAAACGGACAGTTGACAGGAATAGAAGAGTCCCTAGCAGCAGAATATAGAAGAAATTCCTTCAAATCAACATCAGAATTCTACAACTGGCCAAAATCTTCCGGGCGAGCTGTGTATTGTATGGATCGAGGAACCACGGCTGAGCATCAGGTGAAAACTAACCTAACTGCCAAAGATGCCACCATGCCCCAAAGAAGATCTCACCAGCTCTCGTTGAGCTTCTCCTTCTGGAACTATTTTATGTTTCAGTAAAAAGAAGCCTTGAAAAGGATTCCAGTCCTATAACAAGGTTAAGGAAACAGAAGCCACCCAAGGAAATAATACCTAGGAGGGTTTGGGAGATATGCCTATGTCTCTGTTTATAGAGCGAATCTGGGTGAGTTCAATACTACCCCAAACGTAGAACATAGCGTGCGGAGTGTCTATACAAAATGTCTGTCTCTCTAAACTGACGAGGAAGAGATTTGCATGTAATAAAAAAATACGACCAATATTTCATTTATTTCCTCCATGATTTTGTTTACTTTATCCTTTTTAAAGATTTTTTCTGTTGCTTGTAAAGAAGAGATCCTTTTCCTTCTTAGATTTCTTTCGATTTCACAATTTTTGGTATTTTCTGTTTTGTATTACGGTTTCCTGCCAGTTCTTTTGTTTTTTAATTTTCTGAAGCATTTTCTAAAGTTGTCTATTCTGCGCTGCAGTTGGTGCAATTTGGTACACTTGAGTCAGTTTTAATTATTTTGCATTTTATAGTGTCATGGCCTTCATTTTTTTAATTTACTTGGGTGTGGCCAACATTGGGTTGATATTTCTTTTCCTATTTAGCCCTTAGGTTATAAATCGCTCATATCCTGTTTTTTAGTGGTAAAATATCCTTGACTTTTATTTTATTATTTTCGATGAGCTCGTGTTTAACTTTATTAATGACTAGTCCTAGCAGCCTTTAGGATTTTTTGTTTTTTATGGTCGATATTTTTCAAGAATATTTTTGGGACGTTTCTTTTTGTTTACTTGTATTGTAAAGTATTTACTTTTTAATATTTTGCCTAATTCAGTTCAACCGGTTAGTTATATTTTCTTATTCTGCACATAAAAAATAACTAGAACTGAAATAACCACTCTGTAAAAGCTGGATAAATTTCACTGAAAAGTTATCCAGAATTTACAATCCTATCTGTATGTGTTCCAAAAATTATTTATATAAAAACGACAAATATTTTCCTCAAGTCACAGCTTACGTAGCTACGTCACTTCAATTAATTCCTAGAAAGATTCAACAATCTTTATTAATACGCTATCTTCATTTATAACTCTTCCCTCTCGGTTGCTCTCATACGACAGTTACACGATATCGCACCACTAAATCTGAACCAATGAGATTCTCACCAGACTCGTCGAGCCCGGCTTTATGGTTTGAGTAAACAAAATAACCCGCCATAAAGGCAGTGTCTTATTAACTCTCTAAGTGAACAGTCGCCAAAAATTATTTTCTAAGTTTTCGTATAGAACAGTCGATGACGGAATGAAGGCTCGTCAATAAATGGCGGCATAGCCGCTCATTAAAACTAATTAAAATAATGTTTTGAGATTTCATAGCTTCATGTAATAATAATACAGTGAAAATAAGTAATAATAACTGTTTTGATAGTGTTTGCAGTGTGGTAAAAAATAATGTAAATTTCATAAATGAATGAGAAAATAACCCTTACATTTCACTTTAATACATCTATTTTTGTTTATGTTAACGTGGTGGTATGACACGCAGGTTCATATTAAAAATAATAAGAAATCCATTTTGTATGGTTGGTCCTTCGATTCTTAGTCGATGTTAACAGGTTGACAGCCGTAGTAAATTTTTTCAAACATTTATCGATTCGTAATCTTGTTTGTTCAAATTGTCAGTTAATTTAAATAAATAGATGAATTTTACAAAAAGTAGAACCAAACCAACTCAAGGAAATAAAGATAAGCATAAACATAAAGAAATAAAATAAATATATGGAACATGAATATATTCAGGCAGAATTTTTCTACGTGTATAAGATTCTGATTCTGTATTGAATTGAAATGTCATTGAAATGTTGGCATAAAAAGTTAAGGTCGCTATATTTCACCTCTTACGATGCCGAGGGTAAATGTGGGGTTGCTTATCTTTTTACAGCTACGGTTTCTATATCCATGCATTATTGGATGCACATATATTTAAAACTTTAGTATTATGGATTCTGGATATGATGTTTTATAGCTGTTTATACATATAGATAGACTTCGAATTTTTGTGGAAGATTGTTTTCCCATATATTTTATTTCGATACGTATCTGATCTAAGGTTATTTATTACTAGGAAAATCGAATTTATAGCTGATGATAATAAGAATATGATGATTATATTTCTGATAAAATCATCAGGTTGTCTATTGTAAATTTCACATTAATTTCAGTGTATGAAGGATAGGGTAGTGCAAACTAAATGAGGATTTTCTTGACGTTGGTATTTTATTTTTTCTGCTTCTACAATGTTGTTAGTCATGTTGATATTCAGTAGCCCCTGGTTAGGTAGCCGAGTTTTGTATGATAAAGTAGTTTGTCTATAGTTGAGGATCAATTTATTGAATTGCAACCATTTAGTAATAATAGGAAAATCACTTTCTATTTTATTTTTTAACTCTTGCCAGGTGGAGGAACGATAAAATACTACAGTGTCTATAAAGTTAATGAGCTCACTCAGAATATTTAAGGAAAACATACTATTAATATATAGAAGAAACATCAGTGGACCGAGAACGGTTCCTTGTGGTATACCATAAGTAATTGTTTGAGGTGTCTTGTAACTAAGAACTGAATAAAAAATAGATGATTAAAGGTAGGCAGAATTATCGCTGTTAACTGCTGTGGAATACAAAAGGAGGATTTATTTATGTCTAACAGGTTGGGTTTCCACCCGAAGAGAGGTATGCTGAAATATGGTAAAGTTAGACTGAATTTAATGTTTGAAATTTACTATAGGTCTGTTTAGACAGTGGGAACAGCATTTTTTTTAAAGAAATATCCGTTAGCTCACTTGTTATTAAAACACCCGGTATTACCTGGAGAGACACGTAAACGGGCCACCCCGAGTATGCTAACTAGAACCACCCTATATACATATATATCGCAATTTAATATCTAGTGAAACGTCATTTTAATTTGTTGGTAAGTGATTTAGTAATAAATGTGATTTAAGCTCAATTCTTTTTATTATGGGTTCGTCTGGATGGCAAGTCTAAATGATTTTTTGATGTATTTAGAAACAATTGACAAAAAAATTATGATACATTTCAAAATCCGTCTTTTTTACTTTTTGTGGGTTTAAGGAAATTAAACTCAAATTAAACGTTATATTTGTTTTATTTTATAAGAAAAATTTGACAATCCTCATAAGACTTTTTCTTTTATTTTGCATTTTTTGCAGTTTTTTTCGACTTTTTGCGACTTTTTTCCCTGTTTTGTATTGGCAATCATTTGCCAATTTTTTACGATTTTTTTTCCGGATTTTAACGAATTTTCGAAAATTTTTACCATTTTTTGCGGTTTTTTCTTTTTTTGCGATGTTACTTTTTTTTGCGATTTTCTGCTATTTTTTGTGATTTGTTTTAGATTTTTTTGCATTTTTACTCATATTTTTTTTGCAATCATTTGCATTGGCAATTTTTTGTGATTTTTCCGGTTTTTAACGATTTTTTGAAGTTTTTTTACCATTTATAGCGATTTTTTCTTTTCTTACAGTTTTTTGCGCGATTTTTTTGTGATTGTTTTTAGATTTATTTGCATTTTTACTCACATTTTTTGCAATTATTTGCATTGGCAATTTTTTGTGATTTTTTTTCCGATTTTTAACGATTTCTTGATTTTTTTTACTGTTTTTTGCGATTTTTTTCATTTATTTTGCGATTTTTTTGCATTATTACTGTAATTTTTTTGCAATTATTTATATTGGCAATTTTTTGCCAATTTTTTTTGTGATTTTTTTCTCCAGATTTTAACGAATTTTTGAAGTGAATGAACTATATATCCAGTGAATGGATTTCTATAGTTTATTTTAGCGATTGGGTTTATGGAGAATTAAATTTAAATTTACAGTTTTTGCGGTTTTTTCTTTTTTGGCGATTTTTTCTTTTTTTTTGCGATTTTTTGCAATTTTTTGCGAATTTTTTGTGTTTTGTTTTACTCATATTTGTTTTGCAATTATTTGCATTGGCAATTTTTTGTGATTTTTTTCGATTTTTAACGATTTTTTGAAATTTTTTTTACCATTTTTTGCGATTTTTTCTTTCTTTTGCGATTTTTTGCAGTCTTTTGCGGGAATTTTTTGTGATTGTTTTTATATTTTTTTGCATTTTTACTCATATTTTTTTGCAATTATTTGCATTGGCAATTTTTTGTCATTTTTGTGACTTTTTCCGATTTTTAACGATTTTTTGACCTTTTTTACTATTTTTTGCGTTTTTTTCATTTATTTTGCGATTTTTTCTTTTATTTTGCGATTTTCTGGAATTTTTTGTGACTTTTTGGCTATTTTTTGCATTTTTACTCTAATTTTTTGCAATTATTTATATTGGAAATTTTTTGTCATTTTTTTGAAATTGTTCAACTTTTTAACGATTTTTTTGAAGGTTTTTATTATTTTTTTCGATTTTTTTATTTATTTTGCGATATTTTCTTTTATATTATGATTTTATGAATTTTTTTGCGATTTTTTTGAAAGAAAAAAAAGTTCATAAAATCAAGGGAAATCGAAAAATCCAGGAAATATCGGAAAAAAATATAAAACAAAAATTGAAAAGGTCTTGGTTTGGAAAATTTAATTTAGCTTGGTTTTGCTCTTGTCTTCGAGTTTTTTTCAAAAATTTCCTAGATCCGACAGCAAAAGATGTCAAGCCAACAGCAGATTCTGATCCAGTAAGAAAAGAAAACTCGTTCCAATGAAAAAAATCTTTCTTCAAAAAGGACTCGGTCCAAAAAAAAACGTTCAGTACAAAAAAAAAACTTGTTCCAAAAAAGGCTCGTTCCAAAAAAGACGTTCAGTCCCAGAAAAAAAACGGTTGTGTCACCCCAAAACTTTCCCGATGAGTATCCACGAATACTTTTTCAGAATTTTTTTTCACATTTTTACGAAGTTTGTTCATTTTTCGCGATTTTTTTCCACTTTGATCAACAATTTCACAAACTTTAAGAAATCTATAAAAAAGCTCAGTTCCAATTTCAAAAATGTCACAAAAATTTCAAATTTTAGATATTAAAAAATGTTGTAAAAACTGAAAAATGAAAAATTTAACCAACAATTCTAAGTTTTTAAAATTCCATTTTATTTGCATATTTTTGTGAAAATTTGTCTTTTTGACTCATAGTATCAAATTTGTGCCATTTTGTATGCTTTTAACAATTTTTTAAGTAATTTCAGTAATTTTTGTTAGTTTTAGTATTGTGTTATCATTTTTTTATTTTTGACAAACTTTAAGAAATTTAGAAAAAAGTTCAGTTCCAATTTTAAAAACTTAACAAATATTTCAAATTTCATAAATTTAAAAATGTTACAAAAACTGAAAAATCAAAAATTTAACGAATAATTTTAATTTTCGAAAATTTCATTTTATTTGCTTATATTTGGGAAAATTTAACATTTTTTTATTGTTGATAGGTGACAGTTGGAGAAATAATTTTGACTGTTCTGAATAGAGTTTTTCAAGGGCTTTAAAATGGCATATTGCAAGTCAAATTCCGTGATATATTGTATTCGTCATTTTTGATAGTGACACTTCCGTTTGACAAAAACTAATGGGTTCTTCCGACGGGAAACCCAATCCCATATACCAAATTTCAGATCAATCGGATTAAACGTGGAAGAATACACACAGACAGACAGACAGACAGACTTCCATCTGGAATTCGTCTTAATCATCTCAGGTGACCTTAAAATGGAAAAAAAGAAAACTTCAATAAGCGACACAAATGATATAAAAGTCAATTATTCTGACTGAAGAGACAAAAACAGAAAATTGTTAACATGGGAAACACATTTTATAGTAATACGCGAGGAAATTAGAAAGGGATATCAAACGAGTCTGAAATTAAGATATATTGAGCAGAGGAATAATGAAAATACAGGGTGGCACAGAAAAAAAAACGTAACACAAGATAGAAAATATTGGGGGCATACAGCATACATTAATATTATTACTTCCAAATAATATCGGATTACATTTACTTTTAAATGCAACTTAAACTTTAACTGTGTAACTAATAAATTACATTTTAATTAAAATTGAAAGTAATTTTTAAGTCCGCAATGTATAAAAAAAAACCACCAAAATAAATCTGCCGCTACCAGCCAACGATTGTTTATCCAGATATCGAACGGAAGCTAATGCGAAAGCCCAAGAGATTAGGGTTATTGTTTGGCCCTCAAAGGCTCAAACAGAGATTGCTCGTTGGTTTGGTGGAAAAACAAACAAAAGTCTAATACGTTGCATCCTTCGATGCTCTGTTTAGAGCCGAAGTTCGCAGTCATTGGTGAATTTCGAGACTATATTGTGGTTTGGGAACAATTTCTTGGAGTAAGTCAAGTGAATGAACTATATATCCAGTGAATGGATTTCTATAGTTTATTTTAGCGATTGGGTTTTTGGAGAATTAAATTTAAATATACAGTTTATTTATCGATATAAATTATTCCTATAAACAATACTTTTGGTACACTAATTATGTAATTGGTTTTTCTATCAAGACGATTTTTAATTCTCTTTTTATAGCCAGCTTTAAAAATGCATAACACAAAGTACTTGTTTATTAAAAAAATTCACCGTATTTTCGAATCAAATAATTTTAAACATTCCTGACTATACAAAATGGTGATTTTTCTTAAATTTCTAATTCTATCAATAGATTTAGTATCAATATCATCTAGCTGTAAAATATACTGAAGCAACGTTTCTTCTATAATTGTAGATTCCGATATTAATTCCTCTTTGGTCTTGTACCGAATGTTCTTTTCGAGTTTTTCGATCTGCAATCGGATTTCTAATATTTTATTTATTGTATTTTCTTCATAACTGTTGTCTCCTGTATCCCCATTGGAAATGCTCTCGCCAGAGTTCGATTTGCTAGAATTATCAGCTTCGTGTTTAACATCTTCGTTTAGCCCATTTAATGTAAGATCAGACATGGTTTATTATGAGACATAGTTAATTTTTTGTATTAAATAGAACCAAATATTTTGGTGTCCAATTAACTGACGTTTTTAACCGGTGACAGTTACAAATATATAATAGAGTTTGTTTAACCATCCTGTGCCCTTACGTCATAATCGGTGACGTATTCTGCTGTTTTACGTTTGTCATATATTATTTGAATGTTATTTTACACATAACCTCAAAATTAAAATATAATCAATGAAGTATGTTAAAGTGTGTTTGTATGAATAAATTGGTAATACCAAGACGGAATTAGCACCCCACGGTTTTCATAACAACAACTATTAGTTTTATTAAATATTCGATAGATGGCGATTATATATACTTTCTGCGTAAAAATTTAAATGATTATTATCCTCCAGCAATACTTGCTTAGTTGCCAGATGTAACGACCGCCGAAGGGCAATTAATTTTGAGTAAACTGGGGATTTTAGTGACCATCAGGTACCTAAATAGAAGATTTCTATGACACCATTAAACTCGCCTGGCCAAAAACTACTGACCCATAATCTGATATATAAACTCAATATTTTTATCTAAATCTATACCTGATTTGTATGTTAAACAATTTTTTTTTAATTTTTTAATAAATAACCTCGGTTTGATTTATATTATAATGATTTTTTTCAGTAACAGAAGTCTTTACATTTGTGGAAATTATTTGTTAGTTATACAAAAAAATTGTCAGGAAATGATTATTTAAGAAGTAATCACAAAAAAAGGATAAAATGTAAATATCCAAAAAATAAAATTAAAATTTTCTTTTAAAATTAATTACTTACTTCCCAATTTTTTAATTTTTTCTGATTTTAATTGGGTGACCAGATTTTAAAGTTCGAAAATGTTTATTTTTTTTTTGCAAAAAAATTATTTTATTGTTATTGTTAACTTTGGTCGATGACCCCGCACGCAATGTTAAGAAATTGACCCTCGGTGGAAGTTAATGAAATTTTTATATGTTGTTTGTATTAATAAAAGTAAAAAAAAATGTCAAGTTTTGTGCTATAACTGATTTAGCCTCTACAGAGTGTTAAAATTACTACTGTTTTAATAACTCGAATGATAATAAATTTAATTTATTTGTATTTCTGAGCTGAAACAAGAAAAACGAACTAAAAAAAATAATTAATAAACCCAATATAGAAAATGGGTGCAACTAATAAAAACAGATTAGTACTATTATACAGGATGTCTCATTTATGTGGAAAAAACAGATTACTTTTGAGCTTAAATATCTATATAAATATACCAACCGAAATTAGAAAAATGTATATAAAATAATTATATTTTGTTAATCTCTATTTAAAACCCTATAATGAAATATACAGGGCGGAGCACCATAAACGTGTCTCGGTGGTTTTTATATGGAAAAAGGTAAGATTGTGTAAAAAATGTTTAGTACAGATACAATTTTAAATTATTTTGATTTATACAGGTTGCCTCATAGTTATATTATTTTAAATGGAACACTCTGTATTTTCTCTTACTCTCTGTCTTTTTTTACAGTATGAATTTATTTAGATTTTTTTGTATATATCATTTGTAATTATTTTATAGAGGTGTTTTTTTTTCTCATTTTTATGATTTTTTTGACTTCTTCTGGTTTTTTAGATTTTTCTACTTTTTTGTTTTTTCTGTTTTCTGTTTTTCTTATAATTTTTTCGATTTTTTTCTAATTTTTAATCATTGTTCTGGTTTTTTTTGTCTATTTTTTTCTTTTGTTTTTAATTTTTTCTCATTTTTTCTTATTCTTCTGATTTTACGCAATTACTTGCGTTTTTTTGCAATTTATTTCTCAATTTTTTATTTTTTTGTGGTTACAGTTGTTTACGATTTTTTGGTTATCAATGGTTTTTGGTATGATTTTCGATTATTCTCGCTTTTTTTCTCATTTTTCCGATTTTTTTTGATTTTTTCTAATTTTTCATCATTTTTTTCTCATTGTTCTATTTTTATAGTCTTTTTTTTGTTGCAAATTTTTTCTCATTTTTTTTTATTTCTCATTTTTTTTATTTCATTGATTTTTTGTGATATTTTTCCATTTCGATTTTTTTTGCAATTTATTTCTCAATTTTTTATTTTTTTGTGGTTACAGTTGTTTACGATTTTTTGGTTGTCAATGGTTTTTGGGATGATTTTCGATTATTCACGCTTTTTTTCTCATTTTTCCGATTTTTTTCGATTTTTTTAGATTTTTTCTAATTTTTCATCATTTTTTTCTCATTGTTCTATTTTTATAGTCTTTTTTTTGTTGCAAATTTTTTCTCATTTTTTTTTATTTCTCATTTTTTTTATTTCATTGATTTTTTGTAGTATTTTTTGATTTCGATTTTTTTGCAATTTATTTTTCTATTTTTTATTTTTTTTGTGGTTACAGTTGTTTACAATTTTTTAGTTGTCAATAGTTTTTGGGATGATTTTCGATTATTCTCGCTTTTTTTCTCATTTTTCCGATTTTTTTTGATTTTTTCTAATTTTTCATCATTTTTTTCTCATTGTTCTATTTTTATAGTCTTTTTTTTGTTGCAAATTTTTTCTCATTTTTTTTTTCATTGATTTTTTGTGATATTTTTCGATTTCTTGCGTTTTTTTGATTCTTTTTTTTTCGTTTTTTGCGATTTTTTCGCTTTCTTTATTTCTTCATTTTTTCCGTAAATTACAATTTTATTTTTCATTTTTTTTCCCAAAATTATCTAATTTCTCTCAATTTTTCCAATTTTTTTTCTTTTTTTTTAATTTTATATTCCGGCTTTCTGTTTTTTTTTAATATTTTTTTATCCTTCTACTTTTTTCTCGTTATTTTCTCATCTTCATGATTTTTGTTTTTTTTCTGTTTTGTTTCTTATTTGTAAAAAATATACTAAAAATAGCCTCCCGAATTTCGAACTTTGAAATCTAGTCACCATAATTTTAATTCTAAAAGAAACCTAGTTTTCATTAGGTATTATACTAAAATACAAATTATAGCATCATTTTAAAAATATTGGTACAAAGACATAAATTTTCTATTAAAATATAAAATTTCCTTTTTTCTGCTACTTAAAAATATGACGGCAACATTGTGTTACGAAGACATGAATTATATACCCCAAAATAAATATTTTACAGGTGGCGCCATCTATAAAAAAGTACGTGAACTGTAAAATTGACAGAATAACAGGTTTCTGATGTATTTTTGGTGATGTTCTATGGTTCAAATTATAAATTTTTATGTACAGTCTCTAATGGAAGCATAATCTAGTTCCTGAATTAGTTTTTATAGCGATTTTTGATGCTTTTTTTGAGGTTAAATTTTCACAATTCCATTGTTTTTTCCATTTACTTAATATTTTTACACTTTTCAATATATTCAGGAACTAATTTAATACCATTAGAACATTATAAAAGCAAATTCGCATATATTTTAGACTAAATTAAAATAATTCACGGATGATCGAATCGTGAATAAATGGCGAAAAAAATGTATTATACGATTATATTTTTGGGGTGAACTCAAACGTTGTAGACTGCATTTAATGGTAAAAGCGGTATTCCAGCATCTCTTTCTTTTGAAAAGTAATTAATCAACTTCAAAATTAAACTTTGCTCTTTCTCATTATACCGGGAAGGCATTTTGACAATGAAATTTAATTGACCTGTCAGAAGTAAATAACAACGTCGACTATAGTTAAAAAATACGTTAATGACGTCATAATTCCGTCTCATCCATTTCATGATTGAGAGATCAAGTTGGACAATATATGACGTAGAGGATGGTCAAACAAACTCTATCACTTTTACTAAGTAGAAGTGAAAATGTTATTATAGATAAAGCAAGGTATAGTATTTTTATTTCTAAAATAAGTTTGTTAAATATCCACAGCTCTATGATTAATAAAACATTTATTTATTTTTTCACGATAAAAATTATCTCTTTGTTAAAAATATTCTTTTTGGTATTCTCGTCACGACAACGTTTCAACCTCGAAAACAATTATAATTACAAGCGAATATGGCTGCAGATGGGGAGAAATCTTGTTTAAAATCTCTTTTTTAAAATTGCCTCATAGTCTTTTTAAAGCGGGAGCTAATTTAATGAAGTTATCCAGACCCAAGTTTTATTATCCTCGAATTTATGGAGAACATCTGCGAACAGAACGCCGGGAAAGGGTTTGGTTGTTTTTTGTTGTTGTTGCTTTTGGGTGGTAGAAAAGTTTGTCAAAACCGAAATGAATTTTATTATTTGTTCGGTTCGGTAATAAATTTTGATATTAAATGATATTTTTTTATTAGAAAGAAAAAACTATAACTAATCACACAATGTATGTTAAAAAGAACAAACCAATATAAGTTGATATTTGTTATTAATTTAATACTAGTTGAATACTCTTTTTAAGATTATAACAGTAGACTGATTAGTCAACTTTTTTTTTTTTTAGAAATATCAGTTTATACTTTTTTATTGGAATTTTATTTTGTATAAAAAGGTATAAACATTTTTTCCAGGAACAATGCGAAATAGAAAATAGGACAAAACAGGAAAAAATAGGAGAAAATACAGCAAAATTGAGAAAAATGGTGAAACATAAGAATGACTAGGAGTAAATACCAAAAAATAGAAATAAAAAGAAAAAATAGGGAAAAATACAGCAAAATAGGGAAAAACAAAGAAAAATATGAAAAAGCAAAAAAATAGTAAAAAATAAGGTCATTTTTGATTTAAAAACATAAGAGCATTAGTGATTTAAAAAAAAATAATAGCAAAAGCACATGTATCTTTATTTTAAAACAATATCAGTTTTCCAGTCTGCAACATGTTCATAAAAAAACCCTTCTCCGTTTTCGCCTCGTTACTGGATTTTCGGAAAATGGTGAAACGGGTATTTATATTTTTTTAAGAACAGCTTAATTACTAATTTTCAAGTATTTAACATGTTCGCTATATGAAGTATCTTTATTAAAAAGCCCCTGATCCCCCCATTCCCATATCACAATTTGCAAATATCAAGTTATTAGAAGATTGAAGAAAGCACTACACGTTTTTTATATCGAAATTAATTTAAATTTATTTTTTACATCACATTGTTATAAAAGAATGTTTTTTAATTCTTTATATGAAAAATTTCAAGTCAATCGGGCGAATAGTTTCGGAGGTCTCGTGATGAGCAAAAGTAGTTGTCTCCCGTTTTCCCTCCTTAGGGTGAGAATTTTCAAAAATCCTTTCATAGTGGGCGTCTACGTTGACTAAATAGTAAGTATGCCAAATTTCAAATCAATCGGGCGGATAGTTTCGGAGACCACAAGATACGAAAAAGCAGTTTTCCCACCTTAGGGTGGGGCTTTTCAAAAATCCTTAGTGGGCATCTACGTCGGAGTGTAATTATGCCAAATTTTAAGTCAACCTGGCGGGTAGTTTCGGAGACCTCGTAACGAGAAAATGTAGTTTTCCCTCCTTAGGGTAGGAATTTTCAAAAATCTTTTCTTAGTGGTCGTGTACGTTGGGGAAAGAGTAAGTATGCCAAATTTCAAGTCAATTAGGCGGATGGTTTCGGAGATCTCTTGATGCGAAAAAGTAGTTTTCTGCCGTTTTCCCACCTTGGGGTGGGAATTTTCACAAATCCTTTCTTAGTGGGGGTCTACATCGGGGAAAGAGTAACTATGGCAAATTTCAAATCAATCGGGCGGATAGTTTCGGATATCTCATGATGCGAAAAAGTAGTTTTCCCCTCTTAAGGTGGGAATTTTCAAAAATCCTTTCTTAGTGGGCGTCTACGTTGGGGAAAGAGCAGGTATGTTAAATTTCAAGTCAATCGGGCGGATAGTTTCGGAGATCTCTTCATGGGAAAAAGTAGTTTTCCACCGTTTTCTCCCCTTGGGGTAGGAATTTTCACAAATCCTTTCTTAGTGGGGGTCTACGCCGGGAAAGAGTAACTATGGCAAATTTCAACTCAATATACATATAGATAAATTAATTACAAATTATCCTACAGAAATAATACCCCATTTATTATTTATACTATTTTTACATTATCATAATAAAAAAAATAAATAATAATTATTTATCAACATATCATTTTATATGAAAATTTCAATAAAAAAAATTCATTGATCTAAATTTTTTTCTAATAAAATATCCAAAAAAAAAATAAACAAATACTTTTCAATTATTTTACGAAAATAAATTTGAAAAAAGTATTTATAATATTTTAAATAATAAGAAAAAAATCGTATATTTTTAGTTGCTATATTAGGCGAGCTCTCGTCCACAACCGAATACTACGCAGAAATATTAGACTAGAGGATAGGATTACTTAACATTAACCGGAAAATTTTAATAAATTATTTAATAAATACCAAATATTTCAGAAGCACTCGAAATTCACGTCTGGTCGGCACGACTGACCATGACTATATAAGATGACGTCACTTTTCACTTTTCCCGGAAACAAGAGAAATAGTTAACAACAGTTCAATTTAATTAACAAAATCACAGCTGCTTTGGAAATGACGGTGTTTGATTATACAAAATATTTTGACAGTTATTGACAAAACTTAAATATGTCTGACATTTTTAGTGATATTTCAGTATCTTGTTGGTTCAACTTCTAGACTAAATACAAGTAATAATACAAACTGTACAATTAATGTTAATAATTTCTCTTGAATAATATAAGTATGTATTTGTTAATTTAACAATTAATAATGTGTTAAATAAAAAATAATAACATTGTTAGTTTCGTATTGTAGAAATGTGAAAAGTTGAAAGTGACCTTTGCTTTTTCGGCCGTTACCATGGGCAACGGCTGCGAAATTGAATTTGGCGGTCGCCGTGGAGAACGCGAAGTACTTACTTCGCGTACAGTTTGGCAAATATAACTGAAACCGCCAACTTAAAGATCGGAAGGGGATTCTTTAGTGTGTTCTACCACAGTAAAATGATTATATACAGTATTTGCACTCCGGTGTCGGCACTTTGATTTCCGTGGTGCTCAATTCGTTCGTTTTTACAACCTACTAGAAAAGCATAGTGGCCAAATGTAGGATAATTATCTGAGTTACGGATAATTTCAGGAGAGTTGTGATTCTTTTCTAATGTTGTTAACAGGCGTATATTTAGGATAATTTCGGAATAATTGCATAAAATTTAATAATATATATTTACGCTTTCCTCACACCTATTAGTATTAAATTGTATTTTTTTTCCTCAAATCAAAGAACCTGCATTAAAATTTAGTTGACAATGGGAACACTGCAAATATCACGACAACAAAGCTTTAAATGCTTTTCGGTTTCTGCGCACACATACCAAACGTCGACGAGTCAATTAAAAATTAGAACCGGGGAATGTCGCTTAGTGCAAATACTGTATATAATCATTTTACTGTGGTTCTACCAACAAACGTTTCGACTATGTTGCCAAATCCAGTAAAAAATCTTGCTTTACAAAACATAGGCTGTTGAAAAAAATGTATTGATTAATTTATATCCTTCACTTTCAACATTATTATTAATAACTAAGATTTTATGCTGTTACAGATATATTATTTTAGTGATTATAATTTATATGCAGACCGGAAACATATGCATTACATTTAAACCAAATATGCGCATATATATGCAGGAAGAAAAAATGATATATTATTGATTTTATTCAAATATGTATATTTATTTTTCGTATTAGGTAGGTAATATAAGAAAATTTAGAAATATAAGAAGTAGAAGAAATTAGCTATTTACAATGGCCCATATTTATACTTTAAAACATTGTAATTATTTCATTTAATCTTCAGCAAACAGCAGTTAAACCCAAATTCGTGGAATTTAAAAATTAGAGTATATGGTTTAGGTATTTCCCATAATCCGTATTTAAATTTATGGTACTCTTATCCTATCAATTAAAGAAATTAAAATACCCATTAGTTAAACTGCTACACTTTACCTACCTAATTAAATTTTCTGGGAATTCTGAACAAACAATTAAAACAGATATGCACTTTTTATGAAAATATGCAAAAAATTACAAAAAATCTATTATATGCATAATATGCCACAAATGTGCATTTTGCATAATCCGGTTTATATGAAAGAAATAATTATGTAGTAATAAAAAAAATATAAAAACTTGACTTAAAATTCTATTTTTTACTCTCGATTCCATTATTCACTTGGCAACGTCGCACTACTTTAATTTTAAAATACGAGCCTTTTTGGCGGACCGGAAGAAAGATTATCGCCGAGGCCGCTTGCGGCCGAGGCAAGATAATCTTGAGGTCGCCAAAATGTTTCGCGGCCGTGGTATACACACTATTTTTCGTGCAATCGTTAAAATTTTGAAATTAGATCATTGCCAATAAATATATTATTGCTTTAAAATCAACAGCAGTTCAATTTCATTAAAAAATCACAGCTGCTATGGAAATGACAGTGTTGAATATACAAAATATTTTGACAGTTCTTGACAAAACGCAAATATGTCTGACATTGATAGTGATATTTCAGTATCTTGTTGCCTCAACTTATAGAGTAAATACAAGTACAATTAATGTTAATATTTATCTTAAATAATATAAGTATGAATTTGTTAATTTAAAAATTAATACTATGTTTAATATAATATAATAACATTGTTAGTTTCGTATTATAGAAATGTGACATTTGAAAGTGGCCTTTGCTTTTTCGGCCGTTACCATGGGCAACGGCTGCGAAATTGAATTTCGCGGCCGCTGTGGAGAACGCGAAGTACTCACTTCGCGTACTATTGCACGAAAAAGTCATTTTTAGGCCGATTACGAAATGGCAATCCTTCTTTTTTATTTTGAATTTGAAATCCTTGGACTTGGTTACATACGTATGCTATATCGATGTTTTTCTGTCACCTGACAAAATGCGTATTATTTTATCAAATTATCTCATAACTTGTTTATTATTCGAAAAAAACTTTCCAGAAATAATCATTTTTTGGCTGATTACTAAATACCATCGCTTTATTTTTACAATTCGAATGTCATTGTCATTAGAGTTAGTGGGAACCCATGTTATTTATCCTACAAAATGTATTCAAGATTGTTTCAGAGGAGATAGAAAGTTTTAGCATTTTTGATAATTTTTTTACTTCCTACCTCTATTTTTACCGATTCCAAAATTTTGATAACCTAAATACTGTGAATTAAACCGTGACTTTATTTCGTTCTGTTTACTAAAATTTTATTCTAAGAAGGAAAAATTCATATCGAATCGTCCGTACCAATAGTAAAATTCTTGAATTTCATATAAACCAGGTTTAATTATGAAATTTATTATTTTTCCTTGGTTACGTTAAAGTGATAAAAAGATTTTTTATTTATTTTATCATTATTTAATTTATTTTAATTATTCTACCTTTCTTGTGACAGACCATGATTGACAATAAAATTTTTTAACCAACTTTTATGTTTGATGTGTTTCTTTGTTTATATATTTATGAATTTAAGCTCAAGTTTTTATTTTTCAGATTGTTATTTAAGCTACGGTTTCTTTCAACGCTGTGACTGTAAGCACGCTAACGTGCCGCTATATATTAAATTAGAGGCACGTGAATTGCGTCAATTATTCGAAATGCAAAAATAAATACTTAATATAAACATTAATTTTATAAATTTCTGAAAATATTAGAAATATCTATTCAATCAAAAAATTTAAAAAATGTCACTGTTATTCTTTTTCTTCTTTCTCAGTTATAGGCAGTGTTGCCAGATATAAAATGGCCAACGCAAAAAAAAAGAAAGAAATCACAAAACTACAAGCAAAAATATTGTAAAAAAATCTAAAAAATAGGAAAAAATCGCAACAAAAATTTTTTGCTTTTTTCTGATTTCTTTTTTATTTTTTCTAATTTTTTCCTCATGGTTCTGTTTTTTTTATTTCTTTCTTTTGTTTTCAAATTTTTTCATTCCTCTGATTTTTTGTGATTTTTTGCGATATTTTTTGATTTATTGCGTTTTTTGCGACTTCTTTTTCATTTTTTTTGCGTTTTTTACAATTTTTTTTTCCAATATTTTCTGATTTTTCAATCTGACTTGTTATGATTCTTCTTCCAGTTTTTTCTGGTTTTTTCTCGTTTTTCTATTTTTTTGGTTATTTATTTTTTCTCGTTTTTTACTAATTTTTGTCGTTTTTGCAATTTTTGTCTTTTATTTATTTTTTCTGTTTTTCTTACTTCTTGCGGTTTTTTTGATTTCTTACCAATTTTTCCTCATTTTCTTCTAATTTTTTTTTTAATTTTTTCTTATTCCTCCTATTTGTCCAATTTTTTCGATTTTTTTGCGATATTTTTCGTTTGCTTGGAATTTTTGCGACTTCTTTTTCGTTTTTTTTTGGGTTGTTTATAATTTTTTTTCCAAAATTTTCTGATTTTTCTTTCAATTTTATCAAATGTTTTCCGTTTTTCCAATTTTTTTCTGTTTTTTCCATATTCCATATTTTTTTTCAAACTTCTTCTCATTATTTTCGTGTTTTTTTTTCTAAATCTTTCATTTGTTTTTTAATTTTTTCTCTGATTTTTTCAATTTTTTTTCTTGTTTTTTCTGATTTTTCCTATTTTTTCAGTTCTTCCAATTTTTTTTCTACAAATTTTTCAGATTTTTGTTTTTTTTTTCTTGTTTTTTTTCGGTTTTTTCGATTTTTCCTCATTTTTTTGTCATTGTTTTAATATATCGCGGCACGTTAGCGTTCTTTCAAAAGTCGCAGTTGCTGACGACTGCTATTGGGAGCCACGACCAGATCGTCACAACAGCTGTTTATTGTTTGCGAGTTTGTGCCCTTTAATCAGTACGAATATTTTTAAATGTCGGTTTTTCTAATATTGCTAAATTATCGAGCTGAAGAAGAGAATCTTCTACTCTAATTAGCATTAATTCATAAAGAAACATCTGATGTGGCCAGCACATGACCTCTCGCCTTTTTTAAAATCAAAAATTTAGACGTTAACACAAAAAAGTATGAAAAAATTGACTTTTTTGTAATCTAGCAACAACGGCTAAATTTTTGACAATTTTATTGATACAAAAATAAACTATAGTGTATACAAAATATACATGTAAAACTTTAGTAATGCGTAATCACTCATAACCACTGCCACTTCCGGTTGTCCGATTGAGACGAAAATCTAATCAGACCAATCTAATAAAATATAATAAGAACATACTATTTCTTAAACTAAATATTTATAACTAATTAATTGTCGGTATGACATGGCAAGAGTATATAAAATATTTAAATTGAAATATGGATAAAACGAAAGGACCTCAACGACAAATTTTTCTAACAAAGCATAAGACCTAATCTAACAACAGTCTTTCGCTAATGTATATTTCAGAAGGTTGTAATGAGAACGTTTTAATTGGCCCAGTCTGGACCTGTTGTTTGCTTTCCCAGAATGACTCCGGGCACAATAAGCGAGAGACTGTATGCCGTAGTCACATATATACATGCGTTGTTTGAATCGAGATTACAAAATTCATTCCCATATGACGTCACAAACTGCTAACAGCTATATCGGTGGTTGGGAAAACGTTCTACTTAAGCACGGCAAAACATGTCCCAACGGCGTCTAAAAGCTTGTTCTAACTCGTTTGGATTGTCTATTAAAATCTGAATGTATGCGATGATGGTTTGAAGTTGACTATAGTCTGCATGTGTCGCGTATGTGCAAAGGGAAGTGCTGTGAAGTTATGCTATAATTTATTGAATTTATACAGGATGGATAAAGTATGAAAAGTAACAGCGACCAATCCAATTATTTCCGAAACGTCATTTAAGTAATTATTTTTGATTAATTAAGAAATGTGGTTACTTGCTCCAGTAGGTTGAAAAGAAAGATCTCTTAAAGTTCTAACAAAAATGGAAAAATTATTATTTTTTAAATTCACCTTCTATAAATTATTTAAAAATAGTTTTTGAAGTGCGATTTTGTTGTCTGTGACAATGTTTTCTAGCACTGGAGTATTTGACATAGTTTAAGCATAAGGTGTGATTTTTTTGTGATCAGTAAAGAAACAGAATAAATAAATCACCTGTAGAAATTCGAGAAAAAAAAATAGTAAATATCATTCTAGGTTGTAACATCGTGATTTTTATTGAAAAAGGAAATGAATTCAAATAATGAATTTTTTAATTCTGATTTTTAAAATATTATTAGTCAAATTTGTTCATCAATAAACAAAACAAGACCCATGTTTGTTTATTTCTATAGTTCTTTTCAGCGTTTTTGAGCCGACACTGAAATAATATAAGAAGTTTTTTCATTATACCATCTCCCTCAGTAAAAATAATATAAGAAGGTTTTTCATTATACCATCTCCCTCAGTAAATTCGTATATGAGACTAGTATTCACAAAAGTTTGTTATTATTAAGTCAATTTAAGTAATTATATCTTATCTTAAATGTCTTCGTAAAAACTTCCGGTATACATATTTCTTTTTTTTAAATATCTTTAATAATTCAACAAATGATTCTGCGTTATTCAAAAAGGTTACTAAATATTACCTTTGATTTGATTAGCAGTAACAATTCTTGAAACTTCGAAATCGATTTTCCTCAGAATGACGTTTTTGGACTTAACGGATTTTCGTTTTTACCCGACGACATAAAAAGCAAAAATCTAGATTGTTGAGAAAATAACCATTAAAAATAAATCAAATCGATTCTTTTGTGTTAAATAATATGTCTGATGTGCTAATTAGACACTGGTCCTTCGAACTGAAGATGGTTGCTGCCAAAACGTCGACCAACTAGTAAAACAAATTCCAAATGGATGTGTGTTCTTAATTCATATTTATTCAATCTTCTTTTGGTATTTACAATCGATTGTGTCACCCTAAAAACTTTCCCGACGAGTATCCAGAGACGAATATTTTTATAGGAATGTTGCAAGTCAAATTGCTTTTGTCATTTTCTGACAGTGACACTTTCGTTTGACAAATGTCGTACAAAAACTAATGGGTTCTTCCGATGGATAACCCAAACCCTATACAAAATTTCAGCTCAATCAGATTAAACGTGTGGGATCTATCGTGGAAGCATAGACACAGACAAATACACAGACAGACAGACAGACTAAATGGTCTTAATCTTCTCAGGGGATCTTAAAATGTATATTTACATCTTTCTTGAAAAACTTTTTAAGCTCGTTCACAATACGTTTTTTCCACACTCCAATTTGAGAAAAACATCAAAAAATTTAAAAAAACAACAGAAGCACGAATGCGTTTTCTTGAACACGAATTTGAAAAAATAGAAATAAAAAACACATTTTTCCACAAAAAACTCGAAAAAAATTCAAAAGTATTTTTTCACAGACGAATGTGGAAAAAAGCGAAAATGCATTTTTTCACATATAAATTGGTATAAAAGCAAGAATGCATGCAAAAATAGAAAAAAAAAATAGCAAAACTGCGTCTTTTCACACGTACATTGGAAAAAAAGCAAGAATGGATTTTCTACATAAAAATTGGAAAAACAGCATTATTTTTTTTTACACAAATTTAAAAAAAAAAAACAAAAGCAAGAATACATTTTTCCTTATTCAAATTTGAAAAAATGCACAGTGAATTTTATCTCACACAAATTTAAAAAGAAACAAGCAACAATGCATTTTTCATACATGAATTTGGAAAAAAGCAAGAATGCATTTTTCCACACAAAAAATTCAAAATAACAGCAAAAACGCTTTTTTCTTCAACAAATTCGAAAAAAAAAACAGATGCACGAATGCACACTGGAATTTGGAAAAAACCGCAAAAATGCGTTTTTCCACAAAAAAAAATGGAAAGTACAAAAAAAACGCATTTTTTCGCATATAAATTGGTAAAAAAGCAAGCATACATTTTTCCACAGAAGAAGCCAGAAAAAAACAGCAAAAATGAGTTTTTTACACATAAATTGAGAAAAAGCGAGCATCCATTTTCCACACAGGAAAACTAAAGAAACACAGTAAAAATTCATATTTTCACACATAAAACGGGAAAAAACAAAAAAATTTGATATAATAAGAATGTATTTTCTCTCAAAAGGAATTTAAAAAAAAAATTGGTTGTGTCCCAGAAACGAATACTTTTTCAGATATTTAGTGTTAAAGTTTCATTTTTGACAGGTGACAGTTGGGGAAATAATTTTGACTGTTCTGAATAGTTTTTCAAGAGCTTTCAAATGACATATTGCAAGTCAAATTCCGTGACATATTGCTTCTGTCATTTATTTATAGTGACACTTCCGTTTGACAGATGTCATACAAAAACTAATGAGTTTTTCCGACGGGTAAACCAAACACATATACCAAATTTCAGCTCATTCGGATTGAACGTGTGGCCTCTATCGTAGAAGAATACACACAGACAAACAGACAGACAGACAGACAGACTTCCATCTGGAAATTGTCTTCATCATCTCAGGTGACCTCAAAATGATAATTTTTTAGCTCGATCATAATACTTTCCCTTCTCGGAGGTGGGTCGGGAAAATAAAAGCGATATTTGCAATTGAAAAATGCCGTTTTTTTATAACAATTTATTGAATAAACTTTTATACCCAAAATAACTTTTTGTAAAAAGAAATTATTCAGTGAAAACCGCACCTTTCTCTCGCTTCTGAGTTTGAATATATTTGTAGCTAAAATGGGTCAGAAACTTCTAGGACACCCGGTTATAATAATTTATTCAAATTAAATTAAAAAAAAATATTGAAATTTAAAACATTTTAAAATGTGATTTAGATATTTTAATCTAATATTTGTTTTTTTTTCTCAAATTTCTCTACATTCAAGTATGAGATTGCTTCCAATACGATAAAAAATCTCGGTATTATGTTATATTTAACACCCTGATATTGATATAAAGAATACGACTTGTTACTTCCAATTAACGATTCAATCTTGTTGACACGAAACAGGAAGTACCTTCACGTTATTTATTTAACAAAACCGCACTAAACATTTACAACTGTTCACAATATTGTGTTAAGTACCAAGACGCTGATTCACATGCCAATTTCGGAAACTAGAAAAAGGCCGTCCAAAGTCAATATTATCTCTTTGGTAATTCTATCCTCATTATCTGCTTGTCATAAATCTTATTTTTTGTCCCGAATTAATAACCCAGCTGGATTTATGTATTTCTAAAATAGTGTCAAAAACAAGAAACAGATGTGAACTTAAATCGGTTAAAAAATACATAACTGACCTTCTTAGAGAATGTTTATTAAGAGAATGTTTACTAAGAAAAACGTGTAGATGAATATTTATTTGATAATAATAGTGAGATACTGATGATGTTATGTTTCCGGAATTAAATGTCAACACTAATTTCTAGAATCACGGTTCTGTATATTGCAACATCTTAAATGTTAAAACTTTTTATTTCATTAGATATAAATAACGAAAATATTTTTTATATTCCATTTATACTACCAAATATAATTTTCTAGATAATGGAATGAAAAATAAGATTCCATGAATAAAAACAGTATTAAAAATTAGAAAACTTGAAAAAAGAAAAAACAAAGTTTTGTTCAAGTGACTGTTTGGTAATTAGGTAAAAACTGACTTTGTTTTTTGTTATTTTTTTAATTAAATAATAGTGCTTTAATGTTGCACTTAATCACCTTCAACTGCGAATTTTAAGACATACGTTGATTATTAAATCCACAAGTCTGATATTAATAATTATCTACATTTTTAAATGACTCATTACATATAGACAAATCAGACCTACCCACCAAATTTAGAGATTGCGTTATGCAAATATTACACTTCTAGGAAGAATTTTGCAATCTAATCTGTTCGATATGTCAGATAAACGAAATATAACCTTCCCTGTAAATCTCTCGCCTTATGCTAAAATTGCAATTTTGAGAATCATAACTTAGTTGGAACAAACGGCGAGGCGTTTATTAACGGTTTTTTTATCTTATCAGAATTTACCGGTGTTGAATATCGAAAAGGTGAAACCGTTATTTATTTGTTTGGGTTAGTGTTAGGTTGGTATATGAATAAAAGCATTCAAAAGCAAAAAGAGAAATAAATAATTTTGTTCAACCAATGAAATCAAAGAAATAATTAAATGTAAATGAATAGTGACGTTTATATACCATTTTTTATCTAATAGATTAAGTAATAATATTTGATTTTTACTTTTTCGACCACATATGAGAAGGGAAAGTATTAAGAACGAGCGAAAAGAAATTTTCGAGATAAAGATGGAAATATCCATTTTGAGGTCACCTGAGACGATTAAAACCATCTCCAAATGGAAGTCTGTCTGTCTGTGTGTATTCTTCCACGATAGAGGCCACACGTTTAATCCGATTGAGCTGAAATTTGGTATATGGGTTTGGGTTACCCGTCGGAAGAACTCATTAGTTTTTGTACGACATCTGTCAAGCGAAAGTGTCACTATCAAAAAATGCCAGATGCAATATATCACGGAATTTGACTTGCAATATGTCATTTGAAAGCCCTTGAAAAACTCTATTCAGTCAAAATTATTTCTCCAACAGCCACCTGTCAAAAATAAAAAATGTCAAAATTTGAAACTTTAACATTAAATATCTGAAAAACTCTTCGTCTCTGGATACTCGTCGGGAAAGTTTTAGGGCAACACAACACTATTTTTCCCGATTTTCTCCTTGTTCCCAGTTTTTTACTATTTTGCCCAATTTTGAACTGTTTTTACAGTATTTTTGTAGTTTTCCCCTATTTTCCCTAATTTTCATATTTATTTAATTTTTTTCACTATTTTTTATACTTCCCACCTATTTTTTCGGAAATTCTCCTATTTTTTTTATTTCTTACTTTTTTATCATTTTCTTTCTTTTCCCTTATTCTTTTTTGCTTTTTCAACTGTTTTACCCCATTTTGTGTACTAATTTATTTGTTTGAAACTTTTATGTTTTCCCACAAATCTTTACACTTTTTTCCCACTCTCTCTTCTCCTACTTCTTTACAATTTGTTTCAATTTTTTCCTATCTTATTTTTATTTCTTACTTTTATCATTTTCTTTAATTTTTTTTTCGAACTCTTTTTCTATCCCTTTCCTGCCCCACTTTCTTTTTTCCGTTATTCTTTTTCGTTTTTTCAACTGTTTTACCCAATTTTGTTTACTAATTTCTTTGTTTCAAACTCTTTTGTTTTCCTACTTTTCTTTTCACTTTTTTCCAACTCTTTTTCCCTACATTTTTACTATTCTTTTGTTAAAATTTTTCCCTCCTCCTTTCTTTCTTTCTTTCTTTCTTTCTTGCTTTTTTACCATTTTCTTTATTTCATTTATTTTTCGAATTTTTTTTCTCATCACTTGCCTGTCTCACTCTTTTTTCCCCTAATTTTGAACTGTTTTGTTTTTGTTTCAATCTTTTTTGTTTCTTCAACTGTTTTCTTTCCCATTTTTTTACTAATTTCTTTGTTTGAAACTTTTATGTTTTCCCACATTTCTTTTCCCCTTTTTCCCATTCTTCTTCCCCCACTTCTTTACAATTTTTTTTTTCAATTTTTTTCTCCTCTTCTTTTTATTTCTTACTTTTTATCATTTTCTTTATTTAATTTTTTTTAACATTTTTTTTTATCCCTTTCCTGTACCACTCCATTTTCCCTTATTCTTTTGGTTTTTACAACTGCTTCACCCCCTTTTGTTTACTATTTTCTTTGTTTCAAACTTCTATGTTTTCTCACATTTCTTTTCACTATTTTCCCACTCTTGCTTCCCGTACTTCTTTAAATTTTTTTTAATTCTTTCCCCTCTATTTATTTCTTCCTTTTTTATCATTTTCTTTATTTAAATTTTTTTTCGAACTCTTTTTTTTATCCCTTTCCTACCTCACTCTCTCTTTTCCCTTATTCTTTTTCGTTTTTTCAACTGTTTTACCCCATTTTGTTTTCTGATTTCTTTTTTTGAATCTCTTATGTTTTCACACATTTCTTTTTACTTTTTTCCACTCTTTCTTCCCTACTTCTTTTCTATTTTTTCCCCTATTCTCTTTATTTCTTACTTTTTTATCATTTTCTTTATTTCATTTATTTTTCAAACTCTTTTTCTTATCCCTTTCCTGTCCCACTATTCCTCTAATTTTTAACTGTTTTTTTATGTTTCAATCTTTTTTGTTTTTTTTTTTGTTTTTCCTCCATATTTTTACTAATTGCTTTGTTTCAAACTCCTTTGTTTATTCACTTTCTTTCCCCTATTTTGAATTTCCCGACCCATCTTCGAGAAAATTAATTTTTACGCCGGAAATCTACGATTTTGAAATGTTCTGTCATTTAATTAAATTATGTCTAGAATGACCATACCTAATTTTAAAATAATCTTAATATTGATTCTGAAGATATGAACCATTCCCTCATATAAATTAACGAATTTTGGATTGTATGAATCAACAAACAAATTTTTTTATGTGATATAATTTTGAAAATATTTGTTTTCTTCTAATAAACCACAATATCTGAAAAATACATTTAAAATACAATTAAAATTGAAAGTTATATCAGTAAGTTTTTGATAAATCCAATTTAGAAAAAATATTTTTTCTACCTGTTCTATCCCAATTTTTTTTAATATCAAAATTCCCTCATATCACTTTCGACAATACGCAAACCACCGAGTTCGAAAATATTTCATATTCTTAAAAATAATTTCGTGAAATACGGATGCCACAGAATAGAGCAGAGCACCTGAAAACTTTTCAGGGATTTAACATATTTCAGAATCCTCAGAGGCGCGGTTCTAAAACTTGCCAAGTTTTCAAGCTGAATTCTAAAGTTGCAATGAGCAGTTATAACGACCCAGTTTCGAACGTGCTGCACATCAAACAAAACTTTAACAATGTCTCTTTTTTTAAGCGGGTTACACTTAGTTCTTAAACTCGATCAAATAGAGAAGCGCTTTTCTTGGCAATATTTGATACAAAAAAATTAACTAGTTTCTTACAAAATTGTATGCGCAAAGATATTAATAGTTTGGATTATTCATTGAATTTGGGACGGAAAGCAATAAACAGACATTAATATTTCTTAATCTTATCTCTAACAACTATAACAAATTGATGGCCAATACGACATAATTAAATTGCATATTGATAGAAAATTTATTGTCTATTTTTAAAAAATATCACACTCCTTGGCCACTAATATGCAGTTAATCTATAGCTATTTTCTAGCATTTCAACTTTGGGCATCTAATATATAGAATCACCCTGTACAATTATAAAACTTTCTATTAAAAAAATCTAGTAAGCTGTAAGATCTGAAGCGAAATTTACTAGAGTTTGTTTAACCATCCTTTGCCGTTGCGTCATACATTATCCATCTCGATCTCTCCATCATGAAATGGACGAGACGGAATTATGACGTCATTGACGTATTTCTTAACTAATTCAGATTATTTATTACTTTTGACAATTAAGTTGTCATATTTTGATTTGTTGAGTATTTTTGATTATTTTCGCCTTTTTCAATTAATTGTTCATTGTCAAAATGCCTTCCCGGTATAATGAGAAAGAGCAAACTTTAATTTTGAAGTTGATTAATTACTTTTCAAGAGAAAGATGTGCTGGAAAACCGCTTTTACCGTTAAATGCAGTCTCCAACGTAAGTAACTGCCTGTATTATGCCAAATGTAAGTATTTATTGATTTAATTTTATTAAATTTTATAGCGTGTTACTGATGCTCTAGACATATCTATTAGAACCGTTCAAAAAAGTTACTAGTGGAATAGAAACAGATAAAGACTACAAAATCAAAGTTTCATGGAAGCACTATTTCAGGCACACAAATCAATTAATCAATAATGACTGGGAAAAAGAAAAAGACATTGATGCATCTCGTTTTCTTCCTGTTATCATAGATCTGAATGAATTGGACTCCCAGAGTGATGATAAAGATGATTTTGTCAGTGATGAAGCTTAGATTTTGCATTTTATTTCATTACATGCTATTTTAGTTTAGGTTTCTTATCCGTTTTTTCGTTCCTTTTTCCTATTTGTATTGGGAGTTTTTTCAGAAATAAATTTATTTATTGCCTGTTTTCTCCCATACATGTGTTTTTATTTTCATTTTTTAGAAATACTTACGAAAGTATTTCTCACAATGACACAGACAATAATTACTATACAATTTTTAAAAATATGAATAGTTATATCCCCAAACTAGAAATTAGAAACAAATCAGTTAAAAAAAAGGGGTTTCATGTTAAAAAAAATTACTAAATTATATAAAAAGCATAAACCCATAAAGCAAAATACAATTTTCGGCATTACCAATTTACTAATACAAACACGCACCTTAACATGGGTCATTGAAAACAATCCTTAACATATGTCATTAGTTATATTTTAATTTTGAGGTTATGTGTAAAATGACATTCAAATAATATACGACAAACGTAAAACAGCAGAATACGTCACCGATTATGACGTAACGGCAAAGGATGGTTAAACAAACTCTAGTAAAAGTGGTACACAAAAATTTTAAATCTGTCTGAACAGATGATGTATATGGGGTGTTACAGAAAGTGTAAATTTTTTCACTCACTATGTTTTCGGACAAAAATGTTTATCGACCCCAACTTCGGTTTAATCAAAATGTTCTTTACGTTTGGGACCATCGTGACCCCATCGTGACCCCATTGATTCTTAAAGAATTTTTCGTCAAGTACCGGCAAGTTTTGCAACTGATTACAGCCGGTCCTTTTTGTTTTTATTTTATTGCTAACTAGTTAATTTAAGTAATGTTTACTCACGTACCACACCTAATTTTAATCATTTATTAATATTACAACCGCGTGGTTGTTCGTTTGAATGTATCACTAGCTGTCAGTAGATAGAACGTTCTTTAACTTTAACGGTTCTGTAACTAATGACAATGACGTTTAGATTGTGACAATTGTATAAGAAATCAACTTGTAAAGTTTTATTCTAAACGTCATTGCCTTTACTTATTGAGTCTTTAAAGTTAATGGACGTTCTATCTACTGACAATAGGTGTTATAAACCAATTTGGTAAGTTAATTTTCACCCTAATGTTAATTTAAAAAAATGTTCCCCCTTTACTCATTTATTGTTAACATTTTAGGCCTGATGATGGCTATTGAGCCGAAACTAGTTACTTTACGATTGTGGTACTGACTTGGCGTTTTATTTTCCTTAAAAATTTTTAAATCTGTTCAGACTGAAAAAACAATTACCAATGTACAATCTTCCTTATAATAAGGAAGATTTTATATTGGTAATTGTTTTTACAATTCAAAAACGATATTCTTCCATGTATCTTCTATATTTCTTCTATATGTCCAATACAACAGTTGCTGGTGGAAGGAATGGTTAAACTAAAACTGATACATTGAGCAAATGAAAGCCTCAGAAAAATAAAGAGGTGAATGAGGAAGAGTAAGCAGCAATTGTTACCATAGAAGACGAAAGAAGTGATCCTTGGATAGTGATGAGTTAGATAACTGGTGAGGTTCCAGATTGGAAATAATGATATTAGGCCGACTAAGGAGGTATGTTAACTAGGAGTCAATCTAAAAGAGAGAAGAAACCTGCTCACGTGTCAAGAAGTCCAAATATAGAAGGTCAACGGAGCATGTGGACTATGGTGATAACGGTCGCTAGGTATCGAAAATTGAAGGTACCAAAAAAGTACCCTAAAAATTAAAAGGACATACAGAATAGAAGGGAAATCTGTCTAGGTGCTCAAAAGAACGATACCTATACACATGGTGGCGGATAAAAAGAGAAGGTTGTAATTATTTGTCTAAAAATAATGTGATCGTAGAAAAAATCTTGTGTGCAATTCGAGCAGAAAGTGCTTTGCCGCTTTCGGCAGATTGCCCGCGCTCCGCTACGCGTCGCGCGGGCAACTCTCTGCCTCAAGCAGCAAAGTATCACTTTCCGCTCTTAATACACAAATAGCTATTATTGGATATCGGTGTTTCATTTTCAATATCACAAATGAATTCACTATCCATAATAAAGTCGTAACTCAGGTATACGCAAATTAAAAATTGAAAGTTTGAAAATGTCAAAAATAAGATTTTTTTTTAAATATAAATATGGTGGACAATATTTGAAGAATAAAGAGAAGAAGTATAAATAAAGGACACGCACAAACAGATTAGTATACCAGAAGAGGAACAGAAAGCAGATGAAGGATTTTTGATATGCGATACGAAAGGCACATAAAGTCTTTCAATATGAAAGAATCGAGAGCTGATTACACAGGATAACGTGGTAGAGAATTTGATGAGAAACAGAATCTTGGTAATCGGTATAGACACATATAGAGTATATACAAACGAAGCAGTAGAAGAAGATGAAGTACAGGGAAGATGGAAGTCATTAATATGTAAAGAAGTAGAGATAACTTTGTCTGATTTCTTTGAGGAATTATGAAAAGGCGATACCAGATATCAACATGGGAGTTTAAGTGGCTGCAGTCCCGAAACAGAAGGTAACTGGTACAGTAAAATGGTTTGACATCAAAATCGGTGATGGATTCGTCAATAGAAATGATATCAAGGAAGACGTTTTTGTACATCAATCGGCCATAATAAAGAACAATCCGAAGAAAGCCGTCCGAACAGTAGGCGATGGCGAAGTGGTAGAGTTTAGCGTAGTGGCTGGAGAAAATTTTACAGACGGGTCTGCTTTCTTTGAGGAATTACGAAAAGGCGATACCAGATATAAACATGGGAGTTTAAGTGGGTAGTTTGATAAAAAATAAATTGTAATTAAAATGTTACCCACTTAAATATCAGAAATGAATATTTATTAACGCTTTTAGTCCCAATGGGTCATATATGTCCCAGAAGATGTTTACAGAAGCCCAGAGGGAATTCTGCGCTAGCAATTCAGCCCGCATATACATACGGGTTCAGCCCGAACCAAGGGGATATTGTACCTAATCGGCACTTGATCCCCAAGTCCCTTTTCCACCTACCCCCAGCTTCTCCCCCCCCCCCCCGACATGCTCGCTTTTGTGAGCATATCGCGGGTTGTCATTTCAGGACCCGAAGATGCCCTGGTCCTTAACGTCATCACTTTATCTTACCTTGCGCCGTTTTCCACCCCAATGGGCAGTGGTGAATAATAGCTGGTCTTCTGATTTTTTAGGAGACGACCTAAGCCTCTATCTCCTTTTGTCTTCTAGTTGTCCTGTCTCTGTATCTTTTGGTGCCTCTAGACTGTTGCCCAGGGGCTGTTTTTTAGCTTTCCAGGAACCTGTATTTTAAATTGTTGCAATCGTCAAGGATTGGAAAACCAAGTTTGTGTCACGTTAATTGCCTTCTCGGCCTCGCGTGTTTTCCGTGATTGTTGGCATCGTAGTCGAGGAGCTCCCTGAACTCTAAATTGGGGTGAGTCCTCAGGTCTTGGAATATCCGTTCTGCTCGGGTATTTAAAGTGTCTAAAATCCTTACGGATCCTAGGCTCTCAAATATCCCTCAATATTCAGCCCGCGTTGTGTCCAACTGGTAATATACTCTATTTCTATTATCATGTCCCGAAAATAGCAGCAAATATCGACGAGGCTATGTCCAAATTCAAAGGAAGAAGCAGCCTGAAGCAATACCTTCCCCTAAAGCCGATCAAAAAAGGCGTTAAAGCATGGATTAGATGTGATTCAAAAACTGCCTACACATTCTGGAAGAGACGAAAATAGAAATCAAATTCAACTCTAGGAGAATCTGTCGTCCTGAAGTTAGCAAGTATCGCCAAAATTCGTTGTAGACAAAAAAAGAGAACGAGGCGAATCTCAGTTCATATGCAATCAATGACACTAAAGATGTCACAGTGCTTTCTAATTGTCATACGGGTGAAATGGCTGAGGTGAAGAGAAAGGACAAAGATGGTACTCGAAGAGAAATTCTTTGTCCGAAGATGATTAAGTTTTATAATAAATACATACGAGGAGTTGATCTTTCAGATCAACTTGTTGGCCTCTACGATATGGACAGAAAGACCAATAAATGGTGGAAAAGAGTTTTCTATCGGCCATTAATGACAACTAAAGGGGGGCGAAAAAAAAAGAAAAGTTTTTTGGATTATTTAGTTCCTCTGGCCGAAGACAACATGGTAGGCCATTATCATGCAAGTTCCAGGCTTATGAATATATGGGATCACTTACCTATCGAAGTGCCCACTAGAAGAAGGTGTCATCGCTGCAGTAAAGGAAGCAGGAAAAGAGAACCACAACAATTTGTGCGGCTTGTAATGTACCATTATGCAAAAACTGTTTTACTCTCTATCACACATAATTTATGACAAATGAAAGATTTTTTCCATACCATTTTTTGCGTTGTTAAAATAATAGTGGAATATCGATGTCTCACCTTTAAAAGCCATTGGGACAAATATATCCCGAGCCCCCAAAAGACTTCTCCACTTCAAAATATAAATAAATATTTATTTTTTAGTTATTTGTTATCTACTTTACTGGAACATCAAAAAATTAAGTTAATTTAACTAAAGCAAATTGAGATTGAAAGGGTTAATGCACAAAATGTTAAATAAATGTAATTTCTGTAATTCTCATACAGGGGCGACAATTTCCGATTAATGTTTATCTGCTGTGTATGAAAAAAATATGCATTAATTGATCAATTTTTATATTATGCATCTTTCGTGCCTCTTTTTTAATTTTGATTTGATGTTTCATGGAAAAAATTGTAAATTTATTAAAATTTAAAAAATAAACATAAGTTCCGGATAATATTCAACGTCATCACATAAATTATTCACTAATAATAAAAATTTTCAAAAGTTAACTTTCCTCTTAATCTCTTTAAAACTGTTAAAATAGATAACCAAAACGTTATCATTATCGATTAATCAGATTCTAAGTAGAGAATTAATTCTAATTCCTCAGTAAACTGATCTGCGGCCGATAAACTATCCAAATTTAATCAAAGTTTAATGTACAAACCATAAACATCCGATTAAATCACCCCGCAAACTCCTCAAGTATAAATTAGGTCCAAAAAGCGAGGCCCACAAATTCGGTAACCAAACTTATATCTCTAATACCCCCCACTGCGACTACTTTAAGGGCTGAATGACTTTGGATTTCGCCCTAGGCATCACCTTTGAAGGTTTGAAGGGACCGCGTAGTGACTGACAACTAACTGGTGTTTACGATATTACCTGGGGTGAACAATGGGGTTTTGAATGGTACAAATCGTTTTTTAAGGGTAAATTGTGTTTCCGTTTACTATAGACTACTGTTTGTAACTTGATAATTTATTGTGTAATTCTATAGGTTTCTTTTTAATGATTTTTTAAAAGGTAAAAACGGGATATTTGATACTTGTATACTTGGGTCAATATAAAATTCGTTGTAGTAGTTCTCATGATTTGAAAAATTTTATTTATAACTAAAATTAAATCTGATACAGTTCTGATAAAGAAAAAAATCTTAACCCTTTGAAATCGTCTACATGTCACACAAGCCACAGAGTTTCAACGACGTAATCCCGCGCGGAATTTAAATACTCAAATCGTCTGCCATATGAGACAAATTATTCTTTGAAAAGGTATTCGATATAATAATCGATAGATAAAATCGGCTCCACATACAATTTACTACATATAAAAAAAAACTTAATATTAAAGTATTTTGCAAACTATTATAAAACATCATAAAAAATTTTAAACATTTTACTTCATCAGTACATTTTCTTTTGTTTTTCTTTTACTTGCTCTTCTTTTAGTTCACCTACAACACTTGTTCCATCATATTCTTCCACAATTTGTTTTTGCATTACCTATTTCCAAATCTTCCAGTTGTCCAATCTTTTTCCCCCTCTTAAATCCATTTAAAAATATATTTTCTTTTATCACTAACAATTATTATTTTCACACCACGTATATTTCTTTTACTATTCCACACTGTATATTATTGTTTTGTCATAAATGTCACTTTATGTAATTATTTGTCAAATTATTTAGTAATGTCAAATTATCTTAAGTTTTTAATATAATTATATCAAAATTAGTAAATTCAAATGATAATATGTTAAATTTCTTGCTTTTCAATCAAAATATCAATTGTGGAAAATAAAAAAAAATCTTACAGAATTTGTTAATCCTTTCCAAATAAGACCCTGCACCATGTTATTGAAATCAAAATTGATCAACCCAACGGCTGAATTCTAGAGAAGCCCCACGTTGGTCAGCGCCATTTGTTTCGCTTCTATATTTAAATTTTACCTTACGCTTTTTATATCTTTTATGAATTGCATTTTTATACCTTTTATTCAATTTTTGTATTCTTTTATTAGGATTTCTTTATACAGGGTAGGGAAAATTACCTTCCCGCGGTTTGTGGCGTCGAAACTAGTAAAGATGAAAAATGAAAATAAAAAAAAACTCTTTTATTTGGTTCAAAAATCCCTACAACTAGAAAATATTTTCATTTATACAGAGTGATCCATATACGGGCGGCTAAAAAAAATTGAAATTTTTTTAAATGACACACCCTATATATTTTTACATTTTTAGATTATTACTTTAGTGGCCTTTATGACAATATTTTAATTTTTTAAATCGGATGCTGCGTTGCCAAGATATTCAAATTTTTATTACATTTTCTGAAAAATCGCTAAATTTCAAAATCATTCAAAAATGTATTTTCCGAATTTGTAAATGCAACTTTGGTTAAAGTTAGTTTAGATATGGATTTACCTCGTCCATATTTCATAATTGATTAAATATGTACAGGGTGTTTATAATATTAGATTAAAATTTCAAAATTGTAATTATAAAAAATCTCTGTTTTTTTAAATGAAACACCCTGTATATTATTTAATATTTAGAATGCCTAGTATGTGGTAGGTATAGAAAGCCTGTAGAATAGGCTTTCTAAATATTAAATAATATGCAGGGTGTTTCATTTAAAAAAACAAAGATTTTTATAATTACAATTTTGAAATTTTAATCTTATATTATAAACACCCTGTACATATTTAAATAATTATGAAATATGGACGAGGTACATCCATATTTAAACTAACTTTAACCAATAGTTTCATTTTCAAATTCGAAAAATACATTAATTTTTGAATGATTTTGAAATGTAGCGATTTTTAGAAAATTTAATAAAAATTTGAATATCTTGGCAACGCAGCATCCGATTAAAAAAAATAAAAGGCCACTAAAGTAGTAATCTAAAAATGTAAAAATATATCGGGTGTGTCATTTAAAAAAATTACAATTTTTTTAGCCGCCCGTATATGGATCACTCTGTATAAATGAAAATATTTTGTAGTTGTAGGGATTTTTGAACCAAATAAAAGAGTTTTTTTTTCATTTTCATTTTTCATCTTTACTAGTTTCGACGCCACAAACCGCGGGAAGGTAATTGGCCCACCCTGTATGTTGATTTATTTCTATTACTTTCCATATTATTTATAATTTTCCCATTATTATTATTTTCTGTGTTTCTTTTCTCTTTCTAAACTCTTTTATATTTTGTTCTATGTTCCTTGGTCTTTGATTTCCTCTATTACAAATATTATTCATATTTACTTTTATTTGTATTTTATTTATTTCTTCATTCAATTTTATTTCATTTTTAAACTTTTCTAACATTTCCCATATCTTTTGTTCAGTATTTTCCATAATATTCTACCTACTTTATATTTTGTTCCATTTGTCCATCTATTCCTGTAATAGTATTCATCCATTTATTTTCTAAAATTCCCATTCTTTCTGTAGTTCTTTTATTTCTTCTTTAAATGCTTTTTCTTTTTCTTGTACACTTCCAATTTAACATCTTGTTTTTCTACTTCTATAATTCTCTTAATCATTTTAATTCTTATTTCTTTTTTCGTTTCTTCTAATTTGTCAATCATTTCCATCTTTTTTTTTAAATTCTTGTGTTATTAATATTATTTTATTTCCTATCTCCTGCATTATTTCTTCTTTCATATCATCAATTTTCTTAGTATTTTTTTCCATTTTCGTGCTCATATTTTGCATTTCTTTTTTACTATTGTAAAATTTCTTCCCTATTTCTTGCATTTCTCTTAAGTGTTCTTCTTTTCTATTATCACGCATTTCTTTTTAATTATTGTCAAATTCATTCCCATTTCTTGCATTTCTCTTATTCAACTGTCATCTCCCCAAAATTAAATTTTTTTGTTACTTGATTAACGAATAATTTTTTTTTCTTTTTAATCACTTTTGACTTTCTTGCCAGTTACTTTTTAATTATACAGCAAAAATTTACTTTAATATTCTTTCCAAAATTTAACTTTTTCTATTAAATTATTATAAAAATAATAATCATTCATATTATAATAATGATATAATAATACAAATAAGATTTTTTTTATACAATTGTTGATTTTAAATATTTTATAAACCAATTACTCTCAATAAATTCTTTAAAATTAAGTTTACAATAAACTCTGTTTATAAAATTCAAACCTCTTAACAACAAATAAATAATAATTATACGCACAGGTATAGATTGTCCAACTATTAAACCGACACTTACAGAGTCCCCACCTAAAATTTCTCTCTTCCGGTTTCCTACACTCGTTTATCGCCGAACACTGAACAGTGGCGTCGTCAACTATGAACTGCTTCCTGTATTGTTTACTTTGGCGGCAAATTTAAAATATCTGATCTTTTAAAGGTGTATATAAACGATAAAATGAAATATCCAACTTTAAACAAAGAAGTTAATTTAAATTGATGAATACGTTTAAATATAGGAGCTATTTTAAATAGAGGATAATTATAATTATGTTTTTGCTGATTTGAGCAAATGTTTTTAAATGTCTTCATCCTCCAGTTATCCCAAAGGAGAAAATGAGGGACGATTACCTGTTTCAATTTCTTCTGTCTCTTTCAAAAATTTTTGAAAAGTTTCTTTTTAATTCCTGTTGCTGCTAGTACTCTTATCCTGTGACATTGTAAAGAAATTCGGATGTCATTTTTTGTCTGATTTTTCATAAACTTAATAACTTTGGATAGTATTTGTTGTGTTTGGTCAGAATAATTACCATTTTGACAATAAGCAATAACCTAATTAGTCTATGTCAATAACAACTTTCGGCACGAAACTGGTATCTGCCAGTTTGCCATGTACTTTGCGTTTGCCCATGCGCAACCGATTTCGGAGATCCTCGGGCCTGGTTCCCCACTTCCCTAATTTTTAACGTAGCGGTCGGTTTAGTAGTTGGACAATCTATATGTATCTATATATATAATCAGATGACGACTTCGCCCTTCAGCATGACAACGACTTCATTGCCTGATTTATTATTAACTAGTCGACCGCAAAATTAAAAATATAAAAATTATAATATTAATCATAATAATAACACCGACATAATCGACAAAGTTTCGTGTTTTTCTTCAGCAATAAGTTTGATGGCTGTTAAGTTTTATTTTTATCTGGTTTTCTCAGAGTATGTCCAATTCACTGACACTTTTTATTTATCGTTTTTCATTCAAGATTTTTCTTAGATATTTTTCGCTGTAAATTTAATTACTGCTACTCTTTGTTAAACAATAATTTAAAATGTAATTAGTTGTAACTAAAATTACCGTATATCTATGTAAGGGTGTATTTGAAATGCCATAAAGTAGTATTTGATTTAATTTGTAAAATGTCATTAATAAGGATGATTGGCGCCAGTTTATTTTTGAATTTGTTTAATTTTAAAGAAGATTTAACATATTATATTCACCAAAAAAAAAATGAAAATATTTTTTCCATCCCATAGATTATGAACCATGAACTGTAAACAATTTTCTTATCACTCACCATCTCAATCGAACAAATTCTATATCCTGGTGATTTTTCGGTGTTCTAAGAAAAAATCAGGCACTAATGCAAATTTCTTTGATAGTTGTATTGAAAAACGATTGCGGCAACTTAAAAAATCTCGGAATATGATTTAATTTGGATGCTACCAATTTAGGTTTGGACTTTTTTAAATGTAACGAAATACCAATTAAATAAGATATCAATCAAAATTAAAATGTATCTTGTTTTTTATTTTATGAAAATATTTATGGCAATCCTTTTCGTTTTATTCACATCAATAATAATACGTTTAGTTTCGCAACATTTATTATATGATAACAAAAATAATATATTAGAAATATCTATCTGAAGGTTGATATAAACGTACGTGTACATATGCCTATCTAGATTAGACTATATTGTAAACCTCCAACTATTTCAATGTCAATATTGGTATTAGTTAATCAAATTATCTATATTTTATAACAGATGTTGTTGCATTAATATGTTTATATAATTTTCAATGTATATATAAATAGAAACAATTTGTTTATAGGTTACATGTAATTTATGTTTTTTTTTATTCCAAGGATTTTGTTGAATTACCCCTTTTTCCAAGAAAAAAAAATATATTAAACAGGATGATAACTTTTAAGTTATTATTACACATAATCAAAAAAAAATCGGTTGTGCCGCCCCAAAACTTTCCCGACGAGTATCCACGAATACTTTTTCAGATACTTAATGTTAAAGTTTCAAATTTTGACATTTTTTTATTTTTGACAGGTGACAGTTGGGTACATAATTTTGACTGTTCTGAATTGTTTTTCAAGGGCTTTCAAATGACATATTGCAAGTCAAATTCCGTGACATATTGCATCTGTCATTTTTTGACAGATGTCGTACAAAAACCAAGGTTCTTCCAAACCCATATACCAAATTTCAGCTCAAACGGATAAAACGTGTGGCCTCTATCGTTTAAGAATACACACAGACAGACAGACGTCCATTTGGAAATGGTCTCAGGTGACCTCAAAATGGATATTTCCATCTTTATCTCGAAATTTTCTTTTAGCTCGTTCACAATATTTTCCCTTCTCGGAGGTGAGTGGGGAAAGTAAAAAATCAAGAAGGATTTTGGCATAGGTGAATTTGGATGAGTTTAGAGCTACACGATTCTGAAGGTTCGATCCTGGAAAAAAAATTTCAGGACGGCAATGATGTTTATAGTAATTTTTAGTGTCGATTTACATCAAGTAGTAATTTTATTTTTGTTTTCTTAAAGTTTTCAAGACATCAAAAAGTAGAAAGAAGTACAATGAAACTGCTGAAAATTTGAATAATGTTTTCGCTTACAATCATTTTTATACAGTGTGTCCGTAAAGTATGGAACAAATTCATTTTTAGCTAAACAGGCCATTTTAAGAAATAATCCTGAAACACGTCGATTTTTGATTTTAATTTACCGTATTTTAAAATAATAATCTAATATACAGGGTGAATTACTTTCGAGTAATGAAGTCACCGTCATTTTTTGAATGGAACACCCTATATTTTTTTATATTTTTAGACTCGTCCCGTGAAGCTGATTTCAAAAACATATTACACTTATATTCTAAAGTAAATAGTTTTGAAGTTATAGACAATTGAAAATAGCATTTTTTCAAATTTAAGTGATTTCTCCGGCCAAACGACATAAAATCGGATAAAACGGCTTACGTGTCCCTATCATAACTCTTTGAGTTCTACTTGATGTATACAGGGTGATCAAAATTTGCCTACTTTTTATCACCCTATATACATTTTGTTCTTATGCCATCAATTAGAACTCAAAAACTCAATCACTTAAATTTGAAAAAATGCGATTTTCAATTGTCTATAACTTCAAAACTATTTACTTTAGAATATAAGTGTAATGGGTTTTTGAAATCAGCTTCACGGGATGAGTCTAAAAATATAAAAAAATATAGGGTGTTCCATTTAAAAAAAATGTCGGTGACTTCATTACTCGAAAGTAATTCACCCTGTATATTAGATTATTATTTTAAAATACGGTAAATTAAAATCAAAAATCGACGTTTTTCAGGATTATTTCTTAAAATGGCCTGTTTAGCTAAAAATAAATTTGTTCCATACTTTACGGACACACTGTATAATAAAAAATTGATAGTTTTCCTAGAGAAGAAGCGGATGAAAATGAAAACTTACCAAAATCTGATACCTTTTATACCAACCATTTGTTTTTTTAATAGAGCTTTTATTAGGGCTTCACACGAGACGAGGTAAGGCGAGAATTTCAAAAATCTCATCTCGGTCTCGTTAGTGGAGAAAAAAATAAGTCTCGTTTCAGCCTCGGTCTCGTATCGTAACCGTTTGTCTCGTCTCGTCTCGTCATATCTCGTTATTACTAGAACTTATTTCTAAGATAGTATAAAACGAGATAATTATTAATTCTATTATAAATTATTTTTTATATGGGAGATAACTGAACGTCTAACCAGAGACCGTTTTTAAAAAAATTACAATTGTCGAATTAGAACTGGAGAGCATGTTAATGTTGATTTCGTTACTCTTATTTTCAATATTTATTCTGCACACATACCTTCAACAACAAATGTAGTTTCTAAATACCCTTTGGGTACCTAAGACTTAATTGGGACATAAGATTTTATTACCCTCAAACTGTTTGGGAATCCTAAAATAATCGAAACACATTGAGAGTGTCATTTTATATAAAATAAAATATTTCATAGATGGTTACCAGATTTTAGATTTCGTAAATTTATCGTAACCTATGCAGATCTTTGTTTTATTATAAAAAAATGAAACGTTTATACTGCTTGCTTATTTTTCTCAGAAATTTCAGAAATAAATTTTGAAGAAATATGAACGAGACTCTCAGGTCTCGCCGTATGTGGTCTCGGTCCGCCTTAATAATTTTCAAAAAGGTCTCGTCTCGGTTTTAGGAGACGAGACGAGAAAAGTATCGTTATCGTGTGAAGCCTTAGCTTTTATATTTTTCAAGACGGTTTAAAAAACGAGTTTCATGATATCGCTATTAATTTTTACACAATGAAATTTCACAGCCGGTATATTTTGGTTGCACCGCACGACCTTGCGTCCCTGATTTTATATGATAAAAAAAACTCGATTTATTAGAGAAGAAGCGGATGAAAATGAAAATGTGTGAAAAGAATCTGAGTCAGATTTTTTTATCAAAATCTGATTCCTTTTACACCAACCATTTATTTTTTTATATTAACAATTTGATATGTATAGCAATCATTTGATATATATAGCAACCAATTTTTAGCAAAAACAGTATTTTTATAGCAATAATTGGAATTGGAATTTAAATAGCAACAATTTCGACAATTTTTAGCAAAGATTTGATTTTTGTAGCAAGAATTGCATTTTTATAGCACATATTGGACTTTTACGACCAAATATTGGATTTCTCTAGCATTTTATATTTATATTAAAAAAATCATTTTTTTAGTATGAATTATTATATTTTTAAAGCAAAAGTTGGACGTTTATAGGAAAATTTGATTTTTTTTCAATTATTTGATTATTAAACAAAAATTTTTACTGCATAAATTGGATTTTTCTAGAAAGCATTGAATTTTTAGAACAAAAATTGCGTTTTTGTAGTAAACATTTATTTATTTTAATTAAAAGAGAAACCGCATCAACCAGACTGGTTATTAGCGAAAAAATTGATATAAAATATGTACATACATGGTGAAACTAAAATTATAAACAGTATAATAATCTTGAGTGGGGTAAAAAATTTAGTATGATAAGTCTCTAACAGTTCATATAAATTTGGAGAGTTGATGAATAGAGAGTAATGATAACAATATCATATAAGTAGGTTGACTGTAATTTTGTTGAATTTACTAAATATTATTTGTATAAAATACATTATGTTGTTTGTATGAACCAATAGGATTATTTGGATCCAAGTTGATTAAACTAAATATATTGTTATTTGAATGAATTTAACCGGTACGTGTCACATAAGTGTAAATCTTGTTCATAATATTTGAGTGACAGGAAATTGAACATAAAAACCCCTAAAAAACTGTTTTATTTATACAATATAACTTAAGAGGTATTTCTAAGCATATAAAAATATAAACAAATCTAAACCACTAGTTTTTTGTTAAATTGGTGGTACATGTAATGCACCATTGCCTGTATTCGAAAAAACTAACAATGGAAAAAACTTATATGGAAAAAACATTTAGAAATCAACCCTGATCACTCCATCATTGAAAATTTAAGACAAAAGACTGAAGTAGACAAAAATGACAAAGCTGTTAAAGAGTTGGAATTGGTAAAAGCAATCTTTGGTTTTTTTACAGTTAAAAAAATATTTCAAATTGGTATAACAACAATTTCGACAATTTATAGCAAAAATCGATTTAATAAAGGATTTTACAGCAAATATTTTAGGATATAATTTTTTCATAATAAGAGGGATGAAAGGAGGCACAAGAAAGAGAATTAAAACGATTTTTCTACCCATGGTTTTTGGATAGGAACATTTCGAATAAATATGGAAAATCAAAACATCAAAACATTAATTTTACTTTCCCGACCCCTACGATAAGGGAAAGTCTGTCTGTCTGTCTGTGTGTATTCTTCCACGACAGAGACCACACGTTTAATCCGATTGAGCTGAAATTTGGTATATGGGTTTGGGTTATCCGTCGGAAGAACCCATTAGTTTTTGTACGGAAGTGTCACTATCAAAAAATTACAGATGCAATATGTCATGGAATTTGACTTACAATATGTCATTTGAAAGCTCTTGTAAAACTCTATTCAGAACAATCAAAATTATTTATCCAACTATCACCTGTCAAAAATAAAAAATGTCAAAATTTGAAACTAACATTAAATATCTGAAAAAGAATTCATGGATACTCCTCGGGAAAATTTTGGGGTCTTAAATATTTTTATAATTATTTTTGAAATTTGAAAGAATTTTACTATTTATTTCATTCTATATGAATTTAAGTATTGAACAAAAAGTGAGTTTTTGCCAACCTTGTCTATAAGTCCAATTAAAAATAATTTTAAATCTACATATTTATTTGCTGTCGCAATTCAAGGAACATTAAGTTGTTATTTTAATGCAAATTGAATACCCTACATATGACAAGTCAATACTGGTACTTAGCTTTATCTACATTTATGACACACTCGTATATAGAATATCGATTTTACAATTACCATTACTATTTTCTGCAAGTGACATTAACACTATCTCCGATGATTTATATTCAGCCATGGATAGAAATAGAAAATGTGTTCGGTGAAGTTAAATAATGGATTTTTTTTTACTTAGAAATATGTAACACATAAGGATTTATTTCTTATTAGAAAATTAACAACTACTTAATATACTCATTTAAGAGATCATAAATATATTAAGTGGCTGGACTGATGTTGATTTGCTTAACTTAATAGCTTAAAAATAATGAATATATAGCGGGTATTTAATAGGCAATAGAATTTGTATATTAAAAATTATATGTGATACGTGAAAAATGAAAATATGTTAATTCGAGTATTTTTTTTTGCTTAACAAAGGCTTGGTTAAATTTGTAAAATTTACAGTAAATTTATACGGAAATTATTGTCTACACTAAAATTTGTATAAAGGAGCAGACCAAATATAACACCCAAGTTTCACGACTATGTGTTATCTTGTATTAGTGGTGCCCACGAGCAGTGTTACCGTTTTCAATAAACCGTATTCTACCAACATTTCGATAATAAACTACCAAAATCTACTAACTATCTAAATCAAACCTATGTATCTTAATTTATTTGATAAAAAGAAGCCTTTGACTATCTGAATCTAACATGTGTTTTTTTAAAAAAGAAGAAAATATAACACTATTTATATCTATTTTATTAAAAGAAGTCTTGACTATTTAAATCTAACATATGTATTTTTTAAAAAAAGAAAATATAACTTTCCCTTTTCCCTTAAAACTTTTTTTTCACTTCGGTCCCCATTGTTTTTCACTTTCCCCTATTTTTTTTCCAGTTTTACCCCTATTTTTTTATTCCACTTCCACTACTTTTTTTTCCACTTTTCATCTACATTTTTTTCCAATTTCTTTGTATCAAACTTTTTTGTTCAACTTTTTCCCCTTAAAACTTTTTTTCCACTTCTTTCCCCATTTTTTTTTCACTTTTACCCTACTTTTTTCCACTTTTTCCAATACTTTTTACTAATTTTTTTATATTTCAAACTTTTTTTCCAGTTTTTCCCCCGACTCATTTTTCTCCTATTTTTTTAATTTCAATTTTTTTTCCGCAATGTTTCCACCATCCTTTTTTCCTGTACTTTTTTACCATTTTTTTATATTTCAAATTTTTTTTGCAATTTTTCCCCATTTTTTTGTTTTAGACATTAATTTATACTTTTTCCCCTACACTTTTTAGTAATTTTTTAATTTCAAACTTTTTTTACTGTTTTATCAGTAATTTTTTTGTTTCCCAACTTTTTTCCCATTATTCCCTCATCCTCTTTATTCCCCGAATTTTTTAATAATTTCTTTGTGTCCCACTTTTTCTCCTTAAAATTTTTTCCACTTCTCTTAAAATTTTTTTTTTTTACTTCTCCCCTACTTTTTTCCATGTTTTTTTATTCCACCCTTTCCTCTACTTTTTCTCACACATTTTTTACTAATTTCTTTGTGTCAAACGTTTTTTGTTTCACTTTTTCCCCTTAAAACTTTTTTTTTCACTTCTTTCCCTATTTTTTTTTCACTTTTCTCCTACTTTCTTACACTTTTCCCTACTTTTTTATTCCACCCTTTCCCCTACTTTTTTCTACTTCTTCTCCTACATTTTTTACTAATTTCTTATTTCTTTGTGTCAAACTTTTTTCCACTTTTTCACTAATTTTTTTATAATTTAAAAGTTGAAACTTTTTTCCAATTTTTCCCCTACTTTTTTTCCACTTTTCGCCCCAACCTTTTTGCCCCTACTTTTTTAGTTTAAAACTTTTTCCTTAATTTTTTTATATGTAAATCTTTGTCCCAACTTTTTATTTCTAATTTTCTCCCCCTCCCATTCTATCACTACCAATTGAGAGGGGAAAGGGAGGGGAAAAATAATTACTCAAAAAAGTGACCTTTTCGTAAAAAAGTGGAAATTTGACAAAAACTGACAATAATGAGAAAAAATGGGTAGATTCAGAAAAAAAAGGGGAAAACGGGATAATTTCAAGAAAAAAGTGCCAATTTGAAAGAAGAGGGGAAATTTAAGACAAAAAAGTTAGAAAATTTGAAAGAAAAGAGGGGAAATATGACAAAAAATAACAAAAATGAAAAAATAAGACGTAATTTTAAGAAAAAAATGGGGTAACTTAAGAAAAAATGGGGTATTTTCAGGAAAAAGTGACAAAAATTGAGAGAAAAGAGGAAATTTAAGACAAAAAGTGACAGTATTTGAGATAAAAGAGGGGAAATTGTGTAGGAAGAGAAAAAATATGACAAAAATAAAAAAATTAGGGGTAACTTTGAGAAAAAAGGGGGTAGTTTCAGATAAAAGTAAACAAAGTGAAAAGAGGAAAAATTTCAGACAAAAAAATAACAGTGTTTGAGAGAAAAGAGGGAACATATATTTCGTAATAAAATATATATCAGAAATCGAACCTGGAACTTTCATATGTAACGTCTACACTCTACCACTAGACCACATCGTTCACAGTAATGAATAATCAAACTTTCAAGTTAACGTACAATAAAAGTCGATAAGGGCCAAACGAATAATGCGCAATAGTTTTAAATTCAAAACCAAAGAATCTACTGAAATCTACTAAAATTATCAATTCCACTAAATTTTTCTTAAAAATCTACTAATCTAGTAGGAAATCTACTGAAAACGGTAACTCTGCCCACGAGAGTCTCGTTATCGAGGTCTCGCATGGTCTCGTCTCGCCTAATTAACGATGTTTGTTATGCCTAAACGACTGTATGAAAAATAAAAACGTTTGCGACCGAAAAGATTATTAGTAGATTTTTTTTTTACTTATTTATAAAATTATGTTAATTTTCTTTTCCTATACTCTTACACAATAGCAAGTGGGTAAGTATCTCTTACTGGACTGAAACATATGACGAGATTTCGATACTTTTATGAGACTCTCTGGTATGAGAAGCGAGACGAGACTAGAGACAAGATTTTATGGAAGTCTCGTCTCGTTGATCTCGTGGACAACAATATCTTGTATAGTAATAAATTATAAAATTGGCCCTTTTACATAGTTATTTTTTATATTTTTTTTGGGTAATTTTATTTTATAGATATTGATATGTGAGGTACATTTAAAAAAAAAGTATAAAGTAACAATAAAAATAGGTAGAATTTAATCTAATAATCTAATCCAATTTTAAAAAAAAAATCTAAATTTGACATAATTGATTAATTTCTATCTACTTAAAAAATGATAGATAGTCACGACATCTATCGTAAGTTGATGGGTACCAACCGGACACATCCATTTATTAGGATAAAATCCTCTGTGAAAGCGACGGACCAAGTACAACTTAGCGCCGATAGATGGCACCTATCCGCATTCATAATGCCTTATGGGGGAGCGAGCAAACAAAAACAAAGCGAGAAAGTTTTCAAAAATTCTCTCGTTGAAAAAACTTACTCTCTCTGTTTTTAACTTAATCGCGTTATGGCCGCTTCCCCACAAGGCATTATAATGACGGATGAATGCTATTGATGCCAAGTTGTACTTGGCCAGTCGCTTTTAGAGATGATTTTATCTTAATAAGTGGCTGTTTCCGGTTTATACCTATCAACCTACGATAGATGTCGTGACTATCTATCATTTTTTAAATAAATCATGTTACCTATTCTACAATTTTAATTCTGGTTACAAAAAAAATATTTATTTTTAATTATTATTAATAATAATCATGTCGAAAATAATTTAATTTAATTTAAAAAAAATTGCAAGTATAATCACTTTATTGTATTAAAGGATATATTAAAGCATTCTGATGACCGTTGTTTTATTTGTTAATAAAACTAAAATAACTGTTAGAATTACCTGCAACTGGTGATAATTTCCTCATGACACACCATCTCGATTTCCACTGTAAAAAGATAAAATAGATTATTTTTTATTACTAATTAGAAATAATTCCATAACGCTGCTGATACTGTTTCTACAGGTACGTTTCTGAGTTTTTTAACAAACGGTCACTACCATAAATCTTCAATGGTAGTTCTGACTGCAGATATAGTTAATTATATTAATATTACAGAGGGTGAGTCATAACTATTGTGACATATACTAATGGCCTGTTATTTGTACCAAAATATGGCGATAAAATGTTGCTGTGGAAAAATATACAGGGTGTTAAAGTTGAATTTTGTTTTGTTTTTTTGCTAATAATTTCATGGTGTATTTATAAACTGTTATCAAAATCGGCACAGAGGAATATTATTCAATTTATTATTATATATTTTGCTATATGGGGCGACATGTGGATGATTCCTGAAGATGAAATTAAGTCGAAACTCTTTTTGACGAAACTTTTATCTTTTTTACGTAATATTGGTACTCTTATTTAAACACGATAATTTCATCCGTTTTCAAAAAAACGCAATTGAACAGTTCAGTCTTACAAGGGGATTTTAAATAACAAACAATTAACAAATTTGTAAAGTAAGACTTCTATTTCGACGATAAATCAGGGTTATAAAAAATTAACAATTTAACTTTTAAAAGAGCAAATTCAAAGTAAATATTCTACGTGGCCCCCTTATATAATTGGTATTTGTCTCGTGAACTAATTTCATTGCCATAAACTAAGGACTTCATATGTCCCCATAAATAAAAATCAAGAGGGTTATAATCAGGACTTTTTGGTGGTCATTCAGAATTACTTCCTCTGCCTATCCATCCATGACTAAGACGGTTTCTAACAGCTGATGGAAAATGAGGTGAAGCTCCATCCTGCATAAACCATATTTTTATTATGGCCCTGAATAAATATGGATTAAGAACTCATATCCATTTTTAATTTCTTTTATTAGTTCGAAGGGAAAGTGTAATTAGCACATTAGACACATCTTTTAACACAAAGAATCGATTTTATTTATTTTTAAGGGTTATTTTCTCACCCATTTATTGAATGAAAATATAAATTGAATTTACACTTTTTTAACAACACAACTTGTAGAGCATAGCTCTAACTTCATTAAACTTAAACATTATTAACACTTGATATTAATTTGAAATCCCAGAATGTTCAATATTTAAGTGAAAAGCTCTCGCCGTGAGACAAATATTCTCATCGACAATATAGAAGCTTAATCATAATAATTTAAAGTGAAAAGCTCTCGCCGGGAGTCGACTATTCTCCTGAACGATCAAGAAGCTAATGAATAAATGTGGATAATAATTTGGTGTGATAGATGAATCTTTTCAACAGAGATTAGACCTGATTTTAATTTGTAATGGAGCATTCCATATTCTGATGCAACTGCGCTTGTCGCTCTCTATGAGAATGTTATATAGAAAGAGATGAGTGTTAGTTTCAACGGTTTATTCTAGAAATAATTCTTTTGGTATAGCTGTACCGGTTTACATCACGCAATAAATGACGTGGACAAATTTATGATGACATTTGTTGAATTGGAATCTATTCTTAGATTTCAGAATGATAAATTGTAAAGTGATGAAGAAAAGTATGAACTGAAATAAGAAACTTACTAATTTCAAAAGAGATAGAAATTAGTTCGTAAATTCTGGATAATATTTCAGTGAAATTTATCCATGCCCCAAGCAGTCCCCGGGTTCGACTGCTAAAATTATCTGCTGGATTTCGCCGAGCATAAACTAAGAAATAAGTGGATTATTCAGTTGTGATGCATAGCGACCACAAAGCACCATTCTGGAACATCAGAAATGGGCTTAACAAGAGTCCCTCAAGTGGCGAAAAGATTGATTTTAAAACACATACGCATGTGGTTGTTCCCTTAAATCTGGCCACAGAAGCAACAGAATTTAAACAGTATGTGTAACCTGCCATGGAGCGAAACACAGATGCCTAAAAGACAAGGTAAAACTACCATGATGCTGCCTGCCTATTCAAGGTACTCGGCTTACTATTTGTGATCAGTCACAAGCTCGTGTTTGGCATTCTGAAATCCTCAGTACGACTCTGGCTGAATAGATGGGCTGCTAAAGAACATCAGACAAGCTGGAATCTCATGCCGGGTCAGAAAAACAGTAAACTGATGGTCAAAAAGCCATCAAAAGCACTGACCAACGATATTCTGCAGCTAATCAGATATCAAATAAGGCATGTCACGGGACTAATAACTGGACATTGCCATCTTAGGGAACATCTACTCAAAATGGGCATCTACCAAGACGAACCCATCTGTAGACTATGTAATGAGGAGGAGGGAACAGCCTCTCACATTATACTAGAGTGTCAAGCACTTATACGCTTGAGGTACAACCTCCTAGGGACAGAAAATACACAGGAGGCCTTCCCCAGAGAAAATCTTGTGAAGAGGCTGCTAAGCCTGATAAAGGTAACAAACCTTTTCACTTAATAACAACGATACAATTGGCATAGCACAATAAGTCTTAAGGCTGCAATGTTGAGGCCTAAATCCTTAGCCAATAATATCGATTAAATCAATCAAAGTAACAAAACAAGTTTTGTAATAGGCCTAACATATTGACCGTTTGAAGTTAATAATTTAACGGATAGAACTTTACCACCTTTACGTACCAACATTTCAAAAACTCTGGCCAAAGGCCATTTAAGGGAGGGATGTCATAATCTTTAAGCAAAACTAAATTGTGGATTTGAATATTGATTAACGGAGTTAACCACTTGGACCGATTTTGTAACCTGTTCAAATAATCAATAAACCTATGGTCGCCTATAATGCCACACCAAATATTGAATTTAAACTCATTTTGAAATTTCTATATCTTTAATAACATGCTGGTTTTCTTCTTCCCAGTAGTGACTGTTTCGCCAATTAAAAACCACTCATCTGGTAAAAGTTGTCCCATCAGTGAACATAATATTACTTACTACAGGACTTTCATCTACTGATTAGGTGTGATTTTTTTCGAAATGACCCTGTTTCACCTAAACGATGAAATAAATTTGCAAAAGTTTTGTGGTTTGGTTGACTTCTGTTTGCATATAACAATCCATATCTTCCGGTCGCAGAGTGACCCTGAAAATGTGGTTGTGCGTATACCCAAATCATATCCAGTGTTGTCAAATGTAGCACAGTTGTGCCAAAATTGGCACTTTCAGCCATGAAGTAGCACCAGAGCACGCACAATTGTAAAACTGACAAAAACGAGCACTATTTAGTTCTAGGATCTTTTGTTTTATTAATGAACGGGATTGAAGTCGCTCCATCTCTAGGTCGAACAAAAATTGCAAATCACTACATTCAAATGGAATGCCTCTTTTTCCCATGCCATGCCTCTTCTTCAGCGTTGAGCCGTGAGGCACCATTGGTCACTATTTTGTGACCAACTTCAGCACAGTCAAAAATTCCTGATCATATCCAGGATTTCTTCATTCGTAAAATGATTCTGACGGGGCATTTCAATAGAAAAAGTAATGGTAGATTTAAAAAAATATAAGAATACACTATACTCTAATAGCAAAAACAAGAAATGACATTTAGTAACAACAATTATCCTGTTTCCTCGGAAGATTTAAAAAAAATCCACCAGAGGCAGACCAGTGGAGGTACACATGTTTTGATTTCCCTATTGACATTAACGTTAAACGTACTTTAAAAAAATTAAATTAAAGGAAGAGGATGTACCTGGAGCAAAATAAATTTGCCAAAGTTCAAGACCATCTTGTCCGGGACGTGAAACGATGGTTTGCATGTCGTGGTTTATCTGTTTCAAGTAATAAAAATGTACTCGTAGAAAGGTTAGTCCATTTTATATTTTGTCCGATTATTTTCGGCTAAACAGCCATCTTCAGGCCATATATAAGTAATAAGTTTAGTACAATCAATCCATGTGGATAAAATATAGCATAATTAAGTAGGTGGTAACAGGAAGGGTACAAGAGGATTTAAATTTATGGGACATAAAATTAATTAAAAGTAAATTTAATCGTTTGAAAAATAATATCGTAAAACTTTATAAAGTAAAAGAGAATAACATTGTGAATTCTTTGGTAGTAAGCAGGAAATGAGCTCGTGGTTCTGAGAACCTTGTTGGAGGATATCCATGTTCATCCAATTGGACTGTTTTGGAAACTACATCCACATCGGAAAACTTAAATTTAACAATAATATTAGCAATGTCCACCCTGGTGGTATAAGTCACCATGTAAAGGTACCAGATAACCAGAATAATTTTAATAATATCAATTAATCTTATGCGAAACCTCATTGACACCGCGTGACATTAAAGTTAAAATAATTATTTGCTCAGATATAAGCAATTTAAATTGTTTTTATAATAAATAATTAATATAGATAACTTAAATTTGAAAAAATATAGTGATAACTGGAGCCAGCGAAATTCTTAGAAATATTTTGAAATACAGATAAAACAGTTTTATAAAATAAAATATAAAATAAAATTGTTGTCATTTACCAGCACTGCATTTTTATTCTCCGTGTTAAATTAAAAGTTGAAAAAAAGAAGAAAAAATCACATTTTATGGACAATTATAATGTATACCGTTAGAATCGCGTAACAATCATTAATGTAACAAAATTATATTGCAAAAAATACACCATTTTTTTTTAATTAAATAACACAGTAATAAATGTTTATGTTTATAATTAAATATTCTTTATAGCCTTTTTAAACGCGTTTGTGATATTTTTAATGATTAAAAAAAATAGCTAATTAATTTAACTCTGTTAAAAATATTATATTTTTATTACCTTGTATGCAACATGATGAAACAAAATAGTAAATTCAATAAAAATTAAATAAAACAATGCAATAAAAAAATTCAATTTATTATTTTGAGTGAAATAAATAATATATTATTTAATAAAATTTACTTTATTGATTTATATTGTAGAGCATTTATGATAGTAAATTATTTCCTCTTCCCACTTTAATTTTATTTTTTTTTGAGTCAATTTTTATTATTGGTGACACAATTATTATAAACCCAGCTGTAATTATTATTAAGTTGACAGCCAAGAATTATAGTTTGTTACTATCAAATTGGACTTGGAAGATAATTTATGTCGAAGAACCACTCAGTTGTTTGCAGAACTGAGACTGCACGAATAAATGAATAAACTTTATTTCGATTCTGAAGAGCGTTTTATATGCTCATTTATTCATATCAAAACTTTTGTTATTATATGTAAACAGTTTTATATTTGGATCAAATTTATTTGACAGAACAACTATACCCATTTAATGAGGCCTCAGTATTAGTTTCGTGATGGCGAAAAAAATTTCTTACCCCACTTTTTATCACTTGTCTCGACGTGTCCGAGCTCCCTGAGTCCGAAAATGCAAACAAAATTCGATCTGTACGTCTGGATGTCTGTCTGTCTGGATGTGAACACTGTAACTTTTAAACGAAAGCTTCGATCAAGTTTCGATTTTCACTTTACCGAGTTAGTTTTATCTAAGGAAGAACCCTATTGAATTTGAGCAGGATTGGACCGGCCCTTCCGGTACCCGACATACAAATTAGTGGTTTGCATGGGAAAACTTTTTTCCAATTCAAATTTTTAGAACTTTTTCCACGAAAACATTATGTATAAAATTCCCTTACACGGCATGTATTTATCACCAATGCTTCACAGCATAAAAAGTGTTCGCTCGATGGGCCGAAGTTCCGAAACATTTTAAATCATACCTTCCAACGCAACTTTGTTAAAGGAATACTTGTACATCTTTTTCAAACCTGGAAAATTTATATTATTAGTTGGTGAATTCATCACGCTTTTATCGGGAAATTATGATGAACTCACTATTGTCGCATTAGTCCAGAAAATAGTAGTAGATAGGAGATTGAAAATGGACTAGATCCATACCAAAGCGGAGTAGTTCAGAGAGCATATTTAGTCAACTTACTTTAAGTATGCAAAGGTTCTTCTTCAAGCAACAGCAACAGCGAGTTGGTCGTACCAAATGTCAAAATAGATTTTTGAAAAAAAAGAAGACAATAGGTTTTCGTCTTATTTTCTCTTAAGGCATTCGGCCATTAGCCGAACAACGTTCGTAAAATAATTGCAGAATCGGCAACTGTTCCTTCATATTCATCCGTACATTCAATCGGAGTAGAAATCAATCTTTTGGAGTAGCAGAGTAAAAAATAATTAAAGGGAGTAGATCTACTCCAGATGGAGTAGCTTCGTAACTTAATTTGATTGGTTAAATCAGAGTGATGTGTTGGTTTTGAGAGGCCGCATTTGGGTAAAATTCGTTAGATGAATAATTGGATAATTGGATATAATATTTTAAAGCAGCTATGACAGCGAAAGATAATAGTTCTAACAAGAGACGAAATATATCTGCTAATGTAATCTTGGATTATTGTAGAAGGTATGCAGTGACCCAAGAGATATGCATATCTAGACAAGTAGAAATGAATAAATGAATTGAATTATACTTTTATGTTAACACATGAAACCAAGATTATACAGGGTGTTTCATTGGGAAACGGAAATACTTAAAACGCGAATAGAGGTCACCGAGGCGGTTCCAGATATACCACATTTATTGGCTCTGGTCGGACTTTGTAACCGAGATACAGGATGTTTTTATCGATTTTGCTAATTTCTTCCTGGGGCCATAACTGTCGAATCACTCCGTACATTTATTTGATATTTGGTACACATGTTTTTTATTCAGAGACCAAATGAGCCAGTTACTAATCACAAGAAAAATCCAGGTCCGGATTAACAAAAAAATAGAAAGCAATTGTGACCTTGAAACAACACCCTGTATATTGAAATTTTCAAAATCTAGTTGCATATTTGAAAAGAGAGCAAAAAACTAAATCAAAAAGTGCGCAGACAATTTAACTACTCAAATTTTGAACTTATAGTGAAGTTTTTAAGAACTCAGAGACTACAAAGTGATTATTATTAACTTTTAATAATAAATTATCAAAACTATTGAATCCATATTCATTTTAAAATTTTGTATTTTCCAGGTCCGTACTTGTCATTTTTGAACAGTTATTTAAACGCCCTGTATGCATGTATTAAAAATTGGTATTGTGTTATGTTTTTTTTTAATGTTTTAGTAAAAGAATTGAGAAAAATTAAGTCGATTTCATTCCAGCTAAAATAATTTCATTGTTTTTAAATACAATAATTTAACAAAACTATTATACTAAATTAAAAAGATACAAACTATAATAATTGCTCAAAATGTCCTCCATTTTGGTCTATAGAAGCAGCATGCGGGAACTACAGAGAAAAAATCCAAATTTAATCCGAAAATGACTTCGAAATATTTTAATTTATTATATTGGTTTTGTTAAATTTCGATTTAATTCTAATGCATATAGGGTGTTTAAAAAACTGTTCAAAAATAACAAGTAGGGACCTGGAAAATACAAACTAGATTGATTTACAGCTATAAAAAGGGAAACCAACGTAGTTAATAATTATTTAGTAATTTTAAAATGAGTATAGACTCAAAAGTTTTTATAATTTGTGCACTTTTTAATTTAGTTTTTTGCGCTCTTTTCAAATATGCAAATAGATTTTGAAAATTTCAATATACAGGGTGTTGTTTCAAGGTCACAATTGCTTTCTATTTTTTTGTTAATCCGGACCTGGATTTTTCTTGTGATTAGTAACTGGCTCATTTGGTCTCTGAATAAGAAACATGTGTACCAAATATCAAAGAAATGTACGGGGTGATTCGACAGTTATGGCCCCAGGAAGCAATTATCAAAATCGATAAAACACCCTGTATCTCGGTTACAAAGGCCGTCAGAGCCAATAAATGTGGTATATCTAGAACCGCCTCGGAGACCTCTATTCGCGTTTTAAGTATTTCCGTTTCCCAATGAAACACCCTGTATATTAGAATATTTCTGGTTAAAATGAATCAAATTTAACCCTAACAGTATCCAAGTAGCTCAGCCACGGATACGCGGACAGACAGACTTGGGTTAGAAACCGTTCTCGAGTTATCGCTGGGATAGACAGACAGACAGACATACGGACGGACGAACATTGTAAAGTTTTTAAGTATCTTCGCTTTGCTTTACTACTTAATAAAATTAAAATAAACCTTTCTTTATTTGTTCACAATGAAATCCTTCTTTCCGTCCTGTCTTGTTTCTGACACACAATATTCAGTATTTTTGTTCGTTGTTTTTATTTGCTGTCAATATTTATGCAGACTCCGACTGATTTTCTACTTGTTTTTATCAGCTACACAATAAATATGCTATCTGTTTGTAACAGGTCGGGGAAAAAAGTTTATCCGCACGAACAGTTTTTATTGAATATTGTTTCAGTTTAGGCGACACGTAATTTGGTGCGTCGACAACTTTTAGAGCATTAAATTCGAAAAAAAAATAAACGAGTTTTCAACATCCGATTGAGTACAGATAAAACCTAATGAAGTATAACTACATTATTATTAAAGTGTTGTTATTAATAAATAAATACATAATTATTGATTCATTTCAGACCTTTACCCTTTAACCGCGGGTAAAATTTTGCATTGGCATAAGTTAAATTTTGAGTCAATTTAAATAAAACATCAATAAACGTCATTTTAATAATTTCTAAAAATTGGAAAAAAAAACAAATTTTAAGAAATTTATGATTTCAAAAATATATGAAAAAATTCTAAAATGTAAAAATAAATAAATAAAAATGTCTATAAATTCAAAAATTTTGATAATTTTGACGGAAAGTTCAAAATATATTAATGTCATATTAAAAAAATTCCGAAAATTTTAGAAATTTAAATATTCCGAGAATTTTATGAATTTTAAGAACTACAAAAATATTAAATGTTTTAAGAACTTTAAAACATTTAAAAAAAATCAAAAATTTAATAAAAAACTGAATTTTAATAAATTTTCGAAAATATTTGAAAAATTTCAAAAAACATTTAATAAATTATCAGAAGTTTTCAAAAATTAAAAAAATTTCCAAAAATCCGAAAATTTTAAAAATTTCGAAAATTTCATGACTTAAACATTTCAAAAATGTCTGAAATTTAAAAATTGCAAAAAATTCAGAAATTGTAAACATTGTAAGAATTTGTAATAAATTTAAAAATATGAAAAGTTTTGTAAAGAAATAACAAAATATTAAAAATTGTTTATTTACGATGCCCACATCACAGCAAAGTTTTTACAAAACATTTATAGACGACAGCCGCAGTTAAAGGGTTAATAAATTTATAGTGTGATCAACCAACACACGATATATCATTTGTAGCAATTATCGAAAATACTTTCTCATACTCAGTGTTGCCAGATTTAAAATGCCCAAGGTGGTAGATTTACCATGTACAAAACGGTAGCTGTCATATGACATCATAATTTCGTTTCTTGTATTAGTTTGATTACTATGCTTATTTTTGCATAGTCGGTAGAATGATAGATTTAATAGACTGGATAAATATTGATAAAATTTTGTAATTAGAAAAGTAAGCAAAAATAACAAAAATTGGGAAAAATAAAGAAAATAGGGAAGACAAAGGAAACGTAGGGAAAATAGCGAAGAATAAAGTGAAATGGGAAAAACAAAGCAAAATAGGGACAAACAGGGAAAAATGGAGAAAAATAGTAAAATATAGTAAAAAATTATGGAAAACAGAAAAAATATGAAAAACTACGAAAAAATAGGAACAAATTAGGAAAAATAGGGGAAATAAAAAAAAAACTGAAAAAGGAGGAAATAAGAAAAAATAGAAAAAATGGGAAAAAAAGATAAAATTAAGAAAATTATAACAAATAGGGGGAGAGAGACAGAAATATTAAATCACAAGGAACCTAGTTACTGATCGCACAATCTTTTTTCTGATTTTTACAATTTTATGTTCTGTATATATATTTTTTGTTAATTTCAATTTTGTTAAATTTTTATAACTTTTGAAAGTATTTGTCTTTTTTAAATATCTGATTTTTTAATTTATTCTGATCTTTACTGATTTTTCCACATTTTTTTTCTGATTTTTTTTATTTTTATCTGACATTTTTCTTATTTTTTACCAAATTCTTTTAATATTTAATAATTTTTTTCCTTTTTTTTGTTTTCTTTTTTTACTTATCTAATCGTTAAATTTTTTAAATTTTCTATTTTAATTCGATTTTACAAGTTTTACAGATTTCTTCTGGATTTTCATTTGTTTTTTTTTTGTTATTAATTTTAATTTTTTTTATTTTAATTTAATTTTATAGAGAAACACATTATTTTTATGTGTTTGATTTCGTCTATACAAAAACAAATATTACATGGTACCAATAAACATTATTACGAAAAACGTTTATTCAAACTTGGTATAAAAGAGTTAGTTACAGTCAAATTGAAAATTTCAATCTACCAAGACGTCACCGCATCCAGTATTCATCGTCGAGACGCCGACGCCCATAATTTCGACAGACAGTTAGATTGTACGTCATCAAGGTTGAAAATAAAAATTTTTCTAAAATCAAGTAGGAGTTAAAGAGGATTGAAAGATATGTGACAAATAAAAGTCTATGAAGAATAGTAAAGTAAATAAGTTATTCAAACTGAATCAACTGAACAAAAAAATTATATTTTAGTATTCTAGAAGAACGTTGACAGAAGATGAGCGAAAGAGAGACCAGAGAATAGACGAAATCATCAAAAGGTAATGGACAAGAGTGTAATGAGTTTTTATAAGTAGACAAGGAAATGAAGACTTTTTTATAAATGTTGTTAACTTTTTGAATTTTTCTATAGAGTTAACCAAGTCCATCTTGAGATATTCACGTTTATTTTAGAAAACACCAAGAGATACTACTAATTGTAAAATCTGATAACAAAAAGAAGTTTCCATCCTTGACTCAGGAGCCATAGACCACTGTAGACAATCTTAAAATGATTTGTTGTGTCTCTATAATGTTTCAAAATATATAAAGATGAGATGTTGATAATAATTCTTTCCAATTATAGTTATTTATGGATCTGACTTATGATCTTAAAAATAAACAAAATTATTCCGCGCACATATAATTATCCCAAAACTCGGTATAAAGGGAACGAACCAAAATACCGAAAAAGGCACTTCAAAAATCAAGCCTTCAATATCATGCCAAGGCCAAAGCTCCATAAAAAGCACTAGTACCGAGTGCGATTTACTTGTCGACCCATAAAACAGAAAAATTACATTAGTCATGCTAAAATCTTCAATTTAAAAGGTGTTACAGTCTCTATATTTTAGAAACAACTTAAGAAATAAGAAAAAGTGAAATGCCAAAAGGAGCAACAGGATAAATCAAGTTTATATTTAATATTTTCTGTATATTATATAAAGATTACTATATTAATATTAATTATAAAAAAATCTGATGTGGCCAGCACATGACCTCTCGCCATTTTTGAATCAAAAATTTACAGGTTGACACAAAAAAGTATGAAAAAAAATTATTTTTTTGCAAATCTGGCAACAATGGCAAAAGTTTCGAAAATTTTAATGAGATTAAAATAAACTATAGGGTATACAAAATATATGTGTAAAACTTTATTGCCGTTTTGTATAATAATGGCGTCATCACCCATAGCAAGTGCCTCTTCCGGTTGTCCGATTGACACCAAAATCTAATCAGATCTAATCTAGGGTATAAGAATCGTGTATGCAAAATTTCAAACTTTTTCATTCAGTAGTTTTTGAGTTATCGTTACTACAACATCCATCCAAACACACACACTAACACACACACACACACACTAACACACACACACACAGACATCATCGCGAAAATATTAAAATCGTATTCTAGGGACCCTAAAACGTGTTTATCCATTGAAAACTCACTACCCAATTTTTAGCATGATTCCTATACCTCTCTTATCTGAAGGGCGAGAGGTAAAAAAATACCAATAAATAGCGTTAAAGTATCATGTTGTTTATAACCTATATTTTTAATGTTAAATTATATTTAGAAAAAAAGTTTGATAAACAAATTAATCAAAACAAACATTTTTAACAGAAATCAATAAATACTACTCATTTAGCAACATTTTGACCTACTGATAAAATTTTTGGGGCATCTTAAGTATACTTGTCTTCAACAAATATTATTTAATTAGTAATTCAATAAAGTTGAAGATTTATTACTGTAAACATAATTTTATTACATTTGACTTCTACTTTTATAATCGTATATCTTGTGTTATTACATCATCAATTTAAGGCCAAAGTTATAGCAAATATTTTTGAAATGTTTAAAATTTTTGTAGTTTGTAAAACTGAAAACAAATCAAGATTATGGAGTCTGAACAGAAAGTAGGTGTTGGTCAAGTGCATCAATGTTATCGTTTACTTGGGAATAGGCGTGCGCAAATTAACTACATTACGCAGATCCATGGCACATATTTGTCACTTTTTCGATGCATTCTTTTTAAATGTAAGAAATTGTCGAATTTAGAAAAAAATATTTATCCTACTACAAAAAAAACGTAAAGATGGGAATTTATAGCCCAAAAAAATTCCTTTCGGAACAAGCCCTCCTCACGACAATCCTTCCTCGCGACAATCCTTCCAAGGACAATTCTATTCCATGACAATTCTTACCCGCGACAATCTTTCCTCAGAATATCCTTTCCCAGACAATCCTTCCTAGACGTACTCTCTTTGGCGGTACATATGCTAAAATGGGAACGATAGAGAGAAGATTAGTCTGGTCCTGCACAAGAATGAGACGCAAAATCGTGAAACGTTGCACATTTTTTCCAAATCGATTAGACTACCTCCACATGGTGGTGTCATGAATTGGAACATCTCAGGAAAGTAGCAAGAAAATCTTTTAAGAACATCAAAACACAAAGACTGTAATTGGGACACATACAAATCTCACCTCAAAGAATATAAAAAAAGTCGTCAGATAAATCCAGAGAAAGACAGCGCAGTATCGGTGCACTAACCAAAGAGGATGGCACGAAAAATGCAAACCTCGAAGAAAACACCAAAATTCTACTGTCAACGCACTTACCTGATTCGGACAGCACAAATGTGGTTGACTGGATAGAGGAAGAACACAACCCATCCATCTACGACTGCCAAACACATTGACGAGGATAAAGTTAGGTGGCAATTTCCAACTTCTCCCCCATTCAAATCGCCAGCACCTGGCACCCGGATGAACTCATACCGCACCTGATGGGAATACTCAGATCTTCCTTGACTCTGAGATATATTCCCAAAAAATGGAGACAAGTAAAAGTTGTTTTCATACCTAAACCTGGAAGGATGGATTGTTCCATCCCAAAAGCATACCGACCAATTAGTCGGACATCGTTTTCCATGAAGACATTAAAAAGGCTATCTGGAAGGTACATAAGAGATGTGGTAACTACTACAACACCACTACATCCCGATCAACATGCGTACACCACAGGATGATCTACTGATTCAGCCCTCCACTTGGTGGCCGGCCGGATAGAAAGATATGTGGACCAAGTGTCCGGCTGGGGTGTTTTCATAGATATAGAAGGTGTTTTTGACATGACCAAAATAATACACTTACTAACCAATAGTAATGTTCCACAAATTATAGGTGAATAACATGCGCTCAAAACGAGAAGATGTAACCATGCGAGGCTTGGTTGGGAGGGGATGTTCATAGGGAGGGGTGCTATCATCTCTACTTTGGAACATGGTCTTGGGTCTTGGACAATCTTATTAGCCGCTTTAAGAAAGACCAACGCTACATAATAGCATACGTGTTAACAGGAAAGAAAATTCGAAAACATACTCTACGAAAGAATGCAAGTAGTTCTCAGGATTATTGAACAGTGGTGCGAGGACAATTCACTGTCTATCAATCCCAAGTAGACAGAAATGGTTCTCTTCACAAAAAAACGAACTGAAACCTCCTGAACTTAAAACAAAACTAAACCTCGCAATAAAAGTGAAGTGCCCTTGGACAGAAAATTAACCTGGAACTCATACCTAGAAAACAAAGTCCAAAAAGAATACATTGCTTATGTCGTCGAATTGTCGCACCTAGGGTTATAGCCTAGGAGAGTCGCGTTGACGACTACGATAAGACTCTGCTCGGTTGGAATAGAACCTGATGTAGGATTAGAGAGGTGACATGTCACTTCTGGTGGGAGGCACTTGACATGCTTCCAGTGCTACAAGCAAACATGGACTATATCTCACCGCGATATGCCTTCCACAGGGCCTACAAAGTTATCAGAAAATATATAGAAGAGCAGGAAGTGGCAGCCTAGCTCAAACGGAGCTAATTAGTATCCTAATGGCATCTAAAGAAATCACCAGAAATAACAATACTGAAAGAAATACGTCATCTATACAGATAACAGACAAGCCCAACACATCCTGGACAGTCCACGAAGTTGTTCAGGGTTAGAACTAGAATGTGACTAAGCATTGGTCGAAGCTTGCATCAATAATGTGGCCACCTTAAGAAGGATCAAAGCCCATGCCACATCAAAAGATAACCGTCTCGCCGACACGTTGGCCAAGAAGGCAACCAACCAAAACCATTTGGACCTGGCTCCTCCATTAGACTAACGACATCGGTCGTGAAGATACTAATTAAGGATCATTCCCTTGTAAAATTCAAGGATAGATGGGATGAAACAAGAAGCTGCAGAGTTACTAGGGACCTCGTAAGTTATACTGACAACACAACATCCAACAAATACTTGTCAAAGATTATTCAGAATCTGCGCCATTAACAGGTATTATGACTGGTCGCTGTCCAGTACAAAAACACCTCAACATCATGGGGCTGTCAGACAACGCTGCAGGGGGTGTTATTACCAGGAATATGAGGCAATCGGGCATATCGTCTGTGGTTGCCAGACACTTTCCTCAATTAGAAAACTTGTGTTCAGCGAGCATTGGCTAACATTGGCCAATATAAGAGAGACACCTCTTGGCGACGTTGTCAACTACGTAACTGTAGTTGACACTGTACTGCTAACAGCTAAGTCCTTACTTACTAAATGAGGCATAAGTGCTGTGGGACAGCCCACGTGTGGAGCAACCTACTTTACTACATATAAAGATCCTTTCTGGACAATTATTCCCAGAAAATCTTTCCTAAAGCATTGGAATGTACTTTTTGGGTATTTCCCAGAAATTTGTCATGGGGAATGATTGTCATAGAGAAGGATTATCATGGAGAAAAATTATCGCTGAAAAAAATCGTTATGTGGAAGAATTGTCCGGGGAAGGATTGTCACGAATTTGTCATGATGGACATTTAGTCATTTAGGATGAGTTACAAAATAACTAATTTAGAAATAAAAGTAATGAACCTTAAAGTCATGTACTACAATGCTTTAATTAAAAAACGGCAACTAGGTTCGGCTAATTAGCCATCATCAGGCCTACAAATTTTAAAATTCGACAATAAAATTTAACATATCTAATTTACCTAACAAACTAACTTACCATATAAGTAAAACGAAGTAATTGAATTAAATTGCAAAAATGCATAAAATTGATGCGCATCAGAAAAAGTGGTGGAGTTTTAAAGGAACAAAATTTTGGAAAGGAAACATTTTTAGGGGTACATGAAATAAAATGGTGGGACAAAATCGAAAATGGGTCATAAAATACTGGCCAAACGTTAAAAATAACTTTAATTATCGGCGAAAATGTGACACAGTCAAAACCAATTGACGGCTGAAGTTTCACAAAATGGTGGTTGATATGTGAAAAGTGAGGAATAGGAGGAAGGGGAAGGTTATTATCATTGGAAATTTAACAATGTAAAAGTTGAGTTAATGACAAAAATTGATTATATGACCCAACCAACTATTTAGGGTACTTGCCTAATTAGAAATTGTGATATGTACAAAAATATTTGACAATAAGTATATGATCATGAAATGTGGGTGCAGGCCATAGGACGTATTATAAAAAGAAGAAGACGAAGAATTGACAGTGACATGTTTCAATAATGACAGTAAACAGAGAGTAGGGTTAGGTCGAACTTAAAGAATAAACCAAAACAAGAGTGTAAGGTAAATAAGGGTAGAAAATTAAGACAGGAGCGAATGAAAAAGAAAGAAAAGAAAAAAGGAACGACATCAGAGAGGAACAATATGAATATAGACTAAAAAATGATGTTAACAGAGAAATTGATTAAACTGATCAAATAGAAAGATGTGGTTCTCCTTTGGTCTTAATTGTTCATTCAGACAAGAAGTATTTATGTTCTTGAAACAGGAGTGTATCTCCAACATTTCCAACAGATTTAATCTATTGCTTTTATGACAATTATGTAGAAAAGCAACATCTGACATTGAAAAGAAATGGTCTTCTCATGGTTACGAAATAATTTTTTGAACTTCCTCCGGGATGGTGATCCCTTTGTAGGGGTTATCATGGTTACCCCCCCTAGGGAGCAACCTATTTTTTAATTTTTAAGTTTATTTCATTAATCTTTTCGAGTACGATCTTTTTTAATTTTTTTAATTGATTAATATTTTACTATTCCTACCCTTCAGATGGGTACGTCACTATGTGATTTTTACAAAAAATGTTCTCCCCTTCTTAGTACTTAATATTGGCCTGATGATGGTCAGTGACCGAAACTAGTTGCCTGCTAGTACTGTACATTTGTATAATTAAATTTTGTGGTACCTGACTTTGTACCTGTATATAATAATTATTTATGACTAATAAAGTATTTTTTATTTTAATTCAAACAAACCATTACAACATTTTTAATAAATCTTGATGATTCATTAAACATTTCTTAAACAGATTTTGACATGTTATATAAAGATACTTTGCTTTTATTTCAGTTGAGATTCCATTCAAGATTTATTCATGTGTGTTGTGTATAACGAACAAGCCCCGGTGACACGTTGACAAATTACTTCTTAATGAACTTGAACATTTGTGAAGGTATATAACCCTTTAAACTAAACCGGAATACAGTGACTTGTTACTAATACTATTATTTAAGCATGTATTGCATTTAGTTTAATGAGCTCGATGTGTTTGGAGGTAAAACAAATATTATAGATGAATGTGTGTCTAAACAGACCAAAATTAGACGTATTTTAAATAAATAAATCGGTCAAGTGCGTGTCGGACTTCGCATATTTAGGGTTCCGTACCAAATGTAGAATATAAGCCAGCTGTACAGATGCAGGATTATTAAAGGACTTTAAAATTTTAATCGAACTAATTAAGTCAAAAATACATGGTAAAAAGATTTAAATAAGTGAAAAGAAAAATAACCTGGCGCATGTGTATTCGACGAAGAAAAAAAATTATGTACATCATAATCCGCATATATACTTAGATATATTAACAAATTGTGAAATACAACGAACAAATTTGTTAATATTAGTGTAAGCGACAAAGATAGAAAAAAAATTATAATATGAAAAATGTGTTTTTAATAAAACTAATACGATTGCATAGATAAAAATAATAAAATATCGAATATCACAATTCGCATCAATACAAAGATACGGAACACTAAAAATGAGGGAATGTTAATGAAAAAAACAAATTTATTAATATATTGGTATTTGTTGGTAAAATATACGTAACAATAAACATTATCACTAAATTTCAAGGTCATAGTTAATGGAAAGTTAAAAAATACTTCGGAACAAAATTTTGTAAAAAATGCTGACTTTGGCGGCTTCTCATGCCTACATTTTTTAATATTTTTTAAAACAAAAAATACAGCTTTTATCTACTCAACGAGCTCTATTCAACGATACCTTACTTGATGAGGTAGGCCAAAATTTTTTTCAGCACCCCCCCTTTAGCTGTAAGGGAGAACCCTTGAAAATATTTCAAAATATTATTTATAATAAATATGGCTTTGGGGTAACAAGTCGCATATACTGTGAAAATTTGAAGACTCTAGCTCCAACGGTTTAGCTGCTAGACCCTTGTGACACGCGAGTGAGAGCAATAGGGTTCCGTTTCGACCCTTTGGCGTCCGTAACCCTAAAAAATGGACAAAATAGGATATAATGGAATTTGAGATTATTAGATTTTTTAAGTATTTTGAAATGAAAATAAAAGTAATCCTACTAAATTTTTGATAGGTAGTTTTAATAATTTATTTCTTTATTTCATTGGCTCAAATATTATTTATGATACCTTCATCGGAAAAAAATTGAAACCAAATTTATGACCCCAAAAAAAATAAAACCGGCGAAGAATGGACAAGAATCTGAATGAAAGAATGAAAAAAAAATTGGGAAAAGATAATAGAAAAACAACAAATAAACCATAATTTTTAAAAAGAAAGAAAAATATGTTGTTAATGATGCTAATGTGAGAAAAAATAAAACAAACCAAGCATAGTTCTTATTTCACACTTATCTAATTTATAAATAGTTCCTATTCGTTACTGAAGCTAGATATCAAATATCTCATATACATATACCGCTGTTGTTATAACTAATGTTTTCTTCGTACTATCTGATTATGTACAGGAAGAAAGCAATAAAATTCATTCACCTGACAATGATAGTGCGCGTATAAGATTTATAAACCAAAGTACATACACTGCAAGTAATAATTTGTCATTCGAATCATAAATCATTGATTAGTATGTAGTGATTTATAATTAGGTAGTAGAAGTAAAGTAAGGCGAGAAATTCAACTATAATTTTTTATTATATAGTATTACCAAATAGACTGGAAAGAATAAATCTCACAATAAAACCTAGTTTTTATGACTACAAGGAAGAAACTGTTTACTTCTGTGATGAAACATTCTTAAATTTAATTCGCCTTGACCTGCTAGTGGCAATCTCTTTCTTATTAAAATATATGTATGTAATTTTATAAATAAATAATTAAAAATTTTAACACTTTTAGTTTCGAGTTGCAACAGATTGTTTGACCGACATTTTCAGTTTATTTTGGTTGATTTTAATTACATTAGGATGTCAGATGCAAGTAAATAGAATAACAGTTTTAGAACTAAACGTAAATAAATATTAGGGGTTTAATACACTGTAGCTTTGTGTTAATGGTTTAAAATATTACAGTCAAGTTTTGATAAATGATGTTTAAGGTGGTTATTCTTAGATTTTTTCGAAATATCATTAGCCTAGTTTTTTTTATGCAAACGTTAAGAAGCAGCAAATGTTGTTAGTCTGCTACTTTTAAAATAAGTAGAAAATAATCGTTAGATGAGCAATAATAATAAAATTCTAATATACAAATATTTATTCACAATCACAAAGATTTTTTGCAAAGTTAGAAAAAAAAAGCTTTCGAGTTTTTGGTTTTTTCGATTTGTTTTTCATTTTTCTGAAATTTTTCGACTTTTTCGATTTATTTTTTATGATTACAATTGTTTCCGGATTTTTCAATTTTTTTCGAGTTTTTAGTCATTTTTTGCTTTTTTTTGTGATTTTTTTCGGATTTTTCGAGTATTTTTGTTTTTTGGGATTTTTGCGTTTTTTCGGTTTTTTACGTTTTTTTTTATTTTCTCCTTTTTCCGTATTTCCTAATATTATTTTTCAATGTTTTTCAATATTTTCTGATTTTTTTTAATTCTTTCCAAAGCTTTCTGGTTTTTCCGATTTTTTCGATTCTTCAATTTTTTTCTTATTTTTGAGTTTGTTTCCGTTTTTTGGGTTTTTTGCATTTTTTCCAGTTTTTGGTCACTTTTTCGATTTTTTTGCATTTTTTTGTGATCTTTTTCCGATTTTTTGAATATTTTTCGGATTTTTTACGATTTTTGCATTTTTTCGGATTTTTTTCATTTTATTTTGATTAACCCGTTTTTCCATATTTCATAATTTAATTTTTCATTATTTTTCAATATTTTCTGATTTGTTTGAATTCATTCCAATGCTTTCTGGTTTTCCGATTTTTTCGATTCTTCTATTTTTTCTGATTTTTCAGCTAATTTGTTTCCGTTTTTTTTTGGTTTTTTTTTTGAATTTTTTTTCAGTTTTAGTCATTTTTTTGTTTTTTTTGCATCTTTCTGTGATCTTTTTCCGATTTTTTGAGTTCGTTTGTTTCCGTGGGATTTTTTGCGTGTTTTCGTTTTTTTTTTTACATTTTTTTTGATTTTCTCGTTTTTTCCGTATTTCATAATTTTATTTTTATTTGTTTTTCAATATTTTCTGTTTTTTTTTTTAATTCTTTTCAATGCCTTCTGTTTTTTTCTGATTTTTTCGATTCTTCTCTTTTTTTCTGATTTTTCAGTTTATTTGTTTCCGGTTTTTTTTTGCGATTTTTTCGATTCTTCGATTCTTCTATTTTCGTTCTTTTCGATGATTTTCCATTTTTCGGTTTTTTCTCATTTTTCTGATTTTTTTTCTGTTGTTTTCTGATTTCTTTATATTCTTTCAGGTTTTTCTAACTCTTTCCCATTTTTTCTAAATCTTCTAAAGCATTGAAAAATTATGAAAAATAAAATTATGAAATACAGAAAAAACGAGAAAATCAATTTTAAACAACCGAAAACACGCAAAAACGCATAAAAAAAACCAAAAATACTCTAATAGTCGAAAAAAATCACAAAAAATTGCAAAAAAAAAATCGCAAAAAATGGCTAAAAACTGGAAAAAAAACAAAAAACAACAAAAAAAAAACAGAAACAATTGTAACCATAAAAAATAACTAAGAAATTCTATCGATTGGTGAAAACAGAAATCCAAAATTCTAAACCGATCTCGATTTATTGCTGAGACAGACGGAAAGATGGATAGACGGACAGACAGACGGTTGCAGTTGATTTAGGTCATAGAAAACAATAGGTGGGTGAGCTGAAGTAACCAGTTATCGATTGCTGAAAACAGAAATCCGAAATTCAAAACCAGAAAAAACCGAAAAATGAAAAAAAACTGAAAGGAACGAAAAAAATCAGAGGAATAAGAAAAAAATAGAAAACAAAGGACTGAATTAAAAAAAATGAGCAATGAGAAAATATCAAAAAAAAATTTGAAAACAACAAAAAAAAAATAACAATCTGAAAAATGAGAAAAAACGAGAAGAATCAAAAAAACAGAAAAAATCGGAAAAAACAGAAACCATTGTAAAAAATTTAAAAAAATTGAAAAACAAAGAAAAATAAAATTATGAAAAACGGAAAAAACGAGAAAATCAAAATGGCTCGAAAAATCAGAAGAATTAGAAAAAATGGGACAAAGTTAGAAAAACCTGAAAGAATGTAAAGAAATCAGAAAACAACAGAAAAAAACGAAAAATCGAAAAAACTGAAAAGATCGAAAAAAATCAGAGGAATAAAAGGAAGAAAAAATAAAAAACAAAAGAATGAATTTGAAAAAAACAGAACAATGAGAAAAAATGAGAAAAGATCAGAAAAAAATTTGAAAAAACAAAAAAATCAGAAAGAACGGGTTCGAATTTTATTAATTTCAGTGACCTAAGTCAACTAAAACAGTCTGTCTGTCCATCTGTCCGTAGCTGAGCTACTTGGATACTGTTAGCTTGCTGGGTTTATTATTCCTTGAGCCACCCAATAGATAGGGAGATTCCAGAATTCCGGAAATCAAAAAAATACTCATTCCTAATGAAAATTTGAATAAAAGAAGAGGTCTGTAATCTGAAGATTTCAAGAATGAACTGCAGAGTTGTATTAGATACATAAAAAAATATTACAACGGGAGGCCAAAACAATAATTTTGTGTTTTGTCTTTTATTTATAATCATGAATTACGATTATTTAATATATATTCAATTAAAAGGAGTCTTACTAGCAGATAAGAAATAGATTTTTAAATTACGTTTATTCTTAGATTTACAATTTTGATATTTATAAAAAACCTGACTGTTTAATAATATATGTTTATAAAAAATATTGATGTTTTTACATTTATAATCTAATGCCAAAGTTCAATTAACATAAATGTAATGAAACACTATTTATGATAATACCCAATGTTTCTATTTCAAAATCATTATAAAGTTGAATAAAACTTGAACAACGATCACAAAACTAGCTTGAATATAAGTATTTTATCGTGGGAAATAAAAAAAATCATATTGAAAGGTTAAACTAAAACGCCCTGATAAAAATAATATTAAAAAACTTTTGTAATATATTCTCAAGTTGAGTGAAATGAGTACCTAAAAACTTCCTGATTAATACAGCCCCATATGAACGTTATTCATTCAGATAGACACTTTATCAATTTTCTTTCAAATGTATAAAATAATATTAATTATTTTAGTATCTGACACTAAATTCTCATTTTAATTCCCTAAAAAACCATATTAAAATCAGGATTATCATACTGACAACGTTGGATGTATCTTAATTCTAATTTTCGATCTTGCTTAAAACTGAAAAAAAAATATTCCATTTTAAAATTTTTTTATCTACAGCTCAATTGACCAAGTTTGGGTCTAATTTCGTTCCTACTATAAAAATAAAATTAAAAATAATTATAAGTAAATCAACTAATTAATTAATAAATAAATCAATAACATAATAATCAAAAAATATTGAAATAAAAATTTTTAGCTCAAAGGGCAGGATAACTATTGGACGGAGACATTTGGTCGGACGGTCGACTGAACCTGGGAGCAAACTTCGGCCATTGGCTGTCGACAGTAGGGTCTAATATTAGGGCTCCTCCCACTAAAATAGACTTAAAAAATTAATAAGCCAAGATTCAGAAACAAAAACCATGTTTTTTGTAAAATCTTTTAAGGGACATATAACGTAAAAATTTGCCTATCTATAACTCTGGTGCTGCTTAACTATTGTTTCCAAGACCAAATATAAATACCTTATAAAATCTGAATGCGGATTAGGAGAAGGTACATATCAGAAGACCGAAAATTTTTCAAGGTTCCGAAATTTATTTGTTGTTGTATTGACCAAGTTTGGCGGTTTCGCGATTTTAACCCTTAATATCAATTGGTCAGTTTTCATATAAGTAAGCCATGCTCACTCGTAATCTTCCATAGGTTCTATTGGACGATTCTACTGCAAGCGACATCTAATTTATAATAAAGAATAAAACAACTATAAGTCATTACACAATAAAATTCTTTAATATAAAGTCAAATGGGTGACATGTTTCGGTCTATAAGACCATCATCAGACTGATTAAATAATTGGATCCAAACAATATATTTAAATTTAGGTATGAAAAACTTAAACTAATAACATCAAAAAAATTTTTTTATAAAAAAAAACGAAAACTTAAAATTAATTAAATTACTCCAAAGGAGTTATTTAATTACTTTGGAGTTATGTAATTAATATTATGTTTTCGTTGTTTTTTTTATAAAAAATTTTTTTTGATGTTATTCGTTTCATTTTTTCATACCTAAATTTAAATCTATAAATTTTTTAATCAGCCTGATGATGGTCTTATAGACCGAAATATGTCGCGCATTTGACTTTATGTATTTATATTAAAGAATTTTATTGTGGTATGACTTATAGTTTTTAACTAATTTATAGTTTGATAAAAATTTAGTGCGAATATCCCTTATACGACAACAAAATAATTTATTTATATCATTACGTAATATCTACATTTCAAAGAATTTAAGATACTTAATCCCTCCAATGTTTTTCTTAATCCGATATGTAAACCCTCTCCTAGCCCGCTATCGGGCTTTATATGGTAGTTTTTGTTGGTACTGCGAACGATAATTACCTAAACTTATACAACAACAACAACAACAAAACAATTTATTTTAAAAATTAGGTAATATCTACAGGTTCAAGAATTTAAGATAGATCCCTATTCCCCCCCTGTTTCTTTTCTTCTTATTGTTAACTTGCCTCCTAGTCTGCGGTCAGTCTTTATGCAGTTGTTTTTGGTTAATTGAGATCAATAGTTAAGGGTTATTAGAGCTATGGGTGTTTATTGAAATTTTCGTTGGTTTCCCTGAAAACTTATGCAAAAAACAGGGTTTTTATCCATTATATTTTAATTGTGATTATTTATAGTATTTTTATTTTTATTATTTAAGTTGCTTTAGTTTAATTTTATTTTTTGTTATTTTAATTGCTATTTTTCTTTTTAGTTTTTATTGTTGGAACAGTGGTAGTTTCTGATGTAAGTATCCGTGCCTCATATCCGGGTTTGTGTTTGCTTTTATTATTAGAATTTCTTCTTTTAGTCTTTCTGGTAGACTTTTGTTATAAAATTTGTTTGCTCCTTTTATTATATATTCCCGGATAGTAGGCACGGACGCCTCATCGTGTAAATCTACAATTCTCGTCCGCCACTCTCTGCTCAGTACTTGCCTCAGACACCTGTTTTGCAGTTTTTGCAGTTTCTCTATCATGTAGTTGGGGGCAGAGCAGAACACTGGATACCCATACGTCATAATAGGTCTTATGACCTGCTTGTAGAGGAGCACTTTGTTTTTCTTGTGAATGCTGCTATACCACCCTATTAGGGGGTGCAGAACTTTAAGTGCTCCTTTTGTTTTCTGTATTGCTTTTTCAATATGGGTTTTGTGAGTAAGTCCCCTATCCAGATGGTATCCTAGGTATTTTACCGAGTCTGTTGGTACTATCTCATGATTGTTGATTTTCAAGTTTTTGTATATTTTGTTCATTGTTTTTCGTTTTG